>OX104129.1:70673724-72108647 GCA_944470555.2 Heterobilharzia americana | reverse complement strand
TCTGGTATAATGACTTCTTTGAAAATTCCTTGGAATGAAGTACATTCCGCTGCGAAGTCGAAGACTACATTTAATAACATTACTATTACTATTATTATTTATCACTTAGGTTCCTAGTGGAACATAGGGCTTCACCAACACGTCTTCATTCCACACTCCTCTCTGAAGTCTTTTCAATCTGGCTACACGAATCCCCACAAGCTTTCATTTCCCCCTCATATGATCTCCTCCATGCCACCCTTGGATGGACGTCCAACACGTCGTTTCCCCCCCCCCTTTCGGTTCCACTCGAGGGTCTGGCCTGGTATGGAGCGTGATGTCCTCAACTGTCTTCTCAGTGTATGTCAAATCCATCTCCACTTTCTTCTTCTGCATACTTGTTGGGCGATAGGTTATTGGTTAGTTCGTTGGCAGTCAGAGTTCCATGTTGCTTATTCTTATTATTCTGACCATCCATCTCATCTCATCTCATCTCATCTTCAGTATGGAGTGGGTGTAGGTGACAGCTATTGATGTCTGTGTGTAGTTTGTTGGAAATGCTTTTCGTAACGCGTCAAGTCTCTCAATCATCACATAGAAGCACTGACTCACTTGACTGACATTTGTGTTGACAATCCTGATCTTATTCACGCTTTATGCTGAGTGCAGGCTACTTAGTACTTATGATTTACTTCTTCAGGAGAGTACTTGCTAAGTAGTAATACATGTTTTAAAGATTTATATCCAGTACATAACTGAAACTGTTCATAATAGCATATTTGTTGACAATCGCATGTACTAACCGAAGAAACTCATAAAATTTCCAAACTATAGATCATATTTAGAAAAGTGTATTTTGTGATGAAAAACGGTCACGAGTCTACGACAGGTTTTCTATCAGCTTCATCTTTTTTTGTTGAGTAATAGAAATATACTATTTCTTAACGCCGTGTGGTTAGTAAAGGCATATCTTTTAACCTACTAACTATATTTCCTGATTTGTAATCATTTCAGATATAAATTTTGGGTTTTTGTGCTAAAATACACCCTGACTGTGAGTATTTCGCTTACAAGTTGGCCTACTGGTAGACGTATGTATGTTTTACGTCATTTATTGATTATAGTCCTATGAGTTATGAAAAGTTGTACCTACATAAAACTTGTAACCCAGTTTCGAAATATCTGAACTGAGTTTATTCACTATTCAAATCACTAATCTTTTTCAGAACCAGCTGGTAATGGAAGCGTCAAATAGGAAACGCTCCATTGTTTGTTGCGAGACAGTAGACGTTCCTATGATATAAATCTACTGTACCACACTGAAACATGTAAAAGAGATATATGAAAAGAAGGATGAGACTTTTCATCGTACATAATCACGACTACTGAACAATAGTTCAGTGATCAGATGTCTGACCATCGAAATGAATGCGCCACCACTTGATCATAATCAAAAGTGACACACTTGTTAGTTGGTTTAGATTGAAGTAGTAAATAAAATTAGGAATAAAAAACATAGCAATAATAAAAGTGGATTTGGTAGAATGATATTCCACCCGAAGCTCAATAAGAGTGAATACATGTAATACATGCAATATAATTATAACTTATAGTCACTAATACACCTGTATAATACACCAAATTAATACTTGAAAAGTTTTAAGGTTTGTATTCATCATGGACTAACATCAATCGGAGGAACATTGAAAACCTGGGAGCACTGGACAGCTGCTTCGTCCCTGCATGAGGCTCCTCAGCAGTGCGCAACCCAGACCCTGTCAAGGGTCGAGCCCAGAACCTTTAGGTTCGGCGACCAGCACGTCATCACTGAGCCATTAAGTTGGAATCCAACAGTCTATGTTCCCTGCTTCTGTCAGTTTGCTTAAAAGTTCGTGAATTCGTGCAGTAGTGATCAGTTTGTCTGTGGAGTACCTGTTGTTTGTCTAGAGGTAGCTAGTTTGAAAGTCAAGGTGACCAGAGTTCTCAGTTAAATAGAAAAATTACCACTGCAAGGTGAAATAAGTCAGCAATTCAGCCTTATAAAGACCCCGGGTATTCGACATTTGTTTCTCCTGTAACATTGTCTACATTTCTTGGAAGTAAAATGTGCGTAGTCTCTGGGAAGCAATTCATACAAGAAAGAACCATCTTAAGGTTCCTTGATTCCTTGTTCAAGTAAGAACTGCGGTTATTGGTCTTGACCATATCTAGAAATACTGGTTTTCTGGCTAGTATTCACAAACCAACTAACACCTTGATTTAAGACTCTAGACCTGGAGTTGATCACCCTCATATCACATTTCATTATTTGTCATTAGAATTCTTTTTGTCTCTTGACCTTCTACTTCTATTTCGTTTTTACCATTTTCACCTCCTTGTTGTTTAACCCTCTGTTCCTTTCATCTTATCACTTTCTGCTGCTTCTAATTACTATTTTTAATACTTCTTTCTCCTTCATCTTGGTAGCTCCTACCTTGATGTGTTGATAAGAGGCATGACAAACCGGGCCACTACGCAGTAATTTCATGTTTCTGAAGGCTGACTAACTGACGTACAGATACCGCATCTCTGTCAGATATTTTGGTCAGTAACTTCATCCATTATTAAAACAAAATAAGTTTAGTTTTAGTTCATCTGCCAAAAATATTACACTATGTAGTAGAAGTCAAGAAAGGTGTATGTCAGAGAAACCGTGATCTGTTATGACAAAAATATTGAACCGTATAATAAGACAATGCTTGCAAACATTATCTTGTTCCGCATTCCATTTTGTTGTTTCTTTGACCCCTCCTATGCTTCTATCCGGTATCTTTCCTCTTCCACCTGGAATGCTTACCCGTCAGTGAGCACCACTTCCTTAGCATTCAGACATTGCGCTATATGCTACTGATAGATATATTATAAGTAGAGTTTATCACAGTGTTATTCACTGGATGACGGTTGGGACGTATTTACTTGTCCATGATGATATCAAGATAACTCTAGACGACTCCAACGAGGTTTGTATTACCATTTCATAGTACAATGTATCTCACGTGCAAAGTGAATTGAAACTGTACACTAACATAGTAATGAGGTGATACTTTTATAAACCTGTGAACTGAATTACTTTTGTATTAGTCAGGTACACGTTTTTAAGATTTTAGATTTTAGTAATTACTCTTGAATTGTGGGTTTTCAGAGTATTTCATATTGATATTAGTTATGAGAAAACTTCTCTTACTTTTGCCAGTTCAAACAGCTAAACGATTACGTCTCTCACTATAACACCAGGTGACAATGCTTCAAATCTCTAAAGAAATGTGAAATCCCTCAGGTCCTAACAAAAGTATTGCTGAGTGGTAACATTTTTTTCCAGTTTCCCACCAGTTACATTCAGATGCATAGTTTCTTTTTCTGTTGATAATATTTTGCGTCGAAAGTAACCAACTTCTTTTAGCTAGACAACAAGTTTATGAGAAGTACATCGGGAGGGAAATTCATAAATTTACAATAAAATAGATAATTTTGACAGTCCAAAGGAGCGCTACATATCTATTATTTTAGAGTTTTAGCCATTAGAGAACTGTTAGATTTTTATCATTCACTCATGAACCAGTTCAAAATCATTTGCCAATCCACAGAATCGCAGAAAATTCACTTTTTGCTGTTGTGATAGTTAATTTTTTCTTTATCTATCTGGACAATGATGTGATTCAGTACGAAAGATGGAATTTTTAGTGGTAACTAGAGCTTATTCCAGTAACATTCATTTGCTTCAAAGTTAAGCCAAATACTTAAAAAATTATCTTTAAACCAATACGAAACTATTTTTTATTCATTTAAGGTCTGAAGTTAATCATAGGGATCCAAATTCCTAAACGAGCAGTTAATGGCCCTTTACAGCTTTATACCTGATAAAGTGAAGATAAGCCATGCAGCTAAACTTGATATTTCTGCGAAGAATATTATGAGTGGCCTGTTAAAGAAGATATATTTAATATAGTAATAATACACATATACTGATTCCCTTTCAGGAGCCATTATACTGAAGTACTATCTAAGGACCAAGCCTTCATCTGTTACATATCGTTGTTTACGACTAGGTAGCTGATCTTAAGTCGTGGTGAGAACCACCTTCAAATTTTGTAAAAAACATAACCCATTAGTAATAAAACTGGTCATATTTAGAAAAGGTGATTCACTTATTTATTTAACCACTGTATTCAATAAGAAATGTGAAATTCTGTTCTATCATTGAGGAATGGTGTAATCATAAATAACTTCTTTGAAGTTACACGTCTCATGCTGTTATCTGTCTCTCCTAACTTTTACGGCAGTTTTAATTAATGTCTAATACCAAATCCTAGAAGCCACCACCATAAAATTATCTTCCAGCATTCATTCACACTAACCTCGCCTGGTTAACTAGTTTACTAGTTACTAGCCGGTCCTAAGCCCGGGTAAAGAGGGAAAGTTGGGCATAGGGATAGCAACCCTATTCCGTAAAACAAATCTAACCGCTAAAGAAACTTCAAAGCACAAATGAAATATAAAAAATAAAAACAAACTTATTCCTCGCTGGAGTCGGAGAGGCGAAATGACGCCAGTTTATGAAAGCCTTCGGGAAGCCAATTGGCCGATGTGTCTTCTCTCCCTAGATGAAAGCGAAAGTAAACGTGGGGACATGGAATGTCCGCACGATGTTTGAACCCAGTAAGGCAGCCCAGATTGCAAAGGAGATGAGAAGGTATCACATCGAAGTGCTTGGAATTTGCGAAAGCAGATGGAATGGGAGTGAACTCTCCAAACTGTCAACTGGAGAATCAATAATCTACTCCGGTCACCCAGACGCCAACCACAAGCACACTGAGGGAGTGGCTATCATGATGTCCCCAACAGCATCGAAGGCTCTCATGCAGTGGGAACTAATCTCCTCATGCAGGATCATGACAGCAAGTGTCAGCTAAAAGGAAGGAAGGAAGGTCACAATCATACAATGCTACACTATGCACCAAAAATTATGCAGAGCAAGAGAAAAAGGAGGAATTCTACAGACAACTGCAATCAACACTGGACAAGACCACACTGCAGTTGGCGATATCGAAATTCTAATAGGCGACATGAATGCCAAACTGGGAGGGGACAACACGGGAAGAGAACTAACCATGGGTCGAGAGGCGCTAGGTGAAATGAATGAGAATGGAGAACTGTTTGCATAATTCTGCGCATTCAACGATTTGGTGATTGGAGGCAGTGTGTTCAAGCACAAAGATATCCACAAAGCGACATGGATTTCACCAGACACCAGGACACACTAAAAATCAAATCGACTTTATCTCAATCTCAAGTAAGTGGAGATGGAGACGCAGTCTACTTAACACAAGGGCAAGAAGAGGAGCAGATGTAGGTTCAGACCACTATCTACTGTAAGGAACCTTCCAAATCAAGTTAAAAGCCTTCAAGGAAGCTGGTGATAGACCTCAATTCAAGTACAACACTCGGAAACTGAAGGACGAAACTACAAAGGAGATCTTCACGTTAGCCATCAAGACAAAGTAGGAGATTTCGAGGAACATCCCTGAAGAAACCTGTGTGGAAGAACACTGGAAGTCTCTGAAAGCTATGTGGAAAGAAACCTGCACAACAGTATTAGGAAGGAAAAAGAAAGAAGACAAGGAATGGATCTCGACGGATACCTGGAAGCTGATAGAGTAGGGAGAGGAGGATGGTGATGTTGAAGCAGAAGATAAACCAGTGCAAGGATGCTCAACGACAAGAGGAACTGAGCACAATGTATAAAACACTGGACAAATGAGTGAAGAAGAGTGCACTGAAAGACAAAAGACACTTCTACGAAACACTGGCAAGTGAAGCAGAACAGGCTGCAGGTGGGAGAGATAGAGACCTGACGACATTGTATCAAATAACCAGGTTGCTATTTGGGGAGAGACCAACACAGATGAAACCAATAAAAGATGAAGAAGGAAATTTAATTACAAAATAAGAGAAACAGAGGAAACGATGGGCCGACCACTTCAAGAAGCTCTTGAATCGATCACCACCACCACCTGTACTTCGTCCAGAAATACCACCTACAGCCGCTGAACTACAAGTGAACATAAATCCTGCAACGAAAATGGAAGTCCTGAACGCAACTCCATAAAGCTACTGAAATGTAGGAAAGCAGCAGGACCAGATGGGATACCGCCAGAAGCACTGAGAACAGACGCAGAGACAACAGCGGCCATGCTCACACCACTATTGCAGAAGGTGTGGAAGGAAGAGAAGGTACCTGCCTGTCGGTTGGAAGAAGGGTTACCTTGTCAAACTGCCGAAGAAGGGAGACCTCAGTGCTTGCAAGAACTGGCGCGGAATCACTCTCCTGTCCACCCAGAGCAAGCAAAATATTAAGCCGCATCATCCTGGAGAGGCTTAAAGATGCACTGGATTCAAAACTGCGACACGAACAGGCAGGCTTCAGGAAGTACAAATCATGTGCTGACCAAATTGCAACGCTTCGTATCATCATAGAACAGAGCGTAGAATGGCAATCAGCTCTATACCTCAACTTCATCGACTTTGAGAAGGCCTTTGACAGCGTCGACAGAGAAGTAATTTGGAAACTGCCTCATTACTACGGAGTACCGCAAACCTTTATCAGCCTCATTCAACAACTATATGAAGATGCCACATGCCGGCCAAGTAATTCACAATGGGAAGCTCAGTGATGCCTTTGAAGTGAAGACAGGAGTGAAACAAGGTTGCCTACTATCCCCCATGATATTCCTGATTGTGGTGGACTGGATCATGCAGCAAACAGTAGGCAGCGAGAAGAGGGGGATACACTGGACGACGGAAAAGAACCTAGAAGACTTGGATTTCGCCGATGACTTGTGCCTAATGTCACATAAACTTGAAGATCTGCAAGCAAAAACTAACAAGTTGATAGAAGAGGCAGCGAAGACGGGACTTCAGGTGAATATAGAGAAGACAGAAGTGAACAACAACAAACTCCAATCACCGTCAACGGGAGAAACTTGAAGGAAGTAACCCTACTTCACTTATCTAGGAAGCACACTGTTTCAACTACAGGCGGGACGGACGAGGACGTCAAAGTCAGAATCGGAAAAGCAAGACAGGCGTTCATTAGCCAGAAACCAGTGTGGAGATCTTCTGCACTCAACATGCGGAACAAGATACGGATTTTCAACACCAACGTCAAGTCAGTGCTCTTGTATGGTTCAGAGACTTGGCGCGTCACGAAAGGCATTCCCAATAAACTACAGACATTCATCAACAACTGCTTACGCTGGCTCGCTACTGAAGATCAGATGGCCAGAAAGAATAAGCAACAAGGAACCCTGGGAACGAACCAACCAAGAACCTATCACGCAACAAATATGCAGGAGGAAGTGGAGATGGATTGGCCATGCACTGAGAAGGCCGACTGAGGACATCACGCGTCAGGCCAGGTACTCGAGTGGAATCCCCATGGGAAGCGACGAGTTGGACGTCCGAGGGTGACATGGAGGAGGTCGTGCGAGGAGGAAATGCGAGCAGCTGGGCTGTTGTGGGACCAGGTTCAAAAGATCTCAGAGAACAGAGGTCACTGGAGGCGTGCTACTGAAGCCCTATGTTCCACTAGGAACCCAAGGGACTAACAATAATAATTCATTCACACTTATTTTCTGTCAAGGATCGCTTAATCTCAGAAAGTTCAACTTAAATAGATGATTGTTGAAGTTGAAAATGCTTCTGATTGTGTTTTAGTAATGTGCTTTGTGATGAATTAACTTAAGGAATATTATTCTTATCAGCTATAGAGCCACTGTAGGCTAGAGGGTACTAAATAACTATCCATCTTTCTTGAATCCCAAACAATATAGCATATGTTTGACTGTACGCAGTACATAACTCAGGATCACAAGCATTTCAAAATTGCAGGCAGCTGGTCGAATGGTAACCAGCCAATCATGAATTTCGTACGATTTCAAGTACTGAATATTTATTGTCAAAATGTTACAGACAAAGACCAAACAGTTATAAAGCGTTTTCAAAATTCCACTGAGTCTCTAAATATCGTGGTTTCAAGATGAAAACTGTTTCCAAACTAATCAACTTGCCAAAATTAGTACAAATACTTCACACCGTATATATATATATATATATATATATATATATATATATATATATATATATATAGAGAGAGAGAGAGAGAGAGAGGGAGAGAGAGAGAGAGAGGCAGAGACAGAGACAGAGAGCTATACGCTGATTCCCTACAGCTGTTCAAAACAGTCGACAATTTCATTATATCATCCCCTTTTTTCTTAAACTTTCATTCTGTGACGATATTTTTATAGATTATGAAGTGAATCTCTGCTTTATTTCTTGTTTAGATATCATCATTGCGCTTATTGGCGTTTATCGGATGGTCATTCAATTATTGCCTCGTGTACACCTTTTACACTTTACCGTTGTGGCAAAAAATTGTAAGTTTTTAAGAATGAGGAGAATACTCTCTCCTTTTTGTGCAATTCAATTACTTTCAACAATTCAACTCTATGAACTGCATTTGTCCCAATTCACTGCTAATTACATGACCCTTAATTGGGTAAAATTACCGTCTGTTGTTTAGATCGCTCCTTTCTGTTGTATAAAATCTGCAGACAAGTATGTATAGTTCCTTATAACTCTTTTTGTTCAGTAGTATTTATTACTCTTTGGTTTTTAAAAAAGCCTTCTTGACTTTCTGTGGTGCATATCGTTCATCATTGATGGTGAGAATAAAAAAGGACTTTAAGTTAGACACCGCTATGTTGTTAAACTTAGACAACTGTCCAATTACTTCTGATACATTGTAGGTAAACGATATACCATATATAGTGACAATTAGAAGCTATTCAGTTAACAAGCACTAACTTTTGCTCATATTCTAGTCAAAACATAACATTTCAGTAGGTAGAATATCTAAGAGGTTGACTCTCTCTTCTGTTTTACTAAGGATAACATATGAGAACACAGAGCTCACAAATACATCCGAATTTCAGAACATATCACAGTTCATTACTGGTTGACATTTTCTTTTTTAATTCCTTCGATCTGTTAACTGGTGATAGTAACTGGCAGTCATCTGTAGATTTTGGTGAAAATACCAATAGTTAGACGCTTTTCATTCATTCTGTTCAAATTATTCAGTGACCTGATTCGAATTCTGCTCACTCTGTCTGTTAGTGGACGTTTGACATGCAGCCGTTGGGAAAATACCAGGAAGTTATTGCCTGATACTTGTAATTTTCTGTGGCTATACAAGGTCGAATTAATTGACGTCTGTTGATCCTGACAGACATTCATGATGTTATATTCATCTTGGTGACTATCAGGGGAATCGAAGACGAGCATTTCATTCTATATGAGGCTTGTCAGCTGGATGTACCTGAACCCTAGTGAGTGGTTTTGTTCACACTGAAACTCGAACCCAGCGCCCATCGCCTCAAAGCCAAAGGGTTATCCACTAGGCCAATGGAACACGATAGCAATAGGAAATTACCAGTGTTAATCAATAAATGATACCTGTGGCACAAGAGGTGTTTATGGCGTCCCAGTGACCTAGTGGATAACGATTTGGCATATAAAGCTATGTGTACTAGGTTCGAGTCTCAGTTGGCAAAAAGTCACTCAGTGAGGTGAAGATACATTTGGCTGAAAAGTCTCATATAGGACGAGACGCACCTCCTGGATTCCCCTGCAAGTCATCAAGATGGGTACGACAGTAGGAAGCTATGTCTATGATTATTTTGACTGATACACTTCATTCACGCAAAAGTTGTTTACTATTTTTAAAAATTATACATTGGACTCTGATTTGAAACTGGTCAACAGATCACCAGTTATCCCAGTTTCCAAATAATCAAATAAAAGATGAGAATGATTCAAAAGCATACACATGTCTTACAGCTTATATACCTTGATAATCGTCCATATTTACAACACTACACCGTACTGATTCCTAGACAGAAGAAGCCAATTACAATTAAATTTGCGTAACGGTTTATAAAAATTATTATTATTATTAGTCCCTTGGGTTCCTAGTGGAACATAGGCTTCAGTAGCACGCCTCCAGTGACCTCTGTTCTCTGAGATCTTTTGAACCTGGTCCCACAACAGCCCAGCTGCTCGCATTTCCTCCTCGCACGACCTCCTCCATGTCACCCTCGGACGTCCAACTCGTCGCTTCCCATGGGGATTCCACTCGAGTACCTGGCCTGACGCGTGATGTCCTCAGTCGGCCTTCTCAGTGCATGGCCAATCCATCTCCACTTCCTCCTGCATATTTGTTGCGTGATAGGTTCTTGGTTGGTTCGTTCCCAGGGTTCCTTGTTGCTTATTCTTTCTGGCCATCTGATCTTCAGTAGCGAGCCAGCGTAAGCAGTTGTTGATGAATGTCTGTAGTTTATTGGGAATGCCTTTCGTGACGCGCCAAGTCTCTGAACCATACAAGAGCACTGACTTGACGTTGGTGTTGAAAATCCGTATCTTGTTCCGCATGTTGAGTGCAGAAGATCTCCACACTGGTTTCTGGCTAATGAACGCCTGTCTTGCTTTTCCGATTCTGACTTTGACATCCTCGTCCGTCCCGCCTGTTTATAAAAATGCAAAGCTGAAAATAGTTTTAACCTATAAGTTCTTCAACAAATTATTTCTATCATTTTAAGAACCTAAATCAAGTGTCAGCCGGTTTTTAATTGGTCTTGCATGTATTCAGGGACAAACGGTAGTGAGTTCACTTTCACCTTCATCCAACCTTAAGTAACTTCTAAATTTTCCTGTAGATTTTGGTAAAACTCATGAATACGGAAGCCAAAATCCAGAAAGAGATCACTGTTGTCCTAAATCTTCCATAGTTGCACTTCCAGTCGGTTCTAAACTTTCATCTCATACTCTTTTACCCTTCTCCAGTGCATCCTGAACTTTATCTAGTAAACAAAAATTTCTACAATCTTCTATCTTCTGGTGTTAACAAGCTTTCAGTATCATCACTTTCAAGACATTTATATAGATTAATTGGTATCGGATGGAAAATTACTGGAAACCCAGATTTACTGGATTTATACTTAGTTATGTTTTGGAATTTTCAAAAGTGCACATCTAGAATGCAATAGAGCATGGAACCTAGGATAAATAGATTCCACGATAAGCACGTTGCCAATCAGCTTCTGAGCTGGAGTACAATTTGACACGTATTTTGACTTCTCAGTTCACTATATAAGGTGTCTATCATTCATTGTTATCGGTGAGCATTTATCGTAATGTCTAACTTGGTTTAAGCCATAGACAGGGGGGTTTTTGTTGCAACTTCAGAAAACCCACTTACTGGGTGGTTACTGGATGACTTTCACCCACTTAAAACAACACCAAACTTATTTAATCCAACTTTTCAAAATTTAACATGAAGCCATTGGATTCATTACAAATATGTTTACACATAACTTACCGTTTTTAAATATTGATTCCTTTTGAAAATGATGATTTCGCAAGAAAAAATCATACCTGAACATCAGCATCTATATGGATGGATATCTATTAGTTGGTGAAAAATTTGAAGGTCTGTTAAAATTAATGTTTGTGTTTTGAGCAAATGGAAAGCGCCAAATATGTTGGAAGTGGTATATAAAACTTTTCAACTGTTGAGTTGGTTGATGGCTACCTGGTCTTATTATTATCAGCATCTGCAAAAACAGTAGTGTATAAGGTACGTCTAACTTCCGAATTGAGCTATGGTTCATTAGTATAGGCACTCGACTCCCAACCAGTGGGTCACGTGCAAGATCTCCACTCACACCTATTTAGGTTTTGACAACCACGTCAAATAGTAACAAGCTTACTTCATAGAGGTGTGCGTGGTAGGTGAATACATTTAACTCGTTTCTATTCCTTCTGAACCGTAAGCATAGAATAAGTTTAATCCGGATTGCAATTCACACATGGTCATGAAAGCTGGTAGTTATGATTGTTGACCACAAATCTTTGTATGGATTTAATTACAACATTCTATATGAATCATAGAACATACCAGTATTACATCACTTCAACAAAGGGTCATATCCGCAAACAACGAATTCTCATAAGTATTAAAGACAAAAAAATGCTGGTGTTTTAATCTGGTAACCAGGTTTTATTTAGACAGGTCTGGACAAATCTACTCCATGACATACTATGGGAATATTTTAGTCCACAATAACAGCAAGCAAGACGATTCAAACGCCCAATTGTCAATCAGCTCGTACTGACACCAGTTTGATATTCATCGAAAAGCTGAAAACAATGGACGGTTTTTTTGTCACTCCAGAGGACTCAACAGCAATGCGCATCCACAACTCCGTCAAAGACTGAATGCAGGACATTCAGGTTTCGAAGTGAGGGTGTTCCTATTCAACCAGTGCGTTGAAATCAAATGGTCAGCATTTTCCTTCTTCTGTCAATTCAGGATATGGCATGACACTCACCCAGTGTCACTGTTGAGTACCTGTCCTCACGTTCAACTTGAAATCAATGAATCCCTGCAAACCTCCAAAGTGAATTACTGTCCAGTGCTTACTAGTGAATTGCTTCGATATGAGAACTCCTGAAGTTCTAGTGAGAAGCAGTGATCAGTGGGGCAAACCAAGTAAGGTAGGAGGACAACTACCTAACAATGGCGCTGGGTTAAAGCCACACCATATTGCGAATCCAGAAAGGTAGGAAACTCTTGACCGCTAGATTCCAACCTAGTTGTTGAATCGCAACGTCATCTTCACAAAACCTGAAGGTCCTGGGTCCAGTTCCCGGTTAGGTCATGGATGCGCACTGTTGCTCGGTCCCATTCGATGATAAAACAACTGTCCACTACTTTCAGATTTTCAACGACTCCTCAGCTGAATACCAACTTGAAATGAAATAACTCCCATAGACTTTGAGATTTCTACTGTTTTAAAGTTTCGTCAGTTTCATTCCCATACAACTGAAGTGCAAATAAATAGTCTCGTTCAGTAATTTATTATTCAAAAAAAAAGCTTACAAGCGTATATATTCAATTATATAGCTTAATCACATTTTTTTATACTTTGTTCTATTCTTTTCCTTAATTTCTTCTACTTTCAACCAGAGAATTCGATTACCAATGTTGTTCAGGATATGAAAAAATTGAAAAAATCCCATATACATTTAGAGATTTCAAAAAAGGGGAGTGTGCACTGCAACTTTCGCCTTATGAGTTATGTACAACCTTAATCAATAATCAGTGTAAGTAACCGTTTTCTTCTTCACATGTATTACACATTTAAACTAAATAAAAGCCAGATCCAAATTCAATCAGCTTGTTGCTAGCACTTCATAAACACTGATGATTTGATACTAGAAACATCCTATCAAAGATCATTTGACATTGCATCATTGGAGTTACCTTCAAGAATAGTATAATAAACGTCACCTAGATACCAAAACAATTAAGTAATGACCAAAAAGACAAAAGAATTAATGCAAAAAGTAGGGATTTTGTCAAGATGATAGTTTTTTCCTAGATAAAAAAGAAATTAATGAGTATCCACTTGACAGGCGTAAAAAATAACAAAACGAGAAGACTTAAGGACCGGAGAAAAAACGATGCTACCAAACTCATAAAACATAGTGAGATTAGAAAAGGAAAAGGGGATTTAGACCATAATGAAATCCGAAATTGAACACACTTTTTATTCATAAGACTGTTGAACGGTTTGGTGTAATGTAGTGCATTTAGTGACTAGAAGTGGAGTCCAAGATGTGTGTTTCATCCTATTTGGGTGTACCTGCATGCCGGTGAGTGGCAGTGTTTCACATGAGACTCAAGGAGCGTATGTGCCAATCGAAGCTGATCAATTCAGTCTAGCATACCATTCAACATGAAATAACAAGCAGCAGTAAATTGCATCTAGTTCCCATTACAAAGAAAGAGGCTTTCTTTACACAGTACCCTAGAAGATAATGCCATAGTGTTCAAAGTGGCAGATACTGAGTTCAAGTGTAAGTGGGGAGGTTCCAGGTACATTTAAGTGACTAGTCATTAACAGAAAGAAAAGCACGTTCTGGATCCCACTACTAGCCATCTTCCAGCTGATAAATAAGCATTATACTGATTTTTTTCTTTGTCAAATGTACTGTGCAGCTTCATGATTTTCAAAAATATTTGTTTTCGGAGTTCACGTTCTTCCAGCTGAACTAAATAAATACTTCTTTTTAAAAATAGTATACTACATTCTCTGTAAACTCCTAGTGACGTGATCATCTTGCTTCAAATCAGACGTTTTCACTCTTCACAGTTCACTTTGAGATGTTGTTTTGAACGTAAACTTTAGGCTTACTGAGCTGCATAGAACACTTATCACTACTTAACTATTTCCTTAACGTAAAATTTATATTAGTCTCCGATTATACTAAGATAATTAAAAAAATGTTTTGGTTTATTCTAGCTGATATTTCACCACTCGTGGATAAAATGAAGTCATTGAGAGAATTCACTACAAAGAATCCTGACAAACCTTATACAATATTTGCACCAAGTACCAGAAATGCTGAAAGATATAAAGAGTAATATTGAGAAAGTATTTGATATTATTATTCTATATAATATTGTATTTTACCTAGATATATATGTTTATTTGTGAAAATATTCTCATTCTCATGGACTGGATAAAAAGTGACTACTTAGAATGACTTTTTGTCTAAAACTTGGTTTTTATTGGTACATGTTTCGTTGTCAAACAGGACATAATTTTCAGGGTACTATAATTTAGCCTGGAAGCAACTGTCCACTCAACTATGGGCTAAAGCATAAGCTACTTTTGATACTCACAAGTATACTTGTCCACTGCTAAGCAAAATCTAAAAAAACTGTGAAGTACAGCAAAGTAGCACACCCTTTTACAGTACGAAGATGTGACACAGAAAAAAACCCTTCCAACACACACACATACATTCGACAAATGATCGGTCAATTCAAACCTTACTGGACGTTATCTGTAGAAGTCAAATAAACTGTCGATCAACGTGATTAGTTAGATACTGCTTACTTTAAATGGCACCTGTTTTTGCAAGAATATTGTGTGTGAATATATTCTAACTCCTTGTAACACTGCAGTATATTGCAGGTTGTTCTTTAAATATGATGAAACATTCTAAAGGTATCTTCTGTGATGATGATTGTTGCAAGCAGCTAACACCGTAGCTCAGTAAACATACTGTGAACAGTAAGGTGCATTTTAATCGTTATGTGTGTAAATAAGTCTCACGCAGAAATGTAGTTGGGTATGTTGCCAGTGAGATATTAGTCTGAATAATTGAGTTAGGTAAACCAGTCATTTACCGCAGTCTGCAGTGGTGGAAGTCAGTGATATGGTTAGTTTCTTCAAAGTTAATAACCACCACTTTTGCTAGTTAGCCTTCACAAATACAGAATCCCTCACAATGCTGGTCATTACTAGTTGTTCAGAAATCAACACGGTATACTGCAGGGTAAAGCAGTCTGTCATAGTAACCCTATTTTAAAGCTAATAGATAGAATTTTGATAGGAGTTAGGACCCGTAAACCTTCTATTGGTTACTTCCGGAGGATAATCCACCTCAAGTCGGTTCATATTATTGCTCTTTATTTTATTGACACTTATTAATTCCCAACTGTCCACTTTACTTAGCCAAAGTTATCGGCCACCGGTTAACTGAAATCGAACAATTAAACTCAGTGATGCCCTATAGCAGTCCAGATCAGTCTAATCTGTTCTGTAAAATAAACTGCCTGAAAAAGTAAATAATCATACTCGTTTCACAATGGATGTTAAAACTAAAGTAATATCAGACAGTACGAAGCAGCACAGCACGCTGAACAGTTACTTCTATTTTGAACTACTGTGTTAAAAACAATTTGATAATCCATTCAGAATTATTTTAGAATTGCGAAGCAGATTTCATCTTGACCATTATTCATAATAAAATAACAAATATCCAGGTCTGTTTGCAGTTACACTAATGCTAAACCAGTTCAATGCTATCTCATGCTATTGTGAAACAATCACTAAGATTTCATGGTTTCCACTTCTTCTTGAAAATATCTCAGTTTTTTGTGAAAAGTACCCTTGATTTCTGAAAACCATTTGAATCACTGAAGCATTTTTTTTACCGCATTGTAACGATCAGTGTCTAAGTTAAGAATATCAGCATTAATCATACTGTTCGGTGGTTGAAATTACTATCGTTTCACCTATCTTGTATTGTGCACACGTTGAAATTTCGCTGAGCATTGTTCAGTAAAGACAATGTTTGATATTCGAAACCTATCTAGTTGGTAGCTTTGATGAAATTTTCACCAGGAAGTAACAAGTGCCGAGTGATGACTAATAAGTAGAAAAAACTAGGTACCGAATTAAAGACATTTCGGATCTTCATCAGTAGCATCTAGGGTCTTCAGATATCATGGTAAGTATTGTGAAGTTTTTTTAGAAGAATGCATTCGAAAAATATAAAAATCTTACCATTTATCTGTTTGAATCGTATTGAAGAAGATTAAAATGAATACTTCTGATAAATCTGTATGCTTTTTCAGCCTGACGATAGTTAGAAGCGCAATCCAAAACGCATATTTCATCCAGTTTAGGACTCGTCACGTAGATTTATCTGTAAACGTTTTATCTTAGGCTGAATGAAATTTTGTGTAACTATGATATCAATGCTTTCTGGCATAATTTATTGTCTATAATTATACCGGGGCGGTAATTTATGCCTGTAGCCTGATTTTCAGACAACGTATTGGGTTTATAAAATTTATAACTTCATTAGTAAGACTATAAATGTAAAATGAAGTTCAACAACTTATCCAACATATGGTGCAAAGTTACTAAATAGTGTGTCTAGTAATTAGCCACATGGTCCAGTTTATGTCCGGTTTTCAGTAAGGTTTTTTGAACTTATTGTTCACTAACCGGAGGGTGATCAGCACTTCCTTATTTACATCTAACCACACCAGTGTATGGATGTATCAGTATACTCGCTCCTATGAAGCCAAGCACATCGGCTGCACTACTCCACCAACTTACTAAACGCGCTTATGGGAACTATCTAGCCTAGCTGATAAAAGGAGAATGAAAAGGCACTTTCATCTCTATAACAAAACGCTTAGCTGACTCAAGACATTCATCTTTCTTTTTAATAAAGTAGGGTCACACCATTCGAAGAGAGTAAGGATATGATATCTAAGCATAGTCAAACCATCATTATGCATTCAAAAGAAATACGTGCAACTTCTTTGTTCGCCACAGTCATTGTAAAAGCTTGATGACTGTAGATTATTCCCTTATGATCCGATCATATTTCATTTTCTAGTTATTTAGTTGTTTTCTCATTTTTAATCCCCAAATGTATTACGTAACTTTTAATTTTTATGAAATGATTTCCAATCAACCATCATCTGTATCAAAGTTGCTGTCAGGAAAGTTGATCATAAAAATCACATCAACTTCCCCCAGATATGACTATTTCCAAATGTATTCAGTCTAAAATGCTCTCAATGCTTATTTTCTACTCTTTTGTTTTCATGGATTATTTGATAAATGAGCTACACTTAACCACAGATTCAAGCTAATTAAAACACATTCAAGTCATACATTTAGTTTCCTTGACAAATTGGAACAATGCAAAAACAAAGATAATTGCAAAATAAAGTGAGCCCATTTTGTTTCATGGCCTTTCATCAGCTGCAAATAGCCTACAACTGAAACAAATTATTAGTAGTAATAATAACATGACATACGTTAAACACGCAGAAATAAGTGGAGATTTGAAATGCAGGATTGACAATAATGTATTAAGTCAAGGAAACACAAGATTAATAGTTGCATATCTTAGCCAAAATCTATGGCTATTTATATCTGATGAGATGGAAAATTCTGGAGTTGTGGAGTGGGGAGGACAACAAACGAAAATCAGTGTAAAAGAACGGACTGTTTAGGGGCTAATGGGTTACGTAATAACACGAAAAACTTGAAAATCATCAAGTGATTAATATTCGGTATGTAATCAATGAAGAGCTGATGAAATCAAAGGAAAAGGCAAACATTTATGTACATTTATCAGAGTAAAGAAAAGTTAATTACAGTCTCCTTCTGACTACATAGGTCAGGTTGGAAATGTTTGATAGCGAAAGCTTCTGCAAACCGTAAAAGCATGGTGTTCTTTGTTTGTTTATAATCCTGAAAGATTGAGAAACATGTACTTGATGTCCTGTTACCATCAGCTGCCTGGCGATTGCGCTTTTGAAGACCTTTCTACTATTCAGACACACATTTCTCGGAATATGCTCATGAAATCGAGTGGACACCCTTCTTTCAGTCCGTTCTATGCACTTGCTTCTACAAGCACAGACGAATTGATATACGCAGTTGGAGGTGACGTGACATGGGTATTTGTCTACTTTTGACTGTGTCATTGAGCATAATGTATCGTAAACTGAGATCAGTCTGACAGCAGGGAAGCTCCTTCTCAGTGCAGCTTCTGTTCTTCTGTTTATTCTTTCAGATATGTCATCACGTAACCTATTAGCCCCTAAAAAGTCCCTTCTTTTACACTGATTTTCATTTGTTGTCCTCCCCACTCCACAACTCCAGAATTTTCTATCTCATCAGATATAAATAGCCATAGATTTTGACTAAGGTATGCAACTATTAATCTTGTGTTTCCTTGACTTAATACCTTATTGTCAATCCTGGATTTCAAATCTCCATTTATTTCTGCGTGTTTAACGTATGTTATGTTATTATTACTACTAATAATTTATTTCATTTGTAGGCTGTTTGCAGCTGATGAAAGGTCATGAAACAAAATGGGCTCATTTTATTCTGTTAATGTCTTTGTTTTAACAATCAAATCAGCCTATTTTAGTGCCGTGAAATGGAATAAAAACTTTAAAGTTTAATAAAATGGAATAAGAAGTGTCTTTACTTTTGAGACTGATAATGGATATTGCTTAACAGCGGAATCCAGAACGTGCATTTTGTTCTGTTTGAGAGTCGTCAGCTGGACGTACTTGGCTCCCGGTGAGTGAGTTTGCCCTCACTAAGACTTGAATCCGGGACCGATCCTTTCCACCACATCATCGAGTTACACTAGCCAATTCGTGTGCAAACAGTATGGTTCCTATGGTGTTGTTTGTATTACCCCGTCGTCCTGTGTGCCATAGATTCAACTGTTAGCCACTATACATCAGTAATTTCAAAGCTGAAAAATACAGGCCATCACGTAGGAGCTCATATACCAATAGAAACTGACCAATTTAGCCCAGTCATGGATAGGATAATACAAGAAATATCTTCTATGATTCTTTTCAGAGCAGAAACTGCTGTTATATTTCTGATTTCAAGTAATATGGTACTTTAGTGTAATTTTTCATAAACACTAAAAATTTTCATTTTGCTTAGTTATGGACTTAGTATTGAGACGTTAAAATTTGAGCATGGAAAGAAAATCTTAGAATTGGATACCACACTAGGTGCCAGTTACATTTTGAAACTCTTGAAAGTGTGATCTCAAATTAAAACAATAATGTATTCATTTCAAAGTAAAATAACACTTTTATCACGTTGATTACATAAATATGAACCTTACCAGAGAAGTGAAAGGCTAATGTTCGGTCGTGTGTAAATTATTGTCCGGTTAGTTATTTTGTAGACATAAAGAAGATTGTGTGCAGGATTGGCTGTGATATTTCAGTCAGATAGCACAAGAATCTGTAGAGTAGAAGAATAAAACTAGCAGGCATACGAAATCCACTTACTTCAAATGATAAATGCAGTTTGTTATACTTAAGTGATAATGTCATACGATCAGAAAGTGAAGGTAGAAAGCATTACCTTTCCAATGGATTCAACCAATCAGTCAATAAGACAATAAAATGAATAATACACAAATAGTGAGAAGTATTGCGATCAAAAGTATTGGAAAGTAATGAGAAGCGGAAAAGAGGAAATATAGTAAGCACTGACATGTGATATGACGATTAAGATAAAGGGATGCAACTGCAGCATTGTAACCAATTCCGAGTTGTATTACCTAGAGTTTCTAACCACTGGTTTCGGTTTTCTTAGAAACTTCAACCTAGAAGTTCACGTTTTTGTACTTCAGTTAACAGTTCATATAAGTGTAGACAGTGACTAGATATGTATAGTACATAGGTTATGCATTACTGTAGAGAAGTGTCACTTATAGGAATACTAAATTGAGTTAAGTAGATAAGTATGACGAAGCTATCCACTAAACATAAAACACTACAGGTTGCCAACTTAGACGTGAAAATCGATCTTTTCAGTCTTATTCTCCTCGTAGTGCAAGCGTACTTTTTTATCAACGTAAAAGGAATCTCTAAAGATATCCAAGCATTCTCAAACAGAAGAAATGCATGTAGGAACTGATCTCAAATTCAATATCTCAAAATTAGTTCCATTTACTAGTTATCTGGCTTTAGCTGCCGGAGATTACTTAAAGTAATTACTTGAAACAATATATAGCTATACATAACTCGACAAATTGCACTTTTTCCTAACTGGTGGATTGTCAGTAAACAAAATTACCTTGTGTAATTCTCTATTCTGCCATAAACTTCGTTGACAAAATCTACAATGTAGACAATAAACTAAATCACTTCACAAAGCAATAAACCCTATTTGACAAGAAAGGGTTATAGTAGATATCTAAACTGATTTAGTTCTCATGTTTGCTAGAAGTCACCAACAAAGCTTATGGACAAATTCAGTAAACTTAAAAACTACTTCGATTGCTTGAAATTGTGTTTATTGAAACACTCAATTGTTTGGTTAGTATAAAAAAGTCAGTACACTATCATGATCTGTAATTTAATCGCCAACATGAATGAGTATAAGTTCGTAAGATCTCAATCAGAGATTTTTTTTAACTAAAATTGTTAGACAGCGTCAAATTCAAATCGATTGCGTTGAACCATCAAATCAGACCTGAGTAATCATTCAAGTTCGACGATAAAACATTTCGTTTGCATTTAAAACCAGTAATTACTTCTCAATTTTTTTTAATTTATTCCACTTACATAGCTTAACAAATGCTGAAGAGCATATTGTTCCGGGTCGATTTTATTTAAAAGATCTAAAAGCTGGACTACAATTGAATACATTAGATCCTAAAAGGAAACTTTATGTGACAAGAGAACATCAAGGAGTAAGTCAAACAGGAAAGATTGTTGATTTTCAAAGTGATCTCATTCTGAAGTAATATTATCTGAAGGGAAAGTAAAAGTTGGTCAGGAGCGAACGGCGCTTCGTATTACGTTCCCAAATCTATCAGTATCATGCTCCAGTGATGGCTTCTGAGATTGGTTTCATCAAACTTAAATATCATATTTAAGTCAATGACATTTTGTGAGGATATTAAGGTTGGGAAGAAATACCTACTAAGTATACCTGGTATTAAATCCTTTTTGAGACAAGATAAACTTTTAGTCAATTATAATGCTCATAACTTTATTGAAGTTCAAACATGAACACTACAAGTTGAGAAATATTATATACCTTCGTTTATTAACTGCAGAAATAAGATTTTTTTACGGTCATTAAAGAAACAAAAGAGGCTTCTTTCACCTTTATCTCGTCAGGATGCAATTCAAGTATAATTCAAGTATATCTGACAGTGGAATGAAATCAAGGATTCACTTTCCGTTCTGTTTAAAAACCATCAGCTGCATATAAATGCCTGTCTGTCGGTATTTTCTGTGAACACCGAATGCACTGCTAATCACTAGCAATGTCATAGCACTGTTCGTTTAAATGCTTAACTATTACAGCCTCCCTTTATTTAACTGGCCCTGGCTTTTATGATCTCAAACATTCTAGTTCCCAGTTATTGGAACTAAACTCGTAGGTTTGTTTCTCCATAAGCATTCTTAGGATGAGTGTTTGGATGTTGTATCTGATTATGCTCTAGTTGTAATTATAAGTCAAGTGACTTTTTTATACATTTGAACAAAGAGGAATGTAAATTGAATCTGTTGGTAACTTAGAGACAGGTTTGTTTTATCTATTTGAGACCTATAGTTCACGTTATGTTACTAATAGGTTTAAATTGACTTGTTCTATGACTTTTGTACTGCGCTAAACTGAGGGTCATTTGTATCATTGTCGAGTAAAATTTGCTTCAAAATGGGAAAGTAGGCGTAAAGCTGAATGACTGGACAGCTCCCAGCAAACTGCCACTACTACTACTGGAGGAACTAGACACAGTTCTCCAAAGATGCTAACTGACAAAATGATCCGATCAATTTACTTCCTAGACGGAGAATTTGAATGACATTGTTTTTCTCTTATTTCTTCACTGTTATTTACTTTAGACTGTTTCTGTTGACTGTGTAGAAATGGTTGATGCAGATATGGAATGCAATTCAGGTATTATACATACAGTTAGATTTGTAAGTTCAACCACTTTTTTCAAAATTTTATTGTGGTCAAGATTTCTTGTCTTCATGAAATTACTAATTTAACCAAGTTTATCTCGTGATAAAATCACAGACTGAATTGAAGCAACTATCTGCAAAACTGGTGTTTGACGATAAGAATACTCAGATCACGAAGTGGAATAAATGTAAGATGCAAATTATACAACCTGAACAGGCAAAGAAGATACTTTATTTATCTGTAGGAAAAACCCCTAGTTGGCTAAATCAGAATTGCTTCCACTTCTAACTAAATTTATGCCAGTCAAATGACATGAAGATGCCTCATTAAACATAGATGACTAGTGGAATCAATCTCTCTTTTATTCTCTCATTCAAGTAAAGGATCGGACCAATCATATCTAATAGGCAGCATGAACACAAAAATGTATCTGGCAACCTATTCACACAAGTATTCTATAACAGTTGGTTTGCTGAATGAACTCTTTAGGTTTTTATTAGGTTAGTCCCCATCAATGATTCTTGGATTATGATTTTTGATAGAACGATCATAATAACATTCTTATCTCATTGAATTTATCCAGCTGTGATGACACAGTGTGTATTTAACCATTACTTTCATAAATGTGTATTATCAAACGAGATAAAACAGCTGTGTTGAAATTAAAAATGACACCATTTCCTAAAGCTTTTAAGTGATTATATAATTGGCAGCCTGAAACATATGCAAGATAGTACTTGACAGTCCTGTTAGTTTTGGATCTTAACTAGCTCCGTTAACTAAGTTTCTTTTGAATTTGGATTTGTCATGTTATTATTATGACGAAGTTCGGTGCATGTAACTGATATTTAATTTTGAAGTTCACAATGAAGTATAAATCAGACATGATCTCTTGTTAGTACTCAACGGTTGCGCGAAAAATATGAGACTTTTACTCAGAAAATATAAAAAGTAGGAGAAAAAAACCTTCCGAAGTCTTTCTTTATGCATAACTTGTCACATTCTTTATAAAGGCTTCCAGATACTACTGTTACTTCCCAAGTGATCATTCGAACTTACCCTAGTTTGGTTGTAAAATTCAGTCATAAAGAAGATCTTTAGTGGGTTGATTACTTTAACGATGAGGTCACTGACCCCAGCTTTGGATCATCCAGTTTTGAAGCTTGATCAGAACATGAGTTCCCTTAAGTTTGCAGTAGCATGGTGGTAGTGAGTGCCGAGAAGTAACAAATCTAGACTTAGATTTACGTCTCTTGTGAAAGCTGAGTTCACCACAATATCGCTTTAGCCAACCTATCGATTTATGCTTAAAACTTGACAGCCAGACAGGTTGCTATCCAGAGACCAATTTTTCATAACCAAGTTCTGATATTTAAAATCCTTCTATACACTAGAGCTTTCGATTGTCGTAGATTCGACTATTTCATCAGGTCATGAAGTCAGAATCTGATACTTGTTCGTTTCAATTTGACCTTCAATTAAACAGCTTTCTTGTAAATCATACAAATGAACGAGAAAAACAGTCACTCATTCATGTTTCATTCCTCATCAAGTACTATTCAACTTTTGGTAAAAGTTTACTAACCTTGCGACTGGGAAAGACAATAATGGTGATATATGTTCGGTGTTAACATTTTAGGACTGCTGTAAAACAGCATAAACTGTTCGGTTTAGAAGTTTTCGGGAATTTGTTTATTGATTTTAGTTTGGTATTCATAATGGATTGGCATTAGTTGGAAAACATTTGGAAACCTGGGAGCAGTGAACAGCGGTTTTGTCCTAGTACGGGACTTCTCGGCATTTTGCACCGATAACCGTCTAGAATTGATGCATAGCATCAAACTACTTTCAACTCAACAGGTCAATAGTAATTTATTCCTTATACCATAACTATATTTGGTCTAGTTTAGTATGAAACCAGAAGATTCAGTAGCAAAACCACCCAGAACTGCCTAAATCCCATTTGTCACCAGAGGTAATGTAAACAAAACCATTAGTTTCAGTTACTATATCCTATTTATTTACTCAAACAAAATTCCAATGAAATTTATCTTGTTTTTTAGCCTTTAACAAGTAGAGAAAAACTTGACAGGTCGTCTATTTTAAGCTTATTAGAATCACACTCTGAAACTCAGTCATTTGCAAGAGATTTATCAGCTGTAATTAAGAACAACTTGAGAAATGTCGACTCTGGTAAGCGTTATACTGTGATTATACCAAGTCAACAAAAATGGGAATCTTTACGTCAGAAGTATTCAGAGGAACAACTTCAAAGAGTAATTTCTTTTTTATTCATATATGTTTACATATATTTGTATTACATGCCCTCTTAAGAATTAAACTCTGAGTTTTAATACTTTGAAGTGAACAATTCATCTCTTATAGTTAAGATTTCATTTCAAGTTAATAAGGAATTATATTGGAAATATAAGTGGACCACTTCAAAATACTCTTGAATCGACTACCACCTGCAACTCTTCCAGAAATACCACCAGTAACGAAGAAACTACCAGAAAACCTTGGTCCTCCAACAAAAGAAGTCCTGAATGCCACAAAACTGCCGAAATTCAGGAAAGCAGCGGGACCAGATGGAAGCCCGCCAGAAGCACTGAAAACAGAAGTTGAGACAACAGCGGCATGCTCGTATCACTATTGCAGACGGTTTGCAAGGAAGGAAGAAAAAGTACCTGCCCAGTGATTGGAAGAACGGCTACCTTGTCAAACTTCCAAAGAAGCGAGACCTAAGTCGTTGCAAGAACTGGCGAGGAATCATGCTGCTGTCCACCCCAAGCAAAATAATATGCCACATCATCCTGAAGAGACTAAAAGATGCACTGGATTCAAAATTACGACCGGAACAGGCTGGCCGACTGGCTTCAGGAAAAGCAAATCGTGTGAGGATCAAATGCAACGCCACGCATCATCATAGAACAGAGTATAGAATGGCAGTCAACTCTCTACCTCAAGTTTATCGACTTTGAAAAGGTCGGCCTTCAACAGCGTAGACCGAGAAGTAATTTGGCAAATGCTTCAACACTACGAAATACCACAAATCTCCATCAGCCTCATTCAACAACTATATGATGACGCCACATGCCAAGTAATTCACAATGGAAAGTTCAGTGATGCTTTTGAAGCAAAGACAGGTGTAAAACAAGGCTGCCGCCCAATATCACTGATTATCTTCCTGATATTATTGGACTGGATCATGCAACAAACTGTGGGGAGCGAGAAGAGGGGATACGCTGGACCGGGGGAAAGATCCTAGAAGATTCAGATTTCGTCGATGACTTGTGTCTAGTGTCGTGTCGCACAAACTCGAAGATCTACAGGCAAAAACTAACAAGTTAACAGAAGACGCAGCGAGGACGGACTTTCTTCAGATGAACGTAGAGAAGATGGAGGTGATGAAGATAACCAACCAACACCACCACCAACAACAACAAACACCAATCACCATCAACGGGAGAAACCTACAAGAAGTAGTCTCTTCCACCTACTCATCTAGGTAGGCAGCATCGTTTCGACTACAGGCGGTGGCGACACAGATGAAGATGTCAAAGACACGATTGGAAAAGCAAGACAGGCCTTTATTAACCTGAAATCAGTGTGGAGATCTACTGCACTCCACTCCACTCCACTCAGCATAAAGCGTGAACGAGATCCAGATTTTAAACACTAATATCAGTCAAGTCAGTACTTCTTTGTGATGGTTGAGAGACTAAGTGTGTTACGGAAAGCATTTCCAACAAACAACAGACATTCATCAACAGCTGCATATGTTCGATACTGGAGACTGATCAGATGGTCAGAAAGAACAAGCAACAATGAACTCTGGACTGGCAACGAACCAACCAAGAACCTATCGCTCAACAAATATGCAGAAGAAAGTGGAGATGGATTGGGCATGCACTGAGATGCCATTCGCTGACATCATGCGCCGGGCCAGGCTGTCAAGTGGAAGGCAGATGGGAAACGACGAGTTGGGCGTCATATACGAGGGTGACATGGAGGAGATCGTGTGAGGAAGAATCGACAGCTTCTGGGCAGTCGTAAAGTCAGGTTGAAAAGTTTGCAGGCAACAGAGTGGAATGAAGACGTGCTACTGAAGCGGTGTGTACCACTAGGAACCCAAGGGACAAATAATAACAATAATTATATATGGGAAATTACTTGATTTGCTTTAAATCTGACGGAGTCTTTGAATGTGTCATCGTTAAACGTTACTGTAACTTCTGTTATACTTAGTCCATTTCGGTCGGCGAGAATACTGATCATCATTTTAAGGACGGTACTGAGTGAAACCGAAGGGAACCATAATTTATATGATTGTTTTTATGTCTGGAATGGGTTTAAAACAGTAAGTGTAACGATCTTATTATAAGTTGGAAGCAAGTAGTGATTAGGAACTTTACTTAACTTCAAGTTAAAAATTCTAGCCCAGTTCCCAATTACAGCATTCTATGGGTTTTCAAAAACTTGTTACGTTTCATTCTTCGTATCCAAATCATTATGGTCTAATTATAAAGTGATACAAAAATTTCTAATCTACTAGTTCAAAGCGTAATTACTGTCAATAAAAGTAATTTTCACTTCAACTAGACATCGTCTAGGTAACTATTCAGAACTAGAAGATATTTAACAGGCACTTCAACTTAGTTTTAGAACTATCAGGAAAGAGTTTAAACAACACTGTCAAAACGGAATTGAGCTCAAAGCTGTTGGTTGACTTAGCGAAGACGTCAATATGCAGCTGATTTACTGGACTAAGTAAAATGGTCTTCATTTTTCCACTTCTTCGGTTACTGGTTGGTATCTATTCTGACTCCCAAACAGATTGACTTGAAAATTCATAATTTCTCATTAAAACATACAGAAATCCATTTATTGCTTACCGTTGTTGGGGATCGGGTTGTTATTGAGATTGGAATTCAGCGAAGAATTAGTTAGTTTCTTAACAACTTCTATCACGAATCAAAATCAGCTGATAGCTAATGAAGTTAACTATATGATTTTAATCTTACCGAGTAATATCAAACATTTTAGAAATTAAACAAATAGCCCAAAGTAGAATACAAGACATGCCTTTTTTCCTATCGGGTAACTGTTCGCTGGAACTACCCGTCTCCCTGTAATTTATGGGGTTCTCAATGAGACTGTAAAGTGATATCCATAGTTTTAAACGCCAGAGTGTTACCAACTAGGCTATTATGCTACGAAAGTCAACTGTGCAATATGGCAACTAATTTTTGTTGACAAAAGGAAATAACTAATACAAAAATGACCGGTCAGGAACAAGCCCAATATTAACAGACTTTTAGTCATCTATGTGATCCTTTCAAGAATCATATCATCACTCATCTTCACACAATTCCTGATTGTCTCAATTCTGAACAGAAATAAACAAGTCTTGAATAACTGTGAAGACTTAAAAGTTTTCAGCTTATACTACGATTACTTAGAGAATCCTTGGAATGGGAATTCTCAGTTATGTGCGCCCATGAAGTCGCAAGTGATCCAGCTCACAATATCTCAGATATATATATATATATATATATATATATATATATATTGAGGACTTCCCATTTACTGTTACATGTGTTTTTTGAACAGAATAATATAGTTCGCGTCAAATATTTTCTCAAAAGTAATACTATCTTCGTGTTCACTAGTTCTCTCATTTAAAAAATTGACGAGTTTCTAGTGATAATGATATCTTTCCTTTGACAGTAAAACATCAGTAAGTTAGAAGTCAAGGTCAAATCGTAATCTAACCTGTGAACCTGTATATCAAGCTACATATATTTGGCGTTATATGTAATCGTGGGTCTTAGAAATTTATCCCACACTTCATCTGCTATTAAATGAAATTTCTAACCTCATACATTTTGTTTAACTGAATATTCATATTTTCTTAATTTTTGTAGATTGCAGCAAATCATGTTATCCTAGATCAACATTGTTCAGGACATTTAATTCAATCTCTTCAGAGTTATAAAACATTACTAGGAGAAAGACTTGAGTTTATTTGTGAAACTGATTCAACTGGTAAAGAACGACATTATGTTCGTACTGTCTGTGGGGATAAACGTGAAATAACTACTTCAGATTTAGCAGCGACAAATGGAGTTGCACATATTATTGAAGAAGCGTTAATACCATTTTCAGGTGAGTCATTGTTTATCTACATTGTATTGTAACATCTGAAATAATTAAAATAACTAGTTCATAAAATAAGGTTTTCAAAAAAAACCAAGATGCACGCAATTCACTGGAGAAATTCAAATGACCATTACATCAATCATACATAGTGAATGAAGTTAGCTAATTACATCACTTCACGCTAGCCAATGGAACTGAACTAAGTAATCAGATGAATTAGAAGCCTAACTTAGTTGTCGTTTTCTAATATCTAGAAATAAACCTTAAGCAAGGGACTGATTTTAAAACTTCATATAGCTCTACAGTTTTAGGAGGAAAGACTGTTAGAATCAAGAAGTCTACTGAGGAATAGTTCGTTTTCACCTACAACTGTCTTCACTAACCACAGTAAAGTTTATTTAGTATATCATAGGCTAAATGAAAATAATGAGACAGGGGAACCAACGCAAATTGAATCTGAAAGTGTGAGTTTCCAATGATATTCAGTATCTAGATGTATGCAATGGGGAGTAAATATTTTCATTTTATGAACTATTGTTGAAGTCGTTAATTGAAATTTATTTAAATACTAATTTTCCTTTCCCTCTACTCTTTGTCTTTATATCTCATTGGACAAAAACTTAACAGTGATATTACGAGTCAAGTTGACCATTTAATGCTCACTTGATTGATGTACTGCTTATTTCATTAGTTTATCATAACAGTACGTTTTAATGTTTTGTTTACTATGTAAACTGTGTCAAGAAATATGTTCAAATATACTAAAAGTCACACTTGAAAATATGAACTGCGATGCGTAAATGTGCGATAGCTTACCGGACTTCTTAGGAACGAGACAAAATGCAATTAGATGAAAAAATGCAAGAGTACCGTGGAGACATTGACTGTTATAGTCACCTTTATGATAATGTGCATAACTATGTGATAGAGTAAGTTCAGTAAAAGTAGTTTTTCAGGGATCAACTAATGAACCCATCCAACTAAGAGTTTTAACATATGTTTTAAAAGCCATACTTCTGTTATTCAGTGCAGCTCAATAATAATTCCATAGATTTTTCTGTTCACCTACAAGTTTTATGAAAACCCAGTATTTGAAATGAATTATCCGATCTCGTCAAGAGCACAGAAGAGTCATCTCAATCATACCGAGGTGTTTTTTATTCCACAAACCTGCTTACTTATCTGTTTAACAACCTCTATAATTCCCATCATTAGTAACAGGTGGCAAGAAGTTAACTTATGTCATATCGCCTTGCAAGCATTGTGAATCCAATTAAATCAGTCGCGGTACACATGCTTTTATCATCCCAATCAATGAGATGAACAAAATTGAGTGACTTACATTTATCTACTCATGAGTAACATAAAATATAATGAAATATTTTATTGTCATTTTACATTCTACTATTTATACAGTGATGACATTAGGAGAACTAATGCAAAATAAAGGATGCGCTGAAAATTTGAAAATCACAGACTTCTTAAATTTGCTCAAAGAATGTGATCTGAAAATTGAACCAGGACAAAAATATGCTGTTGTCTTACCTCAAGACAGTTCATTAAAATGTGAGTACTACAAAGTCATAATTTCCTTCTTATCAATAAATAATTTCTCAGATCAGTGGATAAAGAAATGACAGAAAAATCGGAAGTCATCTTTCACAGTACATCCAAAAAATTTAAAAAAAGATAAAAAATCGAAGTCGAGTAACTTAAATATGACCCCTTACGTTATCTAATGGATGATTTCAAGAACAACTTATTTGTATCATTATAAAAGTAGATTGTTTTGAAATGAGACAGCCCCTCTCAGATGATAGTAGTAAAATTCCCGACACAGGGACTAAAACCATCCGTTAGACTGGTAGATGTATAGAAAAGCTGAGTCATTACTGCACGACAATAAGACCAACTTTTCACTGAAAGCCATGAAGAAAGGGAAAGATTTGTAGTTTAGAAAGTATTAGATACAATCGTATCTACAGCATAATTTATTCAGTGGAAACTTTAGTTTTGTTACTGAGTTCATGATCAGTTATGAATTCCCTTTTCAAATAGATAAGTATTTCCGCTGTGTAGTTACACAACTAATGACTAATAGTCTCAATCAAAATGAAGTTTCTTGTTTTGAATAAGTTAACAATCAATTATTGATAACAAATAGCCGGTTTTTTCAACAACAGAATCAACAAATGGAAAGGCTAATCACCAGTCAGCATGTTATGCAAAGAAAACGACTTAGTGTTACATCTTTCGATTTTCAGTAGCAGAGTTTTAACTGAAGACTCATTATTCGATCAGTCTGGAGTGGTTACTGATTGGATTTTAGCTTTTATTGGCTTGCGATGAAAAACATCCGTGAATATAAAGTATTTCACTTTGATACATTGGTTTCCATGACCCGCCTTACTTTTACTGGTGAACCTCTTTAAATGCTTGAGATGTTTTTCCTATCAAATACTTTTTCAGTATAACATCTTCATGAGTAATATGCCGCTATCTCATTATTGATCCCTTTATTGTTAGCAATGAGTCCTGTGTAAGCATCCTGAAAAGGAGTGTACTTATCTGGTGACTAGTCATGATTATGAGTAAACATCAGGTAGCGTTAAAAAATAAAAAACCTAAGCATACTAAAAATGTATTAATTAAGGACACTTGATAATGACTGGCAATGAAATGGAAGTCCGTGTGGTGATAGGTCTTCAACTAATAGCCTCTACATTAATGGCTTACCACTCTACCAATAGAATTAAAACACCCAACTACTGACCTGGCCTTAATTTTACTTCAATCACTAATTGATTTTGATTGAAGTGAAACCAATGCATTGTCAACTGATGCAACACTGAGCTGGTAATTTAGACATTGGATGTAATCCTGTCAGTTAGGCTTCCACTTCCTTTCCAGTCATTACGCCTATCAAACATATTAGTCCAATAAACCACGGCTGTCTTAGTTAATCTAATCAATGTAATAATTCCGATAAACTAATTAACTGGAACAAGTGGAACTAACAATCTGTTTAACTAGTTCACTTCCCTGACCAACATTTCAAAACTGAAATGCATCCATCCATATTACGAATTGTAGTGTTTACTTTTAGAAGAACGCGAATTATTATGAATCATCTATCTTTTACCCTCCTTATAGCCACTGGTTTCTGCCACCTAAGAAACTCTACACGGTGCCGTTTAGTAGTTAATAATTACATGTACCGATGACATGCTTTAGTTTGATACCATCCGTTTTATCGCAACTGATCAAAATGAAGGTGAATTACACTGATGAATGACATCTTGGTGACTTTCCGTGTCACAAACGAGTATTGTCAGTCTGTCCTACAGAATAAGCCCATTACTTGTTATCAAACTGTACAGTTTGAATGCCTCTACGCAAAGTAAGGCGTATATTCATTTTCCGATTTATTCAATTACAGGGTGGTCTAATTATCCACAGTTTCAAGATGAATATAAACGTTTTCAAACAGACAAAGTGTATCGTTGTAAGGTGGCACGGTATCATATTATGAAAAGTGATAATCGTTTAAACAATATTGGTAATTTCTCTAGCCACACATTGGGGCATCGTACAAATAATCCAGATGAACCACTGTATGAGACAACATACTTTAAAAAATCACCATATGGATCACAGGTAATTAATTGTTCACTCACTTGATAATTATCACTATCATGATTGTACATTTTGTTGAGGTGGACAACAGTGAAAGGATGAAGAACTGTTTTCTTAGTACATTATATTCAGTACCTGTAAGAAAAATAGCCTTGTGACGGGTATCTTGTTGGCAAAGATAAATCACGTTCGTCCTCTATCTGCATTTTCCTTCAGTTTTCTGCCCCTCACCTTCTTGCTTTCAATGATGGTAACCAATCGCCTCTGTTCCTCTCACCAGAACATTTCCTAATCGGTTATCTGCCCTTGTGACTTTTACTGAAGATAATAAATTACAAACTACTTAAACAAATCGCTATCAGCTGCATGCACTAGGATGTTAAATGTTCAATCTTCTTTTTTTATTAACGCCGACTAGACAACCCAAAGGTGCATATGTTTAATTTCTAGAAACTGTGCCCAATTTAAACGTGTTTGATTCTACAAACACTTTCTTGTCCTTGCATTGAATCGTAAATGACTTAAATGACTGAATACCGACGGTATTCACCGACGATCTTTGTTCATAAACCCAAAAACGATTCCACTTAAACTGAATTAAATACGGTAATGAGGCAAAGTCCATTTGACAGTAACGAAGATATTCTAGAAGTAATGAGTCTATGAAACATGAGGAATTATAAATACTAACTGATTACTCAAAAAGTAAATACGGTCAATCAGGTTTAGTCTGTCTTTATCCCAACTTAGATTTTACTTACTTTCAACTGGAATTCATGTTAATCCATAATATAATTACACACACGCGGAAACTTTGTATTTACACTCATAAATTTATTTACGAATGCTACTATATTAGTTAAGGGTGAGCAAAGCATTTCTTGTTAATCAAAGCCATTCGAAGTGATTCAGCTTCAAAAATCACTCTCTAAATCTTGACCTGACGGTTGATAAGTATCTAGTCAGTTCATCTAGATATTGTCGAACCGTCTACCTATTTTACTTTATATGAGATTATTCATTCTGAATGTTTCAAGTTGGTGAAAAAGACTTAGACTTATTAGCCTGTCAGCAAAGCTTACCAAAATAAGGATTTCATTCAGAATATGGTCACCATGTTGCATCTAACAGACAAATCACAAATTTGTATTTTAAGTATTTCAGTCAACTGTTCAGTCATTTTTTAACAAAACGAAAAAATATCCAACTTAATTGCACCAGAGATTAACCTTAATACTATAACAGCTGAAAAACTGTAGGTTATAGATATCTGTTTCATTGTAGTTTAGGTCCCCAATAGTACACAAACCAAGCCCTATACGTAGTAACGTCCGGAATCATAAATATCTGTGATCATCACGTTTCTATTCAGGCAGAAGGTTGGATTGTACAGGTCAATGATTTTAAAATTATTTTATTCCATGATTACCATCTGATTGATCCAGTCTGTTGGCCCCAACAAAATATTCAACCAAGTTGACACCCCGATTCAATGCTTCTCATTAGCCCCTCAAAAGAATTAATCTAATGCGAACAGAACTGTCATTACTGCGACTAATTCGTGGAGAGCTGGTCAATTTACTGATAATTTTCCTCATCAATTAATGTAGAAATTAGAATGAATTCTCACCTGCAATACTCAATGAATGTTTCAACCAACTTCATAAAGTGCGAACCACTGAATTCCAACCCATTGACAGAATGACAATGTGCTCCCTTCACATTCCAAAATCCTTAAGATAGATCTGGTATCATCATAGGCTGATATTGGATGAAGAAAAAGTTGGAAACCTGGGGACACCAAGCAGCTTTTTTACCCTACTGCGGACTCCTCAGCGGTGTGCACACATGACCCTGCCGTGGATTGAACAAAAGATTTCCTGGTTCCACGGTCAGCACGTTAGCAGTGAGCCACTGGATCACCGAACCACCTCGCCCCGACCTAGTAGTTTATTGCTAAGGTGATGACTACAGAACCCGGAGTTTCTTAGTTCAGTCCCTGACAGGGTCACTGATGAGCACTGCCGAGGAGAGAGAGCATTAGTTCCCAATGGTTCTCACACCGATGTCAGTATGTAGTGAATACCACCTTGAAGTCATTATGCAGAAAACTACTACTAGACGATTAGTCTTAAGTAGTTGTTGCGTGATACAACAGTGTCAACCGATGAAAGTTTGTGTAAGACATAAGCAAAAGAACTTTGACAAAAGTTAGGTTGATTCGTATGTTACAAGGGGTTAAACAAGTAGAAAAGTTAGGTGAACTCAAGATATTCAACATTCTTTATGAACAAGTACATGTCTATCTCTTAACTAAGGTTTTGAATAACTCTAAATAAATTGCCTAAGCAAGTTGATGATGAGGTCGGCAAAGTCTAAAACTAATACAGAACAAAAGAAATTAACAGTGGCATGTGAATTCAGTAACCATTGGAATACGTTTATGCACCGGTGCCCAAGAAACAATAATACTCCTCTCACACTTAATCGACATCATCAAACATCCTCATTTGTTGCACTCGGATAACTCACTTTATGCACGATATGCTGAAGATGTGCACAATGATTTAGATCACATAAAATTTTATCTAAATAAAATCTGAAACAAGATAGTATACTACTGAAAAAACTTGATTAGTTACCACACAGGCTGATCTTCAGATTTCGTCAGTCAGATCAAAGTGATATAAACACAGGATAGCTGTTTTCCTCGTTTGAAGCCGAGCTCATCGGCGGTGTGCCCGAACAAATCCAGTTCACACAGCCTAATTGTTGACTGAACAGTTTCCAAATGATTTAAAAATTAAACGGTCCACGATGACATTCCTCACAACCGACAAAATCTGCATAACAGTCTGAATGGTTTCATTATTATAAGTGTGAAACTTGCTCACTCTGGTAGAATGTAATTTCTACAACAGATCTGTTGATTTGATTTACAGCGCAAAGTGATACAGTATTATTTACTTGATGACGTTTCAAACATAAAATATTGCTCATATTACTCAATGCTCACATAAGGTGATCAAATGTACTATGATACTTTATGTATAGTTGATTATTCTTATAAAATTCCGGTGGAAAAGCTTAATATAGACCAAGATATTGTGATTCGTCAACAACTTACTTCTAAACACTTAATCCTAAATTGCCTCGGATGTGATCAATGCAAGTATCTACAGCAGTTTATAAACTAACCTATTTTTTCGTATGAAGTCATTTTTTCATTTGCAGACTGAATGCTCTCTGATTCATAATTTTCCAAAGTCACCGTAAAAGTCTTAAGAACTAACATCCGTTCATTGTTACAGATCTGCTCTCAAGAACATCGGCTATAAGTAGATGAAATGTTTTACACTTCATACTCAGCGAATATTCATTTGAATTCTGGTGGGGGGGGGGTTGTGGTGATTTAGTGATTTCAAGTTGGAATTCTTCAAGGAATGACATCAGTTGGAGGAATAATGGAAACCAGGGAGAACTGGATAGTTGTTGCGTCCTAGTATAGGGCTCCTCAGCAATGCACACCCATGTCACCGCCAGAGGTCGAACTTAGGACCTATAGGTTCCGTGACAACACGTTTTTATTGAGCCAGTAGGTCGGAAACCAGTGGCCTATATTTCCAACTTCCCTGGCAAGGTCATGGGTGAGCAATGCTGGAGAGTCTCATAACAAGACGAAACGGCTGTCTAGTGCTCCCAGGTTTCCTCTGTTTCTCCAACTGATGTCAGTCTATGATGAATACCAACTTCAAATCATTAAATCCACGCAAACCCCAAATTAACTTTATGTAGTGCTCATTGGTGATCACCTTCAAGAATGGATTCCTGAAGTTTCAATAAGAAGTCGTGACTAGTGGGGAAAACCTGGTGGATATGAGGACAAATACTCAACGATGACATTGCGTGATGGTCGCGCTATGTCGTGAACTGACATAAGTTGGAGATATTGACCACTCGATCCCAACGCAATGGATCAATGTAAAAGAAAGGTAGGAGTAGAATTTAGACACAAGTGTAGAGTATACCTTTAAATAAAATGACTGCATTCGATAAAGAGCACAAGCTGATCTCACAAGTTACTTAGTTTGCACACCTTTCATTATTTGATTTTAATCGTAGTAGAATTTTCCGTAAATCCCAGAATAACGTGGAATCATTCCGGTCGTATATATAAGGTGTTAATTTATGAGCTATGACTCATAAATCGACTGAATCAACATCCAACACGGGCAACTGAAGCAGTTCAACGTCATTCTTGGATACACGGAAATTTCTATCATCAACATCCAAGAACGAAAATTAATAGGACTTCATAGACTTTGTGGCTATATGACTATCCTCATCTGATTATAGGCGATAATTTCCACTCGAAGTGTCATGTGGTAAGTAATATTGTGCTACTGAACGCTATATTAAATAAACTTAAATGAAAATGAAGAAGAATTGTTTGAAAACAAATTTTCAGGAGGAACAAACAGTTGGTCAGGCTTCCTTAAAAGCCAGAATGGTATACAACCTCATCCTGTAGCCAAACCGTAAAGGTCCTCTCAGTTCGAAATAACAATGAATTTCTTGTTTTCAGCGTCATACTGAACACAAGGATAAACTTTATCGACCTTGGAAAGTCATTTAACTTTATTATTATTATTATTAGTCCCTTGGGTTCCTAGTGGAACATAGGGCTTCAGTAGCACGCCTCCAGTGACCTCTGTTCTCTGAGATCTTTTGAACCTGGTTCCACGACAGCCCAGAAGCTCTCATTTCCTCCTCGCACGACCTCCTCCATGTCACCCTCGGACGTCCAACTCGTCGCTTCCCATGGGGATTCCACTCGAGGGCCTGACGCGTGATGTCCTCAGTCGGCCTTCTCAGTGTATGCCCAATCCATCTCCACTTCTTCCTGCATATTTGTTGCGTGATAGGTTCTTGGTTGGTTCGTTCCCAGAGTTCCTTGTTGCTTATTTTTTCTGGCCATCTGATCTTCAGCAGCGAGCGTAAGCAGTTGTTGATGAATGTCTGTAGTTTATTGGAAATGCCTTTCGTGACGCGCCAAGTCTCTGAGCCATACAAGAGCACTGACTTGACGTTGGTGTTGAAAATCCGTATCTTGTTCCGCATGCTGAGTGCAGAAGATCTCCACACTGGTTTCAGGCTAATGAATGCCTGTCTTGCTTTTCCGATTCTGACTTTGACGTCCTCGTCCGTCCCGCCTGTAGTTGAAACAGTGCTTCCTAGATAAGTGAAGGAGGTTACTTCCTTCAAGTTTCTACCGTTGACGGTGATTGGAGTTTGTTGTTGTTGTTGATGGTGGTGGTGCGGTATCTTCATCACTTCTGTCTTCTCTATATTCACCTGAAGTCCCGTCTTAGCTGCCTCCTCTGTCAACTTGTTAGTTTTTGCCTGCAGATCTTCAAGTTTATGTGACATTAGGCATAAGTCATCGGCGAAATCCAAGTCTTCTAGGTTCTTTTCCGTCGTCCAGTGTATCCCCCTCTTCTCGCTGCCTACTGTTTGCTGCATGATCCAGTCCACCACAATCAGGAATATCATGGGGGATAGTAGGCAACCTTGTTTCACTCCTGTCTTCACTTCAAAGGCATCACTGAGCTTCCCATTGTGGATTACTTGGCATGTGGCATCTTCATATAGTTGTTGAATGAGGCGGATAAAGGTTTGCGGTACTCCGTAGTATTGAAGCAGTTTCCAAATTACTTCTCGGTCGACGCTGTCAAAGGCCTTCTCAAAGTCGATGAAGTTGAGGTATAGAGCTGATTGCCATTCTACGCTCTGTTCTATGATGATACGAAGCGTTGCAATTTGGTCAGCACATGATTTGTACTTCCTGAAGCCTGCCTGTTCCGGTCGCAGTTTTGAATCCAGTGCGTCTTTAAGCCTCTCCAGGATGATGCGGCTTAATATTTTACTTGGGGTGGATAGGAGAGTGATTCCGCGCCAGTTCTTGCAAGCACTGAGGTCTCCCTTCTTCGGCAGTTTGACAAGGTAACCCTTCTTCCAATCGTCAGGTACCTTCTCTTCCCTCCACACCTTCTGCAATAGTGGTGTGAGCATGTCCGCTGTTGTCTCTGCATCTGTTCTCAGTGCTTCTGGCGGTATTCCATCTGGTCCTGCTGCTTTCCCGCATTTCAGTAGCTTTATGGCGTTCAGGACTTCCATTTTCGTTGGGGGATTTATGTTCACTTGTAATTCAGCGGCTGCAGGTGGTATTTCTGGACGAAGTGCAGGTGGTGGTCGATTCAAGAGCTTCTTGAAGTGGTCGGCCCATCGTTTCCTCTGTTTCTCTTCTTTTGTAATTAAATTTCCTTCTTCATCTTTTATTGGTTTCATCTGTGTTGGTCTCTTCCCTGATAGCAACCTGGTTATTTGATACAATGTCGTCAGGTCTCTCTTACCTGCAGCCTGTTCTGCTTCACTTGCCAGTGTGTCGTAGAAGTGTCGTTTGTCTTTGCGTGCACTCTTCTTCACTTCTTTATCCAGTGTTTTATACATTGTGCTCAGTTCCTCTTGTCGTTGAGCATCCTTGCACTGGTTTATCTTCTGCTTCACCATCCTCCTCTCCTCTATCAGCTTCCAGGTATCCGTCGAGATCCATTCCTTGTCTTCTTTCTTCTTCCTTCCTAATACTGTTGTGCAGGTTTCTTTCCACATAGCTTTCAAAGACTTCCAGTGTTCTTCTACACAGGTTTCTTCAGGGATGTCCCTCGACGTCTCCCATTTTGTCTTGATGGCTGCTTTGAAGATCTCCTTTGTAGTTTCATCCTTCAGTTTCCGAGTGTTGTACTTGAATTGAGGTCTATCACCAGCTTCCTTGAAGGCTTTTAACTTGATTTGGAAGGTTCCTTGCACTAGATAGTGGTCTGAACCTACATCTGCTCCTCTTCTTGACCTTGTGTTAAGTAGACTGCGTCTCCATTTTCTTGAGATTGAGATAAAGTCGATTTGGTTTTTAGTGTGTCCATCTGGTGAAATCCATGTCGCTTTGTGGATATCCTTGTGCCTGAACACACTGCCTCCAATCACCAAATCGTTGAATGCACAGAATTCTGCAAACAATTCTCCATTCTCATTCATTTCACCTAGCGCCTCTCGACCCATGGTTAGTTCTCTTCCCGTGTTGTCCCCTCCCAGTTTGGCATTCATGTCGCCCATTAGAATTTTGATATCGCCAACTGACGTCTTGTCCAGTGTTGACTGAAGTTGTCTGTAGAATTCCTCCTTTTTCTCTTGCTCTGCATTATTTGTAGGTGCATAACATTGTATGATTGTGACCTTTCTTCCTTTTGAGTTGAATCTTGCTGACATGATCCTGGAGGAGATTGGTTCCCACTGCATGAGAGCCTTCGATGCTCTTGAGGACATCATGATAGCCACTCCCTCAGTGTGCTCGTGGTTGGCGTCTGGGTGACCGGAGTAGATTATTGATTCTCCAGTTGACAGTTTGGAGAGTCCACTCCCATTCCATCTGCTTTCGCAAATCCCAAGCACTTCGATGTTATACCTTCTCATCTCCTTTGCAATCTGGGCTGCCTTACTGGGTTCAAACATCGTGCGGACATTCCATGTCCCCACGTTTACTTTCGCTTTCATCGAGAGAAGACACATCGGCCAATTGGCTTCCCGAAGGCTTTCACCAACTGGCGTCATTTCGCCTCTCCGATTCCAGCGGGGAATAAGTTTGTTTTCATTTTTTATATTTTGTTTGTGCTTTGAAGTTTCTTTAGCGGTTAGATTTGTTTTACGGGGTAGGGTTGCTAGCCCTATGCCCAACCTTCCCTCTTTACCCGGGCTTAGGACCGGCTAGTAACTAGTAAACTAGTTAACCAGGCGAGGTTAACTTTGATTTGATTTAATCACACTTTAATTATTATCTGTTACGATATTTATTTTTACCTTAGACTAGTATTACTATCGTCATAGACGTCCTAGCTAACAGTATCCAGTGTAAACAGCCTTTGTAACACCAAGCTGTTAACATGTACAGAGTAGTACAACTGATAATAAGATTGTGTTCTATGACTCATTTCATTGAAGAATCCTTTGTCAGATGTCTTAACAGAGATAACTTCAGTTTTACTTGCTACTGTTTACAAATACCAGCAACTTGTTTTATCGAGTGACTGTTTGTCCACTTTTGGTTTACTGAGTGTCTTGAGCATTACTCTGGACCTGAAACAGCACCTGTCTAGATAAAACATAATGAAGGCAAGTTTGTAAAAACGTTTACTTTTGACTTTCAGTGTGGAAAACTGCTGTATGTTTGGAACTAAGAAAGTAGGTGATGAAGGATGGTCTGTAGAACTTGTGAGTGAGCTTCAATATTTTTACATATTCACATTCAAACTCTACGTTATGACAGAATGAGTAAAACGCTGATTTTTTGTGTACAGAATTCGTAAAAGTTATCACATCAAACCAGAATCTGTCAAGAGAGTTCACTCCTGTGATTGTTTTCTGAAAATGAAGACTTATCAGAACACATAGACGAACATCTTTCTGTAGTTCTACAACGCAAGTAGAATATGAAAACTTTGCTCTAGTTTCTCGGTGAGGAAATTAGTCGGAAAGCGTCTAACCCACTTACTGTCTTGGGAGAATAGATGCTTCACAGTTCCCGTCAAGCTATTTCAAATCTCTTGTCAGGTGATGAATTGATAGGAGAGTGGATAAATTATCCCTGTCTAAGTCTTAAAAGTGAGCATTAACATAATTTCCATAGATGGATTTCTCTTTACATATGCTGTCCAAATTACTATGGATAATTATGTCTCTTGAAAAGGCGAAACGTATGGAGTGAGGTACATCGAATTACATCAAGCCTATTATAATAAATGCCACAGGTGAATATAATGAGAACCAGTCAAGGAAGACAAACAGCAGTACAAGATGACTTGTTCATAAACAGTGGATGGGAAAATTATACATTACATAAAAACGAAGAAAAGATATGAAAGGAACATATGTTAGAACAATAAATAGGATTGTATAAAAGATCACATTACACTTTATTGTATCGAGATTCAAAAAATCTAGAATGCATGTCTGATACTGAGAATAACGGTGTATCAATTTACATATAGCATCTAAACATCTAATCCAACTGTCTTGTGGAACCCATTTAGGAAACCTACTGCTCTTCATGTATAAAGACGCATTGCAAGAGACTTTATTTGAGCACCACAATCACTGAAGCTTAGTAAGAATTCTGGTAACTCATTAGTCCGATAATTGACGTATATTGGGGCAAATTAAACACACACTATGGATCCACTTCAAGAATTTGTCATTCACCATCCTAAAAAGAAAGCTAATGTATTTGGCATGCATAGCCATAGATTGTCTAGCCTATGTATCTGTCCAGACCAGCTTAAGAACCATATTTTAAGTAAGGTGAGACAAAAATTTAGAGATGCGCTTATGTTGTGCTCCAGAAGTGTGAAAAGTTGCGAATCATGAAACAATCGTCGAACAGGTGAGTTTTCGAACTATCAAATGCAGAAAAAGTTACCTTCAGAAGCACATTTATGACAGATGGCAATAAAAACAAAAATCTGGTTAAGATCTCTAAAGAATATCACTCCATATAGTGATATCTTAGCAAATTTATCGATAGTTTTCGACATAATCATCTTCAACGTCCTTGCAGTGGTAGTGGTTTGGCATTCGAGAATAGATAATAAAACGATTGCGACCTATCCCACAAGGCTGCATAGTCCTTCCAGAACCATCCAGTTGAGTAGCATGCTAAATACCGCCAACTTAAATCCAGTCTAACATAATGATTTCTGATCTTAGACTGAAAATATACTATTGTATTCACTCTATATTTTGGAGGGTGGTTTGGAAAAGCAAGATAGGATGTCCCATGAACTTGAGTTTCGATTATGTCCAAGTAATCAGCCTTCGCTACTGAGGAATACTTACCAGATGCGTTTTTTAGCGACAAACACCTTCGAAAAGTCGCACAACGTTTGGAATAGAATGAATTCTTCAGGTTAAACAGTAGTTACGTATTCTAATGAAAACTAACTTCTCAAAAACAACCACCAAAGTCGTCCATTATTTGATTAAATGAGTAGCATAAATGCAACATTTTTGAATCTGAACACAACACAGCTGTTTTATAAGGACACTACCTTAAGTTCAAAGGACATTCAGTTTGCACTCAGATTGATGCATCAATGATATCTGCATCAATAGTCAGATACTGTCTCAATTTTCAACCATATTTTAGGCTCAAATGAACTATGAGATCTAAACTTTCGACTTAAACTGAGGCAAAAAATAAATTTTCTTTTCACTTCTAGTTACAACATCCTCCCATAGTTAACTAGTTCACTAGTTACTAGGCGATCCTAAGCCCATATAAAGAGGGAAGGTTGAGCATATGGCTAGCAATCCTATCCCTAAAACCAATCCAATCGCGAAAGAAACTTCAAAGCCCATAAAAAATGTAAAACATAAAAATAAACTTATTCCTCGCTGGAATCGGAGAGACGAAATGACGCCGGTTGGTGAACGCCTACGGTAAGCCAATTGGCCGATGTATCTTGTCTTCTCTCGATCAAAGCAAAAGCAAACGTAGGGACATGGAATATCCGCACAACAATTGAAGCTGGCTGTCAAGGCTGCCCAGATTGCAAAAGAGATGAGAAGATATGGCATGGAAGTGCCTGGAATCTGCGAAGGCAGATGGAATGGAGGTGGACTCTCCAAACTTTCAACTGCAGAGTCAGTAATCTACTCCGATATTGTCACCCAGATGACAACCATGAGCACACTGAGTTTCGGAGTGGCTATCATCATGTCCTCAACAGCATCGAAGGCTCTCATGCAGTGGGAACCAATCTCCTCCAGGATCATGATAACAAGATTCAACTCGAATAGAAGGAAAGTCACAATCGTACAATGTTATACCAGGCACATACAAATAATGCAGACCAAGAGAGGAAGAAGGAATTCTACAGACAACTGCAATCAGTAATAGACAAGACTCCAGTTGGCGACATCAAACTTCTAATTGGTGACATGAATGCCAAACTCGGTGCAGACAACACAGTAAGAGAACTAACCATGGGTAGGGAAGCACTCGGTGAAATGAATGAGAATGGAGAGGTGTTTGCAGAATTCTGCGCATTCAACGATATGGTGACTGGAATCAGTGTGTACAAACACAAGAATATTTACAAGGCAGTGACATGGATTCAATTTCACCAGACATCAGGACACACTACACTGAAAATCAGATCGACTTCATGTCAATGTGAAGAAAGTAGGGACGCAGCCTACTGCACACAAGGCCAGATCAGATCAAGAAGAAGAGCAGATTTAGGTGGTTCACATCACTCATTGTCGAGTGCAAGGAACCTAATTTCAAAATCAAGTTGAAAGCCTTTAATTCAAGGAAGCTGGTGATAGACCACAGTTCAAGTTGAACACCCAGAACAGAAACTGAACTGAAGAACGTAACTACAAAGGAAATCTTCACGGCAGCCATCAGAACAAAATGGGAGATATCGAGCAACATCCCTGAAAAAACCTGTGTGTAAGAACACTGGAAGTCTTTGAAAGAGATGTGGAAAGAAACCTGCACAGCCGTATTAGGAAGGAAGAAAAAAGAAGACAAGGAATGGATCTCGACGGATACATGGAAGCTGATAGAGCAAGGAGAGGAGGATGGTGAAGCAGAAGATAAACCAATGCAAGGATGAACGACGAGAAAAGGAACTGAGTACAATGTATAAAACACTACACTGGACAAATGAGTGAAGAAGAGTGCACGGAAAGACAAAAGACACTTCTACGACACACTTGCAAGTGAAGCAGAACAGGCTGCTGGTAGGAGAAACCTGATATCACTGTATCAAACAGCCAAGTTACAATCTGGGAAGAGATCAACTCAGATGAAACTAATTAAAGATGATGAAGGAAATTTAATTACCGAGGAAGGGAAACAAAGGAAAGGATAGGCTGACCACTTCAAAAGGCACTTGAATCGACCAACACCCGCAACTCATCCAGGAATACGACCAGCAGCCCAGCCGCAGAATTACCAGTAAACACACGCCCTCCGACAAAAGCAGAAGTCCTGAATGCCACAAAACTGCCGAAATTCAGGAAAGCAGCAGGACCGGATGGGATTTCACCAGAAGCACTGAAAACAGACTCAGAGATAACAGCGGACAGGCTCATACCACTACTGCAGAAAGTTTGCAAGAAAGGAAGGAAAGGTACCTGCCCAGTGATTGGAAGAACGGCTACCTTGTCAAACTTCCAAAGAAGCGAGACCTAAGTCGTTGCAAGAACTGGCGAGGAATCATGCTGCTGTCCACCCTAAGCAAAATAATATGCCACATCATCCTGAAGAGACTAAAAGATGCACTGGATTCAAAATTACGACCGGAACAGGCTGGTTGACTGGCTTCAGGAAAAACAAATCATGTGAGGATCAAATTGCAACACTTAGCATCATCATACAACAGAGCGTAGAGCGGCAGTCAACCGGATCTTTACCTCAACTCCATCGATTTTGAAAAGGCCGGGGTTCGACAGCGTCGATAGCTCCGAGAAGTAATTTGGCAGGCAGCTTCTTTAACACTACGGCTTTAGTGCCACAAACCCTTGTCAACCTCATTCAACAGCTATTTGCTATGCTATATGACGCTACATGCCATGTAGGTGATTCACGGTGAAAAGCTCAGTGATGCCTTTGAAGTGAAGACAAAAAGGACTAAGACATGGTTGCCACCTACTATCACCGATTATCTTCCTGATTGTGGTCAACTCAACTGGACTAGATCACACAACAGACAACTGTGAAGAAAGAGAAGATGGGCATACACTGGCTGGGCCCATGAAAAGACTCTAGAAGATTTGGATTTCGCCAACGATGATGATTTATGTCTAATGTTGTGTCGCAAAAACTGGAAGATCTACAGGCAAAAACTAGCAAGTTCATAGAACAGGCAGCGAAGATGGGACTTCGAGTGAGCGTAGAGAAGACAGAAGTGATGGAGATACGCAACCAACAATAACAAGCACCAATCACCATCAACGGGAGAAACCTAAAAGAAGTAGTCTCTTCCACCTACTCATCTAGGTAGGCAGCATCGTTTCGACTACAGGCGGTGGCGACACAGATGAAGATGTCAAAGACACGATTGGAAAAGCAAGACAGGCCTTTATTAACCTGAAATCAGTGTGGAGATCTACTGCACTCCACTCCACTCCACTCAGCATAAAGCGTGAACGAGATCCAGATTTTAAACACTAATATCAGTCAAGTCAGTACTTCTTTGTGATGGTTGAGAGACTAAGTGTGTTACGGAAAGCATTTCCAACAAACAACAGACATTCATCAACAGCTGCATATGTTCGATACTGGAGACTGATCAGATGGTCAGAAAGAACAAGCAACAATGAACTCTGGACTGGCAATGAACCAACCAAGAACCTATCGCTCAACAAATATGCAGAAGAAAGTGGAGATGGGTGGGGTATACACAGAGAAGACCGACTGGGGATATCACGCAGCAGACCCTAGAGGGGAACCCAGATGGGGAACGGCGAGTTGGGCGTCATATACGAGGGTGACATGGAGGAGATCGTGTGAGGAAGAAATGGAAGTTTGTGGGCAGTAGTGGAGCCAGGTTTTGATGACTGCAGAGAAGAGAGTGAAATAGCGAGGTGCTATTGAAGCGGTAGGTTCCAATAGGAACCCAAAGGACAAATAATAATAATAATAATCTGGTTAGAACCACGGAAATAAGGCAGTTGTCCAATTTGAACCATGCCACTTATTCTAAATACAAAAACGGTCTGTTCCATATAGAAACCTGTTTGAATTATAGGGTGTGACACTAGTTTAACTTATGAATATATCTTATCCGTCCCTGCTTATTTTCTGTATTTCTCTCTTCTAAGCTTTACTTTCATTACTCACCAATCAACAATCTGGAATCATTTGAAATGGGTGATGTAACAATCTACATCACTCCTAGAATCAACGTTCCACCTGAGTTGAATATAACTGATATTCTGAGCACACGATCTGATACCAAGTAAGTTGTTATAATTGTTTTTAATTCTTCAACATTCCCATTTATGCCTCATTTATACTAATTGAAAATAGAATCCGTCGACATTGTTGCATACAAATTTACACTATGGGAACATGTAAGTTAAAAGCTATGCTGTGTACCATCGATTAAGTAGATTACTTCGCAGAGGTAAATGAATCAGAAATGGAAAGAACAATCCACCCACTCATTCACTGGTGAGAAATATATTTGAATAATTCAGAACAAGGACAATTCAGGCAAACAGCTGTTTTGAATAGCTCAGGCTTCTACAGCCTATAGAGTTATAAATCCCTAAGAATAGGTAAAAGAAAATAGTCAGTAGGAAGCATAAGGTGAAATCTTTTCAGTATCGAAACATTCAGTGTTATGGGTGAATGCAGATCAAATAGAATTGTAGTAGGTTTTTACCGGGTAGCTTTAAAGCCCACCGTAGCAACCACTAAAATAATTAATCCAGTTTCGGTATTCTGGTCGGCAAGGTAGCTTTTCATAAAATGAAGAAACGTAATCTACTATCTTATCAATTGCTAGGGTGGCCTCTAAAGTCACCCCTCTAAATACCATCCTAGCAACAACTTGAACAACCAGTTAAACTTTTTGACGATGAAAAACTATTTTCCCGACCGGAATACTGAAGTCTAATTGGTTATTTCGATCGTTGGTTGCGTGGGTGGCCTTTAAAGTAGCCCAAAAATTATATGATGAAATAAAAAATAAATTTTAAGTGTCACCCTACTCAAAGAGTGATTTTAAACGCCACCCTAGCTGCGACTGAAACAGACAATTAATTTTCTTCGTTTCTTCTGAAAAGGTAGATTTTCACCAAATACAAAAGTTTTATTGATTGTTTCAGCTGTTACTAAGTGACTTTTATAGTCACTGTTATTCGAATATAAATCATCGCTATATAATGATGACTAGAACCTTAGTAAGTAAATATACATTCACATGTTTCAGATAATCTTCGTCGTTTCATTACGCTGTTTAAGTTTTTCAAAAGGACCAGTTGCATTTAATTTTCAAGAAAAAATGACTCCTTCAGCATACTGATAAAAGGTTAGATGAATTAGTTAACCTCAAGTGTAAAACAGCATATGAACACACGAAGTTGGACTATTACAAATCTTGCATTTCAAATGATGCATTTCTTGGAAAACTTTATAAAACTTTAAGTTCTAGCAAATTATAACTAAATATCTCAAACCTTATTTGAATTTCTAAATCTCATATGGAAAACTGTAGTGAAAATTTCTATCAAATATCATGTATAGACATCATCCTTATTCTTAGAAATTCCTTCAGTTTTCCACATCAAGTTTATTAATTTTTGCAGCCCGGTTATAATAAGAGCAAAGGAAAATATAACGACAAAACTGAACAAACCTTAGATTATGAGCAACCATGTGAATTCATTCCTAGTTAACCTAGACAATTGTGTGACGAATTTACCATTCGTTCAGTTATCTGTTCATGATAAAGAGGTACTCTTACTTAGACTCGGTATTTCTGTCCCTCAAAAACATGATTCTGATTTAACCACCAATGTTCAAGTTTGAAAAACTATTTGATCAGCTAAGCTTACTTGTCCCAACTTCTCCAGATAATCAGAACTGGCTAAGAGCTAAATTAGTAGACATTGTTCATGGGTTTCATAATTTTGGTTCAATGGCAGAGAAGCATCTTAACGCGTGTGCATTTCAAAGCACTCAAAGGATTACGAAATAACTCTGATATTGTTACACTAAGACCCGATAAGGAATAAGGTGTGGTCCTTATGAACAGGTCTGATTATAAAAGTAAGATGTTATCCATTATTAATGATAATAGCAAAATTACGTTAGATGTCCCCTCTGAAGGAATAGATAAATTGAAAGGGAGACTAAACTCCAAACTGGTGAAAATGCTTGGCACAAATTTAGTCATTGAAGATGAATTTAATTGTCCAAAACTTATGGGATCTGAACATCCACATCTATGTTGGTTACCTAAAACTCATAAACCTAACAGTTTGCCACGTCTATGTGTCGATCACCCACACCCACACATAATCTAGCTAAATGGTTTGCAGAGTTCTTGGGTCCTATCAGAAGCCATTTATGTCAGTCATCATTGAAAAATATATCTGACCTTATTGACTGTTTAATTGACATGAAAAGACTATGCACTTTTTCGACGTAAATTCTTTCTTTACTAATATGCCGCTGGTAAAAACAATGGACATTTTATGACTATATGTCTTCTGATAGTCTTATATTCCCCATCCCTCTGAATTTTGTAAAAGATTTATTATTATTATTATAGTTATTATTATTGTTATTACTATTATTATGTACTGACAAGGTTCACTTCACATTCGAAGGTGAATACTTCCGACAGATTGATGGTGTCGCCGTGGGTAATGCATTAGGACCGTTTCCATCTAAGATATACATGTCACATATTGAAAACATGGTTGACGACCCCATCGGAAGGGTTTCACTTTATGAGAAATATTTCGATTATATAGTAATGATATGGGAAAAGCCTAACGATGCGATGTGCCTTCTAGATAAGATAAACACGGCTCAAAATCACATTAGCATTACTTGTGAACAAGAGACGAACAACCAACTACCGTCCCTTAACATATTTCTTAATCGACAGAAGGATGGCTCAATAAGGAGGTCGATCTATAGGAAGCCCACATGGAAAGGGTGATATCTTAGTTTCCAGAATGGCTACCCATTGAAATTTATGGATAGGTGCAAAAGTTATATTGCAGTGAAAAGTATGCAGTAATCCGTTGCTAAGACAACTGTCTACATTCGACTATCATTTAGAAGTGATTCACATAGCTTTATTGTGAGGAAAAGACTTAGTTCAGTCACCTGTAAAACACATTATGCACCCAACATGTACCTAAATGGCTTCAAAAATAAATGACCTCAACGGATCCGATAAATGCAGGTGACAAACGTCCATCTTCATCTATTGATAAATATATACTAGAAACTAATCACAGGGTAGACATAAAAACAGCTTTTAAAGTAATACATAAAACTGGTCAGGACCGTGTGCTTAAATTTACTGGAGCTCTTGACATCCGTAAATTCAACTCCCTTAATGTATACAAAAAACGGTTTGTACTCACGTTGAACATCATACAGAGAGTGATGTGATGAAAATTTTGTTTTTTTTCTACCCTTCCTATTCCTATATCTCCTATTGATTTCACTGTAAATTTTCATATAAATAGTTTGATAAGTTCATGTGATCAGATTGTTCTAAATTTATAGAGCTAATGCATCATATATGTTTCAGATAACTTTCATCTTCGTTACGCTGTTTAAATTTATCAAGGGAATCAGTTGATTTAAATATACATTCCGTTATAAATATGTTTTAGGTAAAATAAATATCTGGTCTCGTAACCCAGTTTGTAAGTCTCCAGACCGGAAACCCGGTGGTCATTGGTTTGCATCCCGCCGTGGCCCAAATTTTCATTTCACCTTTAATCATTACCTAGGATGAATATATTTGTAGAGAATATTGACACAATGATGTTCAATAATTTTGATAATATTTTTGCGCAAACTTACTGCCTGTGATTAAACCAGTCGTTGAAACTATTAGTTCATCCGTTGCTTTCCATATTTGTCATTACCCGTTGCTATACAGGTAGAATTAATCAACTTCTGTCGGGAGATGAGCTGCTTTGTGGATGCCCTGAAACTACCTACTTATTATGTTGATGTCTACTTGGTATACCTCAGCAGGGAGTTTCTAGGCGTGCATATAGGAGCCCGTTGGCCAAGAAAGGTCAAACAATGTGACACTGTATAGCAATGAAAAGCAACAGCCGATGTCTGTTGCACAAGAAGTGACTCTAGTGCCTCGATGGCTTAGTGGATGACTCATTCGTGTGTAAAGCTACGGATATGGGGTTCGAATCCTAGTAGGAACAACATCGCTCACTGCTGATGAGTGTTGAATGGGACATTACGCCCGTCCTGGATTCGATTGCAAGTCATTAAGATGAATACAACCGTATTGATTAGGTTTATAGCTAATAAAACGAAGATTCTGTAGGAAAGTACCACTAGTATAGAGTCAGGATTTTATCCTTAGAGTAGAGTGCAACATGTCGATCCATAATCATTGAAACTGATTAGATAAAAACTGTTAACCACTTTTGCTGAACAAACGTGAAATCCAATCGAAATTTGTTTTTTTGGTAATCAGATACTGAATATGATTTCTCACTTTGGTACTTCCTTATAAAATAACAGAAGGGATCCCTTTCATCTTATTCGGCATTATGTTCTTCTCTTTCAAACACTGATTTCTCAGTACTTCAGCAATATTTTAAACATATCAACAAATGAAGTAGTCACTGTTTGTTTTCTTTTCTTCGATATCCAGTTCATGAAAAAAACAACGTTTTCGATTTAATGATGTGCGTTTAATGATATCCATTTGTATTTCAGATTAGCAGCTGTATAATGAAGTGATAATTTACTTGGTTGTGCCTAGCAGAGGAATCCAGGACACGAGTTTCGTCCTATTTGGGACTCGTCAGCTGGATGTATCTGCACCCCACTGAGTAAGGTCGAACAGTTCGATCCAGTAAACAGTGGAGAACTACAAATATGTCAACAAATAGTATTGTATACTTAGGTTTTTAAAATAATAAAACACCATTTCCCCAAGTGGAAATGCACTCAGCTACCTTGTGCGTACTCAATCAGTACGTAATGAGCCACAACTGTTGTATGACGGTTAATCATACTACCTGTCTACCCAAACCTTGGTAGGCGGAACGGTGCAGAAACTCATGGTGCAATGATTGAAGAATAATTCTCCAAGAGAATGGGGGACAGCTTCACACATTATTTACCAGTCAACTAAAAAATTACTGAAAGTTATTGATTTGTGCGCCATCTGTCCATTACTTGCAATAAGACTGGAGTGCTGAATTTACCTACATCACTAATCATATCCAACCAATTCTTAGCTACTAATACGTTTAAGCATATGCACAGCAATTCTACAATATAACCCATGAGAATAAATCAACAGATTCACCGTCTGGAAAATAGGTAATAAACCTGGTTATTATTGTTTGTTGATATACTTGTGATTCTCCGTTTTGATACTGGATAGAATTGTTCGACCTCTATTAGCTTATGGGCTCCTATACAGATGCCTCGATGTTACATGACTGTTAATTATGGTAATTTGCTTGGTTGTGGCTAGCAAAAGAATCCAGGATGCACGTTACGTCCTTTTGGGACTCGCCAGCTGGATGTACCTGCACCCCAGTGAGTGATGTTATTCCCACTGAGACTCAAACCTCTTACCCATCGCTTCAAACTCCAAGGTCACGGAGGTATTTACGGAAGTTGCTAGTTATTGGATTTTGGTTAGGGTCGATTTTCCCTTTCATGTGTTGATCTTTAACTTTTGGTCGGGTCAAGCTCAGAAGAACGAATCTTACTAATTTCAGCATTCGAACTTTGTTACTGATTTATTGTTCGACTACTGATTTGGTTTCCAGTTGACTGGTCCTTCCTTAGAAATCTGTACATTTACTTTGGACATTATTTTAAGCTTTATTGAAGTATTACAATAATCCTCTATCTTTATATCAACATTGGATAGTCCTGGTTTGAATCGTGCTTTCATTTCTGTAGATTTTCAAACATCCTTGGATGCAGCAGAGTTCGATTCATGACCGTCTAGTTGAAAATAAAGTCTCTAATCTAATAAATCTAGGCTAATTCGTAAATCATAATTTTTTTGCACTTTAAATTTGATTAATGTGTTTGAGTCCATCTTTTTTTCTTCTCCCAATCTATTAGAATTGCCCAGAATCAAACTGAAATGGCTAAAATGGATGAAAAATACTTCAGTAAAAATGCTCCAAAAAATTTATATCTTGTTACAACAGACGATGGTTGGAAAGATCCCAGAGCTACACCGACAACAGTCAATCCCTATCAACCTGAATTGAACATGTATACGGAGAAAAATTTAGAAAATGTACATCATTCTGAATTTTCTTTTTGATTTTCTTTTTTTTGGTACTTCTGTCGTACAATACGTTAACTGGCATGACTTTATGACTGAATGACATATATTATTATTATTTGTCCCTTGGGTACCTGATGGAACATAGGGCTTCAGTCTCCATTCCACTCTGTTCTCTGCAAACTTTTGAACCTGGCTCCAAGACAGCCCACAAGCTCTCATTTCTTCCTCACACTACCTCCTCCACATAACTCTCGCATATGACGCCCAACTCGTCGCATCCCATCGAGGTTCCACTCGAGTACCTGGCCTGGCACTTGATGCCCCTAGTGTGCCCTCTCAGTTTATGCCCAACCCATCTCCACTCTCTTCTTCTGCATATTTTTTCAGTGACATCTTATTGATTGGTTCGTTCCTAGAGTTTCTTGTTGCTTATTCTTATTGTTCTGGTCATCTGAGCTTCAGTAACGAGCCAGTGTAGGTGGCAGTTGTTGATGAATGTCTGCAGTTTGTTGGAAATCCCTTTCGTAACGCGCCAAGTCTCTGAACCTATACATAGCAGAACTGACTTGACGTTGGTATTGAAAATCCGCATCTTGTTCCACATGCTGAGTGCAGAAGATCTCCACACTGGTTCCAGGCTAATGAATACCTATCTTGCTGTCTTTCCGATCCTGGCTTTGATGTTCTCGTCTGTGCCACCACCGCCTGTAGTTGGAACAGTGCTACCCTGCTTAGATAGGTGAAGGAGGTTACTTCCTTTAAGTTTCTCCCGTTCATGGTGACTGGAGTTTGTTGTTGTTGGTGGTGGTGTTGGTTAGGTATCTTCATCACTTCTGTCTTCTCTATATTCACCTGAAGTCCCGTCTTAGCTGCCTCTTCTGTCAACTTGTTAGTTTTTGCCTGCAGATCTTCAAGTTTGTGTGATATCAGGCACAAGTCATTGGCGAAATCCAAGTCTTCTAGGTTCTTTTCCGCAGTCCAGCCATTGTATCCCCCTCTTCTCACAGCTCCCCACTGTTTGTTGCATGATCCAGTCAACCACAATCAGGAATATCATGGGTGATAGTAAACAGCCTCGTTTTACTCCTGTCTTCACTTCAAAGGCATCACTGAGCTTCCCACTCTGAATTACTTGGCATGTAGCATCTTCATATAGTTGTTGAATGAGATTGATAAAGGTTTGTGGTATTCCGTAGTGCTGAAGCAACTGCCTGTCAAATTATTTCCCGGTCGACACTGTCGAAGGCCTTTTCAAAGTCGATGAAGTTGAGGTAGAGTTGAGTTGACTGCCATTCTGTGCTCTGTTCTATGATGATGCGAAGCGTTGCAATACACAACTGAAATAAACTGACATTATTCATCATGCATTCTAACAGGTGGCTGAATTCCTCCAGCCCCTAAGATTCGTCGTATAACTTTAAAACAAACCTCGTGAGATAATTTTGGTCAAGAAGTGATATCAGCTTGAAAGCAATGAATACTATACAGCTTTTTCATCCCATCACTTATGACTCTTTGACAGTGATCACCTTTGTTCATAATAAAATAAGATTTAATCCAGAAATCAAAATTCACTTCCCATACTTTTTAGACTCCCTTTCTAAGTTACCATATGTTATTGTATGAGTTGATTGTTCACAATAATTTAATTTCAGACATTCTGCAGTTCCTGTTGCTGGTACATGTCTTTTGACTAGAAATTACATCACTTAACAGTTCGACTATCCCAGATAGATTTGGTTTGGCAGGCTTGTCTCGATACTGGGTGATTAATTGAAAGTGAAGTAAAAATTAAGGCAGCGGCGGGATTCGAACCAACGGTCTCTGGACTGAATCTTACGACCGACCAAATTTTCACTTCATCTTCAATCATCACCGAGTATGACCACATCACTGTCAAAAAACTGAATGATTCTGTAGTGTGTGTATCAGCCACCTTACTTAAGCAAGAATTACCTTAGATAACTTGAAACATTAGATTATTTAATGACCTCAAGCTGGTGCTTCAGTTTCAGTTATTTAATACGAGACATTTTGACAATTTCTACAGTACAAAATTCAACATCGTATATCTCTTCATCATCTTCACTATCTTTTTCTGTTTTCAGTATTTACTTCTCAATCATATACCATTATATTTATGGGGTGGAGATATTGGTTATTTCGATAAGAACACTGTACACAAATTTATGTCTTCCTCTGGTATAGAATTAATCTTTTGGATGGATAACAGTGGAGTAATGCGTATTGGATATGAAGAACTACCTCGGGATCAGTGGGTAGGTCATTCCACTACATGTTTTTTTCATAGTTATTACCTTCACTATATATTCCTCACAACAAGTTCCTCAAACTAAATTAGAATCATCGGTCACATGTATTTATGACAAATGCTTAGTCAGAAATGTAATGAACATATCGAAAGAAAGATAAACGTATCCAGGGTGAAATATGAGTCTCACATTGTAATTAGCAGCAATAACAAGGTGCTTGATAAAGCAGCTATATACCAACAGTAGCAAAGTGACTTGATTCAAGTGCACAGTCATGGAGGTAATATAGGTCGTGCTGAACAAAGTTACTAAATGAGGCTAGTTCACATCCTTACGTTACTTCCACTTTGTTCTTCAGTTTTGCCCATTGTAACGGATTCTCTAGCCTTGATGGTTCACAATCTAAAAAGAAGTTTACGTCTGAGGTGTCAACTATGATGTAGATAGAATCTAATATGCTCATGCATATATTTTAGTATCTAATAAACTTCAAACCACGGTTATTATGATACTTGTAATTTCCTGTTGCTATACAGAGTCAAACTGTTCGACCTTTGTTGGCAGATGGGCAGGCATATGCTGTTCAAGATGGGACGTAACATGCATCCTGGATTTCTATACTAGTAACCAAGATCAGTTAAAACCACGGCACCTAGTTGAGTAAAATCTGCTTTGATAAGAACGATGGATAATCAACTTTCTTTTCTCTGTGAGGCTTGTATGTACACATTTAGCTCATTAAAAACAAATCATAGTGACCTTTAAAAACCAACCTTATCTTAGCCCAGCTTTAGGATGGAAACACTACGATTAATACCAGCTGAGGATAAACGCGTAAATATCAGTGACGAATGATAAGAAGCACTGAATTTTTTCCTATATATAAATTTTGCCAAGAGTTTATTGTTATAATTACTAAAAAAAGACATAAGTATCTACTACTCTGAACAACAAGAAGAACTACAAAACTACAAGCAGTTAGCGTTATTTATGATATTCTGTGTCCTCAGGTGAATACTTAATGAGTATTTAACTATTAAATATGGTACAGCAAACAGACATAAAAGAAAACATAGTACTCAAACCATTCAAGGATTAATATCCCAGTGTGAAATGATACTCGAAATAAAAGCGAATTACTGGGTTCACATACATAAGTACCAATGAATTATATTTCAAGTTATTACACAATAAACACAGAAACTGAGTCATTAGGTAATAAGTAGACAGACAGGAATGGTTGAAAAAGTGTATACCTCAGAACGAGTACTATGACGGATTAGTGCTTTTTGAGCTTTGATATGCTGTCACGGTTGCTTTATCATCAGAATTTTTGACAACATCAGCACAAGCTTCATAAAGAAGTGAAGCATGTTCATATGTTACATGGATGTTTAGACTACTCCAGATGACTTTTAACGTTGTCCAATTATGAACAAATGGAAAACATTCTGATAGCATTTAATCTCTATAACCTTACATTTTGTTTGACCATGCTATTTGTTACTATTACAGTGTGCTTCATTATTATTTCACGCAACGCTGATATATTGCTGTTCTCTTCCTCAGTACATTGTAGACTTGGTTGTTACTCATATATCTGTTGAGTGATTTCTCGTCTGAATGCCATACTTCTAGAAGTTCGTTAGCAGCTTTTGAACCTACCTTTTATAGGATTCCTACATTCTCCGAGTTAAACTAGTGATGATAGTGCATACACACACTGAAGCTAGGTATGATGCATATTGTCACTTTACTGTTAATTAATGCTCACTGAGAAACCAGATGGCTGGACTTACCAGGGTAGTACTGCAAACAATCTTCACAGCTGACTTCGCAAATTATATTTGTCCTGTCTTTATCTGGAACGGATCCTCTGAATTGCAACACATATTTCGCAGTGATTTCTTCAGTTTATTTACAAGTTTATTCACGATCAGATGAAGCAGTCGTTGACATACAACATGTCTTATGGTCTTCAGGGTCATCGGTGTGTATGAGTTTGCAAGATTCTGTTGTACGCTGTACTGATGATAACAATTAAGGGCGAAACTTCATTCATTTATTTTTCCTCTTCTTTAAATCGAATATCTTTGTGTAATTGACTGATTAGTTTGGTAGCGTTTTTATTTCATCTTTTTCGAATGATTTAAACAATGTACCCTATTTAAACACTTGTTTTGTTAAGAACAATAACCACTGATTTCCAGGCCTGCATCACTGCTTCAGCTTCGGCCCTCACATCAACGATCCCATTAATGTCTGTTTTGTTTGTTTTCAAGTTCTGCTGCTTAACTGTAAGTAGTGGAGACCTACACGGAAGTAAACCGATTCAAAAATTGAAAGGAGAGTTAGATATTGGACAGATATGTGTTCCGGAAGTTGGTTTTAAGCCATAGACAGAAGAGATTCCTGCACAATACAACATATATCGTTTGTCAGACATCCAGGTGTTTTGCCATTACCAGAATCGGCAGTACTACTGGAACTATCAATCCTCCTAGTCACTCAAATGCATCAAGACAAGTGTCCATGAGTAATTAGTCCTTAAAATTCAGTTGGTATAACTTCACACTAAACACATTTAGGTTAATAATCCAGTGCTAGTTTATAAGGTTCATTGACCCAAAAATAGTAGAAAAAGTGGTTAAATACGTTGATCGTCTCACTGTTCTAGGTAGTTACATAAGCTTTAAATGATTGGCGTATATATAAAACACTCTTCTACCATTTTCTAATCGACAGCATTTATGGGATCACCAGGATATTCAGCCATCTTTCTGAGGCGAAGTATACTATTCATACGACCGCAGATGTCATGCAATACAGCTATAAAAATAACTTGTAAAAACTGAGGACGTTGGGAGGTTACGACTAGTTGATCAAATATGGTTAGCACTTGCTTTAGCCGTCTAGCAAGAAACTTTGTAAGTCTCAAAAGACCAAGGCCCCGAATACTTGTGTAACACAATTCAAGCGAACGTTTACCATGACCCAAGAGTATAAATGATATATTAAGGAACTAGAAGTTCTCAGAATACTTATGGTCCGGGTCCGGAAAGTGATACCAGTTTTCGATAATACCACATTCACCTTACTTATCTCCAACTATCCAAGGTAACTATACTGGTCACTGTCTCAAATTCTACTTACTAAAATTTAAAAATTAACTTATCAGATGAATATCTTAATTAGTGAACTGAAAAGTGAATAAAAATGTTGAATAACTACAAAATGTCCATATCAAGAAACATTTTTATGAATCTACATAGATATTCATTTAAGTATTTAGTGTTCATTCATGTAATACTGTTCTATCTTTTAGAAAAATGAAAAATTAAACTATTACCTATTGAATGTTCAGTGTATTTGTTAACTTTCAATATCTTCGTTTATAAGTAATGAATGAATGATAATGTACTGAATATTTACCGTAATTGTTTACACACTATACATCAAAACAAACCTTATTAGAATTAAATTGGATTGATAATTGATAAATAATATTGTGTAGCAATAAATTATCAGTTTCATACTTTTAACCTTCCGTTTATTAATTTATAAGCCTATATGAATTCTGATTTATTTATAAGAATTGCATAATTTTTGAATTAGTGCTAGTGTTACCTCATATATCGACAAGATATATAATATGTTTAGTAGACAGGTTTTTAGTTAACAGACAGATGAATCCTCGTGAACACCCACACTTCCACGCAAAGTCTTCTGAGCACTTCGAATGATGATTTGAGAATGTTCTGAATGCGTTTATCCTCACGCAAATTTTGACTTCACTACTGGTCCACGTTTATACTTTGTCTGGATGTAGGTGTAGAAGTGACGAAACGCACTGACCATTTCACTTACTTAGGAACCCAGATGAATCATGTTGAATCGGTAACTGATAAAATCTTTACTTGGATACAGAATACTCGATTTTAGTTTCCTGCCTATGCAATCTATCGTACCAGCATGAAATCCAAGTGTAATGCACAGTGATTTGCTCTGTTCTTGTCTGTGACTGTGAAACATAGATTTTAAGGATAGAGAGAATGAGAAGGCTTAAGGTGTTCAAACACCGTTGTCTCCGTAAAATAGGCCATATGTCATGGGATCCGGAAATCCCTAATGACGAAATCAAATATTGAAAACGAAATACACTCAGCAACCTTATGCACATTACTACAGTAGGCAATAAGCCATAACTGTTGTGTGAGGGAAATGGATACTACCAGCTGGCTGTGCGAACCTTGATAGGTGAAGCTGTGCTCGAACCTGTGACTCATAGGTTGAAGATCGAAAACGAATAAATCACAACCCCATGAGATCAAGAGTAGAATTTTAGGTAGAAGAGGTTAATCACTTGATAAGATTGTGAATCTTGCTGAACTCAGATAGTTAGGAAATGTGTTACACATTTTTAGTCACCGTTTACTCTGAAGTGCGATGTCACCTGAAACTGGGTTAGGTCAGAAAAAGGTTAAAGGCAGACAGAATAATACATAGCATCAGTCCACAAGGTCTCCTGTCTTTGGTCTGAGCTATGTAGCTAAACATAGACTTTTCAGGTAGGAATCCATGTAACATTTGAAACCGGTAGCTGGAAACTAGGTGTGTGACATGGCTTAGAATCGATCTCAGTTACACAGATACATCTACACATTATCTTCGTCATAACCGTCATATCACATCTGGTTATTATTTAGCCTTCCCCGCTTCATTTCCCATTATGGCTAACAACGATTTCTGAATACTTTCTGTCTTATTTGTCAGCCTTTAATTATGTTACCTTCTACTTTAATGTACTTATGTGAGGTGTAGCAGCATACTCGGTTACGCAGTGACACCAGGTTCCTTGTTGATATCGACTGACTGACTGAAATTTACATAATGAGCGAAAATGCTAACAGGAGTACACGTTTTTGACTCCTCTTTGGTCTGAGCTCATGACTTTTAGACTTAAGAGCAACTAACTGATCCAATCCAACTTGTTGACACTTTAAGCCTCACGATGTTCTTCGAAGTATTAAGGGTTACTAACCTCGTAGGTCACTTAACTGTTCCTAAAAGAGGCTTTTTTCCAAGGTAACTACTATGTATCAGGGAATTTATTAAGTTTTCAAAACAGTTAGTACTGGAAATTAGAACCTAATCCAGTAACTATCTTTAATGACGGTCAATTTCCGAAAGGTCACTGGTATCAGTTTTTCTTACTTCTAAACGCACGTTATACTGGTAATTTTAAAGCTATGGAAATACTGGATGACCATTTTCCTTGCTTAGAACCAGTTTCACTAACGCTACACATGAAATAACTCAATTTACATATGAATATTGTTTAAACTCTTATTCTAAATAGCTAATTGAACAAACCTATAAAAGACAGAGTCACTTCAAGCGATTACAAAATTTATCATCAGGGATGAGTATAGTAAAGTTAGGTTATATCAAGTTATAAAACACGAAGTGATTTTCTCTGAAACTCTTAGTGATATGAGTGAAAGTCAGATCTAATCGACAGTTATGTATTAGGTGAATTACCTGAAGGCTTTTCTTTTCAATGCTACCACACCCCACACCCTCATCTCTACTAATTTTATTCACCTTCATTGACTTTTATGTCCTTCATTTATCGCGTGTTGATTTTCACTCTATGCTAGATTGTATCTCCTTTGTGTCAGACTTTCAATTTATTTGTCTATTTGTTAACTAATCCACTATTTATATGAATCAATAATACTTTCATTGGTCAGTCAATTAATTTACTACTTCATACCTTTGTTCAGTCTTTGTTTTCCTTTCCATCTATTATCTAGCCTAAAGTAATTCGTTGGAATCTACATGCTCGTGACGGTATAGTCTGGTTACTAGATGGTATTTTAAAATGTCCTGAAAAGTTATGCCCACTACTCGTTGAAGATGTTGATTACTATGACGTTTACGTAATGGCTTGTCAAACATCAAATCTACCAGGTGAAAAAGATCCAGTTCAACAATTTGAGAGTAAACCATTGGATATTGCTAATCGACATCCTAGTCTATGTACTGTGGTATTGCAGACAAGTGAAAAAACTGTAACACTTATTGAATCTTAATAATTGTCGATTAAAGTAGTATTTAATGAAGATTAGAATGAATGTTAACAAACTGTATAACCTGAAAATTTGTTTTTCACTAATTTAGACTTATATTTTATCAAGAATAAAAATGAAATATTCATAATTGATATGTTAAATAAAAAGTGCAAAATATGAAAGTAATTAATGCGATAATGCTTTATACTTTTCTTAAATGAATTTAAGTAGTATCACTAATTCGACGAAAGTTCTTCAGAGTGACTAAAACTTCTTGCAATTGCAAGTGGGGTTTTTTTCCACAACTCAAGAATTATATTATAAATGATAAACTTTCTTCCACAGACGCCTACTTCGCTGATAAAAAAAGACATAATAAATGAGTAGTGGTATATTTAGAGGTTTGCACTGTTGTATTACACCCATTACAAGTAAAGTTCAGCTATATTGTTCATAATATGCCTTATAGATGTAATCATCGTGTAGATAATTCAAGAATGCAGCAAAGAATAAGAAGTGAAAAGTTAAACAAAATGAGTTTTGTGCTGTGGATGACAAAACAACCTGGATAAGTTGAGAAGTGCAGAAAATTACTATTCTTGGAAAAATGAAGAGAAAGAGTACATTGATTTGCCACTGGATAGTAGTCAATTTCACGTTGTCTAGTTCTAAGTGCTGAAGGAATTCTATAGATCATTTTGCAATGTGGCCACCAGGCTAGTTGTTTCAACATTGTTGTGCACTTTGATAGGTGTCAGTTGGATGGAGACAATCGACAGGAAGCCCTGGACCTAGGTTTCGTACTTGTTGCCACTCATCAGCAAGGCGTATCTGCAACCTCGAGGGAACTGATGTCCCTCCTGAGATTCGAACCAGCGTCATCCAGTGCTGCAGTCAGAGGCGTTGCCACTGATATATTTGGGCAGCAAATGACCTCCTACAGGATTGGATTAGGCATATTGATTGGTCACTGAAGAGTGATCAACTTCATGGTGCTTAGAGGTTGCAGATATGTCTTGCCGACGAGTGTCAGAAGGTATGATGTCTAGATCCAGAGCTCCCTGCTGATCGCCTCCATCCATCTTAAAAAGAGAAAGAGTACACATAGCATCTTCCTAAGCAAAGATGATACCTATAGTTCTGAATAGCCTTTCTAACTATGATACACACAATGCATATCGGTAGGACCTCCTTGGCTTGCAGTTGATTTTGAACAAACTTCTATTGTCGCCAAACATCTAGGGATAGTGAGAATCTTTTAAATACAGCTTATGAAGTTAGTCTTTGATAAACAAAATCTCGAGAACACCGGTTTGACAGCCTACAGTTTCACATACGGCTTGGACTGGCTTAACTCTGCTCTGCTTTGGGAAAGGCACTAGTTCCATTTGTGGAAGTCATATCTTGATTATATCATTTTGTGCAAGTTTATAAGCATATTCGTAGATTTGCATACTGTATTTGGAACTCGACTAATTACATCGGCTTGTTTTTTTACTGTTAGTTATGCAGTTAACATAGATGGAGCAGGGTTTTCAGTGCCAAACAAGAGTTCTGTAAACACTCTCCAATCTCTTGAGAAACTAACCCATCACTGTTTGTTCAACCTCCTGAATTGGTGACTAGATCAAAGCACCTAACTAACCCATTTGCTATTCTTGAAATAACTTCTTTTGTGGACTGAGGTCATAGCTTCATCATAGTCAATTTGGACAAGCGTTTCAAGGCAGAAAAACCAACTTTGTTCTTGGATTGTTTTGCAGTAGCTATTCCTTTTTACCGTTTGTGACTGAATATGAGAATATAAAATCACTTGCATAACCAATTAACATTCAGCATCTTAACTGGGATTGAGTATACACCATTTACTCAATAAAAGGATGAATTCGAACACGGTTTGCATCTTCGACTGACATTATCTACAAAAAACTACTGAATACCAGAATGATTTGTAATCGTTTTATCCTAATTCCCAACTTTTTAACAGTATTTATAATATAGTTGAACAATGAATGCTAAAAACGCTGATAAATTCATGAAAGCTTCCCAGTTTCTGCCTCTCTGTTACATGTAGCTGGTGGTATCAATTGTCCACAAGACCCGGGTTCGACTTATGTTTGAAAATGATCCTCATTTGGTTCAGAATTTCACAGCGTTAGAGTTGGATTGACAAGCACATATGGGAGTTGTTAGGTGTGGAAACTTATCATCAGGGTTGCCAAAAATCGCCCCCCGACTGGAGAATACAACCCTCAAGGTCTCTGAGAAGGAAGTTAAATTTAGTCAGTTGAAAACTTTTCTTAATGTAAGCGTAGAATTCGGGCAATGTGGTGAAATGCAACTCCATATTAGATTAGTCGATTTGCTATAGTGCGCAATGACATTTTAATCTAATAGACGATGTTTTGAAATTCTTTGTTCCAAAATATCACCAGCGAAGTGACCCACGAAATCAAAGTTTATGTATAGTATCCTTTTTGAAGTTGAAGTGGGTATCTCTATTTCTGGTATAGATCTTATGACTTTTTCCACAAATCTTGCTGGATATCCATTTTCTTCTAAGCGATCAATCAGTGTTACGAGTCTTTCGAATACAGTGTTCGACCTCTACTATTCGCTTACCCACTCTGTTAGAATGACACTTCTTAAAAATTTTTTGTTGATAACCAATACTTTATTGAATCTTGTTACCTCTTTTTTGAATTTAATGGACGTTTTCCTGACCTGTCAGTTGTATACTATAAATTAGTTTTGAAGTGGAAAGAGATTTTAGGTGTTTGCTTAACTTGCTTGTTGAAAGAGTGAACTACTACCTCTGATTATACTTTTTATGCATTGTTAAACCCTCCTGATTTTTCCCCTTGATTATACTTGTGAATTCAACAGTTTTTTGTACGAAAGTTTCATATTTAATTTGGAGGGTTGCGGGGATTTAGTGAGTGGTCGATGGTTGGTGAATGCTAAGTTGTAATCATTAAATCCCCACAAACCTCCAAATTAAATTGACACAGTGCCTATCGGTGACTAACTTCTAGAGGCGATTCCTGAAGTTTTAATAAGGAGTCATGATCAGTTGGGCAAACCTAGTGGCCGTGACGGTAAATACTCAACGATGACACTGGGTGATGGTTGCGCTATGGTAAGTGCTGGCCACGGTACCTGGAGGTCCTAGTTTCAATCCCTGGCGGGGTCGTGGTTGCGCACTGATGAGTTCCATACTAGGACGAAACAGATGTCCAGTGCTCCCAAGTTTCCTAAGTTCCTCCAACTGATATTAGTCCATGATTAATAGCAATTTGACGTTCGATATTTGTCAGTTTTTTTTCTTTATAAACATTTCACTCGCAGTTCCTTTTTATAAACTTCAATTCGCTTTAGTCAGGTCAACATTAGTTTTGATTTGAGCAGTTATTGATTGAAACTTTTTTTAGAAACATTTTGCTGTGTGACCGACAGAGTAGCTTCAAAACAGACGGTAATTCTTACAATATCGCATGCCATCAGCTAGCTGAGACTAGAAAATATCAGTCACTGAAATCAGATCTAATTCTTTCAGCTGGAAAAATCTTAACAGAGAAACCTTTAGTAATTTTTGATCCAGGTCATAAATAAGTAGCACGAAAGAATCCTGGACATGAACTAAATGAAATCTGTTGAAGCTGATATTTCTTGTGGAGAAAAAACAGTAGTGGTAAATCTCAGTCCTTTGTTTCAAAATGAATATCAATACGTTTAACTAAACAACAGAATCAGACACAGACAATAGACCAGTTACATGTATAATAACCTATCAGTTAGTCAGTATTAACACAGGGCCTACCATCACTGAGTAACAGTCCAAATTACCACACCTCATATCAACACATTAAAAAACAAAAGGCAGCAGGATGAAAGATAGAGGGAGTAGTAAGATGACAGTCATAAGGGGTGGAAAGTCGTGAAAACAGCATGAGAAGGATTGAAACAATAATGAAATTCGGTAAGACGATTAAGATGGTGATTTATGGATGCATCTTAGTCACTGAGGCACATTATCATTTACTGTCTCTAATCTCCGATTTCGGTTGTCTTACAGACTTCACTCGGAAGTCTATCTTTCCATATATCCATCAGACTAACGGCTATAAACTTCATAGGCTGATGACGTACTTTAATCTGTCCACCTCTAACCTCTCCCCAGTGAATATCCACTTCACCTAACACCATGCGATGGGCAGACGGTGACTAGGCATGCATAATGCATGTTGCAGCCATCTAAGTGAAGAAGGTTCATAACCTCATTATGTGGCTTTCCTCCTCTTTCTAAAACTCTACGTCCAACTTCTACGGAACTGGAGTGATGATATCACGTCACATGTCTCAAGCTACGTATGCGATGTTAGTCGAACGCTTGAAGTCTTCTCATGTCCTCTGCCTTCACTGACCATGATTCATAACCGTGAAGTTGAACAAAGCTATCGGTAGTGTGGTACATTCAGCCATTTAAAGGTGATCTGACATCTCATAAGTCCCATTGATGGCATAAATTGGCAAAAGCCAAGCTAACTTTTCATTTCGATGTTCAGATCTTTCCTTCACTGACCCATCAAGGCATATCCGGCTTCCTAAGGAAGTGAAAGGGTCATCGCTACCAACCGCTTCTCTTTCTACTGCTAAATAGGGCACCAAAAACTATCAGTTATGGAACAGCAGTTTACATTTGGGTGGTGGGAAACGCACACCAGACATTTTCGAATTATCACTCTATGTGTCCAGAAGAATCTGCATCTTGTCAGTATCTTCACTTAAAAGAACCATGTCATCCGTGTGCTCTAGGTTTACCAAGCAGTTTCTTGTGACCAGGTTCCGTAAACCTAGACGAGGAAGAGGATGAGGAGGAGACCTCTATGAGCGAGTCTCCAATAAAAGTGAAGAGGAATGAAGATAGTAGACATCCTTGATGGATGCCGCTTGATATAGGCAACTTACATGGTAATCCACCATGGGCACTGACATGCCTACGGGTGTTCAAATACAAAACCGTCAACAAGATGATGCACTTACACGACACCATGTTTCATTGAGAGACAATGTCATAAGACCTCTTGATCGACGCAGTCGAATGCCACCTTCAGGTCAACAAACAGATTTGGTACTGAGATATACAACATCTTATTTCAACTAATTAAACGCAACCTCAGAACGGTTCCAACTGACGGACTTTCAGAAATCAAGGTAAGACAGCCATTCGACTATGGATTTTTTCATCATGGACTCTAGTTAGCCCTAGAACAACTGAAACCCTGAAATTACTTCTTAACTTGGGACTTCTCACCAATGAGTGCACACAACTCTCCAAGAGAGTGAGTCTAGAACCATAAAGTCTTACGGTAAGCACGTTGCTAGTCAACCACTGCATAAGAATTCAACGCTTCCAGTTTTACAACGTCTATCATTTCACGATGAAGCGTGACCAACACCCAGTATCCTCGGTAGGCATCTGTCCTCACCCAAGACTTGGTTCAAGTTACCAGACTGAACAATGCCATCATTAGGTCAAACCAACAAAAGTAGAGAAAAATTTATGTAACAGCTGGGTTTGAATCAGTAGTCTTGGAATTCTGAAGTGATTCGGGTTTTTATCTCCAATTTCAACCATCGTCACTTTCACTTTATATTAAGAACAGTCTTCCAAAGAAAGACAACTCAGTTTATTCAATCAGAAAGTAGGAAGATATCGAGGAAAACGTGACGAAGAATTTGACCGAAAAAGAGAGGTAAGTAGAAAGTGACTAAAAACCCACCCCATTAACCACAACGACAGTCAATTAATTTTCTATATTTCGAATAGAAAGGTAGTTTCTGGGTTAAATGAAGTAATCTAATAGGTGAAACCGGTTGTAGTTAGGATAATCTCTAGAGTTAATTCAAATATAGCTCTCAGATAAGTGTGTTATTACTATCGTACGATGCTAACACCTACCGGAGTAGTCAAATGCGATGTCTGAATTTTATGGAAAAACTACCCATTAAGCTGAAATTATAAACTTATTTCGTTATTACAGCGGTAACCAAGGTAGGCTTGGCAGTCAATCTTTGGGCGACTTTAAAGGCCAGTCTAGCAACTGCCAAGATAGCCAATCAGGCTTCAGAGTTTCGGCCGAACGGGTAGTTTCTCATAGAACACAAGAATGTAATTGGTTATGTCGGCAGTAGCTAGGGTGGTCTTTTAAAGTCACCCCAATCTTTTGGCAAAGTTCATTTACAGAGTGACATTAAAGGCCAGCCCAGGCAACTGCTGAACAGATAAATCAAGTTACTTTATTCCTCCTGGGAAAGTACTTTTCTATAAAATAAAGACATTACCTGTCTCGTCAGTTGCTAAGGTGGCCCTTAAAGTTATCCCATTTGACTGGCTTTAAAGGACACCCTAGCCACAGGTGAAATAACCAAGTAGATTTTTCTATTTTACGAAAATTTTCCTTTCCAGCTGAAATAAAAACACCTAATTGGTTATTTTGATCGTTGCTGGATAGCCTTTAAACTCGCCTGACTTTGAAGGCCATCCTAGCAACCATCGAAATAGCTAATTAGGTTTCTCCATTTTGGCTGGAAGGGCAGATTTTCATAAAATACAAGTCTCATAGGTTATTTTAGCTGTTGTTGGGATGGCCTTTAAAGCTACTCCGATTATTAAGGGTGCTCCACGAACGAAAGAAATAACGAGAGACTTTAAAGAGTCCCGTACCAACAACTAAAATAACCAATCACCCTTTTACAGGAAAGGTAGTTTTTCAAAAGGTATAGAACTGTGCGTGTTAAGGTGGTATTTAAGGCAACTTTAAAGGCCACCCTAGCGACGAATGAGATAAACAATTATGTTTCATTTTTGGTTAAAATTAAAGATTTTTATAAAGTAAAGAAGCCTGATTGGTTACTTCAGTTGTTGCTAGGGTGGCCTTCAAAGTCGGTCGGCATTTAGGGTCACTCGACTTCATTTAGTGAGTTGATGGCCCAGCTGGCACGATTTTAAAATCTACCCTGACAACAACTTAAATTGCCAATCAGGTTTTTGAAAAAACGACCTTTTTAGCCGAAATCGGGAAATTCGGTTAGTTGTTCTCATGGTTCTTTATGTGACTTTTAGAGTCACTTCTCAGTAGCTGGGCCTAGACAAATTCTATTGTCTGCTTTCATATACCTAATTGCATGAATCGAATAGTCAGAGTGATTCTAAAGCCTACCCTAACTACCACTGATATAACCAATTAGACTTCTTTTATTTTACAATAATCTGCCTTTTCAGCCGAAATACAGAAACCTAACTGGTTATTTAAGTCATTACTATGGTGATCTTTAGAGTCACTCAACAGTTATAATTCTTGTTACTTTTCTCAGTTCTGAACTGGAATTTCTTGATAGTACTAATTAGGGGCATTAGTGAATGACGCTAAAGCCTACTCGAACAAATAATAATATAACTAATTATATTTCTCTTTTCAAGCTGGAAAACTAGCTTTCTCCATAAAATACCGAGACTTAGTCGAATAATATAGTGGTTGTTAAAGCGGTTATTAGGATTACCTGAATACAATTCATAATTCGATTTCAAAGACAAGATAGTTCATCTGAAAATATTCAATGAGTAAACAAAAGATGAACAATAATTGAAATATAATGAAAACCTGTATTCCATCAAGGTTCGAGCCACTGATACCTCAGTAGATATTAAGGTTTCAACATAACAAAACCATAAATACAATAACATTTTAAAAAAATATACATACTTTAGTCGCTTCTAGTCTTTCAATAATTGTATCAAGATAACTAAATACCCAAACTGAACGAAATAATCATTCTGAAGGTCCAACACCTTGTTTTATACAAGATTCTTTGACAATTTAACGATAATCTCCAACAACATTACCAAAAAGTTGCAGAATGCTTAGAGATCTACTTATTTTGAATAATGCTTCATCTGGATTGCCTTTGATAATTTTAGTTGGATCTAGATTTTGTCGGCAGGAGTTGACGGAAAAAAGACAATAAATATTACTGATAGTATCAAGATATCAGTCATAAAGATGATTCATAAATTCACTCACTGACCTTTTGCCTAGTATAGGATAAGTATTTGAGAAAGCGGTATGCTTGCATAACATGTATATTACCTTTTTCTTATTCTTTTGTTTTCTGATACTCACAGTCAAATAACTGGGGGCTCCAATTTATCCAAGTCTTGTATTTCTTGCAACATGTCATTTAGGGGTATTCATAACTCATATGAAAATAACACTTCCTGGTTGTTTCGAGTTCTCTGAGCTGCGTAGTTTAATCGTGAAGCTTTCATTGTCTTTCCAAGCAGTGTCATTGGCAATAACTTCAGTATGAAGCGAGCTGTCAATATCTCTCTGTGAGTGATTCAGTAGGTTGTCCTGTCGAACTGGTTCATGATTAGTTAATTTCTTTAATCGTTGTGTCATTGAGTGCATAGATTTTCTTGTTGCCTGTTTCTCTGTCCGACCTCTGAACTTGTTGTTGTTTACCATTTTTCTTATTTGACTGTTATTCGCTACGTTTCTTCTCTCTGAGATTTCTACATTTTCAAAAGTGAATTCATGTCCATAGTTATCTACGTGCATTGAAATGAGTGATGAAATGTTGTGACGTTTAATGGCCAACTGGTGCTCATGCAGACGAAGGTGAAGAGAGAGACCACTTTGCCCAGTGTAGCATTGACTACAGTTACTGAAGTCGATTTTGTAGATGATATTCGGTTCGTCTTTGGTTGTTGCTTCCTTTGATCTGCACAATAGGGGTTTGGACATCAAGTAATTTTCTTCGTTTCTCCGTAAAGTTGTTTTACTGCAGTGTGTTCTCGCTCTTTTGAATAGATTCTGCACCCAACTAATTTTGTACTCTGTTGGATTGTTGCTGCTGTAGTTGGGGATTAGATCAGTGTGTGTTGGCTTCCTGTACACTTGGGTTTCCGGTTTACCTGCATTCGTTATGCTGACTGAAACATCTAGGAATGGTAGTTGGTTGTCTGACTCCTTCTCCATTGTGAATTTGATGTCATTGGAAACGTTGTTGATCAAACTGTGAGTGTTTTCTATATCACCTTTTTAATGATGACAAAAGTATCGTCCACATAGCGAATCCAAGTTTTGGTTTAATCACAGGTAGAATGATGGCTTTCAGTGTCTTCATCCCTTCTTCTGCAATTAGTCCGGATATCAGTGATCTCATTGGGGTTTCTTTCATCTGTTTGTACATCGAGCAATTTGATTAGAAGTATGCCGTCAGTCAAAGATCAGTTAGTCCCATTGGAACTAAACATTTAGGTTTTGTGCTTTCTGAAAGGCTCATATCTTCACTGAGCAGGAGGGATATAGCTTACTTGGCCAGTTGTGGCTCAAATTATGTGTATAATGCTGTGACATCGAAAGATTCCATTAGCTTTTCGTTTTCTGTATTGATACCCTTGATCTTTCCTAAAAATTCTGTTGTTGATGAGATGGAATGTATGCATGATTGAACAATTTCCTCGAAAGTTCTCTGGATATGTTGTAAGTTGTAGTTCCCGGAAGTGAGACTATTGGTCGTAGAGGGATGTCTGATTTGTACGGATTTGGTCTGCTGTAAGGCTGAGGAAGGATAGGTCCATTCAATTTCATCCACCATTTGTCTAATTTTTTTATTTCGCCTGCTATGAAGAGCTTGTTCAAAGTTTTACTGATCTGGTTGTTGAACTTTTGGATAAGTTTGATTTCAAGTGGTTGAAGTACATTTTTGTTACTGAGTAAATCCTCTGCCTTCTTGTTGCAATCTTCCTTACCCACGACTACAGTGGTGCGTCCTTTGTCTGCTGGAAGTATAACGATATCTTCTTCACTTTTCAGTCTTTTTAATGTTTTCTGTTCTTCATTGGTCAGTCGAGTGTGATATCTATTCTGTTTATCAGTGGTACGTTTGTTTGCTGTGTTCCTTTTTGATTGTCCCCATTTAATCCTGACATTTTAAGCGATGATTATTATGCAGCAAAGAATTCTGGTTTTGAGGTACCCCGTGTATTGTAATTCAGTTTTTTTCTGAAGAAGAAATTCTTCCATCAGTAGTTGTTTGGATAAGTTAGCAAAACAGTAGTTTGTTTCCTCGTTTGTAGGTGCTTCTGAAATTTTGATAAGCTCTTTCGTGAGGATTTTTTCTACTTTTCTTTTTATTGCCTACTTGACCTTACAATTACTGTCGTTGATGTTGACATGTGTTATATCGTAAGTATACATCTTTGGGAATTCAAAAACTCATCATTTGACGTTATAATTTAATAGGATTTCATGAATAACTTTGTGTCAACACTGAACTGTGTACCAGAATCATCAAATGGACTGTAAACAGCATAAAATTATGTACTCGTTTTCGGTAATTGTTATAAATAAATAAAATGAATAACACCTGTATGACCGTGAAGTGATCAAGCGAGAACTGTTCAGTAATCGTGGTTGAATTAGCATGAATTCGTGTGACTAGCACCCATTGGGATGAAACAATCATGATTAAGATTTATTTTCCATATTTCTAGGAGTGAATGGAAAACAATCGGTAGTTACCTAAAGGACACTTAGTTTGGGCAGAGAATCAAGGGCTTATTTCTGACTTCTGTGTCACTTATCAGATGAGGGTCTGTTAGATTTATCGTCTGAAACATTGACACAGTAATTGGACACAATGGTAACTTTTAGTATTTGCTTATAGATTCTATGGGTTGATCCTATATGAGCAGCAATAAATTTCAGCCATTCTACTCTCTGCACATAGTTGTTTTTCTCAGTGATTAGAGTGCTTTCTTCCGGCTCTTTTAATTTTAAGTACGTCAAATGGTTTACTTAACCTGTAGTAACACTACCTGTCATTTCGTCACGTTAATGTATGTATTCCAAAGGTGTTTGACATATGTTCAGGTCTTCCAGGTGGAGTGAGTCTTTTTTTTAGTCACATTTACTCTTTGTATGTTAGTAGTTAAACGATATATACGTTGAAGGAACATTTTTGAATGATATCATCTGCCAAGCAGGTGAGGGGCTTAGGCGGTATTTGTCTAGTATGCTCTATTTATATGCCAAAACGTGTTGAGCCAGCTGAAAAAATAAAAATATCAAACTTTCAGTGCAATCTGATACAACTGTGTCTCCTACATTGACTCTAAAAGCCATCCTAGAGGCCAGTGAGGGGATAGATTAATTTGAGTGACTCTTAAGGGCTACCTATCAACAACAGAAATAACCAATTAGGTCTCTTTAATTCGGCTGAAAAGGCGGATTTTTGCAAAATAGAGAAGTCTGACTGGTTATTTCATTTGTTGCTAGGGTAGCCTTTAAATTCGTTTTTAGAGCCACTCCTCAAACGATCTAGCTTAGTATTCCAATAGTGAGTAACTTTAAAGAGCCCTCTAAAAGCTACTGAAACGACCATTTGCTGGTAACTCTAAAGGTCACCCTAACAACTCCCAGAATAACCAATGAGGTTGCCGTGTTTTGGCTGGGAAGACAATTTTTCATAGGATAGAGAAACGTGATTGGTTATTTCACCAGTTACTAGGGTGACCTTTAATCACTCCCGTTTGCGTACCTAAACTTTGAGTGGAAGGTTAGTTTTTCACAAAATACAGAAAATGAGCTGCCTATTTTGGTAGCTGTCATGAGAATCTTTGACTGATTTTAAAGGCCGCCCTAGCAACAACTGAAATAACGAATCACACTGCTCTGTTTCATTAAAATTTGCCATTCCAATCAAAATAAAGAAAAGCAGTTGGATGTTACAATGGTTGCTTGGATGCCTTTAAAGTCGCCCCTATCTTTGGAATCAATCTTCCCAATCAGCTAGTTTGACAAGCCTTTCTACTGACATTTCGATTTTTTATATAGGTGGAAAAAGTGATTCTGTGTGCCACCCAAACAAATGCTTCGGTTGACTCTGATATCACCCTAGCAACTGCTAAGATAACCAATTATTCTCCTCTATTCTATAGGAAACTGACTTACTAGCAGAAATTCCAAAATCGCATCGGTTATTCCAGTAGTTCCTAAGCTGACCTTTAAAAACATTTTACAGAATAGTTAATCACGATACCAAGGTTAGGTGTCCTTGGGTGATCAGTAGAACTCATTAATTAGTCTTTCAGTCTTCATCGTATGTGAGATTTCAAAAAGCATGTTGTGGATTTGAATATTTCTCGAGTTGTCGTATTTTAGATTATTCTACTTGAACTTGAAAAGTCTGAAATACAATCCAGAGACCTGTAATATAGTTGTATTAAATATTGGACAGTCGGTTGGTGATAGAAAGATGAGATTCGAGCTAAGGATGTTGGAGCATTTTTTAAAAATTTTAATGTACCCTTTATTTCGAGATCTTGAACAAAAGAGGCATAAATTTTAAATATTCCGGAATTTACTTAATTATTCGTTTTCCAGCCTACCGTCACTTCAAACAATGATGTATATCGGCATAGATGGTTGCTAAGTGAGTCAAGTAGGATGTGTTTCAGACCCTTGGTCAGTTCATGTTCACTACAATGTCAAATAACTAAACTTCGTGCGGTGTCACACCACTACTCACTAGGATGTCTCACTTCATAAGAAAAATGTATTGAAATTACTCGTACTTAAATGCCTGGAACCATTTTGACTTTTCTCACTTTCAAAAGTTAGCTTTCTATCATAGAGCTGAACTGGTAGGACGGTAGGCTATGTTCTTCAGAAAATACGAATATTTCGTCAGTAGGCGGAACAACGATAAACTTTACAAGAAAAAATTCAGGAAAGTTCACCATTCGGTGATAAAGACTGGGAAAGAAAAATCTAATTCTTCTAACGTGTCTGAACTAGTGACATTTCAGAAACTTTGGTTTCCCATCTTTTCAGTATCTTATTTAAAATAATTCAGTATAATCCATTCCTATAATTCATACTTAATTCTTATAATCGACTTGCGTAATAATGATAGATCGCTTTACTTAATAATGATAGATTTTTAATGCAAATATTGTTATTAAAATTTTGGTAATAAATAGATCTCAGTGTTTTTCAGTTACAAATGAGAGACAGACTATCATTTCTTGCTAAATTCTTGGCGAAAAATTCCACCCCAGCAAAATGCTGTTTTAAAATTTATACTACTAACAAGTAGTCTGAAACTGTCTACATAACTGACCTATAGTATTGACGACGTTTCAATGCTTAGTCACGTGATTTCCATGATCAGAGTGATTTACATAGAAGAGATTTAAACACTGCCCTAAAATTGGATATAGTTTAAATAAAAAATGATCAAAAATAACTGTTTTATCCTAACCAATATGAGTTAGGCTCTGATGAGTTCAAACTGAAAAGAGCGGAACTACCATTCCGTGTTTATTTCACCTAGATGTGATCAACGACCACTAGTGGTTAATATGAATGATCTGTAACTATTCATTTCAATCAGTGAAATATGTCCTATAAAAGAGCATACTGTAATACAGAACCATAGCACTTTCTATTTTTTGAAAAGAAAATGTGCTGAATAATATTTTTTCCGCTTCTAACACCGATCTTAACTTCCTAACCAATGTAACTCATGCTGAAATCTTAAAATCTAATTTTTCAACCTAGACATCTAATTTGCATTATCCGACTCCAATTTCAAGACCCTAGAGAATGATTTAAACTGTAACTTTAAGTGCTGAATCAACTTGTGTTATAACTGAAGTCTTCCGGTACTATAAAACCAATATCAGATTTAAAACTGGTAACATCTATTAAGTTGGATGACATAATTAGAAGATATAGTTTGTCTGATAATGGGGACACCATGCATCAGGCCAGGCACTCGAGTGGAACCTCGATGGGAAGCGACGAGTTGGGCGTCATATGCGAGGGTGACATGCAGGAGATCGTGTGAAGAAGAAATGAGAGCTTGTGGGCTGTCATGGAACCAGGTTCAAAAGTTTTCAGAGAACAGAGTGCGCTGGAGACGTGCTACTGAAGCCCTATGTTCCATTAGGAACCCAAGGGACAAATAATAATATATAAATTTATCTTATAAACATTTGCTGTGTTTGTGCTATATATTTCTAACAGTCTGGCCACACACTTTTAAAGTCACTTTATATGAAAAATGGAAATGCATGAAAAAAATATCACAATGAGGAGTTTGATGATAAAAAAAGGCAGTAAATTTATCATTCTCCCTTTTTCTTACCTTAAGTTTGATCTCACATGGAGTCGTTCATTTGCACTGCTAAAGAGTGCCAAACTAGAAAGCAACAGCTGTCTAGGTATTCTTGCACTCAGTAAGTGTAGTGTACCTAAAAGTCTATCTAGATGAAAATCTTTATTTCCGACCTTATTTTCAAAGTATTATTCTTTAAGTATCACCGTCAATACTGACGGTAAACTATCCACATGATTCTGAATCTTTGCTAATCAAACTATTTGACACAGACATCACTTGATGGTTGAGGTCTTCATATACGTGAGTGATAATAGAAGTTGAAAACAAAACTGACTAACTGTAAGATATAAAACGGTTGTCGGTAGGTTATCAACCCTATGATCTCCATATATATTTACAATTCTGGATATCAAAATCCCTATCGCTTAACTAAGCGGAGGTGAATTTTGGAAGTTCAATTGGAAACACATCAAAATAGCATCCCATTGCCTTTCAGATACTTTATATAGACAAAATATTAATCAGCCAACGACATGCAACCATATTTTATCGAATAAATCTGGTAGAAGGAGAGATATTGTACAGAAAAGTTCTGTTTAGGATGTTAAAAGAGTTGGTATCAAACGACTGTCCAAATGTAAATTTCACGATCATTTGTGCATGAACAATACAAATTTATCGTTTAGTCATAGTACGCTGGATGTCTGGGTAGTTTGCTCCTAATTCACTGGAGTGAATCGATAACATAACCACTGAGAGAACTTATCGTTTCGTTCATCCATGAGGGTATCGAACTAGTTGTTAAAAGATTTACATATTTCAGCAGTTGTTTCACAGCTAGTAGTTATATTAAAGATAAGGCTAATCAGTGAATATTCACAGCCAGAATATATGCTATACTGGTCGGGCGGATACACATATCAATGTGGAAATTGGCATAGAAGTGCTTTCAGTTTAATTTGATAAACTTCATAAAAAGAACAAAGACAGTGAGAAAGATTTAACATAAGTGAAAACACATTACCGTAAACAAGAAGTATGTCACTTCTAAATTAGAATTCATCATGAACTGACAACAGTCGGAGACAGACGTCAGCGAACAATCTGACTCTATGGCGAACTAATGGAGTTAAGAAACTGTAATTAATAAAACTATGACCCAGTGTTTGAATGATTAACGCGTTCTGTCTGAAACCTGAAGATTCCTGTCTTGATCTCTAGCGAAGTCGTGGGTGAGTACTGCTGGGGAGTCTAATACCAGGACGAAACAGCTATCCAGATTCCAAAAGTTTCACCAACTAATTTCAGTCGATGATGAATAGAACCTTAAAGAGTAGATGAATTTAATGTATAGGGTTGAATGTATTTTGTACTCCTCAACGAGGAGTTGAGAACATTAGAAGGCTTTCGTTGTTCGACCATTTTTGCCTTCGTGGCATAGGCCGTGCATCCTGAAGCTGCAATGTCAATAATGAAGAAATCAAGAACAGAGTATTAGACAGAAAAGGTGAGTTAGCTGATGGGGTTGAGAACCTTCTTGATTCCGGTGGCCAGGACATGTGTTATGAATACCTAGTCACAGCCTGTCCATTCTCAAAATGTTAATTGAAGTAGGTTAAGGCCGGGAAGACATCAGATGTATGCATACTAAATAGTGGGATTCGTCCATAAACTCTCTAACCGTTAGTCTGAGCAGTGTAAAGAAATGTCAAGGTTGGAGTTTGTGGCACAAGTGAAATTAATTGTGGAAGACTCAAAATAGATCGCAGTGGCATAGATAAGTTCACACCCTGTGTTTCTTCTAAACGTTAAACCATATTTCATCACTTATTTTAAGCCCTCTTCTTTTCAACCTATAGCTTTCTGCCATTTTTGACTGATTATTTTGCCCTTAGTGGTGCTGCGTTGTAACTTGATGTACTTGTGAGGTAGGTGTATCGCAATCTAAACCCTAATGCACCATTACCAAGTTGTATATTGATACTGGCTGACCGACTTCAATCATCTGGTTAGGCACAAGGATTTGACTACCGTCAATTACTTTCATCTCAAGGACAGCCGTTTCAAAGGCGTCTTGTTCCAAAAAAGACTCAAATTAACAATAGCGTATCATAATCTGGCAACACTTAACTGTTTACAACCTAATCCTACTTAGATTAGATCTTATTTGATGATCTACAAAGGTTTGGCAATTGGGAGAGCTCCAAGGTATCATCCACTCATAATATAACAATAGCAGTGAATTTTTCTAAATTAATCTTCTCTGTTGAACTTTCACAGATGAAAACTATTACAATTATTCATATAAGTATCACTGATTACATTTGAGAAGGAAAAGTAACATTCATCGATCAACATACCACGAACAACTCGTTTAAATGTTTCCTTGAGTGCATTAGCATGAGGACTATGCGTTGACTCCAGTATAAGCTTCATCTTCTTTACTTCATTGTTAATTAGTTGATCATATATATCATGTATACATATTATAAATTTCTCCCAAAATTCATATTTATAATTTGGTAAAGGGGAATGTCGAATTTTAGTTAATTGATCAGATTCTTGTTTTAATGTAACATTGATTTGAGAGCTTCGATCAATAACAGCTGTCACAATCATGTACATTAAACGACCATCCACATCATCTCCACTGAGAGAAATGGAATTTTCAGACACAGAAATTCATGTGGAAAGATTTTCGTCATAAAATGGGCAGTTTCTGGTTCAAATAAAACTATACGACTGTCTTTACTGATGCTGAATTTAACTACAATTATAGCAGTGGTGATGCTTAATTATATATACTAATGAAAAGGTTCATAATAAACGGGATCACGTAATTTGGGGATGACTTTTCGTCGGCACCCAAGTTATCACTTTGTAGCGAAGTTATCATATTATCCATATGTTCATATTAAATTAATACTAGTTAGAGAATGAAACGAAGAAATGTGCAGCTCAGTGTCATGTAACGACGTTGAGAACATCAAAAAAGGTGGAAGTTACAAAAAGAAAGTGAAAACCCAGAAAAATGATCAGAGAACCAATCTTGTAAGCGATAAATGCAAAAGGCTTTCGGTAATTTTCTACTACTTTTGAAAAAATGAATGCCCAAGTAAAAAACATAATTACCAATAGTTTCATTCTTGAAGCATATTTGATATTCATTCAAATCATGAAGTTGCACAGATATCATTCAGGAAGTGTTAATACATTAACGATTGTTGACTCAAAACAACTATCGTTCAATCTCATGAATGATCACTTCCTCATTTCTTACAAGCAGTCTAACGACTGGCAGACAATAGAAGGTATTGAAACTACTGGAACACAATACCGACATAAGACGAAGATTGCTTGGTGGTGGCTGGCAGTAGAATCCAAGACATGCGTTTCATTCTATCTACGAGACCGCTGAGGCCCCACTGGTATCGCATTTTGTTACTTCTGACAATAATTTCATAACTACTGATGTGTCGTTCATAAATTATTATCTAGTCCGGGCTATTTTGCTGATTTTCATCCCCAAATGTGCGTCTAACATTTTTTTCATGGTCAAACAATCTCCATTGAGACGTTATGAGAGGGAACAAACAATTCACCGAAAAGCGTTGTTTTACACGATTTTACCATCTAAGTTATGAAATCGTAATTACATACAACTTGAGTGACTCTAAAGGTGTCCCCTAGAAAACATCAAAATAACCAATTGTTTCTTTTATCCGATAAAGTAAGAAAACTTAATTGTGGAATTTAACAGTTACTTGAATGAACCTTAGAGTTATTCAATAACTTCGTCTCATGAACATGTTCAATGTGAATTTTATATTTACAATAATTTTGTTTAAAAAAATATTGTGCAAAATTCGTCCTAATTCAAAAATGCTAAGATTGCTTAGGGTAGAAGACGGTAATCATAAATTGAGTTGAAATCGAATTATGCTGCTTATTGAACATTTAGAATACATCTTTAATATTTATTACATTCCCTTTGACAAGAAGATATATTAATATTGAACTGCTGATACCCTTTTGTTTACCTGAGACGTGAGTTTTTAAGATTATTTTAATTCTAAAAAATAAAAGGTGCCTTTTTATGCTCTCGATGTACATGTTCTGGCATGCAAATGTAAACTACTGAGTACACTTTCAGGTGACATGATATAGATCTCTATCAGTCTTCATCTGCATTGGTGAATAATGTCACTCTGTCAATCAGTCATTATCAACATTTGACCTGGCATTACTACTTCTTGTTCCAAGTTTCCACATCGCAAATCACTTCATCAAGGCACAATATATGAAGATAAAAGGTACGGAAATAGACAAAAAGATCATTTCAAAGTCGTGGAAAGTCGTGAGAAGAGGAAGTTAAACAATAACTAGATTAAATATCAAGATTGAGATGGAGATAATGTGTGGATGCACCTATATCACTAAGATTACTTCTCTCCACCTACTGACTTTGTTTATCTGTCGGGATTCATTTCAGAAGTTTATATTTCTATACACGGTTCAGACGAACAAACAGTCAAAGACTTCACTGATTTATGTCACGTATTTGTCTTACCAAAATGAACCGTTTCTGAAGTCTATACCCACTTTACTAGCCAACAATACACATCGAAGTAGACGGTAACTGAGTCTGTGTAACACATATTTTAACAACCCTGGTCAATGTAGGTTTACAACCTCATTAAGCAACCAATCTGTTTGACCTCAAACTTCACATATGACTCAATTTACTAATGTATCCCGTATAAAGATACTAGTTTTACAAAATGGTTCTTATTGAAACTTTAGTAAGAACTTAAAACAATAACTTGTTTGTTTGTCTGTCCTAACTTTTGCTTTCCCATATTTTCCATCAATAACTTTTGTTATTACTGACAGACAACTCTCACCGATGACAAGATAATGATTATTTGTCATACTATTTACATTCACTAAACGAAAATCTAACCGTTTCCTTATTTTTAGATCAGTATGTTCAGGGTTTAGGTTAATTCATCGGACATATATCAAAGTAGTTGTGGTCGCGGAGTGACATAAGTTGGAGAACCACTGAAAATCTAGGAAAGCTGGACAGCTGTTCTTTTCCAGTTCACGACTTTTACTAGTGTGCAACATCACCCCGCAAGAGATCAAGCCTAAAACCATCAAGTCTTCACAATAAATTATGCCCGAAACGTTATCCAGTAGATAATACTATTTCACTGTGACATATCCAACAGACAGAACCAAATGGAATTACCATAATTTTCAAGTTTTACTTCTATATTACTGTTCTTCCTTTCTTTTTGCTACCTTCTGCTACTTATAATGGCTTTCTAGTATATTTTTCTACCTTTATCTGGGTATCTGGGATTTTTATATGCAGCATGAACTTTTTCACAGTAATACCACATCTTTTATTGAAATCGACTGACTGATTAAACCCCCATACAGGAGAACTGGCTCATTATTCAATGCAAGGTGGGGCACTTGGTTGCTCAGTCACTTTGTAATTAAGCCTACATATGTTGATGGAAATAAGAACAAAGAATAAACTGACAACAACAGATATCAGATGATATGATTCTGAATGAATTTCACTGTTGAAAGTGAGTCCAGTTTCAACTTTGCATTTAGTTAGTATTGAACAAATATTACTGCAACATCTATATGTTCCTCACCTACTTTATTCCCCTCTTTTCGTCTCTCAGGGCAGACAAAAAAAGAAAAGATAGTTGATGAGTTTGTGAACCTGTTGAGATGATAGGGTTAACTGTTGCAGATTGAGAGTTTTTAGTGACCTTTAAGTCTTATGCATAATATTTTTTACCTTTTTGTGAGAGTAGTGATTGTAGTCGACAGAGAACTGATTTTGGGCAGGGTTCGAACCACTGGCTTGTCAGTTATCCGACAGTAGTTTCATTGGCTCGGCTTTGAAATCCAATTATTTATTAAGTTGAAACTTTATCACAGCCATTGGGAGTTTTGTCCGGTTGTCACGATAATGAGTGGTCTGTAGTTAACCACTTATCATCACACCAACTGTTCACTGAGGTCTTCACAGTGGAATCCACGTAGATTTGAACTAGATTATTAATGATGATATTATTAATGAAGATATCTAGAGTATACATGATTGAATGACTGACCTTCCACCATGAAAACCCAAAGGAATGAATGAGTAAAGTTTGGCCAAATGTACTTTATGCCTTATTACGTTTGTTTATTTCACGTAAGACAAAACGATAGTGTTGTTTACTTGATAATGTTTCAAGCATAAATTTTTGCTCATAATCATATCAATATAATCGCATCACTTTCAACAACCGACTTTTATAGTCCTGTCATCTCATGATCTTTGCTTTCATTGGTAGTACAAACTTTTATATCTCTGGTGTACGTGTCAAATCATTTCTATTACACGTGTTGGATGTTGATTCGATGAACGAAATTTCAGTAATCAATCTCTATCTCCACCTAATTGTATTTGACTCGAGTACAGCGGTTTTATCCCAACCTATTGTGTGGTTGTGTTTTAATGTATGCATTGCGATAACGAGTGTTTTCCAGATTATTGATCTTATTCGGGTCTGTCGTTCTATATTTAGCTAAATTCCTACTTTCTGATAATCTAACTGACCCCGACCGGCTAGTTTGACCTTTGTATTCGATCTTCCAGCCATTAAATAGAAGTTGGTAGATTAGATTATTTTGCTTAATTGCATCTATCGTATCCTTAAGCCAACAAAGCTTGTCTCTGAGTGAGTTTGTAGGTTTAAGTGCTACCCTAATTCCAGCCTTGTTGAGAATTCTACGTAAAGTTTCTGATGTATCTTCCTTATAGGGTTACATAATAGACACTTTGAACTTTCTTCTGTTCGTATTGTCGTTATTATTAGTATTTGCATTACTATTATCATTTTCTTTCTTGTGTCCTTACGAATTTCTTAATAAATTGCAGAGGATAATTATTAGTTATTAGCACTTCTTTTATGTACTTCAGTTCCTTGTTTTGGTCTTTGAACTGACTAGTCAGTTTTCTAGTTCTATTATTTAGACTTTGACTGAACCTGCCTTAACTGACGGCGGATGAGATGACCTGAAGTCTAGACACATGTTATAATGTGTCGATTTCCTGTTACGGTAGTATTCAAATCATCGTCTGTCCTTCGTTTTATTCTGAAATCCAGCATAAGTAATTTTGCTTGTTCATTTTCTACCTCCTCTTGAGTTGGAATGGGTCTACTACTGAGTTTATGTGTGAGGAAACTATCGATATATCCCGATTTCAACACAGTAAATGTGTCATTCACATTTCACCACCACATCGTAGGTGTAGGATTGTACGTTCGTAAAACCATATCTTCTCAGCTTTCCATATATATATATATATATATATATATATATATATATATATATATATATATATATATATATATATATATTCTGAAAGATAGTGTATTCGATTTGGACTGACATCATGGACTGATATCAGTTTGGGAACTACTGAAAACCTGGGGGATCTTGGCAGCTGTGTTTGTACGGGTCTGGAACTCTTCAACAGTGCACATCTGTGACCTCCAGTTTGATCCCTCCGAGGGTCATGCGTGCACACTGCGAAGGAGTCTCATGCTAGGATAAAACAGATGTCCAGTCCTTCCACATTTTAGTTGGTTCTCTAACTGATGTCATTCAGTGATTAATACCAACTTGAAATTGATAAATGGCTACAAACCTCCAAAAGTGACAATGTATTCACTTGTTATTTTCTAGCGTTACTGTTTTGTAGCCACTTCTAAAAGTTTTATTTTATCCTGTTGCTGTACTAGACAAACACTATTTTGCTAGTTTTAAATAAGTTGAGATTGAATTGACGACCAACCCTTCAGCTCTGGATGGACGGCAATCGCAGTTTCCAAAGACAATTGGCCTTACAAGCCGAGTAATTTTAACTGGGGATAAATAAACCAATAGGGTTAAAGAGAAAACGGATAATGACGTATATTAGATGTGATTTTATTGGCTGAATACAAATCAGATATAAAAATCCTGAGGAAATCACTCAGCGATTGGTAGTGTTGCTCAAATTCGCCAATATATTTATAGCGCTTAGCAAAAGAATGAAAATAGGAATCTCAGAAAGCCTTTATCAGTCTTATTATTTTATTTATTTTAAAAGACATTTTACTCAAGACTTACTGAATAGTACTGCTGCTTGAAAAACTTTTGTCGGCTCCTACGACAACTAATTCCCTAAGATTTGTGATCACGAAGTAACTGCCTGTTAAATGGACCCACTGATTGTGAATTATCTCAATTTCTGTGTATGAAACTTCCTATTTCATTTGCATGAATTATTAAATATTATGATCATGTAATTTAGTTGTATATGTATGTGACTTAGATTGCACCGAATATAAAGATAGGACGCCGTAAGTGTTTTTCTTCTACTGTGCGTTGAAAAGTGAAGAAAGACTGGCAGTTAAAGTGTTGCAGATAATTGCCCATTTTGAATTCGGTTCATTTAGTTACTTGTAGCCGTAGGTAAACTGTAGACAAGTGTAGTGATATTCAGGCAGTCAACGATGTGACATCAAGTCATATAAGCTTATTTGTTGTCATAGGGATTAGCTTAAAGGCCTATTTAGAATAATACTGACTCCTGCCTCACGACCGATTGCGATATCTCCAGTCAAGTACCACATAATATGGTTTCTTCTTTTTTCTAACAGCTTCCACGGATTGCGACCATGTTGAATGGTATTGCAACCCCAAAACCTGGTTTATTAAGAAAAACGCATTTTATCTTGATATCATAAATGGGGATGTTAGTGAACCAAAGTAAGTTGTTGATTGCTTTGTAGATAAATCATACAATTCTACTTGTTTTATTTTTAGCCTAAAAAAGAAAATGAAGTAACCACTGACACTTGTAAACTTGAACAAGACAAAAGTTGAAGTTATGTATGGAATTATTTTTTTAAAATAACTATTTAATTCAACCAATCCCATTAGAAAAGAACAAAAGTAGTGGATTGCATCATATCTATGTTGAGCTAAGCAAATTTTGCACCCCACTCATATGATAATCATCATAATAAAACTCAACAACCACATGCATGTTTGTGTCCTAGATTGAAATTTCCATCGAATGTGTAGCCCCTAACTACTAAAACCTTGATAAGTAGAACGGAATTCGGATACACGATTCACCAGTTAAAAATTAAATGCCTAGACTTACTGGCTGCAGGCTGGAAGGCTTCTTATCTTCAAGATTATAAAATCGAAAGACTGAAACAGAGGCAGCTGAATATTAAAACTAAAACTTAAACTTGTTAATAGGTCAGTTATCTGTTTTTCAACATAAACGTGTAACCAGACAGAGAACATAGGATCAGACATTGCTTTGTTGTGCTGAAGCTGCAAAACTTCACATCAGCATATTGATACAGAGGCTGAAAGGGGAGAAAACAAAGAGATGAGAATAATAATGCCAGAAGTTGTAGAAAACCATATCATGGAGAGAGAAAAAGATCTGAAAAGAATCAGTATGGATGTGACATTCGGTATTTTAAGAAGGTAGATAGTGCATGAACGAATATTCATCATTGCGAACGATTCTTAATCATATCACTTAGAGTCTTAAACCATCTATTTCTGTTGCTCTGAAGTCATCAACCATGAAGTTTACATTTTTCTAAGCAACTTTTAACAACAGTATGAAGGTTGCTTAAAGACAGGTCACGTGCACCTGCACAGTAAATACATCCGATTGCACATACGGTGGCGTTAAATTAGCAGGTTACAAGAAGATGAATTTTTACTTATATTTCATGTTCATATTAGGTATAATCATAATAATTGCTGCTATAAGACTACCGGAGACTAGTTTCTTCAACACAATGCCGATTCTATGGATAAATTACAGTGTAAATTTCATGAACGGACTAATTTTTACCAGAAAGCTGCATGGAATGTACTATGACCGTTGTAAATAATTCAGAATAAATGTGAGATCTTAGACAAGAAAGTAACCTAACTGATAAAGTTAACTGATTATGAAAAAATATTTCAATAGAATCCCAGCGTGGCTACGCAGTTCGTTTTATCTTGTTGTGTTACTGTTGTTGTTGGTTTTTTCTTCGTGTGCCGTTGCAAAATCTTTCAACTTGAGTCTGAAATAACCGAATAATGTTGGATTGAGGATTTCACCTAACCGAGGCGTTATGAATTACGAACAGTCATGATACACCCACCACAATTCTACCCACAACAGTGGATACTGATCACTGGACTACTGTTCCAACACTACTGAAAGACGCAGAACAAAAACTGGGAAGGCAAGATCTATTAGTCAGAATTACCATCCAGTTGTAAGGGTATCTGATTATTTTGGATAATGAGTGAACTACTCAACAATTCAACATCTGTACGCGACCTACCATAACTACATATCTCTTCCAATCGCTACAACTTACATCAGTTAGAGGAAGATGAACTTAGCAACAAGAAAACTAAGTCCCTGAAAATTATCACACCACTGGTAGCGCACAACTAGAAGAATAAGAAAATAGAAATCGGTTTCCCGTAGATACTTCATTTAAGTAAAAGAATTCCCTAATGATTGAGTATTTATCGGTGTACAGAGTTGCCTTTTCATGAACAGTCGACGTAAACGAACCCAACATGTAGTGTAAACACAATAAAGACATTGGAAAATTTCACGAAGTAACTTTAAACTTGATAAACACATCCTACTACCTGTCAGGATTGAAAAAAGAGGTAGATGGATGGGAATTTGAGACGAAATGACTGAAAGTGTTCACCTACTTTTGATGGGTCACAACTGTACTTGGTCGATATTCTTGGTGTAGCAAGAATCACTAACTAAAGATATAAGACCTTTGATTATTTTATTGTATCCAGCTTTTATTGTTCATTTGTCGCAACTGGATCTATGGGTATATATTTACGTTCTCACTAGCTTCTGACAGTGAAGGTGAACAGTGTCTCCAAATTCCACGTAATATAAATATGCCTCAAAAGCTCATACGTCAACTTTTAGGTTAAGGAGATTAGTAATACTGAAATATGGAAACGAGACCTTTGGTATTTTTAGTCAATATCTAAATATTTAATATTAGGTAGATAAAATATTTAGCCTTAGGTTTATGTGGATTTCATTTCCAAATGGTAATTGTCATGAACTGATATCAGTTGGAGACCAATTAAAAACCTGGCAGCACTGGGAAGCTGTTTCATCCTAGTATGTGACTCATCAGCAGTACATATGCGCGACCTAATCAGGGGTCAAATCTAGGACCTACATGTCTCAAAGTGAACGCGTTAACCGTTCAGTCACTGGTTCAGAGTCTAATGATCCACAGTTTCCTATTTCTGTCAATTCGCAATACAGTGCGATTATCCACCAAGGTCTTCACTTAGCATCTGTTTCCATTCCAACTGGTTGACCCCACAAATATAATATTTGACTACATTCTTAAAGTTATGTTTTGTATTTTTATCAGAAACTTGCTTATTTGTTACCTAAGTGGACTTTATTTTGTATTAGTGAGTGTAGCATTTCTGTTGTGCTGACCTACAGAGGAGATTGCATTTATTGTGACATTGTAATACTTGTTGGAAAAATAGGTTAAAATACGGTTAAAGCTAACGAAATGAGAGAGAAACAGTACTTTCATATGATATCCTACCTCATGGGGATTAACACAGTTTACCAGCCAAAAAATACATTTAGTTACTAGATTTTGTGACAGTGAACCACAGCGTGTTACCAACAAGTATGAAAATTAGATCTGAGACTTTACATAAATTACATTTAATCGTCCAACACTGACTGGGATGGTTGAGAAATGTGTTACACCTCCTAACCCACCGTTTACCTCAATTTCTAATGCTCACTGATGTAAAAGTAAGTTGGTAGAAAGCTTAGAGTTTCTTGATTAAGATATGAATCAGGTTCACAAAGTCACCTCTGTTCTTGCCCATCACTATGTTATTTGTCTTCTTTTTTGGATTCTCCATGTTGTGTTCTATTATGGTCTTTGTTAGGTTGAACCGATAATGTTTTCTTGAAAGCTATTCAGTGGTACAGTGTCGACCTGTCTAACGAACACCACAAGAAAGTGCTGATGACGACATCCAACGTGACATTATAATGTTCACCAATCAAAACACCATGTCCTGGAAGAGAAATATTCTCGACAATTATTTGCCAAGTCTTCGTTTCAGCGCTTTCCTAAGGTAGAAATTTATTTGCATAGTTGGCTCGTGGCTTAATAATGTTACCAAACACTTCTCCGCTATTAATAAACAAGTTTAAAATAACTTCTATCCCACGCACATTTGCCCACCCGAAGGTGAGTACGGTCAGCGACCCCAAAATCCGGCAAATGTGGATACGTTGAAGAGGGTTTTGAAATTACACTGATCAGTTCTGAAGGGGTGGTTTAACAGAACACTTTGGTAGAAGTGTTCGTTCTCATGCGGAAGAGCTGCTTGACGACCAATCCACCAGATTTTTGGATAATTACGTCCAGGCTAGACGAGGATCCTGTTTGGAAACTGGAGCTGAGCTAAGAACTGGAGTAAAACTTCAAAACAGCAAACACTTCTCAGCTCTTAATAGGCAAGTTCAAAATCAACTACACCTATACTAGTTGGAAGGTAACCAGTTACTTGTTCACAAAAGGTGACAATAAGTTTTGATGTAGATACATTCAACTGATGCGTTCTAGTTTAAAAAAACCAAACCCCCCAATTCCACGTCTGATTATTTTAGCAAAACACAGGTTTTTATTGAGGTGAAGATTTCTAATCTAAACATGCATAGTCATTGTTCTTATCTCCTGAATAAACTTATTTTTTAGTTTGATAGCGCATGCAAATATTCGAACATTAACTCTAGAGCGGGATATTGGTGTTATCGGTGCACCTGTTGTACTTTTACGTCCAAAAAAATGCGCATAACGTGATGTTTGAAATGAAACATGTTCCAGAAAATAACAATTCGCATTAATATTTCATTTTGTTTTTTCTTTCAAAATTTAACAATATACACTGACTTAAATTATTAAATTTGAAGGTATTACATGTATTATAAACAATATAACTGGAAAGTGTTGACTTGGGACTACTGATAAATGTGGAATCACACCGTACAGTCTTGGGAAGAAGAAATAAGTCAATCTGGGAAACTGTGAACTCTAACCAACTGAGTTAGTATGGATATAATTTAGGTAAACAAAGCTACTTTATACAGGAACCTAAGGCATCGGACGGAATAGGATCGGTTTGTAAAAACTGACTGTAGTCAAAGCAAGACATATAATATAATTCAATTTTGAGGTTTGTGGAGATTTACCAATTGATTTTAGGTCGGCATTCATCATAGACAGACATCAGTTGGAGAAACATCGGAAACGTGGGAGCACCGTACAGCTGTTTCTTACTAGTGTGGGACAACTGATTAGTGCTCAGTCATGAATCAACTATGGATCGAACCCAGGACCTTCAGGTTCCACCTCCACCATATCACCATTGACGCAATGGGTCGGAATCCTGTGGTCCATATTTCCTACTTCTGTCAGTTCACGATAAAGCACTAACTCCACCCAATGCCACTATTGAGTAACTTGCCTCTTGTTCAACTTGGTTGGCCCCACCAGTCGCGACTGCAAGAGGTGACTCCTGATATTCTAGTGAGAGGTCGTGACCGTTGCAGCTAATCAAGTTGGACATGAGGACAGTTACTCAGCAACGGCATTGGATGGAGGTCACGCTATATTGTGAGCTGACAGAAATAGGAAATGTGAACCGTCGGGTTCCTACTCAGGGGATCAGTGGTGACGTACTGACTGCAGGACTTGAAGATCCTAAGTTTGACCTCTGGAGAGATCATGAGTGCAAACTGCTCAGATTTCCCATACTAGGAAGAAACAGACGTCCGGTGCTCCACGTTTCCAGTGTTATTGTAACTTATGTCTGTCCATGAAAAGTACCAACCTGACATTTGACATAAATCCATATAGTCATTAATTGTTGATATGAGCCTTGTAGAGGAAATCAAGCTTATCTATTGGGTAACGCAAGGCAACTAAAATCGGTATCTGGGACTCTAAGACAGTGTTGCTCAGAATCAATCACACCTAATTTTTATTCAAATTCTGAACTGTACTTATTTTCGTTTCATCCCTTATTCCTCGTTGCGACTGCTGAGATCATTGTTTTCATTTTCTCATCTTTAATTACATGAATTTCTCATAACTGTGCTGATATGAAACTGCAGTTATGCACACGACAGAAGTTTAGTAACCCTTAATGGTTAAGAGCTGTACCACAGCCGAAGCTGTTCCTGTCTGTCTTTGATAATAATGATAGTACTCGATGTTTTAATGGAAATTCACATCCATACTTCTGAAGATAGAGAATTTATTGGGTTCTTACTGTTCACAGTGATAAATCCTCAAATCCATCGCCAGTTGTCTTATATTTTGCGCTCATGGATCCTGTGTTATTATCATCTTGTTCTATCCTAAATTCTATGAATCAACACACCAGCTGCGACAGTCCCAGCAAAAACATCTTGCGGCAGGCTTAAATTGAATGGATTTGCTTAAAATCTAGGAAGAAAATACTCAAGACTCAGAAGTTTTGGCTGGGTGCTCTCCTATAGAAGCTCTGCTGAAAACAAAGTTATGCAGCTGGAAAACTACTCAGCTGACAGAAATGTAAATTTGCAAACTGATCGTCTAGTTTTTACGATAACGGTTTATCCAAGAGGCTAACAAGGTCCAGTTGATCTGAACAGTTTGATTCTGTGAGCTGAATACGTTAGGATCCACCACTAATAAACTCGGCTCAAGATGACTGAACAAGTTGTTCAGTGACGGACTGCTCCGATCTGCATACCGATATCTGAAGATCAACCTGAGAAGTTTCTGATTACACATGTTATTCAGTATTACGTCTACCATATAGAATTGATGGACACAGGATTAGAACTTTGGCAATGTGGTAGATTGGAGTGTCATTTTAATTGACTGATTAGATAACACAGTGATTACTTTTTGGACACAATTTATTGTCGTCATTTATATCCAGTTAAGTATACAATTTTTAGGTATGTTAATTTACGTCCAATTTCCGTTCCACCTTTGTGATATGGGTGGTAGAATTTTCCATATCTCTAAAACAAAGAAGGCGCCTTAGAATCGTTATAGAGAATTGTTGATAAGGCTAGAGTCAGAGTGATATTTAAATCTAAAAACTCAGACAAACTCTCTAGGTTGAAAGATCCTACTGATCCAGTTCGGCGAAATATTTCAATTGAAAGAATCCCTTGCAGTGGCTGTGAGGTGGAATTTTTAGTGTAAAATAGTCGACCGTAGTCAGTTAGGTTGTCCAAGAACAAAAACCTAGTTAACTCATGACTAGTAGACCCTAATAAGACAAGGAAAACGTAGAAAAGTTCGGTTATAGCTATTCATGCGATTACACACAACCACTTAGGTGGATGGAGAGAGACACTGATAACCGATTCTTTATTCTGTAGAATAAATCAGCATCAAATGTTTAGAAAAGAATGACTCAATACCTGTTTCAGATATATAGAAAATCCTACTATCTATATCACAAAGAAGGAGAGAAAATTATAACTATAAAAACCATGTCTCAAAGTTGTGGAACGGCCTGGATACAATTATGGACTTTAAGTTGTGTCCGAAACATAATCCAGTAAATAATACTAGTTCACTGTGTGGTAGATCTAATAAACAAACTGAATGTAACTTGTGAAGTCATCTACAATCGATTTGTGATTTTCATTCACATTGTGTAAATCTCAGCCGAATAAAATGCTCGTTTTTAATTATCCTCAACATCTTAGATAAGTAAGATAAATATTGCATGCATGTACAAATCTTGATTTCGTCAATAATTTATCTTTATGGATCTTTGAATCTAGGGATAAGTTGTAAATTTTGAAAGTGCCTACTTTTTCAGCTTATAACATTTCATATTGGAATTAAAGAAATTGGATCATTGAGAAAGAGAGAAGACGATTGCAGCGAAGAAAACTTTGCCTATAACTTAAATATTCCCATTGTGACAATCGGAAGACAGAGTTTGAAGCGAATACTTATTTTTGGTAAATTCTCGTCAGGCTTTATATTTACATTTGCGAATAATTCAGCTTAGTCTTCATTTGATACCAATATGGTTAAATTAATTCGTTGTACGACAAATGTACAATTTCAGTTCAACAAAGAAATTTACGGTCAGACAGAAGGTGTGGTAATGGATTCACTATTAGGTCCTCTTCTAGCCGACATGTTTATGGAGAAATTAGAAAGTGGACCACTGTGTAGCACAATAGGTAAACTGTCCTTCTATTCCAGAGACACTTTCATTCTTTACAAAAATGATAGTAATCCTGACATTCTTCCCCTCAATACACTCAGCAGTGCTCATCCAGAAATCGAGTTCACATGGGAAACAGAGAAAGTAGGATGTCCACCATTTCTGAATATTTTACTATCAAGACGGAGAGATGGCAGTATCAGACGCAGTACTTATCGTAAGAAATCATGGATCGGTCAGTTTACACAATTCCAATCATTTGTCTCCCTTACGTAAAAAAGAAATTTAATCCGTACACTGGTGTTTCGAGCCAGTAAGATTTCGACAGCTGACACTTTGAACGATGAATTAAGAATAACAAAGAACTTCTTCTTCTACGGGAATGGCTATCCTGAAAAGTTTTCAAGGACTGTAACAATGAAAACAGCTAGAGAAAAGCGCTTTCAAATAGTTTCGAAGAAAGGATTGTATCCAACCTTAACATTCAGAGGAGATGTAGCTACAGAAACACAGACACTGAAGCTAAGAAATCTGACCCAAGAGACCTTCTTTGCCGCCACACTATGTTTGGAATTTACTACTCGCTGTATGATGCCATTGCAGTTAAAGGATAGGCTTCCGAATCTGGCCACATCTATGTGCATTTATAAATTTAACTGTTCCCGTGGAGATGCTTACATAGGTAGGACGGCTCGGCAAGCCCATCATTGCTTCATTGAACACTGTCTAGCTTGGTTAGGCAAAAGTACAGTGAAATCCTTCAAAAGCTCAATACTAGCCCATCTAGTAGATACTGAGCATACGACTGACCAAACCTCAGCATTTACTGTTGTTTACAAGGTCCCATCACAATACTCCAAGTTTGTGAGCCTCGGACTGCTAAGGCTATCAGAAGCCATAGCGATTAAGACTTTCAAAACTAATTTATATATTCAGATGTTTGTTCATTCCTTTTCCCTCTCATGGTCCTCAACTTCAACCTAGATACAATTATAGTAAATCCCTTCCAGATCATCCAGATAAATGTAAATAATATCTCTCTTTGTACTCTTATCATTATAATTTTATTTTTTGCCCTCAGTTTCAAAATTGATTAGAAATTTTAACATTCTATTATCTAATCGCTATGCGACAATAATTTTATTTCTATCTATCCCGACACACCCAATTCACTCATACACCTACGAGGATTGACTACTGAGAATATATATACTTTCCGAGATTTTTTATTATATATATATATATATATATATATATATATATATATATATATATATATATATATATATATATATATATATATATATATATATATAACGAGGACGATGCAAGGATCATACTGGATGAATTCAGTAGCGTCCATCCAGCAATAACCTTCACTATTGAAACAGAAAGTGACGACAGCATCACCTTCTTAGATGTCCGATTGACAAGGAAGGTGGATGGAACTATAAAAAGAAGTGTGTATCGGAAACCAACGTCAACAGGTCAATACACCCACTTCTTGAGTTTCGTCCCCTTGTAATATAAACGAAATCTCGTTAAATGTTTGGTCCATCGGGTGAGACTCATCTGTTCAGGTGATACTTTTGACGAAGAGCTTCAAATTATCCACGATCTACTCAGTAGTACTGTATATCCAGAAACGTTCCTGGCTAAAAATATGAACACATCCAACATGAAAACCAGAATGCCTACAGTCTCCAACAAACCATTGTTCCTAAGACTACAATTTCGAGGTGACATCATAAGCGAAATTGTGACACAACGCTTAAGAAATGCCATAAGAAGATCATTTAATGCCGCCAAGTTATGTTGTGTTTTCTACAGCCGGCCGATGATGACCACACGAACTAAAGACAGACTCCCTGACTTCTTCTCTTCGATGTGTATTTACCAGTTCAACTGTTCTTGTGGAGCTAGTTACATTTGACGTACAGTTAGGCAAGTCGGTCGTCGAATCGCCGAGCATCGTCCTTCATGGCTAAGTAAGGGGGATACCAGATCGATACGAAGCTCAATACTCTCTCATCTGATTTACACTGGCCACCGAGTTAACATTCATAATGCCTTTAAAGTTATTTATTACATTCCTTCTCACCTCATCCATGCTCTACGAGTTCGTCTTTTACATACAGCAGAAGCCATAGGAATCCACCTACACAAGCCAAGTCCGTGTGTTCAGAAGAGATTCGTACAGCCTCTTTCTTTGCCTTGGCCATCTGTATAGCTCATTTATAACAACAAGACTCTTCATTTCATCCACCACACAATTCACTATAACTAATATTTTAATAGCTCCATTATTATTATTATCATTATTATTATTATTATTATTACTATTATTATTATTATTATTATTATTATTATTATTATTATTATTATTATTACAGACTTAACCATCTCTCTCTAATTACCGTCAACAATTTACCATTTTACGTAACAGTTCATTTTCGCTCTTTAGTTATCATTATACAAAATATCAATTATGTAAGAACCTGTTCACAAAATCTTTCTACTATAATTAATCTATGCTTTAGTTAACTGTCTTAATTACCTGATCAATTAACACCTTCTTGATACTTTGAGACTGATAATCTTTCATTAAACAACTCTTACCACTAGATTGGTATGTAATTTTACGTTTGAAAATGCTATATTAGTGTAGAGTCATTCACTGATGAAGAACTAATTGAAAAGAAATATTTCTTCGCTCACATTGTTTGTTTTATTGTATAGGTTAGTTTTAATATAATCCCAGCATGTTCAGAAAATCGAAAACAGGATTTTTCTGAACGTTTCGTTGTATATGTCACAGCTTCTTCACCTTTACTGTTATCTTCTAATTCATATACTCGAGTTAATTTAACCATGTTGGTGTCAAATGAAGACTATACTGAATAATTTGTAAATGTAAAGCCTGACGAGAAGTTACCAAAAATACTTATTTGCTTCAAACTCTGTCTTCTAAAAAACTTTTTCTTTTTGACGAAATCATCCTCTTACCTGTACATTCCTGAATATATATTATAAGTGATAGGAAAAAACCAAAGTAATTTCCAGTTAAAGGTCAAAACAAACTAAACAATGTCAGTGGATGTTTAAAATGGGAAAATAAACAAAATAATTGCGAAACAAATATGGTTACGTCATAAAGGAGGTGACTGGAGTGATCGATCTTGTACTATGGTTATGGCAAAGAAAGGGGTTTTATATGCTTCTTTTGAATGCATAATAATAGTTTGAGCTTTTGGACTGTTAATGGTTAAGTTACGCTCAGATGTCTTAGCTTTACTTCCTTCGAGTGACTTGATATAACTTAGTACGAAATTTCGAAGAACTTATGAAAACGAGACAAGTGTCTTGAGTTTACCGAGTGTTCTGTAACAGAGCTGAAGATGTATTTCCGTTGTCCTATTATCAGTCAGGTTGGGTAGTGTTCAGTGGGCGCATTTTACATACTGGCGCATAGTATGACCCATGTACTCGGTCCCACAGGAGCAATTAGTAGACTTAAGTATAGTAATTGGTGTAATAAAGAATGGATAATCATGCGTCTTTGATTTATATGTCGACTGAACAGAACAAGTGGTGATTAGTAGAAGCAGTAAATCAGTTATCTTATGAAACACAAACTAATGATTTCGTTGAGTGAATTATACTTTTTAAAAACAAGACATTCAGCAAAGAGAACGAATTTATTCTCAAGCTGTACATTCGTGTATATATATTGATAAATTAACTGATGAATATGAATTGATAAATACACATCGAAATGGGAGGACTAGGTAGTTTGTCTTTTGTCTGCTGCTGTGGCGAAAGCTATATTGGACGTACAACTAGGCAGCTTAACAAACGTGTTGCTGAGCGCCTGCCGTTATGGCTAAGAAAGAAACAAGTGAAGTCAATACGAAGCTCAATCCTGTTGCATTTAGTCAACAGTGGTCACATAATAGACAAGACCAAAGCGTTCAAGATCATCTATTGTATTCCACAGAATCTTTCGAACAGAATTTGCACCCGCAGTTTGCATATAGCTGAGGCAATGGGAGTTAGGGAAAACAAACCTAGTCTTTGTGTGCAGAAAAAGTTTGTTCAGCTTTTACCTCTGCCTCAGCCAGAGAAAACCCGATAAATATCTTTGCATCAATTCAGTTTTTATCCTCTTCCCCTTTCTTTCCCCTTTTCACACATGTTTACTTATTTGTTTAGACTTCGATTAGCTACACATTTCATCCTTTAGTATTACGTAACTTTTATTTTCCCAGGTTTTGACCGACATTGTTTGTTTAAATATTTGCATTGCCATGCTGTTCCCATTGTTCTTATCATCATTGAGATAATTATTATGATTATGTTTATCTAGATATCTACTATTTACATGCTTCATATCCTAATTACCACAGACTAAATAATCCACCATGATTGGTTTAATGTTTTATATATGAGAAAATTTATGTATATTAGCATAAAGCCTGACGAGAGCTAATTGAAAACAATATTGTTCGCTTTAATGTCTTCTAATTTTGAAAATGGGAATTTTTAGCATTTCCTTTCACCCTTATAAAGCCAGGCCGAAATATGTTCTTGTACACTTGTTGACAGTAGTCTCTGACTACGGCCGATACACCTTTCTCCACAGGAACAGGTGAACTGGTAGATACATATGGATGTGGCCTGTCGAGGGATATTGTCTTTTATTCAAACAGAGAACAATTTACGACTGGTAAAGATCAAGTGAAGTTTGGCTGAGAAAAAAGTCTTACTAACTGATCTGGAAAGACGACTTTTCAGGAGATCTGATGATTCACCTTTGAAGTCCAGATTCGTGGACAAATTCATTTTAGAAACTGAAATGGTGAGTGGTTTCGCATATCTTTCTCTCATATTCTTATCGATAAATCGGCTAGGATAGGTGTTTTCCGCGAGCGTCCCTCTTAGAAAGTCAAGTTCAACTTCGACGCATTCCATGCTACAAATATTATGCATTCGACGGCAGAAAGAGTGAACGAGGTTTCTCTTCCTCATGATCGGCACCCAGCTAGAGAAATTAGTAAGCTATGTTGAGAGGCTGTGAATGACGACAGGAATCTATGCTTCTTGGCACTTCTCAGTAAAATCTGTTTATAGTTGCAAGGGACAGCGCCTGACTGATGCACTATGAGCAATCTTGTAGTGTCGCTTGTGAATCAAACTTTACAGTGTTCTGTTCTGACTGACACTTCGTATGGTGATTATTGCATTTAGTCAATATTGGTTATGCATGCACCGGGAGATGATGAAATTAGGCTATCGCATAATCTAAGTCAGGTAATACTTACTAACAATTATCTTTAATCGCCCAACATTTTGCTCCAAGCTAAACAGTATTTCAATGACCTTTTCGTTACAAACTCTCCCAAATGTTATTCAAGTATACTTGAATATATTTGTTGTTGAATCGCAGCACGCAACTTAAGTGCTCATTCTTGGAAGTGCTACTTTAATCTTTCCAGCTTGTTAATGTTTGACTATGTATTAGTTCAGTGGAACACTGTAACTTCTTCAAACTTATTTTTCAAGGTAGCGTGTATATGGAGTAAATTGATGCTTATGTACCTAAATAACACATAAATTTTGAAAAATTGTTCATATTTACATCAAAAAACTAAACGGACTATTTGGTTCTTATTTCAATCTTACTTACACTCTCTTGTGGCTTTCATGTAAGTCATCGATATTTCTAGTAAGGGTTACCGCATTATCAGCATACATGTAAGAAGTGATCAGTATTTCTCATTTACTTTGCTGACATATTTAACTTAAATGAAACAGGTTTTTATTTCATTCTGCTGTCAGCCTTCCTTTGACATTAACCTTGTGAAGGATTTGTGGACATTAATATAGGAGTAAAACTTGTGCATTATGGTAGACTGTAATTCAATTTTAATATGTTTATTAGATGTTTTACACAGTAAAAACAGTATTATTTGCTTAATAACGTTTTGGGTATAATTTATTGTCTATATTCATGAATATATGCATCAAGAGCGATTCTTACATCTGAACCTTGTAGACGGATTATTATTTGACAACTTCGGCATGTCATGAAAGAATGATACTTAAAGATAACATTTGAAATAGTACATTGGAAACAGTAATTTCCGTGAAGAATATAAATGAAGTTGTTGTGGGCTGTATAATCAAACTATAAATTAACAAATGCAATACTCCAACATGACTTCACAAACATAATCTTTAGAAATCGATTCACACTAAGAAATAGACTATCCAGTGACTAATCAGTGCATCTGATCCAGTCCTATAAGAGGTCAGTCGTGGCCCGAATGACTTGGTGGTAATGTCAGTGACTTCAAAACTGAATGTTGAGGGGTTCAAAATTCAGAGGCGAAATCAGTTCCTTCGAGATCATAGATACACTTTGCTGACTATTTCCAGTAAGCACGAAACGTAGATCCAAGGCTTCCTGTCGACTGCCTGGCACCAACTAACTTATTGTTGAGAACCTGTCTTCTTCATCACGAAACGGACAAGTGAATTCAATACGAAGTTATATTTTATAGCATTCTGTCGATAGTGTTCATGTTACAGACAAGTTAAGAGAGTTCAAAAATAATTTATCTCATCCCATTGAAATTTTCTAATAGGATTCGGTTCATCTTATACACATAGCTGAAGCTGTGGGAGCTAGAACAAATAACTCACCCTGGCTAGAGATAAAGTACCATACGACTTTATCTTTTGAAATTCTCTCACATCTCTTTCTTGTTCTTCCCTTCATATACACGTGTCATATTTGATTACTCTTAGATCATCCACCTACTCAATCCTTTACTATTATGCAAGTTTCATTTAACTAATTTCTGACTGACTTCATGTCATAAAGTTAGTGATGAAAGGTCCGCGAGAAAATATTAAGGCTGAGTGAGCACTGAACCACCATAGTTATCTTCATCCTGAGCTACAAACATTTTCCATCATTTCATAATTATCATTATTACCTTGAAAGTTATCGGTTGGATTATTTCTCCCTCTTGTTGACATTGTTTCGAAAAATTAACATGGTCGCTTAAAATGCTTCACATATAGGTAACGTTTTGTAAATTAGAGTAAAAGTAAACAATATGGTTCATTTACGCATGCATTATTCTTAAAATAAAGCCTCAATGAATCTTATTTTCATTAGCCTTAAGATGTTTTATCATTAGTACATGAAAATTAGGCTTAAGTAAGTAATGAGTCCAATAAAGTAGGGGGTAATCTGTTATGACAAATGTAGGTTAATCATTCACGGAATAGGTATTATACTCAAAAATCAGGGTACAGTTGGTTAATTTGTGAGAATAACATTAATCTACCATAGGTTTCCTGGATTAATAGACTGCTTGTGGACTGTTAATGAGCAATAAGCTGGTTTCAAGGATAAATTTCCCTCTCCATCGATTGTCAAATGGAAGATAGTAAGTACTGGATTAAACAGTAAGCGATTTTATTGGTTCACCTCATTACTGCAATAACAGTTTACTGAGATGGTACAGAGTCAAACATAGAAAAGAGACCGAATTCTTTGTTAAATAAAATATCTCGTGTGATTTGAATCCCACAATATTGACAGCAACTAACCATTATCAACTCAAAAGAATCCTTAGGATTTGGGTGTTTTTCCAGTGCTCCCAGGTTCCTAATTTTCTTCCAACTGATGTCAGTCCATGATGAATAACAACTTCAAAAGAATCCTGCCTATTCTCAACTCATATTACTCACATTATTATCATGACATACAACTTCAGCTGTTCTAGTCGGACTGAAACGAAATTTTTATTCACCGTAGTGGAATTGGGGATTAACAGTAGCTTATGCTTCCTAAACACTCCGTCAATAAGATCAATGTGATACAATACTCTGTACTCAAAAGAGCAAACTGTAAAATCCTGTATATTTGAATCCTGAACCCACCACTAGTAAGTAACGAGTAAGACAAAGTAGGGAGAAATTGAATGCTTTTATTACTGCTCCAAACTGATGATGATCAGGATAAAAACTTATTTACTGATATAGGATTTTCCGAGATGACCTTGAAAATCGATCATTCAAAGAACAAGCATTGTGAGCTAGATTAAGAATTCCGCAGATATTCAAATTTCCTAAGACAGCATGATTAGAGATATTAATATTTTCGGCCTTTTCAGGTTAAATTTTTAGAAAAGTGTGGTAGTTTCTAAAATAAGTGCTGATCAAGGCTCACTCGCCAGGCATTATTACGAAGAATAGAGACTTTAGTGGCATACTGAGGTTTTCTTAATATTCATATTTAAGTACCTAAATATTTTCAGAATAGGAATTTTAGATAACCGAGTGATCAATATAATAACCAATTTTCCTGGAAGTGTCATTATTATGACAATACAATTCGGGCACTGGGGTAGAGTGTAATTCCATTATAGTTCTCTTACTAGATGTATCGCAATGAAACAGAGTTACTGAAAGCGTTTTGAGCAGAATTTATTGTTCATAACCATATCCAGGTAATCGTAGAATTTTCTGGTTTAGTCCTTACTGTACTGTTATCTTTCATTGTACTATGTAATATGGTCGGGATTAGGATGACATTTAGATCTACAGAGACTGCATGAAATTATGTATCAACCACTTTAATTAAAAATAACGTTCCCTTTTTGTCACTTTTTACACATTTTGTGTTCTTCCTAATACTTGTAAAAACGACTGTTGTTTATCCGTACAACTTGAAAATTGGAATTCGGGTTGTGGCGGTATTACTTTGCTTCTGCTTTTAAACCATTAAAATAAAGTGTGCTTCTATCCACTCCAACTTCTGCCTTCGTTAACTACCATCTTAGGGGAAATATTCATTGATTGTACAGGACCTCCCATCCTACTTCCAAATATCACGGCATTCCAGCCAGCCAACGTCGACACTGGAGAGCTAACAAGTATTGCCTTCTGAACTAACTTCGCAGTATACTAAATTGTGGTGGACAGTGTCGAATAGATAACATTCAAGTAACCCATCATTATCCATAACATTGATATTACTATTTTGTATTATAGCGCCTGACTTTACATATTTCTGTATCAGTGAATCTACTTTACTTAATTAAACTTGACTTGATATTTTGGTTTACTTGACATTTCTTTGGGTTTACTACAGACCTAGAAACTCACTTAGAGACTAACTTTGCCACCTTAAGGATCCTATGTAACCTGTTAAACAAGCCAATTTGATCCACCAAATTCTATATAGTGATAATGAAGTCAAACTAGTCGATCGGGATCAGTTAGGTCAGAAGAGCATAAAAACCTAGCTAAATTTAGAATGGTAGAAACTAATAACGTAATGAGTCTAGAAAACAGTTCAGTTGTAGTTATGCATACCGTCACGCAATAGGATGGGAGAGGATGACAGTTGTAAAGAATACCTTGACGGGTGGGGGGTGCAGAGATATTGATGTATTGTATGTGGAATTGACTACTGGAATATGTAAGAGAAATGATTAGATGCCTATTCTGAATATGTGGAAACCTTTAATTCCAATCAACTCAGGGCATGAAAAATAATAGAACTATCGAAACCAGACCAGCAAATTGTGCGATTACCTCAATAGGAATATGAGCAACAAATTTTATTGGGAACGTCGTCCAGTAAGCAATACTGTTTTATGTGTGACACACATAAAAAAAGGAACTATGCTGGAATTATTGCAGGTGTATTTAGAAAACAATCTGTTTACAACTCAAAATTCATATTTTGTTGTTGGAAATATTTATTCGGACCAACTCTTAATGTATGTATCTTCCAAGGGCTGTTATTCAGCTTGATAACATTGACCACGCGGTTCAGAACAGTTTCCGTTTCAGCAGAATGGTCAGTCACTATTGATTCATTACACTGAAAAGATATCTACGGCAAATTTCAAAACAAATTCTTATTATGAAGTATCTGAATTAGGATGATTATATCATCATGATGATATAGACTCTTCAAAATTCACGGAAATCTAGGAATTATCATTGTTAGGTTTCACCAATGAGACAGAAAGGTAAATTACAAAGTTAATATAGGTGTAAAACTTAGGCACTGTGGTAGAATTTAATTTCATATTAGATTTGTTTATTTGATTTATAACACACAGTGATCTAGCATTATTTACTCGATGACGTTTCGAGCACAAACTATTGCTCATAATCATAATATCAATGTAATCACACTACTTTCGACATTTGATTTTTATAGTTATGTCACTTTACATGTGTTGGGTGGAGGTTGATTCGATGAACAAAGATTCAGTAATCAATCTCTCTCTCTCTACCTAATTATATTGGACTTAAGTACAGTGGCTCTATCCCACCCTATTGTGTGGTTGTGTCTGAATGCATGCAAAGCAATAGCCGAGTTTTTTTCTAGATTATTGGTCTTACTTAGGTCAAAAATTTATTTAGGTCTGTTATTCTATATTTAGATAAATTCCTATGTTCGGTTATTCCAACTGACCCCGACTGACTAGTTTGACCTATGTACTTGACCTCACAGTGATTACATGGAATTCGATAGATTATATTATTCTGCTTCATTGGTTCTATCGGATCCTTACGCCGACAAAGTTTATCTCTGAGTGAGTATGTAGGTTTAAATGCCACCCTAATTCCAGTTCTGTTGAGGATTCTCCGTAAAGTTTCTGAGGTACCCTCCTTATAGGGTAATACAATGGAGACTGTCATTAATAAAATCAGGAAATCTACAGCTGATCTGATACGCCGACTAAAACCATCTCTAAGTGAGTCTGAACGGTTTAATTTAATGCCTAAGACTAATAATCCTAGCAGAATTTATGGCACCATTAAGGTTCATAAACCAGGTTATCCCATTAGACCCATAGTTGACTTCAGAAATACCCCAACATATGAACTAGCAATAAGGAACCGTTCAAATTCCAGACTAGTAAACTCTTACGAGTTAGAACTTTATCTTAATGACCTACACGTAGAAGAGGATGGAAAAATGGTTAGCTTCAATGTAACTAGTCTGTATACTAAAATACCAATGAATATGGCACTGGAGGCAGTCAGAAGTCAACTAAATATTGACTCAGAACTTACAGAACTAAGATATCGGTTGATGAGATTATATTAGGCATACAGTTATGCCTGACCTCCACAGTCTTCAAGTTTCCGGATAAAATATACAGACAAACAGAAGGAGTAGCAATGGGATCACCAATATCCCCAATCGTAGCAGATATATTTATGGATAGTTGGGAAAACATGGCTTTACAAACGTTCAGTCCTACACCAAAAATATGGTGGCGATATGTGGATGACACATTTACTGTGTTGAAGTCGGAACATATCGACAATTTCCTCATGCATATAAACTCACTAGTAGGCGCAATCCAATTCATGTATGAGGTAGAAAATGAACACGGAGAATTACCTATATTGGATTGCAGAATAAAACGAAGAACAGACGGTGGCTTGGATACTACTGTCTACAGAAAACTAACATATTCAAACAGGTATCTAGACTTCAAATCATCCCATCCAATGTCAGTTAAGGCAGGATTAGTCAAATGTCTAAATGATAGAGCTAGAAAACTGACTAGTCAGAGCAAGAACCTAAACAAGGAATTGAAACACGTAACAGAAACACTAAAAGTTTATAATTATCCTCCACAGTTTATTAAAAAATTCTTACGGATACACGAAAAACGAAAAAATAACAGTCACACGAGTGTGACTAATAACGACAACACGAGTAAAAAGTTCAGAGCCTCCATTGTATTACGTTATAAGGAACCAATGAAGCAGAATAATATAATCTATCGAATTCCATGTAATCACTGTGAGGTCAAGTACATAGGTCAAACTAGTCAGTCGGGGTCAGTTGGAATAACCGAACATAGGAATTTATCTAAATATAGAATAACAGACCTAAATAAGACCAATAATCTAGAAAAAACTCGGCTGTTGCTTTGCATGCATTCAGACACAAACACACAATAGGGTAAGATAAAGCCACTGTACTTAAGTCCAATATAATTAGGTAGAGAGAGAGAGATTGATTACTGAATCTTTGTTCATCGAATCAACCTCCACCCAACACATGTAATAGAAATGGTGTAACACCTATACCAGAGATATGGAGAATTTCGCTACCAATAAAAACAACTCATATAAAGTGACATAACTATAAAAATCAAATGTCGAAAGTAGTGTGATTACATTGATATTATGATTATGAGCAATAGTTTGTGCTCGAAACGTCATCGAGTAAATAATGCTAGATCACTGTGTGTTATAAATCAAATAAACAAATCTAGTATGAAATTACAAAGTTGTTAGAAAACGTTTGATAACGAAACTGAATGGTACTTTTACACAGAATGATCTGAAATTCTGATGGCCTCGTCCGCCTTATATTAATGAACTATCAGACACACACATACACAATCACATATGCAAAGTATTTCACTGTGACATATATTATCCACGATCAATCCAAGGCAAACGCAACTGGCTTGCTCATTGGCTCAAATATCGAAACTCCTTGATCGGCTAATGACTAGATGAACCCTCAAAGACTCGTTCGAATTTGCTAAAAACTCGAATTATTTTGACGTTTACAAGAGTTTCATAGTATCACTTGGTGTGATATCTCCATTCACAAATGTAACCATCCAAAACACTAACACTTGTTGTTTCACAAAACACTTCAATGTAAATTACACTTGATAACAAGTCTGATGACTAGAAATTACCAAAAAATATCTTGGCTGGTAGACAAAATTTCCAGTTCCGGATAAGACAGGTCAACTCTTTAGGCATCTTGAAATGATGGAGAAGTTTGTGCTGATGATGTTGTTTAGAATGACAATGAAAGCTTCACGATTGAACCATCCAGCTCATAGAACACAACACCATCAAAACCTATAGACATCTCCATGTAATATTTTACAACTTAGTGATTTCACTTTATTTCAACTTCTCTAGCTTTACAACAACTAGTCTCTTACAGGTTATTCCTTAATGATACTTCAAGAATGCCATTGGAACGCTTTTAAAAATCCGTCTGAGAAGTTGCACACGCGCCTTATCTGGTTGATCTTGTCATTCTATTATTTTACTGCTATTTCTTTTCTATTCTACAAGTGATCATGAAGATAACATTGCTTTTATTTCTTAACATCTTCTATTGGTACTGTACTTGAACTAACACCAAATTATACCAAGTCCTAAGTTGCTATATGACTGACTTAACGAGAAACCAGGAGATACTGGACAACCATTCAAGCTTGTTCAAAACCTCAATATATTGAATAAACCAAATATGTAGTGAAAATATGCTACCAAGAAGTGAAGTAAGCATGCTTCAATGAAAATGCTCGTATAAAGCAACAACGATGAAGTTAGTCAAATAATATGATATTTTATTTCACGAATACTCTTTAGTTGCATAGAGTTCAAAAGAGGAATGGTTATTAGGACGCGAGATATTTAAAAATTAGGAAAAGGTTCTTATGAAGCTTACATTCAATGGAGATGCAGTATCCAGGAGAATAGATGCAAGAATCAAAGGAGCACTGAGAAGGAGCGTTCCTGAAGCTAAATTTGTATCAGCCTACAATACCACATGCTCACTGAACCATTCTAAACTGGATAATTACGCTGTCACTTCCAATTGTATTTATGAATTTATATACACTTGAAGTAGCAAGTACATTGGAAGCACTGAGAAGAGGGAAATGTTTGTGTCTAGTAAGTTTACTACTAGATATATGAAACATCTTGTGGAGTAAAAGTACGGTAACTAGAATACGATAAAGATATTGTACGGGACTATGATAAGACGATATATCTGAAATTTCAATTCAAAATATAAAGACCTTGAAAACTACTCCATAGGCAAAGACTATGCATCAGATGATTTGCATTCTTTACTACTTTTCCGTAATAGGAACAAACAGTTTGATCTGTATACATCCATGAAACCTACTTCTCATTTGGATGACATAATTATACTACCGACTGACAATGAGGATGCTGCTCAAGGTGGTGGGTGGTATGAAAGATCTACTTATGATTTGCTTCAAGCTCATTTAAATGATGAACTTCAAATCAATGCAGGACTATCTTTCATAATACTAATTCAGATACTGATTTAAGCAACCCTAGAAGGTATGAATCTATTTCATTCCTGGATATCTGACCCCTCAAAGTAGTTCATTCGAAATAACTTACAGAGCGCCTCCCTACAATTCTAAAGTATTTCGAATACATCATTTGCACACAAGAACATCACTGGCAATTCATACGCTTAAAACTGATCTTTGCGTTCAAAATCAGCACACAAACCAGCCTTGCCATGAGAAGAGTAGTAACTTCTTTTCTTAGTAGTACTTACCCACTACTTTACTGTACCACCACATTTTTCGGCTTAACGCTCTACTTTTACTGCACTTCTAGGCTGACTGACTGATTTTTATACCTGTTCCATAACACCTCTTTCCTATTTTACCTTACACACCTTTTCCTCCCCAAAATATCCTTTTTATCGGGTAACAGCTTTCCAGTCTAATTTACATCAATTGACACAGCCAAAAATTCTAAAGTAAGAAAAAAACAGAATAAGTGCTTATTTTCTTTCGATTTTAAGCTATATGGCTAAACTCATTAAAAGGCCAAAGTGTTCCACCACATGACAACAGAAAAAACTAATAAGTCCAGTTTCAGATGCTATTCCTTGGTTTAAATGATTTATACAGTTTTGTTTCATTTGTCTACTAGTAATACAGTCATCACCCTAAATCGTGGTAAGCAGTAATTGAGATCTATTAAGAATTATTTATTTTTTCAAAGGTGATATATAATTTTATTCCATAGACGTCTTACCTACAAACAAAACACCAACATTGATAACCTCATCTAACAAATAAATAAATGAATAAATAAAGTAAACATTGAGGTGGATCTTTGCATTAAATACACGAGAGGAGAAGGAGAGAAGCATGGAACTTCTATAACCAACCACTTTGATTCAGTTCTGTTTATTTTCATCATCGCTAGAGGTAAAATAGTTTGAAAATCGAAACTGCCAAACAAAAACAAAAGAAAACTACATGATTTCACATGTATCTTTTCATGTTCTAAAATAATCTGAAATAGTGTGTACAGCAGTACAATGAAGAAGGTGAACATACATACACGCACAGTGAGAGAAGAACAGACATCATTTACAATAAACATTGAAAGGCGATTTCTCTCCTTCTCGATATCTGGATGATATGAGAATTAGTAAAATGATAGTAATGATATAAAATTTCGGTGATCAGAAAAAGAAATCCTAAACATTCAAGTCAATTGTCTTCTTCAACCTGTTGATGATCTGTAACTCGTCTATTTGTAACTCTAGTCGACAATAGATCTGCATGACACATTGGACAGAATAATTGACGTTTCATCCATTCTACCAGACAATCAGTATGATAAAGATGACCACATCTAGTAATTTTAGCCGTTTGTGTTGTCATTTGAGTATAACATATTGGACATGTATCACCAAAAACTTTAAGATCATCATCAGTAGGACTGTTTAGATTGTTCATTTGCTTTTTGAATGATAACCTCCATCGTATCCATGTATAAGCCCTATGTGCTGATGGGTAAAGAACAAACACCAGATAGCAACAAATAATAAAAAGACGACAAACACCAATTGAGTCATAGAACAATAACCAACATACTGTCAGGAAAGACAATAAAGAAATTATGTAGTCAAGTACAGAACTGATAGCTTTTGTCCAGAATAACATTGGTCGAAAACCTGTCCAATCAGGGAATCGGCGAAAGTATTGATAAACAGAATATTCAATTAGAGTGACTATAATACTGAGTAATAACTGGCAACCACTTAAAAATACTCTCAATTGTCTTGCGCGTATTGCTTCTTCCGATGAGCCAAGATGTGATAAAATCACTGTAAAGGTTGCATTTTCACTTTCATTCATTCTACTGTTATATTCAATTCTTTCATGTGTCAATATTTTAGGTATATGAGTGAAAATACTAAAGGCAACTAAAACTAGTACAATACAAAAACACAAAGGTCGTACATGTGCTAGCCAACTAGTCTCTTGTCCAGGTATTCCAAGACGTAGAAGAAATGATTTAATCAAAGCTTGAACAGGATGAATACATGTGATTACAATTACCATAATCCCATATATGCAACATGATGCACGATAAACTGGTGGGAGATTAGGCATATCTGACTGAAAGGCTAAAAATAAGAATACAGCAGCACAATTCCATCCAGTACCAGCTAGTAACTCGACGGCAATAACATCATTTTGATCTAATGCTAAGGCTGGATCTTCGATTGCATTCCAAGCATGAGGATCTGCTGGAGCGTCTGCAGCTGCCACTGCTAGTTGGGCTGTACCGTCACCAGATGGATCCAACAGAAATACCAACAACGAAACAAGCATAGTAGCTAGTACACTGAAAAATGCCGCTGCACCAAACACTGACAGCCAAGTCTCTGAGCCATGTACAAATAGACCAACACACAGTCTTGTTATGAGTACAGATAATGTTGACTGATCACTAGTGTTTTGGTTGGAATAATCAGTCAATGTAGAAGAATTTAAAAGTTTCGCTGAAATATCAATAAGATTGGCACCACTACTGACTGGTATAATTTTCCAATAAAGAGGACCTAAGATAATCACTGACATTACTTTGAATGACCAAAAATAGATTAAAATCTGTGGAACATCCAATCGACTCCAATGAAACATAATATATTCAACTGGTCCAAGTCTATATAATTCAATTTCTTCAGTAATACTTGTTATAAATGACTTATGGGTTTCTGTAATATATAAACAATACAATAAGAGAAGAGCATACACGCAGGATAGACTACAAGAATAAGTTATTAGTGTCATTGTATGTTGACAGGTGAACTCTGAAACAATCGTCGACAAATGATAGTTATTACCATTTGTAAAAGATGAATAGAAACTTGGTGACAGACAAACAGACTTGGAATTGCAATCTACGCTAGAAGAATAAAGAGATTTTCCACAACAATTCGATTTCAGCATGATAAACACATAATACAACCATGTTGGAGATACATTGTTCTCTGCATCATAAATAATACGTGATTTGAATGAATTTGTAGGAAATATTTGTTTCCCATTATCAAGTGTTTTTGTTGAAAGCTTAGTAAGAATTGGCAGAGAAGAGATGAAGAACACAGAAGTATACAGAATAACAATGATAACAAATTTACAAACTGGTATACGCTTGAATATTGAACAAATTGAAACAAACAAAAGCGAACTGGTAACAAGTAAACAACCTAAAATACAATGCCATTGTATGGTAGATGAAGAGAAGAAAGATGATGATGACAACGACGACGATGTAGTACTGTTTAATAAAGACATATAATTCGTAAACATAGTGCAAATGAGGAAAAGATTTGTTAGTACGAATCCAATTGTAAAGATGCCTCTAATATAAATGACTGATGTGAATGCACATACGACGAAAGCTGAAAGGAAGAACAACAAAAATGAAGTTGCAAATAACTACTTAGATATCATTTTTGAATTTAAACAATTTGGAGTTATTAAAATAAACTAAACAATTACTGAACAACAACAGAGGTAGACTGAAAGTGATTTTAAATTCGTATTTTGCTAATTGATGCCTAAAAGAATGTATTTCTCAGAATTCTGAAAATCTGGTTAATACCACACGTAATACTACGGGACGAAACCTACTGCATACTTCATTTGTTGAATCTGACACCAGGTACCTAAAATCAGATTGGGTTCTAAAAAAGGTAGTACGATCACTGTAGAGTGCAGGATACCGCGTGCAACCAACTCCTGGAAAGTTTAACTCTTGACGGTAAAGATCATTGTCTTATACTAACTAATAAGTTGTTCATGAGACAACTGAAACAGATGACTGGAGAATCTACTTGACATGGCTAAAAATAGGTCATAATGATATATTCATAAATTACCTTCATCTAAGTAGTAATAACAAATAATTTTGTCCCTTTCATTGTTTTTCCACCGTATGGTTTTTTGTGACTTATAATAATATCATTTTTATCGGTTTATCGGTTCTTTTCGTGGTAGAAACCTTGCTGTGCTGATGTGAAGTGCAGTAACCGAAATCGGTCAGGTAATAATATCAGGTCCTATGGTGACAAGAACCATCTGTCAATAACATAAACAAAACTGTGTACTGGTAAAGTTGTCACACTTTAAATCAGCAAATCTACAAGCAAGTCAACAATAGACCAAATACAGATATGAAAATTAAGAAAACGGCATATAGAGAAAGCTACAGGACAAAAATAAAACGGGAAACGAAAGGAATACATATATGGTGTATATGCATCTGGGCTATTGAGATCGATTACATACCATATTCCAGTACGGTGCATCGGCTTGGGTCGGGTTAAGTTGAACTACATCCACTGACTGCAGTTTGGATTATTTACAGGATTACTTTCGAAGGAAACTGTCTAAGCTATTGCTAACAGCCAAACTTCAGATGTTATCTTTGTAATAAGTGACTTCAGTGCACAAGTAGAAAGATTCAGCTGGGTAAAAAGGCACATAGATTGTAACTTTTAAAAGGCAAGCCAAGTGAGCTCAAAATAGCGGTTACCTGCGACAACTGAGTTTAAAAAGCCACCTATCCCCAATCTGCACGGACTTCACATATTGAAAGATTGTCTGATATGGTGTCCATTATCCGCAAATCAGTGATTTATGATGACCATATTAGCTACTACTTACAGACGAACGTTGTCGGTTAAGGACTAAATCACAGACTTCAGCATTGATTTAATATTGGCCAAATGACGCGTATACCTGTATTTAAATAGACTTATCATCATCATCATTATCAACATAGGACCAGGCATTACTGCGTAACGGTCCGAGTTGCCACACCTCATATCAGCACATCAAGTAAAAAGGTAGTGAGGTGAAGGATGAAGATAAGTGAATGCAGTCAAAAGAAATATAAAGTATGAGAAGAAAGGAAACAGGAGTGACGAAATAGTGAGATTCGGCATAGCGTTGTTAAGATGAGGATAATGTGTGTATACATCTGCGCCACTGACTTCGGTTCTGAGCCATATCACCTAGGGTCTCCAACCACTGGTTCCTCTTGTCCCGTGGACCCCAACCACCTAGTCTGTATAGTCCTACATGGCTTAAACCAACAGTCAGAGACTTCATACATTGGTGCCATGTTTTAGTCTGGCCACCTCGGGCCTTTTTCCAGCCTGAACCCACCTCAGCCAACATTGTGTGACGAGGCAATCGGTGACTAGGCATACGTAGTACGTGTCCCAACCATCTCAGTCGATGAAGGTTCAGGTTAGACTTAGATTGACTACTGTGGGGATATGGCTCATCAGCTTAAGAATTCGGCTCCCAAACAATGGGTTTTGAGTTGAAATAACACCTCATGTATTTTAGTGCGAGCGGATATTATAAGCCCCTCTACAACAAGTATGACTCATAAACATTAAAACATAGACATGTACTGGGGCTGAGTCACAGACACACATTTACATAAGGAAGTTATACTTGGAAAAGTGTTTTGAAATCAGCTCAACGATTAGGATGTTAATGCAGTTTTTAAAAGACGAAGTGGTTAAACAGATAGTGGGACATAACAATATTACTCATAATGAAAGAGCTTGGTGACATATCGCCTGTTGTATCGAACAGGGGCAAAGACAGGAACTGGTTCTCAGAAATAGGAAACAGTTATAAGATCTTATCAACTTTATCTGAGCTACTGAATACACGTGAACACACTCCTGTAGGCTTCGAGTGCGTTCGGGAGCGGAGGTAGACTGAATAACGATTGACAAAAATGGTATGTATGCAGTGATGGGTAACAAAAGCTTAAGAAACGGAAGTGGTGATACGCAATAGTAGATAATTATCTAAACTTGTTGTCAGACATAGAGTTTTAGGCAGCAGAGGTAAGTCGGTTGATGCTGTTGTGAACTTACATCGACTGAAACGTCTGGCTGGGATATGTGTTACGCATGCCCAGCCATCGTCTGCCTCATCGCACAACGTTGACCGAAGTAGGTCCAGGCTGCGGTAGCCAGAATAAAACATGGCATCAATGCATGAAGTCTTTGACTGTTGGTTTCAGCCATGTAGCACGATGCGGACTAGACAGTTGGGGTCCAAGGGACAAGAGGAACCAGTGGTTGGAGACCCACGGTGATATGTCTTAGAACCGATGCCAGTGGCGCAGATGCATACACACATTATCCTCACATTAACCACTATACTTAATCTCACTCTTCCTTCTTCTCTCTTACTACTTTGTACTTCTACTTTCTTTGGCCGATTTTTTTTCCTTCTTCACCTTCCATTTTATTGCCTTGTTACTTGATGTGCTGATATGAGATGTGGCAACTTGGACCGTCACGCAGTAATGCCTGGTCCTAGCCGATGATGATCAAATGGCTTTCAACGGTTATTCTGTTATCTACTATACAGATGCAGCTTGAATTGAACATTGAAATAGGACCTTTAGTTTTCGCAGAAGCTGCGGAGACTGCAATAAGCCTAAAACAAGGGAGGACACCAGAGGTTTTTGAAGCTGATAGATTCACTGGTTTATATGGAGTACATGAACTAGATATTACGTGATCTTAATCCTTGTAGAGTTATTTATGGAGTTGACTTTCAAGCAGAGGGTCATGGGTTCGAGCAACCCTCAACCAGGTAGTATCATTAGCCTTCACACAATAGGTGTGGCCCATTGCCTACTGCAAGAATCTGAACAAGGTTGCTGAGTGGATTTCGATTTTTTCGATATCAGTTCTTAAATAATCTTAATCCTTTTGTGACAAATACATAGGAATCGATCTGCTGAGCAGCATCCAAGATTCTAGGTCCATATAACATAATAAACAACTTGAGTGTTCCTTGTCAAAAGCGAACTCTAGAAAACTAGACAGATATATAAAGCCAACATACGATAAGGCATTATTGCACCACAGCCCAAATTGCCACACCTCCCATCAAGCGAGGTATCTTGATGAAAGGTAAAGAAGTAAGGAAGAAAGAAGATAAAGGTAGTAGCAAGTCATGACAAAATAACAAGAAGGAAGAAAATACTGAATTCCGTATGATGATTAGGAAGGGGGAAATGTTTAGATGGATTAGTGCCACTGAGACAGATTTTGAGTCATGTCACCTAGAGATCCCGACCTCCGATTTCTGTTGTCACACGGATACCAAATGGAAGGTATGCTTTCCCCCTAACACTGTACGGGTCAACGGTAGTGCTATGATGTCAAGTTTTAGCCTGGCCACCCATACCATTTTCCCAGTTTTGAACCAACTTTGGTTAACATTATACAATGAGGCAGAAGATGACTAGCCATCTGTGATAAAGGATCACACATTCAAAAACTGCACTTCCAAATTAGTTTTAACGAAGCTGAATAGGAACGGCGACAGTGAACACCCCAGGTGCACACGACTAGTTGTCGTCAATCCAGATGACAGCTCTTCATAATCCCTAACACAACTACGTGAGTTCGAGCAGAAAGCTTTGACAAGGATAAGTATTGTATTATATACCTGCACGGTGCTCCCTTCAGTCAGACACTACAATAGCACCTCACGGGCGATCGGATCAAATGCCGCTTTCAGGTCAAGAAATATGGCGTGTCGGCCGCTGGTAGGCATGCCTACGTTCCAAAACCTGTCAGAGGGTAAGAATATGATTGATGCACTCTCGTCCAGGTCTGAAACCTGTCTGGTTTCCTCTAGTTTGCCGCAGGAGGCAGTGAGGCCAATCTGTGCTCGATTGGTAGATGAGGACGTCAAGTAGGCATTTCGAGAATAAATAGTTAAGCATTTATCTGAAAGTGACAGCAATGCTCATCCTGAGGAAACCTGGCGTGATATTAAGTCCGGTGTAGAAATAGCAGTAAAGATAATTGACAACCTACACCCGGAGGTTAGCAAACGTCACTGAAATACCCCATGATGAAGAGTGAAAGCAACTTTAATGTAAACTAACCAAGTCTTTGAGTTCATCGCGAGCAGTGGTGGGTGGCGAAAGCGAGAAGATGAAGAAGGCATCAGGGCTGGGTGACACCCAGCAACTACTTAGGTTTATTAAGGATACCGGCAAGAAGATGATGGTGAGTGAAACCATCAACGAAAAGGATAGGGTCCTGACAACCTCTCAGGACAGGTGGCTAGAACGTTCGTCAGAACACTCTGAAGCACAGTTCAACTGGCCCTCAGAAACGCCTCAGTTGCCCAACAACCAGACTGAACCTGAATGGGATGTAAATTTCAGTCCTCCGACTCTCCTGGAAGTCCAGAAAGCTGTATCGAAACTGAAACGATACAAAGCAGCAGTACCTGGCAGTTTCTAACCTGAAGTTTTCAAGGATGGAGGTAGGAAATTGGTGATCATGGTGACGGAGGTACTAGGTAGTGTATGGGAATCAGAGGGAAATCCATCAGACAGGTGTACTTCTCTGATCATCCCAGTGCAGAAGAGAAAGTTTCTTGTGACTACCATACGTGGATTAATTTGACTAATATTGTAACCAAGATCCTAGGGTCCATAGTTATCCGACACCTGACTGGAGGTCGAGAAGAGCAAACTAGAGAAAACCAGACAGGTTTCAGACCTGGACGAGAGTGCATCAATCATATTCTTACCCTCTGACAGGTTTTGGAACGTAGGCATGCCTACCAGCGGCCGACACGCCATATTTCTTGACCTGAAAGCGGCATTTGATCCGATCGCCCGTGAGGTGCTATTGTAGTGTCTGACTGAAGGGAGCACCGTGCAGGTATATAATACAATACTTATCCTTGTCAAAGCTTTCTGCTCGAACTCACGTAGTTGTGTTAGGGATTATGAAGAGCTGTCATCTGGATTGACGACAACTAGTCGTGTGCACCTGGGGTGTTCACTGTCGCCGTTCCTATTCAACCTCGTTACAGACGTACGAACGGACATAACCTTGGGTACGTCTGACTCTATATGGATTGACCTACTCCCTAGAGGTTATCTGGTTGACTTGGATTATGCAGACGATATTGTTCTGCTGGGTGAAGATACTGACAAAATGCAGGGTTTTCTGGACGCGTTGAGCACAAATTGGAGTGCTTGTCATTTGTTTACCACCTATCAAATGTAAGATGATGCTTCTGGACTGGTATGCAACCACTCCCAGTGTAATGTTAAGCAGTGAAGTGGTAGAATGTGTCAACTACTTCACTTGGGGAGTTGCATCAACCGGAAAGCGGAGTTGCTGATGAAATTTCAGCTCAGATACAGGTCTGTTTGGGATTTCTCAACCTATGTTATCTGTTACGCCAAATGGCGAGACATCCGACTACCCATCAGAGGATGAGTATACTACGCTGCAGTCTGTTTTGTACTTTTTTACTGCTATGAAACATGGCCGTTGAAAGTAAGAGACATGAAACGGTTACCGAGTTCTGACCATAGATGTCTTTGTAGAACTGCTCGTATTTGGCGGCATTACCGTTCGAGCAATGTTGACGTTAGGCTAAAGGTGCTAGGCGAGACAGGTAAGCCGACTGATGGGGTTGTTAATTTTCATCGACCGAGTGGGTTGGACATGATGAGTCCCCACCAACTTCAACGTGCTACGCGGCCAGGGGATGCTGGGTTAGGTTGGAAGAGGGTTCAAGATAGCCAGACCAAGATGTGACAGCAGTCGACGAAGTCTCTAATTGAAGGTTTGAGCCGTTTTAGGAGATGTAAACTACTTGGCTGGGGTCGCTGAGACGACAGGAACCAGTGCTTGAGAACTCTTGGTGAGATGGCTGAAAATCAGTCTCAGTGGTGCAGATGTGTTCATTCCTTGACGTCTTCTAAAGCCTAAATATTTGCACTAACCTTCATCTTTAAATTGTTTGTTTTCTCATACAACTTTGTCTACTTTGATATCACTCTTATTCTATCTATTTGTACTTTGTATACTCTTGTGAAGTGTGGCAACTTGTACCGATGTTTATATTTGTGTGATGTTCTACGCTGATTCTGTCTATTGATGCTTACTGACTGACTAGTGTTCATTCATGACAAAGCCTGAGGGCTTTGCGTTCAATCCTGATAGGCGTTCTACGGTAAAGTGGATCAAATTATCGCACGTTTCCTAGTTTCTGCCGACTTCTCCAATGACATTAGCTAGCGATAAAAACTGTCTTGAGTTAAATGATCTTTTTTGAAGATTTTTTGTGATGGGGAAAATTTTTTTTTAAAGTAATCCAACGTGTCTTACCAATTGCAATAATGAAGCTGATACGTGATCCATCTGGACATAGGCAAGCAGGACAAACTGAGGTTATTTGATCAGAATAGAATTTCCAATAGTCATAAACGAAAGCAACACGTTTTGTCGTAACCAATTCAATGAAAAATAGGAAGGGTAGACGGGCAAATGTATCACCAATATGCGAGAGACTGTCGAACATTGGGAGCGGAAAGAAACGTCGTACTTCAGATCCCAAGATCTAAATGCTATGAGGAAACAAAACGGTTATTTAAGTGACAGTAAAACCATTATTTTCTGAGAAAATTGCATGCGAAACAGTTCCTACCAAAAAATTACTGAAAATAATAGACATTTTACGTCAATATGACATTTTTCATGATATAGATGTAGTGATGTCTATGGTTAGAGGACCGTAAATTAGGCAAATAAATGAAATAGTATTTTTCTCTTATAACCACAAGGTATTACGCATATAAGGCGGTTTTTGCACGAGATGTTCAAGAATACCTTTTATGTGACGGCCAATAAAAACAACCTCCCTCCTTATACTTGCATGAGTTGATCAGCGTTTGAAACTGTAATTGAATGGTGCGTAGTTGAAAGGCTGGATTACTCAGTCAGCTCTGATTATCTGTTCTGGAAGCTGTTTTCTGAAAACAAAACCCCCGCACTTTTAACGCTAAGACCAAATTATGCTTATTGCCAGGAATAGACGAGCGAGACTCAAGTGTCACTAAAATGAGATTCTTGTGAATATTACTGCCACCACACAATTTCAGTTTATTTATAATTATGTTTGCAGCAGATCAGTGCTAGTCTCCGCTAAGAAAGAATACATAAAAGAGTCTACATCAACAGCACAAACCTGTATCTCAGCGAACTAAGGACTTGAGTTTTAGTTATGGAATAACTGGCTTGTCTACATGACTAATATCGCTGAGCCTAACTTGATATGGCTTGAGGGTCTAGTATACAAGCTAAAATATAGCTACTGTATCACAGCAGTCGAGTCGGAATCACGTTGGTCAGTGTACCTAAAACCCAGATCCTTAAATACGCATTATTTTCCTGCACCATATATGTATAAATGTTACTTGATTAATTAGTCTGATATCCAATTCAATATGTTAGCTTTACTCGAGCAGAAGGATAAATAACACAAGTTCACAAAGTCTTTTGCTATCAGTCTAATTTTTGCAAACTGTCTGGTTGAGACGTGTTAGGTAATTAAAAGGGATGTGTTTGTTACCCCGGAAGTAATTTGGCCTAAATTAAAAAAACATAAATACTTCAATGTGGCTGAATAACCCAAATCTCACTAATATAGGAGTAAAACGTAGGCATTGTGGTAGACTGTAATTCCATTTTACTCTATTAAAAATGTCACAGTGAAACAGTATCATTTACTGAATAACGTTCCGGACATAATTCATTTTCTATAATTATATGATGAAACTCCACAACTTTGAGACAGTTTATATTGAACTACACAAATTTCCGTACTTGAAATTCCTTTTCTGGCTTTTTCCGCAAGGTGAGTTGAAATTACCATGTTCGAGTAATCCGAACTAAATACTTCTAAGCCACCTTAAGAATTTTTGATCAACGAATTTACTTCATAAGATGCCTTTTGCTACCAGACCTACTGGTAGATCATGAAGTAAGGTAACTTTCAGCAGATTTTGAACGAAGTGGCAAGATATCGGATGAGTTGTGTACGTCGAATGGTGTCCGTCAAGGGCGCCCACTCACTCCATTCCTATTCAATTTTATCATAGATTTTCTTATGGAGGTCCCCTTAACATCCAACTACACAGGGATCAACCTAATCACAAGACAATTTTTGGCAGACTTAGAATACATAGATGATAGTTCTGTTAGGTGAAGACACTGACAAGATGCGGTCTTTTGGACACCTTCAGTTGCAATTTGAGAATGTTCGGGATGCGTTTCTCTCTACCCTAGTGCACATTGTTGCTCCAGGACTAGTCTTCGATGGTACCCAGACCGAAAATAGAAAACGAAGTAACTGAGCCTGTTGAACACTTCACTTACAGTGGAACTTGGATTAGCCCCGGGTGGGTTAGTGGCCGACGAAATCTTTAAAAGGATACAAAAGGCTAGATTGGCTTTTGCCAAATTACGCCGTCTGTGGCGCCGTCGCGATATTCAATTGTTTGTTGAGGGCCAAGTGTACTGAGCTCCAGTCCTCTGTTCTACTGTATTATAAGCCCCTCTACAACAAGTATGACTCATAAACATTAAAACATAGACATGTACTGGGGCTGAGTCACAGACACACATTTACATAAGGAAGTTATACTTGGAAAAGTGTTTTGAAATCAGCTCAACGATTAGGATGTTAATGCAGTTTTTAAAAGACGAAGTGGTTAAACAGATAGTGGGACATAACAATATTACTCATAATGAAAGAGCTTGGTGACATATCGCCTGTTGTATCGAACAGGGGCAAAGACAGGAACTGGTTCTCAGAAATAGGAAACAGTTATAAGATCTTATCAACTTTATCTGAGCTACTGAATACACGTGAACACACTCCTGTAGGCTTCGAGTGCGTTCAGGAGCGGAGGTAGACTGAATAACGATTGACAAAAATGGTATGTATGCAGTGATGGGTAACAAAAGCTTAAGAAACGGAAGTGGTGATACGCAATAGTAGATAATTATCTAAACTTGTTGTCAGACATAGAGTTTTAGGCAGCAGAGGTAAGTCGGTTGATGCTGTTGTGAACTTACATCGACTGAAACGTCTGGCTGGGATATGTGTTACGCATGCCCAGCCATCGTCTGCCTCATCGCACAACGTTGACCGAAGTAGGTCCAGGCTGCGGTAGCCAGAATAAAACATGGCATCAATGCATGAAGTCTTTGACTGTTGGTTTCAGCCATGTAGCACGATGCGGACTAGACAGTTGGGGTCCAAGGGACAAGAGGAACCAGTGGTTGGAGACCCACGGTGATATGTCTTAGAACCGATGCCAGTGGCGCAGATGCATACACACATTATCCTCACATTAACCACTATACTTAATCTCACTCTTCCTTCTTCTCTCTTACTACTTTGTACTTCTACTTTCTTTGGCCGATTTTTTTTCCTTCTTCACCTTCCATTTTATTGCCTTGTTACTTGATGTGCTGATATGAGATGTGGCAACTTGGATCGTTACGCAGTAATGCCTGATTCTATGCTGCTGATGATGAATGAAGTTATAGACACTGTAGACTGAGCGATTCAACGGGGTTTCGAGTTTCCCACGTAAGTTTCCTGAAGTTTCTGGCACCGAAAAGCCCAATAACTAATCCGGTAATGTCACTTCACCAAAGTTAACGAACAGAAGGCTAGAAATGAGAGGTGAATGAATAATAGGCGGTTTGTCTTACGTTTACAGAGAAAATACTGGTAATCATACATAAATGCTTTGGAGTGCTACTCTCTATAGTAGGACGGAATCTAAAACCTATTGTAAGCTGTTATAACATTTCTTGAATTTTCGGAAATGGCAATCCTGAATTATCACTCAAGCCATTTAAACACCAAATTTGTCGACTGCTTTTCACAGTACCACTTCAGTCACTTGGTCTAAGTTAAACATAATATTCGAGTCTCTATGCTATTATCGGAAAGGATTATGATCGCTCCATACATAATTGGAATATTCACCTAAGAAATTCTTAGCTATGAATTTTTTTCTACTAGTTCCTGGATAACCACATCATAGCAAAACCCAGGATGCACGTTTAGTTTTATTTGGGACTGGTCAGCTGAACGTATCCGTATCCCAGTGCAAACACCATTATTCGTTGGGGTGCAGGTACATCCAGTTGACGAGTCCTAAACAGGACGAAACGAGTCTGGATTTTACTGTTAACCCCTAAGTACACTACAATATACTGAATATCAAGGCAGTATTGGGGCATTCACGTAAGAGCCCACCCGTCCAGACAGATTGAACGATATGATCCAGTTTAGCGACAGAAAATTACGAGCACCGGTAGGTAACATTAAAGCAAAACTCCACAAGAGAATTTTCCTTAGACCCAGAATATGCAGATGACATTGCCCTGTTAAGTGAAGACGTTGACAAGATGCAGAGGTCTTCTGAACACTTTGAGTAGCAATTTGAGAATGTTTGGGATGCGGTTCTCACCACTCAAATACAAATTGCTGCTCCAGGACTGGTCTTCAACGGTACCACGGCTAACAGTAGAGAGTGAAATGGTTGAGTATGTTGACCACTTCACTCACCTGGGAAGTAGGATCAGCCCTGGTAGCTGGCTCAGTGGCCGACAAAATCTCTGCACGAATACAAAAGGCTCGGTTGGCTTTCACCAATTTACGCTACCTATGGCGCCACCGTGATATCCAACTGTCTACTAAGGGTCGCGTGTACTGCACCTACATAGCAGTCCACTCTGTTCTACTGTATGGCTGTGAAACATGACCATCGAAGGTGGAAGACATGAGAAGGCTTTAAGTGTTTGACCACCTTTGGCTTCGTAGTATAGGACGTATTCCGTGGTGTCACCACATGAGTAATGCAGAAGTCAGGTGTAGAGTTTTAGGGAGAAGAGGTAAGTCGGTTGGCGAAATTGTGAACCTTCATCGACTGAGATGGTTGGAACACGTGTTACGTATGCCTAGTCGCCGATTGCCTCGTCACACAATGTTGGTTGAAGTAGGTCTAGGCTGGAGAAAGGCCCGAGGTGGCCAGACTAAAACATGGCATCAATGCATGAAGTCTTTGACTGTTGGTTTCAGCCATGTAGCACGATGCAGACTAGCCGGTTGGGGTCCACGGGACAAGAGGAACCAGTGGTTGGAGATTAGGCGACGCATAGCGGCTCAGAACCGATGGATGGATGGAAAACTCCACAAGCTGTCAGGCTCTACAACTGCACAAAAAGGTGTGGACAAAGAAAAAACGATGTTGCTTCCAAATTTTTCAATATTTCAATGATGAGTGAATACAACTGATCTTCAGTTGTCATGCGTAGAACAGCTGTAAGTTACATCAGTGGTATGAATATTGAGAACCTTCTACGAAATTCCTGTTTGTACCTGATTTTGATCGATACATTACAGGCTTCTAAACACCTAAGATATCTGATCAGTGATATAACAGCTGAAAATCATATTATTGTAAACCCCATCGAATATCTTGGAAGCCACTACGCGAATATCTGGGAGTAAAGCTCATCGGTAAAATAATTACTGCAATGGTATATCAGGCAGGTTGGTTAAACAGAGGCTATAAGTGACAAAAACCACCATAAGGCCTTTAGATATAGTAGCAACTATCTCAATAGGACGTTTCCCAAAGCAAATAACGTCTACCAATTTATAAGCCTACTGACAATATCATCTCAACAAGAGGTTAATAATGGATTTCGTTTTATCACACATAACCATATCTTATTACTGGTGAGTTGTCTACAACCAGATGTCTTCCGAAATGAACGATTAGGCTTCTGTCATACAGATTATGGAACAGTTCTTTTTCTCTATCGTACATCTATCTTATTGTTTTCTTCAAATAACTTTATTCTGAGTTGATGAGAAGTATCATAACCTGGCCAGTTTTAACTGTTCCAGTCGTTAGACTAAATACAACAATGATAAGGTATACGAAGTAGACTGACACCCCCTCTAATAAATACTGATGAACATTTGATAAAAATTATCTATTCGCCGCACACTTGTTCACCCAACGAGGTGGTGAAGTGTTGTATAATTGCCAACCACACACTTCTGAAAATCATACCAAAATATTGTCACTGTGATGCATAGAATATTTAACATGAGGGACTGCTTGAAGACAAGGTTAACTTTCACGTCTACATTGAGCCTAAAGGAATGACAATTCAAACGGAAAATATAGGTATCAGTCGCTGTTATGGTACATACAGGTCTCAATATAAAGTAAGAGTTAGCAGCAGTGATGTGGCGACTAAACAGAAGATTCCACTCATCCAAGCGGCCTTTAAGGAAGTTTATGTTCAACCTAGTCACACTTAAGTACTTCACATGATCGTCTGTTTAGGGTTCACTTACAACTTCCACAGACAAAGGCAGAGGATAAGGAAGTGATGGCTGATTAGACCATTTACATCATCTTAGATGCTTTCAAAACGTATGGAAAACTGAAAATGCGGGAGAAGGACCACAACAACTGCCAACCATACACCATACTTATACTACTGTGTACCGCGCTGCTTCGTAATGACAGGTGAGTTGGTAGCGGGTGAGTTAGTACTTTGCTTTAGTTACTTTATTACACCCCACCAAATTTCAATTCATGAATTAGACTGACTCAAGAGGTTTGCCTCGTGTCCCGCGTAACTGTCCAAGAGAAATAAGTGTTTAGTGAGTCACTTATCAGAAGCCATCTACCAAGGCCAAGTGCGACAACCAAATGTAAGAGGAAACCAGTTGCTCTCTTAAACTGGGGCACACTTTAATTCTAGATTCTAACCCAAGGTTACCTTTTCACACCACACATTCAGCGGGAGGGACGACGCTATTGTAGCTTGATACTTCAACCTTGGTAAGGGACTGGTACCATCGTAAAATGTAACAACAGCGACGCAATGGAAACACCCAAACTGCATCTTCACGCATGAAGGATTCTTAATAAATAACCCAGCAGACCTCCCCTTTTGGGGCATGAATAATCAGGTTTTTATCGGCTCAGAGTGCCTGGCGAACTAAACCAACCCGACTCTTCAACGTGTTGGAACCTCAGATGATTGAAAATCCCAGCATTTCAAACAGCCCTGGAGAAGGCAGACTGGGAAGCTGGGCATGTGTGGCAGGATGCAAACACCCATTGGACACACGTAATCTCTTCATTTGTACATAGGTAAACAGCCAAAGGGACTTGTGGTCCATTGCACCCCAGACAACAAAGCCAGTTAGGAGAGAGCTTCTATTTCGTTACCGACCATTAGATTTCTTAAGATTATCGTGAACCATAAGGAGTCAGGTAGAGCACGTTCTAAATAACTGGTATGCTGATAGCATATGATCTACCAGCACCTTTGAAAACCTGCCATGGGCGTTTTGAATCCTCCTAGCTGGTTATTGTGACATACTTTTAAAGAATACATCATTTTTGAGACGCACACAGATTTTGGACGAAAAGGGAACTCGTGGTTAGGCAAACATAGCTGATTGGTGCACGCTAACCTACGACTGGTTTTAAAATGTCACAATACCTTTCACCAAGCGTGATGATTTTCAGTTTTGTCTAACTGACGCTTTATACTGGGTCCTAAATTAGAGCTACTGTAACATGCGAATAAGCGTTCAGATAATTTAAACATTTCTCTTTCAACTAGGATTCTTACAAAAAAGGTAGGTCACCATCGCCGAAGTATGAATCGAATTTATGACATTGCCTGAAGCGTCTAATAGTTGCCTTGAGTCTTCCCTTTGGCCTTAACTACTGCTTTAATCTGCATTACTTACATGTTTTCCTCTATGCAGTAGGAAAAGCCAACGATTCATTACATCTGTATACCAAATCGCTAAACGCCCCTACCAACGACGCGCACCATTTAAACTTACCGCGTGTATTGTTTTAAAATACTCTTTACGAGCATGTGCCGCAGAGGCCAAATTCAGTGAAAATGAAAAAGAGACCCCTTATATTTCATATTTCACTTAAATATCTAAAACATACCAGCTTCTGAATCTAGTTTTTATGCTGCTAATACAGGAATTTGCGAATAAGATTTCTGAATTAAGCATAGAAACCTGTGGGCCAGTATTAATTACCTTAAAGTGGATCCCTTCTTGTCCAGTTTATCTCTTGAGCGAATCATTCTATTTATCTTCACATCACTTCCCCTAAGAGACGGTTCCAAGGGCTGATTACTCGACCGGAACACCGTTAACCTCCGAAGACAACGTCGACCTTTTCCTTATGTAGTCTGTTACTTTGTCCAGAGAGTTGTTAGAACCTGGTGATAGGATAGGGGTAGAGGTTCCAGCCCCTCGGTGATTCCCTAATATAAACTAACATAAATTTAGGGCTAACTTAGGGAACTTACAGGTGAATGTATGCTAAAAAACGTTTAGACGACGCAACACTTTTTTCGCGGTTGCCGAAGTATATATTCAGTTCCCCGTGTTTCGCAGACTTTTCAGCAGTTTTCCGAGTTATCCTGAACATATTTGCAGGCCATTCCACAGTTCCTCGAGTATGCATGAAATTTATTATAGACCCTTCTATGGTTCCCTAGGTTTTCGACAGAAAATTGGTGGTTCCCTAAGTTCACCCAAGTTTTTTGACCAGATGCATCATCATTCATATAGTTGGCTCGAGGTGCCGTACATACGTCTCCATAACTAAGCAGTCGACCAAAAGGTAATATTTCTATGTAGAGAAAAACATGGGGGTTTTCGTATTGATTACGAGCAATATATTTTACTAAGGCAATTACATTTCCGTCAAAGATTAAGTCCTTCAAGATTCCGTTCCACATCATCGAATTTGTACTCCAGCTCTTCCTCATCTCCTCCCGTGTTGTGCCATCCACACAACTTTGGTCCGAAGGTTTCTGGATCTTATTGACGTCACCACAAGGAACATTCTATAAAATAAGAGTAACAGAACGAAGAGGGCTTACCAGACGTGGCTTCCCTCTCTTTCTGTTCCGTTTCCTTACTCGGCCCCTGTTGTCATGAGACCAGTGTTATATTTCTACGGCAATCCTGTCAGTGATTGCCAAGCCGCTATAGCTGCAGCGTCTGTGGTAATCGGAAACTGCTTCTAGTGAGAATAACGTATGCGGCGTACATACTTAAAGATGACACATTTGGATATTGAGGTTTCGTGAAGTGCTTTTTCAGTACAGTTGACGACGATGAGTAACTCATGCGGTATTCAAGTGACAGGACGGTACCCGCGGTCCTTCCAATTGACACCTCAATATCGGAATCGACTAAGTTGGATGTGCCTTCACAGACCTCGTCACGAAACCTTTGGTCTTGAAGCTCCCAATCCATTTCCCGCATCTATTCGTCGTCGTTTAGAATCCACCTTCCGGATGCTGTCAACCTGCAGGCTGAGCCTCGTTCGGCGTTATTTTCCTCAGCCAAGGCCTTTAACATCCCGTCCACCATCTTTTCTAGACAAGCATCTGCAGATCTACTTCTTCCGGAAACTGAACGAAGCATCAAAAAGCATACTTGACAGCTTGTCCATACCGCAATGGTCTGTTTGCGTTCCGGTGCTATTCTACAACAGAATATATTGTTAAACTCGCTCATACACCAACCGAGATGCGACTAAGGCACTGGCTTCTGGTGGCAATAAACAGGGGGGAGGGATTATACAGGGAAAATTGTGAGAAGACATGCAAGGATAGCTTGCATCCGGTCTACGGAATTTTAGCGTGCTGATGAAGTCCAGATTTTTAAGCTGGCGCGCAGGCAAAGCGGACACTTCGCAGTCACACAGGATTTTTGGTCTGACGATATTTCTTTTAAAATGCTAACAGCTGGTGCACATACGTAATACTTTGGCGGTCAGAAAGTTGCGGCTGGCCCTGTATTCGTTGAAGTGGATAAACCGCTGGGAAAGCCCTCTGTGCTGAACATAAATTTTCCACACGAAATGCATCATTATCCTTAGCTTACCATATTACCCAGCCTTCAGAAGGAGTAACTCGGACAACCTTTGCCTGGTCGTGCATGCATCTGTAAACCATTGAGTTTACCACCATGTTTCAGTTGTATCGGGGCCATAATGTAGCCGAGACTCTGTGGTAATGACTGTCTTCCAAGGGACTGGCACTTTAGCAGCAACGTACTTACGTGACACCTAAAGGACCTTCTGGTTTTGACGTAGGACCGAATTATACCGGAAAGGGAAGACCATAATCAGAGTGCACTAAGGTAAGCTGTATATACATACGATTCAAGCGACGCAAACAGCTAATAATAGAAACATACAGGAAAGTACTGGTTAGTCAGCGTTGACCGTGCTCCATGGTTCCTTGCTGATACCTACGATGCAGTGGTCCGTGAGTGTAACGCGGGTACAGTTATGGAGAGGCAAACACATCTAACACTCATGTTCTTAGACCTACCAAGACGCAAAGCGGGGAGGCGAAGTTAATAATTTTGGGTATTCTCAAGTTTGCATAGTCAATACCGTGATGGAAGAATGATTCAGAATCCCGTTGGGAGTGGAAGCTGAAATGTTCACGGCTCATGATTTCACTTATTATGCCCGGTACGTAATCTACTTTAACACAGTCATCGGGATGAAATTGAAATTGGGTTATTACTCCGAATGCGCAGGATCCCGTTTCTAATTTCCGTCTTACTGCAGCTGTCTCATTGGTCTTCGTTACGAAATTACGTAACCTTTAAAACTTCGGGAACTGTCCTCAGTGTCTATGGTACAAGTGTGATATCCCCAGACCCTGAAGGTATCCCGAAGTTCTGACTTTCAGTAACTTTCCCCGCGTTAAATGCTTAATGTATCCCGGAAGGGTTTTTATGCATGTTGTGCGGTCAGAAATACATTCCCGTTAGGAACAGATGCTCAGGGATTTCTGTATCAGTCATTTCCGTAGAAACCTTGTTTCTGTCCTGAAGACTGAATTAAACTTCGGCCAACTTCCAGATCGCCCGACATGAGCGCAAAGTTATCGCCGGCTAGGTCCCCTCTACCCGCTACGCGATACGGAGATGATGTTCAGCCACGCAGTCGTTTTTTGTCAGGCCGGCCGTCGCAGTTCTCCGACGAATGGCAGGCACATGACCACCTTCTAGAACATGCGAACCACTTCCAAAACAAGTGCTCTTCACCAGTTTACAGAGTTGCATTTCGAACTTACCCAGGGGACTAAGTAGGAAAGTGGACATGCTTCTACTTCTCCCGGTTAAGGACCTATACAATGCCCGTGTCTAAAACCCACAGCTACAACAAATTGGCAGCGTGCTGTAATCATCGAACCACAGCTTACGTGGCACCTGAGACTTTGTGGATCAATAAAAGAGATACAGAAACCCCACCGTTGCGTCTGGACACCGAGCGTCCATGCTCACATACCTGTGATGATAGATATCACCATTTCTGTGAACCGGACAAGAAACTGACGAAGTCTGCCTGAGGTGCATGTGCGATGCTTTCCTTCCTTATTTCTCGTCAGATTTTTAAGCGTCAGCGCATACGATCATGTTAGTTTTCTACCCCCTATTTTGGTAATATTTGGTTGCCATTTCCCTGTGGATGATAGGGATACTTATGAGTGCTGGAAAGTTTACATTTCTGAGATGTCGTCGGTGGAGTCTGCGAATTCAAGTCTTTGTGTGGCTAAGGACAACTCCTTTCTCTGGGCCCATGCTTTATAACACATCTGGAAACTAATCGATCGAAATATATGGAGAAATTATTGTGTAGTACCAATAAAGTGGTTTCCTAGTCACTGCATCAGAAGAATAGGGCCCAGTCTAAGTAGTGGATAAGATAGGTAGATTCACCCCACCTGGCTTTCTGGAGGCACATGGCTATCTTACTTTCAGTAGTGGGCTGCCCAGTAGTACACCTTAGTTTAGTACAGAAAGAAGTGATTGTACAGCAGTCACTAGTTAGGAATGGCGGACCAGCATGTACACAAGAAGAAAGAATGGTTTCGGCGAATAAGAGGCCCTGAATATTGTTGTCTCGAGCGGGTGTGTGGACATCTTTTATCTATCCGTAGGCTTTGATTGTATCCAAGACGCCACTGTACCGAGGTGGTGAACAAACCAGGTACATTGAAATCTTCCTGCATGATTTTGCAGTAAACTTTTTTGAAATAGGACAAAAAACTGCAGTGAGTCTACTTTTCAGTTCGGTGTTGTGGTCCGGAGTCGACAAATGCAGTTTCGCAGAAGACTTAAGTGGTTAGAGAGGTTCAGTGACATGCAAATGGCAATGAACTGCGTATTTGTAGTAGGCACCCTACTGAGACTTCATGCTTACGATACATCCTCTGCCGAAATCGCTAGATCGCTTCATTTTGAAAAAGAAAAATCCTCCGCATAGGAGACCATTACTCAATTCAGATGCGCACTAGTATTCAGTGGCTAGTGATGCGGTATGACGACGTATGAGTGGCAGGGAGTCATAAACACCAGCTGGATTATCGCAGAGCTAGCGTTGATGAAGAATGTTTAGATCGGTCGCTCCGTGCTCAAAGATATCCATTACACCTTGGAGCAGTCGGTGGTCAGATTGAGTCAGTTCGTTCTGAGGTAACGGTAAGATGTCATCAGCATGGTATGCAAAGGTAAAAAGATTCTGATAGGGGTCGGAAATAACTGGAGAGTCAGATGAGTGGAGGTGGATGACCTCTTCGTCGGCGTCAGGAATAGAGAGAAAGACCTTCGATAGGACAAGCTATGACCTTTTTAATTCATCGTCAACCGTTTCTGTGGAATTTTGGGCGGTGTATAGGTGGTTCAGATTGCTCAACTTTGTGAGCGGAGTGTTGATAGGTGTTTAGAGTAGTAGCGGCCTTAGCAGCGTAGAGGTTGTGCTGCGGGCTTGAACAAAAATCTGTGGCTCGAGCCCGTCAGAGCTGCAGGTCATAGGGTCAGTGTGTTCGGACGATGGTGAGTTACTAAGGGGGCCATAATGGTTTGAAGCATTACAGTCGTGATGACGACTGACTAGGGGTAAGCTGAATTGCTTTAGACTAATGGCTCACCCAGACGTGCCACTGGTCTTGGCTTCAGGTGATGCGGGGTGCCGTACTTCTACACAAATGGCTATGATGTTTTTGACCCTTGGACAGCTTGTTTCGGTGGGGGGATTTTGAATCGAGGGAAAAGTCCGTAAATGGGGTGAGGCCTTTAGGTCAGGCGAAAGTGATAGATCGTTGAGTGTGCAATGACTTCAACTAATGGAATTTATCTATACATATTATAAATCCATTGGGTGAGACGAACCACTCGACCTGCTGAGTTCAAATTTTGGTGTGCTGCAGTCGGTCAGAGTAGCTCATAAACAGCTGGAAGAGGAACCCAAGTAAACTATCGGTATACTATCCAAAGTGAAGTGCTGGAATGCACCAGGATTGACCCCGGTTGCACCGTACATCAGTGACTATGAGTACGAGGCACTCGATGTATGCAGGCTAAATCCTTCAGGGATGGCTCTTTTGTGTAGTAGAATTTTGGGCGCCGTCCTGCAGCACTTTGGATTCGAAGCTGTGTTGAGGGGTACAGAAAAAAGCCGGTTGATTGGTGTTTTCATAAGCAGTGCTTGTCTACCGTATAAAGCATTTTCACCAAGCAATGGGTCGAACTTAACGACAGGTGGACAGTACTATTTTTAGATTTCGGGGTCTGCGTCAAATTTACACTACATCATTCATGCGACGGGCTCCTGAAAGCGTGCTTTTCGCCTTGGGAAGCTTAGCGGTAGCAGAAACACGGGGGATAATACTGTTCTTTTCATGAGCAACACGTTGATACGCTTCAACTTAGGCAAAATGTATAAGGTTAGAAGTGGATGCCAGTGTCGTTGATGACGAAAAACTAGCCTCAAGGGCCCCTGAAATCGAGATCCTGCATGCGTCATCCTGATCTTTCAACTTCACAACTACTCTGCGTGTCTGATGCCGGTTTGTGCTTGTACTTTATCCTTATTTGTGAGGGTCAACTACCTGTCGTTAATATGTGAGCGCAGCCTGTGGTTCTTGATTGCTGAGTATTAGAACGGATTAAGTCTTTCCTCAGTAATCACACTAAGGGGGTACCAATGAAGTAACACAATTCAAACCTCATACCAATAACCTCTGGTGTAGCATAATGTAGTGTGCTGGGGCCCCCTCTGCGTACCCTGTACGCCAATGACATTTGAAACTGCTGTATGCACGCTAAACCATTCTTTTTCGCGGATGACCTCAAAGTTGCAAACATCCACTTAAGCTGATCTGACCCAATTACACTCACTGGTAAGGGGTGAGCTTAACGTAGTGCCCACCTGGGGCACTGCTTGGAAACTTTGGTTCAGTACAGGCAAATGTAATCAGGTGCGCTTTGGCGCTCCTAGACAGATGTCAAGACAAATCTTCAGCTCACAAAACCACCTGTCCTTAAAAACGTTTGCGATCTTCGGCTAAGATACCCAGATAGCCCCACATATTCTGAACAGGTTGCACCACAGACACACAAGTCTAGAATCCTGCTGGGACACACAATCTGTAACTTCTACTTCAAAGACGTCAGGCTAGAAAACTTACACCAATCCTCTGCTAGAAAACTGCCCACTTGTTTTTGGCGGTCTACGCGTTGAGGAAGAACTAAAAGTGGGGGATGCTCAGAGATACTTTATTTCTGAATTACCAGGAATCGAGTGCGAAGAGGAATACAAGTCCGGACGCATGACTCTTAACCTAGAACCACTCTGGGGGGGACGATTCAGAGCCAACCGCATACTCTCCTCAGTGTGCTACAAAAATTAACCCTTACAGTCAGTGGTGAGTTCCATTTCGAACGTAACAGCCGTCAAGATCTGCTTAACCGCGCCTACAAAGCCGAGCTGAGGTCTTTTCAGTCCTTCTTTCGTGCAAGTTTTTCCATCGTGAGGTTGAACTAACCTTCAAGTGAAGTAAGGACCCCCAAATTAATCCCTGAACTTAGCCAGTTACAAGGCACACTCTTGTCGCCTGGTAGCTTCTCAAGGTTACTGAGAGCACCGTCGCTGTCCCACACAGCAGCATATGTATATAGCCATCTTGAAGTTCAAAGAAACTTTAACTACACCAGAGTCGACCTTTCCCTCGTAACCCCAGGGGGACTTTCCCATAAATCCAACGGCACACTCTCCCCTTTGTGCCCGCCATATTAAACACAGATAAAAGTCCTAAACTACACAAAAGCATGAAAGCTATTCTCTTAAATGTGTAACATACGAAACACGTACACCTAACGTCACTGCAAAGAAAGCTGGGCAAGGCGAAACGCGTGCATAGATATCAAACTCCTTGTTGAAATTCCTTCTTTTCCCCTGCACGCTGCCTTGTTTTTGTCTCCCGTCTTAGAGAACGATTTAGTCACAAACTCTGGCTCGGTTATAACTGAAAATAGTTACCCCGGTGGGCATAATTGTGCTGAAACTGTCAGCTATGGCTGAAGTGTGATTACAATCACAACAGCTAACCATAATCTTCATAAACGAATAATGTTCCTCAAATTGCCACTTCATGGTTATCAAAACCTCGGATTTATTCATTACTTAAATTGGCAGGAAGGAGTCACACTTGCTAACCATAAGATTGTCAAGACCCATTCGTGTGGGCGACTGGGCGTTCTGGGTGTCCACTTGACTCGGCCAAACAAACCCACCGCACTTCTATCCTGAAGTTGAGGACTTCAAATATTTCACTCGGGTTCGTAATTGTTTTTGATGTGAACTGGTGCGATAATATGTGAAGTGCATACTTCTGCAACCGCTAAAGAATGATAAATGGCAAACGACATACGTATATTCGCCAATGAACCTTTCACCATTATTCTTAAGCAAAATATAGGCGGTATAACAATGGGAGTGTTGGCCTCGAGCTTCATTCTTCCCCGGGTAATTTATCTGATGAATAAATGCAGACCGTGCTATTTCTAGTGCAAAGAAAACACTTCTACTCGTTCATCTGGTCAATTTGGGCATACTTATTCTCCTACCACGCTTTACTCTAACAGCATGAAACACACACCTTCTGGTGATGGAATGGGTGGGGATCGAAGTTACCTGCCTCAAAGAAACAGGTAGTTTGCATAGAAATTTGTCCATGCCTGTAAATACGATATGTGCCTGTATATTCGGAAATAAGTATTAGCAACACTGATGCGATGGGCAGAAGAAAGTTTCAAACTCGACATAACTTCTTGTTTCCCTCGCCGCTCGGTGAATTTCACTTTAAACTGTTGCGCTTGATTGTTATCGCTTCCTAGAAGAGTGCTGAATCTCCTGATAGCCTACACTATCTCTTCTAAGTCCTTATGTCTCAAAATACAAGCAAGATGAGAAAGCACTGAATCTGTCATTCAAACTCTGAAGTTATGTTGAGAAAGTGGATATTGTGTCACACGCTTACTGAAGAATGGTGATAAACTAGAAAAGAGAGTTTTATTAAGGCCTAACTCACGATTGTGTCGAAGCCAAATGACATGTCACATGCGTTGCCCTCCAACTCGTTAAGTACTTGCTTTGGGTTACAGCCTTATTTATTGTTACTATCATAATGATAATAACACTGATAATAATCGCTTTGTTCCAAGAAATATGCATGACATTACGGAATTCTCAGCATGTAATCTTTCAACATATTCACTAACGAAATAACATTTTCAGACGAGACGGTTGCTACGTCGAAATGAAGTTGGTGATAACAATAATGTGAAATGACCAGCTGATTCTAAATGGACATCCGGTTCACAATGAAGGATCAACAGAAATGCAAGCATAATTTTGGTGGTGGCCGATCATTCGGACGGTAAAAAAAACCTACAACTCAAGTCAAACATCTGATGGATAGAAAACTCTCATTTCTATACAACGTAGCATTTTTCTCTGTCTTGTCAATGACTGGAAAAACGGAGGGTTGGAAATAGCATGAAAATGTGCCAGGGTACGTGATACGCTCGGGGGATATATTTAAATGATCAAAACAAATTGAAAGGAAAGGATTTGATAAAAGCTCTTGGATGGATAACTTTAGTAGCCAAAGGTTCAAGCAGGCAGTCATGAAAGACATTTTAGCATCTTTTAGCATTTTTCTTGCTTTCCTGGTGATGAAAACAAGAAAGTGGCCTTCATAGAAAAAAACATTAGTGCGAAGAGGCTAAGGTTATTTGATCTGTCGCTCAACGTCTAAAGTTCCACCAGTGGCTGTAATCCGTCGCCAAAGTTACGCGATCTCTTGACTGACGTTCACAGCGATTTAGATTAGTTCGATATCCTGGAAATCTAAGGGGCAGTAGAGAGTATGCAGAGCAAGACGGAATATCTGCGGTCATTTATGCATCTAGTGGGCTCCAAAAGTCCCTCCCCACTTGATATTCCGGTGAAATGCAGGGAGCTAGTTGACCTTGTTGCCAGTGAAGTAAGCAATCGAATACAATCCGAAAACAACTGCTAATTACCTGAGAATCAACAAAAATATTCTCAACAAAATGGGGTCAAAACTCTGTCTATGAGAATCAAATCAATCCGTAAACGCCTCCGGTAGACAGTCAAAAGACAAACAGTCAATTCACAGGGCAACCTTGTTTTGAGCCAAAACGAAATGTCTAGGGCAGTAAAATGACTCCACGTTGTCAACGGCCCGGCGTTACACAACAGCAAAGTGAAGCTTTGGTGATACGTCTCAATCAAAACAAAAACAAATGACGAGTTTAAGTCAAAGAAGGCGGGGAAATGACAAAATAGTACACCATAGGTCATGGTTAAAGAATAAAACCTACAGAGGGCTAAAATATTCAAACAAATATCAACACTCTCAAACAGAGTGCTCAGGAGGCGTTTTCATACCATATATTTCGTTTCACCTGACCAACTCAACCCGTAGCTTTCACCGCCCAAAGAAAAGAAGAAGCAGGTTCCGATGTCCTTCTGTATTTCAGTTCAACTCGCCGTGTAACTCAGGACAAATAAATAATAAATAAATATTTCACTCCCGCGTTATGAACTTAAAATGAGAGAAACTGGTTTGCAGGCGCATCAAGTTGACAATGGGTGAAAAATCTACAAGATTTTAGCAGTCCTGGCCCTGACTCTCAGAGAATAATGGCATCCTCGACATCATGTAATGGGGCCGAGATAACTCCTGCCCCAACCATCTCCCAGCATTGCATACGGGAACTTCATGGTGGAGTGACTTCTCGAGCTTCACCGAAGTCACAAGACACTGTCAGCAGGCTGCAGTCGACGAATAAGAAGATGAAAAGCCGACTGAAACTCCGCTGACCCTTGCCTCTCCTTCAGCTATCACTGAAAAACCTGCATATACAACAGTAAGCATAAAAATCACTATTGGCTGCTGTTGAATGATGAATAATTTTTAATGTACTGGTTGAATTTTGCCCGCTTGACTTGCCCACCAGGGGACTTAAAATGAGGGCGTTGTACTTTGGCCACTGCCTTCTTATTTGCTGCTTTGTGATTGTCTAAAGCAAATTATCCCGAGTGTTAGCCATATGTTCCCGGGTCCAGTAGATCCGCATATCTCTCACAGGTAGACCAGCTGCGTAGCCCGCCTCTTTGACTTCGTCACCTAATGCAGCATCCCCAAGAGGTGTCAAAGATAAAAAATCGACAGACGAAACTTCGTGGAGGTATAAAATCTCCAGTAGCGAACAGCACTATCTAAGCAGAGCAAGACATCCTTGTCACCCTATACCGTCTAGCGCTGTAGACTTGTTGCAAGTTGGTTTGTTCCCACGCAGAACAAGTGCAAACACACTTCTCACCCGGTGCCAAGCAGCTGGGAAGTCTTGGTTGTTCAGAGCATGGTTCGAGGGAGTATTATTTGTCAAAAGAAGTAGAATTTCCTGTTGGAGTTCCTCAGGGTTAGGTACCTGGGTCCCTTCGTTTTCTAACATACATTAACGACTTGCCTCAACGGATTTCATTCGAAGAGTTTCCTTTTGTCGCTGACATGAAACTGTGAGGAAAAACGATGCGAAGGGTGGCAATTTTAAACAATGTACTCCATGGCAAAATTTTGGCACCCCAGGATTCTAACTCGCTTTTTTCTTCCAATAGCTTAGATAAATGTAAGACAGTGCGGACGTTAGCACAACAAAAATGACCTCCGCGAAGATTTTATGAATACAAGTATTTTGTCGTCACATCATATAGTGCACATGTTTGAGTTTGTCGCACATGAAAAAGGTACCGCACATTTTATCTGGCGCACCGGAAAGGGTCCAGACGATTTTCATTCTCCTAGACTTTAAGATTGCTGTTTGTTGCATGCCCCGACACTTTCGAAGCTCATATTACCTCATTCTTTGCAAATGGGTGCCACTCAATAAAAGTTTGGTAGAGTTCGCTGCGGATGAGGAATGATACACGCAAACCAAAATCACTAAGACCGAACCACTTTGTTCGACGAAATGCTCGGTAAATCAGACCAGGTATAGTTTTTTCCTGCCCGGAATCCTGAGTAGATAAGCCCCTAAATCGAGTGCACTGTCTCATAAATTTGGTCATGTATGGCCAGAAGACGTCCGCATATGCCTGATGGTCTTCCACCAAAGCGCAGCCTGGATGCTGAACCAGTCCAAATACAGAAGCGGAGAGCACCACAACTATTTCAGAAACTGAGTGCTAGCTAGTTCAGTAGTCTGGGTGGGGTATTTCCTCATGTACCGTCATCATTGGCAAATTTCAGCGAACCATTGTCGGTTCTGTTTATCATGTCGTTGAACCAGTCAGTACCACTGTTAGAATGGAAACTATACCTAAATATTCGGAGGCCAAAATATGAACCCGCCGCCCTGATCAATGTAGTCACCGCGTGATGCAGAAAGTCATCCACGGCATAGTTATACGTTCGTTGACTGAGACTAGTTCAGGACTGTTCATTCTTGTCTGAAAGTCCTCCGCATTGTGACGGAAGACTGTGGTGGGCTCGCCGGCGCAAATGTGCTTTCGGGTGCGGTTTTCATTATTTTCAGCAATGTGAGGCAGACGTGCACCATAGGTCCCGAGGATACGGATTCAAATGGTAGGCTGCTTTTCTTACCTCGCTTACAAAGAGTGACTTAGTCAGCCTGATCCGTTTACAATGTCTTATTGTAGGCTAAAGATAGGTTTCACGCATGTCAGCCGTGGACTCAGTAACAATTTGGATGTACTCTATCGTAGTTATTTCTCCCTCCTCCAGCTAGTCATCAGGTAATCTGCAAACATGTTTGAAAATATTGGCCTAATCGTCTAAGCCCAGAAATCCATTTTCATGAATTCCCCTTACGCCAGCCTGACGGACTCAGGGGCCAATCACTAAATATTCGTACTTGTTATGCACCCACAATTGTGGAAACAAGAAAGGATGAGAGGTTCAAATATTAAGGGTGAGTTGCTGATCCGGACCCCCAATGAAACAGTCATCGGCATATACATGCACAAAATACAAACTGTGGAAGACACCAACCGTTAGGCGCCGGAGCGTTTGTGCCGCATTCCAAAGGCCACAAGGAATGTGCAGGAATTCGAGCAATCCAAGAGGAGTAATGATGGTGGTTTTCACGATAATTCCTGTTTCCATAGGTATCGGACTGTATGCTCTTGGAGAATGTGTTCATTCCGCATAAAGTCACAGTCAAGTCGTAGACGTAGGTTATTGGTTAGTAGCCCGGCGCTGTTTCGGCGTTTAGCCGCCTGCAGTTACCTATCGGACGCCGGTCGTTGCTATCATTCCTGGGAACCATATGCGATGAAGATACCCGGGGACTTTTAGACGGTTTGGTGGTGCCCGGTTCACTCATGAGATCGAACACGCTTTCGCTGTTCCAGGTTTTTTAAGGGCTAGGCGGCGCGCTTTTAACGCCATAGGTGGATGCGATGCACAGCATCGCTGTTTGTAGATAGAGGGGCACGGGTCAGTTTCATCAATTACGGATACTTGTCTAGCACTGTCCGACAGCACGAATCGGCAGTTTCGTTCTTGCTGTGGCTTAACTGGGACCTGAACAGGCGGTTCTGCCAATGAGTAGCTCCATGGCGTTATCCGTCAGTCATTGATGGGCGTCTAAAAGTAGGCCGGTCTAGCGAATCTATGCCAATAATGAGGATGGAAACACCAGTTTGAAGGAACACCCGGTGGATGGGTTTGTGTAGGCCCAAGTTGAGGTAGGAAGACCTTTTCTCAAGGGTTGCGATTGTCTTGCCCTTGGCCGCTTTCAGGCTGAAGGACGTTTCAGGACGACGCTCGTGCGGGGTTGAGAAAAGAACGTCAACTTTCAAGCAGGCGTTGAAGGGTATCAAGCTTCCGTCTTCAGGTCAGCCATGTACCACAAACAGCCCCGTCCGCCTGCTGCGGTTGCTGGTAATGCGCGCCAATATGGATAGTTTCACGTTTCCTTGCAACCTTTGTGGAAAATTCGTAGCCTTTGACAATTTTTGGCTTCCTTGCCATAAGTGTTATGGAACCAGCACGATTTAGGATTGTCGGCTATGCCAGACCTAGCTGCTGGAGGGCTACGTGGGGTGATGCTATGGTACGGAACACGTTGCTGCGTTGCATGCCATGACCTAGGGCTTTGCGTCAGTGGAAACTGCTTAGCAGGACTGCCTGCTTCTGTCATCTATAAATTCTGACCCCTCGGTTCTTGTAGACAGATTGTACATTGGGCACAGGTCTACCAGAGTTATCTAGCATTTTGCCAACCATGTTACGTAGAAACTCATCTAACCACTGACAATCTGTGGGGTCACTTTTCTTCAGAGGTGCTTCTTTAAGCGGTTCGCAGGGACCGCTTACTTCAGGGTTAAGTATAGCCCCTGTAGTCTGCCCAGTCAGTTAAAGTGCTGATTTTATGACCACAAGAGGTAGAAAATGAGGGTCTGTGGTGCCCCGTTGTCAGGACTCGGTTTGGGCCAGCAGAAACCATGGTTGTGTGTTGTCTGAACAGAATGACACAAGCTGGGCTAGTTGCGTTTGCGATTTAATGTGGATGAGCTTAGCAATCTGCCTACACATGGGTGTGGATGCTAATGATAGAACTTTTAAAAACTGCCATTATGAAAACAGAAATACATAATCACGAAAGGGAACGAGCTCACTAGTTTAGGAATTAGTCTTGCGAGAGCTTGACAGATGCGAAGGCCAATCAGTAATTATTCGTACTTGTTACACAGCCACAAGTGCGGAACCAGGAAGGAATACAACAGAGTAACTAGGAGGAATGCTATATTTAACAGACCACGCTAAGACACATATGAGTTCCGACTAGCTGGCTAGAGGATCGCATATGAGCAACACAATGCAACAAGATAGAGTGGTGAATGGCGTGGATGTCATCTGGTTCACCGAAACTATGGAGGTCAGCATCGATGATGTGTCTCGTCAAACCCCAGGTTGTTGATTTTGTGGGATTACTTGCCACAACACTTTTTTCACATCTAGTGCATCAGTGATCTTCTTCGCCAATGCACTTTGACTACGCCTCTTATTGAAGACTTGCAGGGTGAGATTCCACCTCCATTACGCTCAGCACTGGAATGAATAATATATGCCATTTGGTCTGATATCATTTCGAACACTGAGACATTGTGTATAGGTGCAGTCAGCAAGAACAAGTGAACTGATGCACGAAACTGCTTGGAATTGCCAAGAAGTTTACAAACTGAAGTTTTTGCTCGAAAGGTTGAAGGGTCATATCCATCTATAAGTGGCCTGACTAAAGACTTTGAACGTGTGGGTGTTAAAAGCAGCATGGTGTTAGTACAAATACTGGTTGGGTACTTGTGCGATGAAACAAGCGTTAAAAGTCTTTGAGCACTAGTCGATGATTTAATAGATCAGTAAGGCAATATTTTAACAATTCAAAATTAGTTTCCACTTAATTATTAGTTAGGTGCATGACAAACTCTGTGACACTTGAACTGTAAGCTTTGTTCGTTCTTGGTCTACCTGAGGCCGTTTGAGTTGGTCGAGCTTACAGTTTCGTAAATTTGAATTCAACAAGCTTGACTAAGATGGCAGAGGATAAAAATAAGCCGAAAGGTGCAATGAATGCTTATGCATTATTCTTGCAATCTATGCATGCTGACCATAAGAAGAAACATCCAAACGTGAGTTTGGATTTCAAAACTTTCTCGAAAGAGTGCTCTGAACAATGGAAGGTATTTTGGATGTTCCCGCTTGGCTAAGTATTTTAGAATCTTTCAGCTAAAGAGAAGAAAAAGTTTAAAGACTTGGCTGACAAAGACAAGGAACGTTATAAAAATGAGATGGAACACTACGAACCTCCAGCCGATGAAGGCCGTGCCAAGAAAAGGAAAAAAGATCCGGATGCGCCAAAGAAGGCGTTGTCCGCATTTTTCCTGTTTTGTCAAGACGAACGACCCAAAGTTAAATCTGAAAATCCTGATTGGAAGGTCGGTGATATTGCTAAGGAGCTCGGAAAAAGATGGGAACACTGCAAAAACAAGGCTAAGTATGAAAGCTTAGCTCAAGTTGAAAAACAACGTTATGATAAAGTAAGCAGTGTCCTAGACGTGTTTATGGTTTACTCATTTAGGCAATGCAGAAATACAAAGCTGGGAAAAAGTCCAAGACAGAAGACTCAGAATCAGACGATTAGCCCATAGTGCTGGAAGCTTTGATGTTGGCGTACAGTTTCTGTACACAGATGGTGTTATTTTATATTGTTTACAGATGTCCTTTTTTGAATCCATCGGGCCGTCCTGCATTTGTAATATGATGGCTACTGTAATCTTTTTATCAAATACACTTTATAAGTTTATTAGAGTTACTGCAATATGAAGTCGGGTAATTTTCCTGCTACGACGTCACCTAGATGAGTTCTGGTTCTCCAAGAACTGTGAATACTTCTAATTGCATTGAGCTCCATCTTGTATTCAGCATAACTAGATATAATTTTGGAGTTGTGACCGTTAATTTCTAAGAATCTATTTGACTGTTGATTGGCACTTGGTTCGTTTTGTATTCTAATCTCTCGTTTAGATTTAAATATAAATGTTTAGTGGCTACAATGGTTATACTATGAAGGGTAACTGAGGCATGTCTTAATCGATAGTGACAGTGGTGCTTTGTTTGTGGAGTCCTGGTGTGTTATCCGTTGAGCTAGTACGTTGACGTACTGGCAAAGGGTGAGTTGCATTCTTAGCTATCATGTACTAATGATTGGCGCCAAAAGCAGCTGCTTCTAAGCCAGTGGCACAACCTGTTGTTTCCCCCGACACTGATATTCAGTGGCGTGCTACAGTTGCTACTCTGCCTAGAGTTTGTGTTCGGTTCATTTAGCAATAGGTACGCGTGAGATTTGATCCCTAAGTCAATGTGGAACTGCAACTTTTGAAAACTGCCTAAACCCGTAGGTCCACACAGTTTAACCGTCATGTCTGCAGTAAATGTATTCCAACGTGTTCATTAGGTTTGTAAAAATGCACGACTGACTTCTAGCGACATTCTACAGGCAGCATTATAGTGTTAGGCTTGTCAACAGTCATAATGTGTACTTAATTAAGTGTTACTCCTAAAACGATTTGCATTAACGTCGTTGATGGCGTAGGAGCATACACTGGACAACTGGTTGTATGAGTAGTTTTCACTGAGTATCTTAACTGCTCTAATGGTTAATGTACCAGCAGTCTCGGAGTAAATAAACAATTTTAGATACGGTCGTTCTAAATAATCGGCTTGCCAGTTCGGGATGTAACAAGCCATTCCATAAACATTCACTGTTTCAGTTCGCTTTATCTTGTGATTATTTTCTTAGGTCTTATTTCTCATTGCCCAATCATGTCCAGGAAGACTCGATCAGTTGTGACTTGAGGATTTCTTGGTTGAAGTAGTGACAGTGATTAGGAGAGCTTACTAGTTAGGTAATGCTCCAGGGCTGGTTTGCAACTATTTCCAGTTGACCACTTCATCTGGGAAGTTGTATCAGCCCGAACATGCTGGCGAAATCTCAGCTTGGGTACAGAAGGATCGTTTAAGATTAATCAAATTGTGTCATCTATGGTGCCGACTGGCGAGTTATCCAACTACCTATAATAGAACAAGTATGATGCACTGCAATCTGTTCTGTCTTGTACGACTGTGAGAAATGGCCTTTAAAAGTAGGAGTTATGAACAGACTGTGTCGTCGTAGTGCTGCCCGCGTAGTGTGGAATCACCATTAGCACTATTAAGGTCAGGGTATTAGGCAAATCAGTCGATGAGGTGGACCTCCAACGACTGAGGTGACTAGAACATGTGTTGCATATGCTGAACCATAGTCAATCTCGATGTACAATGCTAGGTGAAGTTGGAATAGGGTTCAGCGCGGCCGGACGAAAGTGTGGCACCAATGCATGAAGTCTGTGACTGCCGGTCTGAGCCGTGTAGTGTGTTGTCTACGTGGTTAGGGTCCTAGAGACGCTAAGAATCAGTGGTTGAGGACTTGGTGAAATGGATGAAAATCGGTCACAGTCATGCAGGGTTATTCGCTCTTTGTTTTCTAGGGCTTAAGTGTATTGACTAACCTTAGTTTTTAAATTTCCTCCTCGCTTTCTCCTTTGTCTGCTTTGATAACAGACTTTGTCTACCCACTTGTTCTTTCATGCTACTGTGAAGTGTGGTAAGTTGAACCAACACACACCAAGCTCTATGTTGATTTTGTCTGTTCACTAGTACTTTTAGTTTAGTTAACCAGAAGCCACCGAGTTTCAACTACCTGTTTAGGTTGGTTAGTTGAAACCTAAGTTTAGTCAAATTAGCAACACTGAAAAAAACTGTTAATCTTCAAATCATGTGTTTTAACCTACCAACCACTCTCGCTGGAAGCCTCAGAAATAAGCTAATACTCCTATGGCTCACTGGTTTAGGCACTTGGTTTTCAACCAGTGGGTTACGAGTTCAAACACCGCTCCATCTACCAAGGTTTGGGCAGCCAGGTATAATAATTAGTTCTCCCGCAATAGGTGTAGCTGATTGCATAGTGCACAAATTTGTACGGGGTTGCTGACAGAATTTTGACTCTCGGAATAAACAAAAACTTCCCCTAAGCAACGTAACTCATTTTATAGACATTTGCCGCCCTTCTGTGGGTGACCGATTTATAGAGCTGTGATTGAGTTGTGTAAGTAGTAGATGCATGACCATCAGGTGTTAGACTTAGTTTTTGGAAGTACCGGCATCATCAACGCCAGTCACTACTGTATAACGGTCGAAGTTACCATACGTCGTAGCACATCAAGGGAGAAAGCACTAAGATGAAAGATGAGGAAGAATCAGTAAAAATTACTAGTACCGGCAGTCTTGACAGTACATGTGGTTTGCGAATCTAGACTGCACTCACTCCCGACGAAGGAGGTCGATCCTAGAAGGGGAAAAGAAAATTTTTTGTTCTGTACTAAGGAAAGAAATTACCGAAGTAAAGAGGAAATTCCACAACATATTTTTTGACATTTTTGGTAAATTGTCAGATTTCAGTGCTTTTCTGAAGAGATGAGAATGGCTAAAATCAGTAAATTCTTTTAATAAAGACGTTCATCATAGTCAGTTAGTAAATATAGGTCTCATACCGATAGCTAATACCGTGACATTGTGGTCGGGCCTGCCCACTGAAATGACCTAACGAGCCATGCTAGCCAGAACGATCGCTCTTTGAGGTTCTGTCGTGCCAGAAAGACCTGTCGGTAAATGGTTTATACTGTGGAGGAGCTCCAAGGGTTAAGTCATACTACTAGGTGTGTGGAGTGTGACAGCAGCAAAATGTCTCCCCTGAATGAATTTTGCCCTTTTGGGTATTTTGATTCAAATGTTTCGGCAGACGGGATTTCCTGTTGCCATTCAACGTTTTGTTTACTTTCGTTTCGTCACAGGCACGTGAATGTAGCTGTACACATAGTATTTGTTTGTTACCATTGTCAGTGGTTACTAGTCCTATGTTGCGACCCAGAGAGGTGTGCATATCTACAGAGTGCTATTATCACGTTAGCTCAGGATTTATTATCCAACAGTATTGCCTTTTCAGTATCATCTTATTTATTGGTTAACACTTAGTGGTACCTATTTTAGGACTATCAGAGGCAGGTGTTGTATAAAGATAGTTTTGGATTAGGTCATGCTACTTCTGTAGTGGGTACGTTATTATTGAGTACAACTAGGGGTTTGAGATTTTTTTGAAGTAGGGCCCCGTCATGAGATATATTAGTGTAATTGAACCTATTTTTGTGTTTAACAATATATCCTATCGAAACAAATTGTTTGAAATTACGCAACAGTAGAAAGTATAATAAAATGGAGTATTTTATTTGTGACTTGGTCTTTCGAATCCTCCTCCAAATGCATAGATTTTGTGTACGAGTTAAAGATCATATCCTTAGCCTTCTTTAGTGATATATTTTCTGCAACACTGTAGACGATGGCTTTTTGTAGTAATGTTACGCGTTGTACCATCCCTGATTAGTATGTTTCTACGTCCCATGGGGTCATTCTCTTTGTTGGGGGTGTGGATTTTTCTAGTCTATATGTAGCACAATCATACCGAAATTCTCCAATAGGTCATGTGACCAGCCTCAAGCAGATACTATTTGGAATCTGCAGTCACTCGAAACCAAGCTGTTTTCTCTTTGAAGCACCTTACTAGAACTTTCATGATGTGCACAGCCAGGAATTTGGAACCGCCCACTTACTTCCAGTAAGAATTCAATTCCATCTACCCATAAGTCACTTTCTTTAACTCTGTCTCCTCTCTAGCCTTGACTATCTGTTCGCACCATAAGTATTAGGCGTTACAGTTTCGTCAAATCACCCTGCAACTTTTGTTGATGATTCGAGCCACCATGCCTAAAAAAAAGAGTTTTCGCAAGTAACGCTTATCATTTTACTGGGATCTGTGATGGCACATTAGCCGCGGTATATTTAATGACTTCTGAGAATGTTTCATTTTCTTCATTGCACGTATTTCTTGAAGAAAACAACGATGTAATTACGAGTACTTTTTTTTAATTAGGTATGTGATTTTAGTCAAAAGTAATGATCGCTCTTACTTTGTAGCTTATTCCATGCAAGGCACTAGACAAATGGCTCTTGCTGATATTCTAGAGTTTTAGGAATATTAATAGTTCATATAACTATGGCTTGTCAAAACGGGTGTGGATCCAATCAGTTGGAAAGTTATTCCTACATATGTTTCATGCTATATTGGTTTTTCTGTTGCAAACAAAGCGGAAGATTGAAAGGAGTTTCACGGGAAGGAAAATATAATCGAAACAGTAAGTGATCTACACTTGGATGGAGAGGCTGTAACATACAGCAGCAGTATACCATACTGAAGTGTCATGTAGTTAAAGTGTGTGGTTATACACCTTCGAATTAGGTTATTTCACTAAAAAACCTGTTAGATAATGGAAAGTTGTTTGCTGTTACATCCTAGGCAAAAGGAATAGTGGTTCAGTAAGGGGGCTCTTCCCAGTGCTCTATAGTCGCCACTTTCTTCAGTAAACATGCTTAGCACTTCACGATAATTTGTTTTGCTTAGAGGATATGGTAACAAACACACTATTAGAGAATAATAAAGCTTGTTCACGGTATTGGATATTAATCACATTTTACTTAGAAGTTGGATAGAGTTACTAATCTTCTGCTGATGAATTGCGCAACCTGATATGATACTTGAACACAAATAAGAGTTGTTATTATGTTAGTAGTAAACAGAATGTAGGAGAGAAAATAAGGTGTGATTTGTAACGTTATAGATTAAGACCATGAAAAGATAAGAGGTTGAACAAGTCTCTTTTATATGTAAAACTCTGGATTTCCTATGTGAATAGCTAAGGCTTCCGTAATACAAAACAGACGGACATACAAGGCCTTTAGTAGGTCCCTTCTCACCTTGTAGATAACCATGAAAAAAGTTGTCTGAACTGTGTAGTCAGTGTCGGTGACACTTTATTTTCCACATAAGATTTGTTTATTTGGCATAGCTAGCTCACATTGATACAGTATTATTTAATTTGATGACGTTTTGAGCGGAAATTATTGCTCATAATCATATCAATGTAATCATATGACTTTCAACATTTGAGTTTTATAGTTGTATAACCTCATATTCTTAGTCTTTAGTGGTAGTAAGATTTTCCGTGTCTCTAGTATAGATGTGGCGTCATCCCTATGACATGTGTCGCGTATTGATTTGATGAACAAAGGCTCACTCATCAATCTCTCCACCTAATTATATTGGACTTAAATACAGCGGTTTTATCCCATCCTACTGTGTGGTTGTATGTTAATGCACGCATTGCAACCAGATGTCAAAAGTAGTGTGATTACATTGATATGATTACGAGCTATAATCTAATACGAAATTACATTCTACCACAGTGCCCAAGTTTTAAACAATTATGACACTATCTTGTTACGCAACTCATTGTCAAAATAATAGTTATTTTGTCCAACTTCTAAGTAAACTGCAATTAATATCCACTACCATGAACAATCTTTATTATTCTTTATTGGTGACAACGTATACTGTTTACGACCATATCTTCTAAACAAAACAAATAACTGTAAAGTATAGAACATGTTTACTCAAGCAGATGGTGAATATTTGCAATTATGCAACCTTCAGAATGGGATTTCTGAAAATCGCCTTTCCGCTGAACTTGTCTTGTTCGAGATTTTTCGTACATCTCAAACAGAGGAAAAAGAATTTCAACTAGGTATGCTCAATATCTGAATACTTCTTATTCAGTTATAGACCGAAAACAGTATGAAAAGAAACAGGACATGGCATAGTTGTGTGTTGGTCCAAGCCAATGCACTTTTCACTAGTTCATTACTGATGAAGTTAGCAGTTGAGATGATTAAATGACGATAATTATGCCGAAAGTATCAGGCTACGAGGCTAAAGGAAGGAACAAAGGTATATATATCACTGATACTCGATGCAAGTTCACGACGTCACTAACTGTACCACCTTTACTTAGCACTTTATATTCAGCGTCCTCATTGTTAACACAGAAACTACACCAACTTTTCATTTATTCAGTTGGATATCTCAGGAATAGTTAAAAAGGTTAGTTGAATTGGAATGTTATTGACGTTCATTTTTTCCCCCCAATATTAAGTCCTTTGGTATAATTTATGCGTGTGCTTCTAACTGTTTTCTGTCTTATAATAAGTACATTTATTCTTTGTCCCACGCTCTACCATAACCACCTACTTTTTCTCAGAAAGTAGTAAGAAGAAGACCGTGTGTAGTAAAAAAACAACAACTCTATTTACAGTTCATTGAAGTCAATAACAATCATGCGACTACATTTAAAATCAACATTTATATTATATGAGGATATAAACAAAAATACGCACTACATGTTCAATATTCATTTAATTAAATGAACAACAAGTGGTCTATAAGATAGTTGGTTATAATAGTTTCTTCCAGTGGCAGTAAGTTAATCAAAGTACCTTAAGTTTTCTGAAATAAAGTTCAGTAATGAAATGAAAACTTGATTCTGCCTGTGACATCTGACAGTGAAAAATAGACTACGAGGATGAATCCATCTGTTATGGATATGTACAGCCAGCCTTATTCCGTCGTTATAGGCAACTGATTCTTGGTGATTGAGTCATTTCACCTAATTCAATCATCAATTTAGTTGACTCAATGTTATCGTTCGTTCTCATGTGCCAGGACTAATTATAGAGTTGAGAAGTAGTCATTTAAGTATTGACTTCGCGTCAACTAGACAGACACAGAGGCGAATCACTAATTATTCATACTTGTAGAATGTCCGCAACTGCGAGACCCGGAATGAACAAAACAGAATAACAATGTAAGAATAGTATATTTTATAGACAATGTCAAAATACCGACATGTTTCGACTAACTAGCCAGAAGATCACGTACAAGTAACACGACAACGTGTCAAACGGCCTAGCAGTCTGACCGTGTGCATTTAGCTTAGCCAGAAGATCAGCATCAATGTTGAATCTCTTCGAACCCTGTTGTTTTTGGAGAATGATTTGCAACTACAGTCGATTATTAATCGGCAAAACACTTGAATATCTGAAGGATAACTACACAAATAAAAACATAACTTATAATTTGCCATTGTTTGTTTGTTTCTTTTGATACTATAGGAGTAAAACTCGAGCACCGTGGTAGATTGTAATTCCATTTTAGTCTGTTTATTGGAAATGTCATAAAGTGAAGTAGTATCAGTTACTGGATAACGTTTCGAACGCAATTTATTGTCCATACTCATATCACCTGATATTTTTAATAAACAGATTAAAATGGAAGCATCTATATTATTTGTAGTAATTGGATACCTGATTTGAGTTGGATGAGCTCAGATTACATCGTCAAAGCATGTGTGTATTTGATCTTGTTTCGCTAATCATTCTTAAATATTAAGAAATAAAAACTGATTTTTACTATAAATTTATATAGGATAATTCAGTAGACCGGAAAAAAGTTGTATATAAAAAACCTCTAAAAATAACCGTAGAAGTGCAGAAAAGCAACGAATGAACATTTCATAATCATTAACAATTAGGAATCCATTATAGCTTTGTGGTGTAAACTACTTAACAAATAATATCTATAAGAAAGATAACTAGTAACAGTAATGACCTAAGGTGAAGTACTAACTTAGATCATGAAAGGATTCGAACCAAGGACCTACGGATACCTGCTTGGCGCTGTCAGCTGGAGTGAGCGATCAAGTGTATAACCAGGTCTTAGATTCATGTCAATCACCGAGGTTTTGCTCAGCTGTCCATACGGGAAGTACTGCAAGTTAAATAAGCTTTGGTAGCATTGTATTTGTTTTGTAGCTCAGATAGTAGAGCACCAGTCCGGTATCCACAGTTCGCTGGTTAGAATCGTTCCATGACCTAGGTTTTCATTTCACCTTCATCACATTGTATCAGTAATTCCAGCCTGCGAAACCAAAGCTATCTCAGATAGTCCTGTCAGTAGTATTTGGAATGGTGTATTGCGCCAATTTTATGTACATATCTTTGTACTAGACACTTAGGATTAATTATACTAACCTCTTATCCCAGCTTAGGTAGGTACAGTGAGTTCAAAGTAGTCACCTGATGGATTATAGTCAGCAGCCTGTTTAACCAGACCAAGTTTTCATGCAAAGAATAATTCAGAGATGATGAATAAGGACCAAGAAGTTTAAATCACAGTGGGATTGAAACTAACGACCATTGGATTACCAGTATTATCCTACGCTGAGTGAAGTGTGACTCAAGTGTTAACCAGGTATCAATTATTGTAAAAAATGAAGAGTATGTATGTTTCTGTAAAATAATGATGTAAATTGGTACTATTACAATTAGAAGTAAAAATAAGAGGAAGTAGAAATTTAATCGTCGGCCTCAGTTTAGGTAGGAATCTCATTTCATAGAGAAGCGGATCTGAAGAAATGATGATGTTAAGGACGATGCACTGCAATTACAGTCCAGAGGACAATTCAGTCGGGACATTTAAATGCTTTTTATTTTGTTGTTTGTTGGTATTATTTTTTGTTCCTTGGGTTCCTAGTGGAACATAGCGGCTTTAGTAGCACGTCTTCATTTCACTCTCTTCTCTGCAGTCTTTTCAACCTGGCTCCACGACTGACCAGAAGCTTTCATTTCCCTCTTACATGATCTCACCTTAACCTTGGACGCCCAACTCGTCGTTTCCTATTTAGGTTCCAATCAAGGGCCTGGTCTGGCTTGGCACGTGATGTCCCCGAACAGTCTTCTCAGTCTACGTCCAGTCCAATCCATCTCCACGTTCTTCTTCTCCATATTTGTTGGGCTATGGGTTCTCGGTTAATTCGTTGCTAGACAAGAGTTCCTTGTTGCTTATTCTCTCTGCCTATATGATCTTCAACATCGAGTGAGCGTAGGCGGCAGCTATTCATGATGTAAGACTGCACTTTCTTGGAAATGCTTTTCATAACTCACCAGGTCTCTCAACCATCACATAAATGAACTGACTTGACTGACATCAGTGTTGAAAATCCGGATCTCGTTCACGCTTCATGCTGAGTGGAGTGGAGTGGAGTGCAGTAGATCCGCACACTGATTTCAGGTTAATGAACACCTGTGTTACTGTCTTTCCGATCACGGCTTTGACATCAACGTCTGTGTCTCCACCACCTATAGTTGAAACATTGCTGACTAGGTGGAGAGGTAGATGAAAGAGATAACCTCCTGTACATTTCTCCCGTTCACAGTGACTTATGCTTGTTGTCGTTGCTGCTGCCGCTGGTTGGGTATCTTCATCACCTCTGTCTTTCCACGTTCACCTGAAGGAAGTCCCGTCTTACTTCACTGCCCTGCCTCTTCTGTCAACTTATTAGCTTTTGTGTGGCAAGACATTAGATATAAATCGTCATCGGCGACATCCAAAACTTCTAGGGTCTTTACATCGGTACAGTCAGAGGAGGCCCATCTTCTCACACCTCACAGTTGTCTGTTGTGTGATCCAGTCCAGTCGAATGGACCACAGTCAGAAAGATGATGGGTGATAGTATGCGGCAACCTTGTCTTACTCCTGTCTTCACTTCAAAGGCATCACTGATCTTTCCACCGTGAATCACCTACCTGGTATGTAGCATCATATAGCATAGCATATATATAGCTGTTGAATGAGGTTGGTGAAGGTTTGTGACACTGAGACCGTAGTGTTGAAGCATCAGTTATCTACCAAATTACTTCTCGGTGCTATCGACACTGTCAAACACCTGTGTTTTCAAAGTGGATGAAGTTGAGGTGAAGATCCGGTTGAGTGCCATTCCATGCTCTTTTCTGTGATGATCGATGCGTAGTGTGGCGTTTCAGTTTGATGCGCAAATGATTTGTTCTTCCTGAAGCCAGCCAGCCCATTCCGGTCATGATTCTGAATGCAGAGCATTATTTAGTTAGTCTATGGAAGATGACGCGATTTGATATTTTTCTTGAGGTGGACAGGAGTGGAGCATGAGTTCACTCGGCAGGTACCTATCCTTCCTTGCTTGCTTGCAAACATTCTGCAATTGTGGTGTGAACATGTTCGTCTCTGCGGCTCTTCTCATTGCCTATGGAGGAATTCCATCTGGTCCTCCTACTGCCACGCATTTCAGCAACCCTATCGCCTTCACGAATTCACTCCTGCTTTTTTCGGAGGGTTTGTGTTCACTGATAGTTCTGTGGCTGAGCTGCTGGTGGTATATCTGGATGAGTTGCAAGTGGTGGTGGTGATCGATTGAAGAGTATTTTGAAGTGGTCAGTCCATCGTTTCCTTTGTTACTCCTCTTTGTTGCTTACTAAGTTCCCTTCACTATCTCTCATTTGTTTCATCTGAGTTGATCTCTGCCCTCTCAGATAGTAAGTAACCTGTTTATTTGACACAGTGTTGTCAGGTCTCTGTCTGTCCTACCTGCAGCCTGCAGCCAGTTCTGCTTCACTTGCAAGTGTGTCATGGAGGTGAGTGTCTTTTGTCTTTGCGTGCACTCTTCTTGACTTGTTTGTCCAGTGTGGTGTATTGTAGGTTGTGTTCACTTCCTCTTTTCGTTGTTCATCCCTTCACTGCACTGCACTGTACTGTACTGGTTCATCTTTTGCTTCACCACCTCTATCAGCTTTACTACCAATATCAACTTCCATGTATCCGTCTAGATCCATTCCTTGTCTTGCATCTTCTTCCTTCCCAACACGGTTATGCTTGTCTCCGTCCACATCTCTGTCAAAGAGTTCCAATGTTCTTCCACACAGGTTTCCTCAGAGATGTCGCTTGATGTCTCCCATTTTGTCCTGATGGCTGGCTGACGTGAAGATGTCCTGTGTAGTTTCGTCATTCACTTCATTTTCTATTCTGGATGTTCAACTCGAACTGTGGTCTATCACCAGCTCCCTTGAATTGAAGGCTTCCAACTTGATTTTGAAGGTGGGTTCCTTGCACTAGACAGTGAATGGTGTGAACACCAACATCTGCTGCCCTTCTTGATACGATCTTGTTTCCAGTCATCTGTATCTTCACTTTATTCATATTGACATGAAGTCGATCTGATGTTCAGTGTAGTGTATCTGGTGTCTAGTGAAATGGAATCCATGTCGCTGCCTTGTGAATATTTTTGTGTTTGTACACATTGCCTCCAACCGCCAAATAGTTGAATGCACAGAAGTCTGTAAACAGTTCTCCATTCTCGTTCATTTCACTGTGTGCTTCCCTACCCATGATGATTTCTCTTCCTGTGTTGTCAGCTCCCAGTTCCGTATTGATGTCAGCCCACCCATTAGAATTTTGATGTCACCGTCGCCAACTGGATTCTTGTCCAGTACTGCTTGCAGTTGTCTGAAGAATTCCTCCTCCTTCTCTTGATCAGTATTATTTGTAGGTGCGTGGCGTAGCATTGTATGATTGTCATCGTCCTTCCTTTTGAGTTGAATCCATCATGCTGTCATAATCCTGATCGTGCAGGAGGAGCCTGGTTCCCATTGCATGAGAGCCTTCAATGTCCTTGGGGACATCATGATAGCCACTCCGAAACTCAATGTGCTCGTGGTTATCGTTTGGTTGACAGTATCGGAGTAGATTATTGACTATGCAGTTGAAAGTTTGGAGAGTCTTCCTCCATTCCATGTGCAGATTCCTAGCACTTCTATGCTATAGCTTCTCATTTCTTCTGCAATTTTTATTGCTTGTATTATCACGTTATTTATTGAATCCAATTGGTCGGCCTCTGTTGACATATAGGCTCCTTTGCGGATGCCTCGATATCACCTGTCTTTTCAGTTTTGTAGTAAAAAGTATACCCATCTTACAAGAAGCAGCTAAAGCGACTCGGTGGCCAATGGTTAATACTCTGGCTTTTGAAGCGACCGGTCCTAGATTTCGAATCTTATTGAGAACAACATGGCTCACTGGGAGGCATGTACATTCAACTGACGAGTCCCAAATAAGAGGAAACTCAAGTTTTGATTTCACTTTTGGCTATTATTTATCATTGGTGTAGTCGCATTTTAATTAAATTAGAAGTTGAAGATACTAAACGAAAGATAAGGATGCTTCTTAGTTGATCAGATTCAGTAGGAGATCGTCAAATGTTCAAGTGTTTTCAAACTATATGTAGCTGTTTAGATCATAGTGTATGAGGAAGAGTTCGAACCCGAGATCTCAGTATAGCTGGAATGTGAATGCCTAATTCAATAAGCCAGAGTCTCCTAGTATTATGTTCTCTATTTTTTAGCCTAAGCAGCTCTAATATATTCCTTAAGCGAGTGACTTCAGGCATTTTTGAACACGCCAACAGTACACAGAAAGCTGACCATTCAGTGAATGAACATGTGTTGGGCTATGTGTGACTAAAGATTTTGAGAATCACTCTCAGCTGTAACACTTGAAAATCTTTATTTATTCGATTAAGATACTTGATATTATTCAGAGAATCCTCAATAATTAAGGAGCACAGGATAACTGTTTGCTCCTACAATAGGATTCATTCAGTAGTGTGCATTCACTACACTCTGTGAATGTTGGAAACACTAAATTCTAAGCTAACTACTGAGGGGTAAAGTTCTCGCCATAGAATGTAACAATCTTGGGTTCCAACCTGCATATGAATTACTCAGGAGTCCTATAACAGGAAGAATTGTCTATCCCTTTCTAGTTTTAATTGTTTTGTAGCTGATGTTCATTCGTGATAAACACTTGGATACTTCAAGTTGTTATTCATCGTAGACTGACATCAGTTGCGGAAACAAAGGAAACCTGGGAGCACTGGACAGCTGTTTCGTCCTAGTATGGGACTCCTCATCAGTGCGCACCCACGACCCAGCTAGGGATCGAACCCGCGACCTTCAGGTTCCGTGGCCAGCACGTCAGCATTGAGCGACTGGGTCAGAATCCAGTGGTCCATATTTCCAACTTTTGTGCTGGCCATGGAACCTGAAGGTCGCGGGTTTGATCCCTAGCTGGGTCGTGGGTGCGCACTGATGAGGAGTTCCATACTAGGACGAAACAGCTGTCCAGTGCTCCCAGGTTTCCTTTGTTCCTCCTACTGATGTCAGTCTACGATGAATAACAACTTGAAATATTTCCAAATCCTTACAACCCCCTCAAAATTCACTTGGATATTTATCTTTCACATACGCAGATTTTTGTTAACTATTCAAAGGAAGATATACTAGTGTGAAACAATGTTTTCAATAACTTTTTTCCTAAGCCTTTATAGGTTCATCGACAACCAGTGTAACACAATTAAATTACTGTTGGAAGTAATTATTATGAGTAGATGGAATAGAATGTAATTAAATCTCAATAAATAAAATTGAATAGTAATCACTTTAGCTTTGATAGTGGTTTAAAATGCACAGCATAACTGTTGGTTAGACTACATTGAATATTCTTGACTAGCAAACTGTTTATAATTCTAAGTGATAACAGCTAAACAAAACTTTCAATGATTAAAGAGAAATCGATACCTAGTCGTCAGTCGGAATTCAGCTCTGTAGGTTAAGCGGTGATTTAAATCTTGATCCTGTCCATCTTTTCATCAGAGGTTCAATTATCATGCGCCAAAAATACAGAATAGGCTTTTAGTATTTAGGATATTAAGTACTCTGGATGTAGAAAGTCAACTGAACCGGATAAGTTACACCCAAGCCTGTTTGGCCAGAGAGCTTGCACTCTCTGTGGCTAGCCCTTTAAATACAATATTTAAACTGTCTCTTAGTGAAGGCATACATCCCTATGATTGAAAGGATACCATAGTCGCACCTATCTGCAAGACAGATTTTAGGCAGCACCCATTAAATTGTAGTAAGAATCCTAGGAAGCGTAATCAATAAAGCCATCATAGTTCATCTAGAGGGCAACACTCTGTTGTCTCTTTCTCAGAAGTTCCTCTTGCTTGATGAACCTTCTTACAGTCACAAAAAGTTAAGTTCAAGGATGACAGGATACCTGTAGATGTCGTTTCTATAGACCTTAGTCAGGCGTTCGACAAGATGCGCTATTCCAGGTTGTTGTGGAAACTGGAAAGTTTTGTAATCAGTGGTGGTTTATTTGCAAGGATGAGAGAGTTCCTTTTTGATAGGATCAGTTCTCTACCCCCTTCTTTAAAGGGGGTAACTGACTCGTTAAAAAGAGAACTGGATAATCATATAAATCTACTGGAAAAGGATAAATATAAGCCGATAACTTTCTATCGTCACACTGCAAATGTGAATCAGAGTTAGGATATAAAACTGTGACTGAAATACAATGTATATATACGTCGATGTTCGTGAATCCATTCATATCTTCAACCAGCATTTTAAGATAACATTCACAGATTTCAAACCACGGATGTGAGATAGAGATTAATAGAAGTAACTGTTTGCTTTCATACTTCTTGTTTTAAATATCTATAATTGTTAAATGCATGATTTGAAAGTTTCATGAATTCTTAACAACTTAATGACAACTTTCTATGTTTTCAATTCTTGTCTGTTTTAATATTAATCATAATCACATTGACGGTAAAGTCTAATATCATTTTCTGAGCACTAAACCTATTTCTTATATTTACTGTTGACCTTTTAAACTCTGTAGTTGTTGTTGTCTTTCTCATTCATATTTTCTATAGCATAAATTAGTGTATATCTTTACAATTCATGTCCTTTCTGAAATAAGGATTTTAAAGATTAAATACCATACTCAAAAGAAGTATTGATTTTTTCAAAAGTTCTGATCATTCAACAGAGAGTAATTATAGATTATAAGGTATTCAATGTTCAATAGATGTGAAACATTGAAGCCTTGCACTCATTTTAGTGATGTATTTCTTTCTTTCTCAAAAAAATCATTAGATCACATTTACTACTGACCAGAAAATAAACCAATTACCAGAGCTCATTAACCAAGTTGAAGTTATTAAAAGAATGACAGACAGACAGATAAATCAACGTAGAACATGGTACTTAAGTGCTTAATTTCTAGTTGACATTTCACATTATCAAGCAAAGAATGAATAGATACAAAAGTGTATGAGTTGTGAAAGAGCAAATGGATGCAGATTAACGAAATTGTTTAGAATTTTGAAGGTGACAAAAAATCCATACATTCGTGGCAATTTGAATCAGATTAAAAAGAGTTTTAGGCAACTGATTCTTATTTTCTCGAGAATCACAGCCAGGTGGCGGACATCGCACTAACTAACAACCAAAAACTACATGGATTTGTGCTGCACCATGACTTGGTCACTCTTAGCTTTCTTCCAGCTGCTTGTTCCTTTGGTTAACATATAGCTTTGCAATAGGTGGTGGCTTGGTGTGCACAACACATGTATAGACCACGTCAGTCGTTGAAAGTTGATAGCCCTATTAGCTGAATTGCCTTCTTGTTTAGTGTCCTGCGCCTGACCTCAGAATTGTTCACACTAGTGATGGTGTGAAGATACCTATAGTCAGAAGCCTATAACCTCTTCATATCATGTATTTCCAAGGGTTACATTTCACGGCTGTACAAGAGCAAATAACTAGCTACTGTACAATATACTCATCCTTTGATATTCAGTCTGATATCTCATGAACTCCATATTTGCCATGAGTTAGCAAATGCCAACCGGACCTTTATTATCCGAGCTAAAATCGCATCAGCAACCAATAGATTTGAGTTCATACTAGCTAAGTAAAGTGGTCAATGCATTCTATCTTTATCCTCTAACTAGGGGTTGACGTAGACCAACCCTGAAGCATAGTCTTACATTTTGTAAGTGCTGAATGCCTGCTGAAAACACTCAGATTTTTGTACGAGGTTTTTAGAAGAATCTATGTTTAGTCAACGTCTTTTTCTAATGCGGTGCTCCCCTCTTTAATTCAAATAGATTTGGAATGGAATTAGAAGTCCTTACTGGGATGCCAGTGTGAGTATGATCATGCTATAGTTGGGCGTTATGAATTCACTTGGCAGTCGGGGATTGAAGTGAAATAGAAATCTGGTTGGCGGTCGAGTTTCATAACTCACTTGGTAGAACAGCAAGTCGGAAACCCGGTGGTCGCTGGTTCGCATCCCGTCGGTGCCTGAATTTTCACTTCACCTTCAATCATCTCCCGTTATACGTAATAGTCTTCCAGACCACAACTATGTCAGATAGTCAAAGTGATGACAAGACTGTGTTAACTAGGTTCCACCTGCATATCACTTTATTCCATGAGAAATTGACGGTATCCGGGATTATGTCCACCGGCACATTTAGGAAAACATTAAATGGTCATAGCGGAAAATTCACAAGAGAACTCTCCAAATGATTTACACAACTTTGAGCTCAAATGAAGCAGCTTGATTAGCGTATTATACCTACTCGGTGGTCGGTTTACAAGTAGACAGAATCAACGTAGAACCTCGCACACAAGTGCGCCGGTTCAACTTGACACACTTCACGACAATATACAAACAACAGGCGGATAGAATAAGATTGATATCAGAGTTGTGTGAGAGAATAAGGAGTTTGAAAATAAAGGTTAGTCCGATTATTCAAGTTTTAGGAGACATCAAAGAGTGGATACCACTGCGACTGATTTTCAGCCATTGTCGCCAAGTGTCCTCAACCACTGATTCCTGTGGACTCGAGGACCCCAGCCAACTAGTTTACACTCCATACGCCTTAGATCAACTTTCAGAGACTTTATAGACTGATGCCATATATTGATATGGCTACCCAGGACCCTCTTCCAGTCTAATTCAGCATTCTGTAACGTGGAATGTCGAGGTTCACAACCTCATCAGTCGACTTGCCTTTCCTGTTTAGTACGTTTCGTCTGACCTCGACATCGCTCACACGGTGATGCCTGTGATAAAAGAACTGTGATCACTTCTTATCTTCTACTCTTAACGACATTATCTCAAATTCGGATAACAGGACGGAACGAACTAAACCACAGTATACTGGTCCTTATCTCGCAGGTGTCACAGATAACGCAAGTTGCCAAATACCGAACGAGCCTTTTGTATCTGATCTGAGCTCAGAGAACACCAGCCTACCATCATCCTAAGCTACTAGTCTTTTGCTTCATTTAAAAAACTGGGATTTATTTCTACCTTTACAGTTAGACACTGTCACATCTCTTGGTCAAGATAATCCATCCCCTCATCCAGGGTAAGAAATACGACAAGTGTTGGACATTGGCAAGTATGTCTGTCTAAGGTTGATGATAAGAACAATATACTCCTATTCAGGTTTGAAATCTGTCTGAATTTCTTGAGTTTTCTGTTCCGTAGCTCTAGTTAAGTATCGGACGTCTATTAACTGTAGAGTCTTTAACACGGTTATATTCAAATTGATTCCCTGCTACTTGTCACTGGGATAAATCTCATTGAAACACTTTCTGCTTGTGTTCTGTATATACACGTTTAAAGATCGTGGTTTTCTAAGGACTATTCGCAGTGCAGTGACCAATTTTATACTATCTACTGTTGAGCGTGAATTATGCTGATCAAATCTGCAGTGTGATCAATATGCTAGGAGATTTGACTCTTTGGTTTATTTTAAGTGTTTCCAGGGAATGAGCAGGAAGCTCCACTTGAATTAGGTTTTTAATGCATATCAACAACCTCTCTAGGACTGATTCAGAAAATCTGTTTACAGATATGTTTATCTAGATGATGCCTATGAATGGATAGAGATGAAATATTCAAAAGATAAGAGAATGTTGGTGCATTCATAATTCTCTCCCTATTGTATGACAAACTCATCGTCCTTAGGAACGTTGTACTACAAAGGCAATTAGGCAACAAACTGTAATATTTACTATCTAACAGGTAGCTTTATTCAAAAAATATCTTATTTGAAAGATGCAAATAGTCTGCCTGAATTTAAATTTCTGCATCTTCTCAACTTCGATGCCGTTCTCATAGAAAGGAGCTTAAAAACGAATCTGTCATCACAAGGGATACCAGTCTAACTATACTTGTTCAAAGAGATTCATTAAACAGTAAAGGAACACAAAGGTTGTTCTACAAGTACTTTTTTGTTGATATCAGGGTAAAAAACAGCACGGTTTTCCTACATCCTAGTTCTGTAGTTTGCATATATATGATTGAGAAATGTATGATTACTATACATAATCAGGTGATCTTAGTGTTAAGCCGGGTGTATAACAAAGAACAGAGATCGTTAATTTTAAATAAACGTATGTTAAAAAGGGATTTTCTCTTCAACCAATCACGGTCTGTTTGACAAAATAAAAGACAACGGATGAACTCTTAACTTTAAGCGTGAATAAAGCATTTCTGTAGGTCTGATCTTGGTTTCAAACTACCGTATATATATATTAGGGAGAAGAGATGAAGTAGTCTTGTGGTTCAGACAGATATAGCATTAACATTTATACCCGTACGATGATTAAAACAGATAGGTAAAGACAGTCTAGGTATGTCTTATCTCTCTTTATTTATTTTAGTCTATTCAATATGAAAAAAGACATTAGCACAGTCTGGTTAAGGTCATTCGTCCAATAGGAAAAATATAATTATGAACAACAAAGAGAAATAAACAAATGAAAGCCCTTTAAAAAAATTCTTTTTTCTATCTCTATTCATTTGTGTTGATCACACGTTAAAACGCTATTCTTTCTTGTAGTCAGTCATAAATATGGGAAACTTGGTTTGAATTTTTGTTCTTACCTTTATCAGTCAGTAAACAGGAGGATTTTAAGCTTCTTTTAGACAGTAGACCAGAGATAGATAATAGTGTGATTCTTTGACCTCAGTTCAGCTTACCGTTGAACACATATTTACACTTATGCTGTACCACCAACTGTGACATCCTATTATTTGGATTCATCACTTGACCTTAAGTATAATGATAACAGAAGTTTCTTGACTGAGTTATGAAGGATAGTCTCATACGTCACTGTACTCAGTATCTATTGGGTTAACTATCATATAAAACGACTAAATCAAAAGGGAAAACGAAGCAAAGTCACTTGGGGAAAAACAAGTATTTTCGGTTCACACAGTGGTTAAAAATTATTCACTAGTATGTGTAAGATAATCGAGGTCTGTAGTTATAAATCAATGATTAACTCTCTGTTATATTTAAGAAGACGAAGATTGAACTGCAGTCATAATAGGATAATTAAAGACGTTTACATGTAGCTGACGAGTCCAAAACAAGACGAAATCTGTATATTGAAATTCAGTACTAAGTACTTCTAAAGTATTGTAACATTCTAGCATATAACTGTTTGCTAATTTCTACAATTTTTCATTAGTAACGCTGACTAGTCACTGCTGTCTAGTGAATCAATTCCATCAACCTGACAAATGGTAACAACTAAAGGTATATAACAGTCTGCTTTGTACCACTTATTCCTTCATTCATCTGCGGGTTATATAAAATACTATATTGTTATGATCGATGATGGTGACTCATTGTTATCACTGCTGTTCTTATTCCGCGGTGATTTTGATTAGAAATCGATATCAATCAATTAACTACTGGAAATTTCGACAAGCTAAATAACTGTTTCTCAGTATTCTCTGTGTATCTAGCAGTATGTGATTTCGATAATTTTGTTCTAAAGGCTTGCCAACTGACTGATATGTATATCATCAAAAGATTTATCACCAGAATGAGACAAAATGACATTTACTGGTGTCTATTATTATTATATTATTATTAGTCCCTTGGGTTCCTAGTGGAACATAGGGCTTCAGTAGCACGCCTCCAGTGACCTCTGTTCTCTGAGATCTTTTGAACCTGGTTCCACGACAGCCCAGAAGCTCTCATTTCCTCCTCGCATGACCTCCTCCATGTCACCCTCGGACGTCCAACTCGTCGCTTCCCATGGGGATTCCACTCGAGCAACTGGCCTGACGCGTGATGTCCTCAGTCGGCCTTCTCAGTGCATGGCCAATCCATCTCCACTTCTTCCTGCATATTTGTTGCGTGATAGGTTCTTGGTTGCTTCGTTCCCAGAGTTCCTTGTTGCTTATTTTTTCTGGCCATCTGATCTTCAGTAGCGAGCCAGCGTAAGCAGTTGTTGATGAATGTCTGTAGTTTATTGGAAATGCCTTTCGTGACGCGCCAAGTCTCTGAACCATACAAGAGCACTGACTTGACGTTGGTGTTGAAAATCCGTATCTTGTTCCACATGCTGAGTGCAGAAGATCTCCACACTGGTTTCAGGCTAATGAACGCCTGTCTTGCTTTTCCGATTCTCACTTTGACGTCCTCGTCCGTCCCGCCTGTAGTTGAAACAGTGCTTCCTAGATAAGTGAAGGAGGTTACATCCTTCAAGTTTCTGCCGTTGACGGTGATTGGAGTTTGTTGTTGATGGTGGTGGTGCGGTATCTTCATCACTTCTGTCTTCTCTATATTCACCTGAAGTCCCGTCTTCGCTGCCTCTTCTATCAACTTGTTAGTTTTTGCCTGCAGATCTTCAAGTTTATGTGACATTAGGCACAAGTCATCGGCGAAATCCAAGTCTTCTAGGTTCTTTTCCGTCGTCCAGTGTATCCCCCTCTTCTCGCTGCCTACTGTTTGCTGCATGATCCAGTCCACCACAATCAAGAATATCATGGGGGATAGTAGGCAACCTTGTTTCACTCCTGTCTTCACTTCAAAGGCATCACTGAGCTTCCCATTGTGGATTACTTGGCATGTGGCATCTTCATATAGTTGTTGAATGAGGCGGATAAAGGTTTGCGGTACTCCGTAGTATTGAAGCAGTTTCCAAATTACTTCTCGGTCGACGCTGTCAAAGGCCTTCTCAAAGTCGATGAAGTTGAGGTAGAGAGCTGATTGCCATTCTACGCTCTGTTCTATGATGATACGAAGCGTTGCAATTTGGTCAGCACATGATTTGTACTTCCTGAAGCCTGCCTGTTCCGGTCGCAGTTTTGAATCCAGTGCGTCTTTAAGCCTCTCCAGGATGATGCGGCTTAATATTTTACTTGCTGGGTGGACAGGAGAGTGATTCCGCGCCAGTTCTTGCAAGCACTGAGGTCTCCCTTCTTCGGCAGTTTGACAAGGTAACCCTTCTTCCAATAGGCAGGTACCTCTTCTTCCTTCCACACCTTCTGCAATAGTGGTGTGAGCATGTCCGCTGTTGTCTCTGCATCTGTTCTCAGTGCTTCTGGCGGTATACCATCTGGTCCTGCTGCTTTCCCGCATTTCAGTAGCTTTATGGCGTTCAGGACTTCCATTTTCGTTGGGGGATTTATGTTCACTTGTAATTCAGCGGCTGCAGGTGGTATTTCTGGACGAAGTGCATGGTGGTGGTCGATTCAAGAGCTTCTTGAAGTGGTCGGCCCATCGTTTCCTCTGTTTCTCTTCTTTTGTAATTAAATTTCCTTCTTCATCTTTTATTGGTTTCATCTGTGTTGGTCTCTTCCCTGATAGCAACCTGGTTATTTGATACAATGTCGTCAGGTCTCTCTTACCTGCAGCCTGTTCTGCTTCACTTGCCAGTGTTTCGTAGAAGTGTCTTTTGTCTTTGCGTGCACTCTTCTTCACTTCTTTGTCCAGTGTTTTATACATTGTGCTCAGTTCCTCTTGTCGTTGAGCATCCTTGCACTGGTTTATCTTCTGCTTCACCATCCTCCTCTCCTCTATCAGCTTCCAGGTATCCGTCGAGATCCATTCCTTGTCTTCTTTCTTCTTCCTTCCTAATACTGTTGTGCAGGTTTCTTTCCACATAGCTTTCAAAGACTTCCAGTGTTCTTCCACACAGGTTTCTTCAGGGATGTTGCTCGATGTCTCCCATTTTGTCTTGATGGCTGCCGTGAAGATCTCCTTTGTAGTTTCATCCTTCAGTTTCCGAGTGTTGTACTTGAATTGAGGTCTATCACCAGCTTCCTTGAAGGCTTTTAACTTGATTTCGAAGGTTCCTTGCACTAGATTGAGTGGTCTGAACCTACATCTGCTCCTCTTCTTGACCTTGTGTTAAGTAGACTGCGTCTCCATTTTCTTGAGATTGAGATAAAGTCGATTTGATTTTTAGTGTGTCCATCTGGTGAAGTCCATGTCGCTTTGTGGATATCCTTGTGCCTGAACACACTGCCTCCAATCACCAAATCGTTGAATGCACAGAATTCTGCAAACAATTCTCCATTCTCGTTCATCTCACCTAGCGCCTCTCGACCCATGGTTAGTTCTCTTCCCGTGTTGTCCCCTCCCAGTTTGGCATTCATGTCGCCCATTAGAATTTTGATATCGCCAACTGACGTCTTGTCCAGTGTTGATTGAAGTTGTCTGTAGAATTCCTCCTTTTTCTCTTGCTCTGCATTATTTGTAGGTGCATAACATTGTATGATTGTGACCTTTCTTCCTTTTGAGTTGAATCTTGCTGTCATGATCCTGGAGGAGATTGGTTCCCACTGCATGAGAGCCTTCGATGCTCTTGAGGACATCATGATAGCCACTCCCTCAGTGTGCTCGTGGTTGGCGTCTGGGTGACCGGAGTAGATTATTGATTCTCCAGTTGACAGTTTGGAGAGTCCACTCCCATTCCATCTGCTTTCGCAAATCCCAAGCACTTCGATGTTATACCTTCTCATCTCCTTTGCAATCTGGGCTGCCTTACTGGGTTCAAACATGGTGCGGACATTCCATGTCCCCACGTTTACTTTCGCTTTCATCTAGGAGAGAAGACACATCGGCCAATTGGCTTCCCGAAGGCTTTCACCAACTGGCGTCATTTCGCCTCTCCGATTCCAGCGGGGAATAAGTTTGTTTTCATTTTTTATATTTTGTTTGTGCTTTGAAGTTTCTTTAGCGGTTAGATTTGTTTTACGGGGTAGGGTTGCTAGCCCTATGCCCAACCTTCCCTCTTTACTCGGGCTTAGGACCGGCTAGTAACTAGTAAAACTAGTTAACCAGGCGAGGTTTACTGGTGTCTATTAAGGCGAAAATCCGAGAGTGCTCTCAGTGTTTTCCTGGATAAGCGTCTTGCTCCTGATTGGATGATTATTAGCCAATCATTTAGTCGCATGAATCAAATTTTATAGTGGTTGCGTATTCAATTTTTAGAAAACTAAACCAAGTTGAGATTCGACGGTTTAAAGAATTTGGGTATGGGATAAATGATATTCATTCATCACTTTGCTAATTGCATTTCCCAATGAATGTAAAGCAAAACTAATCTATTGTAACTGACTTTTCGTTATTTAACACCAATAACTTTGTCAAGGTATAGGTATAAAGTGAACGACTGTTGATACCTGTTTTATTGTGGGGATTCTTTTTCGTAATACTGATACGGGTGGGAGTATTCTTGATTTCCGCTGATTGTAAATAAAGTTATAAGGTATGCTTAAAAGGTGCGACAACTTATAGGAAAAAATAAGTTAAATGAATAGAAGTCAGACAGTGAGACCAGGTCTGTAATCGATTCTGAATGGAAAGAATTACATGCTGAAAAATCTGAAGGGTAAAATGCATCGGTGATGGAAAAAGTTATGATAGGGAAATTATAGGAGAATAACCGTGTATATCACTTAAGATGACAAACTGAAAATCCTGATTTAGCTTTAGACTTGCTTTTTATTAGGTTTAAGGCAGTCAAGGAAGGATCTAGGTTTCATACTTCTTGGTACTTGTCAGTAACATGGATCTGCAACTTGGAGAAAGATGATCACTCTTCATAGATATGAACTTGCGTCACTCAATTGTTCAGTTAGAGACGTTGTCACTGAGCGATTCGGGCTGTGACCCGATTACTCACAGTGACTCGCTATTCCCAGGCACTGAACAAATTCCATCGATCATTTAGACGTGCTGAACTTGTAATGCTAAAAAATATAAGGATGGTTACTCTGAGCTACACAACTACTACTAAAACACCTTCATGGTAAACAGCAAATGTAAAACATTTGCTGAGTTCTCAGAACTTCCCTTAGTGCACTCCTTCTGAAAGCAGTTAAATTCCTTTGGTTCTTAAGTTTGGTTAGGAAAAAGCAGGTTATCGTCGGAGGTCTACCAAAACTTACTTAAAATAAGCTAAAAACATACTGTTTCTATGCTACTTTTACGCTTTGGATCTACTGTATCTGACCTCCATTTTACAGTTTGTGGTTTCCAAGGATTGCTTAACTAAAAGTTAGTAAACACCATGGGCTGACATTACTTGGAAAACCAGTGAACACTTAAGAGCTCTATGCAGCTGATTCTCCCATGTATGGGACCACGCAGTAGTGCCTATGAATGACCCTAGTAAGTGTCAACCCAGTTACGATTCAACCAGTGGGTGGGAATTTAACGGCCTTATTCGCGCATATTTTTATTTCACAATGTGGCACGACTACTATAAAGTAATTATTTGTTATTGTTATGATTATTACTACTGTCACCCAATACTACCGTCGATTTTGTGTCCTAACACTCGATGTGCTTGACCTCAGATGAAAACCTGGGTTCAGCTGAGTCGGGTGTAAAGACAAGTGCTCACATATGGTAGGCGATTATAGTTACACTATATCATGAATTGACAGAAGTTAGAAAATGTAGAAGACTAGAATGTAACTGAGTAGCAGAATATTAACACACTGACTGTGAAAATTGATTATCCTATGCTGACTCCCTGATGACGTTGTACGTGTACACCACTAAGAATTCTCAAAGTAAGACAATACAGCTATCCAATGCTCTCAGATTTTAGGTGGTACTCCAACTGATGTCAGTCCGTGATGAATAGTGCCCTGTGTCAGATTTTTTGGTTGAGTCCATCAGTCTCCTCTTAGTTAAGGCACAGGTTATATTTTGAAGTATGCTAAGCTTAAAGCCGATATTCAGTTGATGTGACTTAGCTCTGCAATGATCATCAACTTACCCTTCATTAGAAAGCTCTTTGTCATTTATCATAAGTATATTCAGTCAGTATAAACAAAAGTTCCTTATTTATACAGATATCAACTGATAATCTCAACTGGATGTTGAGAACACCTTCAGTTGACTAGCAAGTATTACAAACTGTTGCATGCAGTTACCTACTACTTAAATCGGTTAGTAGTATACAAACATATCATCTTCTTGCTTAGATTTTTGGCATAACTTATGCAGTCTGTCTGTCTGACTGAATGAAATTAATTTCATTCCTTCTCATCTTATATCTATGCACACATCAGAAGTATGAACACAGTAAACTGTTACTTTTCTATTAGTTAAGACTACATCTCTATTCTATGCTATCAACTCTGCACATTATTATTATTATTATTATTATTATTATTATTATTATTATTATTATTATTGTAAGTAATAGCACAGTCTATAAGTGTGTACATAGTAGACTAGTCAGTTTTTACAACAAAAATTGTTAGAAATTTCACAATTTTAGTTTACGATTGTCATTTGAATACACATACACCTTTGAAATTATAATACAGGAATGCATAAAATACAATATACAAGACGACAGGAGGAAAAATTAACTATAATTGATCCTCTTTAATAAGTCAGTTCACAGACAATACTAACATCAATAACAGTAGTAATTACTATGATGTTAATGATGAGTAATATCATTGGTGAATTCTAGCTTATGTGTGTGTGAACGGTGCACACATCTGCCACTAACTTATTCACCTTTTCAACTGATAACAATAATAATAATAATAACAATGTAATCATAGATTCGGTTATATACCGTAGCCAACTAGTAGTTAATCAGGCAGTGAACTAAACTGACTTGGTAAACTATTACGTGCTTAGATTGATCAGTTAATCGAATATAGTTGAGTGCATAATTTAAAGCGCGTAAATACATAAATACATAACTCTGATTATGAGTTATACTATTATTATAGAAGCTTTTGTTCAAAATTCAATAGGCATAATTATTGGAACTTCTCAGTCAGATATATACAAGTTAAGCCAATGAGGGTCATTTGAAGAAAATATTGTTCTTTTCTTCTGAATTACTTTGAGACTACTTTTCAACATGATGAAGTACGTATACTAGTAGTACTGGTAGCAGTAGTGTCAGCAGTATTATTGCTGTTTATCAGTCAGTTTTATTGAACCTTGAATCTAAATTTGGTGGTGGTACTGCCTACAACCCAACTATTTTACTTGCTAGTTAGTTAACGCGAATGATAACAAACTGAAGATAAATGAAGAAAGATCAAATTGGTAAAAAGCAATCTGAACGTAGAATATTCTTTCCAGTGAATTGTCATAAGGTTTTGCAATTGAACACCATAATAACAAGCCAAATTTGAGGCGAATACATTTTCAAAATGGGATCACAGTTAGCGACACACATGAAGAATCTGATGGTGAAAGGAAAAACAACGAATAAAGAAGACACAAGAGGCTTTTTAGCCACTGAAGGCCAAGAGAGGAGTAACGTTCAAAGGCGTTTCTTTCGGATTCAAAGTTCATTTCTGATTAGTCTTATTGAAACAGTTTTGCTGAGCAGGCTTTGGCGATTTACACGTGGTATTTTTTTCAGTACACGATTTATGACATTATAAGCTTGATCACCATCTATGAGATGCCCAGTGCTTCCTTTCACTCCACCTTTTCCAAACCAAGCAGATAAATGTTGTCGTATTCGGAGACGCACCTGCTTAATAGTATGCCCTATATAATTTGTTCCACAAGAACAGTTAAACTGATAGATGCGAGATGAAGAGCTAAGATTAGGTAAACTATTTTCCAGTCTCAGACTGAACACTGAACTGGAAGACATGCAGATTCGACGTACTAAAAACATTCTGTTGACTGCTGTAGCTAGGCGTTGTGATAAGAAGTCACGTTGTGCTCCTCTCTTGAATTGCAATCTCCAAAATAAAGACTTCTTCTCAACTGTTATCACTTCTCATTTGGGATTACTCTAAGTGGTGTTAGCTTTGACACACCTCTCAGGATATCCGTTTTCACTCAGAATATCAGGGATACACAGTAGTCCTTTTTCCATTTATCAGACTATAAATAAGATGTGCCCTTTTTATACGCTATCCGAAGCATGGATAACCGAACAACAAGGATTTATTTGCTTTGATATATATATATATATATATATATATATATATATATATATATATATATATATAAAGGGATCTATCGGTTTGGTTATGTTGATAAGTGAAATATGTAGGGGATGATCATTACTGAGCATTAAAGACTGGAGAGACACCCACTAGTGAACATTGTGTGCAGATTATCCAGTCATAGGTCAGGTAACTTAGCAGTAAAGTCTCTCGACTTAAGCACTGAATGATAAAAGAATGCCAGTTTTCTCATGGCTTGAGGTATACCTCTCCGATGATTGTTAACAAGCATCAAAACTAGGTCCAACAGTTCCTGGCAATCGACTCCTAGTATTTAATAATAGAAGGAACTAAACCATTTATTTATGTGTGTATGCTATACAGAGTATCTTCAAACTGGTCAAGTATCAGACGACCTAAGCTTGATTAGAATTCTACCGGTTGTTAGCAATCCCCTATGATATGAAAATCTTGGTTACACTTGTTACTCCCATACTTAACATATTTGCAGATGAGGATAAATGCTAGTTATCCACGTTGATGGACGGTCAATTTGCTGCATGATTTGGTAGGATTCAGAAATACTAACCAGTTAGATTCCAAGGAAGCGGCTGTTTGGTAGTTGGCTCACTCTAAGGTCTGATTATCATGAATGACCAACCTTTTCTCAAAAGTTGAAAAGTAATAGCTTACTTAGATGAAGCAGTTATTTGATGATGTGTACTGTATCTATGGCAGCAAATTTATAGTTCATACAGGGAGGTTGTCCAAATGAATGAGCATCCGGTAAAAAAGATGAAGAGAGGGGAAAAAAGAACTCAAGTCAGCTAGATAATGAAACATCTGATGGACTGTTGGCACAATATTGATACGCACAAGCGTTTAACGATTACTAGTAGACAACAAAATAAAAAGTTGCTCGGAACTGCAGAAGCCTGGGCAGTTCGAGCTGTCGGACTGAACCTCTGTGCGCGAAAGGAAATGATAGTTAACTTCAATCTATCATGGTGGTAATTCCTACATGGTCTAATCGTGTCTACTCTTTCCCGTTTGCTTATGACCTTAAATGATTACCCCTATCTTATACTTTTGATTTTTCAATATTGATTTGTTCCACTGAATTAAACTCATTCCTATTAACATTGTTATTTCTGTTAATTTTAACATGTAGCCTGTTTTATGATTACTTTTAATCCTACACTGTTATCAACAGTCTAAATTAACTAATAACTGCTCTATTCAGAATAATTTAATCTTTCTATAACCTACTCACTTCTCACCTTAATGTTAACGTTATCATTATTTTCTTTTCGTCCAAAATCCCCATGATTTCTTACTTTGCACTATTATCCAACTTTTTATTTGATTATCTGACCTATTCAGAATTAAGTAATTTATTTTCAACCTAATCACCTTGAACATCCTCTACGACCTTTTGTATTACCATCTGACCAGTAAAACTTGTTCAGTTCTTTGCTGCTGTGTCTCAATCGATGTCTCAGTTTGTGTCATGTATTTGTTCTCAGTAAGACTATATGAGGTAATCATGTTTCTACAGACTGAAATGATTAATACGGAGTGATGACTAAATGTATGTCTTCTATACTAGATATTTTTGTTGAATATAGCACACAGTAGCACAGTATTATTTACCTGATGAAGTTTCTAACCTAAATTATTGCTCATAGGTAATATGAAGTTACACCTAACCACAATGTGCAAGTTTTACACTTATGCATATCCTCTTGACTATCTGGGTGAGATAACCGAGGTTTGGTAGACTAGTATTAATACTTGATGATGATCGAAGGTGAAATGATAATTTGGGCCTCGGTGGATTCCAAACCAAAGACCACCTGGCAAAAGCCGCCATGGTTGAAAGGAAATAAAGATGTAGTCAGAAATTTGGTCTTGTAGGTCATTTATGTATACGTTTGTTTTTCTCTGTTGCCTAGTGGTATGCATAAATCAAGTATATAGAGTATCCAGGTGACAAGGTCTACTGAAACTTATGAATTCATTAAATACTTTTTAAAAATAATATTCTTTGCGTTTTTCAGATGTAATGAATATAATGATATGATTAATTTTCAGTTGACTGGATCCACATATAATGCATAACAATACACAGATTCTTCCAACGATGAACACAAAACCAACTGGTACACTTGTACTGCATGCTACTAATAAGAGTTCATTTAAGCAGCATGTTTAATACAGCGTCTTCGTTGGAAATCAGTAGAGCGAACGATTGACAAGTGATTATTATACACAAAGGAATAGGATGCATTGGAAGAAGCCAATGAAGAATATAGTTAGAAGATGAAAACAGTCCTTACAAACAAGGATATATATGATAAAATTAAAATATTCTAAAAATAGTGAATGTGATTTACACAATGAACACAATCTCTCAATATCTTCACCACTATCCTTCTCATCAAGCATACTAAAGTCTCATTCAGCATATGATTGAGAGGAAGGGGGTACGCTATGGAATTTTGAGATGTCCAGCCAATCATTGCATCAAGAACTGTTTCGAACTGCACTACTTAATATCTGAAGGGAAATAAATTTCAGCCTGTATATTGAAATTTTTCCAAGAGAGTAAAACGATTATCATAACAAGTGATAAGTAATTCAGTAAATTAACTAATTAGGCAACTTTCAATTCAATGAACCACTCATTTGTCTAGTGGAAGTCGACCGGTTCGCCAGATATTTCATCATTAATGGAAATAACATGAAAAAGATTTTAACCGATCAGTATATTAGTTTAAATATCTCTCCAAATGGAATTATGATGATAGGGAAGTTAAGATTTTCACGAATCTGTCGAAAATCCGAAAACTAATACAAACCAGAGAGTGATAGGAAGATGCTTTATCCTATCTGGTGTCTTCTCAGGAGTGATCATAATATCATTCAGCTACAGTGAGCTCGACCTCAAGTGAACAGAACATAGTCTGTAGCTTGTGAAAGTAGGGGTAAACGGTTCGAATCCAACTGTAACCTTTGATAATAATGATGAGTTTATCAGTTCAAAACCATTTCGGATGGTCTAATTAACTTATTTCACCTAAGTTTTTATCATTCCAAGCATCTACGAAACCTTTAAACAAGGACGCATGGAACATGGATTACAGTGGAAATTGGTACGATATTTTGTGAACACTGTGGTGTCTGATTAAGTAATCCATACAAATGAATTTTATGGTTCAATACAAGTTTTAAACCAAGAGGAGGAAAAATAAGGGACATCTTATCACTTTGTTTTCGCTTGCCTTCTTTCCCAACTCAGATGTGGTAAAGTTACCTTTTGGAGATTGCCGTACTTCATTCTAAGCTACGCCTATTACTTGGTAACTTGTGATGTCATTGTGATTACTGTTATTATCGTGATTACCGCTACTGGGCTGTCTAAATTCTGATAAATAAAATTATCTCCATGTATGTAACCTAGTGGTCTATAACCGTATGTTACAGTCGTCGACTGACAACGGTCATAGGTGCTTATTTAGTATGAAAAACCCAGATTAAACAGATAAATAACGGAAACTTTACACCACTCAAAGCTACGAACTTTAAACCTCTGCACTCGATTACAATTTCATAGTCTAGTATTTGAAACAGCTATTCCACTTAATAGACTTCAGCAAAACAATATAAAGATGTAGTTTATCTGAAATGTGTGATGTATTCGGACAATACATTCCAAATGGTCCTACTGAACATTCAACATGCATACTTATGTGCATTATAAAGAATAATAAATCTATTTTGTGGCCAATGGGAATTTTATTTTTATGGTTGTGTTCATTACAGTGACAATAGTTGGTTGCATACTTCTGAGGAGTTCCATACTAGGACGAGGCGAATCTCCAGTGCTCTCAGTTTTTCAACAGTTCTCCAAAAGACGCCACTCCGTGAAGAGTGAATACAACTTTAAGAACAATGAATGGGTTGAAAAAAGGAATCGATATGATACGGGCTTCAATTGTTAGTTACGCAGGAAAAGAAAGATAGTCTGTCAATCACTTTGTATTAATGCTGAATTACCAGGGAAGGTTTGAGGTATTATTATTATTACTTATTATTTCCCCTATGGGTTCCTAGTGGAACATAGGGCTTCTGAAGCACGTCTCCATTGCACTCTCTTCTCTACAGTCTTCAAAACCTGACTGCACGACTGCATACAAGCTTTCATTTCTTCCTCATATCACCTTCTCCATGTCGCCCTCACCTTAGATGACTAACTCGTCGTTTTCCATTTGGGTTCCACTCGAGGACTCGGTCTAGCGTGGCGCGTGATGTCCCCGAACGGTCTTCTCAGTGTATGTCCAATTCAATCCATTTCCATATTCTTCTTCTCCATATTTGTTGGGCGACAGCTTCTTTGTCGGTTCACTGCCAGGCCAGAGTTCCTCGGTGCTTATTCTTACTATTCTGGCCATCTTATCTTCAACATCGAGTGTAGGCGGCAGCTGCTGATGAATGTCTGTAGATTGTTGGGAATGCTTTGCGTAACGCGCCACAAAGTCTTTCAACAACCACATAGAAGCACTGACTCACTTGAATGACATTGGTGTTGAAAATCCGGATCTCGTTCACGCTTCATGCTGAGTGCAGCAGATCCCCACACTGATTTCAGGTTAGTGAACACCTGTGTTACTGTCTTTCCGATCACGGCTTTGACATCAACGTCTGTGTCTCCACCACCTATAGTTGAAACATTGCTGACTAGGTGGAGAGGTAGATGAAAGAGACAACTTCATGTACATTTCTCCCGTTCATGGTGACTTATGCTTGTTGTCGTTGCTGCTGCCGCTGGTTGGGTATCTTCATCACCTCTGTCTTTCCACGTTCATCTGAAGGAAGTCCCGTCTTCCTTCACTGCCCCGCCTCTCCTGTCAACTTATTAGCTTTTGTGTGGCAAGACATTAGATATAAATCGTCATCGGCGACATCCAAAACTTCTAGGGTCTTTACATCGGTACAGTCAGAGGAGGCCCATCTTCTCACACCTCACAGTTGTCTGTTGTGTGATCCAGTCCAGTCGAATGGGCCACAGTCAGAAAGATGATGGGTGATAGTATGCGGCAACCTTGTCTTACTCCTGTCTTCACTTCAAAGGCATCACTGATCTTTCCACCGTGAATCACCTACCTGGTATGTAGCATCATATAGCATAGCATATATATAGCTGTTGAATGAGGTTGGTGAAGGTTTGTGACACTGAGACAGTAGTGTTGAAGCATCAGCTATCTACCAAATTACTTCTCGGCGCTATCGACACTGTCAAACACCTGTGTTTTCAAAGTGGATGAAGTTGAGGTGAAGATCCGGTTGAGTGCCATTCCATGCTCTTTTCTGTGATGATTGATGCGTAGTGTGGCGTTTCAGTTTGATGCGCAAACGATTTGTTCTTCCTGAAGCCAGCCAGCCAGCCAGCCAGCCAGCCAGCCAGCCAGCCAGCCAGCCAGCCAGCCAGCCAGCCAGCCAGCCAGCCAGCCAGCCAGCCAGCCAGCCAGCCAGCCAGCCAGCCAGCCAGCCAGCCAGCCAGCCAGCCAGCCAGCCAGCCAGCCAGCCAGCCAGCCAGCCAGCCAGCCAGCCAGCCAGCCAGCCAGCCAGCCAGCCAGCCAGCCAGCCAGCCCATTTCGGCCATGATTTTGAATGCAGAGCATTATTTAGTTAGTCTATGGAAGATGACGCGATTTGATATTTTTCTTGAGGTGGACAGGAGTGGAGCATGAGTTCACTCGGCAGGTACCTATCCTTCCTTGCTTGCTTGCAAACATTCTGCAATTGTGGTGTGAACATGTTCGTCTCTGCGGCTCTTCTCATTGCCTATGGAGGAATTCCATCTGGTCCTCCTACTGCCACGCATTTCAGCAACCCTATCGCCTTCACGAATTCACTCCTGCTTTTTTCGGAGGGTTTGTGTTCACTGATAGTTCTGTGGCTGAGCTGCTGGTGGTATATCTGGATGAGTTGCAAGTGGTGGTGGTGATCGATTGAAGAGTATTTTGAAGTGGTCAGTCCATCGTTTCCTTTGTTACTCCTCTTTGGTGCTAACTAAGTTCCCTTCACTATCTCTCATTTGTTTCATCTGAGTTGATCTCTGCCCTCTCAGATAGTAAGTAACCTGTTTATTCGACATAGTGTTGTCAGGTCTCTGTCTGTCCTACCTGCAGCCTGCAGCCAGTTCTGCTTCACTTGCAAGTGTGTCGTGGAGGTGAGTGTCTTTTGTCTTTGCGTGCACTCTTCTTGACTTGTTTGTCCAGTGTAGTGTTTTATAGGTTGTGTTCACTTCCTCTTTTCGTTGTTCATCCCTTCACTGCACTGCACTGCACTGCACTGCACTGCACTGTACTGTACTGGTTCACCTTTTGCTTCACCACCTCTATCAGCTTTACTACCACTATCAACTTCCATGTGTTAGTGGAGATCCATTCCTTGTCTTGCTTATAGAATCACCCTTGTCAATTAGATGTGATTGGATGGAGTTAGTAATCTTTATTCCACTTTTTATCCACCTTACTGGCAAACTGTATTCAGTGATTTGTGACAGGGCCTTGAGAATGTGTTCAAGATAAGTGACCCTCACCTGAGGAGTTGAATTTGTAGTTGGTCACTAATAGGAACAAATGAGGAGCCATGTCCTCAATCTACGATGGTAAGGTAAATCTAATTGTGAAAGCTTGTCTCATATTGGTCACTGGTAGCGCCCTCTTCAACAATCGTTGCAGTCTGTTCGTTAGAACTTCAGTTAGATTAGATCTCTTGTTTTGAAGAACAGATGGGGGTAACTAACTTTTTCTTAGTTATGTTCTTCATGGTGAAATTTACTGCACTAAAACTAAGGATTTCCTCATACTTATCCTTTAACGTCTCGTAGCTCAGCTGGTAGAACACAGAGTCCATAACTCGGAGGCCGCTAGCCAGAATCCTGTTGCAATCCAGATGTTAATTTCAACTTCAGTCATCATCCAATATCAGTGATACTAGTCTGGTAAACCCCAGCTATAATAAATATTTATTCTGAAAACCAACTAAGTGTTTGATATCAATAATAGACAGTGGAATTCGGGACGTGTGTTTCGTCTTGCTTGGGGCTTGACAACTGGATGTACCTAACTCCCAATACTTGGTATTGTTCCCATTTAGGCTCGAACATAAGACCCCTCACCTTAGACGATAGGGGGTTATTCACTAGGTAACTGGATGAGGATATTCACTTATTGTGTGGAGGGTATAGTATAGTTTTGATGATATAACTTGTGAATTTTGTCGTCACTGAGTTCCAAATAGGACGGAAGAGGCATCATGCATTTTGCTCCTAGCCATTGTTCGTATTAGTATCAAGAGTGAAGGTACCGGCAATATCAAGGCGTTTGTACATGAACCCATATACCAACAGTGGGGGATTAGTTTGGTCCACTCAACGACGGAGGTTCACAAGCTGCGATGTCAAACTATAACCAAATATTTATTTAACTACCATTCTTTAGGTTCATGTAATTTTTGCGTGTGTATGGTTCCGTTGTAAAATGAGTATAAGACGGGACTTGATGAGACTGTAATAAAAGCACTTATTTACTCAAGTCATCGTCTTTTCGTGGTGTTATATTGATCTTCGTGACTAGCAGTGGAATCTCTAACGCACGTTCCATTCCATTTTGGACTCGTCAGCTGAGTGTACGTGCACCTCAGTAAGTGTTGTTTCCACTCAAACTCAAACTTCATGCCCATCACCACTGTGTTATCCACTAGGCCACTGATGCCCGATAGCCACCTCAGTTGTTGCTTTGCTAGTTGTGATTCTTCGTTGCTATAAAGGTCCGAATCGCTCGACCTCTGTTAGTAGATGAGCTGCTATGGGCTTTTATGCCCATCTGTCAACAGAGTTCAAGCAATTCGGCCCTGTAAAGCAACGGGAAATTACAAGTATGAGAATATCATCGTCTTTTTGATAACCTATAACCTTTCGCTCGTCAACACGACATTAACTATAGAGCTGTTTTTTCTTTTCTTATGCTTTATCGACATAAATGAGCATTAATTGTTTTTTAGATTATCTGAGATAGTTTTAAGAGGGATGATGTGAGCAGAGAGGAAAATTGTTGAGCAGGAACAATTGTATTCTAGTCCACATTCACTACTATAAACACCATCTTAGAAAACGCGTTATTATTTAATCAGCGTTTAGATACTTTTTACTTATTTAATCAAAATAGTACTGTGTTTTTGAGAGTTTTTTCGTAAGTTGGAACCGTTATGTGAAGTCATTTATCACCATTTCGAAAAGGCATATTTTCAACACCAGAATATGCTACTGAGATTTTTTATAGCTCCCCCCTAATTAGTAAGGTAACCTGTCGAAGATGAAGATGATTCAGTCGACAGGTCTCATTGATGTCTAGAATTTGTAAAGTAGATTGAATTTTGCAAGCTTAAGAATACACGCACCCTAATTTGGCATTTAATGATTTCCATTGAACTGAAGCCCAGTAGCTGAATGGCTAACGCGTTCACCATGAGACCTACATATCTTTAGTTCTATCCCTACGAGGTCATCGGGTGCGTACTGTTGAGGAGTCCAATACTGGGCAAAACAGCTGCTCAGAACTACCAGGTTTTCAGTAGCTTTTCAAATGAAATAAATAAAATTCCCATAAACCTAAAATTCAAAATTTCCTTGAAGGCTAATAGATCTGTTCTGCAAATCTTGTTCTAACGAGCAACCTGTCAACACTCTACAAAAGTGTGATCTGATATCGTATAATTGTTTAACTTAGTATGTCAGTATTCTGTAGCAAATCTGGTTACAAACGTCATAGCGAAAGCAGGATTGCATGTAGTTTCTATCAACTTCCCTAAAAATTAACTATGAAGAAGACTTTATCGCCTGAAATATGTTGGATTTATCGTCGAAATTTATGGTTAAGTTGACTGATGTTCAAACTGTGGTGGATTTACGAAATACCCGAAGTTTTTCTCTGAATAGGTTAGTGACTAATTCTCTGACTTCAGTTTACACATCTTCTTAATGAGTGCTAGCAAGCATGAGACCCAGATCCAAGGTCTCCTATCGGTTGATTCGCAAAATTCGACATCAAAATACAGTGCAATTCAATGTCTTGTCACTTAGCTTAGAAGGCGTATTACAAATCTGATTGATAGAGTTTGGTTGTTCCTAATCTCATACAAGACCAGGCAGCTACATCATTTTTGACCATTCGGTATACTTTCAAATTTATTCGAAATTTTCTTCTCATGAAGGGAATGTTCATCTGGTTAAATTATGTACCGAAATTGTTTATGTCAACTTCCTGCATGCTGCGGTTCATCCTTACTGTTTGCAGAGGCCTACTTTAAATAGGTTGTGTTTATTTTTCGGTCTCAATCAGTATTAAAATATTACTCCCCTTAGAGATACGAGCAATGAGGTTTATCAAAGGATTTTATAGTTGAACTTAGGATAGCAACACCAACTTTAGCGGATTAAATCTATTTGAAGAACATTTCCCAATGAGTAACCTTTTTTGTTTTATTTATTGTGGGTAAAAACTTTTGAAATATTATTCCTAGGCAATGAATGATTCAGTTGGTCAACTAGTATTCACCCGTTTGCTTGGTCTCCCAAGACCTCAAACTATGACTGGATCGGAACAAAATCAAATATGAATGATGCTCCAAAACAGCTGAAAACCTTACCATGGCATCTCTTCAATTCTGTTTTGTAGTGCAAGACCCTACGTCAACAATTAAAGCGCTTGGTTTCTTACACAAAACTGATCATCGATAGCTAATGATACTATGCATGAATTTGCATATTATTGGTTAGAATGGATAGCCAATCGTTTCGATGGCATATTCTGATTGGATTCTTATAGGAAAATCTAGTTTGATTTGGAAATGAAATGGTGACGTTTTGTCTGCAACAGATCTCTTATTTCAGAAGTTTGAACGTGAAAATTTACTCACTGGTTTTTTAGTTTATTAGCATAGGGATGTTTAGTTACTTGATTGGTCACTGGATAGCAACCAATTTGATGTTGTCTAGTCCTGACAGGGTAACCGAATTCTATGGGTTACTTTGCAACATGGCCGCCAAACTAGGAAACTCACCGTCGTAGTGAACTTTGGTCGATTTTAGTTTATTAGAAGCAATCGACAGAAAGGTTTAGACCTAGGTTTTATGATTGCGGGTACTATTCAGAAAGGCTTGTCTGTTACCTTGAAGGAAATTCTGTCCCCTCTGAGATTCGAATCCACAATACCCACTTCTACAGTTAGATGCGTCACTAATAAGCTATTCGAACCACGACTGACTATCTGCATGATTGGATTAAGTGCACTAATTGGATACTGGAGAGCAACCAATCTGATGTCTAGTCCTGAGATAAGCATCACTACTGATTCATAATCTACGCATTTCAACATCAAAGTTATAAACGCTACAGTTATACCAACCATCAGCAACATAAAATGCAGGATATTATTTATTGAAGTCAAAATCCTAAGTTTCTGCACCAGTACAAATAGACGTTTGTCAAGTAATATGACGTTTAAACGCATTTAAACACATAACCATTGAGATGACTTTCAAGCTTGAAGGAGAATCTAAGTCACTTTGAACTGCAGGCAATGAGTCATTCAGAAATAGTGGTTGACCCATTGCTAGAACGAATTGTATCCTCTTCATCTGTACTGTCTATGTGGCAGATATTTTCATTTTATCCATCGTACCCCATAAATGTTGGTTATTTGACAGGACTGAATAAAAAGTGTCGGTATTTAAGTCTGAAAAATCGATCCTTTAGAGTCTTTTAGCTGGTTAAATGCCCGTTTAGATTTTAATGATACCATACCTATCGAAGTTGGTCAAAGAATTACTCACAGACTGCAGTTTTGATCGTCTCACTGTACACGGTATATTATATTATGATGGTATCAACCATATTGTGTTCTGTTGAAGAATTTGACCAAATGAGTCTAATTTTAGGTATCTAGTGTTTAAGGGAGATAAGAAATCAGAGAGAATGGACAGATGGATGATTGGTGTACTGAAGAGGAGGTTCCCTTCTGTTAGGCTGATATCAGCTTTTAACACCAGGCGCTCACTTAATTCATCATCTTACTTCAGATTTGATTGTATTTACTGATTTTCTTGAACTTACTTCTGCAATTAGATAATAGGGATTGAGAGAAAAGCATCTACTCGAAGTAATGAACACTTTTCAAGAAATTCTTGTTCGAAAGGGAGCAAACTCTTCACTGGTTCAATAGCCAGACAACTGATGAAAACTGGACATTGAATAGAAATATCCTAAGCATTTAGAATAATAAATCAGCAAAAATAATTGTCATGATTACTACGCCTAGTTGAAGTTTATGCAGTCAGACATTTTTAAACTGATTTTTGTGCATAAAAAGTGACTGTGAATCATCTCTCTTTAACATAGTAATTCATTATTAGTCCAGGTTACATCATGTCTACTTTTTTATCCAGTGAAATTTAAAACTTTCTGATTATTTGTCAGCTGACATATCTCTCCAATTGTTTATCAACTTCCTTATCTAGAGTTTTTGTTTGTATGACATTTATTTTTCTGTAGATCCAGAAATATTGCTTCAGTCGCATATAAATTATGATTTGCCTTAACCAAGATATTTAATTTTAGGCCGTGTGCAGCTGATAAATGATTTTAAATTAAAAATGAAATCATGCACTTAACTCCCTGGGGTGCAGGCATATCCAGCTGACAAGTCACGAATAGGAAGAAACGCATATAGTGTTTTCCATTGGTAACTAGGAAGTAGACTACATATTTGGACAGTATCGAGGCAGCTGCACAAGAGCCCATCTACTAACGGAACTCAAGCAGTTCAACCGTCTATACCGACGAGAAATCAAAAGAACCAATAAACACTAACTGATACTCGTTGCATAAGATGTGGCTCTCATGATCCATTGGCCTAGTGGATAGGGCTCTGGCTTTTTAGGCTGTGGGTTCGAGTCCAAATGGGGACAACCTCACTTACTGTGGTGTAGGCACATCCAGCTGACGAGTTCTAAAAAGGACGGAACGCGCTTCCTGGATTCCGCTGCTAGCTACCAGGTAAACTACAATAAAATGATACCACTTTTACTGAAATTCTGATTGTTGATTCTTTGTTCAAGTTATGATACTTATCAGAATTTTTCAATTAGCAGTTCCTAACGAAGCCAGCGTTTGGAGTAAAAGTGAAAGGTAAGATAGTAAGCATACTGCAGCGTGTGACTATGGTATCAGAGGATATGTAATAATGATGGAAATGTCAATATAGTATGCATAAGACATGAGGTCATGTTATAAATTCATCAATTGATCTTTTGAGCTGTGGAAGAGAACACTGGCTTTTTGTGATGATAAGTGAAGATGCTAAACAGTATTACATTGATGGTGTTGTGTGCTTTGAGCTGGATGGTTCAATCACTTCTTTAGAGTCATCACTGAAGACTTCCGGACTAAACAATGAGATGCAACAGGAAATATGACAAATAATCGTCCATCTGACCGCACGCAATCAAAACCGTACTTAACAAACGAATGAAGAATAGAGATCTCTTAAGAAATTGAAGGCCAAATAGAACGTCATCACAGTTCCAGCTGACAAAGGGCACACCACAGTAGTCATAGATAAAGATTACTACATCAGACAGGAGGAAGACTTATACATGGACCGAAATGTTTATTAATCATTTGAGACAACCCCTATTCAAAACTTTGACTCTCACATCACTAAGACGCGACTAAACCATCCAGTTCAGTGAACACAACACCATCAAAAGTTTCCTCCTAAACTACAAATATTCTCTATCATCTTAAACAGTATCAATCAAAACCTTTGACGAGCTTTTAAACTCTAGACCATAGTTGCTTCAAATGTTATGAAAAACTGAATACCGAGTCTGATTTATTAAGTATGAGAGTATATTTTAATCGTATCCGGACGTATTTGGGTTTTCTAAACACTCACTCTCATTGAATCGTTTAAAGTTCATGAACTTGAAGTTATGTCCTCTTTTCATCAGTCACTTATTTAGCTCATCAGTAGTATGTTGATTCCGTTAAGAAAGTGATCTCATTGTAACTATTAGCTATGTGATTACACATCAAGTAATCATTCAAAAAGGATAATGACCCTTCTTTTTTTCGTGTCACAACTGAGAAGAGCTTTGATTTATCCATTACGTGAGTTTTGTTTACCGGAAAGCCTAGATTATATTCGAAGTTGGTAATATAGGTGGACGAAACAGAAAGCCATTGAACACCTCTTGATAATAGGCAACTGTTTTCTCCTTGCTAAAATCCCTTTATGCTACACGAGTGTCATTAAGATCCATCAGGTATCAGGTGATAAATCTTGGTTGTTCAAGAAATATTCTTGTTGTAAATTGTAATTCGTGTACTTAAACATCATGCATTCAATACTTTAGACTGGTTGTAAGGTTACAATGCTGCGTTGTCGTCAAATACAACAAAATACACGTCCAGCACGTTCTTATCCTGAGTAATTGTTCATTTTTTAAGAGAATCTTTGCACACGTTTTATTTTCATTTTACTCCACAATCCTTGTTTATTCAATAAATATATCAGCATTAATTATACAGAAACGTAAGTACAATGTAGAAGCAATATTACATGCTGAGAATTGTGTACTGTAAACATAATTATGGTTCGGAATACAGCAAATAAATTATTATTATTATTACTACTATTGAATAATAAAAAAGAGTATTTAGTCTGTCAGGATAATATGAGCTCATTCTTATCATGTTTAGGATTCTTTTCAATTGCTTAAAATCTAAATAATGTGGAAATATACACATCACAAGAATTGAACATACTTTTAATTAATTGACAGAAATTAATGATAGAATCAACCATTGACAGATAATGAATAGTGTTAATGATCGATTAGAGCAAAGGAAGTCGTTAGAAAGGCTGACTATTAATAGAATTATTGGGTGAATATTCTTGAAGGAGAATGTTAAGATTATGCTAAAAATTCTCATTGTCAAAATTAGAAGACACATAAGCTAACAGTGTTGTTTTTGACTAGTTTTCACCAGGCTTTATGCTATCATGCATAAATCTCATATTGTAAAACATTAAACAAATCATGGTAGATTCTTCAGTCTGTGGTAACAACGAAATGAAGCATACCAATAGTAGATATCTAGATAATAGTAATAGTAATATTTATTGTCTCAGTAATGATAAGAATAATGGGAACAGTATGGTACTGCAGATAGTTAGACAACCAATGCAGGTTAAATTGGAAGCTTGTGGGGATTTTGTTGATTTTAGGTTGGTATTCATCATTGGCTGACATCAGTTGGAGAAACACTGCAAATCTGGAGCATTGGACAGCTGTTTCGTCTTGGTATGGAATGACTCAACAGTGCGCACCCATGACTCCGCCAGGGATCGAACCCAGAGCCCTCATGTTCTGTGGCCAGTATGTTGCTACTGAGCTATTGAGTCGGAGTCCGATGGTCCATATTTCCTCTTTCTGTCGGTTCAAGATATAGTGCGATCTACACCCAGCACCGTTATTGGGTAACTGTCCTCATTTTCGAAGTGATGCTCATTGGCGACTAGCTTCGAGAGGTGATTCTCGAAGTTCGAGTAAGAAATTGAGACCAATGGAGCCAACTAGGTTGAAAATGAGGACAGATACTCAACAACAGCATTCAATGAAGGTTGTGGTTTATCGTAATCTGACAGGAGTAGGAAGTATGAACTATCGGATTCCGACCCAATGACTCTATAGTAACGTGCTGGCCACGGAACCTGAAGGTCCTGGTTTCGATACCTGATAGGGTCATGAGTGCGCACGGCCAATCGTCCCATATTGGGACGAAACAGCTGTCCAGTGGTCCCAGGTTTCCAATGTTTCCCCAACTGACTTCAGTCCACAGTGAACAATCAATGTAGGTTAGAACTTAAAAGACGAAAATTATGTAACTCTAAAGGATGAAATGTGCAGATAGTCAAAGTCTAAGCAAATAAACATGTGTATGGAAGGGGAGAAGAAATGGAAAAGGATGAAAATGGAATTCATATTTGAAGTCACCTAGTAAGTTTCCTCTGGCCGTGCAGAGATAAAAGCTGCTCAGACTTTTGTTGAATTCCCAAAACCTCAGTTCTGTGTAATGTGCTAGTGTGAAATCCATTCCACGGTTGATTTTGAACTCCTCAGTCTTATCTATTACATGAACACTATCGATTAAAGGGAAAGAATCGAACTTGTTATTGACTTCACTTGTCCCTTTCCTAGAGATGACAGCGGGCGCTCAGCAACACGTTAGTTAAGATGCCTAGTTGTGAACCTAATATAGCTTTATCGAAAGGAGCAGCTGAATTGATAAATATACATAGAAGTTACAGAACTGATCAGCTTACCTTTTGTCCGAGCAAGAATTATTACCCGACTAGAAAATGATCAGCAAAGGTTAGCAGCATAGAAAGTTCTTCTGATGGCTGTAGGAAGCCTCTGGAATAGAACTTCACCAAATGGATCCCCTTTAAATTGGAGCTTCATGAATAGGAATTTCTTTAGAACAGTCATTTCTTCTAATTTCTTACTCATTTTGTCCGCGTACCTCTTGATAACACTATGGGGGTAACCCATTAATCCTGTCATCACTGAGATTATTATTACAATTATTATCAATATTATTATTATTGTTATTATCATTATTATTATACTATATTATATTACCTAGATATATACTATTTGTATGCTTCATTTCCTTGTTACCACAGATTAAAGAATCCGTCATGATTAGTTTAATGTTTTACAGGTAGAAAATTTATGTATGTTAGCCTAAAGCCTGATAAAAGTAAATTGAAAACAATACTGTTTGCTTGAATATCATAGATTACGCAACTCCAAGATGCTATGAATTTACAACGGTTTGAAGAGTTAGATGAGCGGAGTTCAAATAAAAATCAACGTTTGAAATAAAGCATAGTATACAATATAGAATGACATGGAAAAGTTTGCTGGCACTTTACCACAAGTAAACTACCACATCAATGCGAGGCTGACCACTATATCGTTTTTAACTCATGTATTTAGTTTAAGTCTTTTGAGTTTATTTTTCTGTTGATCACTTTGAATGATTTAAGGTTGTCAGCACTGGTATCCAATAACACCCAAGTGACCTGGAATCAAGCTGTTCAGAGCATGTTGACCCCTTAATCATAGACTCTTGATAATGTGCTCAGAAATGCGTATGAAAACCCGATCACACAAAATTACGCATGTGTACACTTCTTTTCGTAATCAGAAAAGCAACGAACCACTTATTCTGTGCTAGAGATTGAAGGTAACATGCTGATAAATCTCTTGATAGTGAACGTTCAACTGGTGAGTGTTTTCAGAAGATTTTTGTGAAATTCAGGATCAGTTATAAGATCATCTTTGGCAGCAGAAAGATTATTCTATGTTGCGTAAAATACCTTACTCAGACAACAGTAGGATCGCATACACGTTCTAGATTGGCAGATCGGTTATATTGCTCAAAGCAAATACTTAGTCAACAACTGCTTTTCGCCGTTCATTTGGTAGAGCGCCGAAGCAAATATCCACTGATGTCAATACAGTTTTCAGTTTGTCTTTAATCATTGCCTCATGTAAAAAGTATCATTGTTGTGTTATATTTGACAGAATGGAAGGTATAACAAATAGAGGACCATAGATGTTCAGAGGTATTCCTAGCCAAAGTGTTCCTGAAAAGCCACCTTCATAACGCAAGCCTCTATGAGGAAAGAAACTACTACTAGCATTAGCTAAATAAGTTATGAGACATATTAATAATCGAGTTATTGCGTTGCTGATTATAAAGGGCTTTTCACTTCCCACTGCGGCAGCTGCACCGTATGATTTTGTCACAGTGATACTATATTCGTTTACTGACATATATATGACCGTACATAGAGGACTTCAAAATGGTGTCATGTTTTGTCACAATTTTTAATCCATCTTGCTGACAGAGACCCACTTATTAATGTTGGTATTTTTAAGAAGAATACTGCATACTTTGGCGATAACCTTCAATTTGTCTTAAGTTTATTCTTCCAACCTGTGTTTGACAAGTACCGAAACTAAACGTCTCTGTCCTCTTCAATAGACAAAACCTGTGTGATTATGCATAATACGTAGGTCATACAACTCAACCCGGTACGGATACTTTTGTAATAGGCTATTAACCCTGTTCATTGTGTATGGGATTATGATTTTACCTGGTTGGAGTGGGTTTCGAACTATGAACATACAGTGAGTGCTATATATCCAAAGGTAGGTCTTTAAACAATAGTTGTATAAATCTTATTCTTCAGGATAAAGTGATTTATTTTATCATCGCATCATCTTGTTCGTAAAAGTATGCTTAAGTTTTCATTGTTTTCCTTCTTTCTCCCAGATAACCATTTGTATTTTATTTACATTACTAACTCACAGTAATCCAAACGTTTTTTTCTAAAAAATTTGCTTAAGGTCGATATTTTTGCTGATATCTGTAATCCACAGCGTAAATGACCTACAGCCGAAGTTATATTTTAGCAATAATAATGAATCATCCTAGTTTTATGAAAGCATTTAGTGAGTCATTTTTAAAGGAGTGAGTTAAATACCTGCTAATGCTTATATTAAAATAGGAATTTTTACAAAATCGATTATGATTGAACAGTTTTAAAGCAATGAACATACAGAATGGTTTTTAAATAAACTATGATCAAGATTCAAGCAAATAGTATTACAAATATTGGGAGCTGAGTAAAAGGTTGACATTAGATATTGTTTGTATGTGTATAAGTCACAGCGTTTTTGACCTGGACTGTCATTTTTAATCAGCCAGCAATGTTGTAAAACAGTTACTGATTAATAAACGATTGTCTTAGAAAAAAAGCTTACTCTGTCATTCCCATTGTGGCCTGTTGAAATATTTTCTTAACCAAGCTGTCGTATCCTCAATAGTCTCATTGAGGCTCTGAGAAGCAAAAACTCAGTTACATTAAGACATCAATACACCATAAATTCATCATATTGCTAAAACATACAGAAAAAGGTTCATTACTAAGAAAGTGTAAGTGGCTTGATCATGTCATAGCCAATCAGAGGGTAAGTGATTGATAGACGGAGGTCATACACACCTGGCTGGTTGTGAATTTCGTCCTCAGCATGGCATGATTACTGCTTCAGACAGTTGTACAAACAAAGAAAACCTGCCAACGAAGTAAACAGGCTTTAGTGTGTGACAGTTAAGAAATATGCCACTAAATGGTAGAGCATATCTGACACCACTGACTCGAATCTATGTGTTTTAGTGATAACGTAATAACTTATTCAGATCTTTTATTTTGAAAGGTGAAAATTTTTAGATCACTTAGATCTTACTGAATGTTTTTAAACAAAAATTATTGAGAGGCATTTAAAAAAACTAGTCATAATGAGTAAGATCTGAGTGAAGAGCTGAGTGAAACCACTATCTAACCCTTAGCTTGGTTTGAGCATTCAGGTGAAACCTATCGATTCATGAGAGTGGATCACAGCAGTAGTCACTAGTGACTCCTTACAAAACTATCTTCCATGGGTGCTCAACATGAGACATAATTGGAGTCAATCAGTTTGAAAGTGAGAACATATGGTATCTGACGGCATTGGTTAAAGTTTGCAACATATAACTAGTGTTTTGATGCAGGATCAACTCGTCTTATTCAGTTTTAAAGCGATTGCTATGGGTTAATTCACCCTTTTTATTGCTATTTGGTTCCCGGTTTCCATTATTTATTTGTTTATTTATAAAAGTCATACTCAAGTCATACTTCAGATAAACAGTCCGCTGGAGTTTAACCAAAACGCAAAATCACCTATTCACCCATTGACTGCAGTTCAGAAGATACAATGGATTAGTTCTACTAAAAGCTGTCACTTTTGCTAAAAAGGCCAACACATTCACGTATGCACGCATAATAGCAGGCGACTTCAACGATCTCGTAGGGAAACTGAGCATTGTGAAAAGATATCTTGGGGGTATCTATGGTATCTCACGCCAACTAACTGACAACGGCAATCTTTTCTTACAGTCTCGTATCATCAGTCGCTTGTTTCTGCCTAACACTAACTTCAGTCATAAGGAGAGACACTGTCTCACATTTAGTAATCCGAACGAAACCACCGATGGACACATGGATCATATTGTTATGCGCCATCGTTTGAGAGGAACAGTTGAGGATTACCTCTCTTTCTGGAGTGCCTGTTTGAACTCCGATTACATGCTAGTAGGGGCTCGTGTATGTCTATGCCTCATCGGTAGCAGGAAACAGCCAGTAGTAACATCTGCCTATGGTTGACTGGTAGATGAGGACGCCAAGTAGGTATTTAGGGAGGAGTTAGTTAAGCGTTTATCTGAATATGAGAGCAATTTTCATCATGAGGAAACCTACTGTCATATTAATTCTGCTGTAGAAACAGAGGTAAATACAGTCGGTAGACTAAACTCGCGAACTGGACTTCTACAACCTCATTCGAACTGACTGATACAACAGGACTCATTCCAGTTAGCTGTGACCACGATGAAAACAGAAAGCAATCTGGACGTAAATGGACTGAGAATCTTCGCAATGATCGCCAGCAATAGTGGGTAGTGAAAGTGAGAGAGGTAGAAAAGGCACTAGTGTTAGGTAATACTTGGCAGCTATTTAGGCCTATTGAAGACATAAGCAAGAAGAAGACAATTGTCAACAAGACCTTCAGCGAAAAGAATGCGTTTCGAATAACTTCTCACAACAGGTACTTAGAACGATGGCAAACAACGGAAACCTAAGTCTTTGCAAGAACTGGCACGAAATCATGCTCCACTCCTGGCCACATCAAGAAAATTATTAGGCCACATCATCCTGGAGAGACTAAACAACACACTGCATTCAAAATTACAAAAAATACAGTTTGCTGGCTGGCTGCCTAGCTGGCTGGCTGGCTTCAGGAAGAACAAATCATTTGCGCATCAAACTGAAACGCCAGACTACGCATCAATCATCATACAACAAATCATAGAATGGCACTCGACCGGATCTTCACCTCAACTTCATCCACTTTGAAAACACAGGTGTTTGACAGTGTCGATAGCACCGAGAAGTAATTTGGTAGATAGCTGATGTTTCAACACTACTGTCTCAGTGTCACAAACCTTCACCAACCTCATTCAACAGCTATATATATGTTATGCTATATGGTGCTACATACCAGGTAGGTGATTCACGGTGGAAAGATCAGTGATGCCTTTGAAGTGAAGACAGGAGTAAGACAAGGTTGCCGCATACTATCACCGACCACCTCCCCGATTGTGGTCGACTCGACTGGACTGGATCACACAAGAGACAACTGTGAGGTGTGGGAAGATGTGCATAGGCTGACTGTACCGATAAAATATCCCAGAACATTTGGATTTCGCCAACGATGTTGATCTATGTCTGATGTCATGTTGCGCAAACTCGAAGGTCTACAACAACAGCAAGCACCAATCATCATGGACGGGAGAAATGTAAAGGAAGTTGTCTCTCTCACCTACCTCTCTACCTAGGCAGCATCCTCTCAATTACAGGTGTCGGTGGTGCCACAGGTGAGGATGTCAAAGCCAGCCAGCATCGGAAAGACAGCAACATAGGTGTTTATTAGGGGAAATCGGTGTGGGGATCTGCTGCACTCAGTATGAAGCGTGAACGAGATCCGGATTTTCAACACCAATGTCATTCAAGTGAGTCAATGCTTCTATGTGATGATTGAGAGACTTTGTGGCACGTTACGCAAAGCATTTCCAACAAAGTGCAGACCTACATCATGAACAGCTGCCGCCTATGCTCACTCGATACTGACAATCAGATGGCCAGAATAATGAGAATAAACAACAAGTAACTCACTCTGGCTGCCGGTGAACCGACCAAGAAGCTGTCGCCCAACAAATATGGAGGAGAAGAATGTGGAGATGGATTGAATTGGATATACACTGAGAAGACCGTTCGGGGACATCATGCACCGTGATAGGTCGTCGAGTGGAACTCGGAGGGGAGACGATGAGTTAGGGGTCCACCTGAGGATGACGTGGATGAGATGGTGTTCGGAAGAAATGAAGGCTTCTGTGCATTTGTAGAGTCAGGTTTTGAATACTGCAGAGAAGAGAGTGCAATGGAGATGTGCTACTTGATCCCTATGTTCCACTAGGAAACCAAGGTACAAATATTAATAATAATACAACCTGTTTTTGTTTTCGTAAACGCGGTGTGGGAATTTATGGATACCTATAGCTTCAATAAATCCGAGCATTGTTTCCTGACTAGACAAAACGAAGGCAAAGGGCATGAGAACGATTGTACATTACACCTTATTGGATGCAAAGGTCAGGCTTCACTTGATGAATAACTGCCATTCTTGACAACAAATACACAATCGACATAGTTAATTACTTGTGTAAATTTTTACAAACCAATAAGACGTGATTTGATGAATTGAATAGTCTTTTTGCATAAGGCGTTCATTTTTTCATTGTTAACTTGTTTGATTCATAGAACCTAAAACACCCTACCTTTTTAAAGTCATATTCATTCTCACCTTTGTAGTGGACCAATAAGCAATTCATATGAAAAGTTAATTTTCCGTTATGCTTAACCACTGACACAAGAGATAAAATTTAATCAGAAATTCAGTGTAAACACAGTAAATATAAATTTAAAAATAGAGTTACTTGAATATAGTTTCATCCAGTCCAATATACTATACATTTAGTCTATACAAAATGATCTAAAGGATTGAATGGTGTAGTGATAATGAGGCTTGGAAAGTATCACCGTTGAATAGACTTTTTATGCATTTGGCACAAGAAGATGAGTTCTCTGTAAAATTTTCCAAAAGCAATGTATCACAGTGATTCGTAGGCGGAGGTGGAAACAAAGGGAACATAATAAATGAAGCTAGTCATCGTACATTTCCAGACAATCGAGAATTTCAAATACAAAATTGCATTCATAGAAAATTAAGTGGTGCAGACAAACAAGTTCTAATTTTACAGATGTTAAGGAAAATGTACAAAATGTAAAGAATGACACAAGGAGACGTTATTTTCAATTTAATGACCTATAAAAGTTATCCATTCTGTCTCCATACCTTTATGTAAGCTGCATCCACCATATGAACGACCTGAAAACCTTGAGTAACTCCTTCGTGAGATTTTTTGCTTGTAAGTGACTAACAGTGGCACGAAGCATGCACTTTTTATACAATCTGTGACTAGTCATTTGGATACATTTGCACCTCCGTGAGTGATGATATTCCCTATTACCCACTGCTCCAAGAAACCCGATATAAGCCACAAGCTTGCTGAGTCACGAGATCTGCATCTTGTACAATGGGTTATCATTCACTTCTACATCTTCATTTAGTAATATTGGTTTGACTGTCATTATCATTGTTGCCGTTCCTATTAGTCGCCGTTTAGATTTGAATTTCTTCACCAATTACAGTTTTAGAATGTCATAGGTAGATGATCAATTCGTTGAAAAGTGATTTATCCGCTAAATTTGTTATATTGTTATGTCATAAAGTAAATAAGGGAATTATTGACACCATGCCAAGTTCAGATAGAGATTAATATTTGCTACATAGAAGACAGTCAGAGTATTTCAATAGACCAGCAGTTGATTTCTTGGTATTTCAACCTGCAGGTACTAGTTCTCGCTGTCAGTAGGCAATTCCTCACTGACAAATCTTGAGGACGACTAAATGTAGGTGCTTAATTTTACTGTTAGCCATAAAGTAAATGACCTTTGATTAGTGTCTGCTTATGGCAGGTGATCCGATGAACAGCATGATATCTAATATGATGCATGTAACGTAGTTTGTGGTTGTCCACAGTAGATCTTGAACACTTTTTCAGGTATGTGTGTCTACGAAATAACTTTTATCCGAGAGATTTTTAGGAAATTGACTGGCTTCTAAGCAGCTTGGGTGATGATGATACAAAAGAAAGTGTAAACCATTTGACTGCAACTCACTGACTTGGTTGTAGAATTAGTACTATAGGATCTAAAGCTTCTTAGCTAAGTCCTTGCTATCTGTCAAAGAGTTGTAAACTAGAACAAAACAGATGTCCATTGTTCGGTAGCTTTCAATACTTCTTTAGCTTATTTCGATCCAAGTTGAAAATTAACTTCTCTTTTCAGTCAGTGTATGAAAAATTGAGAAATTCACTCACGACTATTGTGGCTCGATGGTGTGGTGCATAACGCTATAGCGTTCGGAGTGGCCGGTCCTGAGTTCAAATCCCTATGGGAGGCAGGTACACCTAGCTGAAGAGTCCCAAATACGACGAAATGAGCATCCTGGATTCCGCTGTCCACCCGCTACCATATAACTCACGAACTGTTTAGTAAATCTATGTTTTGTCAACAAATTGTTATGAAGTGAGACAATGTGGCTAAGATTCCTCAAATAAACCCGGAATTTTGTGAAAAAATATTTACAACCAATCATGGCATGCCGCACATTAGCGATAAAGCCACGTGACCATACATGTAAGTTTCAGGTTGACTGAAGGGCTTTCTAGAAAAGTGTAGCGCATATCAAGGTCATAGAAGACATTTATAAAGTGTTACTTTTCGTACATGTCTGACTTGACAAAATACTTTTCATTGTTTTGTTACTTCTTCCTGTTTTTGAGAAATCGAACCATCATCAAAAATGAAGACTGAGGTAAGAATTAGGCAAGCAACTAGGAGAATCATCGAGGCACTTTCTGAAAAGTAGTGGTTCATGTGACTAGCATCAACATCCATGCAACCTGAACTAACGCAGGGATTCTCCTATTTCTTCAAAACAAGACTTCGATTTTGATTTGCTATCAGACATAACATTTGAATTATGTTATAAACTTCAAGATCAAAATTTGATCTGTTAGAGTTGCATAAATTGAGGTTTGGGGGAATGGACTACAAGTATATTTCATATATTTGAATTATAGTTCAAAAATTCTGTCTATTGTTTATCTTAAGTTGCTGAATGATGCATTAAAAGTAGGTACTCTTCAAGAAAATTGGGCACTTCAAAACATGATAATTACACAAGCTTTATAATTTCAAAGAATTCTAAAGATTTTACATTGATGAAGCAGTCAGAATACTGTCAGAGATAATTGAAGAACAATCATCTCTCTTTAGGATTAGATATCAGAGTTTGAATTTTAATAAAGAATCAAGCGATGAGTGGGTCAAACATTCCTACATTGTCAATAAAGAGAGGGGACGTTTTAAACTTTCATCGATGATAGACGATCAACTCAAGTATCTTATATTCGTCTGCAGCTTACGATCTCCAGTAGATCCTGATATACATGGTCGTGTTTTGTTTAGGGTCGAGTAATGGCCAAACATTGTACTCCAAGAAATTACAATTGAGTGTCAAAGGTTGATGAACTTTAAGCATGACTCTGCAAAGGCTGAAAGCGCAAGTCATTCAGTGAATACTAATGAAACCAGCCAGAAAGTGTGTGTAGCAAGGGGTATTAACATTGTGATGGCTGGCACTTTATGAAATTTTACCGGTTTTAGTCTCATTGATTCATGAAGTATTTCCGACAAGGTCAAAGTAATGATAATAAATATTTAATCTGTTTTATTTTTCTGTTCAATTTTAACACTTTCTGATATATTTTCAAAAGTATCAGTCAAAAGGTTTGTCATCTTGTTGTTATGACAACCTAACCTAATGCATTCAAACACATAAACAGTTGGGAAATTTAGACTTCAGGATGTGCTTTGTGGTAACACAAATCGTTTCGTCCCCGTCAAGCAAGATAAATGCAAATAGTCATGATTAACAACAGAAAATGTATACGTGTTCATCTGAAACGGCGTGTCAATTGATTTTTACTAATTTCCTGATACAAAATATCTACCAATGGAAAGAAGACGAGAGATTTACCTCAATATTTGTGATAGCTGAATAATAAGAAACAGTGTATAAGCACAATACATATTTAGTCAGAAAGGCCGCATTTACTTCAGTTACTGATTTGATTTCTAATTTTCTATTGGCCGCTTGTCATGATATAGCTAATGCACCTACATGCATATTTTTTAAAAACTGAATTCTACAACGTATCTGAAGGCGATACTTGTATCTGAAAAAGCGGTATCAGTTGTGCTTGTTTGTGTTCTTCATCTGACTTGCCTAGAAATGCATGTAGTTTTATCAGCTAGAATCGATAATTCCCAAACTAATGATTGTGGATAGAACGCTCCTTCGTAAGTTGTGGACAAATTTTATTCATTTCCGAACACTACTTATAAGTAGCTAAGATTACTGCTCATAATTTCCCGCTGTGAGTTGTTCATAGTTTCAGTTTGAAAATGTTGGACAGTGGATCGCAGCATAATCGGAGAAGCATGCACCTGCCTGCCGATGAGTGATACTCCCAATGAGACTCCAACCCATCACACATTGCTTCAAATTTTAGAGGGTTGTCCACTAAGAGCCAAAACACTACAGTACTGAAGCACTACAGAAAACCGAAGAAAAGTATGTGTATAAGGTGTTCAAAGCTAATGATTATTCACTAAATTACATCAAAAAGTGTTCATCATCAAGACACAGGACAGAGAAATTACCTCGGATCAATAGGTGGGTTTCTTTGTTCTACACCAAACACGTCTCAGAAAATATCGACCTATTGCTTCATCTCTTCCGCATTGGGGTTGCACACAAGCCAACGAGATCACTACAGAACATGTTGTACAAGGCAATAGAACCATTGTTGAGGAAAGACAAGACAATCTGTAAAATCAGTTTCAAAGGTTGTATACGACACTGTGTTGACCAGTCTAACCATCGAAATTCTCAATGAAGTTAAGAACACCAAGTGGCAGGAAAACGATAGGACGCAGCATCCATGGTTCCCAAGTATGCAGAAATTCTTGAGCACAGATATGACTGGGAGGATATGCAAATGCTCCGTAGAACAGGTCCAAAAGCTGCAAGAGAATTCTTAGGGGCATCTCATTTGAATGAGAAGTCAACTAACAAACATGTTGATATAGATCTAACCTACAATCTACTCAGAACGAAAATAGCCGTTCACCAAACAAGGGAGAATTAGCCAAACAAATCAATAGTAGTGAACAGTGTGACAGAAACAAATAGTACAGTTTCTGTCTGAAGAATATTCTCTACCAACGTGATTGAAGAAAATGTAAGGTCCAAGGGGTTAAGGTTTGGTAAAAATCTCTTAACGAACTTACAACTGGACAATACTCAAGGTCAGCAAAAACACTAACCACTGATTCATGTGGTATTCGAATCTTGATCACTTCCTTATGAAATTAGCGGTGACGATGTCTCTAAGCCAGAAGATTAAATGTTCATGACAAAATATCAGGTCTTAGAGAGAACCGAATCACCAATGTCCCTAGGATACTTAGTCATGAAAACCACTCATTATCCAAAAAGGATGGTTTAATTTTTATTGCAATACCAAAGTATCCCCATCGGAGCACACATGCCAATAGTGGCTGATCAATTCAGTCCAATCAACGAGAGGAAATTACGAGTAACAAGATTAAAACTATACTATAACTCACACAAGTTGTGGTTAGCGTCACTCAGCGGAACAGTGAATTTCGCCTAGTTACCAACTGGTCGGAAGCCTAGATAAAGCGAAATGGTTGGACATAGGGCTAGCAAACCTACCCCATAAAACCAGTTTAGTTGCTAAAGAAACTTCAAATCACGAGGAAAATAAAAAAAATGAACTTATTCCTCGCTGGAATCGGAGAGACAAGATGACGTCGGTCGGTGAAAGCCTACAGGAAGCCAATTGGCCGATGTGTCTTCTCTCTCTCAACGATAGCGAAAGTAAATATGGGGACATGGAACGTCCACACCATGTATGAACCTAGTAAGGCTGCCTAGATTCCAAAAGAGATGAGAAGATATGGGATAAAAGTGCCAAGAATCTGTGAGGAATCTTCACATGGAATGGAGGAGGACTCTCCAAACTGTCAACTGCATAGTCAATAATCTACCCCGATACTGTCAATCAAACGATAACCACGAGCACACTGAGTTTCGGAGTGGCTATCATGATGTCTCCAAGGACATTGAAGGCTCTTATGCAATGGGAACCAGGCTCCTCCTACACGATCAGGATTATGACAGCATGATGGATTCAACTCAAAAGGAAGGACGATGACAATCATACAATGCTACGCCACGCACCTACAAATAACACTGATCAAGAGAAGGAGGAGGAATTCTTCAGACAACTGCAAGCAGTACTGGACAAGAATCCAGTTGGCGACGGTGACATCAAAATTCTAATGGGTGGGCTGACATCAATACGGAACTGGGAGCTGACAACACAGGAAGAGAAATCATCATGGGTAGGGAAGCACACAGTGAAATGAACGAGAATGGAGAACTGTTTACAGACTTCTGTGCATTCAACTATTTGGTGGTTGGAGGCAATGTGTACAAACACAAAAATATTCACAAGGCAGCGACATGGATTCCATTTCACCAGACACCAGATACACTACACTGAACATCAGATCGACTTCATGTCAATGTGAAGAAAGTGAAGATACAGATGACTGGAAACAAGATCATATCAAGAAGGGCAGCAGATGTTGGTGTTCACACCACTCACTGTCTAGTGCAAGGAACCCACCTTCAAAATCAAGTTGGAAGCCTTCAATTCAAGGGAGCTGGCGATAGACCACAGTTCGAGTTGAACACCCAGAACAGAAAGTGAACTGAATGACGAAACTACACAGGAGATCTTCACGTCAGCCAGCCATCAGGACAAAATGGGAGACATCAAGCGACATCTCTGAGGAAACCTGTGTGGACGAATATTGGAACTCTTTGACAGAGATGTGGACGGAGACAAGCATAACCGTGTTGGGAAGGAAGAGGATGCAAGACAAGGAATGGATCTGGACGGATACATGGAAGTTGATGGTGGTAGTAAAGCTGATAGAGGTGGTGAAGCAAAAGATGAACCAGTACAGTACAGTACAGTGCAGTGCAGTGCAGTGAAGGGATAAACAACAAAAAGAGGAAGTGAACACAACCTATAATACACTACACTGGACAAACAAGTCAAGAAGAGTGCACGCAAAGACAAAAGACACTCACCTCCACGACACACTTGCAAGTGAAGCAGAACTGGCTGCAGGTTGCAGGTAGGACAGACAGAGACCTGACAACACTATGTCAAATAAACAGGTTACTTACTATCTGAGAGGCCAGAGATCAACACAGATGAAACCAATGAGAGATAGTGAAGGGAACTTAGTTAGCACCAAAGAGGAGTAACAAGGGAAACGATAGACTGACCACATCAAAATACTCTTCAATCGATCACCACCACAACCACCACCACCACCACTTACAAATCATCCAGATATACCACCAGCAGCTCAGCCACAGAACTATCAGTGAACACAAACCCTCCGAAAAAAGCAGGAGTGAATTCGTGAAGGCGATAGGGTTGCTGAAATGCGTGGCAGTAGGAGGACCAGATGGAATTCCCCATAGGCGATGAGAAGAGCCGCAGAGACGACATGTTCACACCACAATTGCAGAATGTTTGCAAGCAAGCAAGGAAGGATAGGTACCTGTGCATTGATTGGAAGAAGGGCCACCCCGTCAAAATCGCAAACAAGGGAGACCTAAGTCTTTGCAAGAACTGGCACGAAATCATGCTCCACTTCTCTCCACCTCAAGAAAATTATTAGGCCACATCATCCTGGAGAGACTAAACAACACACTGCATTCAAAATTACAAAAAATACAGTTTGCTGGCTGGCTGCCTAGCTGGCTGGCTGGCTTCAGGAAGAACAAATCATTTGCGCATCAAACTGAAACGCCAGACTACGCATCAATCATCATACAACAAATCATAGAATGGCACTCGACCGGATCTTCACCTCAACTTCATCCACTTTGAAAACACAGGTGTTTGACAGTGTCGATAGCACCGAGAAGTAATTTGGTAGATAGCTGATGTTTCAACACTACTGTCTCAGTGTCACAAACCTTCACCAACCTCATTCAACAGCTATATATATGTTATGCTATATGGTGCTACATACCAGGTAGGTGATTCACGGTGGAAAGATCAGTGATGCCTTTGAAGTGAAGACAGGAGTAAGACAAGGTTGCCGCATACTATCACCGACCACCTCCCCGATTGTGGTCGACTCGACTGGACTGGATCACACAAGAGACAACTGTGAGGTGTGGGAAGATGTGCATAGGCTGACTGTACCGATAAAATATCCAGAACATTTGGATTTCGCCAACGATGTTGATCTATGTCTGATGTCATGTTGCGCAAACTCGAAGGTCTACAACAACAGCAAGCACCAATCATCATGGACGGGAGAAATGTAAAGGAAGTTGTCTCTCTCACCTACCTCTCTACCTAGGCAGCATCCTCTCAATTACAGGTGTCGGTGGTGCCACAGGTGAGGATGTCAAAGCCAGCCAGCATCGGAAAGACAGCAACATAGGTGTTTATTAGGGGAAATCGGTGTGGGGATCTGCTGCACTCAGTATGAAGCGTGAACGAGATCCGGATTTTCAACACCAATGTCATTCAAGTGAGTCAATGCTTCTATGTGATGATTGAGAGACTTTGTGGCACGTTACGCAAAGCATTTCCAACAAAGTGCAGACCTACATCATGAACAGCTGCCGCCTATGCTCACTCGATACTGACAATCAGATGGCCAGAATAATGAGAATAAACAACAAGTAACTCACTCTGGCTGCCGGTGAACCGACCAAGAAGCTGTCGCCCAACAAATATGGAGGAGAAGAATGTGGAGATGGATTGAATTGGATATACACTGAGAAGACCGTTCGGGGACATCATGCACCGTGATAGGTCGTCGAGTGGAACTCGGAGGGGAGACGATGAGTTAGGGGTCCACCTGAGGATGACGTGGATGAGATGATGTTCGGAAGAAATGAAGGCTTCTGTGCATTTGTAGAGTCAGGTTTTGAATACTGCAGAGAAGAGAGTGCAATGGAGATGTGCTACTTGATCCCTATGTTCCACTAAGAAACCAAGTTACAACTATCCATAATAATGGCGGTTAATGTATAATGTTCTATTATGTGAAGTGGTCGATCGTAATTTTAAGTCTTAGTGGGAAATAATATCGCTCACTGGGAGGCAGTAACATTCAGCTGACTAGTCTCAAATAGGAAGGAATATGGGTCCTTTACACGTTATTCATTCATATGAAAATATTTTTATTTTTTATCAGCTGTTGGGTGTAGATGTCGAATTAATTTGTGAGATTTCCTTCGCCGAACTGTCTTTTATTAGTTTGGTTATCTTTTTTCCTAGATAAGTGTATGTATCGAAGTGATGACGGCCTGGTTAGTTGCTTTAGTAAGAGAAGCATCATCACAGTATAAAAAATTATTTTGTTCTTTCTTTTTTAATTTATTCCTAGCGTAGAATTTCGAAAAAACATCGACAGATAGTTAATTGCATACCAATGATAATTACTTCAAATTACTTTGAAAGACGCAGTTAATCAATAGAAAAAGGTCATGTTTCTGGGCCAAGGAAACAAGTGGAAACAGGAAGGTTGTAGGTGAATAAAAGTAGGAATATAATCAGTTTTTCATAGAATTGAAAATTTAGAATAATCAGTAAAACCTTTAGGGTTATTAGTTTTTCGAGGATTGCGTTGAAATGGACAGAAAAACGGATGATCGATCAATATGTTCAATGCAAAATGTGGACTAAGTATTCGTCCTTAGCCTTGGTCGAATGTAATGATATTGGTATTTTATAAGTCTCATATCAAACACTTTTAAAGGCCATTTTATTGATATTCTATTGACTCATTATTAACCAATGTTTAAGAAGAAAATTTTTCGAAATTAAGCTTGGCAGTTATTAATCCAATAAAATAACTATTTAACAGGCATAACTGCAGCTAGTTTTTGCCTTTTCTCGAAGAAATGAATCCGGCCTTCTCAGTCTCTACTTCTTTGTCTTTCAGTAGTATAAGGGCAGTATTTCAGTGATCAATATTCGTTGTCATATGTCAAAGTGGAGAGAGTGTACAACTACAGTTTCAAATTCGTAAAGTGTGATTTAGAAAAACTCCTCCAACTGAGTAGTATTCAGTCGCTTCAGCTTGCTGTTAATTGATCTTAGAACTTGTTATTTCTCGCAGTTGACTTGGTTGGACTGTATTGATCAGCGCCTGTTGGCATATGAGCTTCTGCGCAAATCCCTCAATACAGCCAGTGATTTCATTTTCCTACTAAGGATTATCTGGAGTAGTTTGGTAACCTAATAGGTCAAACTACAGCATTCTGGCTTCTAGTTCCGGTTACAGCACAATCACTTACTTGAATACACATTCCCATACAGCTAATGATTCATGAATCAGGTGAAATGAACTTCCTGGGTTCTACTGTTAGCTACCACCTATCCTTAACTGATGTTATTTGGTTAAAAATGATGTGAATATAGAAAGAAAAGGTGAAATTTTGTATAAAATGGGAATTTAAACGTGTAAACCTCATGTCACCTTTAGAATGCCAATGATACTTAAAAAAATCTAGAAGGAGGAAGAAAGAATAAGAGTGGTTAAAGAGGTTAGATCCCAGGATTTCAGGAAAATGTTTGTGAGGACAAACCGGCAATGTTGTTAATTCGGTATAGCAGAGTGTAGTTGCATACACCTGAGAAATTTGGTTATCAACGGATCTTCAAACATCATCTTTAAAGACTTTCATTCTCAAACATCTTTGATTTTCTGAGTCAATGGATCGCTTAAATAGTACTATTAATTAAAATCTTATGGTCTGGTCATTCAGCTACTCACGATTCCTGTTTCAAATCTGAGTCGAGCTATTCCAAAGGCTTCGTTTACCTCCACTTATCTATCTACTGTTAAAGCATTAAGTGTGAATGACAAAATAACCTGAACTCTGAATTCCGTCTTCATTTTCTCTTATTTAATTAAGTATTAATAATACCATTATTATTTTGATTAACTGGTTGGTGTCGTAGACTCGATTTGTTGACAGTAGTCGTATCGAAGTAATCAACTAACCTACTTAGTGACTAGCAGACGAATTCACGATGCTTTTTTCATTCCATTTGGAACTCAGCAGCTGAATGTGCCTACACACAAGTCAGTGATGGTGTTCGCAATGAGGTTCGAAATCAGTGTCCGTTGCTTCAAACGCTAAAGCGTTACCGAATAACTTAAAGTAATTAGTGTCAACAGTTCCAGAGTTTCTCATTTCTTTCATATCAGTGATGGTAGAAGTTTTCCAGTGTTAAAAATTAAAGCTGATTAGTGACTGTTTTATGTACTGAGTGTAAAGTGAGTGATGGAAAATTCATTTATCAATCTTTTCTTCCACTTGATTTATAGATAGGCATATCGCTATAGACAACCGTATAGTTGGTTTATTGCTCATTAAATGCGTAACAATGAGTAGGCTTTTCTTTCGGATTGGTTGCCTGTTTAGGGTGTAATATTCGACACATAGTTAAAATGATATTCTTATTGGCCTGGATTGACTAGTCCTAATTCGCAATCATTGCATGGTACATGGTAGATTAAATTATTACATACAGACAAACAAACGGATGGATAGACGGATCAAAAGCCAGACAGTCCAAAAAATCAGCCTCGAGACTCAGTTGAAGTTGGGAGATGCTAAAACAACACGCCACAAAGAAATAGAATTATATTAAAGTAGATAAATGTGGCAAAGAGGAGAAAGAACCAGTAGATGAATGTCAGCGAGAGATTCAAAACTTCGAAAATGATAGGTAACATACGCACTTGAACCATTTTCTCCGATTTACGGCTAGGTCACTTAGAGTTCCCATTCACTTATTCTTGTTAAGCTGAAAAACTCAACCAGATATCCTACTTCTGGCTACATAGCTTAGAATAACAACTAGAGGCCTCATGAACTGCTGTCATGTCTTAGTCGGGTTATCTTCAGTTTTCGTTTAGTTGCACACTCTTGCGGTGTATATTTTTAGGTAAAAGTGTGCTAACTGACCAGTTACTAACAATTTACCGACTTATGTGTTCAGAATTGTCTTTCACATCCAATGAAATTCATCCCTTTTTAGTACATGACATCATACCTTAGTCCTTATTAGATTTTCTCTTTTTATCCACTTCGACTGCCTTATGGTTCCTTACTAACAACAATAATCTGGATTATTCTTCCGGACAGAAACATTGCCAACCTTTTTTTTAATTTTGTCACGTGAAAATGTTCATTTTTAAAGACCAGTTTAGTCTAATTGTTTCCAAAGGATAGCATGACAACTATTTTTAATGACAATATTGTAAGATCTTTATTAGTTACTTAGGTAGGTCATGGTTCTCGTCCACTCAAAATAGGTCTTCAGGATTTCTTCAGTGCTGTAGCTGTATACTGACCCAGAAGCCTTTATACTGAACTCATTAGTGGTTGTATGGGTGGACCAGTTGCTGAACTGATACGTAGCGACAAAAGGTAGCCAATAGAGTTGTTTTCAGATCTTGCTCCGCATCCCATTCAAACAAATATGAAAGCATTTCCAATTCTATCTGTGAGTTTACTTATGGTCCGATGTCTGGTCTCATTTTCGATTCATAGTTTAATCGCTATGAAGATATCTTTCGTACTGAATGCCCCATATTTAATGATGCAGCCAAAGTTCGTCTATTATTGCTCAAACTTGGTAATGTTGAACACAAATATGTCAATTTTATCCTGCCAAAAAATCCCTATGAGTTACCTCTTGATGAAACAGAATTCCTTCTCAAATATTCGGCGAACAATCATCCCTGTTTAATATTCGTTATCAATGTCTCCAATTATCTAAATTACCTTCTGATGATTATCTGACATAAACTGGTAAATTAAATCGAGAGTGTGAGAGTTTCAAACTTAACGAAATGACAGTGGACCAATTTAAATATTTGATCTTTATTTGTGGTTTGCAGAACACTGAAGATGCTAATATTCGGACTAGAATTCTGTCACGCATAGAGCAAGATCCAAATATGACTCTGCAAATGGTGACAACAGAATGCCAACGCTTGCTCCACCTGAAATATGATACTGCTACGGTGGAATATGTCACAACCATCTAACTTGGTCGCTGTAAATACGGTAAAAACCCCTTGACCTACAGTTAACCAAGCAGACCTTCAGTCTCCTAATTCTGGAAAACCTCCTTCAGTGTGCTGGTATTGTGGTTCGTGGTATTTTGTAAAGTTTTGTTTCAAGAAGCATAAAAGTCATCAGTGCCATCATTCTGAACATAAGGAAGACAAGTCCTTCTTAGAAAAACAAACGTGGTCCTTTCAGACGGCAATCATCCTCTCAAATACAAAGCATATTTGCAAATTTCAAAGTCGATTTCGCCAGCCGAAGAAAACATATTACTTTATCTATCAATGATAAACCTATCCGTCTGCAACTGAACGCAGCATCCGATATCACCTTGATTTCACGCAGCATGTGGAGCATACTTAGGTGTCCACAGATTTATCCAACAGAACATACTGCTAGAAATGCCTCGGGAGATGTTCTAAAACTCACAGGTAAGATTAATTGTCATGTGCAGTTTGGTGATCATGAGTTCCATGGTAACTGTTATCTAACAAACTGTCATGATTTAGACGTACTTGGGTTGGACTGGATTCATAAACTTGATATCTTGAACGTTCCATTGAATCCAATATGTTCTGATGCAAGGGCACCTTCTCATAATGATGTTTCGTCTCGTATGTCAGATACATCTCAATCGGAACACTCGCTCCAGAAGCAAGCATCATTTTCTATCGAAGATGATGTCCCCAGAATTCTGATAAACGCAACTCAACTTCTTCCCGTAACTGCAGCGCAGGTTTCTATCCACACTCTACGTGATCATTTTCTGTAGCAGGTTTCCGAGTTCATCAGATGCGGCTGGCCCCCGCACGTCCATTCGTCTGATCTCAAACAGTTGTATGAAAGACGACAATCTTCATCTATTGTTGATGACTGCATAACGTTTTCAGATCGTGTTGTCGTTCCTGCTAATCTTCGCAGCTATATACTTCATCAACTTCATTCGTCACATCCTGGTACTGGGAGAATGAAAGCAATTGCGCGCAGTGATGTGTACTGACCCAATATTGATAAACATGTTGAAGACATCGTTCGAAAATGCAGCAAATGTGCTCAGGCGTCGAAATGTCCAAACAAAGACAGAACTATGTTCCTGGACGCTACCAGAACAACTATGGTCCCATATCCATGTTGATTTTTCTGGACGGTTGAACGGTAGGTGCTTTTTAGTGTGTGTTGATGCATATTCTAAGTGGCCAGAGATTTTTACAATGCAGTCCATCACGTCGCAGGTAACAGTGACCAGCTTTGTCACCTATTCTGTCGTTTTGGTATTCTTGATGTCCTGGTGTCCGATAATGGATCGCAGTTTACATCGTCGGTATTTTCAGATTTCTGCAATCAGTTCGGCATCCAACACATTTGTACTCCTCCATATCACCCTCGGTCTAATGGTCAAGTTGAACGGTTTGTTGATACTTTCGAAAGAGCTTTCATGAAAGCGAAGAGGGAGGGGACGATGGACGAAATCTTGGATAACTTTTTGCTACTTTATCGTACGACACCAAATCCATCTGCACCGAATGATTTATCTCTCGCAGAAATTATGTTTGGCCAAAAAGTCAAAATCGTCCTCGATGCAATCAAGCCTGAATGAATAAAGAAGGGTTACAGAAGTACTAAAATGGAAAGTCAGTTTAATCGTCGCCATGGAGCTAAACGTCGAATCTTCAATTTGCATCAGCATGTCTACGTGCGTGATTTTCGTTATTCACCTCCAAGATGGACTCGTGGGCGTAAAGGAAATGTTCTATACAAAGTGAATGTAGAAGGACAGATATGGACCAGACACACGAATCAGATACTAAGTGCAGTCCACAAAGGAAACAAAAAGAAGAAAAACTTCACAATGGAAGTTTTAATGGATACAATAAACCTTCCGCAGCCAGAAGCATTAGATAGGACTCCACGCATACCCACTCGAAGGTCAGTTCGACAAAGAAGAAGACCAGAAAGATTTCAAATAAATCCTAGAAATATAATTTTACGGGGGGGGGATACGTAGTGACAGAAAGCAGCAAACAGAGAAGTTGTTTTCAGATCATGATTTACGCATGCTCTGACATGAGAACCTGACTGGAAAAATTCGACGTCATACAACAAATCGGATTGGTTCATTTATGGCTTCATTTTCTTTAAATACTTAACGGAACATAGGGCTTCAGTAGCACGTCTCCATTGCACTCTCTTCTCTGCAGTATTCAAAACCTGGCTCCACGACTGCACACAAGCTTTCATTGCATCCTCATACCATCTTCTCCATGTCGCCCTCACCTCAGACGACCAACTTCGTCGTTTCCCATTTAGGTTCCACTCAAGGGCTTGGTGTAGCGTGGAGCATGATGTCCCCGAACGGTCTTCTCAGCGTATGTCCAATTCAATCCATCTCCACATTTGTTGGGCGACAGCTTCTTGGTCGGTTCACCAGCAGCCAGAGTTCCTCGGTGCTTTTTCTTACTATTCTGGCCATCTTATCTTCAACATCGAGTGTAGGCGGCAGCTGCTGATGAATGTCTATAAATTGTTGGGAATGCTTTGCGTAACGTGCCACAAAGTCTCTCAATCATCACATAGAAGCATTGACTCACTTGAATGACATTGGTGTTGAAAATCCGGATCTCGTTCACGCTTCATACTGAGTGCAGCAGATCCCCACACCGATTTCCCCTAATAAACACCTATGTTGCTGTCTTTCCGATGCTGGCTGGCTTTGACATCCTCACCTGTGGCACCACCGACACCTGTAATTGAGAGGATGCTGCCTAGGTAGAGAGGTAGGTGAGAGAGACAACTTCCTTTACATTTCTCCCGTCCATGATGATTGGTGCTTGCTGTTGTTGTAGACCTTCGAGTTTGCGCAACATGACATCAGACATAGATCAACATCGTTGGCGAAATCCAAATGTTCTGGGATATTTTATCGGTACAGTCAGCCTATGCACATCTTCCCACACCTCACAGTTGTCTCTTGTGTGATCCAGTCCAGTCGAGTCGACCACAATCGGGGAGGTGGTCGGTGATAGTATGCGGCAACCTTGTCTTACTCCTGTCTTCACTTCAAAGGCATCACTGATCTTTCCACCGTGAATCACCTACCTGGTATGTAGCACCATATAGCATAGCATATATATAGCTGTTGAATGAGGTTGGTGACACTGAGACAGTAGTGTTGAAACATCAGCTATCTACCAAATTACTTCTCGGTGCTATCGACACTGTCAAACACCTGTGTTTTCAAAGTGGATGAAGTTGAGGTGAAGATCCGGTCGAGTGCCATTCTATGATTTGTTGTATGATGATTGATGCGTAGTCTGGCGTTTCAGTTTGATGCGCAAATGACTTGTTCTTCCTGAAGCCAGCCAGCCAGCTAGGCAGCCAGCCAGCAAACTGTATTTTTTGTAATTTTGAATGCAGTGTGTTGTTTAGTCTCTCCAGGATGATGTGGCCTAATATTTTTCTTGAGGTGGCCAGGAGTGGAACACGATTCCGCGCCAATTTGTAAATGCATACTTACCATGTATTTTGTCCAATATAGTTGTAGTTGGTCTTGCAATCACAGGCCGTCTTTGTCTACTGATTTTTATGAGGCTGAGTAAAGGAGAAGGTACTGTGGGAGGTCAGTCTTAAGTATTGAGTTGAGGTGTCTACTGAGTCTTAGCATCATTATACTCACGCCCGTATTTCCACTCGGTCACAGCTTGTACTATGACCAGTCAAAAGCACTGACCAAAATTTATGAGTCAGATGAATAGTTTGGCCACCAAGCTAAGTGATACTTCATTGCAGTGAATTTCGCTCTAGGTTTGTATGTTTGAAGTCAATCAGTAGGTGACCCTCTAGCTCTAGTTTTTGTACTTAGCAGAAAGTATGGGCGAAATGTATCTGCAGTTCTGAGAAAACTCATATTCTGCAAAGGATTCAAATCTGTGTCAACTCATAGCGAATTTACAGGAAAATGTTTCAGTGTAGAGGAGAGCACAATTCCCTCATGTCTTTCTGATGAATTTTGACAACGAAAAAAGTCGAAGATCTCCTGCCAAATGTTCTGAATACTTACTAGTCATCGGTTGCTGTGCAAATAGAACTCACAAATCTATTCTGTTGTTCTATATATATATATATATATATATATATATATATATATATATATATATATATATATATATATATATATATATAATCCCAATGTTTGGTTAAACTGTAACAAAAAAGTTGAAATGGATAACCACATCAAATGTTTTACACAACTTAGAATTGACTACACGTCTAGAATTCCCTCCAGTTGTATACAAGCTCGACTTTACAATTTTCATGCATTTATGTAGATGTTCAGTAGTTTCGTTTCTTAGGCTGTACTAATGGGCCACAGAAAATTATGGAACTGTTCAATTCACTATACAATACATTCTCATTGATTGATCTGCTTGCTGCAACAATCGTCGGATATGAAAAAGACCAGTTGTGCCAAACTGGACTTCAGAGGGACTAAGAGACAGGTGATAGTGTGCCTTTACTGCAATACATTTCACCACATATCAATCAAATGCAATTTCCTAGCCGTAAGTTTGACATTTTCTCTTAATTCTGGGAAGATACAAGTTCGATAGCGTAACAGCTAACTGAAGATGGGCTGGTCCCAAAAGAAATTGAGCTATCACGCTAAGAATGACATCGTCGTAAAATAATTGGTTATACATCACACACGAAGGTAGTCTCAGCGGTTAAATCAACAAACAAGTGAGTATAGAAGTAATGAATAAACAATAAGTAATGAGCAACAGGCTCCTAGGAATTCGATTTTTGGAATTCTGTCTACCAAGTTGGCAATGCAGTCATCTAACTACGTGAGTGTAAGTTGCAATTTGCTTTGTTTGGTCCTCAACTCTACTGATAATTGCCAACAGGTGGGAACCCCTGATTAAGCATTTCCCATCGATTGACGTGTAAGCACTTTACAGTAAACAAAGCGCACTACGACATCTCCAGTGTAATAAAAGCATATCGATGAAATCCATTGGAGGCTTATGACTAAACAAAATAGTAACGATTACACTCCAGGGACTAACCAATGTACTTAGTCATTCAGTACCCTAGTCCATTACATGAACGAGAAATAACTCCAGAATTTTTCTGTTTTCTTCAGTTTCATACTGTGTCACATCGTGAATTGTGATAACATGCACGGAGACAGGTTTTTCCTGAGAAATTCTATGTTGCTTTGTTCTTCAGAACAAGCTATTAGCTGTACGCGTTGTCTAAGAGTTATTGACAAAAGTCAACCCTGAAAACTGTACCAGTCAGAGAGATATGTCAAACAATTACATATGGACTTAAGTAAAGTACATAAGCTGCGGCGATACGTCTGAATATGATGTCGAAAGAAATCCCAGATTCATAGTAGGACATTCACTGACAAATATAAATTTCCAAACCAGCTGGAGAAAAAAGTGAATAAACAAACAAACTTCGATTTTACTTCAGCTTTATCAAAATACACACCTCTCTAACTATTGCATCGTTTGGTTTTTAATTTTGAAAATAGAATACCGAAGTGTACATTTAAATGTCTATTCCAGGAAAAAGGAAGAAAATTATCATTCAAATTGCTGGATGAAAATGATAGTTGAGCAATAAAATAATTTCTAAATATAAATACAGATCATAATGATCAAAAAATGTATACAAATATATGCATATTTATTTAGACATGTGTACATATTCATGTTGGCTGCAGAGTACTGAGACGGTGGAGAACTTTTGGGTCATTAAAATGTATGTTACTTAAATATAGTTATCAGTAGGCAGTGAGAAGTGAGGAGAGATACGGGATGCGTAAATGCGCGTGATAAGTTAGGAGAAAATTTTACTATTTGGTACATTTCTGTACAGAAATTACACACACTAACATTTATCTAGTTACTCTATAAGTTAGGAAATATATGAAAGTTATTTACTATTGCACAACATCAGGTAGTAAAAGACAAAGTAGGCCGCTTCACCTTTACACAGTTGTGTTGATTCCTTACTTCTCACTAAAATCAAAGGAATAATACTACTAATAAGTTGAAAAGTAAAACTGTTTTTTTTTCACAAGCACATGAAAACAACAAGAAGAAAGAAAAAAGTTAAATCAGCTGATATTATCATGATTATTCTTGTTGGAGTTTAAAGAAATGCATTCGCTGATTAGTTATTTAGTTTAAGATAGTGAACTCATTGCAGTAGAAAAGCGAGTGAATACATGCACAGGCGAGCATGCATGTGCACATATAAACACACACACACAAACACACAAGAAGATAAGTATCTCCATATATACACATACACTAGATAAGTGAAGAAAAGGAAGGTTAGTATACAGGAAGCAGAAGAAAGAGAGAGAAGAAAGTAAAATAAAAATAAGATATTAGACAAACATTATTTGAAAAATACACAAAATAACGTAGTAGAGTGTACATTGAAATGAAAAGTAAAACATTAAGAATGAAGTCATTCAGTATACAAGAATCATTAATAATTCATTATTCAAAAAAGAATAATGGAAGAGAGAGGCAGACAAACAGACAGACAGATATGATAAGTTGAGATATATATATTATGCATTGCATCTCACACTATTGTATCTTATGCATACTAACATATGCATATACATATATGGAGATCGAGATTAAAACAAAGAAAAAAAAGAAAGAAAGTTACACAAATTATCCTCAAGGAAAATCTTCAATAGAAAAGAAGACATTCACTGATGAAGAGAAAAAGATGCAAATAATGTCAAATAAGAAGACTATGCTTCATATAGAGTGGAATGCAGACCTTGAGTTAATGAGTAAAGGATGCTTATTTAAAGGGACTGGTGTACAAGAGGTACCATGTCTGTGCCAGAGGAAGTGAAAGACACTAGCAACAGACAGAGATAAACAAAGAAGAGAGGGGGGGGGAAGAGTGCAGAACACAACGAGAGAGAGAGAGATTAAGTTGATGTTCGTACTTGACTATAAGTTCAAGACTGACTAATTATGAAACCTCTTCTTAATAGTTCACTTTGTCACTTTACATAATCCTAAATAAGTCAACTAGGATAACTTTTAACAAAACTATGGAATGAGATTCAGATGCTTTTTGAAAAATACATGATAAAAGAGAAAACGATAACTGACATGGTGAAATATCATAATGTAAGCATTTTGCCAATATTTTCTGTTATTCAGTAGAATAGTCATAGAGAAAGTGAGAATTAGTGAGTGAGTGAATGAGATGATAAGGTAAAAAATAAACGGGTAAAAAACAATGAGTTAAAAAAAACACATTCATGATAGATAAGACTATTTTCACAGGTGAATATTTCTTCTCTGTTTCATGCATCCACTTGTACTTCAGTATACTGTACGACATTTCGTTGTTGTACTACACAACAAAGAAAGATGGCGAAAAAAAGTGCGAATAGCTGTACAAAAAAAAGGGGAGAAGCAATACAAAAGAAAATACATCAGTGAAAACAATCAGCTAACTCATATTTATATACATGCATTATAATAATAGTAACTATATATCTGTTATGCAACAATATCGCTATAACTTCCTCATTTTGCAAACAATGGAAAAACTACTTTTGTTTGTGCATCAGTCTTCATTAAAGGCATGTAGAAATCTCAAGCTTACAAACACAGGAGATGGACTTTAGATGCTGATATTGTCTTGCATCAAAATATTATTTCTGATCTAGACAATGGTGTTAAGTATGTTCGTTGTGCCTTTTTGGATTACTTATCAGCCATTGACACTGTTCCTAGATCACTCTCGTTCAATAAGCTTGCCATGGCTTATACTGCGCTATGGGTTACAAAGTGGCTGTATTTTTATTTTTATGAAGGGAAATAGTATACTGTTTATAAACGGAAAGCTCCACTTCAATGCTTTCTAAAGTCGGTGTGCCTCCAGGTGTAGTACTCTCTCCACTTCTGTTCTCGTTCTTTTCGCATGATTTACTTTATTCTGTTGGAACCAATTTTATAATGTATCCTGATGACCTGGGAGTGTCTATTCCAGTCAACTTTCACTTAGATTTCTTTGAATTGAATGGTTTCTTGTCTAAAATTAACCAGTGGTCTCTCTCAAATGGTTTCAAGCTAAACCCTTCAGAATGTTAGACGGTTAATTTTAGTCTCAGGTGTAAACAAGTTGCTTATGTTCCATGACTTCAGTTGCACTGATGGTATTACTGTAGAAAGTCAATCGAGTGTTAACTATCTTGGATTGAGTTTTACTTCTGATCTTTGTTGGTCGTTGCATTTGTTGTTGATTTTCAAGAAAGGTTTTCGTTTCATGCAATACATAAATAAACTGAGACTCCCTGGCATAACTTAGCCTCTACTTTTGCAATTCATTGATTCAATTTTGAGGGAGTTGTTGGGATTCGGGAATATTTCAAGTTGCTATTCATCGTAGACTGACTGTGGCACAGATTACACTCAGATACACGGCATTTTAGCACAAGTTTGTATGTCAGTCTGTCTACCAATTTACTTTCTTTAGATTAAGGCATATTTCAAGTTGTCATTCATCGTAGACTGACATCAGTTAGAGGGACAAAGGAAACCTGGAAGCATTGGACAGGTGTTTCATCCTAGTACGGGACGCCTCAGCAGTGCGCGCCCGCGACCTTCAGGTCCGTGGTCAGCAAGTTACCATTGAGTTACTGGGTCAGGACCCAGTGGTCCATATTTCCAACTTCTGTTAGCTCACGATATAGCGCGACCGCCACCCAATGTCATTGTTGAGTAACTGTCCTCACGACCATCAGGCTTTACCCCCACCGATCACGGATGCTTCATTGGAACTTCGAGAAAAAATACCTCTCGAAACTAGTCACCAATGAGCACCAGTTCAATTGCATTTTGAGGGAGTTGTGGGGATTAGGAAATATTTCAAGTTGATATTCATCGCAGACTGACATCATTTTAAGGAACAAAGGAAACCTGGGAGCACCGGACCGCTGTTTCGTCCTAGTACGGGACTCCTCAGCAGTACGTACCCACGACCCCGCCAGGGATCGAACCCGCCTGATGGTCGTGAGGACAGTTACTCAACAATGACATTGGGTGGCGGTCGCGCTATATCGTGAGCTAACAGAAGTTGGAAATATGGACCATTGGGTTCTGGCCCAGTGGCTCAATGGTAACGTGCTGGCCACGGATCCTGAAGGTCACGGGTTCAATTCCTCGCGGGGTCATGGATGCGCACTGCTGAGGAGTCCTACACTAGGACTAAAAAGCAGTCCAGTGCTCCCAGGTTTCCTTTGTTCCTCCGACTGATGTCAGTCTACGATGAATAACAACTTGAAATTTACTAATTCTCCTATTTTACCTATTCTTTTTTATTGTTCCCCACTGATCTTTCCTGGTCTACTAAAAAAGAACTGTGTTATATTTTGTAAGGCTTTGGAAGTTGTCAGTAAAGTAAATGTTGTGCTTTTGGCTCAACTGCTTAACACTGTAGTTGACAAACATTCAAATTCTAGCAGACAACTAGTACCAGTTATTTTAACTGATACTGACCATTCGCTTTATCCATAGTTGTCTCCTTATATTTCCACAGAGAAGACAAGAAGAAATTACATAAAAATGTACACTCGTACAGCTAAATACAAAGATTTGACTGTGCCTTAACTAGCATGCATATTATGTGTGGGAAAAGTGCTAGAACAGAACTCATCAAATCTGTAACAATAAATATTCTCTTTCCCATATTTTAACTGACACGGTAAAAAAATTTTTCCAGGTTGTTAATATTCTTTACATAACTTTAACTGTTATATTAACACTTTTCGAAATGTTTTAAATGAGTACATATTTGATAGTATACTATACTAGAAATTCCAAATTGTACCAAAAAAAAAGTTAGGAATAAAGCGATTATTATAATCATCATTAGTAGTAGTTGTTGTATAAACTAATTCTTTCGAAGTGCTGTGTCTGTATACATGGAATTATATACGTTTACTTTAAACTGGAGCAATGACCTCGTGATTAAAACGTCAGATATTCAATAATTAGATTTCGGGTGTGAATCATTTCCCCTTTAAAAGAGTATCTATAGTCAGTTTGTCTTCGCAGATAGTAAGACAACTTTCCATGGGTGATTCACATGTCCTAAGTCAAGTGGTAATTAAAATCTTGACATAATAAGTACCATAATAATGCCACACTAACACTAGGGTGGTATTTAAACTGACAAACTCGTTCAAAAAGAAACTTTGTAGGTTAAAAGATACACTACAGCCAATTAGGAAAAATAATCTAATCTATTAAACACCATGTAATCATTGTGAGGTCAAGTATAGAGGTTAAAGCAGTCAATCTGGGTCAGTCAGAACAGCGAAACACATAATGGTAAACCCAACTAAGAAAAGTAGTTTGGAGACGAAATCAACTATCGCGCTGCATACACTGACCCATAGTCGAACTATAGAATGGGATAAGGTGACAATTCTAAAATCCAATACAGTTAGGTGGAGGGAAAAATCAATCACAGAATCTTTGTTCACCTATAACATGTAACAGGAATGACCCATAACAAATTGCAGATATATGGAAAGTTTTACTGTGACTAAAATAAAAGAATTAAGAACTGTTAGACTGCATAAGTGAACTTTGAAAGTTATATGATTTACTTTGATATGAATATGAGCAATAAATCCTGCTCAAAACCTCATCCAGTAAATTATGTTGTGTCACTTTATATTATATCAGATAAACAATTTAATATGAAGTCTTTAGCATAGCCTTCAGTATATTATACATCTAAACTTGTTACAGGATAGCTATCAGTGAACAATATTTTTGTCTCTGAATAAAACCGATTAGAAAACTTGACAATTTAAGAAATAAAACGTTGATTGAAATAGGTTACAAAGCGGCCTACATGAACATTCTTATTATAATCATAAAATTATAAAATTTTCAATGTTACAAATTTATATATCTTAATTTCAATAACTGTTAAGGTTGTGTATTATCATTATTAATATGATAGATTAGTAGTTTTTGTACTGTAATACAAATGTGCTAAAATACATTTAAACAACGTAAAAATTCATCTTATCGAAAACAAGTAAGTTCATTTCTAAGTGTGAATTATTTTTAAAGTGTATACTATACACTCAACTTTCACATATAATATGGAGGTAACTCATTTCACCTTCACTCATCATCCAATATCAATTCAAGTCTGTGAAACTACAGCTTTCTCAGATAGTTAAACTGGTAATCAATATGATGGTCCTTTCTTAAATTCAAGTAGACTTAGAATGGAATGAAAAGTCATGATTAAGCAGCCAGTATGATTACTATCAAGCGATAGTAACGCGTAAACAGCATGGGCCTGAAAACCTAGATTCAAATCCTGTCATACACCAAATTTTGATTTCACCTTCAACCATCACCCAGTATCATAGAGATGTACAAATAATGCTTAGGAATCAATGGTATCAGTGAGGATGAAGTGTATACAATGTAATATCGGAAATGCAAATGATAAGTATGAAAGGAAATCACAGGATAATGATGAATGAAACTTGAAATGATAGAAAAGACTTCTAGATCAGGATGAAGGCGAACAAGAAGAAGTTTACATCATAAAGTTAGTGTTGATTATGCCACCTTAACCAGCTAAGTTAGTTGGAAAAGGTGTGGTATGGATTTCTAATCAAAGTCTATCTTAAAATACTATCTGAACAAAACATCAAAGGTGGATAAGAAAAGTCTTAAGGTGATTAGATCCAGATATTCTACATAAGTGTACAGCATTTAACTGTCGGCTTGAGCAGTATAGGGAGGTGAAACTGCCAAAATCAATGTCATGGGATTCAAAGTGTCCAACGGAGGAGTGATGTAAGCATACATTATGTCTTATCTAAGTCTTGGATATCTCACTGTTACATATTTCTATTTGATTCCTCACTCACTCACTCACTCACTCACTCACTCACTCACTCACTCACTCACTCACTCACTCACTCACTCACTCACTCACTCACTCACTCACTCACTCACTCACTCACTCACTCACTCACTCACTCACTCACTCACTCACTCACTCACTCACTCACTCACTCACTCACTCACTCACTCACTCACTCACTCACTCACTCACTCACTCACTCACTCACTCACTCACTCACTCACTCACTCACTCACTCACTCACTCACTCACTCACTCACTCACTCACTCACTCACTCACTCACTCACTCACTCACTCACTCATTCACTCACTCACTCACTCACTCACTCACTCATTCACTCACTCACTCACTCATTTGAATATACCACATTTGTCTGTAGAAAATGCTACTTAAAAGTTAAGCGAGAGAGTCATTAGCTGTCGGATAACAAATTTACATGTATATACCAGATTCAAGACATTAGTTTTATTAGAGTAACCACTAAGTGTATATGAAAACCGGAAGTTACTACGTTCACATCTGGAAAAAAAATACGAAGGTTGAGTATTTTCATAGCGTTGTTTCATAGAAGACAATTTTTTCTAAATTTTTCAGAGGCCTGATCTGAACCGATTCAGTAGCACTTCCTGCGGATTAGTACCAGCAAACTAATATCACTGTCAGTGGAGTTGCATCACGATGACAAGCCTCCTAATTCTGTAACCAGTGGGAACTAGACACAGTATTGATTACTTTCCAGTGAAAAATAAAAATGTAAAGAGAAAAGTTGAATTGTGACATATATATATATATATATATATATATATATATATATATATATATATATAAGTGAGCTATAAAGAGAACACTGTTGGAATGTACAGTCTGATCTAATTTACTGAGTACATAGACAGAGTGCTAGCTCCAGACAAATATTCTATATCCACCACTAGCAAATCTAAAGCCTGATCCAGGTATTGTCATCATCAACTTGTTAAATATTGGTTACTAATCAATCGAGAATGCGTACAAAATACTTTTTAAAGTAAGAATCTCATGTACGAACAGATGACAATCATCAGTTAAGTAAATACACGATGGCACAGTGTGAAAAGAGTAATACTTGTTGCTCAAAAAAGGTGGCTATACAAACTTATAACACTAGTCTGTGACTATCTAACATTTGCAATGATTTACACAGACATACAGGTTTAGTAGGCAAAATAGCATTTACTGCAATCCCCAAACGTCTGGTGGACCTTTAATTTGTCAAGATAGGTATTTTAGAAGCCACTTAGGCTAGTAAGGTCATCTGTTAGAGTTCAGTTCCAGTCACAAAGGTATGAAAACCTGAAAGCATCATTAGCTCTCACTTGAAAGGTCTCACACAGCCTAGTAAATGGACTCATCTATTATTCATTAATTAGGTGAAGTTCACGCAATTGGAATGGATCGAAATAGATATTATTCCAAATGTAACAGTTAGTTATCAACAATTCTTCTTGAATACCTAGGCCACACATTACGAGTGATATATACATATCTAAGTGTAGGAATAGAAGGACAAAAATGTACATAAAACTTCCTTTCCCTAGATTTCATTTTCATCACATTTAGCATTTCCTTTATACCACTGAAAAGTTGAAAAAAAAAGAGAAAGCTGTAAACAATAACTACAGTTCTATCCTACCCTGTCAACTCTCCTCTCTTCCCTTCACAAAAAGCAAAAAGAAGCATACAAGAATGATGACAGTGAAGGATAATAAAAATGATAAAGTTTGTTAAAAAGTAGTCGGGTGTAAAATATGATTACTAATGATAATAATAATAACGGCAGCAGCAATAACCTAATTGCCATTGCTTTTATTTTCCACTTGAACCAGTGAGACAAGTACAACACAAAAGACAAGAGAGGTGCGAGGGAGAATGACAGTTAAATGCCACAAATACTATGTTTTTCCAATGAACAAATTCGCTAAAATAAAATAGGAGAACAGGAGACCAATACATATCATGTGTGAGAAGATAGCTTTGCCAATATTTTATAACAGATTAAATTGATGGAAAGAAAAATAAGCAAAGACGAAAGTTCAAAAAATAGAAAAGTGAAGGGAGATTTTATCTTCCTTTTAAAGTTGTTGAAACGATGCTATACTGAAAAAATAAACAAGAAAAGATAATAAAAGCATCATAAACAGACATTGAATTAGGTTTGTAGAGCATTGGGTAATGGTCGCTCTATATCACAAACTGACAGAAGTAGGAAAATGTGGACCATTGGATTCTGACCTTGGGGTTTAATGGTAAGATGGTCGCTGAGACATTTGAAAGTCGTGGGTTACATCCATGGTGGGGTTATGGGTGCGCAATGTTGAGGAGTCCTATACTAGGACAAAACAGATATCAAGTACTCGCACGACTTTTTATTTATCCTCCAACTGAGGTCACTCTATGACGAATATCAACTTGAAATACTCTGAGGAACTCTCATTTTTACGTAAATGAACCCACTTTGTTAGCCACTACCGGCATCTATAGGCTCGTTGGACAGACGTCGCCACCGTCAGACGCTGGGATAAGGGTAGATTTATGCGACAGTTGAGGAAGATAACAGAACTACGATTCTAAAATTTTTTGGTAACTACCACCCAATAATAAATAGTAGGGAATTCGTTGTGTGCTTGGTTGCTAGCAGTGGAACACATGATGCGTTTCATCCTATTTGGGACTCGTCCGCTGGATGTACCTGCACCCCGATGAGTGGTGTTAGTCTTACTGAAACTAGAACCCAGCGCCTAGGGCTTCAAACGCCAAGGCGCTATCCACTAGACCACTAAGGCACGGAACCACTTCTTGTACAAAGGGTGTCAGTTGGTTTTGATACTTGTAATGTTCCATTGCAGAGAGGTCAAGGAATTCGGCCCAGTATGGGAACGGGGGATTACAAGTATCAAACAGCAGGGAATCCACTTACCTTACAAACTTTGAACAGAAAACTAAGCGTGAAACGTAATCAAACCACTTGCGCTCGGGAGATTCAATACATGATCTAAATATTCTGAAATGACCACCGATGAAAAAGACTGCAAAACAGTGTCAGTTGACTTGGTGATATAAAAATCACAGCTGTTAGACATAACCAACTTGCTCAGGTGGATTTCAGCAAATGTGTAATACAAACCACGGTGACTGTGGTTAAAAGTATCATGCAGTTTATCAACTAGGCTAAAGAGCTGTTATGAAGATTCTAGAACAGTTTTGTGTTGAATGAGGCAACTGCAGATTATGCTCTGTAGTCTAAAAATGTCTAACCTGGTGATCTTCAGATAGGCAAGCAATGACTTGTCGACATAGTTACCAACCTCCAGTGATATTTTTTCGTGTCAACACACTTCAGTAAAATCTACTTCAGGTCAAATGAAAAGACTGACTATGTTTCACCTACGATATTAAATCGCTAGTATCACGGTTGAAGGATTTTATTGAATTGATGCCACGATCATAAAGCACAGTATCTTATCTTGTATCTTAGTGTGGATTAAAGTTTTCCCTTCAATTTGATATGCCTTCACAATCTCCTGTTTCTTTTTTCACAATACTTGGATTTAGAAACAGGGGCAAAAATACAAAAAGACTTAGCAACTTGAATTCATACTCTGAGATAGGACATTCATCATATAAACTGTCTGTGTTTATGACTATAAATGAATCTTAAGTTACAGAGACGAAGTAGGAACTCAACTGATGAAATGAAATGGATCAAAGAGAGACAGCAGTATATTCATTTTAGAAAACTGTAGATTATTCTGCAAGTGATGATTAGTTAATTGTTATTTTAAGTAGATTCGAAGCTTTTAACTAATATTTTGAAGTATATTTTTGTGTTTTAAAACTAAGTTAATCCACAACTGGATGTAAAGTATCTTCAATGGTCTGTAAACTTCCGTGATGCTTTTTGCTATGCAGTTTGAAACCGAAATTTCCTTGTAATTTTTTATTTACATTTATACGACTTTTAGAGGTAGCAATACTGGTAGTAATTATTTTGCAGATAATTAGTACCTCCCAATGTTAGCTGGACTTATTCTGTGCTATTTTCTACGAGGATTCTCACAGAGTCCATAGTAATTCGGTTCCAGTTCCTAATAATTCAATACAGTAAACATGAACTGATCCTTTATTTGGATTAGGACAGATTTATCTGAACATATTTTGATACGTTATCTATTAATTACAATGATTTTCAGTGAATTTTTTCTCCACATTAGTTTAATGTTAACTTTATACCAGGTAGAGCAGCAGGTCTAGTTTTCTTATGAGACCTGGCTCGTAAAAAGGAGACAAGAGGGATTAGAGAAAATCACTTCTTGATACCTTCAGAAACACTTTTTAAACATTTTGAAATCGATTTACAAGTTAATTTAAGAGTGTTAGGCGTTCCATTCCAGAGGCTGTCTATGGCCATTAGAAGAACCGTCTATGCTGCTAACCTTCGTTTATCATTTTCTAGTCGACCGATAATTGTGGCTCAGACAAAAAGGCCAACCTGCTCAGTTTCTCCACTTTCGTGTGTATTTATCAATGGAGCTGCTCCTGTGAAGAAAGCTAGATCAGGTGCACCGCTAGGCGGCTTAAGAAAAGAGCCGCTGAGCACATAGCTTTTATGACTAGTAAAAAGGACAAATGAAGCCAAAACGAAGTTCAGTTTTGTCGCATTTGGTCGATAGTGATCATGCAAGAGATAAGACCAAAGGATTCAAAATCATCCATCGTATTCTACCAAATCTTTCGAACAGAACTCGTATTCGCATACTACATGTAGCTGAGGTTATGAGAATTACGGAAAACAACCCTAGTCTTTGTGTGCAAAAAAGGAGTTTGTGTAACCCTTATCTCTGCCTTGACCTGAGAAAACAAATAACACCAAAGATAAATTCAGTTTTCATCCTCTTCCTTTTCTTCACTCCTTTTACATACATTTTTTATTTGCATAGACTGTGACTATCTACACCCTTCATTCTTTAGTATTACGTAACTTTATTTTCTTAAGTTTTAACCTACAGTGACTGTCTAAATGTCTGCAGTACCATGCTGTTCCCATAATCCTTATCATTACTGAGATAACAACTATTATTATTATTTGTCCCTTGGGTTCCTAATGGAACACAGGGTTTCAGTAGCACGTCTCCAGTGCACTCTGTTCTCTGCAAACTTTTGAACCTGTCGCCACGACTGCCCAGAAGCTCTCATTTCTTCCTCACACGATCTCCTCCATGTCACCGTAGCCACGAACGCCTAACTCGTCGCTTCCCATATGAGTTCCACTTGAGGGCCTGATGCGTGATGTCTCCAGTCGGTCTTCTTAGTGCACGCCCAATCCATCTCCACTTCCTTCTGCATATTTGTTGGGTGATAGGTTCTTGGTTGGTTCGTTGCCAGAGTTCTTTGTTGCTTATTCTTTCTGGCCATATTATTGCTGGGTCGAAAACCCGGTGGTCGATGATTCCAATCCGACAGTGATCCAAATTTTCATTTCATCTTCAATCATCAGCCAGTATCTAGATACCTATTATTTGTATGCATCTTCTACTTGTTACCATAGACAAAAGAATTCACCAGGACTGGTTTAATGTTTTGAATTTTTTTACTTTTATTAGTGTATATCAGAGTAAGGAGTGATAAGAGCTAACTGAAAACAATACTGTTCGCTTATATACCTTTTTCTAGTTAAAGAAGTTGTCATTATGTGGAACCTTAGGTTGAACAAAGTTGAAAATAAACTTGTCATTCCCTGAAAGTGAAGTATAAAACAATGGAAAATGATTGGTAATGAAGACGTTAAAAAGATGCATTAACTTCTCTAAAGAAAATCTGCTTCATCAAGGGAAAGTTAACTATGCAACACATCGCGGAAACAATTTATACTATACACTCAACAGTAATAACTAAGTCTGTTTTATTTTTTACAATAGTTATACCCATTTTAAATTTAAAACACTGTCTTTTACACTTAGTGTTGGCTTTATTCAGCTAGGAAAATGAAAGGAAGTGACCAAAATGGGAATCAACATTTCAAGTCTTCAGCTGCTAAAGTGTGCATTTCAATTTCATGTTGTTGTGTGGTCAGGGAAAACCTTATTGGGCAATTTTACCCTACAGCTGACCAATCAGAATAAGTTATTAAAGTTTTGACCTAGTGAACTTATGTGTTCAAGAAAAGGCGTATATAAATGATGTATTTTTGTCGAATAAAGTGCCCTCCTTACAGTAAAAGATCAGTCCTTCTCTACTAATATTTCCGTGGCTCAGTGAAGTATAAGGTACTGAGGAAGAACAGTCGCTATTCGTATACAGTCCATGTAGTATTAGGTTTATGTCGTTCGCATATTTCTTATTATTCAATCCAGTCACTCCAAAAAGTAACTATATTTTATCTTGTAATATTTGGAGTTCATGCCAAATTAAAATAATCAAATCGAACAGAAACCAACCATCTGTATTCGACATTGAAAGAAAAAAGAGCATTCTAAAAAAATTTCACTGTCGGCTTTTACTTTTTAGAGAAAAAATGTGTTAGAAAACAAACAAAGTGGAGTTAACAACTGAGTTTTTCTTCTGAAATAAATGCTTTTGGTCAACAGATACTTTGTCTTTATTCATTTATATTCAAGTATAAAAACAACTGATAGTAACAGGGGAGAAGAAAGACAACAAGTTTATCTACTTCATAAGTCATTTGTTTAGATAGGCAACACTTCTATTACCCTTTTTGATTTCGTCTTTTTCTTATTATTTTATCCTCAGTTTTGATTTTCGATTCTTTTATGTTTCTTAACTATTCATTTTGTATGTATCGATTACCGACTGTTAAAGAGGCAGAACTTTGAACAACAATTCCTGTAAGTTTTAATTTGAGATGGTTGAAAATATTAAATCAATAGCGCAGACATTGTGGTAGCTGAATTTAAGTTGAATTCAGAGCTAATGATGTTTTTTAAGATGAAAATGAAAGTCTACATCTCTGTGAACACAAAACAACTAAGTTGAGTTCCAACTGCTATAACTTCTATCAGAGAACACAAAGAAAAAGATAGTATAAGCAGTCACAAAGTAGATTTTCATCACTGATTAATGTAAGCTGAGAAATCATTAGGAAAAACTAAACAAAACTGGACAACCCTTTCTTCTTTGTTTAGAATCCTTCAGATGTGTACATCTGCGAAGGAGCACAGGATCTAGTACAAGAGCATCAGTTCATTAAACGATAGGCAGGAATCAAATGGTTTACATTTTTCAACGTATATCAATTAGAGGCATAATTAGAAAACTATCCACTTTTATTAGAGTATCCATCCTCATACTCTACTCGACTGAGCTTATAAGTCAAAGATTCCCCCTCTGGAAATCTATCATTACTGCGCACTAAATTATCTATTCAGGTTTATGCAGTATTAGGCTATGAAACAGAATTATTTTTCCAAATTTTTTAGAGAATAAAAAAAGTCATCCAGATCGTATAACTTTTAGTGAAAGCGTAGCGCCAAAATTTCGAGGAATATATCCGAGGTTAAAACAAAACCGCTTCGATTATTTCTACATGAATAACTTAGTATTAGCCCTGAATTGAATTTTTCAATCAAAGCACAATACGTACACGCTACAGACTAAGTGAAACAAGATTGACACTTGCTACATTCGATGTCAATTATGTAGAGAGGATTGACAAAAAAATCCTTACTCAGACATACATCTAGGTAATTTAGCAGTTAATATCAATGAGCGATCCAGTCATTCAGCTGCAGATCTTCTCTGCTATCTCAAACTCTTAAGGTTTTAAAGATACTCATCCTAGACAGACAGTGCATCGGTTTGAAATTGTCATACTTCACAGTAATACACAAAGAAAAAGTGGATAGCAAGACTGACATCAAGGTAAACAAAGGAGTATATGAGAAAAAATTCGAAAATCAGGCTTAGTCGAAATATCCGAGCCTTAGAAGATATCGAAGAACGAATACATCTGCACTGTTGTGGCCAATTTTCAGCTATTTCACAAAGAGTACACTACCACTGATTTCCGTCATCTCGAGGACCCCGGACAAGTAGTCTACACTATACACGGCTCAAACTAACAGTCAGGGATTTCATAAACACGTCTTAGTTTGGCCACCGTAAATCCTCTTCGAGCTAAGTGGTGGCTCAGTATGTGCAGTACATGTCCAAATCATCACAGTAGACTAAAGTTCATCAATCAACTTTCCTGTCTCGTCTAGTACCCCTTGCCTGACCTCAACGTCTAAATGTCTAATTTCCAAAATAAGGATATTTGCTTATATAGATATATCCTATTGGTGATAACAGTGCATCAAAGCAGTTGATGTCCCATAACAAATGAGTCTATCAAAAAGTAATGTCAGTTTCAATTCTCACATAAGCAACGGAAAAAAAACTAGACAGTTAAAAAACTCTTATTGACTTCAGAGGAGATGAACAAACAGGTAAACACCCACAAATTAGTCAAGGATTTGCATAACCTTGACAAAAGAATCAACCAGGTGCATTTTTTCTACATATTTCGAACCCACCAGCTGCATCAGTCTACATATCCAAGTCAGTATCCACGGTGGAAATCGGATTTAGCACCTAGCTTTTAAAGCTCCAGTGTGCTAAGCTGAGTATCGGCTTCTGAGGCCCAGTTATCTATCTAAAAAAAAACCATCAAACAGTATGATTTCATATTCAAGGGGCAAAGTGTGACGTGATGTTTTTCAAAAGGTTGATGATAGTCTATAATAGAGCACGATGCCTTGATTTCGTAGTCCACGAAACATTTATTTGATATTAGCCAGATATGTAGCTGTCTGTCGTTGCAGTAATATTGAAGCTTGGATATAAGCAGATAATGTACCAAGATAGATTGATCAATCAATTCAGTCTTTTAAATCAACGACTTGAAAGATAAAAGATTCCGTAACAACTGATACGTTGTGTCATAAGAAGTAGCTCTGATGACTTGGCATTTGAGTAGATAATGCTGTGGTATTCAAAGTAATGCATACAAATTGGAGTGAAGACGTAAGCATGGATGGAGATATATCTCAACGATGAGTTCCAGATTGGAGAAAATGAGAATTTTTTACCTTCCCAGTAAACGACTTACAAATAAAATTACGCTCTACGGTTTATTCAATCAAACAAATTGACTCATTGTGCTACAACTTCATAATATGCAGTATATCCTTTCAAAAAGAAATATTTAGCAGAATATTAGGTTGAGAGTCTTCGCTTCAAAACTAGTGAAGTATACAACTACTAGAGGTTAATTATGGACTAAATATCACCCACATATACAGAAAAAATAAAATGTTTGAGCTTTCAGAAGAGTTAATGGTGCAGATGATTAGGAGACAACTAACTACTCGAGATAAATAACAAATCCTCCTCTTCAAGAGGATGCTTCATTTTCATCTAACAGGAGGAAAATTACATAACGATTCAGAATTATCAGGATATTAGACTAAACACAATTCGTCAGATGATAGGACAGAAAGCAAAGAGTTTTTATCGTCGTTGTGGTATGGATGAGCATAAAAAGATGATACACCTGAAAAGTTTCAAAAATCTGCAATAATGTCGTCGATATTGACTATTATGGATCATATACAGTGACATCTTAATTATCTAATGACTACTGTTACTCTGAATTGATAAGAGACAACCTTTGAATAATTATCATTCTATGGAGTAAAGTAATGTGACTGGAACCCAAAACAACACAATCATCCACCAGTAATATACAATCCAGGAATAACTAATTTATAAACCATCTAGACATTTACATAAAACTATCATCCTACTTATTTCACTACGGATTCGTTTTACTCTTCGTTCTTTTAAATGTAGTCATATCACTTAAAACTCAATAAACCATCACAGTAATGTCTATAAAAAAGAACTTGAAGGAGATAACCATTCATTCAGCAAGAGGTACTAGCTATCAAACCATCTGCACAGTAATATGATGACTACTTGAAATGTACTCAGCAACTACATGCATGTTTGTGCAGTAAGCAGTGAGTCAACCAATGTACACTGTTCAGTCCTACAGGAGGTTTATCGTGGCCCGAATAGCTCAGTGGTAACGTCTCTGAGTGTAGTACCGGATGACGTGGATAAGAACCTCAGGTGAGACATCAGTTTTATCTAGGTTTCAGATACACCTAGCTGACGTGTACCAAGAAGTAAAATATCTAGGTTCACGGTTTCCTGCCGATTGCTTCCACACAACTAACAATGAGCCACGCAACCTGGATGCCCTGATGGGTTTCGAACACATAGTCAACCGGGTGAAAATCGAGTGCCTAGATCAATGATTCACAGGTCTACACTATTACAATGATCACGATGACTACTACTATTCCTCCCCTGAAATGAAGTGACTACAAGCAAACGGTGTACAAACAATATGCGGAGATAATTTAATTCAGACATGAACAACAAGGCTGTTAAAAAGCAAATGAGATTAATACCAGATAACAAATAGGCGACCAATAGTAGATTATTTGAATATCATTCACTATAGACTGTTCTGTAAGCTGTGACAAAAGGAGTACGACTTGGCGATAGAAAAACAATACTACTCGGTTATCAAGGTTGATAAGCAATGCATACAACAGTAATGGTGATTAGAAAAAAATAATAAAACTACTAATTATTACGTCATAAAACTAGCTATGCAAAAGTACAATTGAAATTATATCAAAATTAGTTTGTAGTTAGCAGTACACTTATCAGTTAAACGATAAAAAAAATATGAGTTGTTATATTGTATAGTGTAAGGTTATGCAAAGTAGATTGAGATGGTTACATCATCTGTAACAACAAAAGTAAGGTCTTTTATACGAATGACTTGTAAGTTGATCAAAAAAGCGAAAAAAATTTCATGAAACTTGATGGTAGAAAGGAAAGAAGCTGATAAAATATAGCCTTTTGAATACCTTGAAGTTAATGAACACATGAGAATTTCAAGCTGCGTATCATGACTTATAGTCGAGACGCTTTACTTCATATTTAGTTGGTAACTAGTTTGACCATTAGAAACGAATTAGAAGACTCAGTTAATTATCTCACCCAGTTGAGCTGTACACCTGAGGAAATCTCTGTAAGGATAAGAAAGGCTACTTAGGCTTCTTTCAACCTACACTAACATGTACATTCCGTGGTATAAGGCTGTGAAGCATAGGTAATGAGAAGTAATTTATCGTTGATGCTATCAAAAAAGCAACACCACTGAAGTATGCTGCTTTTATGTAAAGAATACTCAATAAAAAAATGCATATCATATACATATAGCATATACATATACTAGAAACTAACCATAGGATAGACATGAAAACAGCCTTTAAAGTACTACATAAAAGTGGTCAGAGCCGAGTGCTTAAATTTATTGAAGCTCTTGCTATCCGTAAATTTAAACCCCCTTTATGTATACAAAAACAATTCGTACTCACGTTGAACCTACCTTGGTAGTATTGATTTTAATTTTCATACCAAGAATAAGGTTTTCCTTTTTTTCTATCCCTTCCTATTTCTATGTTTCCTATTAACTTTATTGACCTTTTCGTAAATTTTCATATAAATAGTTCGACAAGTCCATGTGTGATCAGATTGTTCGAAATGTATAGCGCTAATACATCACATGTTTCAGATAATCTTCGTCTTCTCATTACGCTGTTTAAAGTATATCAGTTGATTGGATTTCGAAAATGCAACAAATTGCGAAACATATCACGTACATACAAGCATACTTCAATTTAATGTTCACTGCATGATAGAGGGTAAATGAAGTGTCAAAGAATCCAGAGTAGTCAAACCAAGGCAAGGCACCAATCCATGAAGTCTCTGGCTATAAGTATCATGGTGTAAGACCACACAAAAACTGAAGTCGATGATTGAAGGCTTTAGGTGAGACATGATATTAGTTCATTGACCAATTTATTCTTCCTCTTGCTATAGTATTGCTAGGCATGAATACATTTGAAGGCAAGCATAACTACATCAGATCGAACATTATTTTTGTCCTTAAGATATGAAAACAAATGCTGTTTTGAGTAAGGTCACTACTCAACTAAGATACTGTTGCTTAAGTCACTTTCAATATTTAGGACTAGATGAAAAAGAAATATTTACTTGTGAATAAACAACATTAACCCTACTTTCGATCTCTAATCCAATGCTCTTGTTAACAAACAAATTAAGAAGTAAACAATATCAGCCGAATCAATAACCTTTAATTAGTCAGCATATCAGGAGAAAAAAAGCTTTTACATCAGCTTAAATGGATTTTCAACACCAATATCAAGTCAGTGATTCTATATGGTTCAGAAACTTGATGCGTCACGGAAAGCATTTCCAACAAACTACAGACATTCATCAACAGCTGCCACCTACGCTCACCCGATACTGAAGATCACATGAGAAGTCCAGAATAATAAGAATAAGCAACAAGGAACTCTGGCTGGCTGGCTGGCAGGCAGGCAGGCAATGAATCAACCAAGAAGCTATCCCCCAACAAATATGCAGAAGAAGAAAGTGAAGATGGATTGGACTGGGGATACACTGAGAAGGCCGACTGTGGACATCACGCGCCACGCCACGCCACGACACGCCATGCCACGTCAGGGCGTAGAGTGGAATCCCAATGGGAAACGACGAGCTGTGTGTCTGAGGGAGGGTGACATGGATGAGATCATGTGTGGAGGAAATGAAAGCTTGTGGGCAGTCATGGAGTCCGGTTTTGAAGACTGTAGAGAAGAGAGTGCAATGGAGGCGTGCTACTGAAGCCCTATGTTCTCTTAGGAACCCAAGGGAGAAATAATAATAATTATTATAAATGGGGATTACTTATTATCTGTCTGCATGTGTTGTCTCGATTTTGACCTAGTTCGATATCTTTTTAATCAATGTTACTTTCGAACAATAGGGTGACGTATGAAACAGCAACAAGGAAGATGAGTAAACTCATCTGATCGATAATATTAATACTACTACTAATAATTTCTGCTCATTTTGAAACCAAGCTAAAAATGAACGTTTTAAAATTGACTCAAGTATATTAGTGATAAGCGTCTAAGATAAACGGTGAAAAAAAGCGTGCTGAGAAGTGATAAAAGACAGAACTATCTAGACAATAGATTATTACAATCATGTTGCTTTAGAAGAATTCGATGAAGTCTATTCAACCCTGTTTTACTCATGAAAATGTTTACGAACAAAGGGAATTTTTTATGAAAATAGGATTAGAAATTCTATTGTAGGCGAAGAAACTTTTCTATGCGTTCAAGTACTACACAGAGAGAGTTACTAGCATTCAGTCATCGGCAAGTGATGACTAACTACTGTAGAGAATTAACTATAATGAAAAGTGTCTTCACATAAATGAATTATCTGAAGTCAAGGAACCGAAGAGCAATCTAAGTCTTGAGGTTATTCTTCGAAGTTCACTATATTCCATAGAAGTTATGCAACATAAGTCGACCAAGTAAGAGCATTGTTGGCAAGTGAATTCTAAGGGATGAAATCACCAATAGGATTAAAAAGGCTTTTTGTCTATCTCTAAAAAGAATCATAGAGGTATATTTAACACAGAAGTAACTACGAAGTAGAACCCAAAGATGCGTTTAGTGAAGTAAAATTAGAAGATAAGTTGTGCTACATAATACAGTGGGGTTTGACGTGATTTAATGTTATCGAGCGAATGAGGCAAAGGATCGATTCCTTAGATAGAAGGCTGCTGTTTTAGAATAAGAAAACTTCACCCTTGAGTAAACACTGGTTTTTCAACGATGTGGAGAGTACTTTCTCATTTGTTATAACAAACTCCGTTATATAACAGATTTCAATTTTACGAAAAACTACCTTCTGAAACAAAATACCGAAACCTGACTGGTTATTTCAACACTTGCTACAATGATCATTTAAGTCACTCAGTGTGTACATAATATTATGCTATGGAGAGTACTTTACGTTCAAAACTTTAGCGGTTCAAAATCTCGTATAGGCACAGGTAAAATGTACTTCCATCAAGTTTCATAGCATCTGCTTCATCGTTAGGTCAGCAATTGAAAATGGAATGGTCAATGCTTTCTAGCCTTGTATGGACATAATATATACGAAAAATATCAACACATTATAATGTAAATTACTTGGTTGGGGCTAGTAGAGGAATCCGGGAAGCGCGTTTCGTCCTATTTAGGACTCGTCAGCCGGGTGTACCTGCACCCCAGTGATTGATGTTGTTCCCACTTAGACCCGAACTTCATACCCATCACTTCAAACGCCAAGACGTTATGCACTAGGCATGTGTATTATGGTAATTTACTTGGTTGTAAATTACCACAATTAACATTCAGGCAATGTCGAGGCATCCATGTAGGAGCCTATATGCCAATAGAGGTCGAATAATTCGATCCAGTAAAACAACGGAGAATTACAAACATATCAATAAGTAGTAACATTACAATGTAGTTTGACCAATGAAAAAGAATCAAATAAGCACATTAAATAATCTCGCTATAGTGAGGAAATTAATTTTAGGACTTATTTATTAACTTAAGATGAGTAAAAAAGATAACTAAATTCTATTCGAAACATGCAACAAACATGCGAAAAGAAGGAGATGATGAATTTAACAAATGTCGCCAGTCAAATATTCTTTATGAGTATGATGATTTATAAGGAATCTTAATGTTAACCTGTATACACAAACAAGGTGATAAATAGTTTCTGAGTTCAACAGGTTTTTCTTACATGTGAAAGAGATAATTAGTTGATAGAAGTAGTTCATCTTGAAGGATTAAATGTAATTATCAGGGTAGAGAAAGCTTTCCTCAAAGGGATAAGTGAAAATAGACACTAGTGAAGTGCTAATCGACAGGGACAGTTTTGGTGAAACAGTGAACATCCAAAATTTAGAGTGGATAAAGGAAAAGAAGAATATAGTAACAGACAGCACACTTTAGAATGGATAAACTTCTTCTGAATCCAGACTTAAAATTTGGAAATATGAATTGTCATAGTTTCCAGATTTTGAAAAAGTTGAGAACGTATGTCTTTCATGAAACTCTATAAATAAGAATGAAGAAGGAAAAGTATTCTGTAGCTCTGTCTTATAACATTTGATTGATTCTGACCACTTGGCAAGTGCAGAAAACAACTTCAGAGTCATCTATAGAATTTCTACAAACCTCATGAAAAGTGTACACCTGAAATTGCATCACACTGAGGAAGCCATCAATACAAGAGAAAAACTTTGGCACTGTAGTAGATAATTCAACTTAACTTGGTGAATTGCTGATTAATTTAGAAATTTTGACAAACAAATGTATCAGTAATAATAATAATAATAATAATAATAATAACGATAGCAACACTGTGAAAGAGGAATTCAAAGTACAAGGAGAGCAAATTAGACACACTACGTAGGATTCTCAATAAAGGTTAGGATTCTAGTAACACATAAACCTACAAATTCACTGATAAACATATCTACGTTAAAACATTCTATTGACCCAATTCGGCGAAATAATTTAGTTGACCAAATTCATTATGATAATTATGAGATCAAATAAATCAGTTAAAATAGTCGAATAGAGTCAATTAGGCTGTCCAAGCACAAAAACCTAGCTTAATCATGACTGGTAGACAATAGTAAGAAAAGGAATCGAGAAAGAAGTTTGACTATGCCTAGGCATGCAATCGCATATAGCCAAAGGGGATACAGTGGTAGTCCTTAAAATTAACTTGGAAGAATGGAGTGAAGGATCTATAATTGAGTCTACGTCGATTGACTGATTGAACACCAAATATATGCAACAGGGATGAGTTAGCACCTGCTTTATATATGTGGTAAATTCCATTAGGATTATCATAATGAAGCACACATTATCAGATTATTATTTGTCCCTTGGGTTCCCTAAGGGAATATAAGGCTTCAGTAGCACGCCTCCATTACACTCTCTCCTCTGAAGTCTTCAAAACTTGGCTCCACGACTGCCCACAAGCTTTCACTTCCTCCACACATGATCTCATCCATGTCACCCTCCCCTCAGACACACAACTCGTCGTTTCCCATTGGGATTCCACTCTACGCCCTGACGTGGCGTGGCGCGTGATGTCCACAGTCGGCCTTCTCAGTGTATCCCCAGTCCAATCCATTTTCACTTTCTTCTTCTGCATATTTGTTAGGGGATAGCTTCTTGGTTGATTCATTGCCTGCCTGTCTGCCAGCCAGCCAGAGTTCCTTGTTGCTTATTCTTATTATTCTGGACTTCTCATGTGATCTTCAGTATCGGGTGAGCGTAGGTGGCAGCTGTTGATGAATGTCTGTAGTTTGTTGGGAATGCTTTTCTTGACGAGCTGTCTCTCAACTATCACACAGAATCACTAACTTGACATTACTGTTCAAAATCCTGATCCTGTTCATGCTGAGTGCAGTAGATATCCACACTGGTTTCAGGTTAATGAAGGACTGTTTTGCTGGTTTTCCGATCCTGGCTTTGACGTCCTCATCTGTGCCGCCTGTAGTTGAAACGATTCTGCCTATGTAGGTGGGTATGTGAAAGAGACTACTTCCTTTAGGTTTCTCCCGTTGATGGTGATTGATGCTTGTTGTTGTTGTTGGTTGGGTATCTTCATCACCTCCGTCTTCGCTACATTCACTTGAAGTCCCGTCTTCAGTGCCTCTTCTGTCAACTTATTGAATGAAGCACAGACAGACGAATAAAATCAACATAAGACCTGGTGTTATTGCATAACGGATTAAGTCAGCTTATCGCACTTCAGCACATCAAGCCAGAATATACTAAAATTAAAGATAAAAAAGTTGAGGAGAAAAGCAGTCAAAAGTGGTGAAAATTAGTCAGAAGAGGGCATGCAAGAATGCAGGAACCCTGTTTGATGATTATTATTAAAATATTGTCTGGATACATCTGCGCCAGTTTTCGTTGTCACACAGGCTCCAATCGCACAATCTATATCTTCCTACACTACTTAAGCTAACGGTCAAAGACTTCATGCAATATTGTTATGCGTTACTCTGGTCGCTTCTGATTTCTTTCTATCCTAAAACTACTTCATCCAACATTGTGAGGTGAGGCAGGAGATGACTGAGTATGTGTAACATATCTCAACCATCTGAATCGATGAGCGTTAACAACATCATCTACTGACCATCTTATATTGCCCAAAACTCTATGCTCCACGACATACGGCCTATGCTATGAAGGTAACGGTGCTCAAAACTATTAAGCTCCCGCATGTCCTTTACCCTTTATGACCATGTTTCACAGCCATACAGAAGAACACAGCAAACTGCATTACAATACACTCGACCTTCAATAGACAGTCGAACGTCACAGCAGTGCCACATTTACAGTGTGTCTATGAAAGCCAATCGAGTCTTTTGTATCTTTCCCGTGATTTCGTCTGCCGCTGAGCCACCAGGGCTGATTAAGCCTCCTAGATAATTCAAGTAATCACTATGTTCAACCACTTTACTGCCTATTTTTAGACAAGTCATCAGGGAAGACCAGCGTTGGAGCAGCAATGTTCGTTTAGGTGACGAGAAACTTCTCAATATTCTCCGACTGCTAGTCAAGGTGCCTGGAAGAAACGGCATCTTCCCCTAGCAGGACTATATCGTCTGCGTAGTCCAGGTCTCCTAAGGATTCTCCTGTGGTCAGTCAGACCACGAGAGGGAGACCTCTCTAAGTACGTCTATGATAAAATTGAGTAAGAATGGAGAGAGTAAACATTCTTGAAGGACAACATTCAGCGTACAAAAATCACTGCACACTCTAACAAGACCACGAGTACAGAGTCTATGGTCCTCAATACTGAAGATAGCACCAAGCTTCTTCCAGATGAGTGAAGTTGTCCGATTCCGATAGCTGCCTGTCGAATTCCTCGTTGAAAACGGTGTTAGTACTGTAATTACCGAGCTGTCTTTACAATGGGCTTGTTTTTATCGTTTTTCTACTACCATTTAGACACACACATACGCGGGTCCCAACTACCGCGTGGTTGCTATCCAGGCACGTGCTCCAGAAGGAGTAGCAATCTTCCACTGACCCTATGGAGCGATAGTGTCTGTGACCACCCTTTTAGTTGATCTCGAGGGACACCACGTTAGACAGTGTCTCTCTACAATGTCTGAAGTTCATGTTGGATAGAAATAGATGCCTGTTTGAGCGCATTTGTAACAGATGATAGCCGTTATCTGTACGTCCGACAGGGTTTCTGAAAGTGCCACCCAAGTGACTTTCTGCCTTACTTAATATACTCACTTGAGAATTGAAATCAGCTTCTACAAAGACGTCTGAACGGTTAGCTTGCAGTAAGAGGTTAGACAGCTAACAACCGAGTTCATTCTTAGCTGCTTCATCCAAACTACAGTCAATGAACGTGTAAGCAGAGTTTAAAAAGAGACGACAGCATGCTTCACTGGTCTTTTTAGTTGTCACTGCACAGGTTCAGTTGAAGAGCGTACAAACGACTGTCAACTAGCATCAAATTGAGTACTGCACTTTCTACCTTAGGCCTCAATGCTATACCTACACTTGCTAGATTACGAAAACTAGCTATTAAGTCTTCAGAAACCCAGAGAATGGCTTCTGCAGATTCCCTACACTGGTCAGGTGAGGTTAAGTGAATAGTCGCACTTGATTCCTGTATGTATGTCTCAGAAACAGCACAAATCTACCACCCGAGATGTCAGAGTTTTGACTAGCAAAGCTTGTTATCCAATTTGAAGGAGGGTGCGGGCAATGAAGCTCCAATTTGTGGTCTATAGCGCGGTTTCAGGAGACCAAGTATGCTGTTCCGTGTTCCGATCGTTGTCAGAAGCTGCATAGCCGCAAGAAATTAAAGATGCTGTAGGAATATTGATTGAGAGACTCAAAGGAAGTCTAGGTGATAAGGAAGTGTAAGGCTGATAATGATCTAAGTCCTGACAGTGTTGTAATGGGGTTTGACACTTTCCAGCTCCCCACAAGGTGAAAGGTTAGTTCTTCTTACGTTACCTGAGAAAGGGTTAGTAAGCGACCACAGAGCGAGAATTAGCACGATATAAAATATGTATCAAAGTTGTGGAATTACTCTATGTGATTATGGACAATAATCTGTGTGCGGAACGTAATCCAGCTAGTAATACTGTTTTACTATATAATACACCTAATGTAGCCAAGTGAAATAGAGTTGTAGGAGCCATGACAATTCATATTTTGAAGTCTGAAGTTTGCATTCAAAAGAAGTTCATCGAGTCACTCGATTTGCAGTGGAAATGAGTATTTAACCTTCAAATCTTTCCTTCCGTCCTTTACGAAAATACTATATCTTATCGCACATCGTATTCTTCTACCACAAAAATACTGATTTTTCAATACATCCATCGATTCCTCTAATCGTATTGTATCAGTTAACTTAATAATTGAGACCGTTCACAATTATTATTAGTCCATTATCAGCTTGAAAAGTAAAAACAAAAGAAAAAAGCGAAATTAGAAAGCTGAAGAATATACAGTTATGGGTGTTTAGGACTGAATTCCACAGTCGAATAGTACACTGCTACGCGAATCCAAGTATTATTTTATTAGCTTCTTCATTGATAACTTGAAACATGCTTGCCAGTATCAACATTATGATCATGATAAGACAAATAGCATGCGACTGAACTTCTAAGGCTACCGTATTATGAAGCTAATAACCATTTGTTGTATCTACCAGCAGAAAGAATGAGCACAACGCTCAATAAATTACGAGTGTGCTTAGCGTTTCTATCTTTTGTTCTCACACGTGGATATTTTGATTAGGCCGTCTACTATTTTAAGGCCTTGTACATATTCAATGCATTACCCTAAGTAAAATGTCACTGTGTTGTATACTGAGTAGATTGGCAGTCCACCTTCGTCTTCTCTTCGAGTTAATTGGTGTGACATTAGTGGTAGTAGAATCAGTTAGAATACAGTAACTCGAAGAATAACAGTGGTTAGTCAGGACCAGCATTTGCCTTTCCACTCAGTCCGTTGATCACTGGATAAAATAGAAAACCCAAAGATGAGGTCAAAACTAGTAAGAATAGCCAAATTGTCATGTTAGTGAAGTAACACCACTTAGTACAGCATTTCACAACACAAACAAACCGGCCCGTCTTCCTTACATTCAGTTTATTCACTATCATAAATACATATGGACCGATATACACACTGATATAGTAAGAATCGTTATTTCCCTGTCTTTTATTGCTTGTACTGATTGCATTGACGAATAACAAATTGGCTACACAGAAAATTTGATATACAGGCTTCCCCAAATGATGATGAATTACTTGGATACAAGTCTTTTCCACTGAACAAAAATTTGGTATGAACCTTCTTCGCGATAGCCAAGAAGACTAACTTGTTTCAGTTGCTTCCTTTAGAATACTTATGGACGAATCTTTCAAGATATTCATTTTCGTCCAAGTTAAAAAAATCATTCAATAGGGTTAGGGATTATTTGTGCCGACGACATGATTGAGAGATAAGAAAATATTTTGAAGGATTTTAACAAGTATTACCAACAAATCCCTTCAGACCCCCTTTTTACGAAAGACTCTACAGCACTCATTAGTGATTTGCTTCGAGATGAGATTTCCCGAAATTCTAATGAGAAAACGTGACCTGTGGGGCAGACCATGTGGAACAGGAGGACAAATACTCAGCAGCCGCGTTGGTTGATGGTCACGCTATATCATGAAATGAAAGGGGTAAGAAAGTATGGATCATTGGATGCCGACCCAGTGGTTCAGTGACAAAGTGCTCACCATAAGATTTTAAGGTTATGGATTTAATCTCTAGCAGGGCCATGGATAGGCGCTGCTGAGGAGTCTCGTACTAGGATGAAATAGCCATCTAGTGCTCCGAGATTTCCAATGTTTTTCCAACTGATTTCAGTTCATGGTTAATATCAACCGAAATCAATAAATCCCGAAAACCCTCAAATTGAATTAATCTAGCGCTCATTGGAGAATAGCTTCGACAGATGATTCCTGAAATTCCAACAAAAAGTCATGACCGGTGGGGCAAACTTGGTTTACGTGAGAAGGGTAAATATTCAGTCTGCAGCCTACATATGAATCAGTAGCCAATTAGGTATTTGTCTGTCTATCCTGATGCACACAATCAAGGTTAAAATGCTTACTTCATACATACCCATTCGCTTAATATCAGCATTATTCGTATTTTCAATCGACTGTTTTGATATGATGATTATAGGAAATAAGCTTTTTGTTTGAACTATTATCTACAAAATTTTACTGTACCACCATATGCTACATTAAATAAACTATTCAAAAATAGAATTACACTCTACTACGGTATGGAGATTCTAGATTTATTCTTAATCTCAACACATATGTTCGAACAATTATTTTGATAGTTCACATTAGTCAGATCCAAAATTGAGGTTTTCTCCTATTTGACGCTTATCAGTTGGAAGTAATTTTCTCTTAATATCTATGAGCTCCTTTGAAAATTGGACCCTATTCCGTAAAAAGCCACTGGGCTACTAAGTGACGACAATAACTTCTTATATTCATCACTACTTGTTTTCAGTCCTCATTTCAGGTTATCCAGTCTATTAAATATCATATGAATGTCATAGTGAGATTTCGTATACGGCTGATGATATTACTGAAGGAAGAAAATCCTATAGTTTGAATCTTAGTAGCTTTATTTCTCACTGAAGCTGATATTCGTTTTCGCCAAAATGTAAGATTTTAAGAAAATTTACAGATAAATAAGTTTTTAAATGCTAAGTATAGTCTTTCGCTACATTCAATCACGCATAAAACACACGTCTGAAGACGAAAAAAACCACGTTTTACAATGCTAAGGGATGACAAAACTACTTATAAGTAGTTTGGGTGTGTATATTGAAAAATCAACTTTACAGTTTTTCCACATACTACCAAAAGCTTGAGTTGAATAAATGATAATGCATTTAGTTTTATATACTGACAAATCAGTCCCTGATAGTTATCAATTATTCAGTGCAAGCATGAAGTGGATAACATCTTAATACGTATTTTATAATAGAAAAAAATAGTGAGATGTAGAGAGAAATCTACAAAAAAAACACTACTTCATAATAATTTAATCCAAATTGATAATTAAAAATGCATTAATAATTATTTATATTACGGGAATAGAAAAGTCGCTGAGGGGAAATTCGTAGCACAGTAAGGCTTAAATGACAAGGAGAATCGTTCAACAAATGAACTTAAAAAGGGAGGTAGAGGGTAGTAAGAATATAGGAAATGAAACACCAACTTAATTTTTAGTAATAACAGTTTCGTAGATATTAGGATTTCACAATTAATTTCATAACTTAGGTCAGAAACTGGGATTATGGTTTACGATAGGTGACTGGTAGGTACAGGATAGAAGAGACTAGATTGTGTTTTTTTCGGATATGAGATGCGATTACATAGAATGACTTCTTACTTCATAAGTAGCTCAGCTCATTTTCTTCACGTCACGAAAACCTAATATGTGCTAATCTGCATAGGTGTTGGTTATAAGTGAAACTGTCTGGCACCTTCGAATTCATCTCAAAAATCGCTCTTTGCACCCTTGAGCTTCGGCTTTGTTCCACTCTACTCTCCATGTCAAATATTTCCTATGAAAATTATTTCAATTGTAGCAAGGGTAATTGGAAATTCATACGCTTTAGATGTGTATATGATGAATATAATAATCTAGTCTCAGAGGAGTGTGAATGGATTAAGTCATGACTACTAAATATATTCACAGAAATAACTTTCGCCTTCTGTACTATATGCTTTACTGAATAACAGAAATAGAAGACAAAGGCTGACATGTAACGACAAGAACAAATTTTCCTAGGCGAAAGTACACCACATATATTCATTTCTCTAGGATAAAAAAATTTATATAAACGGTGCAAGGTCGGCTGATCCATTTTAATTGGTCTAGGGGAATGTTAGACTACTTAGTATGATTATTCTGACATTATACAACAACACAAATTAAAACACAGAGCTCTATAGATGTTTTACCTCAGTAAGTAATGAGATAAAAAGGGTTGAATCGTGTTCCGGTTATAATCTATCTAGTCTCCTGACAATATTCTTATTTAATATAGCTGAAAAGAATAATTGACTGGTTTTAAACAGATGAATGTGAGGAAATATTTATCATTTTTACGACAAAGCATAACTAAAATTCTCTAAATTTCATGATTTTCGTGTAGGGCTATTCTACTCTTCCTCTCCTACCTTGACCTTAAAGAAATTAACTTGGTCACAATCCTGTTAGACGAAGACGCTACGAAAATGGAGTCTTCTGAACGCACTGACTGGCAATATGAAAATGTTTGAGATGCATTTCTCACTACCCAAATGCACACTGCTACTACAACACTAGTCTTCGCTGGTGCCCTACCTAACAAAAGGTAGTGAAATGGTTGAGGACAGAGATCAATTCTGTTGCCTAGGAAGTCGTATCAGTTCTGATGGATCAGCAGCCGAATGAATTTATCAGGGATGCCGATATCCCTTAATATTCCATACTTACAGTTATGTATATATTTGAACTGTTTAGTCGCGCTCTTTTCCAGCGCATGGATCATATTTCGTATGACCCGTTAGTGTTCTGATTAGTTCCTATCTCTTTAAGTGTACTAATGATTCCTTGTCTTTCAAGTTTGTTGTAAACTCTATAAATAGGTTCAGTTTTTACTCATAAACGCTTCAGTCCGACATACTATAAACTCATCCAGTTTCCAGTCTCTTGATTTCTGTTTGTGAATCATTCGGGTTGCATCACCTCAACCCTCGACTACCAATCGTTAAATATTTCCGTCCGTCCTCACAACTTCGTATCATAACAGAATTTCAGCATGGACACAAAATGCTCAACTGGCCTTCACCAACTCACTCCAAGCATGGCGCCACTGTGACATCTTATTGTCTATTATGAGTCCAGTGTAGTGCGCTGTATTTCAGTGTGTTTTACTATACAACTGTAAAACATGGTCAGTAAAGGTAGAGAATATAAAAAGGCTTCAGGTGTTCGACCACCGTTGTCTTCATAGCATGCGCCGTATGTTTTGGTGACAAGACGTCAGTAATGTGGGAGTCGGGAGTAGAGTTTTCGGCAAAAGAAGATGGTTAGTTGATGAAGTTGTTGATCTTCATCGACTCAGATGGTTGGGTCATGTGTTATTCATGCCTAGTCATCGTCTGTCTCAGCAGACTATGTTAGTGTCTCACTGTCCCTTCTTTTCTTAGCAAGCATTTTTACCACTTTTGACCACCTTCCTTATTTCTATATCCTTCACCTTAATGTCTCCTACCTGAATGAGCTGATATGAGGTGTGGCAACTTGAACCGTTGCACGGTATTACCATATCTTATATCGACACTGACTGACTTGACACTAGTCAGTTGAAGGCATCTGTAAGCCTTCCATAATGGTATGAACATATGCCAAATTTTCACATAAGGTGATCAAAAGTGATGACAGTATTCTTAAAGGTATATTTATCTATCACGCTACGCCATGATTAATTGTTCCCTTGAACAACGAAAACACACGTAATAAAATAACCTAAATGGTAAAAATAGGTCAGTTGCAACACCAGTACGGAAAAATAAACTTAAGTAGAATGTGTGATCTTTATGTTATTGAATGTAAGGTCACAATAGACGTAAAACTGAAATGAAATTCTTGGTATGAGCAATTTAGTGATAGAAAACTTCCCAAAAAATTTAGCCTAAAAGGGCATATTTGGAAGAATACAAATCCGAAAAGGGCTGTTAAGAGAAGTTGGTAAGGTAAAAGTGGACAGGAGAATGGACAGACAAAGAGAACAGAAAACAACTAACCGGATGGAGTGTTGGCATAACCATAAAACATACACTCTCTCCAAACATTCTAGATGAGAGCAGTTTAGCCATTCAGGGTGCACATTTACGATGATAAGCGCTGTTCTGTATGTATACTGAATCACTACACAGCGCATACATACACGAAAGCGAATGAACATTCCAACAATCATGTTAGTATAGTTTACATAATTTTCTACTTTGAAACACATCCTTCACTGAATAGGTTAAATTTTAAAAAGAAATCCGTGAAGAAATGAACACGATTATAGTTTGAGTTACACAGTGGGGGAGGGGAAGAAACAAAGAGGTGGAGAAAGGCAGTAAGTTCTAGTTCGAGAGACAATCGCATCAGCTAAGATGAAAAACTAATCTATTCAACGAAACAATATTAGTTTAATTACTAATTCATTACCATTTCGACTAAGATAGCCGCGGTTTGGTAGACTAGTAATGATACTGGGTGATGATTAAAAGTGGAATGAAAATCTGGATCGCGGCGGAACTCGAACCGGCAACCGCCGGGTTTCCGACCGTACCTCGTAGCTCAGTTGGCAGAGCACCGGGCCGAAACACCAGTGGTTACTAATTTATTATCAATGCAATTCAACACGGGACAGGTTCACTTACTACATAATGAACTACTCTTGTTATGTGAGGACCAGGCAGAAGTGGGTGGAGGGGAGTTCAATCTGAGACATAATATTTTGAGGTCGAGTCATTGAGCCATACTTTCTTAATCCAATTATTAATGAATAATGAAGGACGTTGAGGAGTTTTTTCGCACTGGTTTTAGTGACTTATATAGCGCACATTACAGAAATCTCCATGGATGTGAAGTCCGGACTTTGTACAAAAGTATCAGTCCAATACAAAATAGTTCTTTATTTTGCTATTTTTTCAAATATACTGCACCGGGATTACATGAATAAAATACACCTTATACGGTGTGATTGTGTTAGGTTACCAAGTTACTGTTATTCAGCTATAGGTAATTGCAGCGCATCCTAAAAGACTGTCTACGTTTTTTCATTTATTAGAGAAACAACACTCCATACATTTGAAAGAGAAAAGACTATAGAAGCGAATAATTAATAAAACTGTCTCAGGAATTCTAGCTTTTGAATTCTTTGATACACGTAAAGGATTATTCTTCATTTCCTAGACGATGTATATAGACAATAATGGTTTCAGAAGAATGCACTAAACACAAAAAATGGATCACATTAAGCAGCTTTTTCAATCACTCTTCATAACATAACTTCCACTACATACACTGGTTATCGTTTCAAGAAGAAAAAAGATTATTCATTAACGATCTGCGTTACTAATTATACTACTCAGAAAGATTGACTTATGTTATGTGTTATCTTGGTTACATTTATCTCTATGCTGGAAGGTGTGCAAGGTGTCAACATAGAGTACATCAGATAAACAATCTAACGCTCGACAATAAAATCAAACTGGTTGTCTAGTGATCTCGGTTTTAGTTACGAATATTTCTTATCATACATACGTAATATCGGTTGATAGTTTTTATTACACTATAACACAAAAACAAGTGTCAGTTGACTAGCTGTTCTGTCTTCTGGTATCTAATCAGTTAGCGTTTAAAGACAATTACCATTTTAGTGTAGTGAGGTAATAAGTGTACGAATCATGAGCAAATATATGTTCAGTTACCTCAGTCCAGTATAACATTGCCCACTGAGGGTAGATGATTAACTGAAGTTTGTAATGAATATAGTAGCCATCTCAGTGAAAGTTCACAAAATTATCAACTAAGTTAACTTCGTTATCTAGCAGTAGTTAATTCCTTACCTCAGAGTTGTTCACTCTTCAATCATATCTTATTGGGAAACATATGGTAAGAAACTGAGATATGTTCATGACATCCACTTTCAGTAATCATCTTATAATCTTACAGTGAAGTAAAAAGAAATGTATAACAGTGTACTTACTACTTATTACACAGAGATGGAGCGAAATCAACTGCAATAATTGTGATCAACACTACATTGGACAAATTGGTCGCCCCTTTCGCCTTCGTTTACATGAATACCTACTGGCTATCAAATGTCACGAAATTTTATTTCATTTCAATGCACATGGATAACTATGAACATGAATTCAACTTTCACAACGTAGAAATCTTGGGAAGAGGAAATACAAAGGATATCAGAGAATCCCGAGAAGCTTGGCATTCAAGTAAGTCAGCAATCAATAGATGTATAGACATGGACTTGATCCATCAATCAATAAGAAAAATGATAAACAACAGAAAGGTCAGAGGTAAGGCAGAGACAGAGCCCGTTAATGATGCAACAATCAGAGGAAACAACCAATCACAAACCAGTCCGTCAGGGCACGCTACTGAATCACTCACAGAGAAATATTGACAGCTCACTTCATACTGAAGTTAGTGCTGAAGACATTGTCTAGAAATACGATGTAAGCTTCACGATTAAACAACCCAGCTCAGAGAATACAATACAACCAAGATTAGTTTGCATATGTTGCGAACAGTATATTAGTTATTTGTTTCCCTGTGTTATGGAATAAATGAAGAAGAGATACTATAGAGAAAACATTATCCATTGTTACTAGTGTGTATATACTACACTTCCGACCTGGTTAAACCTGAATTTCACATCTCATTAAAATTCCGGTTAATCCATCCGGAAGTAAGTCACTAATGAGGACTGGCATAGTAATTCTATTGATTTATTTGATTGGCTTATGGGATTTTACTTTAGTTTTCATCACAGATTGACATCAGTTGAAGAACCAGAATACACCTGATTGCGCTGAACATTGTTTCTTCATTGTTCGGCGGCCTTCAGTAGCATACAGACATCAAATCGTAAGTCTCTCGAGTTTAAAAATATCAGTTCTCATGGCAAGAGACAGATAGAATCAATGTAGAACCTCGCACATGGTACTAAGTTGATACACTTCAAAGTAGTATACAAAGAACAGGTGGGTAAAATAAGAGTGATATCACAGTAAACAAAGTTGTGTGAGAGCATTAGCAATCTGAGGATAAAGATTGGTGCAAATATTGAGGCTTTAGAAGATGTCAAGGTTTGAATACGTCTACGCCACTGCCACGGATTTTCGCCCATGTCACCAACAGTCCTCAACTACTTATTCCTATAGTCTGAGGGACTCCAGCCACATAGTCTACATCTCCCCACACCACTTAGAACAACAGTTAGGGACCTCACCAACTGGTGGCGGATCTTGGTATGACCATCTTAAACCTTTTTCCAAACTAATTCAACTCCTTCTAGCATGGCACATCAAGGTAGGCAGTGGATCGGCGTATGCAGTACATGGTCCAAGCCATCTGAGCCGACTAAAGTTCATAACCCCTCATCAAATGACTTGCCAATCTTGCCTAGAACGCGTTATCATTCACCTACTACGTTGGAATACAAAAGTCGTCTTTTCCCTACCCTGTTTATTCGCGATATAGTGCAATCATAATCCAATGTCATAGGTTACCAACAGCCTCACCTCTCGAATTGCTTGAACCAGCATTGCTGAAAACAAAACAGTTGTTTAACGCTTTCAGTTTTTCAATGGTTTTCCAACTGACGACAAAAGCTACATTCAAGTCAATAAATCCCTTTAAAACACCAAGTGAATAAACGAAGAAGATTAAGCTCTCTGAATGACTATGATTTTATGGAGCGTTTTACATGTGCCGTACTATTTTATTTTTATGCAATCTCGATATGATATAGACCCTAAGAAATGCGTCACACAAACTTATAAAATACTACTAACTAAGACGTAAAGGAGGCGAGTGAAAAAAAGGCATAACAAAATAGAAAGAAGTCGGAGAAGTAATAACCTAGATGGTATTCATTACTCACATATTGCTTCTGAATAGAAAATAGATAAAAAGAAACAATATCACGATCACTACTAATTCCAAGTGTCCGTTAATTTGATTAGCTCACTGAGTTGCCTGGTCTCTTGAACCCTACACCTAGGGAGTCATAATGCATCAACAAATGCTACTTGGATACAGTTATTCTTTATGTCAAGGAACTATGTTGTCAGCTGGTTACATCTTTGATTCACCCAGTTAGCTTCAGAGACAGTAAGCAGCACATTACTGTAATAGCATGTATATGCCATGTTCAAGTCAGTGTAAATATATGCAGCACTTATCAATGCCAACATGAGTACAACAGTCAAATTCAACGGTTCTTGACAGTTTCTAACAGACATTTAAATGTCAAAAACGGTTCATCGCCATTGTTGTGTTACATAATTTAGTGGTTATGTTACATTATGTTGAATAATATGATTCAATTACTATAAAGGGCAAAAATGTATCACCATAGTTACCATGATATGCCAAAGAATGCGAAAATAATATTCTATTTCATGAAAATGAATGAATTAAATTTATAGCAATGGATACTTCAGTGATTTTAATAAAAAAAATAATAACAATAACAATATGAAAATAAAACAGCTTCATTAACTCCTAAAGGTAACAATGTAATACAAGTGTCATTAGCATGCAATTAAAAAAAAGTTTTTGAACAATAGAACTATAGTTTATTTGAACTAAGTATGAACTGACTATTCATATGGAGTTGAAAACTTGAATAGCAAGTGATGCTTTGAGAAAAATTTTAACTATACTTCAGTGCTACTCATACGGACTAACCTATCCTACAAATAGACAGCAAGGGACCTCATCGTTCTTAAATCTTTTCAGTACAATAAACCTACTGTAGAGAGAGAATAAAATGACTGATATTTCCAAGATTAGTAAATATATCATGCTTAAGTTATCCTCTTCAGCCGTAGTGCGCACTTATACAATCAAACGACCATCAGTTTATACAAAATCAATATTCTTTCTACTGAGAAGCTATCAGGACTAAGTGAATCAACATTGAAGCGAACTGTGTTTGGTATGAAAGGGTTACAAGCAATAAACAGGAAGGATTTTCTATATCATTGACTTAAGAGTATGGGTGTTCTTAGTGGTTTTACCTCATCTTGGGTTTTCTATTTGGTCCTATGATTAACGCAAACTGAGGGGAATGCCAAACGCTGGTTCTATTTACCGAGTTGATTCTTATTCAGCTGTTAAGTTAACAGCAGGCGGTTAGAAAAGAAGACGAAAGTAGACTGTCAGCCTACACAATACATAATGTTATTGTACGTAAGGTAATATGTGGAGAGCCTTAAAAGAGTAGGCGGCCTAATCGGAATGCCAAATTATCAGAACAAAAGATATACATTAAGGACATTCGCGATTGATTGGTTGTTACTCCCATTCCTACTGAGTATGGATATAACAAGATTGAATAAGCAGAAAACTCGGTTTGTAATCTTTAACAGATCTAATCTTCCTTTAGAGATTCAGATTTGTGCAACTTGTTGATGCAATTACGGATGTTCATGTTAAGTATTGATTATTACAAGGCGTAATGAGTTTACTCCAGAAGTAAAAAAAAAGACATGATCACTGTTGAAAGGCCTTGAAGAGGAATGGAGAATCCACCCACACTATTGCTTCCTAATTATTTGCTTAACTGTTTGCTCCATAGGTACTGAGGGTTAACGATGTCAAAACATAGTCTAAACTTCTACAGGAAGCATTAGATATCAACATGCAATATGAATTGTAAACTGATGACTAATAACTGTTAATATTTCTATCGACATAATTTTGATGAATTTCGTGAATATGTTTGTGTGTGCCACTATTTCCAGTGAGTCATAATAAGTTACCTAATGTAGGTTATGCCTGTCACTTTCAAAGTAGAAAACCAGTTACCTTTATTCAAACTGTTTGAATTGTGTTTGTTTTTCTTCAAGTTTATTACAGTTATTTAACACAAACAACATGAAATATCTATGTAATCTATGTAATATAAAATATTTATATATACTGTTGTATTTGATCGCTACAACTTTTAACGCCTACATTAAATGAATCGATGCGGTGGGGCTTTCTGTACTCCGTTTAACTCGGCTAGTAAACACGAATTTGAACATGAATAGTGACTACTCTGGTGACTGAACTCAGTGGTAATGTACACACCTGTGCAGTAGGCGATGAATCAACCATACATATTATGTGACTGTTGGTGACTCTACCTGGTCAATCGCAATTTACCAGACAGGGGGTGGGGTTCCAGCCAGAAGCCAGCTGGTTAATTGTCGAGTGCATAGGTCAACTAGCCACATTTACACAAACTCCACTTTCTATGAACCACACTTAACTGGTGAAACACCTTGAAAGATGGTAGAGTAACTTTCAAGTGCTTAAGTCAATGAGACAAAGCTCTACATTTTAGTTTTTGTACGATGTTTTCGTCAAAGGAAAGGGTTTCGTCTGTGGGTTTATCGATTATTATTATTATTATTATTATTATTATTATTATTATTATTATTACCACTATTATTATTTGTCCCTTGGGTTCCTAAGAGAACATAGGGCTTCAGTAGCACGCCTCCATTGCACTCTCTTCTCTACAGTCTTCAAAACCGGACTCCATGACTGCCCACAAGCTTTCATTTCCTCCACACATGATCTCATCCATGTCACCCTCCCCTCAGACACACAACTCGTCGTTTCCCATTGGGATTCCACTCTACGCCCTGACATGGCGTGGCGCGTGATGTCCGCAGTCTGCCTTCTCAGTGTATTCCCAGTCCAATCCATCTTCACTTTCTTCTTCTGCATATTTGTTGGGGGATAGCTTCTTGGTTGATTCATTGCCTGCCTGCCTGCCAGCCAGCCAGCCAGCCAGAGTTCCTTGTTGCTTATTCTTATTATTCTGGACTTCTCATGTGATCTTCAGTATCGAGTGAGCGTAGATGGCAGCTGTTGATGAATGTCTGTAGTTTGTTGGAAATGCTTTTCGTGATGTGCCAAGTCTCCCAACCATCACACAGAAGCATTGACCCACTTGACTAAAATTAGTGTTCAAAATCCGCATATTGTTCACGTTTTATGCTGAGTGCAGTAGATATCCACACTGTTTTCAGGGTAATGAAGGCCTGTCTTGCTATGTTTCCGATCCTGGCCTTGAAATCCTCATCTGATCAACAAATTGTGTTCAACTGTATTTGAGAAAGATCATCTCTTAAGCAAAAAAAACCCTGAACGAACTAACTGCTTCCCATAGTCATAAAGTTTTGAGTCTTTACTAAGTGATATGACTTGTTCATACGCTGCACATGCCAAGGCGCTGTTTACCTCGACGTGAATGTTAGCCGAAGTAGGATTGGGTTGGAAGACAGGTAACGGTGGTGAGATCAAGACTTGACAACAGACCATGAAGTTTGTGACTGCTGGTTTGAGATTTGTAGGGAGGTGTAGACTACTTGGTTGGCGTTTTCAAGACGACAGAAATCAATGACTGGAGAGTCTTGATGACATGGCTGAAAATTGAAAACAATAGCATATAGGTATCTACTTTACGGTATCTTCGATAGCCTGAACATTTTTGTTAAGCCTTTTTCCTCTCTTATCTCATCCCATGCACTTTTATCGACCATAATGCCATTCTTTTTCGCATGCTACTGTGAAGTGTGGTAACTTGAACCAATATACTTTAATGCAAGATTTAAGTGATTTGTTTATCTGTTTGTTTTCTTTAAGATCAGACTACATATAGATAATGAGCAGCTATGAAGTATCTGCTTGTCTTTAGGACCTGAAAAACAGAGGCTGGTCATTCACAATTTGTTATTAAAGATATTCAGTAGACTTTAAATTTTGTCATTGCTTCCCGCTGATCAGACAATCTCGTTCTCCCACTGTTGGTTAATTATCAAACTTTTCGACTTAAAGACTAAAATCTAGTGAAATTAACATAATTATAACAGTTTATACATAGTATATTAGTTGACCGAGAGTCAAATCGAGAAACTGGAAGCAGCCTTTGTCACTGCCTAGATTTCCTTTCAAATTAAATCAATAACTAGTCTCGTATTAGGATTAGTTAGCAGAAGTAAGACTGTTATCTCAGACTGTCTAATTAGTAATCGGTTAGCTACTCTTCCACTCCAATTCAGCTCCACCTAAGTGGGAACGAGAATACTAGGTTGACTGTACAGTTGAATTGATAATGACGATGAATAGTCAGTTAGGTATCATTCATGAACATGAAAAACAAGGGAGAAATCCTGTGACCGATGTAACATTAGAAAGTGGTTGCCAAATGGGTGATTACGCAGTTCAGTTGATAAAGTGTCAGATCGAAAGGTTGTTGGTTTGAGTCTTATTGAGACTGAAGATCGGTCCAAGTGACAGAGATTTATTCACTCCTTGACGTCATCTAAGGATTGCATATTTACTACTAACTGTTATCAGTAGAATCCAGGACGTACGTTTCGTCCTACTTGGGACTAGTCCGCTAGATGTATCTACTTCTCAGTGAGCTATGTTGTTCCCACTAGGACTCGAATAAAAGCAACTAAAATTAGGCTGGAACACATTAGTTCACATTTTCCAACTGTTGTTAATTGACAATAATGCACAACAAAAGTATTCAATTCACGATGAAAACTGACTTGAAGTTAAGAAACTTTTCACAAACCAATCAATCAATCAAAATGTATAACCATACGCTTAAAAAAATTATCATTATTATTAAATAATGTATAAGTGAAACTTTACTCATCATTAGTAAGCATAATTTGCCGTTTGATTGACTATCCCTCACTTTTTCTCATTGAAAAACTAAATGGTTTTACTTACAGACAAAATTATGCTTGCTTATGGATCTGTCATTGTATCTCTGTGCGCAAATGCAAGCGCAGGCGTTTAATCACTTAAGTGCATACAATACACCACTTATTTTTGTGACAGTTTGAACACATGAAGAGGCAACCAGTCATAATCTGTATGATAAGTGTATTACGTTGATATCTACAGCAGGTTACTCTACTCAAGGTATAAGCCAAAGAGAAATAGACCATCTTTTCATATTTAAGATTACCTGTTGTGTTGTATGGTTGCCAAAGTTTAATCTTACTGGCATACAAGTATAAGAGACAAGACAGTGGTAATGATAAAAACTAACCGACTATAAGAAAGTGAAATGCAATGTGCGTATGAGACAAACACATATTTCGTATTTAATTCAATGGATAGTGCGAATTCTATTCACTTTTCTCGTGAATGTTTCAATCATGAAATGACATCAACTCGGGAACCATTAAAAACGATCGAGGACAAAATATCTATCTCGCTTAAAACTTCCAATGATCGTGGTGGCTACGTGATAGTTTAGCTGTTGAGTTAGAATTCAATAATTCACATCTTATCAACTTCAGCTGGCATAACCTCCAAACTATGTAGATTGAAATCATGTGTGGTAAGTATTTGTTTCAGTGTTATACAACACGTATTCTTGGCCTTAGGATGAAGATATGTTTATGAAAGCGATAGGAAGATGGGTAAGAATACGAATTTCATGATTGTTGGATTAAAAATGAAGTACAGATTTTGAGATCCCCAAAAAGAACTGCGATCTAGTTCTACTAACTGATAATTGAAAATTAAAGTTGAAAATACACTTTTCCATAGAGTGTCCATAAGCAAGAAACTTAAGTTCAGGGTTTCCTGCCGATGGCCTCTAACAAACTAAAGTTGACCAGAATGCACACCAATAGAGTCTCCTAACTTAGTGGCCACATTTTAAAACAATCGATAGAAGTTGGCCAGTACTTAGGACTAGAGAACATGAAATTGGTGAGTTTTCCTTGACCAATCAACGTATCTAACCCAGTTGTAAAGAAGGTCAATCGTGGCGCGAATAGCTCACTGGTAACTTCTCTGATTGCAGTACTGGGTGGAGCCAGTTCGAATCCCAGGTGTGACATCATTCCCATCTAGTTTGTAAATACCCCTTGCTGACGAGTGCCAAAAAGCACGAAACCGAGTTCCAGGTCTTCCTGCCGTTTGCATCCAACCAACTAACGAAATTCTCCTCAATATGAGAGAGATCTCTTCAATAAAATACTCTTTCTACACTTATGAAAGCCTGGTAAATGCCAAAAAAACACAGTCAATACAAGATACACTGCATAGCAATGATGTATTGTCTAGTTTATTCCCACCAGGTATACAAAACGCATTTAAACGTTTACGCAGAAGTGAATCATCTAACGTTACTGCAGATTTTAATTAAACAATAAGAAAAGGTTAACAAAAGGAGAGAAATATTATTGAAAGAAGTAACGAGATCATAAGTGAAAAATAATAGATAAAACAACAGTAATTTTGAGATTTCCTAAAAAAATTAAGAGTGGATATATACATAAACTGTTGTGATCTTTCGTGAAGTATTTCATACAACGGCCCTAAACTACTGATATTCAGAATTTTAGGAACTTTATCATAGTAGACCAAACTTTACACGAGAAAGATTAACATTCAGTTGCTACTATATCTTGGTGATCCTATTCCTAGATCCGTTCTACAAGAATCCTATTCCATGTAGCATTACGCTAGTGCATGATAAAATGCCAGTAGCCTCGTGATGTTTAGGATGGGAACTACTCTCTGGATATGTTCTTATTCTCTGCCAGGTAGTAATTTATCTCACTGGCACTATGGGCAACTCAGGTTAATATTTACTAAACAAGCTGTTATATTTTATCACGATGTTGGGAGTACGAAAGATTCATCTTGACCAGTAAAAGCTCTCTTACTTAGTAATCATGTTAAGTTTCTTGAATTACAGAACTTCACCAATGCATCATGAAGCTTTCTTTCAGTAATATGTCAATAAACAAACAATCCCCGACTGATCGAAATCGAGTTTTCCCGTAACATTTACACAACTAATAAGCAAGATTACGATTTGAATCATGTACAGCATTAACAGTAATGATGATTTCATTCTCTGGAAATCTGATTCATGACAATTATTTCTGATGAAAAGACTAAGTTGAAATTTATTTGGTCGTGACTAGCGTTTCAGCTGGTTAGCTGTATTTACCTGCACCTCAGAGAGTTATGTTCTTCCTACTGAGACTCGAACCTGGTACTCATCCCTTCAAACACCAAAGCATTATCTACTAGGCCAGTGAGGCACGATAGTCACCTCTTTTACAATGGGTGTTAGTTATTACTGTTTTCGATATACCTGCAATTCACCGCTGTTATGCTGAACTGAATTGTTCGACCTCTGCTATGCGGATGCCTCGATATTGTCTGAATATTATTTATTGGAATTTGCTTAGTTGTGACTAGCAGAGAAATCTATGCAGTTTCAAGGGATTCACATAGCAGATCATATGCCAACAGAAGTCGAACAATTCGACCCAGTAATAACAATGGAGAATTGCAAGTATCAGTAAATAATAATCGAAGAATAAGTGGTCAAAGATACAGGAACAGAGATCAGAAGAAAAAACTGTGACTTTCCGTATTCAGGCAAGGAGAGTTTTCCTCGAAAAGATAGGGACCAACAGTTGAAGACTCAAAATCGGTCACAACGGCAAACACGCATACACTCTTTCTCGTCTCTGAAGTCTTCAGTATTTTTATTAACATGGATTTGTGTATTTTTCCAACTCTCAAACACTTCTGTCGAATTTAGTGTCATTTGTCTCCTAGATTTAAAACAGTTCAACTTCATCCATTCATTTATTTTTTTTCGCTTCTCTGATCACTTCTGCCTAATTTGGTATTATTTACTTTCTATTCACTTCTTAGCATTCTAGTGTGTAGTGTGGTAACTTCACTTACACACTTTTACGCCAGGTTCTACGTTGATTTGTTTGTCTGTTCTTCAAAATTTTAGATGCGTAACAGCCATACTGTGTTAAGATTTATAGTCTAAATCTTTACTTACACCAAGATTTCAGGAGGAGTTTTCACAAGTATCCTGAAATAGTTTTACATTGAGATACACAAGCAATACTATATATTTGTCGTACAACGTTGCCTATCTTGACTCAGTGACCTAGTGGACAACACTGGCGTTTTAAGCGATGGGTTCTGGGTTCGAACCTCAGTGAAAACAATATTATTCACTAGGGTGCAGATAGATTCAGTTAACTAGTTCCGAATAGGACGAAACGTGAGTCCTGGATTCCACTGCTAGCCATAACGAAGTCAATCTTAACAAGAGATAATTAATGTCGCAATACTTTTTTATAATTGTTATCGTCATTGTTTAAGTATACTTCTGGAAATAGGCTTAACAAATACTGCTAATAAAGACATAGAATAAGGCTTATTTCGTGTAAGACTAATCAGATATAATGGGATTTCCGATTAATTAGTAAATGTAATTTATTCATGATCATAAATTCATGGAATGTTAGGCATACATGGTAAAGTTAAGCAAATTTCCTCCTCACGCTGTTCAGTTGTTAATCTTTATTTCTCGGTTAACTGAATTAACGATGGTATGACAATAAAATTCAGCTCCACTAAAAATAGACCCTGCATATCGTTCCAACTTCTTGTTTTCCTATCTAACACGTAAACAAGGTCAGGGTCTTCTAACTTTTAATGTGTCCTATAGGAAATTTCCCCCAGAACAAAATAAAAAATTAACCTCTTTATTAATCTAAGTCAAAATACATCATTGGCAAAAAGCATACATACATTACCATTACAAAAACTATAAAGGGAGTAAACAAGAAAGCAGGAGAGTGAAAAGAAAAGTCCATTTTAAAGTAAACAAAAATCGATAAAACCATAAAAACGCCCCTAAAGCTTCCTATTGGTGATCATTTTGTTGTATAGCTACTAACATAAATAATCGGTACTGTTTATGTTGCCCATTGAACTAAATGACGTAATTAAGAAACTATCATTTTGCCTCAGGGCAATTTTTAAAAAAAAATAAGGCTAGTTTTAAAATTTTCGTCATTCGTGAAAGATCAGTGTATCCTAGTAACCTTGGATATGATTGGTTGGTATTTTAAGGCTTATATTTCCTGTTTTTTTATCGAATGAATTTTAAAGAATCCTTTATCTCTGATTCCGTGATCCTTTACTAATGAGTTGGTAATATATTAACATAATCGATTTCTGATGGTTTCGAGATCCAGGTTACTGAAAAACCAATTGAAGTTCTAATGTTTCTATCAAACAAAATTTCTACATAATTCCAGCTTAATTTGCGTCCCCAATTATCTCTCTATACTGATTAGAGAGAAGAAATACTGTAGTGTCCAGCTGGTGAGTTCGAAAATGGAGAAGGTTTTTCGTCTATTTCATATAAAAACAGTGTTAGTTTCCGGAGGCAATATAGGAGATGCTTTTCACCCATGTTAGCCTTCGATGCTGTTATATAACTGAGTCCAGGTCTTATGTTCACAGCTAGAAGGCTCCAAGCACACCGAACAGCGGAAGTAACTGCAAAGTAGACTGACGAGAAGCTGAAACAATGACCATAAGCAGTGGTGGGTGGTCAAGGTTAACGAAATGGAAAAAGCAGCAACGACAGGTAACAGTAGACAGTTATCTAGGCTAATCAAGGAAAATGGTTCAAAAGGATCAATAATTAGTAGAAATACGCAAAGGAGGCTTAGTCTGTGGTTCACTCGAAAGAGAGATGACTGGAACTATAGGCAGAACACTTTGAGAAACTGTTCATCTGTAGGCAGATAATTTTCGGCTGCCTAGTATACAGTCGGACTCTGAATGGAACATCGAGGTAGGACCCCTAATACTTACAGAAGTTAGGAAGATTTTAGGTAACCTGAAACGAGAAACAACAGCAGGGTGAAGTGAACTAGACCCAAAGGTACTTAAGGATGGTGGTAGAGGCTAATCAGTCAAATTAACCGAAGTGTCAACAAGCGTATGGGAGTTAGATATGATTTTTTCTGTCTGGTTTGAAGCATTAGTTGTCCCAGTCTTCAAGAAAGACGGGAAGCCTTTTCCTGATAAACGAAGGGGGTTCAGTCTGACGAACATAAAGTCTAAGGTCTTATGTTCTACAATTATTAGACGTCTCAAAAACTTCATGAACAGGAAACCCAACAAAAACAGGAGGACATTAAGCCTGGACGTGTGTAAATCGACCAGATAGTCACCCTTGACCAAGCTTTGAAACACAGATGCATTCAAAAGTGTCAAACATTAGCTGGATTTGACTCCGTTAATCGAAAGGTGTCATGGCAGTGTCTCTCAGTGAAACTAGTATCGGATAGGTACATCACTCTACCTTTCTCTCCTAGTCTAACTTTACAAAAACTGATCTGGTCACAAGGGATTCCTTAATAGAACTATAATATACAAATTACATAGCCCAATCACGTGAAGATGCTGACAAAATGCAAAGTCTACCAGACACGTTGAGCTACCATTTGAAAATGCTGGGGATTTTTCTGACAAACAAATGCAAATTGTGGACATAGGACTGGTCTTCATAGGTGACTTGCCTAAAAAAGGCAGTAGAATGGTGGAGCACGATGATCTCTCCAATTACTTCGGAAGTTAGATCAGTGGCTGAGAGAATCTCAGCGTAGATACAAAAGGTTCGACCCACCTTCACCAACTCACTCCAATTATGGAGCCACCGAGATATCTTATTACCTATTATGAGTCCAGTGTATTGTGCTGCAGTTCACTCTGTTTTACTGTACACGATTGTGAAACATGGTCATTAAAGGTAGAGAATATGAAAAGGCTTCAGGTATTCGACCACCGTTGTCTTCAAAGCATGCACCGTATGTTATGGTGGCACGACGTCGGCAATTTAGAAGTCAGGCATAGTTTTGGGTGGCAGAGAAAAGTCAGTTGATGAGATTGTTGTCGTTCATTGGCTCAAATGGTCGGGAAGCCTATTACACATGCCTAGTAATTGTCTGTCTCAGTGCATAATGTTAGCTGCAGCAAGTTCAGACAGGAGGGAGGTTAGAAGTAGTCAGAGTAGAACACGGAGTCAGTGGATGAAACTGTTGGACGTTGGCCTGTGTCTTATATGGAAATGTAGACTTGTCGGTTAGGTTCCATGTGACAACGAGACCAATGGTTGGAGACTGTGAATGATATGGCTCAGAGTCAATTTCAATGATGCAAATGTATACATATAATATATCGACCTTACTCGTCCATAAGGAGTTTCATTACTATCGAATTCCTTCTCTCTCTCCCTCTTTTCACGACTTTTGATCACTTTCACTCAACTCCCCTCCAGATGCAAAAATATCCAGCTACTTAGTATTTGAATATGATGCAACCGAAAAATTCCTAGAGTTATATTCTTTACATGATTTCAGTGCATTGAAGCAAACTGTACACAAAGTTCATGGTGGATTTCAGATTGATATTCATCATAAACTAACATCAGTCAGAGAACCACTGGAAACCTGGGAGCACTGGACAGCTGTTTCGTTCTAGTACGGGACTTCCCAGCAGTGTGTACCCATGACCTCGCCAGGGACCGAACCCAGAACCTTCAAGTTTCGCTGTCCATTTTTCTCAGGTTTCTAGTGTTCCCTCCAGTTGATGTCAATCCATAATGAATATCAACCTGAAATAAATAAATAATTCCCCACAAACCTCCTAATTGAATTCATGGTGGATTAACAAATTAAAGTTTCAAATACTATCAGCGAATCTGAGTGTCATATTGGTTGCAGAAATAAAAAAAGAAATATTCAATAGTTCAAATAAAGAAGCAGTCAATCATCTTTGGAATAAGATATGAAAGATAGTTAATAAAAGAATCGAGTGATTACCTTTTGGCTTTTTGGAGGACTGATATCAGCTGGAGAAATATTGGAAAGCTGAGAGTACTCCACAGTGATTTCGTCTTAGTATGGGACTCCTGAGCAGTGCACACCTATGACCCTGCCAAGGATTCAAACCAAGGGCCTTCAGGTTCCGTGACTAGTACGTTACCACTGAGCCATTAGATTGGAATCCAACAGCTCATATTTCCCAGTTACGTCAGTTCACGACATAGCGCGACCACCACCCAATGTCATCGTTGAGTATTTGTTCTCATGGCCATCAGATTTGCCCCACCTGTCATGACTTCTCATTCAAACTTCAGGAATCACTTCTCAAAGCTAGTCGGCAATCAACATTAGATTAATTCACTTTGGGGGTTCGTGAGGATTTATTTACTAATTCCAGGTTGCTATTCGTCATGGATTGACATCAGTTGGAGAAACACTGGAAATCTGGGAGCACTGGATAGGTGTCCTAGTACGGACTCCTCAGAAGCGCGCATCCGTAGCGAGGTCATAGATGCGCTCTGTTGTGGAGTCCCATACTAGGACGAAACAGCTATCCAGATTTCCAATGTTTCTCTAACTGACATCAATCCATGATAAATACCGACATAAAAACAGTGATTGCCGCCAAAACATATTCATTTTAATCGTTAAAGTAGCCAGTTTAGACAAAAAATTCAACTGAAATGAGCGGGAAATAGTACTATTTCCATTCAAAGAAAATTCAACAAATATAGAACATTTATTGTTTTAGTGAGTACTTGGTCTTGATTTTATTATTTTCAGTGCTAGGTAGCTTAATAAAAAAACATTTATCATCATTCAGAAGTAATAGTATCAGTGCTAATAATGATATTTAGGATTAAAACAAAAAGAGAAAACTTCACAGTTGAACCATCGAACCCAGTGAATACGAAACTATCATATACGTGTAAACACTCATAACGATGCTGAATAACTCCTAATTCATTTTATTAATGTGCGCATTAAACAAGTGAGCATTATAAATAGGCTAAGTGAAGTTACGTATTTCATTTGCGAACACCAGTCATCTCTCTGGTATAATTTCAATTATGTTATAAATGCCAACAAACACACTGAAAAATAGACGATAGACGACAGGAATGATGTCAAATCAACAGAATGAGTAGTAAGGTATTGAGGATTGACAGGAAGACAGGCATTGAATGCACCTAGTCTACCACCGAAGATATTGAATCATACATCGTGATCAGAAAATGTACACCTCGCTAGAAATAAGCCTTTTAAAAAGTACTTAGTTGCCATATGGATCGCCATCCCTCAAATTCTTTCTACCTTATTCCTGTTCATGTTACCAAGGCTATCACAATCCGTGCAGATTTACAACTTCGCAGATTGGCTTACCAATTTTACTTAGGACTTTATGCTGAAAGAAGACATTGCCTATTTGGTGTCTAAGATAGAGGCAACCCATTTTTAGAAGACATCAGTAAAGGAATAACAGTAAAATCTTCATTTTTTCAGTACGTATCCGTAGCTTAGATCAAGGTGGAATGTAGTGTACTTGTCGTTTTGTGCGGTAACGAATATCTTATTCCCTGTCACCATGCAAAAAAATTAGACTGAACAAGCATTACTGAATTGTTATCATAACTTAATTGGATGGATAGACAGACGAGTCAAAGTAGAAACTGGCACAGGAGTAGATCGGTTTAATCTGCCACACTTTATAACCTGACTGAATGAAACGTGGTAAAAGTTGAAAGTGAAGAAAAAGTAATCAGTTTTTAGCTTAATAAGAAGTCTAGATGGAACAAGAACTGCACATAGTTCATTCAATGAAGTTTGACAAAATATTTACCAGGATAGCACCAAATGCTTGCAAGATTATTTACAATGACTTTTTAACTATCCTTGTCAATAATCAGTAGTATGTAATGTGCAAAATATTGACTGTTTGTTAAAAGTGCTCACAACTGGTCATATTATCTACCTGCGCATATCGCACCAAAGTTACAGCTAGTATACACAGCTAGATAAAAAATAAGGTTTGATAATCATCAATGGTAAGAGATAATAGTCATATATATCATCCTAAAGTCTTAAAAATTATTGGCTACTGGATTTCAACTCATGTATTCAACTGTCGCACACTCAGTATCGAACCTAATGGTAATCAGTTTAAACCAGGAGGTTATATAAAATGCAAGGAATCAAAACCTGAGATAAGATGACAAAGATATCTTAATAACATGATACTGCATGCTAATGCTTTCAACAAACGTCTTTTACATGAACTTTAGTCCTGACTAATTCAACAAAATACAGTTAGATAACACAAGTTTGAAAGGTATCCTATTTCTTAAGCGATTCATTTTATTCGGATAAAAATCTAACATACAATTCCTCACTATCATTTTAAAGAAACAGAGTAGGCACTGATAAACTTGTTTATCAGTTATTTAAGTGCTTTCAGGAATCATAAGAGTTATAGAAAGAGATAAGTGTTGAAGATTTTAACATAGATAATGGAAGATCTACTGACGCTTGTCAACATAAATTGATTGTGGCCCTGATGAGATGTTCAAACACTTTCCAAGCATATAGTGCCTATAATATTAGCTGCCCATATTTTTTTACACCTTTCTTTTTAAATATGACCGTTCATAAAGGACTATATAAAAATTTATGACTCTGAAATGCTATTTTCACTGTATGTAAAACATTGATTTCGACTGTAGATGTTTTGGAAAAGTGTGTATCAAAATCAAATCACTGTCCATACTAACGTACAATATCAATTAAAGTCTGACAGAATTGGAAAGAAAATACCAATATGGTGTATAAGGAATAACAGCAAACAGTGTTTGGAAGACCTGACTGGTATATCCTGGAGATCGATCACATCATTCCAGCCACATTCACATTTTACTGCCATTGAAACGTAACAAGTTTTTAATGACTTATTCTGCTTCAAATCAATCCTACTATTTGGTCCACTCCAGTATTTCTATTATTTTCAGTGATTTCCATGAATTTATTTAGGACAGAGAGCGGTGAGAACTTGGGTCGATAGACTTTTATTACATATTCCGCACTGTTTACCGTTGGTATTTTGAGTTTTTGTCTTCATCTCTAAGCTCTAACAGGTGATTTTGTAATGTTAAACGTTTCTCACTTCGAAACAGCTGTCCAGTGCTCCCAGGTTTCCTTTGTTCCTCCAACTGATGTCAGTCTTCGATGAATAACAACTTGAAATGTTTCTCACTTCATTTTTCTTTATTGATACTTGCAATTTCCCATTGTTATACACAGTTGAATTGCTCAACCTCTGTTGGCAAATGGGGTTCTATGTGTATGCCCGATATTGCTCGGAATTTCATTATGTTGTAGTCTGCTTCGTGGTTAGCAGTGGAATCCATGATGCCCATTTCGTTTTATTTAGGATTCGTCAGTGGGATGTACCTGCACCCCAGTGAGTGATGTTGTTCCTACCGAGATTCATACCGAGTACCCATCGCTTCCAACGCCAAAGCATTATCCACCAGACCATTGGCATCATCTATATCTTTTACAAAATCGTATGACGAAAAGATTCATAGTGAAAGTGTCAAGATAAAAAATTGTGCGATATATACTACTAACCGAATTAGGTAGTTAGAAGCCATTCAAACGAAGTGGTGAATCTAAATACTAGATAACTATTTTATTCGTATGAAGTCTAGCTCATTAGTCATGCATACAAACTAAGTCATTTCAGAGAAGTGAACTGTTCGGATTACCCACAAATTACCTACTTTTCTGGGTGAGCTAGTTACACCTAGAGTCAAGGTGAGTATTAGCAAGATTCTCCATCCATGATAGCAGTCATACAACTAGACGCAAACCAAATGCACCTGTATACCTTAGCTACCATAAACAACCAAACTGGTTACACTACAAACTATGAACTGCTCGACAATAAGGATGGTAATGAGGAGGCATGAAATGAAACCTTACGACATATACTACTGACTAGCATGCGTAACCGAGAGAAAAACCCGTCAAGTTAACTGAATACTACATTTATTTAGTAGTGGTCAGTAATCCACTGTTTTTCCAGTTTATGAAAGGTCACATTACACAACTATTTTTATTGTCTGAAAGAAAAATTAATAGTACCCAGGACGAACAAACATTTTGTACTTTGATTTGAATGAATCGATATATCGAAATCACGACATTAAAGCGGAGTGTGATTGTAACACTCGGCGGACAATTAGCATACTACCAGTATATTCACCAGAAGAAATAACTGAAAAGTTTTTTATCTTTATTCACTAGGAAACAGCTGGTGAAGTAGTTAACTAGGTAAAGACAATTTTCAATAAGAGGCGATATCAGTTCGAAACCCATAGAAGACCTAGCGCAACTGCAGGGTTGTGTTGGGCTTTATTGATGGGTGACTTGGGAGTTTACACTTTTAATATTTTGATCTCTATTTCGTATTTGAAAATATGACAACAGGTAGTCGGATATCTCTCCAGTCGGTACCAGAAATGACAAACGGAACTTTGAGATCTGTGCTAAGATCCCGCCAGCGACCGAACCATTTGGACTGATGAAACTCTCCAAGTAAGGGAAGTAGTCCATACGTCCAACCACTAAACTCTCTATCCTTAAATTAAGAGTTAGCACGGATCAATCTTGAAACATCATCTTACTTTTTTCCATCTGCATTCATTTTAATCCAAACTGTGCAGAGTGATCTGAATGTATGGAAGAGGGGAGAGATTAAGAAAACTATATAAATGTCTTGAAGTTCTAGAGTTACCTTGATGTGACTAAGGACAGCAGATTATGTTCGAAACGTTTTACAATGAGGTACATTTAAGAAAATGAAATTAAAATCTACCACAGTACTCATGTGTTACGCTAATATTAAAACTTTTTCGGAATTAATAATAAAACTAGGAGTATTATGAACACGGGAGAAAAGGTAATTGTATAACCGCATTATGTTTGTGCTGTTTCACATTCGAATCCAAGAAAGTCAAGGCTGATCATAAAAACATAAGATACCAATTAATAAAGACACTGACAGTTGGTCAGCGTCATTGAAGGAAGTGTATGGAACTGTGGCTCATTGGTTTAGGGAGATGGCTTCCAACCAGTGAGTCACAGGTTCAAAACCCGTTCCACCTGCAGAGGTTCGGACAGCTAGGCAGTATCATTAACCCCCACACTACAGATGTGTCTGACTGCATACTGCACGAATGTGAACAAGGTTGCTAAGTGCATTCCCAGGGAGGTGCAATCTGCCTGTATGAAGTCTACACGATCTTAGGAATAAGTGCTTGGTGATACTCGGAGAACATTTTGTTAATCTTCACTTATTTATCTCTTCTACAGTAACATTCCCCTTGTTTACCGTAATATTACGCTACTTCTGTTTATTTTATCGTTCTAGGAAAATACAAAATGTGAGAAATTAGACGGCTGGACTTTCATGTGAATTTCAACGTTTTATTTGTCCTTTCGTATATACGTAGCAGTTTGAGTAATACCACATTTTTCAAGACTAGTAATTCTATTTGCAGGTTTGTGGGGATCTATTATTTTTAAGTTGGTATTCATCACGGCCTGACATCAGTTGAAAAAACACTGAAAAGCTGAGAACACCGGACAACTTTTTCGTCTTAGTATGGGGATCTTCAGCAGTGCGGTATCCATGACCCTGCCAGAGATAGAACCCAGACAAGGCTTTTAGGAGTCGCGGTGAGCGCTTTACCATCGAGTCACTGGTAATTCTACTTGAATAATGGAAAATGTATTAGTCCAAGACATAAAAACAGATATTTAAGGACCTGAGTGATAGAGTGACTGTTAACAAAACCAACAATCAACTATTGGCGATAATGGTGTTGTTGGCTAAAAAGTGTTCAAGTGGTCAGTTTTTGTGCACAACTTTTAGTGAAAATTTAAAATATCAAATTTCTGACTAAAATAGCACATTAAATATCAAACTTCTCAAAGGTTGGCAAGCCTGAAGAAACTGTGATGTGAAGAACAATCATAAAAATGATATGAGGTACAAAGTTATTATGGATTATTAATCATCACAATAAAAGAGTAGGATTTAGTATACCATCTTATACAACTCAGAGTAATTGTGGGCAAACATCTGAGTAATAGGCGATAAATTATAATTTTTACATGGAGACTAACATTATCAATCTACCAGCATATATTGAAATTAGGTAAAAGAAATTTAATGAACGCTTAGAGAAAATTTTTCTTATAAAGTATCAGTCAACTGAGTTTATCTACTTGTTGGCGTTTACGAATAAGGTCTGTCCTTTCACTCTCTAAAGAATTTAGGCTCCTCGGGAAACTAAGTATCACGATAGTAAGTGATCATCAGAAAAGTTAGCACCAATATGTACACACTGCAACTGAATTTCTGTAGTAGAAGAGTAGAGTATATTAGTAAATATGACTTGAAGATTACAAATTGCATAGCTACCTCAATAAACGACTGTTTCATCAAGTGATCTACTAGATACTATGAGTTATTTAAGTGATCAACACAAAAAGAGAGTAGATCATTCCCAAGAAAAACTGAATATTTCAAACTAACCTTTGATATCGGAACGCTCATGATAAGAGTTAACGCCATAAGGAATTTTTCTTTTACCAAATCACTGATTACCTGTTTACAACCCTTAAAAGTAAAACAAATAATTAGATTAAAAATAGAGTAGTTAGACAGAAGATGAGAATAGTAGAGATTACAACGCATATACACACTAGTGTTACTTAGATCATATAGTACTTACTAACGTGCAATTAAAAAACACACATTCTGATCATCAGTTGGTTTCACACTTACCAAATCACAACGTAATCTACAAACTAGTGGTCATTTCACTCGCTAAATATACACACTATACACAATGTATTAGAAATAACTTATTCTAGGAAACTTATTCTTCCATATCATGTGAATCGGGGAGAAAATATGAATCTCTAAACAACTTAGATCAACTCTAAAATTATGTGCCAGGATATCGAAGTGAAGATGGTGTACATGACATGAGTAAGTGATGTTAGGTTAGTGCTGGTGATTCGTGAAAACTAGAGATGCTTTGTGCTCCGGGGATCACAGGACGAGCCTAGTTGCTTGCGATGGTGTGCCTTTCCTTGGGCTCGCTGGATATCAACTAATACGCCATCAAGCTCATTTAGAGAAAACGCAGTAGACGAGGTCCACATATGCAAAATTAGTGTTGTCGGTCTCTAAATCATGGATGGTTGGTTATCCGTCGGGATTCTATTCAGTCAGCTGCGAGCAGTGCAACCAAAAGGAAAGGCAAATCTAGCTCCCTAGTTATTGTTGTTGAAGCAATCCACAGGGACGGGTGTAGTCTTACCTTGCGAAGGTGAGAGATATTTGGTCCAAAATGCCAGTGTTCACAGCCCTAGCTTTGCCTGTATATACCGAAAGGAGCCACTGTTGTGAATCTGTCGGCATCATGGTGTCACAGACCAGGCCCCCTAGAGGATTGTATTTTTTGAGAAGGTGAGCTGCAAACCTTAATAGAGTAGATTTTAGATGGTTTATAAGCTTATTTTCATTTGACAGTGTGCACAATTATTTAAAGACGCAGTAGATATGTGAATAGGTACACAAGAAACAGAGTTTGAGGTTTAACTCAGTAATTTCAATCAAATTTGTGCACCAGAGGGAGTGTTAACTTCATTAAGCTCAGAACGATAAAATAATCAACAAAACCTTTGGATAGTTGCTCATTGGTTTTGGTTACCGTGCAAAAGATGGGACCCAACGGGAGGAAAGTTAAGAAAATGAAAACAATGGCCACTATAACAAGGTGTACGAGGAAAGATGATAAGAACAAAGATTTATGAAAATGAGATTGAAATAAATCTGCGTATACACATTAGCTATAAATTCTAGTTGTTGCGTAAACACAAACCGCATGCTCCAAACCTCCCAATATTGATAGAGATAAACCAATGTAAAGCCTGGAGCAGGCGGGGATTGATCCAAGTTGCCACACTTTACAATAGAATGCAACGAAGAACTGGATAGAGAAAGGAGTGATATTAAAGTAGACAAAAGTGCATAGGAGGGAAAATAAGCAAATAAATAAAGGTTAGTAAGATTGATTAAAATTTAGATCCAAAGAGTGAATACAAGTGTGCCATTGTGACCGATTTTCAGCTATATCACCAAAAGTCTCCAACTATTGATGTCTATTATCTCGAAAACTCCAGCCAGACAGAATACACCTCCCCATACGGTTCATAGCAAGAGTCAAAGCTTGATGGACAAGTGCTCCTTCTAAGTGTGACCACTTTTAGCTTTTTTCCGAGCCAATTCTACCGCGGCCAACATCACACTGAGTTAGGCGGTGCCTTGACATATTCAACAGATGTCCAAGCCACTCCAGTTACCAGAGGTTTGGTGTCCTTATCGACTGACTTGCATTTCATGCCGAGTATTCTACGCGAAACTTCACCATTATCCGGCATCTGGTTCCATTATACGTCAGTAGTGTTATGAAGGCTCACATGAGCAGCTACACTTGTACTCTTCTCAGGCCTTCGACTTTCATCGACCAGCTTTCACAGTTACACAACAGAAAACAATGAACTGCAATATAGTATACCCAACTTTTGACGTGCTGTAATATACCTAACCGACTAGGGTTGCCAAAAGCCAAACAGATTACCCGCATCGATTCCAATATTTCATTGGCCAACAATTTGCTAAGGTTGATGTTTCTCAACATCAGTAGTTCACTAAGACTAAAGTCAATAAAAAGAATCTTTGAAGTGGTTGTCGGATAACGGAGTTGATTGCCCGAACACTGAATGCAGTACCAACAGTGAAATCATCAATCGCAAGTAATTTTTAAAAAAAAAGAACGGTATATCTCCATAGCAAAATGTCACTTTCTATTCAGTATTTTTAAGATGTACTTTTGAGAATATCCTGATTGCCAAAAAGGTCAAGGTTATAGCCTACCATTCACATAACAATACATCGGGAATTTCAGAATATCACATCTCACCTGGTGATATGAAAATAATCAGACAAGTCAGATAAATCAAGTCCTCAACCAGTTGCTGAAGCATAGTTTAATCGATGCAAGTTTCTGTGAGACATTGAGACTCTGAGGTAAACATTTGCCAAGAATGTAAGGTTTTTAGCATATGATTGTTTTTATATTATCCTGGATCCCATTGCTAGCCGCTATCCATCATTACTATCAATATAAGGTTTTTCCCAAGGTACACAAAACTGGTATACCTTTACGTTCTATATTGGCAGTGTCGAACTCCTCATACCAAGAACTCACTCAGTGGGTTGTACAGTTAGTTGACCCTATCAAGAAATAGCTAGTTGTCCATACTTCGAAGGACAGTTTTGAAGTTGTTAACAGGATAGATGATACTGATATAAGCAAAGATCATATGCTTTCTTTTGATGTTGAATCATTATTCACTAATATGACACTTGAAAAAAATGATTGATATCATATCTAGTCAAACCGACATGATAGACTACCTATCCAATAGACTGAAAGATTCATTAACGCTATGCACAAAAAGCATACAATTCCAGTCTAATGGTTTGCATTACAAACAGGCAGACGGTGTGGCTATGGGTAGTCCCCTTGGTCCTGTGTTTGTAGAAATATTCCCAGTCCACTTAGAGAATACCAAACTAAGTGATGCCATCAAACAGACAAAATTCTATCTGAGATGTGGATGATATTTTAATATGTTAGAGTGAAATCCACTCCAGAAACCTACTCAGATCTTTCAGTTCAGTTCATTCAAACGTACTAATCACATGTGAACATCTAACGTTAGATGGAATAAATTTTTTTGGGTTTGAGTATTAAAAGAAATAAAGACGGTTCGATACTAAACAGAATATATAGATATACATACTACAGGGTTATTTAGGTTATCTTCACCCTAGTCTTGAAAGACTTTTTACTTTGTTATTCTGGTGATGATCTTTCCTGTTTCATGTTACGCACTTAAAAAGTACCTAAGGACTTGGTTGCAAAATCCTTCTTACCTATAGAGAACATGATAAGATCAGTGAAGCAAAAGAACACCGTTTCAATTATGAATGGAATAAATGGAGTGAGTGAGGTAAATACAACAACATAGAACTTCCCAAAATACTTCATCACTTCAAGTTGCCATTAAAAGATAAAGTCAACAAAAAATGGTAAAATAATAAGATGAATGCGAAGGGTTACAGCGAGTAAGGAGATGAAATGTTAAACAAGCACTGAATGTGAAAAAAAGCAAAGTTTAATCAATTCATGAAGTTCAGTAGAAATCGGCTGGATACTTTACATACGTGATTAGATAAAACGTGAAAAAATACGAGAAAACATATATATATAATACAAAATGAAGCATCAATTTCTACATGTCAGGCTGTAATACAAAAGGTTGCAGTGGATGCTCAAATTGAATAGGTTGAAGTTGGATTACGTCATTCAGAATAGAGTAGTTAGTAGTCAACTGATACTCTTGATAACAGTTTACGGCTAAGCATCATAGGAAAGCCATGCATATAGTAATGATGGATACTGGCTAGCAGCGGAATCCAGGAAGCATATTTCATCCTGTCTGGAAATCGTCAGTAACACCGTGAACCACAATAGCGTTATCGAAATTTATTAAAGGGACTAATTGTTTCAAACCACATGTATGTTGAAATCCTCCTCTACTCCCCCTTTTTTTCTTTTCATCTTTCTGTTTTGATACTGTCCACTTCTTAAGTAATTTGCTACTCATTCTTGTTGCTATGTTCCGTCTGATCGCAATTCAGTTTTCAATTATGTCGTTATGTTATGAAACTTCTTGTTCAAACTTGCTTTGATTAATATTCACTACTCATCAGTTTTGGGTTTTTTTTAAATCTAAATGACCAATTATTGACACCATTTGTGTTGCCGTGCCTGACAAAACCGTTTTTAACTATCAGATCCTTACACCAGAAAAATGTATAGATTGGCGATTGTACAGCTTTGAAAATGAAATCTTCGAAAAGAGAATCTTCGTTGAAATACGTATTCTTCCTTCAAATCATTATGAGTATATTTCACACATATTGAAATCAATAATGATAATGATAATCGTCAGGCTTCAGGAAGTACAAATCATGTGCAGACCAAATTGCAACGCTTCGTATCATCATAGAACAGAGCATAGAATGGCAATCAGCTCTCTACCTCAACTTCATCGACTTTGAGAAGGCCTTTGACAGCGTCGACTGAGAAGTAATTTGGAAACTGCTTCAATACTACGGAGTACCGCAAACCTTTATCCGCCTCATTCAACAACTGTATGAAGATGCCACATGCCAAGTAATCCACAATGGGAAGCTCAGTGATGATTTTGAAGTGAAGACAGGAGTGAAACAAGGTTGCCTACTATCCCCCATGATATTCCTGATTGTGATCAACTGGACTGGATCATGCAGCAAACAGTAGGCAGCGAGAAGAGGGGGATACGCTGGCTGGACTGCGGAAAAGAACCTAGAAGACTTGGATTTCGCCGATGACTTGTGCCTAATGTCACATAAACTTGAAGATCTGCAGGCAAAAACTAACAAGTTGATAGAAGAGGCAGGACAGCGAAGACGGGACTTCAAGTGAATATAGAGAAGACAGAAGTGATGAAGATACCGCACCACCACCATCAACAACAACAACAAACTCCAATCACCATCAACGGGAGAAACTTAAAGGAAGTAACCTCCTTCACTTATCTAGGAAGCACTGTTTCAACTACAGGCAGCACAGGCACAGACGAGGACGTCAAAGTCAGAATTGGAAAAGCAAGACAGGCGTTCATTAGCCTGAAACCAGTGTGGAGATCTTCTGCACTCAGCATAAAGCGTGAACAAGATCTGGATTTTCAACACCAACGTCAAGTCAGTGCTCTTGTATGGCTCAGAGACTTGGCGCGTCACGAAAGGCATTTCCAATAAACTACAGACATTCATCAACAACTGCTTACGCTCGCTGCTGAAGATCAGATGGCCAGAAAAAATAAGCAACAAGGAACTCTGGGAACGAACCAACCAAGAACCTATCACGCAACAAATATGCAGGAAGAAGTGGAGATGGATTGGCCATGCACTGAGAAGGCCGACTGAGGACATCACGCGTCAGACCAGTTGCTCGAGTGGAATCCCCATGGGAAGCGACGAGTTGGACGTCCGAGGGTGACATGGAGGAGGTCATGCGAGGAGGAAATGAGAGCTTGTGGGCTGTCGTGGAACCAGGTTCAAAAGATCTCAGAGAACAGAGGTCACTGGAGGCGTGCTACTGAAGCCCTATGTTCCACTAGGAACCCAAGGGACTAATAATAATAAAATAAAAATGATAATCGTAATAATAATAAAGGTGGTAATAGGAATAAGGTCAATGAAACGAAACAGGCCAACAACAAAACACCAAAACGATTAGATAGGGGTAATAACTCAAGGAAAACAGTAGATAGAAAATAGTAAATATGATTAGACAACGATGTAAGGTAATAGGAATTCCAAGAGAAAAAAATGACTATATCCGCTCTATTGTGACCAGCTTTAACCATCATCCAAGGTTTCCCACCACTAATCACAAATGTTCTGAAAACAACTACCTACTCTATATTTTCTTTCCTGCGAGGTTTAGACTTACAAACAGTGATTTCATAACTCAATTTGATCGCTGGCAATTCTTTTTTTCAACTGATTTCAGGTAGAGTTTTCAAAATGTTTGAATCTTTAGATGAATGCAATTATATAAAGATAGAAAACTGCAACTATTTTTAAGCTTATGGAAAGAGATTCGGTTTATACACAAATCTTTGAACAAAAAGGCACACTGTCAGCAAAGATTCGTTATTACTTATCAAAGGATTTATTTATAATCCAAATTTCTTTTTAGAGGCAAAGGACAATAATGATTTATATTTGTTTTTATTTTGATGTGTTAATTTCTTATAATTTAGGGCTTTCTTTCTCTGGTCGCTTCCATCTTAAACATATTATCAGAACACATATGCTAAAGGCTGTAGAATTAAGTTTAAAAAAAAGATTAAAGTTGATCGAATTAAAATGTACAATCACCTCAAAAAGTTTTTGACCGTTAGTCTATATCGTAAAGGAAACTGAAGACTTATAGGTTAAGATCTGCACGACAGTCAAAATCGGTGATTGGAGGTTCCAGGTGGTGTATCTCACAATAGGTTTCAGCTACACCTCATCTTCATCTTCACCATTAAATCGCATTTCATGAAGTGTCTTACCTACTTTCTTCTTCTTTTATAACTTTCTAAGACTATTGGTTACAAATTTTCTGTCTATCTTGTTGGCATGCCCCTTTATGTGCTGATGTAAAGTGTGACAATTTGGACCGTTACACAAAAATTTCATTTTGATACTGACCGACCGACCAGTACAGATTGAGAGTAAACAGGAATCTGTATCCAGCTAGTTGAAACAGCACCTACACATAAGATTACAGTAGTCACTGTAACCCACTTGTCTGGTACACAACTGTCATAATGTAAATGATAGCAGTCTTACAAGCATTAGTAAGAATTTTCAGAGTGATAGCTGATCTTTCTACTATTTATGATTGATTTTTAGCTGTCTGATATATAGTTTGCATATAAGTGACTGAGTTATTTCATTAATTTATTGTTTATTGAATAAACACACATAGTTAACTGACTAATAGTCTAGTATTTTGATATTCAAACACTTTCGTCTATGACAGTTACTGTCCCAATATAATGAGTTGGCTATATCAAGGCGTAAACAGAAAGTATTGAATTTGGACACTAGCACTTGATCATCGAACGATCAATCGTGACAATAGTTAACACCCACAATTCAGTACTGCACTTGCTAGTGAAGTAACTGGTACCAGAGTACAAACCCTAGCAGTAATTGAAATTGTAGACAACATACATGCAAAGACAATGAATTGATGAGTCACTGAAATACGCAGAAACTTTCAATTATTCAGAAAGCAATTGTTAGTCAATGGTGAATCCTATCATAAAGTCTATAATCTCCATTTCATGCCAACCAAAAAAAGTTGATTCAAATATCATGAGAAATAAATAGTTAGAAAGAAAGAAATTTCCTGATGTAGGCATAAATTCTGTGTGAGATGGAAACATGAAAAAACCAAAAGGAAGGTAATATTGCAGTAGGGCTACAGCTGATAGTCTACTTACTGGCCAGGAGTGGAACCCAGGACATGCATCCCAACCTGTTTGGACCCCATCAAGTGGATGTACCAGAACCCCAGAGGTCGGTGCTGTCCCCGCTAGGACTCAAACCTAGTAGCCATCAATCCGAATGCCAAGCTGTTATCCACTAGACCACTGGGGCATGGGTGGAGCTAGAAACACCACTCGTTGGGGTGCAGGTACGTCCAGCTGAAGAGTCTCAGATAGGAAGAAGCGCGCGTCCTGGATTCCACTGCTACCCACCAAGTATGCTACAATATAATAAATATCTAGGCATCCGCGCAGAAGCCCATCTGCTAACAGAGGTCGAGCAGTTCGATCCAGCACAGCAACGGGATATTACAAGCACCAGTAAACAAGGTCATGACCTGTTCAACTTCATCTTAGTTTAGCCAAAAACGTTTATCGACAACAACATATACTGCGTACTTTATTGAATGAAGATGAACTGTCTCATCTTTGTTAAAACTGTTTTGTCTCTTTCTCCTTCATCGAAAAATACAGTGCACGGTGGTGAATGTTTAATCCAGCATTTTATTTTTTGACTTTTGGAGAGAAGACGCAGACTTCTATAATCAATGAGACTATCGGAGATAACCATAATTTACCAGACTAGTATCAGAGATATAGGGTGATGAATGGTGAAATAAAAACCTGGGTAGCGATAGGATTCAAACCAGAGGCCTCCGAGTTACCTGCATGATGCTCTGGCAAATGAACTGAGAGAACCAGCTACTGATGGGGTCTTAGTTAGCTTGCTAGAGCACCATGCTGGTAACCCCGAGACAGCCGGTTAGAGTTCTGTCGAGATCTATGTTTTCATTACACCATCAATCGTCATAAACCATGCAGGTTTAAATTTTAAAAATAGATTACGAAGTGAGTGTGACTGGATTTTTAGTGATGAATCAGCGACTAAGATTATGATGAGATTTTCCGACGTTTATCTATATAAACCTATTTTATAGGAGTGATTAAAATGTCACCATTAACTCCATGATTCTGTGTACTTAAACAGGTTAAAAATCATACAGTATTCGAGACATTTTTTCATCCTGATATGATACAACTGGGTAAAAAGCAAACTTGAAATATTGTGTAATCGATCTAGAAAACTTCCCTTGCTGGAAAAACGGGCTAAAGTTGAACCTCAAGTGGAAGTAAATAGGCTTAAGTAACTACACTTTACACAACATCACAAAGCGAGGAAATGAAGTTTATCAGTGGGACTCGGCCTGGTATGTGTCTATGTACTAGGTGATGATCCATAATTATTGGGTGAGGATTTATGATATCATGCAGTTGTTCAGGTTGGAATAGGTAAAGTGAGATTCGAGCTCGGGACCCAATGTTTGAGTGCCTGAGCTAATCAATCACAGGGGAAAATTATATGAAACGAATAAAAAGAATATAAGCGGAGAAAGGAACAAATAAATCAACATTCACAACGTTGAACATACTAAAAAGTCAATACATTCGCAACATTATGATCATCTATGAGAGCTGTATCACTGAGGATTTTCGAATATTAGTTCCTCTTTAATCAGATAATTTTACCACACACTTTTTTCGGGGAAAGAAGTAGATCAGCATCAAAGTTGTACCAGATTCATAACCTTATCAACTAATTTATCTTTCCTGACTAAGACTCGACACCTAACCACAACAAAGCTCACTCTGTGGTTCACACTAATACAAAAAACACTGTAAAGATATGTACACTAGGAAATCTGTAGCTTTTTGTATGTCTTGCCTGAAATGGCTATAAATTAAGATGCGCAAGAATATGTCTAAACGCTTTGTTTTTTGTTGGCAAATTGATAGACTTTGGTAAAACTGTTTATTCACTTCACTTGAAGTGTAGTCACTGGATGGCTAGGGAGAGATTATAAAAGTATAACATTATGTGTTCTTTCTAGATCTGATAGATCCACTCAGCCAGAGATCATAAAGATACCTGTCAAGAGATATCCGGTCACGTAATATACTTTTTGTTATACGACTTATTGCTACTTCAAGTCTCCAGGAACCAATGGAGAAATTAATAGACTCTTGTACGATAATTTTTGCAGATTCGCCACAGTGAACAGGTTTCGCCATGCACATCTCAAAATCAGCATACATCGATGATTAGAGATTCCAATGTGAGTCCTAACTTTCGACTTCCTACAGAATCAAGATGTTGAAATTTGCAATGTAAAATTGACAGGAACATCGTTTCGTGCTTGGATCGTTATCGATGGTTGGAGGGATAAGAGGCTGAGGAAATTGTAGAGAGTATGATGATGGAAACAGGAGCAAATAATGAAGTCAAAGAAAAAGACAAATGTAGGAATGGCAGGTGAAGATTAGATAGGCTTTGTGCGTCACTGAAAATCTGCAAGTGATTGATACCTGTCAACTGCCCACACCGTGGAAGTTGACATCTTCTTTAGGTACATGAAAGAAAAAGTAGATTTTTTTTCCCATGCCTGCAGATTCGAAGGGACATTTCTTGAGGTCGGCCACGTACGGCGTTTTTTGTTGATTTAAATTGATTTATTTTGATCTCGTATTTAGAGTAAATCCTGCTTTCGATATCGTGGGGAGGAGGGAGTGTACTACCTTTTAAAACTGAACCTACTTAGTTTTCCTTTTCAGAGTAGGAAATTAGTATTCGCTTAGAATTCTGATAGTCCTCAGTACACAACTTACTGATAACACACTCGGTACAGTCAGCAGTAAGACCTCAACCTCACCATGATGTAAGTTATCTGCAATTTTATGACAGGTGCTTTGAATTATACCATTATCAGACAATCTTCACTAAAATTATAAAACTCCGAGCAACGGTTTTCTTTGTCAACACAGCAGGCTCAGTCATTATATAAAAATGGTGACCGTCGGTCGGATTATATCTAAAATTTAAGGAATGCACTCTACATTTTCTAGAGTGGTGCTAGAAACGACTAGGGTTAGCATAAACCGGCTGAAAAATTATAAAATAGGGGAGAAATGGGGATGTCTCAATGAGAAAACTTGGGTGAATATGTGACAGTGCAACATAAAACCTCCTATTCTCCATCCTTTCTCATGTTTTCCCACATCTACCCCGATTCTTTAACTCAACGACTGTGTATCCTACTTTTTCAACGAACCTTTACGCATACTTATGCATCTTACCCACATTGTGAGTACAGCTTGGTTAATTAGTCAGAATCAACGTGGGAACTGAGACTCCTGAATAACAGTCCAAGTTGACAAACTTCAAGGTAGCACTTTGAGGTAGAAAGCATCAAGATGAAAGATAAAGAAATAAGAAACAATGCACTCAAAAGTTGTAGAAGGTGGCTAAAAGATAACGTGAAGGAATGAAACAGAATTCGGTATAAGAAATTAAGGTTACAATAACGAGGGGATCCATCTGTACTGCTGAGATGGATTCTGAGTCATATCACTTAGTTTCTAATTACCAATTCCAGTTGTTACGCGAACTCTGAAGGGGATATCTACATCTCCCTACACGGCCTTGACCAACAGTGACAGAAAATGCCATTAAACCACTCGATCGATGAGGTCAAATGACATCTTTGAGTCAGGAAATACAGCCAGTGTTGGGTGTCAGTAAGTGTGTCTGTGTTCCACAACCTGGCACAACGTGAAAATTTAGTCGAAACACTCATGATCAGGTCTGAAACCCACCTAGATTTCTCGGGTACTTTTTCTCGAGCTTACAATTATACGGCTTAGATTAATATAAGTGAAAAACTTGGGCACTCTAGTAGAATGTAATTCCATCATCGAACATCGATAGAACAAAGTGGGTAGTCAATCTCTCCTCGAAAGCCTTAAGCTCAGCTGAGATGAAAGTACTTGAAAAAGGACTAAACTTCAACATAACAGTAGATCATCTAAAACCAGAAGATGTCATACCTAGCATAGCTGTGCTCTTTATATCAAATAAACAAATCTAATATGGAATATACGACTTAGAGTCTTAGACACTATGTTTGTCAAACTGGTTCCCTTGTGGTTACTTTGGGAGGATTCCTCCGCCTTCTTGAAAACTGGAACAATCGTTGATAGAAACCAATAGGAGGAGAAAATATCTAATTTCCGTCGATAGTTAACACGTCAGTTAATTGAAGTTGAATCTTAAAGCTGCATAAAGGTTATATGAGATCGGTCTCAAGCAGGTGATTTTTGGGTTCTGCGGTTAGGCACCGGTATTACCAATACCAATTTTCTTCAGGTATCTCAAGAAGTAACCTCCTAAGGTGTCGACAACCGGGAAGTGTCAAGGGCCTTCACAACTGTATCAGAACTCGAGTTTACTCAGATCATTATTACCCTTCTATATCCTTGTCTACTAATCTTTACTCACACTTCTCAACCAATATTCCTACGTCTTTTTCAACTCGACTAACACCTGAGCACTCAAGCCATTACTTTAGAAACCAAACCACCTTCTATTCTCAATATCAGCACACCTTAAACTTCCTAAAAGAATCGTTCTTCGTAAACACACTAGTGGTTAACTTACTACTGACCAAGTGGCTTATATTATTAAATTTTCTGATAAAAGAAATCAGTAAGAGATTCGCCAACTAAACAACTCGGAGGTATTAATGAATTATCAATGGTCAAATAAACTTATTCTTCACGCTTTTATATTTCTCTTTAGAACAGAAGGAAAATCCTCGTACAAAAGAGCATCTTAGAAAAATACTGTTTGTTAAATTTTAAACTACAAGATGCATTCTAAATATAAGACAGTATATGTCTTGCTTGGATAAAGATAAGAATGTTTGTGAGAGAATTAGATCAAATCCTGATCAGAATTTATATAACATACGAAATAAGATACGGCTAATAATATATGTGAAATAAACTGGATTGTGTTACCAGTGTTCGTCCTCCTTCCACAAACATAAGTTAACAGTAAAACGGTATTGTACCAACTATCATATCAACACATGGACAAAATGTACAAATCTCAGATAAAGAAAACTGTCATGAAGATTTCACAAGCCTGGCAGTTAGGCAAAACGGAGGTCAAAACACAAGGTGAAATAGACCTGAACCATCATCCGAAGAAGAAATCATCACATAGTTACAATGTCCGTTTACAGGTCAACAAAATACAGATGCGCAGGACGATAAAAAGCCCCTGAAGGAAACCAGTTGACATTAAGGTCATTCGAAAAGAGAGGTTTAACAATTTCTGAGGAACCATAAGAGCTCATATATTTTTGAAATCAGCTCTGATCCCACCGTTTAGAGTGACAGTGAAAGTTTCTCAATTAAACTATCCACTCGAAAGAACACAACGCTGAAGAGAATGAACATACACTTTCCTATCCAGTTTGTTCAGGTAGGCCACATGCCAGTCGCAAACAGGCTAATGTGACAGGTAATAAAGAATAAATATTGAGTTTTGTTTGGTCATACTACATGGCTTCTGAAAGCTCAACAGGTCGGATAGCGGATGCCTAGGATCATGACTCACTTGGTAAAGGTCAACAGGATCAACCAATAAACTCAATGCACACGAGGTTTAGAAAAATTGAATTTTCCACTATGCTGTTAAATGAATAGCAACTCAGTCCCCAATTGTGACATGATTCAAGACAGATTTATTGGGCTTCTGATATGAAATTTGATAGGAAGCGGCCTAAATCAAAATCCACCTTATAAGCCATCAGCCACTAAGGCAGAAGTTTTGGATTTCAACCTTGTTTCATATTACTGTGCGAGGAGGGAAAATTCTGTCCCTCAGCTGGCCAATGAAAATAAGTATCCAACTTCTGACCTAGTGGCTTTATATGCTAGGGAAAACTGTATACAAATGATGTTTTTTTGTGAAATAAAGTTGTCCTCCTCTTAGTCACAGCCCGGTCTTTGTCTTCTGATTTTTGCAGCTCAGTGAATTATCAGGTCTGAGGAAGAAAACTCACTATTCGTGTCCAGTTCAAGTATCGCTTGTGTTAGTAGCCTTCTCGTATTATTCTATCAGTTACTTCAAAATCAAAAGCTGTATGGTATTGGGTGATAGTCTCACTATGGTGCTAATTGAAAGAAGTTGGGACAATGAAGCCGGTAGTTAGACAGTAGCATACAAACTGAAAGATTTGATGGTTCTCAGTTTGATCCCGCACGAGTTTGCCTATGTGCATTGTTGAGCAGTCCCAAGTTAAGAGGAAACAGCTTCCTACTACCTCCACGGTTCTTCAGCTCATGGTTGTTTATGACGAACATTCTGGATTCAATCATTTTCTTATTAACCTCCTAAATGAAACAACTATAATCATAAGTGCTTAACAACAAAATTCTAACATACTTTGGCGAATTAACTTTGTACTAGTTACGGTCCAGTTAGAGAACAATAACAAGAAACAACTATAGCAAAGGAGTAGGAAAGCTAAATGCAAAGTTGATAAAACATAGTTGGTGACGGGGAGGGAGCATTATTTGGCAATCCAAATCAATGTAAGTGTCCAAATTTTAGTTTAACAAGTTTCCGATACAAATTAATTAACTAATTATTAACGTTATCCTCTGGTTTGCCATATTTGTTTCTTTTTCAATACAAAATTCAGGTTAAGACAACAGACACTCGTCCACAATGTGAGAATCAGGTTGAAATAACATGAGATTTACTTAGACAACTTAACGATAAGATATTTGTACAGTTTTCATTCAGGTGCTCCAAGAAATAGAAAGCCATATCAAATGGAGTGGATACGAATTTATATAAGTTACAAAGACTAGATTAAATGAATCAGACAGACAAACTGAAGTGAAGCCCGGTACCGAAGTGCATCAGTTCAAATTATCACACCTCACATTACAACGACAGTTCAGATACTTATACGAGAGAAGAAAGGATAAATATATAAACAAAGGTTAGTAGAAATGTTCAACATTTCAAAATTGACAGAAACTGTAAAGATCTTTGCCATTTTAACTGATTTTCAGCCATATCACCAAATCCCTAACCATCGGTTCCTACCATTTAGACGACACCAGCCACGCAACCTTCACTTTCCTACACGATACCGACTAAAAATGAAAGACTTCACAAACTAGAGGAAAATTTTTCTCTTGTCACCTGCTAAGGCACAGTAGCAAGTGCAAGTTTACAACCTCATCGACTAATTTGTTTTTCTTGACTGTTAGTCTACGACTGACCTTAATAGCATTCATGCGATGGTTCTACAGCAGGCGAACAATCCTACGAAACTCAGGATCCCCACAAGTCCTCTAGTCCCAACTAGAGTGCGATAGATGAGTACGACACTCATACCTTTTATAGACGCCCAAATTATGAGTGATTCTAATAATTTATTTCAACTGGGATATATTTAAATTTCAAAGAAATTAGTAAGACTTAGGCTTACAGACGATGGTATTGGATGAAACCTATAGGAACTTGATGATTTACCACGTCAATTGTTATTATTTGAATTGCCAAGTCTAATTTTTTAGCCTCATGTCCTGTGACTAGCTCAAAAATTCACCTTTTCAACTAGAAAGGTTGCTCGATTTGATTTTTCTAGTAAGCTGAAATATTTTAAGAATTGGCGTTAACTGCCCATGTCATTTCAGTCACAACAGTTCTACTGGCTTAAAACTTCAATACCAAGATATCTAATATAGGCCGCTTTAATAATCTTTTTGTATTAATTAGCTTAGTGGCTAAGTTATAAATCTGCTCAAGAAACTTCGATCAATAATGAGGACTTCAGTGAGTCATCTCTGGCACCCAGGAGACATACGACTACTTTTAAGAGGATGAGTATACTCCAATATAGTTTACTCCAGCCCATTATACGGCTACGTGGTTAGGCCACTGAAGAAAGATAAGATGAAGAAGTAACAGGCCTTTGATCAAATATTTCTTCGCAACATTGCTCATGAATGGTAGAATCAGCATGTGAAAAATTTCGAAGTTGGGTAAACTATATTAAATAATGAAGAACAGCCAGTCGATAAGGTTTTAAACCTTCGCCGACTGCGGTGGTATGCCAAGCTACCGTCTGCCACGGTATGCAATTTTAGCAGGAGTAGGATTGGGCTGGAAGAAGAGTAAGGGTTGCCAAACCAAGATTTGGTACTAATCCATTATGTCTCTGACTGTTAGTCTAGACCGCATAAGGAGGTGCAGATTGCTTAGATGCGATCCTTGAAATGACAGGAATTTATGGTTGGAGACGTTGACATGGTTGCAAATCAGTCACAATTGTGCTGATGTTTGAACATTTCTCTTAACCTTCGTTTTTCGAATTCTTTCTCCCCTCATACACTTCTGTGTATCTGATTATCACTATGTCTACCCACTTGTTCTTTGCATGATGCTGTGAATTGTGGCAACTTCTGCGCGAGTTTTCACGTTGATATTGTCTGTCAATAATTGTTTTCGCGATTCTTTTCTGATATGGCTGATAATCCTTGATAAGAATTCATCTGATAGTAGTTGATGATATTTTAGCAAAATCGTACTCACATTCAATACTCTAATGGTATTTCCTAAATGAAGTAGCATATCTGTTAAGAACTGAGATTTCCCCAAACCAAGAAAAGATAGTCATCACTATTGGTTAACGCTACAATAAAAACTTATCCATTCTTTCGAATATTAAGAATGAATATTGGATAGCAGTGGAATCCAGAACATGCATTTCGTCCAGTTTAGGAATCGCCAGTTGAGTGCACTTACATTCCAGTTAGTGATGGTGTTCCTACTGGGACTGAAACCCACCAATCATTGCTTCTAACGATTGAGTGTTGGCCAAAAGGTTATTGAAATTGTGTCCAAGTAATTTAGAGTAAGCTTAATATTTCGTGAACAACATTGGTGGAGCAATTCTTGGGTTGGTAAGAACAATCAACAAGAAAACCAGAATGCTTTTGAGCTCAGTTACTTAAACCCATATCACGAAGAACCTTAAGTTTCGGAATTCATAAACTGCGATATTCCCACCTAGACCTAGTTCCTGTAGGATTTGACTAGTTATACTGAAGATCATAGGACTAAAATTTACGAAACCTTAAAAACTTTTAGAAGTTTAGCCTACAGTCTAAAAATCAATCTTTTGACAAACTGACTAAGAGACAACCAACCAAATTCCCATTGAGCACTAACAATACAAACAGAGATTTCAAAACGGATAGTGCGTTAATTTATTCAGGAAAGTACCCAGCAAGTGAGAGAAAAGATAGCAGGCAAATGTAACTGATAAACTATATATTGGATGATGTACTGGCTTACGAGCCATTCAAGACGGCCACGGATCGAAGCCATGACCTTCAGGTTCCCAGGTCATCAGGCTACCATTGAGCAGTTGGGTTAACATCTAATGGTCCATATTTCCTACTTCTGCCAGTTCGCGGTATGGTGAGACCTCCATCCAATGCCGTCGTTGAGCAACTGTCCTTACATCCGACTTGGTTGGGTCCACCGGTCACGACTTCTCATTAGAACTTCAGGAATCTCATCTTGAAGTAAGTCACTAATTAGCACTAGAGTAATTCAATTTGCACGTTTATGGGGACCATTGTGTGGACCATCGGACTGCACCCCAGAGGCTCAATGGTAACGTCCTGATTGAGGATTCTGAACGCACTGGGTTCGATTCCTGACGGAGTCATAGGTGCGCACTACTGAGGAGTCCCATACGAGAACGAAACAGCTGTCCAGTGCTCCCAGGCTTCCAATGGTTCTCCAGCTGATGTCAGTTCATGATGAATATCAACCTAAAATCAACAAATAAATCCCCACAAACCTCCAAATTGAAAATGAAATATCTTTACATGTAAGAAGACCTTGGGAACGGAAGCAAATCTGTCAACATACTAACGAACACAAATATGTGTCCATATGATATTAACCATGGTCAACACGACATACTAATTTCAATTATTTCCCTGAAAGAAAGGGAAAAAGTGGACATAAAAGTCACAAGGTAAAGGGAGACGAAAACAAGGAATGCATCTCTTCCATTCTTGTATCAAAATTATATAACATCTAAAAAAAATTGCATACAAACCTCCACTCTGAACGGAGGTAGAAAGAAAGGTTAGGTGTAAGCGGATGAATCTTACATACAGACACAAACATACACATGATATCCTCGAAATTACGAAGCAGTTAAGCAACATGAGATGGAATAAGGGTTAATAAATGACGAACATCTTTCGTAGTGACACTTCAATACCGTTTGATAGTTGAACGAACATTGATCAATAGGCCATGGGAATAAGTTATGTAATAGTTTTTTTAAAGAGTGAGACAGAGAAGAATGTTGATAATAGAATTTATAAAATCATTTAAATACTTTTATAAAATACTTCTGAATTGATTCAGTCAACCAAAAGAAAGCGAATAAAAATAACTGATATGATTTCGAACCCAGACAGAGGCTTGTTGGTGAGAAATCTTGTTATTTCTTCAAGAAATTCAGCCTAAAACCATCATAATTACGATCATTCTTAATTCCATAATTTTTTAATTGTCAGACTATGCATAGAATTTTTAATATGCTGCAATGAACATATGCATTACCAATCAGTTATTTTCCAGGTCAATCTATGAAACCCTCTAAATATCGTCAGAGTGGAAATGAATTTATGTCATTTTCTCTCTCTCTCTCTGTGTTGTTCTGATGTTTTAGTGAGTGAGTCATGAAACTGAAACGAATATTCGGAATCAATCTGTGAGGTTGCTTTACCACCGTCAATTACTTCAATCAGAAATGAGTAGTATGTCGTATTACTTTTAATATCTTTGTATTTTGAAAGATGAAATGTGTAGTCTAGACGCTATCAACGTCATTTAAACAAAATCAACACAAGTAGAATTTCAAAGAAGTCAGTTAAATAAGAGTTTCTGCCTATATGACAGTTCAGTCTTTTCTCATAACACTCACTGGGATAAATTATCTTCAAAGGAAATATAATCATCATATTCACCTACGTGATTAGCGGGACAATTACAGATATAAATTCCATAAGGAAAATGTGGAAATCTTGGCACCAGAAAGCTCTAAGAATATTACAACGCTTCAATGAGTTTGGTTCTCGGCTGAAGTACCATATTATAATGGGTGCAATCTACCAGACAATGATAAAAATGTTACAACGTTACATGATCGCAGATCAAGTAAGGAAAATAGTCAATTGGATGTCAGGCGAAAACCTAAGAACAAATCTACTGAGGAAAACTGGTGTTCGATATATGAAGAAATTCCAAAGGGTCATTTACTCTCCTTTCACAGTTGATAGTGATGATGTTATCTAGACTGATAATGAAGGTTAAGTAGCCAGTTTGGCGGATATAACTAGGCAATCGGAACCTATTTAAATGAAGAAGTTAAAGGTAGCTATAGTTTCATTACCGTTCGCTCATCATCGGCCCGAACATGGAAACAAGTGTTTCCACTTCTTATAATGAGTCAGGTTGAGTAATGTTAGCTCATTGGGATGAGGTATACTGCTCAGTCAATTCTTGATGAGCTAGTCGTGTTTAATCTAGATCTTTGGTTTCCTTCTATTCATATATATATATATATATATATATATATATATATATATATATATATATATATATATATATATATATATATATATATATATGGTTACATTTTTGTACATGCTGAAACTTGCGATACAACCTCTATCATCTTGCTACGTTTCTGTTTCCAAGGGATCTAGCTGAGTTGGCGGAGTGCTGGTTCAGTGAATCGAAGGCAGCTAGTTCAAATCTTGCTGCTGCCTAGATGTGGAGCTGACTCACTGGTTTGGCGGGATGACTATCAACTAGTGGGTCACGGATTCGAACCTCATTCCACCTACCAAGGTTTGGGTGGCCACGTAGTATTATAAGTCCTCACACAATAGGTGTGGCTCATCGCCTACTGCACAAATATGCACGAGGTGCCTGAGTGCTACCTAGATATTCATTTCATTTCCAACTGTCATCACATATAGACAAAAATGATAGTTCTGATGATCTCATAAAGCCTGATGGTGAAATGTTGACGACAACAAAATAAAGCTTAGGCAACACCAAACAACTGTTATATTTATTGTGAGCTACAGATATTTGATTCGTAGAAAGTTTGCATCAAGACCAGTCAGCAGATACGAAACCATTGAAAATTACATAGTAGCGGATATTCACTTTGTCCTGCTTTCAGACGTTTCTTCAATGTGCACTCAAGACTCCATCAAGAATCGAACCAAGAACAATGTGGTTTGGATGGAGTACATTCCTATCCATATCCAGTACTCTTGAATACAGTAATTTAGATTTCTCACCTTAATTTGATCTAAAATACAGCGCAACAGTCATCTAACACCACTCGACTTGACTGGACTTACTAAATATACAAATACTTAGTACTCATCAGTTAGCCAGTTCAAAATCAAATCCCTGGAGTTCAATGGGAAGTCGTGACTTGTATTACCAACGAAGTTAGGAGTGAGGAAGAAATACATACACTTATTAGTAGTCACACTATATCCCAAGCTGAATGAGATTAGAAAAAGTAAATTAGTTGATCTAAGTGGTCACTGTTGAAGAGTATTCCATTATGAAGAAATAGCTGTCTAGTATTGTCTAGTTTTCGACGGTTTTCTGTCTGATTCCACGGCATGATGAAAGCTATTTTTAGGTGATACAAAGGTGAGTACGTATGTGTTTAATAAGAATGAAATGGTTGGTATTCATCATGAACTGGTATCAGTTGGAAGAACATTGGGAACCTGGGAGCACTGGATAGACATTTCGTCCTAGTATGGAATTCCTCAGCAGTGCACTTTAGACTTTGCGGTCACTAAGAATATTAAACTAAATTTCATGAGATAGTGAAGATAAGAAGAAAAGAAATTCCGAACAGAAGAAGTAAACAAGAAAAAGAAAATATAATGCAGCTTGTAGTTTAACAAAATAAGGCATCACGTCACTTGCGACTCAGTAGTTCAAGAAGTAAAAGAAAACATGAAAAAACAGAATGTAAAATTGATAGTTATAGAAGAGTTTTTTTAAACAGTAATGCTTCACTGCATCCCACCACTAGAACAAATTATTGGCGAAATAATTTACCAGTGCTGATTTCATGCCGAAAGTCTACAATTTCTGGAGATGTCGCTCATTGGTCTAGAGAGATATCTTTCAGCCGATGAGCCATGGGTTCGAACGCCGTCCAACTTACTGAGGTTTGGGCAATCGGATAGTATCAACAGCTTTTATACAATAGGTATGGCTCAATGTCTACTATACGAATGTGCGCAAGATTGTTGAGCGCATTTCGACTCGGTTTCATTCGGTACTCCCTCATGAGGTTTAGACTACTTTTCAATAATCTCCGCAGTTTTGTGACACGTTTCGTATTGGCCACCTTGAGGTTCCATAGATTTTAATACCATGTTTGACAGTAGTTATTCTCTGGGGGAGTTAGATATGTAGTCTCAAAGCTCAAAAGTCAGTTACTTGACATAAATCATTAATGATCTTACCTATTGCTATTTTTGTCAATTTAGCCCACAATAAAAAAAATCCAAACAATTATGACAGAATGTTCAGGAAGAAAGCGAGACGTAGAACTTATGAGATCAAAACTGCTTGGCACACAACTATTCAGGCATAGGTAAGGTGATTATGGCTATAACATTATCTGATTTCGCAAACCCCTATAGACGGAGAGGAATCAAAATGAAAATACACTAAACAACCACTTGCATATTCATGTAGGCAATGAGATATACCTATTACGTAAGGGCTAATGATACTATCTGACTGTTCAGACATCCGTCGATGGAGTGGGATTTAAACTGTTGACCCATCGGTTAGAAGTCTAGTGCCTAGTCAAAGCTTCAGTGTAGACGGATCATCGTTAGAATCCTTCTGCCACTTATTGGTTGAAAGCCGATTGTCTCATCCAGTAGTTTAAACATTGAAATCAAATAGTTGACATTTTTCATTTTAGAAAAAGTGAATGCAACACTTTTAAAAAAATCTTGAACCCTGAGCTTGTTTACTGGCTCATCAATTATAATACAGACTCTGCATTAAAATTACATTTCGAAATTAACCAAGTTTCCAAAATACTCGCAATTTCGTTGTTAATACTACTGATTACGATACATTTCAGCTTGTATAAGTCTGGTAAGCAAAACTATTAATCTTCAGTCAAGCATTATAATCGGTTGATAAAGTGAAGGATGAAACCGTTTTCCAAATGACAGAATATAATAGAAACGACAGACAACTACTTCGGTCAACTCATTGGCAATAATCTAATTCTCCTAAACAAGCAAAGTTCTGACCTCCTTAAGTTTATATTCTTGTCCAATTATATCAGTAAATCAGGACTAATTAGAAAAAAAATGCATAGTCTAGTTAAATCAGTAGGCAAGTGATATTGAGCTTGGGTGCTAAGTCAGTAGCAAATAAAGCCAACCGATCGATCAAATTGGGAATTTGCGGCAATCAAAGTGGTTCTGTTATATGCTATGCATAAAAACTATCGTTTTTCTTGATATGTGACACTAGTTGCAATGGAATAAGATTTTAAAACAGTGACTAAACTAGAATAAAGCAGCATTGGTTTAAGTCGTAAGTGGAAGTGTATGAGTTGCTAGGAATCATTGACTAAAGACTCATTCTATATGATACAGCTTGACATCATGATGACAGATGTAATCACTCTCTACTTCACAGTAAACAGGAAATGTTCTCTGTTTTTATACTTTTTTGCTTTCCATCGACCTATTCTTTTCGTTATTGACTGGAATTTCTTGGAGGCTTTTTTGTTAATACCTCCTTAATATGAGGGTGACTTTAAAGGTCATTCTGGCAACTGCTGAAATAACCAATAAGGTTTCGTTATTCCGGCTAGAAAGGTAGTTTTTCATAAAATAGAGAAGCTTAACTGGTTATCTCAACACTTTCTAGGGTGGCCTATAAAATTACACCCATATGCGTCTACAAAGCCTGGTAACTTTAAATGATACATTTTTGTATAACGTTTCAATCTGTCGTAGGGGTATGTTCACCACTTCTAATCAAGCCGATAAGAATGGAACAACTTTAGTAAACCACAAACGTGCTGAATACTTGAACTGTTACAAAGTGAAAATAGTATCGGTATCAACAATTTTCACTTCAATGTTAAATCTATTATGCCTATTAGAAAAACCATATGTTGTGACCTCTCTTGACTGAAAAAGCTCTCAAGAGATTCAACAATAAATGGCACTGTCTGAATGATTCAACAATCAGCATAAGTAGCATATGACCTATTTTAGTTCTTGAGCAAAATTACTTCTTCAACACAAGTGATAAAAATATTTTTTGTAGATTGAGAAAACTTTACTTAAGCTAATAAGACAAAAACAAAAAAGATAAACAGATAGGCAGACAGATGAACCAATAAATAACCTGGAGCAAAAAGACAGTGATTCTACAATATCACACTTCACAACAGCACATAAAGACGAGATGAACAGAAACAGGTATAAAAAAAATAAATGAATACATAAAAATTAGTGAAATACTTGAAATTTTGAAGGTGGTATATGCTGATTTGATTGATTTTAAGTCACTTAGAGTTCCGCACAGCTGATTCCTGATATCTCATAAGCAGGAACCAGATGGCCTTTACTTCACTAAATAGTTCAGACTGGAAGTCGGGAACCTCAAGGTTTCTCTTAGTATCTTAATTTGGTTCACTTTCAGTATAAGCCTTTTTAGATCAATGCCATTATTCATAATGTGTAAGACTGCTCGTGTGTTTGAGTCACTTTCTGAGTAATCTCTAGGTCGAAAATTGAATACAAATCAGAGAATTAAAATTGAAATGCACTCAGTGATCTTGTACACATTTGTCCAGTAGGCAATGAGTCACACCTATTGCATAAGGGCTATCCAAAGCTCGGTAGTTAGATCAGGGCTCGGTCTCGTGACCTATCGGTTAAAAGTAATCTGCCTAAACCAATGAGCCTCTAGTCAAGGAAGGTAAGGAGGTGAAGCTGTGAAACACCACCCATATATCTTGTGAACGATGAGGCATCACCTATGCTTTTCACACGATGTTAGTTAAAGTAGGACTAGGTTGAAACAAAGCTAAAGAAAGCGAGACCAATATGTGGCAACAGCTTGTGAAGTCTCGAATTCTTGGCTTGATTCGTGCAGGGAGGTGGAGGTTTTCTGGCTGGAATCAGTAATAGAAACTCTTGATAATATGGCTCAAAATTGGTCACAATCACTTAGACGTGGACAATACTTGTTATTTTAGAGATTTCGAACACCTACTAACCTTTATCTATTTATCTATGCTTTATCCTTACGTATACTTTTTCCTACTATAACATCATTCTTTTTCTATTCCCTTTTTGGCATAACACCGTAAAATGTGGCAATTTTAAGTGATGCACTTTTACGCCAGGTTTTACGTTGATTTGTCTGTCTCTATTTGTGCTTCACGATATCATGTAGTTCGGCGTTAGCGACATAGAATTTAGCCATTCGCCATGGCACTAAAAGTAGTCAAGGTCGATAGGAGTTCAAGTGAGCTTCTTTTATGTGTCGAGATTTAAACAACAATTATGTTATAGTGTCTAACACAACTCTTTTGAAATGAGAAGTGGTCAATGCAATGAATCACTTCACTTTTAGTTATCAACTTAAGTACCAGTACAGACCACAGACAGAGCACCAATTCACACTTAGCGCGTGAAACACAAGCCAAATATCCTTAAATCTCCGATCAGACGATTTATAAGATCTCAAATTTTAGCTTAGAATGCCTAAGAAGCATCAACGCATTCTATATAAATACTTCAAGTGGGATTTCATCAAATACTACCACCGATACTGAATTTGATCGGAAAAAGTGAAGAAGCGACCATCGTATACAGTCATAGAATGAGGGATAGTTATCATTGATTATCACTTGTTGGCAAATCGCAACTGTCAAAGTGAGTCCCTTAAAATTAGATAACTCAATGATTTAATGCGTTATGCTTGACTCAGAATCAAGGATGATGACAGAATTGTTGTAGTTTTTTGTACACACATATACTGTTATTCTTATTTTAGCCAAACAGACAAATAAACAATTACAAAGTATTAATTACTTACTATAGTATAGGAAGCTGATTTATCTGGACAGTTTGGATGTTGAGGAATACAACATGACGAAGGGATGCTTAGTCCTGGGTAATCATTAGCTCCATTAATTCCACAGCAATGAAGCTATAGAATGATTTTAAAAAATACCGATAATGGTCACATTTCTTCTTTTTTTAAAAAGGATATTAAAGTGATAAATATGTAAATTTAGTTGAACAGTGTATACTTTAAGAAGTCAGGACGTGGTTGAAGCGAAGAAATTTTTTTTTCTTTTCTTCGCTACAACCAAGTTTTGTCTTTTCCTATGATCAAATGAGTGTATTCAGCACTTTAAAAAGTGTAACAGATGGACTTTTTAGTTGTTCTCTATAAAGTTTGAATAACTCCAGTTATGATGTCGATGCTAAGAAAAATTTCTTTAAATCTATAATTTGTTGTTGCTCATTTATTCAATCTAAATGACGTTTCGCCTCTGATGGTACGTATTCCCTATAAGCCGCTCAATAAATTGCATTTCCATGTTTGTTAGATGTTACTAATAAAACGTTTTAGCTGTAAATTTAGTAAGATATGAACCACATTTAGTGTGTGAAGGTAATGATAGTGTCTGGTTAATCAGTCCTCAGTAGATGGGGCAAGGTTCGAACCCATGATTTACTGTTTAAAAGTCGCATGTTGAATTTACTGAGCCACACCACAGCTCTATACTAATGTTGATATTTATACTGAGAAGTAAAAATCCAGTATATTCAATTCCAAAGCCGTATTCACTAGTTTGGCCAGCCAATGATATGATTCAGATTCGAGTGTGATATGACTCGATACTAAACACTCGAATGATGGCACAAGGAACCAATCTCCGAGGACTTCATTGTGGTCTCAAACTCACGTACTAGCATACAAAAACAATGCAAATCAGGAGAAAGCTGCATGGGCTTATTCTTACATCGAATTTCATCTGAAAAATTTGATCCTATTAGTAGGCGTAAATCATTTTCACATACAAGTGCTCTGTGAAGCATCACTGTGTGTGAATGGACATTCCAGTAGCATTTTAGTCATCATATTCAACAGAATGTTGAACTACATCTTCATCCGGAGCATAATTCCAAACAATGTCACATCACAGTCTTGTCGAAGTATTCATATTTTGAACTATAGACGATCTTCATCGATTCAACAACGTACATGTATTTACAATTTGTCTTTTGTTCAACACTATTATACTTTTTTAAAGCTTAAAGCTTTTAAGAAACTGATAAACAGTGTGGCGTTAGGTCCTGCATATTAGTGACCACTCCAGGTCAACGCTCATCAAGTGGTTAGCTGACTTACACAGAAATAGAGATTTACCACTTAGGAGTTGGATGCTTATCTCTTTCATCATAACTTGAAATCCATTTAACAGATACGATATATCTGCTCATTATTGACTTGTTTCGAGATGAGATTCTCGAAGTTCTAATGAAAAACTGCCACCAGTGGGAAAAACTAAATCGGATATGACGATAGTTACTCAACGACGGGATTGGATGGAGGTTTTGCCATATCGTGAACTGATAGAAATGGGAAATGTGAACTATTAGATACCGACCCAGTAGCTCAAGGGTAACATGCTGATCGTGGAACCCATTGGGAGTCATGGGTGTGCGCTGTTCAGAAGCCTCATACTATGACAAAACGTCCGTCTAGTGCTTCTAGGTTTCCAATGGTTCTCCAACTCATGTCCGCCCATGATGAATATCAACCTGAAATCAATAAGTAAATCCCCAAAAACCTTCATATCGAATATCGAACAAATTCGAGCAGATGAAAACAAAAACAGAAAGTAAGGATGCTTACACTTCTCTGTATCCAATCACGATATGAATAACTTTCATCAAAATTTCCATCAGCTTGTTCATCCTTGAACTGCATTATAATATTTTCTAAAGCTCGAATGATTCTTTTTTCAGTCTAAAATACATGTTGAAAACAGTTTTCATTCCCTTACTTCAACTTTAAACACTAGACACAATGTTCCAACTGCTATCTCGACGCCAAACATGATAGTTAAACAAATAGAATATGTTCCAAGTAGGCAACGTGATTCATGATAAGCTCCACAACATCCAAAAATAGAAACAACAATTGTCAGCAAGCCAAGACCGATAAGTGCGTATAATAAATTCTGCATTTTATCAGCATGTCCAGAACGGGATACAGCATTCTGGATCAACGAATCCACATAACAATATATGGAGAAACATAATATTGCTGCACCAATCAGCTATTAATCGGAAAAAAGTGTGTGTGTGGAGTTTACTGCAGCAAAAATATACATGAAACTGACGAAAAGACTGTTAGTTTAAGAGTTTAGTTTTAAATGACCGACTAATCGGTACACAGTAAGGGTGAATACTATTTTCAGTTGTCAGAGGAAAATACAGTCAGTGAACCTATATTACTGTCGAACCATATTCTCATCCACTAATTTCTGCTAAAACTGGGAACCTAATCAACTAGTACACAGTTCTTCATACACCTTGGAGCAAGAGTGGATAACTTAGTGGTTTAAGTCTGTTTTGTTTTGAAATCACATACATACATACACTGATCTGTAAACTTCTTTATCCAGAAACATCAAACCCTCATCTCGCTTGATGAAAACTTAGTCAGATTTGAAAAATACTAACATTTACCGTGCAGTCTGTCAATAGTTTGCAGAGACTGGTTAACGGTGAATCACTGACATCAATTTCTAGTGAATCTGTCAGATTTATCTTGTAGGTGTCAAAAGATTCAAGGACTAACCCTCATAGACTCGCCGGTGTACGGATAGCAATGAATTCTAAAGCATAAATTTCATTGCTCAAGCGGTTGCTAGTTAACAGTCCAGTTGAATGGATTTGTAAGACTTAGGAGGGACTAGTTAAACCTATCGGCGTATATTTGTAGTCTTCACCTATGCAAAGAATCCATTCAACTAATCACTGTCAATTTTTCTTAAAAAATGCACGACATTTAGACAGTCATGCAAGAAAGGGACTTCAGCTTTTAGGCAGAGAAGCTGAGTGGATCAGAAATGGATTTAACAGCATCTACGGGATCTCATCACGACGTACCGGTAAAAATGATCCGTTAATACAATTTCTTGCTTGATATCACTTATTCGTGGCCAAGACTAACTTCAACATAAGGAGGAATATTGTCTGAGTTAGCACCAACCAACATCAAGGAAGTGGTGGACGAGGGCATAAAGTACTGATGGAGAACTGATTTTCAGAGTACATGCTTAGACTCTGATAAAGTTATTCCGAGCACGTATTTCTACGTATAAACGGGTTGAGTGAGAAGCAGATGTAGGGTATCGTTGAGCTCAGATGAAAGACAGGGACATTAATTATGCATCTGGAATGGAGGCAGCTAGAAAATTATTTGAACATGACAAAAATTTCATCCGGGTAAAGCTTGCTGTAGGAGCAAGGGTAAACATAGTGAGTAACTTAAAACCAGTTGTCACTACAAATCACTGGGACTTAGTGATGAAAAATAATTATTACGGTTAGTTTGGATCACAGTATACAGATTATATATGAGTATTCGTAATGACCAAGAGCATTGAGGATGATAGAAATGGAAGGTGAATAAGAAGTCGGCAGAGTTGACTTGGTTGTTTTTAAAGCCTGTTACACAGATTGACAATAAAAAGCCATCAGCGAGACTATTTTCTATTCTCTATTAGAAGATGAGGTCAGCAGTTATGTATTTAGGGAAGAGTTAGCTAAGTATTTATCTGAACATGACAGTAATTCTTATCCTGAGGCAACCTGGTGTGATATTAGGTCTTCTGTAGAAACAGTAGTTAAGACAGATGGCAGCCTACATCCGAAGGTGAGCAAACATTATGGGATCCCTTCAATGTTATTGGAACCGATTGATGTGAGAAGACTGATTCCAACAGGCTTTGATTAAGATGAGGAGTGAAAGCAACTCAAACGTAAATTGAACAAGAATCTTAGCGTCGATCGCCAAGAGTGGTGAGTGGCGAAAGTGAGAGAGATTAAAATTGAATCAGCGTTGGAAAACACTCGGCAACTATTTAAGTTTATTGGGGATACTGGCAAGACGATGGTGAGCGAAACCATCATCGAAAAGGGTAGGATGCTGATAACCCCGAAGGATAAGCGGATAGGACGTCAGTCAGAACACTTTGAAGCACAGTCCAACTAACCTACAGCAACGCTTCAGTTGCCGAACCTGAATGGGAAGCAGATGTGAATTTTCCAACTCTTATCGAAGCGGAGAAAGCTGAATCGAGCCCGAAACATTGCAAAGCAGCAGGTCCTGACAGTTTGCCACCTGAAGTTTTCAAGAATGGAGGTAGGCAACTAGTGATTAGAGTGACAGAAGTACTGGGTAGTGTATGGGAATCTGAGATATTGCCATCAGACTGGTGTACTTAATTGATCATCCAGGTCTAAAAGAAGAAAGAGAAGTCTTCTTGTGACGACCATGGGGGAGTTAGTTTGACTAGAACCCATAGTTATCCGATGTCTGATTGGAGCTCGGGAAAACCAGGCAGGTTTCAGACAGACCCAGACGAGGGTGCGTCGATCATATTTCTACTCTCCAACAGATTCTGGAACACAGACATACTTACCGGCGGACGACACTTGCCATATTTCTTGGTCTGAAGGCTGCATTTGAGTCTGCCGACCATAAGGTGTTGTAGCAATCTGACTGTGAAGGGAGTACCCAACAAATACACAGTGCTTATCAAAGCTTTCTACTGGAACTCACACAGCCTTGTAAGGTACTATGGAGAGTTGTTACCAAGAATGACGACAACTAGTGGTGTTCACCAGGGATGACAGCTGTCACTGGTCCTGTTCAACTTCGAGGTTGACGTACTAATGGATATAACCTTAGGTACGTCTGACCTCACAGGGATTGACATACTTGCAGGAAGTTATCTGGTTGACTTGGAGTATGCAGACGATATTGTCCTGCTGGATGAAGAAACTGACAAAATGCAGGGTCTTGTGAATGCGTTAAGTAGAAATCTGAGGATGGTTGGCCGGCGTATCGCCTGTCAAATGTGAGATACAGACTTATAAAAATTGCCTGGCTTAGGTCTCGGGGAGGATAGGAATAAGTGCTTGAGGACTTAGTGATATGGCTGAAAAGCGGTCACAATGGTGTAGATGTATCCACTTCTTGGCATCTTCTTAAGCCTGAATGTTTGCACTAACCGCTTTCTTCAAATTGTTTACTCTGTCACACCATTTTATTTACTTTTATGTCACTTTTTCTACCTACCTGTTCTTTGTGTACTACTGTGAAGTGTGGCAACTTGAGGTGATGCACCTGTGTGCGAGGTTCTATGTTGATTTTATCTGTATGCTATTGAGAGGAGTCCTCGAAAATGTCTTAAGACAGACAGCTAGGACATTAGATAACGCACTGTTAGGAACTACTCAGCTGACCTTCAGCGACATCTCAGTTGCTCACCACCTAGTCGTAGTGTGAATATGAAGTAGATACGCCTCTTTTAGCTGTAAGGAAAGTTGATAAGACTGTTTAGCGTCTAAAAAGACATAAACACTTCCACTTAGCAGTTCTTAGGGAATAAGATGAATAATTACTGATAAAAGTAACTGAGGTACAAACTAGTTCATGAGAACCAGAGGTTGTCTTATCAGGCTGGTCCAGATCACCATAGTTAACGTGAAAAAGTTATCGTAGCAACGGGGTAGATAACTTCAACCGTATAGTGTCAAAGATTCTAGGATCGACAGTAATTAGAAAACGAACTACAGCTCGAAATCAAATTCGAAGAAGCCTAATAAGTTTTAGGTTCGAAAACGAGTTCAGTAATTGTACCTTCGATATTTACCGGAACGCGTGCATATTTACGGATGCCTTATGGGTTATGACTGATTATTCTAGGCACATAACTTTCAACTAACAGGCATGGGTTCGAACTCGGGTCCATCTACCAAGGTTTGGTTAGCCAGGTAACATCATTAACCCTCACCCAAGAGGTGTGGCTGATTTCTACTTTACTAATGTGCAGAAGGCTGCTAAGGAGGTTTCTTCATTTCTTTCCTTTTAGCAAGTGCAAGACACGTACTTTTGCGAAGGTGAATTTGGTATTTGATATCATAGATCTGAAGGCATCGCATTAGCATCTAACAGTGAAGGGAGTACAGTAAATGCATTAAGCTAGTCAATGATTTTCGCCAGAAATTAAGCAACTATATTGGAGATTAGAGTTTTTATTTGAAGTGCTGACAACCAGGTGCACATCAAGGACAGCTACGGTTACTATATCTATTTCTTAAAGCTGCAAGGGTAGAGCAAGGGTTTTTGCATTCGATTTTTAAGTAGATAGTTAGGAGTTCAGACCAAGTTTCATTTAATTAGAACTGGGTAACCAGGCAGTATTAGCCGGAACACTATAAGTGCGGTTGACTGCCTCGTGTACGAAACTGTGTGCAACTTCTAAGTTAAAATGTTGGTGATTTCATTCAAAAGTTTGTGAAAATCAAGCTGGCCTAAATCATATTCTACAAGTATCCGCTAGTTGTCAGTTAGCAATCAAACCTGCTCTCAAAATAAAAAATGGATCGGAGGTTTAATTTCTTGACTTGGGATTGACAAGGAAAACTGATGAAACACAAGGGAATTCGGTTTATCGAAAACCTACGAGGAATGACCAGCCACCAACAAACTACGAAACAAATCTAACCACATCGCTTACTATTCAAATTCAACGAATCTGAAACTTTGGCGCGCTATAACAAAATATTTCTGCTTTGAGAAAAATCCTGATTGGGAACAGGTATCCAGCACATTTTGTGTCCAGAGATATGAAGACAAAATCTAACACAGAAACTTACTCCTACGCCCAGAAACGCTTTACATAAACTTAAATTTCAAAGGTAATGTAGCCGCTAGCCAAAGGAGGTAATGTTCTGAAACGCGTTCGGGAAAATCATGTTTGTATGGGCAATGAGTCTTCCCTGGTCACAGTGTACTCCAACTCGCAATGTTGGCTAGACTAGGGTTCTTTTGGAAAATGGTTGGATGGGGGCAGACTAAAGCGTGGTATCGATTCAAAATGTATCTAACTGTCTTCTGAGCGGTGTGGAGGAATCCAGGCTTCTATGTTGAGATATGAATGGCAACCGAAACCGGTGGCTGGAGACTAGCTGGCATGACTCACAACTCATGCTCAACCTCAATTTTAGCTGTTATATAACACTTCATTATTTTCTTTTTATATCGCCTTTTCTGATGCCTTTCTGTGACATTTCATAACACTTTATTTTTCTAACTTTTGTCCTGTTGTTGTGTATCTAAATGTGCTGATGTGAGGTATGGCAACTTGGACCTTCATACAGTAATGCCAGAACTTATGGTGATAGTGAACGGTTGAAAAAGTTGATTTACAAAAGTTATCATTGAGTTTTTACTTAGATTACTTACTAATGAATTATACACATAGCTTAGATTGGCCGCAATAACTGTTTGCAACATAATGGTGAACGAACGAAATGCAGGGATATTGAAAATATTTTGGCTGTTGCCCCCTCTACTAATTGCAACCAAATAAATGAGAGAAGATTAAGCACCAGACGGCATTTTATTGAGCGTAAAAACGTAGTAAATGATGAATATTAACAGATCAAATAAATATTTATTCATTTATTTACCGACACACTCGCACAGTCACTCCCTACGACAGTCAAGATGGCTACTAACATGTAGAGTGACTGAAGATTCACTATCAGTTAATGTCAAGAAGAAGTGTCTATCAAAGTTCTCAGCATACTAAAGACCTGCATCCAGAATCCTGAACATCACGTTGATGATATCATCTGCCTGTGAAAGATGTCACAAGAGTGCTTAAACGAAAACTATCTCATCTGTTTTGATGTTGATATCTTACTATGCGATGCTACCAGCTTGTCTCACCTTAAAATCATCACAGTTATTATCATAGATGACTTTAACAGATTATCGGCGAAGTACTATGTGATATAATACATATTCGTTCAGCTAACTGCCGTGAAATATGAAGCTGTTTGGTAATAATGGTAAGTCGATAAGTGCATCTGAGTAGCATCTTCACTAGAAGTCATCTTCAGATAAGCGTTTGGTTAATTAGTCTGGATGATCATCTACGACATATCATCACTCACTACTTTCTTTAATTTACTTTCGCTACTCGTCACGGAGTCGTCATTTTATGCTGCTTTGTACTAGAATGGGCTGTGAACTGGTGGGTGAAAGTCACATTCTACCACCATCGAGGTGAATCATACTTCATTTTAGTGTCTGCTGGCTACATTTGATGTTAAGGCAACAAAACAATGACATAAAAGGAACCAGGGGTAAGAAAATAAACAAAAGTATGTCGTAATTCAGTACTCACTGAGTACCAGCAACAATGCGTAAGTACGGAAAGTTGCGATTAGCCACATTCTTTAAGCATACATCCTCACGGAGTTGTCTCAACGTCAGAATAACTCATGAAGCTGAAATTACAAGCAACTATGAATTTTCATTTGACCTAATAAGTTCATTTCCAATTCAAACACTGGACAAATAGTTAAAAGTCTTAAAGACAGCCTAACTTCAAGTTATATCGACGAATGGAAACTATTTTTGAGAGAAAACTTTGCATATAGGTCAAAAGTCAGGTTGTATGCACTGATACGAACTAACTAGGAGGATTCTGAGTAATTTGAAAACTCTTCTACTGATGTGAGCTATGCTAGAATGGTTAAGTGTAGTGAAAAATAAGTGAACACATAAGAAAATTTGCAGACATTTATTCCTTGATAAATATTTACAAATACTTACGAGGAATATCACGTTAAAGGTCAATAACGCTACGACGAGAAAGGTGGTGCATCCTTTACCCATTTTCCCGCCCTTAAAGGTCGTGGAAGCGAAACGTTGAAGGTTATTTACTAGTACATATAAAGCAGGAGGGTTTCAAAGTATATGCAAGTTCCTAGCCCAACCTTGTTTGCTTTCGAAATTCAGAAACTCAATTTCCCGTGTGTTCAATGACTGATTCTCAGTCGACTATTACTTTTTATAAATAAGTTTTAGCATAATTCGGGCGTACTTAAAAAATCAAATCAAGATTTCCCCAAAAGTGTCGCCCTATACGCCAATGTTTCCACAACCACCAAGTTAATCAGTGGCATAAAAACAAAAACACTTGACGGCAGATGTTTTGAAGCTGAATAAAAATCCGGATATTTTGCCGAAGAAGCTGTTGCAGATGCCGTGAAACTTCCACAAAAATCTTGTTTTGATTTTCCAGATCCACTGAGATTACGTCAAAACTCGCTCACACAATGATTAAACCTGGCTTAGTGCTCAACTTCTTTCAGGACATTCGTAAAAAGCATGGGCTGGATGCTTTAAACCATGACTTTGTTCGCTCAGTTCCTTATTGAACCTGGGATGGAATTCTAGACATTCCACATGAAGAGACACTTTAGTAACCAAATACCCAAAAGGTTTCAATTTTCTTCCGGAAATTTGCCATTACCTCTGATGAAATATCCTCAGGAAGGCAGTAGTGTTCTTAAGGTGTTGGAAATCACAGTATTCTTTGGAAAGAGAACGAAGGGTGGTTGCCAAATGAAAAAAAAACGATCTGGTAAGAGTTTTCGATCTATTTATATCTGATCCGTACGAACTCAATCCAATGTTTAAAGAGGTGCTTCATATTGCAATGTAGGACTGCTTAAGGAAACAATTTACCCTAATTTGTTTTTCAAGTGGTTTCGAATTTCAAGCCATTTTCTCATGCTTTTCTTGCTGCTATCTTTCGTTGCTGACGCGTACCGGTCATGGCGATAGAAGATGGGAAGAATGTGTCATCTGGTTGGAGCTAAATCTCACTTGTGTACAAATACGCATAAAAGTAGATATTTTTTTACTTGATTATAAGGAATTACGTCTATGATGAGCCCTATGCCATCAGTGCTGCCTCGTTGAAAAGAGTTCTGTTCGCTGAATATCTCTTTTTTCTGAATATGGCAGCATATGATTGTGGGCTGTTAAGTCACCTTCTGAGCTTGCCAGGAATTCTATTCATTTACAGATATATTGTATGCATGTGACCGTTCCCGCTGCTCTTCTGTCAGAATTTCTTCTCACTCCCCGTACTACTCGTTAGGCATTTTTTACCTTCGTTTTCACCATGTCGAGTGATAACCTTCCCAAGCCTGTGGAAACAAGATCCGTTAGCGAACTGTCACTTAGTACACCCCTCTTTTGAGTCTCTATAAGATCATCTATGGATTTTAGGTTAAGAATTACTTCCCCCCTCCCCCATGAAATAATTTCCCGGAATGTTGAGTACAGTGTTCCACACGTGAGGGACCGTAAAGAAAATTACATCCTACACCCTTGCGTAAATCACTTAACGACAAGTCGAAGAAATAGGTCGTTAGGATAACTGTGTGGTCCCCACAGCTAAGCCCAGAGAGAACAAGTTCACAACACTCTGATTCATAAACAAGAATAAATATTCAAGGATATTCGAAGACCCTAAAAAAACTATTCTTTGAGGCAGAACTTGTGAACTAAATTTAATAAAAAACGTTTGTTCACACAACTACTGCGGTTTGTGATCAGATAGATTGAGATTTCCGATTCAGATTTGTTGTTTGAGGATAGGAGGCTGGAAGCCTACGTTAATCCCTTTGCAGTAGATTTCTGTGCTTGTCTAGTCCCCTTTTGAACGAGCTAATTGATGATGTGCACACTTCTTCTGGATGTCGGTTCCAAGCGTTAGTTACATGGAGCGAGAACCATTACCCTGCGGAGACTATCTTCCCTCTTTGCTGCTGTGGTTTCCCACTATGTCCCCTCAGGTGTTCCGACTTCTGTTACAAGAATGAGAAACTAGCACATATATTTAACAGTGAAACCTCGTCATAACCGATGAAGTTTGTGTAAGGTTTAGTAGCGGGCCTGAAGATAGACAAAAACTCTTCTTACCGGATGTGGTTACTACTCGTCGTGACTAACATCCAATGGGTTTCGGAGTTCTTGGTGGTGATGCCGACGCTGATAAGCCAACAGAAGTAGCTGAAGGTGCGCAAGTAATTTCTACACCCCACACTGCACGTTCAACTAAACGTGTATTTGAATAACAAAACAGAACGAGGTAACATGGACTGAAAATAGACCTCTTCTTTGAAAAGAGAGCATCACTCAAAACTAGACATCGATGCATCTATCAAAATCATAAAATCCTAATGATTCAGAGTGTTGACGCCTGGATCATCAGGGAATCGTACTAACGTCTGGTAGCATCACAGTTTATTCCAAAGCTGTATAATTCTTCGGCTTTTGTCATGTGGTCTTAAAGTTTCAACCAACAGGCGTTAGGAGAATGGAGGAGTCCGTTGTTTGTGGCGGGTTTTGTTGTATTCGATATGACGCATAGTAGTATCTCATTTAGTTTAGCTGATAGAAATAACACTAAAAAGTTTGTTGTGGAAACGCTAGCTGAAGTAAGCGTTTCTTCTGTGAGTTACTATGAACGCTGACGGCGATGACCACCTGGTTCCCTTCCCTTCTCTGTTAATTCCGTGATCGTTGAACGAAGACGAAATGTTGTATGTTTTGATCTTTACTGATCGCCTGCGCCTCGTTCAATTTACTGCCAGTGAACAGGACATTCAAAATGGTGAAAATTAACAAAAGGCAATTCAGTGAGAAAATTCTCCTTTTCGACAAGAGATGTGCGTCGTACTCATCGAGGATCGTCAGAAGGCCAAAAAACCACAGGCTGGTTGATTGGGAGGTGATAGATCTCCAGGTAAGTTCCCTCTAGTGCGCAACATTATTGACGGACTGGTTAACTAAATTTCGGTGCTGTTGACGCATGATTCTTCAATATGTGCATATAACCGCAGAACTGGAGGAAGACTTTGATGAAAAGAATATTCTTTGTTTTTTCAAATGGCACTTGCCGGTTGAGTTTGTCTTCCTCCAGTCCAGCCATGAACTCACACTCCCGGCACTTGTTTGCCGTGGAGTATAGGGGATCGTGATATTTTACTGCCGGTCTTCTCAACTCTTCCTTCCCATATCAAATGCAGCATCAAAATGTTACTGCTGGTCATCTACAGAAAACACATTGCTGCCGTCAAATCCAAATCCGGTTTGCAATATGTCTTTGCCCTTGGAACCCATTGTAACGTGGCAGTTTATACTGCTCTTTTTCCTTCCGTTGTAATAATTACATACGTTTCTCATACAAAATCGGTCACATGACAGTAAACCAGTTAGCACGTATGATCGGTTTGGTGATATTAATTCATTGCAACGATCAGCAACAAGTAGCGCATTAGACATCGTTACGTAAGGCACAAACGGAACGCTATTGCTTTAAAGACAACAAAGAATGAACTTGCCAAACACCAACAAAATTTTTCGATGGATTAAGGCAAGTTCAGCTTGAAATCGGGCATTATTCAGCAATTGTTTAAGCATCAAATATCCTAGGAGATAGGAAGGATGGTGCAGCCATGACCCATGACAATGAACATCACTTCTTTCTGGCATGGCAGGACCTAGAGGAAGCAGGCCTTCCACCAGCACTAGATTATTGGGACACCCGAGCCTAACCATCAGGCTGCTGCTACAGATATCGGACTGGAATTTCTACAGCGGTTCATCCGAAATTGGTGATCAACTAGAGATTCCTGGGAGAACATTTCTGATCAAACCCGTGTCCAGCGAAATGATTTTTGTGGTATCATGATGGGTACGCTGAAGTATGTAAGTCATCTTCATTCAGCCAGCGACAAAAGCATGTTCATATACCCGTGCATGCTAGGGAAAGATGTAGGAGTTCCGTTTGACGTGATCACCGGGAGCTCCTTCCATGACTTGGGGGACGAAGTAAACAAGGCCACCATTCTAGAAAGAACTGATGTACGTCTTTTTCACTGCCTGTGTATAGCTCAGCCGTTCTTATGATCTAATATGAAAACAGTAAATCCTGTCGCAAACATGTCCACTATAAAGGCTGCTTCATCCTGTGTTTCCATGAGATAGGCAAGCGGTGAACGCTACAGAAAATATAAGACAACTATGAAAACATTTGTTCCCATTTCTTCTGAGTAAACCTACCCTTTTGATGCAACCTGCCGTATTCCACTAGATGCTGAACAAAATGAAACGCTTTTTGATAATCGGTGTCCTGTTATATGAATAGTTTTTATCTGTCTGTTTCACATAAACTACGCCTATGGCAGATAGTCTGATGATATTTCACATAAGTTAATATACACGGGTCCACGCCAGTTTTACTCGTGTGATACTCTTGGTAATTCGTAGTCATGAAAACGAAAGTAATTTATCCGTGAGACGAATGAAGATTATTGATTTAGAGGTGGTATTCATCACGGACTGGCATCAGTTGGAGAACCGCTGAAAATCTAGGAGCGCTGGACAGCTGCTTCATCCTGGTGTGGGACTCCTCAGCAGTGCGCGCCTATGACCCGGCTAGCGATCGAACTCAGGACCTTCTGGTTTCATGTGTGTTGACAGATCTGCAGCAATAGCCTTTGCATTATTTCGCAAAACGTCACCGCTGTTTCAATTTTATCCGTTTTTTGGAAAAACAGGGGTAAAAGTGGTGGGAGTGCCGCACAGAGCTTTCAGCATATCATATAGCATCAAGCGGACAGTAACAGGGTACGTTTACACACAATGAAAGAAAATAATTAGCAGAAATTATGTTTTACAGCGTATAAAAATAGTTGCTGCATCTACAACTTTCTTGAAGGTGCAGGGTTCACTCAGGTAAACAGTCAAAACGGCAACTCGATTCATAATACATAAACAACGATAAGCCGCGTAATCATCGATATGTTTGCTTTCAAGCACAAAAGTCAACTAGTTAGTCAGTTCATTTCCTACACTTCGGCAGACGAAATCCGAGCGAAAATGGCATTTTCGAGCTTTCGTTTTTGATATTACGCCCACAACGCCATACATAATCCACGCCTGGTCTAAGAAGCCCCGTACTAGGACAAAGCAGCTGTCTAGTGCTCCTGGATCTTCGGTGGTTCCCCAACTGACACCACTTACTTGCAGTCGCAACTTTATTCTCGGAAAAGCCAGGGTTACTAAGTAATGGGAACAGTACACATTTACCCACTTCGTTTTATGCAGCGTTCCCTCATGGTTAGTCAGTGCCTTCAGCCTTCGACCTTGATTGCTGGGCTGCTTGTGGCCGGGTAAAAGTAGTGTCTTCTGACTCCAGCATTTCCAAGCTATGAGCAGCGACTGTTCGGAGATCTCCACTAGAAAATACTAAGTTCATTTCAGTGCAGAGAGTATGTCGCCATAATCTGCAGTGATAATTTGTCAATGGGAGGCGAAAAAGAAACAAGCAGGCATGAGAGATGTCGTTAGCTAGCCAAAGAGTTAGAAAGATTTGATGGGTGTTAATAATACGGGGAGGGAACGTGGGGAATGAGTAGTTTCACAGGGATAAATTTTGTACTAATTGAGTAACCTCGGCCTTCCACACGATACATTTTTTCTTCTTGAAACTCGGGTTTTATAACTGACTGAAGGTTACGACTTCAGTGGATTTTAGGTTTGTGAGCTCGTTTATGCATATGTTAGGCCGCGGAAGGAGATGGCTACTGAGATTTCTAGCGAAGGGCAGCTGTAAGATGCATGGATGGGACTGATAATATAAAGTGCGTCATATCTTCACCTCGCAACAGTGCTGGTGCTGCAGATTACTTAGTCACTATTAGTGGAGGATGCACAAAAGACCTGACGAGTTTATACAGAGCTGCAACGACTGTCTCAAACCACCAGGATTTTTTTCCAGTGCAAGCACTTTTTATCTACAATCGATTCTCATCTAGTTGATTAATGAGTCCTCTATGTGTAGCAAAATGAAAGAGATCACGCAATTACTCCTGGTGTGCGATCTGGCCATGGTAACAATTGGGAAGCTTAGCGTACCTTCAGGAGTTATAGCATGAATATCTCTTTGTTTATGGGTGAGATACTGCGTGGTAGTGGGTTGTTTGTATTATCCATGTAAGGTCTGACATCGCTGCTGCACAACGCTGAACGTCATAGTCCAACGAAGTTGGTGGCTTCATGTTATTTTTATTACTATTATCATTTGTCCCTTGAATTCCTAATAGAACATCCGGCTTCAGTGGCACGTCTCCAATGCGCTCCGTTCTCTGAACTCTTTTGAACCTGGCTCCACTACAGCCCACAAGCCCTCATTTCTTCTTCTCACGATCTACTGCATGTCACTCTCGGGCACCCAACTCGTCACTTCCCACGGGGTTCCACTCGACGGCCTGGCCTGAAGCGTGATGTCCCCAGTCGGCCTTCTTGGTGTATCCCCAGTCCAATCCATCCCCACTTCCTTCTGCACATTTGTTGCGTGATAGGTTCTTGGTTGGTTCGTTCCCAGAGCTCCTTGTTGCTTATTCTTTCTGGCATTCCATCTGATCTTGAGTATTGAGCGTAGGCAGTTGTTAATGAATGTCTGTAGTTTATTGGAAATCCCTTTCGTAACTCGCCAAGTCTCTGAACCATACAGAAGCACTGACTTGACGTTGGTGCCGAAAATCCGGATCTTGTTCCACATTCTGAGTGCAGGAAATCTCCACGCCGGTCTCAGGCTAATGAACGTCTGTCTTGCTCTTTCCGATTCTGACTTTGACACCCTCATCTGTGCCGCCTGTAGTTGAAACAGTGCTTCCTAGATAGGTGAAGAAGGCTACTTCCTTTGAGTTTCTCCCGTTGATGGTAATTGGAGCTCGTTTTTGGTCGTGGTTATGGTGTTGGTTGGGTATCTTCATCACCTCCGTCTTCTCTACGTTCATTTGAAGTCCCGTCTTCTTTGCCCTGCCTCTCCTGTCAACTTATTGGATTTTGCCAGCAGATCTTCCAGTTTGTGTGACATTACACACAATTCATCGGCGAAATCCAAATCCTCTAGATTCTTTTCCCCTGTCCAGCCAGCGTATACCTCTCTTCTTGCCCTCACTATTTGCTACATGATCCAGTCTAGTCGACCACAATCAGGGATATCATGGGTGATGGAAGACAACCTTGTTTTACTCCTTCCTGTCTTCACTTCACTTCGAAGGCATCACTGAGCTTCCCGTTAAGAATTACGTGGCATGTGGCCTCTTCATATAGTTGTTGAATGAGATTGATAAATGTTTGTGGTATTCCGTAGTTTTGAAGTAGTTGCCTGTCAAATTACCTCTCGGTCGATGGTGTCAAAGGCCGGCCTTTTCAAGGTCGATGAAGTTGAGGTAGAGTTGAGTTGACTGCCATTCTATACTCTGTTCTATGATGATGCGTAGTGTAGCGTTGCAATTTGGTCCGCACATGATCTGTACTTACTGAATCCAGCCAGCCAGCCCGTTCCGGTCGTAGTTTTGAATTCAGTGCATCCTCTAGTCTCTCCAAGATGATGCGGCTCAATATTTTGCTTTCTTTGGGTGGACAGGAGTGGAGCATGATTCCTCGTCAGTTCCTGCAAACACTGAGGTCTCCCTTCTTCGGGAGTTTGACCAGGTAACCCTTCTCCCAATCAATGGGCAGGTACCTTCCCTTCCTTCCTTCTTTCCAGACCTTCTGCAATAGTGGTGTGAGCATATGCGCTGTTGTCTCTGAGTCCGCTGTCAGTGCTTCTGGGTGAACTTCATCTGGTCATGCTGCTTTCCCACATTTCAGTATCTTTATGGCGTTCAGAACTCCACTTTTGTTAAAGGATTTGTGTTCACTTGTGGTTCTGTGGCTGGGCTGTAGGTGGTATATCTGGAGGTATTGCGCGTGGTGGTCGATTCAGGAGCTTTTCGAAGTGGTCGGTCCACTGTTTCCTTTGTTTCTCTTCTCTCGTTAATAAATTTCCGTCAACATCTTTTATTGGTTTCGCCTGCGTGAATCTCTTCCATCCCAGATAGAGTAACCTGATTATTTGATACAATGTCGTCAGGTCTCTCCTACCTGCAGTCTGTTCTGCTTCACTTGCCAGTGTTTCGTAGAAGTGTCTTTTGTCTTTGCACCCACTCTTCTTCACTTCTTTGTCCAGTGTAGTGTTTTATACATTGTACTCAGTTCCTCTTCTTGTCGTTCATGCTTGTACTGGTTTATCTTCTGTTTCACCATCACCATCGTCCTCTCCCTGCTTTGTCAGCTTCCATGTGTCTGTGGAGATCCATTCCTTGTCTTACTTCTTCTTCTTTCTTCTTAATACGGTTGTGCGCGTTTCTTTCCACATCTCTTTCAAAGAGTTTCAGTGTTCATCCACACAAGTTTCTTCAGGGATGTTCTACGATATCTTCCATTTTGTCTTGATGGCTGGCTGCCGTGAAGATTTCCTTTGTAGTTTCGTCCTTCAGTTCACTTTCTGTTCTGGGTGTTGAACTTGAACTGTGGTCTATCACCAAATTCTTTGAATTGAAGGCTTTCAACGTGATTTGGAAGGTTCCTTACACCAGATAGTGAGTGGTCTGAGCCTACATCTGCTCCCCTTCTTCACCTTGTGTCAAGTAGGCTGACTGCGTCCCCACTCTCTTCACATTGAGATAAAGTCGATCTGATTTTCAGTGTAGTGTGTCCTGGTGTCTGGTGAAATCGAATCCATGTTGCTGGCTTTGTGGATATCCTTGTGCTTGAACACACTGCCTTGCCTCCAATCATCAAATCGTTGAATGCACAGAATTCTGCAAACAGCTGTCCATTCTCGTTCATCACCTCACCGAGCGCTTCTCGACCCATGGTTATTTCTCTTCCTGTTTTGGTCGCTCCCAGTTTGACATTCATGTCACCCCACCCATTCGAATTTTGATGTCGACAACTGAGGTCTTGTCCAGTGTTGATTGCAGTTGTCTGTAGAATTCCTCCTTCTTCTCTCGTTCTCCGTCTGCATTATTTGTAGGTGCATAGTGTAACATTGCATGATTGTGACCTTCCTTCCTTCCTTTGAGTTGAACCCTGCTGTCATGATCCATCAGGAGGAGATTGATTCCCACTACATGAGAGCGAGCCTTCGATGGTGTTGGGGATGTCATGATAGCCACTCGAGAACTCAGTGTGCTTGTGGTTGTTGTCTGGGTGACAATATCGGAGTACATTTTTGACTTTCCAGTCGACAGTTTGGAGAGTCCACTCCCATCCCATCTGCTGACTCCTCGCAGATTCTTAGCGCCTCTACGCTATAACTTCTCATCTCGTTTGCAATCTGGACAGCCTTGCTGGGTTCAAACGTGGTGCGGACATTCCATGTCCCCACGTTTACTTTCGTTCTCATCGACTGAGAGAAAACATATCGGCAGACTGATTTTTCTGAAGGTTTTCACCAACTGGCGTCCTTTCGCCTCTCCGATTCCAGCTAAAAATAATACTGTTTTTATTTTTTATACTTCGTTTGTGTTTCGAAGTCTTTTTGGCGGTTAGATTTGTTTTCCGGGGTAGGGTTGCTAGCCGTATGCCGAACCTTCCCTCTTTACCCGGGCTTAGGACCGGCTAGTAACCAGTGCACTGGTTAACCAGGCTAGGTTGGTGGCTTCATGTGGGTTAACTTAAAGCCTACCCACTCCACCCCTCTGTTCAATGACAGATATTTCATTACTCAGCATAGAATCCTCTGGAGGAGCCTTCAACACCTGTGGTTCGGGGTGAGTAGGGACAAAGAAGAAGAGGGACAGGGACCAATGGAGAATGTCTGTAATATTGGTATTGATATGGCAGGAGCGGGGTAGGTGGTGATGATACCAGAATTGAGCAGCAGAAGGTTGCATGTGCATGTGTCCATCGTTTTATGTCGTTGGTTGTTTGCGCTCGCGCGCCTACGCAGCGTTAACCGGCTGGAGTCAACCAAGAGGACGATAGCTTCCATTTCCAACAACTCGTCCGTAACTCCAGCACTCCGTGGGAGAAAACGTTTGATGTAACTATCGTCCCGGACCTCTGGTGAGGGATTGGAGCGGGTTCCTCATGAAACTGCCCATCATGGACCGGTAATTTTGTCCGGTTACCCTGGTTCTCCTGAGGCGTGATATTGTACGATGTTGTTATGTCACCTGTTACCCTTCGACAGCTTGAAGCCAATAGATCGAGCTGTTTTAGGCATAACGTACACGTTTCATCGTACAACCAACTTTTCCTCTCCTCTCCGTATCCTGTCAAAGATGCTTATACCTCCGTCCAGCATTGAAGAAGCTGTTGTGCAGAACAACCCCAGGTGTGAGTAAACATAGTTTTGAAGAATATTGGAGGGGATTCAGGGGTAAGGGCTCTGAGTTATCCTCCCGGAAGATGCATGACTCCGTTGACTTTCATCTCCATGCTTTTATAGTTACTTGCGCTCACCAGCGAGGTGTAACTGAAGCCTCTAGGGAACTGATATCCCCTGAGATCTGGACCCATATCCCCTAGTATTCCACTCACGAACACACATCATAAGTGATTAGGGCTGCGACTTGTCTTCCCTGAAACCGCATTGGGCACACTGACTGGTTACTGGAGAGCGAGCACTTTCGTGTTGTCTGGTCCTGACCGAATTCCGTAGACCTGCTTTGTAATGCGGGCACCAGGCTAAGAAACCATCTGCTGCGGTGCACCACTTGGCAGGTGTTGGCTGGATAGAGGTCGCTCTCTGTCGAAGTGGGCAACCGTTGACGGCTTTTCTGGTCTCCACCACTCGAGGTTTTCCAACAGTTATCACCTGGTGCTTTTACAGCTAAAGCTGAAAGAATTTTCTGCTTTTAATGGCTTCAAGTGCAGAAGATCGTTTATAGTGCCCCAAGGCCTCCCTCCTTATTCGCTGTTCTTCTTAGTTTTGCATCAACAGTATGTAGAAGGATACATAAAAAGGCTCCCACAGGAAGCTCAGTTATGAACAGCAAAATTGGGGTGGCCCAAAGGTTACTTCTTGTGATGACCTTACCCTTGAGCTCCTCCGTGATGACCAAAGTGCGTCCTCCCTGACTCAAAACCCTCCATCCTCTGGGTGCTCTCTGGGCTAAGCTTTGAATGAGTTGGTGATGCTCACTTTGGTAGGCTGAGCCAGGGTGGTGCAACGCGAGATCCTGTCTAACGCTTAGGCTAGATTCGAAGGGAGGACTTGGACTGCTTGCTTGGTGCCCCATCTTGTCGCCTAGTCATTCAGAGCGGTCCTCATGTTTGTGGCACCTGACCATCGGGTTCTGAATCTGCATCGGGCAGGACAGCGGACGTTGTTCTAATTGGGGTAATCACAAGCGATGTCAGCAACCAATCTTCTCAGTTTCCTGGACAGTGTGAGCAGCAGTACTATCAGTTGGTGATTGCTTGAGCCTTTCTGGTTTCATATCTTGAAGATTTCTGAAAGGATTGGTAGCTTTATTCTTTACGAAGTTGGTTTACTCCCAGCCGGTCCGCAAAAACGTGTGTGTGGGTAGGCAAATTCTGAAGCATCTTCAAGATTAACTCACCTACTGGTCATGATTTTTCCTGCGAAGAACCGTCTGACCATTCCCAACAGTATTGGTGGCAGAGACATCTGAACAGATGATTAAACCAGAGACCAATTAAAATATTGACTCAGGACGTCACTTACCTGCAATGGCTCCACACTATACATTTTCTAGTACTCTGTACCAAGAGACCTTCTCATATGGAACTTACTACGCATCAAATACACTTCTGGAATGATGACGCCTACGCTAGTACAAAAGACACCCGAAGTCTATGTATAAATATTGCCACTTGGACTATTGACTGCTTCAGCATCTATTTTAATCTAATACAACAAGTATTCCCAGCAGAATTAATCTGTGTTACCCTTAAACGTAATATGGTGACCTGGAAATGTATTGATATGGCCATACACTTTGGCTATGTAACTGTAGCCAATTTACTGGTACTCCAGATTGTATAAATGGGTCCTTTGTGGTTGGCAAAGCTAAATACCGAAGATCATTCTGTATAATAAACTGTTATATTACTAATCAGCAAACTACGCGAATGAACTAACAACGTCGGTTAGTTACAACGCAAACTTTGAACACTGGAGCTTTTGAAATTGATAATGGAACCTGTCTGTGAGATGGGAGTGGAAATCCATATGCGTCTCATGAATTTCAGTAAATTTTAATAAGATCATTCACAACAATGACTTGATATTTAAATTATTTAACATACGATACCAGTTCGTAGACTTTCAAAAATTATGAATTTGACGGTGCTGGTAAACTGGTATCCCTCATGTTAAACCAGTTAAATGAAGACAATATTTATTGTCATCCAAACTTTAACACTTTGTGCACGCTGTAAAGTAATATTTCCTTGTTCATTTCATAACTAGCAGGACCTTCGGCAGTTTTTTTAAAATTGAGTTTAATGACATTCCGTCAGTACCACTCAGGGCTCAATTCTTGTAGATATTTTGAGATGTATCGTGGTGAAGCCTGTAAACTGGCTTCTCTCATGTTAAAATCTTTTTTAACGTGAGAGCAAAACATTTATTTATTTAACTGAATTACCTTTCTGCAACGAGAAAAAAGCGGATAAAGTGAGAATTCTAACACGGAGAGTGTTTTCTGTGTTCACGTTTCTCCCTACTTAGTTTTCCTCGCTATAGCGCTCATTGTTTGTGCTCTATCTATAAAGTACTTAAAAATACAAATTTCATGCTGTCGTGTGGTGTGGAAATTCTGTTCTTGATTACTGTGTCGGGCGGGGAAGTATCTGCCGTTAGCTAGAGGTGATAACCTATGGACATCTCCACAACGCTTTGTACCCCACTGCACCATCGTGGCACCAAAATACAACTAAGGCTGAAATAAATAGATCAAATTAAATTGACTAAGTAAACATCCAGCTCGTCTCCAGATGCTTAAGTTGTCTTTAGTTTCGTTCTAACGAGCATTTACCCGGGCAGGCTTGGACGCCATTTTGCGCCTCCTTAGTGCTGGTTAGCACGCAAGTATTCGGAGTCCTTAGCTCAGCTAAACTACCCAGATAAGTTGAATAAACTTTTCTCCCATTCATTACCATTACACTTACCCGAATCAAATACATTACTTCTTCGGATATATTCCCGAACCAGTACTTTTGATTTGTGTTTTGTTATCGGTACTTACACGTTCGGTGAGGAACTGGTTAAGCAGGTGCTAGAGCACATCAAGTTAAGTAGGGTTGGTCAAACGTTACGGAATTTTAACACACGTCCCGGCAATATGAAGCGCCAGTGTAGGTGTTGTGGGTGTCTCATTATTCGTCAAGAGGGCCGATCATACCAAATATCGTGAGGGATACTGTTGGTGTATTCGGCAGGCCGGAAAAGTTACCAGATGATAAGAAGTCAGCCAGTAACCAACCAAATTCAGAGGTTGTTTTAGAGGCCTTCACTTCAGCTGAAAGTCTGTTCCACCACTGAGAGAATTCGACGGCAAAGAAGTTTGCGCGCAAGCAGGACTTGAACGATTTCATCGTGGCGCTATGGGTGTGGTTTCGCAACAACTGTTGTGTTCGAACCGAAACTCACCACTGGCTGTAAACTCATGTTTACGTAACACGTTAAAGAAGAGTGTCAGGTTAATTTTGAGTCGTCTCATCCAAAGTGTTTGTAGACTTGGTGTTCTGCATCCGGAGCTGTAGTCCTGCTTGTAATCGTGTCTTAATAATCTGGCCGTGAAATATCTTTGGACACCCTCTATTTTTTGTTTGTCTTTTATGCGGATACCACTCATTATAAATGAACAGTATTCTAATAGTGGATGTACGCAAGTTTTATAGAGTAGCAACTTGACTTCTTTGAAGTGAAAGCTACGAAATATGCAACCCATCAGGACCCTACATTTGCCAGTCTGTGATGCTACCTGTTCAGAAAATGTGAGGCCCCTTGAGTTTATTGGTCCAAGGTCACACACACTTAAGAACAGGAAGTTTCGTAGACTGAAGATGTAGTTGGATATCCACCGATTGAACGCCAAAACATGTCCAGCCACATTTGTTTACTTCGAACCGAAGTTTCGAGGCAGCAGACCATGCGGATATTATATCGAGCTCCCTTTGTACTAGTGCTTGGAAGTGGATAAGTCGCCATGGGTGTGTGTATGCAAGTCTTAGGTCAGCAGCAAACAGGAGTGGTTTACCGTATGTAAAGCAGCTGCAGATGTCACTGACGTACAAAGTAAAGTAAAGGGGACCTAATGAGCTGCCTTAAACTAAAACAGAGGTAATTGGACTAGGTTTTGAAGTGTGTGAATCCACCTTCACCACTTGGGTGCGGCTAATGAGAAAAGTATCAATCCGTTCCAATAGTGGGTGGTCGATTTCCATAGTCATCAACTTACTAATTAACGGCAAGTGATCGACTCTGTCGAATGCCTCTGAAATGCCTAGATAGAGTACAAGGACCAATTAGTGTCAGTCACGCATAGTGGTTATGAAGTTAAAGAAGTCAAGATGGCAAGTTACACAGGACCTCGATTTCAGGAGCCTATGTTGACTCGATGTAATGATGTTGCTACTAAGCACGTGCTAAAGAATGCTTCCTTAAATAACTTTCTACATAATTCCTCGAAACTACAGGCGCAATATTTATCGGTCTGTAGTTATTGGCTGGTGCTTTTGAACCAGATTTATATCTAGGGAGAATAAATGATGTTTTCCATATATCAGGGCATGTGAAGGATTCCAAAGGCAGAGAAAATATTTTGACTAATAATAACGGAATATCAGGGCCATAGATTTAGGGAAATGTGATGATACCTCTTCTGTGTCAGCTCTGCCGGAGCACTTCGGTGTCGTAATGGCGCTGCGAATATTAGAATATGTGAATTCACCCGTATCTATTGTCGTTGGTGGAGGAGAAGAATGGCTTTCAATAGCACAGACCGTAGTAGTATCGCTCGAAAAATTTGCAGGTTCCAGATAACTAACTGCAAATAAGACGCTGGATATTTCACATACATCCACTGGATTATTGCAAGCTTCACTGTCATGAATAAGAAGAGGGACGTTATATCTTGCGCAGTTCGATCGCTTCTTTAGGAGCGCTGAGAAGGCATATGCTGTAGATAAGCTAACTAGCGCACTCCTGTCTTCATTCTTCAGACGCAAATCATGGTTTTGCGAGATAGAGTTAAGAATATCAAGAATCAACCGAAGTGCATCGACGTCTTGATGTCTGTAGTATCTTGTTGAGAGTTTGCGTAACTTTCAACAAGCATCGAGAGGTATATATGGCCTATTATTTAGTGGCACTTTTGGAACCTTTCAATGGAACGTCGGTATCCAGACAAGTTTTAAAGTTGTAGTAAAACATATCGGTGGCTAATTAAAGGTCTGCAGTGGTAAAGTATGATCCTCAGTCGATGCACGTAATCATTGGACACATTGCTGCAATCCATCTTACCGCAGTCTCTGCATACTATTTGGTGCGGAGTGGAAGTGCCAGTTGAAGTACTACTTGCGGGAAGTGGTAGTGCGCGTAATACCGTTTTGTGATCACGTCCTGGGAACTTGGAGCCTACATTTGTCAAAATGAGAACTACTTTATGGCAAAAATATTAGGCTCGATACGTTGTCACCTCTTGCAGGAGTGCTGACAATTTCCTTCCATCTAAAAATAGCCAGTGAATAGGAAAAGTAGCCATACCTAGCCGGACCAGTTAGTGAATCCCACTTGAGTTTAGGTGGGCTAAAGTCACCGCATACGATCTTATGACCACAGGGGAGAATCGATGGATGTTCCAGAGCCGTAATCAGTGGAATCTCATGATTTTCGAAGGTGCCAGATACTCTGTAAACACATCCCAGCAATGCTGTAACACTCCTGCAGTGTGCTGTGACCCATGAGGAGTCACTTATCTTACCCAGAACCATGTTTTCCAACCCGAATACAGGGACGGCGCTCAGGAAGTACATCAGACAACCTCCTTTCCCGTTACTCCGGTTACATTGGACTTGTGTGCACATGTCAGTACTTATCTCTTCATCTGGTATATTTGCGTGACACCAGGACTCAGTGATAATTACCGCCGGTGGCTTATATATGAGCGCGATTCCTATTATTACTGATAGTTTGCTAAGGACGGACCTTGTGTTTATGAGAACGACGTACAAGTAAGGGGAGTAATAATGTGTAAAGCTTTCTAATTCGCTGAACAGGCCAAAAGGTATCCCAGTGTCACTTGAGTGAGTATGGTCTGACGTCGTTGCGTCACAAAACTTCTCTACGCCTTGTTCACTTGTAGTTGGAGATTTACTGGGATATCCTAGTAGTAAATAGACCTCATGGTGACTCGAAACAGTATCGCCTTTATTAGGGGAGAACGGAGCAATGTTTTTACTTGCGTTCAGTATGCACGTCGTATCCACATACACAGAGTTTGACCTCATGCAAGTGTTGTCTGTAGCACCTGTTACACAGAGGGTAGGTGGCTTTTCTATTGTACGTGGTGGGTGTGTACGGCTGGTGATGCCACCTGGAGGATTCAATAGACGTGTTGCGTCTTCGCATCTGTTGACTCCACTTGGGTAGTTGGTGTCTAGGATTTGTGTGTTTGGTTGACTGTGTCTTTTTTGTTGCTCATAGGGCGCTAAGATCAGCGGTTCGGCCTAAGGGGCTTCACATCTCCATCAGTTGTTTGGCCAAGGCTGCAGGTGATAGGGATGCATTAGATAAAAACATCGTGTTTTTGTGGTCCACGTAAACTTCTGTTCTGCATTGTATTCCTTACCAGTGACTGCCTTCAGTTACAATTCACAACGGATGTAACTGGCGTTATGTTGAATCAGGGGCCGTTTCCTAGCAAACTAGTGCCATGCCGCCGACCAAAGTTTTTCCTCACAAAATACCCCGCCGACATTTCATTATGGGTGGTTTGATGTTGGCTTTTCTCATTGGTGAACGATAGGGTCGGGTTGTTGTGACGTCTGTTTGTATTCTCGTTACTAGTGGGACGTGCATAGAACCCTCTTGGTGGAGCTACTCTTCGTACTTCCGTCGATTCCAGAAGGGATTACGGGATCATTTTGAATCGTTATATGTTTTCTGCGTCAGCCCCTACTTGTTGGGTTCCATGGGAGCATTGGTTTATCCGTTGCATATCGAGCGGCCGATATCCTGGGACGTAGGCAGGTGTGGTTTGCAGACTTTAAGCCCCCGGCAGACTTCAGTGAGAGTTCTGTCAGGTTTAGTGCTGCGTCAGATTTCATTTTGGGGCTTTCCGTGGATACGTCTAGATCAGCAGTTTTAGGTGGTTGAGTCAGATTATGCATTTCGCCGTCTTCCGTCTCCACGTTGGTCAATGTGTTTTCCCGTATGTTAGACTTGATAAAGTTCGTGGAAGGGGAAGTCCTAGGCTTGGGTATATTGCAGAAGATGCCTGTTGCATGTTGCAGCTTTGGAGCCTTTAAACTATCATGTCTATGAGTACAGTTGTATACCTGCCTTTCCACTACTGCCTTATCAAGAACTATCTTTATTCCCTTGAAGACAGTGTTTTTTGCCAAGGTAGATTCTGCTTTGATGAATGCTTCCGCTTCTGGTTGTGATTTAAACTGAGTGCGTATCGGATAGCAGTGGTCCTACTGGAATTTTTTGGTCGAAAACATTTTGCATGGACATCATGCATTTTTGCTGTCCTAAGCAAAATTTCTCGTATCTCCTTCAACTCTGTCGTACCACGGACGTTATGAACTATTGCGTTCAATTTAAGTGCAGGTCTCTTACTTACTTCAGTGGTGATAAAGTTTACCAGGTGATCTAACTTGGTTAGTGTTTCGATGTCAATTTCTTGGGTGGGTTCACTATAGGTCAGGGTGCTCAGTGGCAAGAGGCTGGTAACCTGAGCTCCAAGTTCATCCAGCTGGAGTGACACCTCGAACGCCCTCGACATATTTTCCTGCAGCTCACTATTCTTTTTGCAGTCCTTCAGTCCGCATGTTCCTGCCCTTAGTTCCTCTATGGAGGACTTCAGGATTTCGATTTCTGGAAGAAGTGACAATGACACACTTGGTGGCTGAAGTCCATTTGGTTTCGCAAAAGATGTGGAGCTTCTATTAAGCTTTACATCTGCTGCGACATTTAGTGCTGCGGTCTTATTACATGTTGGGCATGCAGAGTCGTTTCTATTATCATTAACTTTGGCTGGCCCACCTAAAGCAGTGCTTCTTCTCTTGAGCATAAGTGGAGTATAAGCTGACTCATTCACGCTGTTGCAAGAGGAATCTGCTTTTGGTGTCACCAACATTTGGGCATTCTTGATGCGCTGTTCCACAGATAGCTGTGTCTGTGCCTTTTTACATTCATTAACCATATCTTGTTGCATGTCTGATGTGTGATTAGTCATTTGAGAGTTAAATAACCTTATGACGACGTTAATAACAAAGTTATGACACAGTTACGAAATCACGTCAAGCTGTGACACAATTTCAAACGCTGCACGGCGTCTCCTTAAATAGTCGGTGAAGTCAGGGATCAACTAGGAAGTTGCAGGACATCATTCGGCTGTCTGAGATAGCCGTAGTTTGGCAGCTAGTATTTGTACTGGGTGATGATTGAAGGTAAGATGAAAATTTTAACCACGGCCGGACTCGAACAGGCTACCGCTCGGTGGCAACCCATCACTTATTTCCACTGTAGTCCGGCCAAGTCCCTGGCGATTGAAGCGAAATGAAATCTGATCAGCTGTCGGACGTCGCAGCTCAGTTGGTAGAGCATTGGGCCGGAAACCGGTTGATCGCCAGTTTGAATCCGGCTGCGGTCCAAATTTTCATCTCGCCTTCCTTCGTCACCGATTACAAGTCATTGAACGTCGGTGGCTGACAGCCGATGTCCAAGGACCTTTAGCCCCTATAGCAGTTTGAAATCACGGCATTTTTATCCGTTGAACACTCGTGCTATCCATCGGAAGGAACGCCAGTACAAGCTGACGAATTTCTACCCTCGAACCTCATATCTGGGCCTCAAATATTTTCCTACTACACGAAGGGGTGGAATACCCAACGGTCACTCGTGCTTGACGAAATCATGGATACCGTCATTCATTCTGTTCCACTTTCAGAGTGGAAGTGCTCTAAGTTACCCAACGTATTGAGCGGCTTCTCTTGTCATCTATTTAGGTTAGAGAGGTAACATTGGGCCGAACAAAAAAGGAAAGGTTACACTTGCACAACTAACTTGTTCATCACAATCGATAGATGTACTGGCATTGTTAGCCATCGAGATAGGGTTGATGTTACCTACCCAGAGTTTTCTAAAACATTTGTCCCTGTTGGTCACCACCATCTTATTGATAAATTAAAGTGAGTCATAATCAAACCACTACCCATCAACTGGTTTTCTCTATTTCCTTGCGGTCGCTTGCTCAGAGTTTTAGTTTTTCTATTTCTGAAGAGATAGATGTCTTAGTGGAGTTCCTCAGAGGTCCTTATTACGGACTCTTCCCTTTTAATATTCACGGATAACTTGCTTAGACAGGTTTCTCCTGAAATCCACTTTCGTCGATGACGTGAAACCATGGGGAGGAATCAGGAGCCGGAAGGACAGTGCGCTTCTCCGAGAAAACGCAGCCTACTGGCTGGTGATCAATATCAAGCTTGCGTTTAACCCTAAGAAGTGGGGGTCTTACATCTAAAACATGGTGCACGCCTTTTATATGGTCTCAGTGGCACGGAAACGGAAGCTTTGCAGGTTGAGATAGATTTTGAGATACTGGCCACACAAGATTTATAATAACCAGCCAACTGTGACAGAAAGCATGTCACGGAAACTGGCCTTTAACAACTCAGACTGACTTTTCGACAAATCGCTCGTAGATATTTTCGGTAAATTTCCAGCAGCTTCACGTGGCCTGATCTGAAGTTCGAAACTATTTTCCTCCTCCTTTCCCTGCAGTAAACAAAATAAGACCTAGGGTGCAACCAGCGGCAGCCGACCAAACCAAGTGAATAACGTAGGTCTCAATTATATAGAGAACCACTCGTCGCGTTTGATTTATGTTCTCTTGAATGTGGAGGACCAAAAGGTAAGTTGATACTGGTCCTCAGCATCTGAGGCACTCCTGTACATCCACTCTGCCACTTACGGAATTTTACTAATAACACCAATCTTAGTAGACATACACAGAAACTAAGCCAAGATAAGATTTCGGGGACAACTTCTGCACTTTAAGAGTTGCGAGATCCGGGAACACTCTCCCCTCAGAAGTGATGCACACTGCTTCGTCAGAATCTTTTAGAGGTCAGTATGACACACGCACAAGGTGAGGGTGGGAGCTTACTCGAGATCAGCTTGGTTTCCGCATTTTCCTCCCTCTTTTTTTGCCCACAGGTTAAAACCTGTATGAACTAGTGATCCACTGATTCCAGATGAGGGGAAATCAGTTAAGCAAAAGCTTTTTTTGTTCTACAAACAACCATTCGAGCAATTAGAGATTTGTACACTTTTTGAACAACTTTTCTGACCTTGAACGGAGGGGAAAAAAAGAAACACAGCGGAACGCGAGTAAAGTTTACTTCCTGACTATTTTTGTCACGGGTAAGTGGTGCACTCAGTGGCTTCCATAGTAATTATGCAAATAAAGTGCTTATAGTACAATTACGAGAATTATTTGGAACCTTTTTGCAGTAACTTCTAGGTTTGCTAGGCCCTCTGTATTGATTAGCACGAGCTAGCATGTTTAGGGGAGATTCACTTTTGTCATAGACGTTCTTATGGAGGTCTCCCTCTTGTGATCTGTCATCACAGGGATGGATTGATCTTGTCACTGGAGAATCCTTAGTAGATCTGGTATAAGCAGATAACAGCCCTATTAGGTGAAGATACTGACAAGATGCAGTCTTCTGGACACTTAGTTCCAATTTGGGAAAGTTTGAGATGTGTTTCTCGCCACCCAACTGCAAATTGTTGCTCTAGGGCCGATCTTCAGCGTTGTTCGGGCTAAAAATATAGAGTGAAGTGGTTATGTTAAACACTTCACTTATTTAGGAAGTAGGATCAGTTGTGGTGAGCCAGTAGCCGACGAAATTTCTGCACGGATATAAAAGGAACGATTGGCTTTCGGTAACGGATGCCACTTGTGACGCTCCCGCGATACCTGATTGTCTATTAAGGGTCGAGTGTACTGTGCTTCAGTTCGTTCTGTTCCGCTGCATGCCTATGAAACATGGTTATTGAAAGTAGAGGACATAAGATGGCCCTTGGTGTTCGACCACAGTTATCTTCGTTTCCGTGTATCGTGGTGTCACCACCTTAGTAACTCAAAGGTCAAGTGTAGAAGGAGGAGTAGAAGGTCAGTTGTTGCAGTTGTGAACTTTTATCAACTAAGATGACTGGGACGTGCATTACGCATGCCGTCACCGTCTACCCTGTCGTACAATGTTAGATGAGGCATGTTTAGACTGGAAAAGGGCTTAGAGCAGCCGGATTAAAACATTCTATCGCTGCATGAAATATTTGACTGTTGGTTTCAACCATGTTGTGATATGTAGACTAGCCGTTTGGGGTCCACGTGACAACAGAACCAAATGGTTGGAGATTAGTTAATATGACTCAGAATCGATATCAGTGGCGCAAAATGTATCCTGAGTTCAGGATTTTCCCACTCTTCCTTCCTCTATTTTATTGCTTCCTACTGCTTTTGATCGATTTTTCTTCATTTTTCATCTCACTGCTTTATTACTTGCTGTGTTGATATAAGGTTTGGCAACTTGGATTGTTGTACACTAATGCCAGTCCTGTATTGATGCTAATTGATTAGTTGAATCGCCATACCGAATTTAACTGTTGTTTTTCTCCCTTTTCATGACTTTCTACGACTTCCCATTATTTTTTCCTATTTTCCTATCTTTCATCTTGGTGCTTTCAACTTTTGATCTGCTGATACGATGTGTGGCAACGTGGGCGGTTATGTAGTAACCTCAGGTTGGAGAACAAAAAAGAGGCGCAATCACCAACCTTTTGCACAGTCGTTCAGTAGGCAATGGGCCATACCTATTGTGTGAGGGCTAGTGATGCTACCTGACTGTTCAGAAACTCGGTAGGTTGATCAAGGCTGCAATCCATGACCCATTTACTCTTGGTCATTTCTCTTAGCCATTTAGCTACAACTCCGAAGTAACCCCAAATTCGATGATTATATCAGCTGTCACTGATTTGGAGAATCAAACGCAGAGATGAAAGTCTGATTAAGCTGAAAGCTTGTTAGATAATAATTGACGGACATTGTCAGTATGAAAGTTGACACTAACGCGCAGCCTTTTGCGTTGTCTTATCTTCACGGTCGCTCATTGAGGTAGAAAGTAACGAGATGTAAGGCAAAGAGATTAAAATAAGGTCTTCAGAAGTTGTAGACAGCGATTGAATGAGAAGGAGACTGAATGAATCAAACGAAGACGTTTCAATACTCCTCAGATGAAGATGAAGCATGATTGTTTGTGCACCATCGCAATTAACTCCAAGCAATATAGCTTAGTATCTTCAAACATAAATCCTAGTTAGTATATCTTAGTATAAAAGGCGAACACCAGGTTTATAAACTTTTTAGTATATAAAACTTGGGAGCCAATGTTTTTGGTCCATATGGTTCAATTCTATCTGGGGGTTTGTGGAGGTTTATAAATTGATTTTAGGTTGGGATTCCTCATGGACTGACATCAGTTGGAGGAACATTGAAAACCTGAAAGCAGTGGACAACTGTTTTGTCCTAGTATGGGACTGCTCAGCAGTGCATACCCATGACCCCAACCATGCGTATATGGGTTAAAAATCGATTTTTCAACTTCAACTTGGAAATGTATGTATTAATGTAAATCCCAACTCAATAAGTGTAGTTCATTGTGTAGTATACGGACATGGATTTATTTACTGATTTATGTTCATCTGTTACTGTTGTCGCTCTCCATTTTCGTTAGTTATTTATCCCATCGAAGGATTTTGCTTTAGGTGTAGTTTCATTTCCTCTTCTTAAGATCGGTCAGTGGCGTAGATATACTCACTTTTTGACGTCTTCTAAAGTTTGAGTATTTGCGCTAACCTATCTTCAAATTGTTTATTCTCCCATACAACCTTGTATACTGTTGTGAAGTGTGGCAACTTGATCCAATGCATGTGTGTGCAGGGTTTTACGTTGATTTTGTCTGTTTATATCCATGTCTATCATTTCCCCTTAAGTAGTTGCTGTGGTTTACGTGAGTGTTACTCTAAATGTCACTGATGATCAAAACTAGATTTTTAGCAATATTTTTCACACCTAGCATTTTTCTCATGGTGGTAATGCTAAACTGCATACAATTTTCTTCATAATCTTTTCTAAGCGTTGTCCCGACCAGTGAAACAAACATAATAGATTTGGAGCTTATTGTCCCTTTGTAAAACTCAGTTTTGAAATACATCCTTTCAAAATCTTTTAGGCCTAGATATATCAATACATCATGAGGATGAAATCTAATGCATAGTGAGTTCTTAGTAGATTTCATTAAGTTGGTAACTCATGTTGTTAGTATATAAAGTGCCAAACCATTGTTTTGTCTTTGTTCTGTGATGCAGGGATTCATACTTGCCCTGAAATCACACTACTCATTAAGGCCGAGTAGCCAAGGGAAAACATCTTGAAAATCGAAATGAGGCTCATTGGCATAGATGCTCGAATTTCAATCATTGGGCCATGAGCTCAAATCCGTCTATCTACTTCTGAGCGGTCAGATAATATTACTGTTATGCAGTCTATTAAATTATTCTGTATATAGTTTTAGGATCATACATGCAGTGTTAGCGCATAAATAGTAGCTTTAGTTTACTGTTTAGTACACAAATTTGTACAAACTATATTTAATTACTGTTTACAGTCTACATCAGAAAGATTCTTTCATTTTTAGGCTTTATGGTGTTCAAACAGAAGTTGAAATTGCAATATCATCCTCGAACAGACCCCCGAGGCTTTTTATCTGGTTAGTAATCCATTTTCACTTGCTCATCGTATACTTTTTTAGAGGATGTAATAATCGGTGCAAGAGGAGGACATCATATTAATGTGGGTGATGTCATTGAAGTGTATCATGCAGAAGATGTACATCACGCTCTTTTCTTAGTAACTTATCTTAGTGATGAGCTTCAAAGTCGTGGTGGGTTGTATTCTCTACTCTCATCGATTTTGTTCTTTTTCTCAATACATCCTAGATGTTATCAGCGTGGAACAGAGTCTTGCACATACCTTCAAGTTACAGCAACACAAAAGTGTCGTTGTAAACGTTATTGATAAAGACGTTAGTATTTTTTGTTATGATATATGTAATTTAATAAAGACTGTTTCATTGGACTTAGTTGAATTGTACTTTCGAGATCAATACTTCAGTCGAAGAGACTTTTATAAGATAACACAGAAATTGGTAACAACTTATATTGTAGTTCTGATTCTTCCTTAGATTGGAACTGTGGTACACGTAAATAAAAAACTAACTTGTAATGAAATGAGGTAAATTTTTCTTATATGCTAATAATGTTGCGTTGGTGCAGAACTCAAGTTGGTGATTTGTGGCGGCTTGGAGAACGATATTCTTGCGGATTTGTAGACTCAAAGACAAAGGTTTATTCAAACACTTTTATAGGTCTAATTCATGTAAATAGATTATTTTTCGTTCTTCAACAGCAGTCATACATATTTTTATACAAATGAGCCAAGAAATGTGGTGGTTTGACAATAATGGGGATCTTTATCTAGAGAAAGCTTTTAAATTCTTGTCAAAGCTATTCTTGAGATTTTGGCCTGTTAGTTGTTTTTTTTTTCGAAAATATTTCACTATATTTTCATCATTATAGGAGAATAACTGCAATCACGACACCACTGTTGTGTTTTTCACACGTATCTATATTGATGGTAAGTTGGGTGTTTTTTCTTGATGTTAGCGATTACTTGTTGTTCACTTTATAAACTCCGCATCTACTCTCATAAAGTTTCAAGCAATTTATTCAGCAGAGTTAGTTTTAGGTTTTGAGTCGATGTGTACACAAAATAATGATAACAAACAAGTAATGCTACTCAACGAACATGTGTAAGTTTGTATCGTAGACTACAAACCGTACCTATCATTTGAAGGTTATGATATCACGCGATTGCAGTAACCTTAATCAACGAAAAAAGGCTTGAATTATGAACTATTGATTGAAACTTGGTCATAAAGACAGCGATTCATGACTTTTACATGACTTGAATATACCCATGGGAATTGTATTTTCTTTGTCAATGTAGTTGGATTTAAAGTAATATTGATTTTTTATTCGAAGAATATGAGGAAAATATCTATTAATGCAAACCACTGTAGTAGTTATTCTTCATTAGTTGACTTCTAAAGGGAAAATTATTGAGCTAAGTTAGATAGTAACATTAACATCTCATATGCTTTTAATCTTCTTGAGGTGTAAAATTGTGGTGTACAATACTAGGTTTCTCATTTTTAAGATACCTTACCTATACTCAGTTAAGTTAGTAAAAAGAATGGATCATTCATGTATCTATAACTGTAGTCGCCCTAACTTGTTAGTTAGCGTTGAAGCTCCTACCTCAAAAGCCATTTGGTCATCGGTTCGAACCCTGCTCTATCTACTGAGGTTTGGGCATCATTAACGTCTACACAATAGGTGTGGCTCATTGCCTAATGCGCGGATGTGTACAGGGTGGCTGCGTGCGTTTCGTTTTCGTTCGGTCTCAAAATAGACCATTTATGTATTAATTGATCAGTATTCATTCATTTTATTTTGTAGTAAAGTGTAGATTGTTACTTCTGTTCATTCATTCGGTAGTTAAGCGAACCTATAGAAAGTTCTGATCATTTAGAGTTCCTTTCTTTTTAGAATGAACCTTATTAGAAATATCTTCAGTTATATCAATCCTTTTTTGAGTGGTAACTCAGGGACTGGTTTAGAAATAGATTTCTTGATAATCCAGTAGGAACCAGTCACTTGCCTGGTCACTCATTCCGTGTATGATGACAGTTACTTATCGATGGTATTGTGTAGTGATAGCACTATTCCGTTAACTGAATGAGGTTATAAGTATGTGTCATTCAATTCCAACCCAGCGTTAAAGTGGTAATATGTTCTATGCATGAACTGAAGGTCATGGACTGGTTCCTGCACACAGTCAAGGATGACAATTACTTGGGATTTAAAAATTATAATGAAACAGTTATCCAGTTCTCTCCGTTTTCAGCTGGTTCTACAATTAAGGACAGTCCACTCAAAAAGTCATGTCATATATGAATTCAATTATTCACGTACCTTTCAGTTATTAATGAGCATCTAAGGAACTCGTGAAATTAAATTTCATGATAATTTGAATTCTAAGCTCTTGCAATTTTGATTTTTATGCATAATTTTTGTGTTGTTGAAAATTCATTAGTCAACTTAATTATCTTAGCATTTCCGAACCGTAACCATTACCTTGACATTGTAGTTGCGTTTCATATTCATATATCCGATCTATACCGGTTGGAATGCTTACTTCCTAAGGTCCTACCATGTCAAGAAGGATAGATGAAGGACGGTGAAACTATGAGCAGTTGCCTTCATCTGTATAATGTAAGAATCAAAATATTACTGACCAATCAGTTCTGAGAATGAAATTGCACTGCTGGCTGTATGGATTGTGACATCAGTAAGATGTTTCCGGAGGATAAACGCTATTCGTAGCTGATGTTACCATCCGCTTACGGGGAAGTGGGCTTTGAAAGTGTTGACCCTAAAAACAGTAGTTCTTCTCGTTTCCTAATCGAAGGTCCCAGTTTGATCTAAAACTTCATTTTAGAGTATATTTAACTGGTCTCAAGCAACTGCCGCTTGATGCTGTGGAGACATACTCAGATTCATCAGATTGTTTCTACTTATCCACTTACTTTTCCTAGTGCCTCAAGAAAAAGTAGTCTTCTACAGTGTGGATAACTGGGAAAATTCACCTGTTCCCTCTTCTTGTCGTAACTCAAGTACTGTTCTCAGCATTTACAGGTTAATTAGATTCTGCATGTGACATATTAACGATAATAAATGGTGTAAAAGCAGCTACACATGACCTTTAAGGTTACGAACTGTTTTACTATAGGATATAGTGTGTTGGTCTTGAGTATTTGATCCTGATTGTTTCCACTGTGTTATATTTTTTGGGGGAGAAGAGAAGCATTGATATGCTACTATGAAGGTTTATCTCCAAATGCTACACTGATTACAGATTACTGAATATGGACCTACCAAGGGACATAGTGTTTTTACCTTTATCCACCTTTTGGAGAGAATATGCTTGGTAACAGAGTGAATTATCTTATTAGCCAAAAATAAGTTGTGTCGAGTATCGGGACTGAATTTTATAAGATACAGATTTCGCTCATTTCATGTTTTAAAAAATGGAGAAATGGTAGCCACTCGCACTGGGTCAATTCTGTTTGCCGACTCTGAGTAACCATGAAAGGTATACTGTTCATATGGATTACATTCGAAGTGAAAGTCTAGGTTATGACAGGATTCAAACCAGAAGCCTTTTGGGTTTCCGACCCAGTGCTCTACCAAGTGAGCTACGAGATCCGTGAGCCTACGGCTCAGTTGGTAAACCATGGAGCCGGAAACTCGGAGGTTGCTGGTTTGAATTCTGTCTCGGCCCGAATTTTCATTTCGCGTTCAGTCATCGCCCAATGTCATTGACCATTTGTAGTCAATTTCAAGTGTACACACCAGTGATGACATAAATTTTAAAAGAAACCCCAAACTGTGAAAAGATTGGAGTCAACATCTTCGATGTATGTATTTTACATACCTGTAAAGGCTAGAATATGTTTCATTGGTTAACTTGCTTTTCGTAGTATAGTGATAATCTCATACTTTGATATCATTGTATTGCAGATCTTCCTTCTGCATATTCACAGTCTGTTAAGCAAGATGTTCAAGGAAGGTACTATGAAGACTTTTACAGGTATGCTTCATGTTATTTACTTGTTGCTTTGTTTCAGTTACTCTTTGAATTTTAAGAGATTACTCAAAATTATACCTAGACTAAGGTTGTACTTAAGGAAACTAAAGGTCAGATAGCAATACAACTACCAGGACGTCTACAACTCAAGTTATAGATATTTACCTCAAAATACCATGCATCGTTGTGATTGAAACTCCACATTTCCTGTTTAATAACAGACAAGCTGAATTATGTAATTCATTCAGTTAATGTCAAGAAGAGATTTAGAACTACTCCTCAATGCTTTCTAGTTTTCAATGGTTCTGTAACTGATTTCGGTCTATGATGATGAAAACTGTGAAATGATTCAGTTGCTTACAAACCTTCGGATTGGATTCACTAAATTTTGTCACAACTTTTAGATAACGAATACTAATGTTGCGTTTCTTATCACTCATGTTATCATCCATCCTTTCGTTTTTGTATAGAGTAATAAAGCATAAACCAATTCTTTCAGCGTTTATCTGTAAACTTTTATCTTTGACACTTTATCTGTCACATTTATATCTGCAGAGAGATATCTTTTACTACTGTAATAAGATTACAGAAAGGAAACTACGAAGAACCTACATGCATTCCTGGTATCACTGGTTTTGGTGAGAAAGGTAAATCATTCAGTAAGGTCGTGAATCTTACTGTTTGAAGTGTCTTAGTTACATGTTAGGCATGGTAAACCGCCGCCTAGACTAATTTCTTGGTTAAGATGACTTCAGAAAATATAGGTCAAAAAATCTTTTAGATTCAGAAATGATGCAAATCTGATCCACAGTGGTGCGTTAGACGCTTTAACTTTCAGATTTCGCCACTGTTAGTCACTCAAAATCTCGGAAATGGAAAAAGCGGTAAGATGACCTGTGATTTCTTCGTCAACCAGTGTGATATTTACACGTGCATTGTTTTGGAAAACTTGAAGTATGTTAATCAACTGTGAAGGATTTCAAACTTCATTGAGGCGTCTAAAAAATCATAATGAACAACGTAGCAATTTTCGTAGTCATTTTAAAGTACTGGAAAATGGAGGTTATCTATCTGACTGGGGTTCTTGAAATACCATTAGTCAGGAATTGGGCACCATAACTCAAAAATTTTGACGCAGATGCATTCATTCTCTATCTTTCCTTTCTTAAAGTATTGAACACCTGGTTAACATTTATTTCTACTTTTCGTTATTTTCACTTCCTTGTTTTATTTTAGTATTTTCGCGCCTGTTGATTTTCTCTTTGTATGTACTATTTTGAAGATCACCAACTTGGACTGACTCACTTTTTTAAATGAGGTTCTATTTGTTTACCACATAAAATTTATTAGAGTTTAATCTGTGTTTTTGACAATTTATAACTTGCCATTCATTTCAAGAGTTGTCATACAGAATGAACGCTTTACAACAGATGATTGGAAACGAGAACTTGGTCAAATGCAATATGAAGTGATTGAGTTTGAAAATCATATATATTCATATTTACGTAATACTTATCCATTGATTAATGGAGATTCTGGGAGAACAAAGCTAAATATTTGTACAGCTATGGACGCCAATCTCTTGGAGGTATTAAATATGGCTATTAATCGTAAGTAGTTCATTAGTATGTAATTTGTGCATATTTTACGCAATTCGCTTCCCAAAACTCTTTCTATTCGTCAATCCAAATATAATTTCAAAAGTCTATTTCTTATGAGTTCAAAAATGACTATTGTAGATGCATATCAGTTGATTTGTCAGAAAGTGATGGACTTTTGTTTCGTTCCTAGAACATACTTATCAGTACAAACTTTTGAGTCGTGTAGTAGTGGAACATAGGACTCTTTCACTGTGGTCTTTAACATGTTATTCTAACCAGTCACCAAGATTCTGACACCTGCTATTTTTGCTGTTGATAGACTTGTTGTTCACTGTAACCTTATTAATCATGAGGCGTCATTTCATATCTTATATCATACTTTTGAGCAATAATTGAAATTGATTACTCTCTGATGTGCATATACGATGCAGTCATATAAGGATTCTGGGTGGTAATTGAAGGCGAAATGAAAATTTGAGCCGCCTATGTATTCGTACTTGTAACCACTGGTAGCACGTCATGGATTCGTATAGCAGTGGGGCAAAAACCTTACTGATTAAAGTAAAATAAGAATCTAGTCAGCAGTAGGGTCTCATGGCTTAGTTGGTAGAGCACCGGCCAGGAAACTCGGTGGTCGCTAGTTCGAATCCTGCGGTGGCTCAAATCTTCATTTCACCTCCAATCATCACTCAGTATCAATACAAGTCCACGAAACCAGGGCTATCTCAGATAGTCAAAGTCGTATAAGGATTCATTAAAAGTTTTAAATTGGTAGGTTGTAAAGTTCCTGATATCGGCGCTGAATAGTTAGGGTTAAGTCTCCAGGAGAACATATGTTTCCTAAAGGTTTCCGACGTACTTTGAGTATGTGTACCAAAAAGCTTCTAACTTCAGTCCAGGGTTTCCTGTCGATTGATTGACTTAAAATGATCGACGTCAGTAATATTAGATTTTCAGTCGTTTTAGTTGTACGAAATTGTGACGAAACCACCTTGGAATTTTAAATACACTCAATAAAGTATTATTCTCAATACTCATACTATTCTGAAGATTTCATTTCTATCGTGCTATCACTAGTAACTTGCTCATACTATATATTGATGAATTGTCTCCTGCTATCCGTCGTGATTACAAACTTCGTGACACCAATGCATCTCGTTACTGTAATTTTGTAATTATATTTCTGTCTACTAATTAGTAGTGTAATATGTGTCATTAAAATAAATGATTTCACTTTGTGAACGGTAAGCAGGTTGATTGGTTGTGAATCTTTTTGATCAAAGTTACTCAATGACGTACTTTTCTCTATCTTTTCATTATTGGTTTCCAATATGATGTATCAAATATTTGATTAACCCTGTGATGTTTAACAGCGTGTGGGATTAAGCTTTCTAATTTTCCTTGTCAACATACAGAATGGTGATTAGCATTACTGATTGCTAGGATGTAATGGACCATGTGGCAGATTAATTGTTAAATGTGCAAAGCTTCTGCAAACACTACTTATCAGGAGATGGGTTTATGGCACATTGGCTTAGATAGCCAAGTACCAACGGATGGTGAACTGGGTCACGGTGTAAAACTCGCGGTTCCTATAACTTGAAAGACAGAAATGCGGTTTTACTCTGTCTTTGTAACACTCAGTTTTAGTCTGGTTCATTGGACAGTATCGTCACTTCACATAAATTATTTAGTGTAACCCTTAGCTTAGTAAACAAATTTTCACGGGCTGTTGAGTTGTGTTAACTTTTTTTATTGACTGGTGAAGGAATGACTATACATTTTTATGTTACTAATTTGGTTCCTATTGGATTTCAGTGCATATAGATCGACTTCCTAATGGCTTTATTAAAGTACTAGTTAAGTTCATCTGTTTAAATCTACTTGATTCACTTACGATAATTCACCCTCAAATGTCAAAGTGGTCAGTTAGTTAGCAATACAAGTGAAAGTCGCTGTTGTCATTTAAACAATTTCATTGTAACTATGTGGGTGCTGGTTGTAAAAGTGGATATACACTACTATCTGTTGTCGGATGTGATTATAGGGAGGTGCATCATTCTGGAATATAGCACTTTTGGTGATTCTAATTCCTTATTCTGTTGCGTAAGTGTCGAACGAGGTCATCTCTAAAATTTTAATATTCTACCTTATCATTTGGATCACTGTTTTCATTTGTAAGAAAATGTACAGGGATTCTCAGTGCTGGTACTTCTGAAAGAAAGTCTTCATGACCACTGTCAAACAGAAGCCTATGGAGTTTTGTCGTTGAACAGTATTAATCCTTTTTACCTTTCATATTCATTCCACAGTGTCAGCATTTAGGAAATAATTATTGCTGCCAAACTTTCAAAAGTGCACAAATCCTACTTAGTCACAAGCAACGTTTTTCATTTTCAATATAGCCAGTATTATTCCAGCATCTTATGTTGCAATCGTATGTAGAAATCAGTACCTATGAAGCAGTATTCGGGATCCTTTAAAACCAGCTTGCTGAATGAACTTTGGAACAATCAGTGACTATATCTTGAATCAATAAAAACTTTCCAAATCATTTACCTGCGTCTGTTGAGTTGTAGGTCGTTGGTTTAGGGAGGTAACTTTCTATCAATGGGTCATGAGTTCGAGCCCTGCTCCACCTATCGAGGTTTGGGGAGCTTGCTAGTATCACTAGCTATCATACAATAAGTGTGGGTGATTGTCTACTGCACGAATACGCATAGGGTTGATGAGTACCTTTCAGTTCAGTTTTCATGTGCATCTGTTAATTTGCTTCAGATCTTTGACAATGTATATGTTTTCACGAATCGAATCATATATAGCCACATAATGTTGAATTTTATCTTCAACTCCCCATATTCCATCACTTTAAAAAAGGAAAATTTTATCAGTTTAGTGAACTAAGACATTAGTTTTTCTATTTATTGTTTTTCAGTCTACTCGGGATACAATGTGGATCGAAATTTCGACCGGACTGGAAAACTATTATTCGTGATTACACCAGGTTCAGGTGTTTACCATGTCAATGAAAATCTTCTAATGTTAACAAAAAGAGAGTTCTTGATTTAGGTAAGTGAAAACTAATTGGTCAGACTATCTATGATGGTCTCGGTCGGTCGACTGACTGACCTTTGTGTATGCAAATAAACAGCTCGATCCAGTATAGCAACGGTAAATTACAAATATCAAGCAACAACTGATACCCATTGCACAGGGAGTGGTTATCACTCCCTAATGGTCTACTGGATAGTGAGTGCTTAGGCGCTTGAGGTGATTAGTACTTGTCTCAAGCCTCAGTGAGAACAATACCACTCACTTGGGCACGATTACGTCCAACTGACAAGTCCCAGGCTGGGCGAAACACGGATTCTGAATTCCACCTCTAGCCACCAAGTTGACTACAATATGATGAATATCTGGGCAGTATTGAGGCACCCACATTAGAGCTTATCTACCAACAGAAGTTGAGGAATCCGACGCAGTATAGCAACGGGAAATTATAAGTATCAAATAATACACGACTGATCATTGAAAAGTAGGGGGAAACGTGGTTAAGGATTTCGGAAACGGTCGGTTCAAATCCTCCTGCTAATTATGTTTCCTGTAAACTTCAGTTCATGCTCTCTGACACTAATTAAAGAGTTAATTACTCAGCTCATGTAGTCAGTTAGCTGATAATCACCTTTCAGTAGTAGTATGAAAGAAGTAGGTTAAATTATGGGGAGGAGATGACAATCTTAGAGCACATATAGTTAATCTTCCAAAGGTTTAGACAAATAATAGTCAGGAGAAACCATTTACAGTGGTCCTCAGGTGTAGTAGCTGTACCTAGCTAACACTACATCCTGACAGATTATTAATAGCGTATACCATCGTGTGCACCTGAGATAGCCAATAAGCCCTCATAACTGGTTTTGGTACGTGAGTTTTGTTTCACATGTATAACACCTTTTTTCACGTAAACTCTTCTTGAATAAGACTTGACACTTACCTCAACCTATTCCTTACTTTGCATTTACACTGTGCGGATGTTCTTTGAAGGCTGTGGTAGAATTATATTTACACAGTTTTCATTTTTCTGTAGCAGTCTATCGCCTCTAAAGACCAATGTTTTAGATAAACATATTCGTGTAGAGAATCCTGAGCCGTGTTTGGAGATGTAGACTACCTTGCTGGGGTTCCCGAGATGATAGGAATCAGTGGTTTGTAAGTTCTAATGACATGACTGAAAATCGGTCGCGGTGACGTCTTCTAAAGCTTGAATATTCGCACTAACCTGTATCTTTAAGTTTGTTGATTGTCTCACGCAACTGTCTACCTTGATGTCACTATTCTCCTATCCACTTATTCTTTGTATACTACTGTGCAGCATTGCACCTTGAGGCGTGATGTACTTTCATATGGGGCTCTATGTTGATTCTATCTGTCTATAGCGTAGAATCCGTTTAGCACACACTGGTTGAATGTACAAATTAATTCTTTCAAAATAGGCAGGCAGGAATTACGCTTTTATGAATCCCTATTTTTCTTTAGCATTATTGTTGTTTAATAGCATAATTCACTTCCTACTTACATGGCTATCTTGTAAATGAATTCAATAGAATAAATATTCACATTGTTTTGCATGAAATTCTATTTTTCAGTAATTCGTTTTTATGTTTAGGTGTTGGAGTTGACTTAATCTGTCTGGCAGAACAACCTCTTCATGCAGTTCCATTATTTAAGGTGGGTGTATAATACTTTCTACACTTTTAGAATGATGAGAGTGTACTAGTATAGAATATGAATACGTGAATTTTTGTTGACGTCATGCAAAGCTCAGAATTACTATTTTGCATATTGAAAGTGATAAATACATTTCTATTAACAGGTATCAAGTTGTTGGTTTAAGAGTTGCTCCATCTGTTTGAATCAAAACAGTTAGGTAATATTTTATTCCTCAATTCTGAGTTCTATTTCAAACTCTGGTACATTGACTTGTACATGTCTCTTCGGTTGTATTTCTCTTTTATTAATTCTCATCAAAATGTTTTCCAGTCACCTTTCATTTCATTAATTCCAACACAAATTTCACTTTGGGGGTTTGTGGGAATTGGTTGATTTAGAGGCGGTGGTATCCATCATGAACTTACATCAATTGAGGAGGAGTCCCATACTAGAATGAAACAGTTGTCCAGTGCTCCGAAGTTTTCGTCTTGAAATTCAATCCAGACTTTTCAAATTTCTCCAGGTTGTGTAACTAGTTTTCATAGCATGACTAACTTGTAGGACAGAAAACACTGGTGCTTCGATAAAAATCTCATCAGAATGAAACGACTGTTCATTGTGCCTTGGTTTTTGTGTTTTCGGGAACATTTTCTTTCACGACGCTTTACTTTTCCCTGCCTACATCGAGTAGAATATTGGTATCATAAACTGTATACCTGCTTAATCGTATTGGTTATGACGTACATTTTACTTGGCTGAAATATCCCTTTACAGTTTATAGTTCTTCATCTAGATATTGTCCGAATCTTTCATTAACCCAGAAGAATATATCGCACCTCATTGGATTAACTGCAGGTATGTTTGTGCTATTCATCAGGATATGATTCTAAAAATATTTTCTATACAATAGCTATTTCAAATCAGCACAAGAATTGAGGTATATTGAATTGGGCAGGCCATTTCCACGAGTTAAAGTGAGTTGCTTTTTCGTTCAGTTAATAAATGTCTACCTATACTAGTATCTTTAGCTTTGTAAAATAAATTTGGTGTTATGAATATGTCGAAGTCTCTGCCCTAAAGTGAAGTGGTGTGATGAGGAATGATTCGACAGACTGGTCTGTTTATCAAAGGATCATTATTATGGTTGAAACAACAATTATTATTATTTGTCCCTTGAGTTCCTAATGGAACATAGGGCTTCAGTAGCACGTCTCCATTCCACTCTCTCCTCTGAAATCTTTTGAACCCGGTTCCACGACAGCCCCGAAGCTCTCATTTCTTCCTCACAAGATCTCCATGTCACCCTCGACTCGGACGCCAAACTCGTCGCTTCCCATCTGGGTTCAACTCGAGTGCCTGGCCTGGCTCGTGATGTCCCCATTTGGCCTTCTCAGTGTATGTCCAATCCATCTCCACTTCTTTCCAGTGCATATTTGTTGAGCGATAGCTTCTTGGTTGGTTCGTTGCCAGCCACAATGAGTTCATTGCTGCTTATTCTTTCTGGCCATCTGATCTTCAATAGCGAGCGTAAGCAGTTGTTGATGAATGTCTGTAGTTTGTTGGAAATCCCTTTCATAACGCGCCAAGTCTGTGAGCCATACAGAAGCACTGACTTGACGTTGCTGTTGAAAATCCGGAAGTTGTTCACGCTTTATGCTGAGTGCAGAAGATCTCCACACTGGTTTCAGGCTAATGAACGCCTGTCTTGCTTTTCCGATCATGGCTTTGACGTCCTCGTCTGTGCCGTCTGTAGCTGAAACAGTGCTGCCTACATAGGTGAAGGAGACTACCTCCTTTGTTTCTCCCGTTGATGGTAATCGGAGCTTGTTGTTGCTGTTGTTATTGGTCGGGTATCTTCATCACCTCTGTCTTCTATGCTTTCGCTTGAAGTCCCATCTTCCTTCGCTGCTTCTTCCGTAAACTTGTTAGTTTTCTCCTGTAGATCTTCAAGTTTGTGTGACATTACACACAATTCATCGGCGAAATCCAAATCCTCTAGATTCTTTTCCCCTGTCCAGCCAGCGTATACCTCTCTTCTTGCCCCTCACTATTTGCTACATGATCCAGTCTAGTCGACCACAATCAGGGATATCATGGGTGATGGAAGACAACCTTGTTTTACTCCTTCCTGTCTTCACTTCACTTCGAAGGCATCACTGAGCTTCCCGTTAAGAATTACGTGGCATGTGGCCTCTTCATATAGTTGTTGAATGAGATTGATAAATGTTTGTGGTATTCCGTAGTTTTGAAGTAGTTGCCTGTCAAATTACCTCTCGGTCGATGGTGTCAAAGGCCGGCCTTTTCAAGGTCGATGAAGTTGAGGTAGAGTTGAGTTGACTGCCATTCTATACTCTGTTCTATGATGATGCGTAGTGTAGCGTTGCAATTTGGTCCGCACATGATCTGTACTTACTGAATCCAGCCAGCCAGCCCGTTCCGGTCGTAGTTTTGAATTCAGTGCATCCTCTAGTCTCTCCAAGATGATGCGGCCTAATATTTTGCTTATTTTTGGTGGACAGGAGTGGAGCATGATTCCTCGTCAGTTCCTGCAAACACTGAGGTCTCCCTTCTTCGGGAGTTTGACCAGGTAACCCTTCTCCCAATCAATGGGCAGGTACCTTCCCTTCCTTCCTTCTTTCCAGACCTACTGCAATAGTGGTGTGAGCATATGCGCTGTTGTCTCTGAGTCCGCTGTCAGTGCTTCTGGGTGAACTCCATCTGGTCCTGCTGCTTTCCCACATTTCAGTATCTTTATGGCGTTCAGAACTTCCACTTTTGTTAAAGGATTTGTGTTCACTTGTGGTTCTGTGGCTGGGCTGTAGGTGGTATATCTGGAGGTATTGCGCGTGGTGGTCGATTCAAGAGCTTTTCGAAGTGGTCAGCCCATCGTTTCCTTTGTTTCCCTTCTTTGGTTATCATATTTCCTCCATCATCTTTTATTGGTTTCATCTGTGTTGATCTCTTCCCTCCCAGATAGTAACCTGGTTATTCGATACAATGTTGTCAGGTCTATGTCCTTCCTACCTGCATGCAGCCAGTTCTGCTTCACTTGCCAGTGTTTCGTAGAAGTGTCTTTTGTCTTTGCACCCACTCTTCATCACTTCTTTGTCCAGTGTAGTGTTTTATACATTGCACTCAGTTCCTCTTGTCGTCGTTCATGCTTGCACTAGTTTATCTTCTGTCTCACCATCACCATCATCCTCTCCCTGCTCTGTCAGCTTCCATGTGTCTGTGGAGATCCATTCCTTGTCTTGCTTCTTCTTCTTCTTCTTCCTTCCTTCCTTCCTAATATGGTTATGCATGTTTCTTTCCACATCTCTTTCAAAGACTTCCAGTGTTCATCCACACAAGTTTCTTCAGGGATGTTCCTCGATGTCTCCATTTTGTCTTGATGGTTGGCTGCCGTGAAGATTTCCTTTGTAGTTTCGTCCTTCAGTTCACTTTCTGTTCTGGGTGTTGAACTTGAACTGTGGTCTATCACCAAATTCTTTGAATTGAAGGATTTCAACTTGATTTATAAGGTTCCTTACGTTAGATAGTGGTGTGAACTTACATCTGCTCCTCTTCTTGACCTTGTGTCAAGTAGGCTGACTGCGTCTCCATTTTCTTGAGATTGAGGTGATGTCGATCTGATTTTCAATGTAGTGTGTCCTGGTGTCTGGTGAAATCGAATCCATGTTGCTGGCTTTGTGGATATCCTTGTGCTTGAACACACTGCCTTGCCTCCAATCATCAAATCGTTGAATGCACAGAATTCTGCAAACAGCTGTCCATTCTCGTTCATCACCTCACCGAGCGCTTCTCGACCCATGGTTATTTCTCTTCCTGTTTTGGTCGCTCCCAGTTTGGCATTCATGTCACCCCACCCATTCGAATTTTGATGTCGACAACTGAGGTCTTGTCCAGTGTTGATTGCAGTTGTCTGTAGAATTCCTCCTTCTTCTCTCGTTCTCCGTCTGCATTATTTGTAGGTGCATGGTGTAGCATTGTATGATTGTGACCTTCCTTCCTTCCTTTGAGTTGAGCCATGCTGTCATGATCCATCAGGAGGAGATTGGTTCCCACTACATGAGAGCGAGCCTTCGATGGTGTTGGGGATGTCATGATAGCCACTCGAGAACTCAGTGTGCTTGTGGTTGTTGTCTGGGTGACAATATCGGAGTACATTTTTGACTTTCCAGTCGACAGTTTGGAGAGTCCACTCCCATTCCATCTGCTTTCGCAAATTCCTAGCACTTCAATGTGATACCTCTCCATCTCGTTTGCAATCCGGGCTGCCTTGCTGGGTTCAAACATGGTGCGGACATTCCATGTCCCCACGTTTACTTTCGCTTTCATTGAGGGAGAGAAGACACATCGGTCGACTGATTTTTCTGAAGGTTTTCACCAACTGGCGTCCTTTCGCCTCTCCGATTCCAGCTAAAAATAATATTGTTTTTATTTTTTATATTTCGTTTGTGTTTCGAAGTCTTTTTGGCGGTTAGATTTGTTTTCCGGGGTAGGGTTGCTAGCCGTATGCTGAACCTTCCCTCTTTACCCGGGCTTAGGACCGGATAGTAACCAGGGAACTAGTTAACCAGGCGAGGTTATATATAAGATTTGTTTATTTGATTTTTAACGCACAGTGATATAGTATTATTTACTTGATGACGTTTCTAGCATAAATTATGATTGCTCATAACCATATCAGTGTAATCACACTACCTTCGATATTTGGTTTTTGTAGTTACGTCACCTTATATGATTTTTTTTCATTGGTAATGTAAGAGTAAAACTTGTGCAGTGTGGTAGAATGTGATTCCATCTTTATTGATTTATTAGATTTATCACACAGTGTAACAGTATTGTTTGCTGAATTGCGTTTCGGACATAATTAATTGTGCGTAGTCGTCATATCAAGATAACTACACAACTTTGAGATGTCTTTTATGTAGTCCTAGTTTCCTCATCTCTTTGTGAAATGGGTAGTAAGATTTTCCATACATCCGGAACAGATGCTGAGTCATTCCTGTTGCATGTATTAGGTGTTGATTCGATAAACAAAGATTCACTTATCAATCTCACCCTGCACCCTGTTATGTTAGTTTTAAGAATTTTCACCCCATCCTATTCTATTGTGTGGTTGTGTGTAGTCGCATGCATAGCTATGGTTGAGCTTTTTTCTAAATTGCTTACCTTACTAGGATCTACCAATTTTGACCTAGCTAGGTTTTTGTGTTCGGATAGCCTAATTGACCCTGGTCGACCACTTTGACCTATGTATTTGACCTCTCAATTGTTGCAAGGGATTTGGTAAACTAAGTTATTCTGCTTAATTGGGTCAATAGGATCTTTTAACCCACAAAGCTTATTTCGAAGTGAGTTTGTTGTTTTAAAGGCCACTCTAGTCCCAGCCCTACTGAGAATTTTACGTAATGTTTCTGAGGTGCCTTCTTTGTAGGTTTTGAATTCTCTATTCACAGTATTGCCGCTACTATTATTAACATCATTATCAACACTATTATTTCTATTATTATTGTTGTTGTTGTTACTACTATTAATAACTGTGTTACTGATATTTTTCTTACGATTCCTAAGGAGCTTATCAATTAATTTGGGAGGGTAATTGTTGATGCTTAAGGCGTCTTTAATCTATCTGGTTTCTTCTTTTAGATCTTCTGTTTTACTAGTAAGTTTTTTGGCCCTGTTACATAGAAACTTTACTAAACCAACTTTAACTGACATAGGGTGAGACGATTCGAAGTCTAAGTAACGATTTGAATGTGAAGGTTTTCTGTAGACACTAGTATCTAAACTCCTATCTTGTTTCCGTTTTATTCTGCAATCCAACATCGCTAATTCTCCTTCCCTATTTTCTAATTCATAGGTGAATTGGATTGCGTTGATTTCTGAATTTATGTGTGTAAAGAAATTATGTATGTGTTCCGATTTCAACATCGTAAACGTGTCGTCTACATAGCGAAACCATATTTTTCGAGCCGGACTAAATTTTTCTACAGCCATCCGTTCCCAACGGTCTATAAACATGTCAGCCACAATAGGGGATATTGGTGAACTCATGGCTACTCCTGAAACCTAAATATTATGGAAGTTAGGCATATCTGTACTCCTAGCATGATATCATCTACTTATACCTGTGTTCGTAGTCTAAGCTCGTGGTCATTATTGAGCTTCTTTCTAACTGCTTCCAGGGCCATACTAATCGGTATTTTGGTATACAAACTAACTACATCAAAACTAACCATTTTTTCCTTGTAATTTAAATGTATGTCATCTATTCTGTGCTTCAAGTCATAAGAGTTAATAAGTCTTCATTTAGAACGGTTTTTAATTGGGTTTAGTTAGTACCATCACCAAATACTGAGATAAGTCATAAGTAGGAGTGTTTCTAAAGTTTACTATACGTCTTATAGGATAACCTGGTTTATGAATTTTAATAGTACCATAAATCCTACTAGGAATTATAGTTTTCGGCATTAAATTAAACCGTTTAGACTCACTTAAAAACGGCTTCATTAGGCGTATTAGATCCACCGTGGTTCTTTTAATTTTATTCATGGTAGTAAAATCTCCCATATCTGTGGTATATGTGTTGCATCATTTCTATTACATGTGTTGCAGGGTGTTGATTCGATGATGATGAGATCATATTAGGCATACAGATGTGCCCGACCTCCACAGTCTTCAAGTTCCAGGATAAAATATGCAGACAGACAGAAAAAGTAGCAATGGGATCGCCAATATCCCCAATCGTAGCAAATGTATTTATGGATAGTTGGGAAAACATGACTTTACAGACGTTTAGTCCTACACCAAAAATATGGTGGCGATATGTGGATGACACATTCACTGTGTTGAAATCGGAACATACCGACAATTTCCTCACACATATAAACTCACTAGTAGGCGCAATCCAATTCATGTATGAGGTAGAAAATGAACAAGGAGAATCTAGACTTCAAATCATCCAATCCATTGTCAGTTAAGGCAGGATTAATCAAATGTCTAAATGATAGAGCTAGAAAACTGATTAGTCAGAGCAAGAACCTAAACAAAGAATTGAAACACGTAACAGAAACACTAAAGGTTAATAGTTATCCTCCGCATTTTATTAGGAAATTCTTACAGACACAAAGGACGGAAAAATAACAGTCACACGAGTGTGACTAATAACGACAACCCGAGTAAAATGGAGTTCACAGCCTTCATTGTATTATCCTATAAGGAGGGTACCTCAGAGAATTTACGTTAAATCCTCAACAGAGCTGGAATTAGGGTGGCATTTAAACCTACAAACTCACTCACAGATAAACTTTGCCGGTTTAAGGATCCGATAGAACCAATTAAGCAAAATAATCTAATCTGTCAAATTCCATGTAATGACTGTGAGGTCAAGTTCATAGGTCAAACTAGCCGGTCGGAGTCAGTTAGAATAGTTGAACATCGGAATTTAGCTAAATGTAGTATGACAGACCCGAATAAGATCAATATTCTGGAAAAAAACTCGGCTGTTGCATCGCATGCATTAAGACAAAGCCACACAATAAGGTGGGACAAAGCCACTGTACTTAGGTCCAGTATAAATAGGTGGAGAGTGGGATTGATTGGTGAATCTTTGTCCATCGAATCAACATCACACAACACATTTGATAGAAATGACGCAACACCCATACCACATATGGAAGATTTCACTACCAATAAAAACAACTCATATAAAGTGACATAACTATAAAAATCAAATGTCGAAAGTAGTGTGATTACATTGATATGATTATGAGAAATAGTTTGTGCTCGAAGCGTCATCAAGTAGATAATGCTAGGTCACTGTGTGTTATAAATCAAACAAACAAAGTAAATCACTGTAGGATTCAAACCAGTCGCCAGCATCCAGGATTTCGTCTCAACCACCCTCATCACTCTAATATGATATAATAAAGCAAGAACTTTTGGATACTTACTTACTTGTTAAGGTGGTTTCACGCTTTTACTTAGAAATATGATTTCATTCAGATTTTTTACTCAGCTTTTTCTGCGTGGGGAATTCTTTGATGTTAAGGTCGCTTTCAAAATGCACAGTGTTATATTCTTGTAGTAGCTACTGGACATAACCTCAGTTATATATATATATATATATATATATATATATATATATATATATATATATATATATGCTGCGTATATATGTATTGTTATATGGGCTCCTGCGCGGATACCTCGATATTGCGTTTGAAACGATCCGTTCCATTGGGAACAACACCACTCACTGGGAGGCAGGTACATCTATCTGACGAGTCCCAAGTAAGACGAGATGCACGTCCTGGGTTCCACTGCCAGCCGCTATCCATCATTAGTAACCAGTTAAAACACAGGTAATGTCGAGGTATCGTGGCAGGAGCCCATATGTCAATAGAGACCGATCAGTTCAGTCCAACCATTGATGAGATAATGCAAACAACACCATTAATGCGGAAGTGGTTACGCGAAACTGTTCGTCATTGTCTGGAGGCAATGGCACTGTTAAAGGGTGGTAAAAACACACATCCTTATCTGTGTTTATCACCATTCAGGTTTTTAATTAACTCATTTCAGTCTCATTATTTGACATATTTTGACATGGTGATAAATAGATTATAAGGAGTGATCGCGTGTAACAGACATCATGTTTTTAGAGATTTTAGTATTCCTTTTAACTGTTTAATTCCTGACTGAGCAGTCGTATTTAGTCTTATATTCGAATTAAATCACATGAGAATGAGACGAAACATCTGTTTAGCATCAACGCAGGGATTTTGTTGATGATGTCAATTTTCTTCACAATAGGTTTTAAGTTTTCTGGTCTTTTTGTTTTTACCAATGACCCAGTTTTAAGGTACATTTTCCTTTTGTCTAGTTACTTTTCATTGTCTGTTATTGTGTACTCTTTGTTTTGAATAGGTTGTTTCTTTTAAACATTCGGATGATTTTCTATTATCGAAGAATTCTAACGATAAACCGGTTGATAGTCAATTTGAAGATAAAAATAGGTAATTGAATTTCAAACAACATATGTTTAATACTGAATATTTAGTGTATATGGGAATTAGGACACTGTTTGAGGATAAAGCGTTTATACCTAGGGTATTCACATGCATTGGAGTTTACTCAAATTGAACTATGGACGTTTGTTGATGCGCTTGTACAGTTTATCCTCATTTATTCAGACTGACATTTCTGCAAACGAATATACGGTCGAATGAACTCGATGTGACTTATAACAATTAGTCTAAATGATTCGATAATTCCACCCAATGATATATCAGCTATAAGACTATTGGAAACCTGAGGGTATTGTACAGCTGTTTCCGTATAGTTTTGAACTGTTCAACAGTGCATACCGATGACCCTGGAAGGAGTCAAACTCAGTACGTTAACTCTCTCTTCTAGTACGTCGAATTTCAGCCAGTGATTAGCGTTTTCAAACTCCTATCAGTTCATAATATAAAGTGACTGTTATTCTACATAGTCAACGAGTGACAACTGTCTTCATATCCAATTTATTTGGCTTTACAGTTGACGATCGCCCATAAGGACTTCACGAATTTCATATCAAAGTCACTTACTAATTAGTACTACATTTTAAACTAATTAATTTGGAGTTTAGTGCAGGAATCGATGAAGAGCAAGAAGGTGTTCAAATAATTCCTTTATCGAGACTGTTTAATAGAATTAGAAGCAGTTAAGAAATACTTCCAGGAAATAACTTCATTCTTTCGATGGTCGATCATAAAATGCTAAACTACAATCATCCTGAACGTCTAAATATAGAATAAACTAAATGTATAATGTATGTGTCTTGATTAGTGTGTTCAGAATCTGAACGTATAAGGGGGATGATGATGTAGTCATAAATATGAAAGTCAACCTTATACAGAGCTGGGTCTCATTGGTCTGGGGAGATGACTTTGAACCAGTGGATCACGGGTTCGAACCCCACTCCGCTTACCGACGTATGAGAAGCCGGATAGTATCAATAGCCCCCCCCCACACACACACACTAGGTGTGACTCATTTCCTGCTGCACAAATGTCTACAAGGTTGCTGAGTGCATTTCGATTTGATTTTGATTTTCAACCGTATACAATTTGTGAAGTAAAGAGTAAATGTAGAACTTGGTCACTGTCGTAAAATGTAACTCCATATTAGATTTGTTTATTCGATATAGTACATAATGATACAGCATTGTTATTGCATTCACGCAAAATAAGAGAAACATTCTTGTAACGTAAAGAAAAAATAGTCTGTGATGAATAATAATCTCTGAAAGCAGACGACTGAGATGATAATTGACATGCTGTTTGTTCAGTAAATTGGTTGTGCAGCTTGAAGCCTTTGTACAGTTATGTGAATGTTTCCATTTTCTCAGTTCAGTGTTGCACATATTGAAACATTGTAGTAAAACAACTAGAAGAATAGAACATGTTGATATGTAGGTTTATTTATCCAGTATCAATCACTTCACTAACAAGATTCAGAATCTACTGAATGCGGTGAGTGATAACTTAAGGATTGTTAGGATACGTCTCTCACCTTCCAAATGCAAACAGCTGGGTTAGGACTAGTGTGCATTGGTATCTCTTATGGGAATAGAGGGTATGGTAGTTGAGCTTTTTATCACTCTACTTTCCTTCTGTAAATTTGGATTTATTTAGATCAGTGACTGATGAAATCTAGATATGGATAGAAAAGGCTAGATTGGCTCATGTCAATATTTACCGTTTATGGTACCGGTAAGAGTGTCGATTGTGAACTGAAGGTGTAATGTATTCTCCATGTCTAGAAACACAGCCATTAGAAGTGGAAGGTATGAGAAGAAACTTCTAGGCGTTCGATAACCGTTGTTTTTCTAGCATTGGCTATGTGTCGTGAAACCAGCATTTAAGTAATATAGGAGTCAAGCATTAAGTCTTATGTAAGGGAAGCGTATGAGTTTGTGGGATTACAAACCTTCATCAACAGAGTTGGCTAGGACATATTTCACACATCATGAGTTACTATCTATTGTTTGAAGTAAGGCTAGATTGAGAAAAAGCTAAGGATGGCTATACTGAAATACGACATCATTTCATGAATTCTCAGATTGTTGGTCTATGCCCTGCTGGGGAATTTAGTTTTCCTAGTTGATATCCACTTACTAACCATAGTTAAGGTTTGTAGGATCTAGTTGTTATTGCTATGAATCGATCTCATTAGTACAGCTCCATCAACATTCAAATTTCATTCTAACCGTCACATCAAATTTCGTTATTTGCCTTTTTTATTACGTAACAACCAAAATGTAACGTAATGATCTATACGAATGCGTGCAAAACAATGAAATATGAAGCAGATTAATCATTTAAATTCTAATTTAAGCTGTTGTATTCAAGAAAAGAAAGAAAACTTCAGCATTATATCCAGTGGTAATGTGTACAAATGATAACTGACGTACCTGACATTTGGATAAAAAATTAATGGTCCTAATGAAAAGCAAGTGAATTAAGGTATTATAGGTAGTTAGTTGAAGTCATGAAAGGTGATCAAATCATAATGCCTCACTAATTAACCTTCACTGAACACGTGCCAGAATAAATTCGTTATGTGATGAGTATGCAATATAAACATAATTGGAAGTTTCCAACTTCTGTCGATTCACGACATAGCGTGACTGTCACCCAAGGTCTTCAGTTAGCATCCACGATTAATACTACTTCTAAATTAAAAATCCCCATTCATCTCAAAAAATGCATTACTGTATAGTGCTCATTAGTGACTTGCTTCCAGATGGATGTCAGGAAGTTCTAATGAGAAGCTGTGACCTGTGGTGTCAACCAGTCGGAAGTGAAGTGGATGCTAACTGAAGACCTTAAGTGAAAGTCGCGCTATGTCGTGAATTGATGGAAGTTGGAAATTGTGAACCACTGGAAACCGACCCAGTGGCTGGATGGTTAACGCGTTCACCGTGAAACCTGAGGGTCCTGAGTTCGATCCCTAGCCGGATCGTGGGTGACTACTGCTGAGGAGTCCCATACTAGGACGAAACAGCTGTCGAGTGCTACCAGGTTTCCAATGATTCGTCAACTGATATCAGTCCATGATGAATATTACTTCTAAATTAAAAATGCCCATTCATTTCAAAAATGCATAATTGGAAGTTGTCTCACCCACTATTAACTATTGTGCAGGTTATATCGATCTTGGTGACTAGCAGAATAATCCAGGACGCCTGTTTCGTCCTACTACAGAGGTTGAGCAATTCGGCCCTGTATAACAACTGGAAATTACAAGTATTATAACAATATTGTGCAGGTCATTGATTCAACATATTTAGTTTAAGCACAAAATATTAAGCATATACTCTGACCGTTATATCACATGCGACACATCAAAGGGAAAATTGTTCGAAGAATAGTATTGTGTTATATAAGCATCTTTTTTATCTTGAATATATCAAAATATGAATGAACAAAGATATAGTTGTTACTACTTTCAATGATGATTATCTTTTCAAAGTGTTCAAGAGAATCAAAATCCTGAGCCTAATTTATGCATTGACCTACTTTCATTTCAACGATTGATTGTACTTATCAACAAAAGCGAGAAAAGTCCTTTAGTTTCATCATTATCCAGATTGCTTGCCAATGCAGTACTGTAATGGCTATAATGTTTAGTCTTTCAGCTTAGAAATAATGGTTGGATTCACCACCGGCTGTTTTCTTAATTCAATTGGGAGGTTTCAAGGAATTGGTTGATTCCAAAGTGTGGGGCAAAGTATTCACCGATGGCATTGGATATTGTTCGGGTTATATCGTGGATTGACAAATATACTAGATGCTAAACTAGTGGAATCGAGACCAGTAGCTGAGTGATAATGTCCTCATCGCAATACTTAACAGTCCTCAGCACGATCCGTAGCGGATTTATAGGTATTCACTAGTGAGTTGCCCCATACTAAGACGAAACGGCTGTTCGGTGCTTACAGACTTTAATTTTCACCAACTGGTGCCAGTTCGTGGTGAATACTACCTAGGAATATTTTGTAGTTGACAAAATGAGTGGAGATAGAAGTGAGGAATTTTCTATCGATAGATATCCTTAGCAAAGTATATTATGCAAACTTATCAAATAAGATGTATAGTTCAAAAACAGTAGCAGCTTGAAGAATCAAAAGAGAATTTGTGTAAACTTACAGTCCAGCGCATCACATAGGTTCCATAGAAATGGAATAAACTATTTTTACAGAGTATTTAAAATCGATTTCACTATTAACCTGAAAATCAGTTAATTGATTGCTATCTTTGTTTGATATCACTATGATGCATAATCTTCTATAACACAAATGATTGACTGTTTAAGTAAGACATGATCATATGATTCACAAGTCAGGTGAACTGTTATGTCTTCCTGGATTGCCAAAGGATAGAAAGGAAAATATCTCCAAAGTACTCGTACAACTTATGAACTAGGGATATATATTCTAATCTTATGTTTCGATGTCCACAACACCATCCTCGTTACAGATTAAAAATTCTTTTTATTTCCTCTAAATTTTTTGCTTCTACTGATATCGATCCATTCAATAAAATTGGTTCTATAGAGTAATAATAATAATAATAATCGCTTTATTCCAGACAGTATGTGGGATACAGCGTGAACTTGTCAGCATGTCATATTTCAGCAAAGTCACTCCCAGAGCAATATTCTTAATGGAAATGATTATTGCATTGGAATGATACTAATAATAATAGTGTTTAAGGGCAATTATATGAAACATCCAACTAGTGTTAGATTAGTATCCGGTCTAGAATGAAGAATTGACAGAAACCGAGCGTAAGTTTAGTGGTAGTGATTCATTGAGCCAGTACACGCATCTTTAATTTAAACTAAGCGTCTGAAGTATAGAAATAGAGATGTATTTTTTTGTATGTGATGCTTTTAAAAAAAAATTTGCCAGAGTGTATGATACGTTCAAAGGACATATTTAAATGATTAAGACAAATTGAAAGAAAGAATTTAATGTATATATTCAGTCAAAAAGTTTGATAACCCCCAAGGTTTAAACAAACCGCTACATGTCAAAGTTGATTAACAAATATCGGTTGTACATATTTATTATTCCTGGTAATAATATCAGTGTTTTTCTGTTTCATTTCATGCAGACAATTGTTACCTGAACATAATGCGGATACTACTACTACTACTACTACTACTACTACTACTACTACTACTACTACTACTACTACTACTACTACTGCTAAGATAACCAAATCATCTCTCCCAATCTATCCTATTGCTTATCCATCCTATCGTACACTTTTCAATCCTATAAAATGTAAAAAAGTTGATGTACCAAATGAATTGCTCAGTGAAAGTTTAACAAAATCACAAGATTCAATAATAAATGACTGTTCATCAACTACACTGGATGAAAACCGTCTACACATGATATCCTCGATAACAGATCCATCGTCTTCAGTGGAGTCAACTGATCATATGCCTAATTGTTCTGTTAATTGTGCAACAGCATTGAATGCTATTAATACAGCAATAACTGTAGCTAAGGCTAGACGTGCATCAACATCTTTGTCATCACATAAAAACTTATCAATTAGTAGTGAGTCAGATAACGTTGTTACTGCTGTAGCTTCGAGTATTGGTAGTGATGGTGGTACAGTTGCCTCTCTTCCTAGTGTTCGTGGAGGCAGTGGCGTTGGTGGTGTTAGTCACATTCATACTAGTAGTTTAGATCGATGGCAGAATTTAAAGTGTGAAAAATTTCCTTCTTTATCATCTGCTAATTTAATGTATTCTGATTCGAAATCACATACACTAGCGTATTCACCTTCGATTGGTTACATGCAGAATTCTTTGTCACGTGTTACTTCAAATCATATCGTTGGTGGTAATAATGGTGGTAGTGGTGGAAGCTTTGCAACTGTTACATCACTTCCATCGGTTCGAGAACGTTGTATCGAAAATAGCCAGTCGTCTAGTGTAAGAATGAAGGGGAGTGGTGTTTTATCAATTCCAATGTTATCTAAGACCCCGAGAATAAGAACACAAAGTTTCAGTGGTGAACAACGAGCAAAATTATCACATTTTGATTCTGGTGTAAAAGATATCCTTACCTCTGTGAATAGTACTAATTATGTGTCAGATGCGAGAGATAATGTTAAAGCTGTTTACCAGCGAGAAAGTGCTCTTTCACGATGTCAAAGTAAGTTTTTTGTATTCCTCTCTTATATATACTCATCGATTTCGTGTAAGTCGGTCCGTAATAATTACAAGCTAACAAATATTTACATATTGCCTTTTTGGGTGTTGTTTCACACACAAACAAGTAAGAGATTATGCTTTTTGAATTTGAATTACTGACTGGAATTCAATATCTTTTGTCCGTTATGCTCAAATTAAGTGTTGAGATTCTCGGATAGGATTAATTGGTGACATGTAATCTAGTTACTGGACGAATGATACGATACTTGACAACTGGTTCGGCTAACACACGAAGAAGACAATATTGAACTGAAGCGAGTTTCCTCGACTCGAAGTATGAAGGTACAACCCAGGGATATAACTTTTGCGTTTATATAATATGCTTGTGCCCTTGAAGCGAGTAGACAAAATAGCATATCAAAGATGGAAGATTAACCAATAGTAAAATGGCATTCCTAAAAGCGGTAAAACTGGACGATACACGTGGAACGGAGAAAAGCGCGGAAAAGATAATTCAAATTTTCATAAGATAAATTTAAAAAATTAAAGTATAAAACATTCATTTTTGTGGGTGTCATATCCCCAACGGTACACCTCTGACACTTTGTGTTATAAGAAGAGTTGTGTACAAGCACTGTTCATACGTGCTAAGTCTCATTGTAGCACTGAATAGCTGCGAAAATCAAAAGAAAACCACCCTTACAAAGTGTTCAGAACCAATGGCTAGCCAGTCAACTTCATCAATAGATGTCTGTCAACAGAATATATCTCAGGAAAATCACCTCAACCTACAAAGCGACATGCTTTACTATAAACCAAAAATGTCTCGGAAACTGTCAACCAATTACTTCATTCATTTCTTATCAGCGTGGCGCATAAACCAACCAAATCGCTGCAAAGCATATTGTGCAAGCTGAAGGACTCATTATCCAAAAAAGACAAGACGAATATAGTCTACAAAACTATTTGCAAGGACTGTCAACATCACTATGTTGGCCAATCCAGCATTCGGATAGCCCAAAGAATTTATGAGTATCAACTTACAGTCAAACGACGTGTAATGTCATCAGTGATGTCAGTGCATGTAGAGGAACAAAATCACAACTTCTATTGAAACAACTTGAAAGTACTACAACATGAAAGCTTAAAAAGTCCGAGAGAGTTTCTTGGAACATGGTACTCCAATCAACAGATACTTGGACATCGCACCCAATATGCAGACAACCAAAAAGTGATCGACCAACTGGAAATTAATCAAGCTAATCAGTAATCAAACATTAGGTCAACAACATAAGTAGCTACAAAGGTCAACTTCTGATATAAAAGAAGACAAATTCATCCCTATTGACAAACCAATAATAACGCTCAAGATCGACCAGTATCATTTATGAATGTTCATGCAACTGAAAAATGCTTCGCTTCTTTATGAAGTAAATGCTGGTAAAACCACCTATCCCAGAAATGAAACATCCAAGGAAAAACTTCAAACTTCGGAAAAAAAACAGTTATCACTTTTTGTCACGTCTGCTAATTAGCTGTTCTAAATGGGATTTGTTAGGTCTGTAATTCAAATCAACAGGAAACAACCAAGATCGCTTGTACATGCAGTAAAATGCACACCTCTTGAGGTTCACTAATTTAGCCTCTAAAAAACGCACTCAGCAACCTTGTACGCATGCACCAGGCAATGAGCTACACCCATTGTGTGGGGGCTAGTGTTACTACCTGGTTGCCAAAACCTCGGTAGGTGGGGCGGAGTTCGAACCCGTTACTAAATGGTTGGAAGTTATCACTTTGAACCACAAAGCCACAGCTCTACACTATGTCTTTTCTCTCTTCACTAGAGAGCCATAAGCTTCAACTTCACTCCATCTTCTTCCTTTTCGCTTCTCAACAATAAATTGGACCTCTAGTCTAATCATTTTGACTCGACAAAATTCTAACAGTCTTAGAGAAGAGATATATTCAGCGAAGAAAATTTTCTTTCTCGACGATATCATTTTCTAAAGCTGTACAATCGTATTTATATATATCATAAACATATAACAGTCTACTATAAAACAATAGGGTATAATTGTATCATTAACGGGAATCAAGAATGCAAAGTAGTTGTGTAATAAACTGAGACAGTAGAAATATTGAGGAAGGTAAGGAGTTTGACAAGGTGAAAATTGTTAGTAGACAAAAAACGCTCCGAGATACGTTCGGAAAGCGTGCACTTTGTGCGGCCTATATAACTAACTCCACAGGAGCAAGTAAATGTGTAGACACACATCCAGGTGGCCCAAAGTGGCAACTTGTCCTTAACGCACTCCGGAATGAGTTGTTGACTAGAGAAGCTGGTCCGCAGTTTCGCAGAGAAGAATGTCTTCTTCAGTGATCTGGACAGCCGATTCTTCAGGATCTCTGCTGCTGTATCGCCTTTGAAAACAACGTTCATAAACAAGGTCTTCTTAGGAACTGTGACTACTCACTCCGTATTCTGATTTACTTTCAAGTTCTTATCAATAAATCTGGATGGATATCCATTTTGCATGAGAATCTTCCGTAGTTTATCTAATTCTTCGTCAATAGTATCACTGGTGCAGATTCTTTTGATTCTTGAAGATAAAGAATAGATTAGATTCCTCTTTCTGCTGAGAGGCATCCAGCGATTGAAATTCAAATATTGTCCGTTCCATGTAGGCTTCCTATAAACTGATCGCTGCAGAGAACCATCTAGTCTCCATTTCAATAAAACACCGAGAAAATGGAATTGTGAGTTCTCTTCAAATTCTGGTGTGAAATTGATCGATGGAGCTAGTTATACAGGCCACACAAAGCGCACGTTTTCCAAACGTATCTCTGAGCATCATCCTGCATGATTGTCGAGGGGAAAATGTAAATCAATCAACAGTTCAACATTGAACATCAGGTCAACTCTGGACATAAAGCTAGACCAGAATCCTCCTTAATTGTCATTTATCGTGTCAGATGGAATAGTTCAAAAGGAGTACACCTTCGACAGTTGTGCACAGCGGAGGCACTGCCAATTCATCAATTCAAGCCTACCCTCTACATGCGAAAGAATTACATTCAATCTCTCATCTTGCCTTGGTCTTAACACTTTCACTTTTTCGGTTTCATTATAATTAATTAGTTTATTATTATCACCTTCATCATGACCCTTGTCTCATTCTTCACCTTCTTTACATCTATCTATCAAGTGGACACTCAATATTTGCGTTTCTTATCCACCAACAATTTCCACCTTGTCAAACTCCTTACCTTCCTCAATATTTCTACTGTCTCAGTTTATTACACAACTACTTTGCATTCTTGATTCCCGTTAATGATACAATTATACCCTATTGTTTTATAGTAGACTGTTATATGTTTATGATATATATAAATACGATTGTACAGCTTTAGAAAATGATATCGTCGAGAAAGAAAATTTTCTTCGCTGAATTATCTCTTCTCTATGGGCATGTTTCGTAGTCTATCAGTCTTCATAAAACTATTTTGTGAAAATCCTTAATTTACTAATGTTCACTGGAACAAAGTTACTGAAATTATTCAGGATTATAGATCTTCAAGTTATCTTTATTTATTTCACTTGCCAAATAACCAATGGAATTATACCTCAGTGATACAATGAAAAAGTTGCAAATTGTACAACTCGTAGCAGCTGTTCATTAGTCTAGTCGTCCAGATAATTACTAGGATTATTTTCATATTAATAGATTTGGAATTCTTAAGTACAAAGGGTTATCATTTCGCCCCTGAAATAATTTATTTGAAAGCAATCAATCCGGATAAATAAAAGCTGATTCGATTACAATTAAGCACCATTTAATGACCTGTTTCAAGATAGACTTCCTGATGTAATGAGAAGCCATGACTAATGGAGTCAAGTTAGTGTGAGGGTAAATACTTACCGATGGCATTGGATGACAGCTCATTGGTTCAGGGAGATGACTTTCAACCAGTGAGTCATGGGTTCAAACATTGCTCCACCTACCGAGCTTTAGGCAACTAGGTAGTATCATTAGTCCTCATTCGATCGGTTTGGCTTACTGCCTACTGCACGAATGTGCACAAGGTAGCTGAGTGAATTTCGACTCGATTCAATTCATACCATTCTGCAAATTAACAGACTTCGAAAGACTGGAGTGTAAGCTACTAACGTGCTAGATTCAAGACCTAACGGTCCTGGCCTTGACCTCTAGTTGAGTATTAGGACAGGACATCTACCTTGGTTTCCAGTGGTTCCCCCAACTGATGTTAATAGGTGAAGAAAATCAATTTAGAACCAATTAATTTCCACCAACTCTAATGGAATTTCTCTTCTTTTACTGTCCACTAAGGGTTAGGATCAGATAACAGGATTTTGTGATACCCTCTGTTTTTTATTTATTCAGCCTTCAGTTGCTCTAAAAATCCTCGGTTCATTAAGCCGTATTAGGAATAACTTTAACCAATGCAAACAAAAAATCATGTTAACTTTCGTCTATCATTTCCCAGTAAGCCATATGCAGGAGCTAATGATACTACCTGGTTGTTCTAAGGTGAGTAGGTCGAGTGACTTTCGAGCTAATGAGCCAGTTGAGTGACTGAGTCAGTAAACCATAATATCGTGTTAATTACTTTTTAAGACGGTGGAGTTAAACCATCATGATGCTGTTGGGTTAAATACTCACAGTCTGCAATCCAGACCACCGGGGATCATCATGTGGAAAAAAAATGCTATAGATTCTGAGCAATAACTATCATTGTATAAGCATGCATATTTTAGTTTCGCTACTCTGTTAGTCTGAACCATATGAGAAGATGTAGGCTGCTTGGTTGGCTGACTGGGGTCCGCGAGACAGAGGGAATCAGTGGTTGATGACTCTTGGCGATATGGCTGAAAATCAGTCGCAGTGGTGCAGGTGTATTTTCTCTTTGACACCTAAAGCTTGAATATATGCGCCAATCGTTATCCTCAAATTGTCTACTGTCTCATACAACTTTGTCTACTTTGATATCACTCTTCCTTTTATCTACCTGTTCTTTGTATAGCATTGTGTAGTGTGGTAACTTGAACTGATGCACTTGTGTGCGAATTGTTACGTTTATTTTGTCTTTCTGTCTTGCCTTACTAATGCTACCGCTTCTTTGTTGTTGTTTTCCTATCGTGGAAATCTGCATTCTAATAATCATAACTAGATAATCTTTTTTCATTCTTTTTATAATTCTGTTGTGATCTCTAAGTACTAGAAAGTAGTCTGCTTTGAGTCCTACTCATATGTTTAGAACTATTGTAACAATGTTGTGTTCTTTTATATTGGTCTTATTTCAACTTTTTTGCTAATTTTCACATAGGGATTAGACTAAGTTATCAGCCTTCTCTACAATGATAATAATTGTGAAAAGTGTACAGTGTTTTTCAAGTTTTGAGGTTTGCACTTGAATTTTCTCATCACTAGACTAAGCGACTTTATCATACAAATAAATTTCTATATTTCAGTTCAAATCTTTCTTTTTGTGTTCTTTCTCTTCCAAAACTTTCGTGAGCGATAACTGGTTAAGGCATTTTTTGAAACGATAGACACCGATAATTTATTAACCTTTTTTAAGAAAACACAGTCAACTCTTTTCCTCCTGTGGAAGTGGTAGCTAGCTTTAAACCATGCGAAAAAGGAGTAAATAACCCATTAAGAACTTCCCTTTCATAAAGATTTTTCTGAAACTATGAATTAGCCTCAAAAGAAGTCACTGTTGTATCGTGGTGCTACCACATCAGCAGCATAAAAGTCAGACGCACAGTTTTGGGCAGAAGTAAGTCAGCTGGTGAGATTGTGAACCTTCTCCGATTCAGATAGCTGGGACATGTGTTGCACATGTCTAATCACCGTCTACCCGGGTGCACAATTTTGGTTGAAGTGGGTTCGAGCCGGAAGAAGGTTAAAGGTGACCAGAATAAGAAGTAAAATCGGTTCCTGTTGGTTGGGGTTCTGTAGAAAAATATAGACTTCTCGGTTAGGGTCTGTGTGATATCCGAAATTGATGTTTGAATACTCCAGCTGATGCGGCTCAGAAGCGATATCGGTGGCGCAGATGCATCCATATATTGTCTTCATCTTAATCATGAATCTTGATTTCATCATTGCCTAGTTCTTTCTTTTTATCTTATTATGACTTCCTACCACTGTTGACTACCTTCTTCCTTATTTCTGCATCTCTTGCCTAAATGCTTTGTACCTTGATGTACTAATATGGAGTGCGACAACTGGGACCGTTACTCAGTAATGTCAGATCCCATGTAGATACTGATTAAATGAATATTCATCGATGATGAAGTCGCACTGCTGACTGGATACGGGGTGTGACAGCAGTAAGGTGTTCCCTTTGGATGACTAGCAGTGCCACACTGATGCTATCTTCTCTATAGGAAGAAGGGAGGGAGTTAGAAAACGTCGGGCCCTAAAGTAGAACACTCCCCCCCCTCGCGGCATGCCGACGCTTGAGGCGGGTATTCTTAGTCGAATTCGAAAGCAAGAAACCAAAATCTCAAACTTGCAGAAACGCCATGTGTGACCGGCCTCAAGCAGATTTCTCTTAGGCTGTGTTATCATGCACCATCCTTTCTTTTAGGTACCTCAAGATGAACTAGCCTTCTAATGTGTATGCAGTTGGAAATTGTCAACCGCCTGCACGTTTCCAGCAGCACACAAGACCCAGTCAAACGTAACCTATCAAATTGACTTCTATGCAAATATTCTTTTGATGGAGTGTCGAATATTTACGTTGTGTTATTCTTGATTGTTACTGGTTCTACTTATTATTATCGTTTCGATATTTCGCATAAGTAACGTGTTGTGGATTCATGTCTTAGTGTTCTAGATAGTTCAATATGCTGCTTAGGATACTTTTATACAATTTTATTGACTAGTGTGGTTATTACTTACATTGTACATGATCACTTTGTTAGAAGAAATAAAACTCGGTTAGGGGAAATTTCAAAGTGCACTAGGCCAATACATAGTACTATTTCACGAAGTACTTGACTAATAGTGTGACTTGTTCAGGAAAGCATAGGCTTCCTATTTAAGAACCACTGCGCTACAGAAATAAGGTGTTAAAACTTTCCTGGGTTAAAGCACAGCACCTATCATAGTAATGGAAATGTCTAAATACCACCCACCTCGACATACCATACTAGGGAAAGTTGGACTAAGTCTGAAGAAGGTTCCAGGTGGCCAGATGAAGACGTGATACCAGTGCATGAGGTCTTTGACTCTTAGCCGTGTGGGGAGATGTAGACTGCCCGGCTAGGGTACTTAAAACTATAGGTGTCAGTGGTTAAGACCTCTCGGTGACATGGCTGAAAATCTTTCACAAATGCACTCACTCCTTGATGTCTTCTAAAACTTGAATATTTGCTCTGACCTTTATCTTCAAATTGCTTATTCTTTCATTCAACTTTGTATACTTTGACGTCACTTTTTTCTATCCACTTGTTATTTGTGGAGTGTGACACCTTGAACCGACGCACTTATGTGCAAGGTTCTACTTTGATTTTGTCTGTCTGTATGCGGATGCTTCAATACCTCATTTTCGCTTAAATCTTAAAAGTTTTGTTGTCATATATACCTGTTTTCATCTGTTATATTCAGCAGAGGTATCTTTTCAATGGTATTTATATATAATTATTGTAATTATTGTGTGATTATCTGTTACTTGTTCGCTTTTATATTCCTTCTTAGCAATGGATGTTATGTCAGATGGACAACAGACGCATTTATCTGTTTCATCAGGTCCATGGAATGTTGTCACTCACCAATCATCATTACGTAATTCTTATTCTACGAATCGTCATACTGGTGTATTGTCATTATCCGAACCACCTCAGACTCCACTGCAACTAGGTAATATTGCTCATCGAAAATCTACAATGACACTTTATTCAACCACAGCTACAACAACTCCCTTACATTCAGGAAAATATACTTCAAACTTTTACTCACGTAATTCAACAAGCTATGCAGTTAGTTCACTCATCTCTGGATCTTATTTCCCATTTGGTTTGAGTAAGAAATCATGCAGGATCCCTGTATCTGCTGGTCAGCGTAGGTGGGCACTTGTTCGTCCATCAGGTTAGTTCTTGATATTTCTGATATGTATGTATTTTTTTTCTCTTGTGAAACACTAGTGTAATTTCATTTCTAATGTGTGTTACTATTCTCGTTTAATTATGTGTATACATACGTAGTTCTACATATCATTTGTTTACTCTAGAGGATTTTTACATTGACACTTAAATCATCTGATTTTCAGGCAAATGCACTCTGTTTCCCTTACTTTTGTCGTACTGAAAGCATAACCATGAGGTGGTCAGAGGTGAATCACACTAAAGTATACCATTAGTGTATAGTGGTAAAGTAATGATAATTTATTATTTGTTACAAACATTTGCTACAACAAAAACAGAGACTAAAATATGCATCACAAAGTAATGTAAGAACAGTATGTAACTAACCAGTCATATGGTAAACATTCAGTGGAGCTTTTATGAATTCATTGTTTATATAGTTGTTTAAGACGATTACTAATATAACAATGAAAATCCGATTATGTCCAGTACTGTATTTTCACCGAATAATTACATTTAAATTCGTGTGCTAGACAGTTTAGCCATACCTATTTTGTTTGGGAGCTGATGATGTTACCTTGCTACAATAAACCCTCATGGGCAGGAGGCTTTTCGAAATGGTGAATCAGTTGTTGAAAACTGAACGGTTAGTCTAATCACCTACATATCTGATATTGTCTCAAACCATCAAATTCTGGGATCCTTATATCTCGCCTATGAAGTCATTGTGCATCAACTCAACGTGGCTCTATTTCATAGCTCTGGGGTGCTTATTTGTTATGTAAACAAGTATTAATAGCGGAAAGCAAGAATGGCAGTTTTACTCTTGAGTAATAGCGATTTCATAACGCGCTTATTTTGTTATTTTTCTTATCTTTGTATACCTAATTTGCCTTTTGATGTGGTTATTATGCGCGGATGGCTTAAGTCGATCTGCTTCTAATATTTTCAGGCTTTTACTCGGTCACAAAATAAATACTGAGTGATAAACTAACACTCAAGAAGAGATTCAATAGAGAAACTGAACAAAAGCGATGTCATCTATAGAATATCTTGTACTGACTGACCAGTTAAACATGTAGGTCATATATCGAGACTGCTGAAGATCAGAATGAATGTACATCGAGGGTTAACTAAAGGTCAGGCTACAGTGGAAACAGGAATATCGAAACAATCCTATTTAAACAGGAAAATACATGATTACATCGAAGAAAAAATTTTCTTTTTGACGAAATTCGCTTAGCTATACATGCCTGAGTATATATTAAAATGCATGAAACATTCAAGAGTAATTTCCGGTCAAAGGTCAATATAAATTGCGTCACAAAGGAAAGTTACGTGATGTGAGAAATAGACAAAATGATTACAAAATAAAAGTGGTTACGCCATATGTGGGTTATTTACAGTGATTGATAATTTACGATGACCATTGCAAAAAAGAGGTTGTACATACTTCTTTTGAAAGCATAATGATGGTTTGAATTTTTGAGTCACTAATACTTCAGCTATGCCCATATATCTCAACCTCACTCCTTTCTAGTAACTCGGTCCCATTTTTTACAGGATTTTGAAGGAATTATCAAAAGAAGCCAAATGTCCTGAGTTAAATAAGTATTCTGTTACAGAGCTGAGGATGCATTTGTATAGTGTTCATGGGCGCATTGGATAAGATGCGGCATGATATGACTGATGTACTTGGTTTCACAGGAGCAACTAAACTGATATACATATGTGGATGTAGCCTGAAATGATATGGAAACGTGAACATAAAAATTTCGGAAAAAACTCACTGATAGCAGTTGATGTGCGAGATGGAAAACAATACCGATTGAGTTAATGTTGGCATCTTACTTTGGCCACTTCAATAACTGCTGAATAACCAATTGCACCGCATTGGTGAACCTCCTAGCTTGTCGGACACATTGCGAAATGATTGATAGTATTCGGTCAGCATTCAGGACCAGATAACATGGAATTAGTTGCCCTCCAGTGACCAATCAATGTAGACCAACACCGTCTTAGCACAGAGCACAGTTTTTGTCGATTTTCTGCCAAATGTCAGTCATCATGGTTGGGATGTCGTATTTACGACTAGGATGAGTCACTAAGTGAAGACAAAACAAACAAGAAGGGTATGTGAAAAGAGAACCCACAAGTCAAAGAATAATAAGTAATAAATACATTTGAATGAATATGATTAATTCCGAGGTGTATGACCTGAAATCTTGAGCCCTTATCGCTTGAAGTTTTAAAGTTCTCAATCAATCAAACAGACTTTACTTTCCTACTTTAGCTTAAACCAAAAGTTAGCGATCTCAGTTCCATACAATTATTTTAGTCTAGTTCCTCTTAACTTATTCTCAAGCCGAATACTATTCCAGTTGATACCGTACTTCTTAGATATGTGTATATGTGGCATAAACACAGTGAGCAAATAATCCCTAAGTACTGTTTTTATACATATGTTGTCTTATGCAGTTATCCCCTTTGTCCTATTGTTTAAACTATGTATAGAGATTAACAAAATCGCGAGAAATTATTTCAATATAATTGATTCTTGCTTCATACTTGTTCCTTATTCTACCTTATCTACAGATGAGTTTGGTAGCACTATTACACCTCATTCTATTATTACATCGACCGATGATATTGATTTCATGTGTCCAACACCAATACCGTATAATCTTTGTGAGGTAAGTAGTGTTCCTGCTGATTGCATATTGTAGTCGAGAAGTTTTAGTGTGTTGCATTTACGCTTGGTCATACTGATTAGCGCATTAAAAACTTGGGCACTGTGGTAGAATGTAATTCCATATTAGATTTGTTTATTTGATATGAAGCGCACAGTGATACAGTATTATTTACTTGATTACGTTTCGAGCATAAATTATTGCTCATAATCATATCAATGTAATCACACTTCTTTCGATATCTGATTTTATAGTCCTGTCACCTGATCTTTGTTTTTTGATTGGTAGTAAAGTTTCCCATATCTCTGGTATATGTGTTGCGTCATTCTTATTACATGTGTTGGGTGGGACAAAACCACTGTACTTAAGTTTAATATAGCTAGGTGGAGAGAGAGATTAATTACTGAATCTTTGTTCATCGAATCCACACCCAACACATGTAATAGGAATGACGCAACACCTATACCAGAGATATGGAAAACTTTACTACCAATCAAAAAGAAAAAAAACAAAGAGAGATCAAGTGACAGGACTATAAAATCAGATATCGAAAGAAGTGTGATTACATTGATATGATTATGAGCAATAATTTATGCTCGAAACGTAATCAAGTAAATGATTAGCGCATTCTTTAATCTGTCTCTTCCTCCACCTCTAGCTCTATTGGATCTAAGACTAACATTCTTTTCCCTTCCTAAGGTATGATTATGAGCCAGTGTATGGGGAGCGATAACCGACTTTTCCTCTAAATTACATTATTATTATTATTGTTAGTCCCTTGGGTTCCTAGTAGAACATAGGGCTTCAGTAGCACGCCTCCAGTGACCTCTGTTCTCTGAGATCTTTTGAACCTGGTCCCACGACAGCCCACAACCTCTCATTTCCTCCTCGCACGACCTCCTCCATGTCACCCTCGGACGTCCAACTCGTCGCTTCCCATGGGGATTCCACTCGAGTAACTGACCTGACGCGTGATGTCCTCAGTCGGCCTTCTCAGTGCATGCCCAATCCATCTCCACTTCCTCCTGCATATTTGTTGCGTGATAGGTACTTGGTTGATTCGTTCCCAGAGTTCCTTGTTGCTTATTCTTTCTGGCAATCCATCTGATCTTCAGTAGCGAGCCAGCGTAGGTGGTAGTTGCTGATGAATGTCTGTAGTTTATTGGAAATGCCTTTCGTGACGCGACAAGTCTCTGAGCCATACAAGAGCACTGACTTGACGTTGGTGTTGAAAATCCGTATCTTGTTCCGCATGCTGAGTGCAGTGCAGAAGATCTCCACGCTGGTTTCAGGCTAATGAACGCCTGTCTTGCTTTTCCGATTCTGACTTTGACATCTTCGTCCGTCCCACCTGTAGTTGAAACAGTGCTTCCTAGATAGGTGAAGGAGGTTACTTCCTTTAAGTTTCTCCCGTTGATGGTGATTGGAGTTTGTTGTTGTTGTTGATGTTGGTGGTGCGGTATCTTCATCACTTCTGTCTTCTCTATATTCACCTGAAGTCCCGTCTTAGCTGCCTCTTCTGTCAACTTGTTAGTTTTCGCCTGCAGATCTTCAAGTTTGTGTAACATTAGGCACAAATCATCGGCGAAATCCAAGTCTTCTAGGTTCTTTTCCGTCGTCCAGTGTATCCCCCTCTTCTCGCTGCCTACTGTTTGCTGCATGATGCAGTCGACCACAATCAGGAATATCATGGGGGATAGTAGGCAACCTTGTTTCACTCCTGTCTTCACTTCAAAAGCATCACTGAGCTTCCCATTGTGGATTACTTGGCATGTGGCACCTTCATATAGTTGTTGAATGAGGCGGATAAAGGTTTATGGTACTCCGTAGTATTGAAGCAGTTTCCAAATTACCTCTCGGTCGACGCTGTCAAAGGCCTTCTCAAAGTCGATGAAGTTGAGGTAGGTTGAGCTGATTGCCATTCTATGCTCTGTTCTATGATGATGCGTAGGGTGGCGTTGCAATTTGGTCAGCACATGATTTGTACTTCCTGAAGCCTGCCTGTTCCGGTCGCAGTTTTGAATCCAGTGCATCTTTAAGCCTCTCCAGGATGATGCGGCTTAATATTTTGCTTGCTCTAGGTGGACAGGAGAGTGATTCCGCGCCAGTTCTTGCAAGCACTGAGGTCTCCTTTCTTCGGCAGTTTGACAAGGTAACCCTTCTTCCAATCACTAGCCAGGTACCTTCTCTTCCTTCCACACCTTCTGCAATAGTGGTGTGAGCATGTCCGCTGTTGTCTCTGCATCTGTTCTCAGTGCTTCTGGCGGTATTCCATCTGGTCCTGCTGCTTTCCCACATTTCAGTAGCTTTATGGCGTTCAGGACTTCCATTTTCGTTGGGTGATTTATGTTCACTTGTAATTCAGCGGCTGCAGGTGGTATTTCTGGATGAAGTGCAGGTGGTGGTGGTGGTCGACTCAAGAGCTTCTTGAAGTAGTCGGCCCATCGTTTCGTTTGTTTCTCTTCTTTCGTAATTAAATTTCCGTCGTCATCTTTAATTGGTTTCATCTGTGTTGGTCTCTTCCCTGATAGCAACCTGGTTATTTGATACAATGTCGTCAGGTCTCTGTCTCTCCTACCTGCAGCCTGTTCTGCTTCACTTACCAGTGTTTCGTAGAAGTGTCTTTTGTCTTTGCACCCACTCTTCTTCAATTCTTTGTCCAGTGTTTTATACATTGTACTCAGTCCCTCTTCTCGTTGAGCATCCTTGCACTGGTTTATCTTCTGCTTCACCATCCTCCTCTCCTCTATCAGCTTCCAGGTATCCGTCGGGATCCATTCCTTGTCTTCTTTCTTCTTCCTTCCTAATACTGTTGTGCAGGTTTCTTTCCACATAGCTTTCAAAGACTTCCAGTGTTCTTCCACACAGGTTTCTTCAGGGATGTTGCTCGATATCTCCCATTTTGTCTTGATGGCTGCCTTGAAGATCTCCTTTGTAATTTCATCCTTCAGTTTCCGAGTATTGTGCTTGAATTGAGGTCTATCACCAGCTTCCTTGAAGGCTTTTAACTTGATTTGGAAGGTAGGTTGCTTGCACTAGATAGTGGTCTGAACCTACATCTGCTCCTCTTCTTGCCCTTGTGTTAAGTAGACTGCGTCTCCATTTTCTTGAGATTGAGATAAAGTCTATCTGATTTTCAGTGTGTCCATTTGGTGAAATCCATGTCGCTTTGTGCCTGAACACACTGCCTCCAATCACCAAATCGTTGAATGCGCAGAATTCTGCAAACAATTCTCCATTCTCATTCATTTCACCTAGCGCCTCTCGACCCATGGTTAGTTCTCTTCCTGTGTCGTCCCCTCCCAGTTTGGCATTCATGTCGCCCATTAGAATTTTGATATCGCCAACTGACGTCTTGTCCAGTGTTTGTTGAAGTTGTCTGTAGAAATCCTTTTTTTTCTCTTGCTCTGCATTATTTGTAGGTGCATAGCGTATCATTGTATGATTGTGACCTTCCTTCCTTTTGAGTTGAATCTTGCTGTCATGATCCTGCAGGAAGAAATTGGTTCCCACTGCATGAGGGCTTTCAATGCTCTTGAGGATATCATGATAGTCACTCCTCAACTCAGTGTGCTTGTGGTTGTCATCTGGGTGACGATATCGGAGTAGATTATTGATTCTACAGTTGACAGTTTGGAGAGTTCACTCACATTCCATCTGCTTTCGTAAATTCCTAACACTTCAATGCAATACCTTCTTATCTCCTTTGCAATCTGGGCAGCCTTGCTGGGTCCAAACATCGTACGGACATTCCATGTCCCCACGTTTACTTTCGCTTTCATCTAGGGAGAGAAGACACATCGGCCTGGTCAATTGGCTTCCCGAAGGCAGGCTTTCACCAACTGGCGTCATTTCGCCTCTCCGATTGCAGCGGGGAATAAGTTTGTTTTCATTTTTTATGTTTTGTTTGTGCTTTGAAGTTTGTTTAGCGGTTAGATTTGTTTTCCGGGGTAGGGTTGCTAGCCCTATGCCCAACGTTCCCTCTTTACCCGGGCTTAGGACCGGCTAGTAACTAGTAAACTAGTTAACCAGGCGAGGTTCTAAATTACATAAATTATTAGAATCTATCATTCTGCATATTTCACTGAATTGTTTTTCTGCACCATCCCGACTGACCTTGATCGGCTACTTTGACCTCTGTGTTTGACCTCACAGTTATTATATTTAACTTGATAGATTAAGTGCTTGTGCTTGATTGGATCTATTAGATCTTTTAACTAAAAGTGTTTCTCTCGAAGTCAGTTTGTGGGTTTTAATGCCATCCTTATTCCATCATTGTAATGAGCCCTACGTAGACTGTCCAATGTCTCTTCTCTATATTGTAACTCAGCAGAAGATTTGTATTGCCTCGTAGGCATGTTATAGCTACCACTAATATTATTACTCTCTCTGTTTTATAAATCTTCATAAACTCTGAAAGGTTTTTACTTAGTAGCAATGTCTTCTAAGGCTGTTGCTAAGTCGTAATGTCTCTTTGATAAGTTTAAGCTTATTTAAATTTTGTAATTTACTCATATCAAACTTCTAGTTTGATTACCTACCAACCTACCAAGCGTATCTTAGCAGATATAGAATGAGACGATGTGAAATTCAAGGATGTATTCGAGTAAAATATTTTGTTGTAAACACTAATAATTAAGCAGCTGTCATCTTCCCTTCTCTCGTGTGATAAGACAAGCTTATTCACTGACATGTGCAGCCGATTGATTACGTTACTGGCATGGTGTAGAGGTTTTACTTATTGAAATAGGTATTCCTTTTTGATCATAAGTTTAAATCCAGTTGTAGCTACCTATCTCTGGGCAGTTAAGTAATAACGCACGTTAAGAGTGGCTCAGCCTTGTATACAAATATGTACCTGATCAAGTTGCATTATAGCGTACAACTATGGTGCATATACACCAACGTTTTGTTCTTATATAAAATAAAATCAATTTTATAAACTATTTGCAAACACATTGCTTGAGTTTATATAGTTAGGATGCGTTCACAGATCTCAGCGATATTAACATCTTATCTATTTACTATTTAGAAAGATAGATGCATAATTTCCATTTTTTGGCTAAGGAAAAACACAAAAAGCTGTGTTCAACCTGGTTTTCATCATGGATCGACTTCAGCTGGAAACCTATTAAAAATCTGGGAGCACTGGAAAGGTGTTTCGTCCTAGTATAGACCTCTAACAATGCTCACTTGTGATCCCGCCAGGGATCGAACCATTGGATTGCAACCCAGTGGTTCAATGATAGCGTGCTCACAACGAAGCTCGAAAATCATGGGTGATGGATGCATACTGCTGAGTAGTCCTACGCTATGAGGAAACAACTACTCACTGGTCCCATGTTTTAACAGTCTGTGATAAATACCAACTCGAAATCAGTAAACAATTACAAAAATTGACATATTTTCAAATGAACACACAATGTTGACGACAGCTTATAATCGATACGAGGAGATAGTTGAAGGTGAAATATAGACCTAGATGGTGGCAGGATTCGGACCAGTGATACATAGATTCCAGTTCAGCGCTATACCAACTGGTCTGCGATATCCAGCTACGTATCACACGTTCATATGGCCGTCGAGCGCAGTCAAAGTAAGACCTGAAGAGTAGCTGAGTCTCATTGGTTTGAATTCTGTAGCGGCTCAGGTTTTCACTTCACCTTACCTTAAATTACGTTCATTGACTGAGATGGCCGGGATATATGTTACATATACCCAGCCACTGTCTGCCTCGTCGCACAATGTTGGCCGAAGAAGGTTCAAGCTGCACAAAGGCTTGGAGCGGCCACACTAAAACATGACATCAATCCATGAAGTTTCGACTGTTCGTTTTGAGACATGTAGGGCAATGCAGACTAGCCATTTGGGGTCCACGGGACAAGACAAACCAGTGTTTGGAGAGTCTAGATGATATGGCTGAGAACCGATGTCAGTCGCGCAGATATATACACACATTATTCTCATCTTAACTGCTTTGCTTAATCTCGTCATTTTCACATTGTTCCTTTCTCTCCTTTACTACTTTTTACTTCTTCTGACCAATTTTCCTTCACTTCTCCATTCTCGATTTCATTGCCTTGTTACTTGATGTGCTGATATGAGATGTGAAACGTGGACACGTTACACAGTAATGCCTTGTCTTCTATCGATATTGATGATGATTACCACTCCGTATCCATAATATTAGTTTTCCAAACCCCCGCTATCTGAGATAGCTTCGTCAGTAAACAATTTATGATGTTGAATGCTGTTTCTTATTCTCCTTTATTATGTACATTGACCAGTTATGTAGGCAAGTAAAATATTCTCTCCTCCATAGTTCAATATTTAATTCAAAGCAGCTATTCATGTGCATCATGTTTACACGTTTTATGCTTTGGTCTAATTAGTAGTTTTTAGTGAATTTTTAAAACCAATAAATGATCTAAATATTTAACTCTGAAACAATAAGGTCAAAACTTTATATTTTAGTAAATCTACTTATATGAGTCTAGGCTATTGGATTGCATGTATCACATTTATACACTACACGTGTTACTCACAATTTTATTACATTAACCTGAAGTGGTGATTGCACGTCCTGGATTCCACTGCTAGATGCAATCCGTTATTACTACGAAACTGAAGAAAAAAAAATTTTAATGTTTATTTTTCTAAAAGCAGTAAAACACGAACTCAGCATTGTTGGTGCTTAGCAAAGGACAGTGGCTAAGTGTGCGTGTATGTGTGTGTGAGAGAGAGATTAATAACATTGTTTTGTTGATGAGTTTTCTGTGTAAATGTAGGTTAAGTGTGTAGGTTTAAGATTGGATATTCTCTTCTTAACTCCGGAAATATAACCAGTAATAAAAACGTTGTTGAACATTATTAAAGAGTATTATTATTATTATTTTCCATTTTGCTGGTAAATGATATATATGTATGTATAGATGAACTCTTGATAACAGCAGATGGTTTTGAAGTTTTTATGTTATGGTATTTGTTTCATCTTTTCCACAACAGCTAACTTAAACATTAATAATCTGGTTAATGGATACATTTGTCTTCACAATATGTGGTGTTTGTATTGTTGAAGTGATTGCTTTATGAAGATGATGGTTCAATCAGTCAATGTTAACATGAGATACAGTATTTTTATGTTATAACTCTCTGATTCCCTGCACATGATATCGGAATATGAATCCCAATTGTACTTGGCAACCTTGTACAGATTCGTGCTGTAGGCGATGAGCCACACCTCTTGTGTGACGGCTAGTGATACTACTTGGCTGCATATGCCTTGGTAGGTGGAGCGGGACTGGTACCTGTGAAAGTTATCTCTCTAAACCAATGAGTCACAGGTCCAGAATATCAAGATGTATGGCAATAAAAAGAAAGAGGAAAATACAAATGATAAGTAACTTTAGGTTTATGGGGATTTTATTTTTAAGGTTGTATTCATCATGGACTGATATCAGTTGAGGGACTATTAAAAACCTGAGAGAAGTGGACAGCCGTTTCGTCTTGTCATAGGACTGCTCAGCAGTAGGCACCCACGACCTCGCCTGGGACCAAACGAAGGACGCTGTAATCGCTTCAGGGTTTTTTATCTTAGAAGTAGTGAATACATCTGGGCCATTGTGATCGATTTTCAGCCATGTCACCAAAACTCCTCAATCACTGACCATGCTTCAATTAACTTGTTATGTTGGTGTAGATGGTAACTGTAGACTCGTAACACATATCTTAGTTGGTAAACTGACATAGCTTCATTAACTGACTTACCTCTCCTGCCTAAAACTACGCCTAATATCTATGCTGCTCATGTGGTGATTCCATCGCAAGCGGCCAGAGCTATGAAGACACTAGTGGTTAAATACCTTCTCATTTCCTGCACCTTACGTGTCTTTGTTTCATAGCAATTTAGTTAGAGAGAGTGAATTACTACGCAGTACACTCAATTCTTAGTAAGTATTTGGATGTCTAGTTAGTGCCATGAACAGTGTTAGTTGAAAAAGACCTACCAAGCCTTTGTGAAAATCACTGATACTACAGAAGACGAGGAATAGGAAAATAACTACTCCATCATTTTTAAATTCAATTTCAAAATACACTTCATTTCACTGTCACACCGCTTAACCTGATCGACAAATCTCGCTCAGTGTTGAGCACTACGGTTTCGACAGCTACCTCGGTTACTCTATGGGGATCAATTCACGTTTGTGGTCCAAGTTAACACGTTAGGCTTTAATGTCTATTCAACTTGGAATGTCATCTCACCAGTACCTTTATTTTATTTTCCTAACTACATACATTGTAGGTTTTAATGTTACGGACTACTATGCGAAAGATTTCTTTTCAGTGAGAATATGATTTTCTTCATTTGAATCCTATTGAAAATTTGATTACAACAGACGCATGTTTCATCTCGTTTTCACACCACGTTTCTATGACTAGAATCTTGTTGGTTTAACTTATCTTGATTTTTTACAGAACATACTTTTAAACTTACTGACATCTTTTTCTACATTATGGCGAAAGTGATTCTGAACACTCATTTAGTAGTAGCTTTAAGTTGTGACTAAGATTCTTGGCTTTTACAGGTCTAACCGACTACTTCATGGCTGTCATCAGTTGAATAATGCTGAAAATGTCGTTTAATGAGATCGAACCTAATTGCTTCAGAGCTACTCAGCATGGTATGCTAGTTTTTTTTTTTTTAAATTCTGGAGGTCATATATTTGGACTAGTAAACAGTTCTATAAAAGAATGGGAAGATTGTTGACTAACCCATCTACTATCGCATATTGTTGCCCTCAAAATATTATATATACTTAAAGTTAGGGTACTAATGATGGATAAGTAGCCACCAGTGGAATCCACGACTCCTAACTCGTCCTATTTGCGACTCTTCAGCTGGATCTATATATCTCCTAGTGAACAATGTTCTTCCTCATAAGACTCGAACCTAGGACTAGTCGTTTCAAACTCCAGAGCGTTATCCAATAGTCCACTGAGTCACGAAGCCACTTCTTGTGAGGCGGGCATAGTTTTTATGTTGTTGCTTGTATTATACGGTCGCTGACTGGCCTATGGGTTCCCACACGAATGCCTCGATATTACCTATGTTTCAGTTTTACTAATGATAGATTGTTAGATTAGTTTAACGGTTTAGTACCATTTAATTTTTTTCTGTTTTCTTCTTTTATTACAATACAGATTTGGGCGGCATATTTCGACTTTTTACGTGCATACTTGAAAGACAAAAGTGATTCAGAGGATATGGGACAGTTATGTAATACAAACTTATTTGGCCTGAAAGGTACTGGCACCACTACCAATAACAGTAATAACAACAGTAGTCATATATCTTCAAACACTCATCAATTCAACTTGTCTAAAGCTAATGTGTACAGGTAAGCTTGTTTATTTATTGGAATGCATACGTTTGTTGTTTCGATTACTTCCATCTATAGATTGATGTAAAGTACTAATCAGAAAATTTATGATCATGTGGTCATGAAACAACCATTCTCATCCCCTAGTGAATATTAATATACTGGATGTCAGTTTGTTTTTGCAATTTGATGATATTTGCGATATGAGTGAAATTAAGATCTGTTCAGTAGCCGGATGTTATTTCTCAGTTGGTAGAGCACTGTGTCGGTAACGCCTGATGTCACTGGTTCTAATACTGTGGTGGCTCAAATTTTCATTTCACCTTCAGTCTATCTCCTCGTATCTGTTTATTTTATTGTAACCCTGTAATTCCTTAGTGATATAGTAACCAGAAAACTTGAAATCTTACAATTCGTTTTATTCCTTGCATATGTAAATACGTATGCAAATTCTTGAAGTCATCTGTAAAAAACATCAATATACTTGTTTAGTGTGTTTTCTGTAAATTTTATCACATGAAGTATTTTTTATGATATTACAATCGAATGGTTTACTTGTGTGCAGAATACAAAATATCAGTGTATGTTAGCCAAGGAAATAGAATCGAAATCCAGTCAGAAACCTTGTTTTTACGCTTGTATAGTAGGCAATGAGCCACACCTATTGCGTGAAGATTAGTGATACTACTTGGTTGCGCAGATCTCAGTAGACTAAGCTACGTCCTCTCAAAGCTCCTGCTGAAACGAAGGATCAGTATCTAGCGACCAAGATGTTGAATAGTGTATGTGATAGCACTAAGCAGGATTGTCTCTTCAGTCTTTATACGTATGTGATTCAGTTTCTCGGAACGCAGACTTTCCAATACCCCTTACGTTGGCTATGTTCCTTGAATTTGAAATAGCTTAGGTTACCTGTCAAGAAGTTTCATTTTAGGGTCTATACCTGAATGGAATGACAAATATGTGGATCACTTTATAGGGAACTCAGTGTTCGAGACCACACAGTTATGTGACTGGTTGTAAAAATATATTACTTGCATCAAAAATTATGCCTTTTTGACCATTACTTTTCTCTACTACTTTTAATAAAAATTGCCATTTAAGTACTTTTAGTAGTGAATAGTGACTAGTATGCACTTCTGGGAGCTCTGTTGAAACGTATTCAGATGAGGAAGTCATGTTTATCCTAGGTATTTGACACCCTCTACTGTCTTTTGTGATCGTCGAGTAATAAATGATACGAGTATATCTTGGATACGTTTCTAAGACTTTGAACTAATGTAAAGTACTGTAGGATTGGTCTGCATCTAGGTGCAATTTGATATTAAAGCTTGTCATAGTATCAAAAAGTGGTTGTTTTATCTGTGACAGTCTAATAGTTGACGAGATATTTGTCACAGCTATAGAATGCATGTTTGGCTTACCGTATCTGTAATCCTGGTGGGATGTATGAATTCTTATCTGAAGATGAGTATGCAGTCTACTCCGTACCCCTACTTTTTAAAAAGCAATAAATAAAACAATTTGTTTATTGAAACTTGTACCTCAGTGGAAAATCCATAACTCACTGGGGTGGGGGAGTGCATATGCGATTGAACTGAGTCTAAACAACTTTTCTATTCTGGTGGAATGTAATTGTTTTTTAATGACCTAGGTTTTTCTTAACCTAATTAATTTGTAACCAAAGTTTCGGGAAAAGATGAAAAACCAGTGAGTTACCATATGATTTTAATTAAGCGATCAGAACGCTCGGATATTATCCAGTCGGAAATTATCTATGAATGCCGTCCACATGTTGTGTGTACATTCCTTTCACTGTCATATTAAGCTGATATGAGTGTCAAAGCTGTTCTATGCAAACGTTTTCCTATTATTTTCAATGTATTTTCAAGATTTAATGGTCTTGATTCTTTGTTTAGGGTTACTTACTAAGTCTTTGGTTTTAGGTCAGTATTCTTTATCTTCCCTTACTTTTGAACTGCAATTTCAAGGTGGTTTCTGGCTGGAAGGTTGAATATTGCACATGCACGTGGACATCTAGCCGTCTGTAGCCTTACGGTAGTTGTTTGATACTCGATACTTATTGCACAAGACGTAGACCTCGTGCCTCAGTGACCCAGTGGATAATGCTTTGGCGTTTGGAGCGATGGGCTCAAGTCTCTGTGGGAACAATATCAGTAGCTGGGGTGTAGGTATATCCAGCTGACGAGTCTTAAGTACGACAAAACGCCTGTCGTGGATTCCGTTGCTAGCCACCAAGCAGTCTCTTTCTGAGTTTAAAACCCTCAGTGTCATTCTGGAAATGGTGATGATCGAGCTATGTACGCGTTATGAAAAGCGGACTGTATGTATGTGACTAGTGAAACTGAGACAGATCATCGTCAAGGTAATTCAACATATGTTATGCTTTCCCACTATGTTCAACTCATAGGAGTTGATCATATGCTTTACCATTCTTATTAAGGGGAGTTTAGTTATGTGTTACCCTTTTGGAGCTTTGTTGAATACTCTCTACTTGACATCTTTCTTCTAACCTTTATGTTGAAATTATGTGTTCTTTCAAACAAACGACTAACAGCTGCTACATTGATGTAGTGGTTAGGCTTGTGTGTCACAATGACCCAACGCGCCATGCTGGTGGAATGCTTCTTCTCTCCTGGTCCTACCATGCCAGAAATGTCTTTTGGATAGTGGTAAGACGAAACGCAGTTACCGTTGTAGTGTAACTTACTACACCATGATGGAGGTCTGAGGGCGAAGTTGTACTTCTATCTGGATAGAGTATGACAGCAGTAAGGTAGCTTGCCTTGGATTACCATCAGTGTTACTCTGATGCCGCCTTTCTTGTGGGAATAGGACTGGACTAGAAAAAGTGGACCCCAAAAACAACACACCCCACCCCTTTGCCACATGCGGATGCTTGGAACAGGGATTTGTAATCGGATTCGAAAGCAAAAAACAAAAATCTCAAACTTGTCAAAAGATCATATGTAACTGGCCTCAAGCAGATGTCCCATGGGCTCCACAGTCACACAAATTGTCTTCTCTTTTAGGTACCTTCAGAAGAAATAGCTTTCCACGGTGTAGGCAGCCGAGAAGTGTTCTACTGCAAGCTTACAATAGTACGCAAGACCTAGTCAACTCTGTCTCCTCCTTTGCCTGACCCTCCTGATACTAATATTGGGCTTCTTACGCCTTACCCAACCTGTCACTCTGGAACCACTGTTTACCTCATTCCTAGTCTTCTAAGGCCTCGCCCACCATCGATTTCATGTAGGAGCTTTCGGCCTGAGGCTGAATAGCACAGTAAGCATCGCTCGCCAGGGGTCTGGAAACTCTAGACATGAATGTATGCTATGTGTTTGAGACACGTGTACAAAACTCGAGCGCGTTTTTTAAATCCCCATTACGAGTACCGGAGACCCAGTGCCTAGCTGTCCTGGATTCACTGGTGTAGGCATAGCACCGAGTCATGGAGCAAAAATGCACTTATCGACTAGATACCGGTCAACAGTCGTCTATGTGCTGCACGACTGAATGGATATGTAAGGAATAAGAAGCATCATGAGACTAGGTGACGCCTGCTCGTAATCTTGGCACACACACAGCCCGGCTCTAGTTCGTATTATTATTATTTGTCTCTTTGGTTCCTAGTGGAATATAGGGCTTCTGATACACGTCGCCATTCCACTCTGTTCCCTGCAGTCTTCAAAACCTGGCTCCACGACTGCCCACAAGCTTCCGTTTCTTCCTAACACCATCTCCTCCATGTCTCCCTTAACTCGGATGCCCAACTCATCTTTTCCTTTTTGGATTGCACTTGACGACGTGACCTGGGGCGTGATGTCTCCGAATGGTTTTCTCAGTGTATGTCTAGTCGAATCCATCTCCACTTTCTTCTTCTGCATATTTGTTGGGTGATGGGTTGTTGGTTGGTTTGTTGCCAGCCAGTTAGCCAGTCAGCGAGAGTTCCTTGTTGCATATTGTTATTATTCTGGTCATTTGATCTTCAGTATCATCGAGTGGGCGAGCGTAGGTGGCAGTTGTTGATGAATGTCTGTAGTTTGTTGGAAATGCTTTTCATGATGCTGCAAGTCTGTGAAGCATGATGTAGAAGGAGTGACTTGATGTTGTTCACTCTTTATGCTGCGTTGAGTTGAGTTGAGTGGAGTAGATCTGTACACTGATTTCAGATTGATGAAATGTCTTGCTGTGTTTCCGATTGTGGCTTTGACACCGTCATGTGTGCCTGTGCCGTATGTAGCTGATAGGATGGTGCCTATGTAGAGAGGTAGGTGTAAGAGACAACTTTGTTTATATTTCTCCCGTTGATGGTGATTGATGCTTGTTGTTGTTGGTTGGTTATCTTCATGAGTTCTGTGTTGAGTAGGTTCACCGTAAGGAGGTGGTGTGTTGGTTGGCTGTCGTGTTGTGTGAATTTGTTGGTTTTCGTGTGTAGATCTTGGAGTTTGTGCGACAAGACATTTGAGACTTATGTGATAATTGTTGGTGAAATGCGAATCTTCTTGTGGTGTGTTTTGGTCGGTGGAGCGAGCGGTGCAGCGTATGCCCCTGATGTTGCTCGTGGTAGTTTGTTGCATGATGCAGTGGAGTCTAGGACAGTTGGGAAGATGATGGGTGATAGTATGCGGTATCCTTGTTTTACTGCTGTCTTCACGTGACGTGACGTGACGTCACTTCAGTTGAGTTGAGTTGAGTTGGAAGGCGTGACTGAGCTTTCCATTGTGAATCAATCAGTTTGGATGTTGCGTTGTCATATGGTTGTTGAAGGTTTGTGGCACTGGAAGCGTAGTGTTGAAGCAGCAGCTGTCAAATTACTTCTGGGTGCAGTGGAGGCTGTTGGACTGTGGCGTTTTTGAAGTCGATGAAGTTGAGGTGAGGATCCATTTGACTGGTATTGTATGCTGTGTTGTATGATGATGCGTAGTGTGTCGTTTCAAATTGGTTGGCACATGATTTGTTCTTCCTGAGTGCAGCGAGTCAGTGTGTTTTGGTGAAAATTTTGAATGCAGAGTATTGTTTGGTCTCTGTGGGATGATGTGGTTCGATACTTTTTTCTTGAGGTGGACAGGATTGTAGCATGATTCCTCGTGAGTTGTTGCAAAGATTTGGGTGGTCGTTGTTTGTGAGTTTGACAAGGTAGTGCTTGTTGGAATAAATGGGGAGGTACCTTTTCTTGCTTGTTTGCAAAGGTTGTGCAGTAGTGATGTGAGGATGTCTGCTGTTGTCTGTGCATCTGTTTTGAGTGGTTGTGGAGGAATCGCATGTGGTCGTGGTGCTTTCCCGGAATCCAGTGATTTTATGGCGTTGAGGACTTCACTCTTGCTTTTTGTTGGATGTTTTGTGTTCGCTGATAATTGTGTGACTGGACTTGTGGTGATATTTGTTGAGGAGTTGCCAGTGGTGATGGTGGTGGTAATGGATTGAAGAGTATTGTGAAGTGGTGGGCTGGTTGTTTCATTTGTCTGTGCTGTTTGGTGGTAAGTGAGTTTCCTTCTGTATTTTTCATTGGTTTCATCTGTGTTGATCTCTGACCTCCTAGATATTAAGTAACCTGATATAGTGTTGTCAGGTTTTTGTCTCTGGTACCTGCAGTCTGCAGTCGGTTCTGCGTTACTTGTAAGTGTGTCGTTAAAGTATGTGTGTTTTGTCTTTATGTGCACTCTTCTTGACTTGTTTGTCCATTGTAGTGTTATTTTTATAGGTTGTGTTCAGTTCCTCCTTTTGTTGTTCATCCCTTCACTTCACTGCAGTGCAGTGCAGTGCACTGGTTCTTATTCTGCTTCACCACGTCTATCAGTTTCCATGTGTTTGTGGAGATCCATTCCTTGTCTTGCCTCTTCTCCCTTCCTAACACGGTTATGCAGGTTTCCTTCCATATCTCTATCAAAGAGTTCGAGTGTTATTCCACACAGGATTATTTAGGGATGTTGCTTAATGTCTCCCATTTTGTCCTGATGGGTGGCTGACGAGAAGATGTCGTTTGTAGTTTTGTCGTTCAGTTCAGTTACTGTTCTTGTTGTTGAACTTGAACTGTGGTCTTTGAATTGAAGTCTTTGAACTTGATTTTGAAGGTGGGTTCCTTGTGGTAGATAGTGAGTGGTGTGAACCTATCTGTGCTGCTCTTCATGATGTGATCTTGTGTCCATTGGGTTGCGTCTCCACTTTCTTCACATTGAGATGAAGTCGCTTTGATTTTCAGTGTAGTGTGTCTGGTGAAATTGAATCCATATGGCTTTGTGAATATCCTTAAGTTTGTACACTGTGCCTGGAATCATGAAATCGTTGAATGGGGAGAATTCTGCAAACAGTTTTTTATTCTGATTCCCTACCTCAGCGAGTGCTTCTCGACGGTTTGTTTCCTCTGTCGCTATGTTGTCTGCTCGGAGTTTGGCATTCATGTGACGCCAGGCACTATAATTTTGATGTCACCGTCGGTATGTGGGATGGGGTTTTGTCTGGTACTGATTGGAGTTGTGTGTAGAATTTCTCGTTCTTCTTCTTCTATTGATCTTTATTATTTGTAGGTGTGTAGAGTGGCATTGTATGATTGTGACTTTCTTTTGTTTTGAGTTGAATGCATCATGGTGTGGTGATCGTGATGCTGCAGGAGGAGGTTGTTTCCCACTGGATGATTGCGAGAGAGCCTTCGATGGTGTTTGTGACATGATGATAGGCAGCCACTCTGGAACTGAGTGTGCTCTTGATTGTCGTCTGTTTGAGAATATGGGAGTAGATTATTGGCTGTGGAGTTGACAGTTTTGAGAGTCGACTTGCATTGTATGTGGAGATTCTTCACAGATTCGTAGCCTGGCACTTGTATGCCATACCTTCTCATCTGTTTTGTAATCTGGTTTGGCTTGTTAGTCAGCTTTAATTGTTATACATATATATATATATATATATATATATATATATATATATATATATATATATATATATGTGGAGAGAGAGAAAAGAAACATTGACAGATTGGCTTCCCGAAGGCTTTCACCAACTGGCATAAGTTCACTTTTGAGGTTTCTTTAGCTGTTGGATTGGTTTTCTGTGTTAGGTTTGTTATCGCTATGCCCTACTTTCCCTGTTTATCCGCACTTAAGACCAGCTAGTAGTTGGTGAACTAGTCACGTAGGCGAGGTTCGTTCGTGCGACAGAATAGATGAATTCTATAAGAAGCTGTCAATTCTTCTACAGAAGGCAGGACATTCAGATGTAGTCATAGTTTCAGGTGACTTAAACGCTCAAGTAGGGGAGCTGAGCCAATGGGAACGGTGTCCCTGACGTATCTATAGAATTCCACGCCAACGGACAAACAGCGGTAATCGTCTTCTGCAGTCTTGCGTCAACAGTCAACTGTTTCCGCCCACCACCAACCTTGAGGAGAGACTTTCTCACAAGGTGTCCACCGACATCAAACCAACGATGGTTACCGATAGATCACATTGCTATAAGGCGTCATTCAAGAGGATCGGTGGGGATTGTCGCTGTTTGTGGAGTACCAGTTTGGACTCCGATCAGGTATTAGTATGGTCTCTTGTATGTCTTCACCTTATTGTCCACAGGAGGCAATGTGGTCAATCTTTGCTTGATTGGTAGATGAGGACGTGAAGTCCGGATTTAGGGAATAAATAGCTGAGGATTTATCTAAGCATGACAGTGATGGTCGTCCTGAGGAAATGTGGTATGATATTAAGTTTGCTGTAGAAACAGCAGTTAAGACAAATGGCAACGTACACCTTAAGGTTATGAGATGTTTTTGGATTTCCACGATGTCGTCGGAGGTGATTGGTGTGAGAGGACTGATTCTAGCTGGGTGTGACCACGATGAAGTATGAAAGGAACTTACTTGAATGTGAGTTGACCAAGAGGTGTGTGTGTTGATCGCAAACAGTGGTCGTTGGCGAAAGCGAGAGAGATGGAGATAGGATGAGGGTTTGGAAACACTCAGCAAGTATTTGGGCTTATTAAGGATACCGAGAAGAAGACGATGGTTAGTGAAAGCATCCGCGAAATGGATGGGGCGCTACTAACCTTGGAGGATAGGTGCCTATAATGTTGGTGATAACACTTTAGAGGAGAGTTGGACTGGTTGTCAGCAACGCTTCAGTTTCCCGGCATGCAGTCGGTGTGAAGGTGAATAAGACGTAGATGTTGGTCCTCCAACTGTCTTTGCAGTTGATAAAACTGTATGGAAAGTGAAACGATGCAAATCGGTTTGACCTGAGAGTTTTCCATATGAAGTTTTGATGAATGAGTGTAGGAAACTGGTGATTAGATTGACGGGTGTACTAGGTGGTTTACTGGAATAAGAGATAGTGCCATGAGAATAGTGTACTTTGCTGGTCAGCCTAGTGTATGAGAAGGAGAGGAGTCTTCTTGTGACCTTCACAGGGGTATTAGTTTCACTGATATTGTGTTTGTGATAGTAGGGTGGGTAGTTATCCGCTGCATTACTGGAGCTTGAGAAGAGGAAAGTCGATGGAAGCAGTCAGGTTTCAGACAAAGCTGGGGGAGTTGTATCGATGATATTTCTACCCTCTGATAGGTTCTGAAGCAGAGGGATATGTATGGCTAATGGTTGACACTTGGTATATTGACGTGGTTGACGTGAAAGCAGGTGGTATTTGAGTGTATAGACCTTGATTTGTTGTGTGAGTGTGTGTGTGAAGGGAGTACCGAGGAAGTATATGATACCAATGAAAGCTGTTTAGTGTAACTCACGCAGTTGTGTAAAGGATTGTGGAGAGTTGTTACGTGGAGTGATGATACTTAGTGGTGTTTGTTTGGTATATCGACTGTTACTGTTGCTATTTAAAACTTAGTTGTTGACGTACTAATGAGCAGATGTGTAAGTACATCTGACTTCACAGGGATTGACTTTCTCCCCTGAGGTCATCTAATTGACTTGGAATATGGAGATGATGTTATCCTGTTGGATGAAGACGCTGTCAAGATCTTGTAAATGGATTGAGTAGAAATCTGAGTGTGTTTGGCATTCGCACTGACGGTTATTGTCAGATTATTTACTATTTCACACCACTTTATCAGTTTTAATATCAACCTTTTTCTATCCATCTGTTCTTTGTGTCCTTGTGTGAAATATGGCAACTTGAGCCGATTCACTTATGTGCGAGGTTGTGCGTTGCTTTAAATGTTTGGTAATATTATCTTTGGAAGGTAGGTTTCGAAACCGACTTCTTTAGGATATTATTCTGGTGAAATGTGTAGCATATCGACATAAAAGCCACATTGATGTTTCTGATTTCGTTGACCTAGTTAGCAGAAAAAGATGAAAATAATTTACAGAAAATTTTGAGCTTACATTGTCTCCCACTCTCTGACTCTCTCCGTCTTTTCTCACATATTCTTTCCTCTGAACGTCTGATGAATTAACATTTTTTGAGGGTTAAAAATTGTCTACGTGTTTCTAAAATCATTTTAGTTACTTAGATTTATGTACATATGTGCAACATTTGTCAACATTGCCTAATGGATTTTTGTTTACAAGTTCATTAAAGTAATCTCTTGTGTATTGTCACTATCATCTGTAAGATGAAGTTATGACTTAGAAGTAATATAAAAATGTCAGTTTGTGATTAAAAGTTATTTATTGATAAAAAAAAAACGAAAAAACAGAAAGGCAACTCGTGAGAAGTTGAAATTTATTGCTGAGAAGACCTTAATGTCTTCTCAGGAAAAACAGCATTCATGATTTATTAGGCGTACGGCTATTCGGGAAACTTGAAGTCCCCATGATAATTCCACGAACTGTCAAATCCCTTAAATTGCTGCTTTGAATTCATCATATTCGATCCACATTTTTATCTGAGTATTATTTCCACTGTTTTTTTAAAGGGTGTGTGTTGGCTTTCTAGTTGACAGTAAATAGGCCAACCGAAATCAACTGTTGAAGATTTTATACAATATACGAGGAAATTGCACTTATGCATAATATAAATTCGTAAAGCGTTATTATCACCAACCTTCCTTTGTCTTTTTTTTCTCTGATGGTTTCTTATGTCGTTAGTATTCTTCTTGATTGAAATCCCATGTTGAGTTGTCGATGTAGAGTGAAGCTGATTTGAACAGATACACAACTATCCCATGTCTTATGTTGTTTTTGCTTGTCTGTCTGATAGGTTGACAGTGAAGATTCCAATAAGGCGATATTCTTCCATCAGGACTATTCTATGAGAGAATATTAGGTAAAATAGGTTCAACTGAACATACATAATGATCAAGTAGGTCACAGGTTCGAATCCCAATTCACCCAATGATGTTCGGATAGCCTGGTAGTAGCACTTCCCCGCTTTTACAGTAGGTATAGCTCATTGCCTACTGCATGAATGTGCACCAGGTTGCTGAGTGGGTTTTGATTTTCTTTTCATAAGTGATGAACTTAAGAAATGCTAACTGCGATCACAGTTGTAATGTTCTTTGTCTTCTTTCTGAGGGGCTGCATAGTAACCGTAGTAGCTGAGGAAGAATTTTTGTGGAAGAACAACAAATGCATTCATATAAGCAGATAGCTTCTGAAGTAATTTATGGATGCTAGACACTTTAGGATATACTTTCATCCACAGATATCGTGATCTCATGATTAGCACTAACTAAACGGGATCTGAGCCCTATTTTTAGTCACGATATAGGCATCCTGGTTTGAAATATGGTTTAAAATATGAGATTAACTTTCTTGTTGTGACAATCAGACAATAAGTCTCGCTTGTTCAACTAAGCCAGAAATAATGATGGAACTCAACCCCGTAAATATTTACGCACTAGACTTTAAGTCACGTTTGTTGTGTGATACTAATCGGTTGGTCAGATGGAACTCAACGAAATGGGTTCTGAACCCAGGACTCACTGCGTTAAACTTATGTGCTTAAGCCAAACAATGGTAGAGTCACCAATCAGCATGTTTTGGGCTGTATTACATATATATTATAGAACAAGAGATGAGATCAAATCCCCTAGAGTTTACACAAGAACGAAACCTGACTAGTCAGTTGCCAGTTTAATTGTCATTCATAAATAAAAGATACTATGCTTTTGGATGAGGTCTTTTCAGAATGACCGTATTGAATTGGTAGGAAAATTGAAAGGATCACTTCCTCCTAATAAGAAGAATACAACTTAGGGACTGTGGTAACAATACCTCTTTATATATTACATAGTGAATTAACATTACTAACGGGATCCTGTTATCGAAAAGTAGTTTCATCCTGGTAATATAATTCATACTGATGTTTGTGTCAGATATAAAGTTTGAAAACAGTCGGGTAAATTTTCAGAGGTTTCTTTGTTTGCACATCAATGGACTTTTGTTTTTCCGAAGGTTAGAGTTCATTGAACTAGTGTTGGAGTTATACGGTGCATTTAAAATCTTAAAATATGATTTGCTCCAGAAAAAATTCTATAGTGTATTTAAATCCTCGGCTATATTATTATTCATTCATTTGGAAGAGGCATCGCAGAGAAATATGAAATTATTCTTATTGTTTGATGCTCATAGGATTTTAAGATAATAGAGAATATTTTTAGCCCCGGCGTATGATTTTGATGATATTTGTGTTCTCTGGGCTGGATGGTTTAATCGTGAAGCTTTCATGGTCATCCTCAATAACATCATTAATAAATTTACTGTATGTATTATAATCTGCTTGGTGGCTAGCAGTAGAGTTCTGGACACATGTCTCGTCCTACTTCCGAATCGTCAGCTGGACGTGTGTACACCCTAGTGAATGATGGTGTTCCCATTGAAACTCGAACCCCCAGTGTCCATCTCTTCAGACGCCAAAGCGTTACTCACTAGAATCACAATGAAAGCTTCAAGATTAAATCATCCAGCTCAGAGAACACAAACACCATCAAAATTATTTTTGTTATCTTTGGCATAAATTTATCATTCTTCATAAATGCAATCTACCCTCCTTGTTTTCGGTGATAGTCTGTGCTCGGGAATCAGGAATACAAAATAGTGCAAGTACTGATCGATGTTGGCAGTTAACGTTCGTGGGCTTCAACGCCGCTTCATCCTATTGAGGTGTAAGGGGAAAGCTAGTATCAGTAAGCTTCACGTAGAACCTGTTATCAGTAATACATGAACCTGTACACAGTTGCTCAGTTACACTCTTTATACAAATATTACTAGTTGACGCAGTATTTAGGTCTAGTTGCACTCAGAATCACCTGAAGTAGTCCTTATTTTAGTTTGGTGTATTGAGTAGTACATGAAGTCTAGAAAAGGTTAAAATGCTCACATTATTGTGCATAGGAAGTTTAATAGTATACATATTGAGATGAAACAAATAAGAACTGACAGAATATGATCTTTTTAACGAAATCAAGAAGGAGAATTGAAGCGCGAACCAGGGTTATATTCATGAAACTTTTATGGATAATTGATGAAATGAGAGATCGAATATGTTTTTTGTGTAACAAAATTTAATATCACAAAAAGAGAAGAAAAAAATATTTGAAACTTGGGTTTTCATCAGTGCTTTTATTCACCAGGTCGTTAATGTTTTTGGCAACATTCTTCGTATTTTGCTATCTGTAAGATATCTCATTGCATAGATCGGTAGAAATCAGCAACCCGGAAGCTAGCATATAATTATATATTCATTCAAACCGCTGTAATTCACATTAACACAACCAAATTAGGTGAAGAGTACTAGGCAAATCGATTGATGAGCTTGAAAACCTTAGTCGACTGAGATGATTTGGACATGTATTGCACTTGCCGACCCACAACCAACCTCCGTGCACCGTGCTAGGGGAAGTTGGATTAAGTTGGAAGGTGGTTCAGGATGGCCAGAACAAGACGCAGCACTACTGTATAAAGTCCCTCACTCTTGGTCTGAGCCGTGTAAGGAGATGTGGATTACCTAACTGGGTTCATCAAGATGATAGGAATCAGTGGTTAAAGAATCTTGGTGACATGACTGAAAATCGGTCACAATGGTGTAGATGTAATCACTCCTTGACACCGTCTAAAGCTTGAATATTCGCACTAACTTTTATCTTCAGATTGTTAATTCTCTTGCCCTTCTTTGATATAGCTCTTTTTCTAAAAACCTGTTCTTTGTATTCAACTGTGAAGAGTGACAACTTAGGGCGATGAATTTGTTTACGAGACTCTACTTTGATTTTGTCTGTCTGCCCCAGCATAATTGCAGAAAGTATCCACAAATGAGAAAACAAATCAACGTAATTAATGCTGTTGAGGGTTATGAAGACACTTATGATACATAATCAAGGTGACAGAAAATATGTAGCCTTATAATATGAGATACAAATATTCTTTATCATTATGATATCCTGTTTTTGATTAATTTCCCTATTCAACTTATCGTAATCACATCTCGATAACGCATACGATTTTATAGCTACGTTTACTGTGTTTATAAGTAATGGTTTCGTAAACGCTAAATTGATTAGGATATCACTTTTACCATTGTTTATTATAATAAATTTTAGTCTAAGTAGTTAAGTTTTGTTACCTATGATTATAGACTGTTCTTTACCAATAAAACATGCAGTTATTTCTGGATCCTTTTTGCATAAACCTTGTTCTCAAATCTTTAACGGGAACTGATGTTGCTTATGTTCACGTATTTAACAAGTAACGTTTTCGTCATACTACAGTTTTAAGTTTCACAATTATCCACTATTGAATATGATCGAGATTTGATCATATTCATATAAGGAGTTCATTTACTAGCTGGTTGTTGTCATAATTCATAAACGTAGTAAATAGTGCCTTCCTATTTTCGAGTCAGTACGAATTTTGACAATTAATGGTATACAATCAAATCCAACTGATGAATCCGAAATCGATCGAAACTCATATTTTGGATTCCATTAATGTTCAGTTTCCAATACACTGTTGATTGCCAAATTTAAAAGAAGGTTGATCCAACAGGCTATATATATAACATAAGGTTTTATCATTCAACTGTACGATGCTTAAAATTGCCGGGATATTCAATCATGTTAATTAGATTATAATTCCTACTTGAGTGTAAACCTTCACTCAGTGAATAGTAATAATAACGATAATTTCATTGCGATGTCTTTTTTTTCTAATTCTGCCTTTTTATTCTTTGCATTTTTTACTGATCAGATCTCAGAAATGTTTACCCAATTTTAATGAACGTTCTCATGAAAATTTAAGTAAGCTGTCGTTGATTTCCTTTTCTATTAGTAGTAGTATGCCGTGACGTAATCTTAATTTTTTTTTATACCATATGTTAAATTGCCCATATTCTTGTGTTTTCTACTACATTTATTTAGAATAAGTTGATATTTGAGAAATAGCTTTCTCCTCCCTTCTGTTCTCTTCAATTAAACCGTTTTCTTTGAATTTTTGCCTACTATTTTTTTTTTTAATGGGTGTTATGTCTATTCTCTATAAGGGATTATCACTAAAAGTGGAAGGTCTAAAATTCATGAGATATATAACTTGGATTTGCTATAAATTTCAGGTGAGCGATTTTTGTTTAAAGCTGAGGGATCCAAGCTAAGAAAGTTTAATCATCCATCCGATTGATTGACTAAGCTGGTTCGGTTACGTTTCACTCATTGTTGATAGTTTTATTGACTGGAAACTATCAGAGACCAAATCAGTTGAAGACTGAAATCAGATTGAAGGCAACTAGAATAACATAAGTTAGCCTACAATCTAGTACAAAAGTTTATTAATCTAAGGTGTGACACTTCAGCGCAAGATGCAGATAAAATGTGAATAAGAGAAGAGATATTATGGTAAATGAAATAGTATGGGAGTTGAGTGATTAAATATACGAAGATTAATGAAATATACAAGACTTTGAAGATCAAAAGAGTATGAAAATCTGCGGCATTGTGACTGATTTTGTACCATACTACTAAGAATCTTCAACCACTGATTTCTGTCCCAAGGTAGGCGGCCTACGCCTTCCTGCTCACCACGAACTAACAGTACCACTCCTTTATCTGGCAGCCCTCAGATTTCTTCCAGTTTGATAATACCTTCAAGGTAGATAGTAATTTATCACGTTCAACACATGACAAATCGATATCAGCTACTGAATGTTCACATTCCAGTTGCCTCCCTTGCCTGGTTTCAACATTGCTCAACATTATTCCGCTATGCGCCAGCAATGCTACAAAGACGCTCAACAATATGCAACTTTTTCATATCTTTGGCCATGAAATAGTAGTGATCAGTTGGACATCAAAAGTGCTTTCAGTTGCAGCTGAGGTTTATTCGTTCACTTTTTTCTGGCCTGATCCTAACATACCGCTTTAGTGAGTGCGCGGTAGATTAGGTTCACACAGCTTCGTGTTGTGAATCGAAATCACTCAGTGATAATTTTCACGACTGTTGTGGATAAAATTTCTGAAGATGCATCAATTCCCTCTTTGTTGACGAGCGTCGAAAAACATGAAGCTTCGGTCGAGCAGGGCTTCATGTCGATAGATAATCTCTAACCTTTCTACGTTAGATTTAAAAAAAGTGTTGTCAAGTAAATTGGTTTGTTAATTGAATCGCAGTCGAATTGTAGTCAGTCAACTTTTGATAGAACATAGGACCAGAAAGCGTAAGCTTATTAACAACAATTCACTAATCGATCAGTGTATGCTTTCAGTATAATGTATTTATCATCTTTATCAGCTTGTAATTCTGTTCTGACAACAAACGAAAGTACAATTTTGTTTCCTGGTTTAAAAAAACGTTAAGTACTAGTTTGTTTTCATTTGATCTGTAATTCTAACATTAACAGTGCTTGTTTTCTAAAATAAGATTTAAAAATCACTTCATTTTCGAATATATTTACATTTTTATTTAAGTATTTACTTCTTTATTACAAGGAAGAATGTAGTTCGGAGTGGATGTATTACTTGAATTGAGCGAAAAGACAGACGAAATCAGCGTAGAATCTCGCAAACAGTTGCATCGGTTCACGTTGTCACACTTCACAGTTGAATACAAAGAACAGGTTTTTAGAAAAAGAGCTATATCAAAGAAGGGCAAGAGAATTAACAATCTGAAGATAAAAGTTAGTGCGAATATTCAAGCTTTAGACGGTGTCAAGGAGTGATTACATCTACACCATTGTGACCGATTTTCAGTCATGTCACCAAGATTCTTTAACCACTGATTCCTATCATCTTGATGAACCCAGTTAGGTAATCCACATCTCCTTACACGGCTCAGACCAAGAGTGAGGGACTTTATACAGTAGTGCTGCGTCTTGTTCTGGCCATCCTGAACCACCTTCCAACTTAATCCAACTTCCCCTAGCACGGTGCACGGAGGTTGGTTGTGGGTCGGCAAGTGCAATACATGTCCAAATCATCTCAGTTGATGGAGACTCACAACCTCATCGTGTGAATTTTCTTCCTTGGCTTGTATCCTTCTCCTGACCTCAACATTGTTCACATGATTATTACACCGTATACGAGCTACGAAGATACTTGTGATGAAAACTCTGTAACTCCTTCATATCCTCTACTTTCAATGGCCGTGTGTCACAACTATATAACAGGATTGAGCTGACTGCAGGTCAGTATATTCGTCATTTAGGAGGTAGTCGGATATCTTGCTAGTCGACACCATAGATGATGCACTTTTGCGGGTTTCAAACGGGCCTTCTGTATCCGGGCTGAGATTTTGTCAGCAACCAGTCTCCTCAGCCTGGTGCAACTTGCCAAGTAAGTGACATATTCCATCACTTCACTATTTATCATTGGGAGTAGTTGCAGACTAGTCATAGAGCCTTAATTAAGCAACATAAATAGAACGGTGAATAATATCAAGTGACGGTGTAGAATTTCTCAATAAATGTTTTAACAAAAAGGCAATATTTGGCTCACTCATAGATGGTGGTGAATACTTGTACCTTGAACTTCGTACCGATAGTGATGTCTATCGTTACATTAAGATGGACTAGGTTGCTTGCTAAAACTCAGGGTTATTGAAAATTTTCCTCTGAATATATATTACATCAAATGACTCCTTTTGAACTTGTTTTAATCATTTAAATATATCTTTAAATCGTACGTTTTTCTCTGACGCATTTTCAAAGTGTTTGCAATTTATGAACAGAATTAATTTAAAACAATGGGTCCCTGAACACATAACATTGTGTCATATAACAATTACTAGATTGGTTAGTTGGAATTGCAGATTTTCGTGCTGGCTGAACGAATCTCTACCACCAGACTCATGTATACTTGTCGATTTATTCTCTCACGTAACAACGTATTCACAGAATAGATGATAACCTAACCTTATAATGGTTTTCTTAATAATATTAGTAATGTGCTATGCTTATTTCATTTGAAAATATTATAAAAGGGGTAAATTTGTTGAAATATCGTTTACTGACAGTTACATACTATATCAAGATTATCGTCGGGAATAAAGTGATTTTTATTATTATTTGCCAACGAAAATTTCAACTCACAGAATAACTCAATCTGAAGAATCTCATACAAGCTTTTTCATTAGACTGTGAGTTGTACTTGGTGTATGTATTTATGTGTGCAAGGAGTTATCATACTCTTTGATTACCTGATTCAAAGTAGACGGAATTGTTTTACCTGCATCGCTAACTGTCAAGGACTATAACCTTCAACTGTTGAGAGCACTTCATTATATTGATCACTTGTTTTTCAACTTACGCCAAATTAAACTTCAATACAGACAAGAATTTACCGTCATGGAAGATTAAACGGTCATAATTATCTGTTGTAATCATAGTTGTAAATACCATTTGCTTATCGCTAATCTGATGGAAGATTTCTAGTTCCGATGTTATATGAGTAGGTATAGCACTAAAATCAGATGTGTTCGTATTTCTGTTCATAAAGAATGATAATCGTGGAATTAACTGTTTTGGCTGATGTAGGCTTAGCACCGTAAAGATGAATGAGTTTCGTGACCTGTGTTTTCTATCTAGTTCCAAATTAGGATGTGCTACTTATAGTAATAGTCAGTAATAAAAAAGTCTCATATTTAATTAAAAAAATACCTCATTGCAACTCAAATATGTCTCACATTATATAGAAATATATAGTAAGTTTATGTAGATATTAATTACTCGTGTAACTCCTGGTATATTGGATGAAGAAATCTTGATGTATGTAATCCACATAATTATCTAATAGTTGGGGAAATTGTAATTTAAATCATGATTTGTTATTCTTGCAGTGGCTTGAATACCTTTCATGCTTGTGTTTTAATAACAACAGCACTTTCAGTGACTTTCTGGATGTCTTCATCTTCAGTGCCAGGGTATATGATTCCTACCTGACTAAACATTAGCATAAGGGTTGACTGATTACCGTTTTTCCTGTTTTAATTGTTCACAAAAGTTTGTGTTATCCTCTCATATGGAATCTAATAATTATAGTTTCAGTGTTATGTTTGTATCTTATCCAGTGATACTTTGAACAGTTTTTATTGGATTGAATTTGTATCGATGTCTTAAAATTCAAGTGGTATTATCCAAGTGACCTGACCTTCTAAATGCGTAAAACCTAAGTTCGCAGTAGTGAAAGGTAGGTAGAGGTAGGTAGGTAGTGACTGAATTTCTCCTCTGAAGAAGGTTACCAACGATAAACCTTCTATTTACAATCAAGAAGTTATTCTTGAAAATGAAAAGCATTCAACTAACAAATGAATTCCTGACTACCGTCGTACAACTGGATTGATACTTACTTCGAATCTTTTGCCTTATGATATGTCAGTTTAGTTTTCACACATTTAGTTGCCTTAGTGAACTTAATATGTGGTTTAGTCACTGTATAAACAAAACTAGTAACATGAGTTGTAGAATTTTCCAAGTATCTTCAGTAGAAATTTATTCTTTCCGATTACATGTGCTCAATACTGATTCTGTGAATAAAGCTTCAGATATCACTCTCTTTCTCTACTCTGATTAAGTTGTTTCGTACCATCTCATATTGCTATTATGTATGATGGCATGCATTCTTAAGGCTGAGATATTCTCTAGAATTTCAGTTTGCTCAATATTTTGCATTTTAATCGATCTCAGTTGGCTGCTTTGACATATATATTTAACTTAACAATCATTGCATGGAATTCGACAAACTGAATTATTTTATCGAATGGGCTCCATGTGATCCTTCAGCCAATAGCTATTGTTTTTTGTAATAGTATCTATGAAGGGAGTACCGAACAAGTATATGGCACTAATCGAAGCTCTTCACTCGAACTCAAGCAGCTGTGTAAGGGTTTACGGAGAGTTGTCATGCAAATTGACGACAACTAGTAGTGTCCACTAGGGATATCCACTGTCATCGTTCCCACTTAACTTTGTTATTGAGATACTAATGAATATAACCTTAGGTACATTTGATTTTATAGGGCTTGACCTACTCCTTCTAGGTCGTCTGGTTGACTTGGGGTAAGGAGACGATATTATCCTGCTAGGTGAAGACTCCGACAAAATGCAGGATCTTCTGAATGCGTTGAGCAGAAATCTGAGCACGATTGGCACGCATATCGCTCCTGTTCAATGGAAGATGATGCTCCCTAACTAGTTTGCAACCACTTGCAGTCTAAGTTTGGGGATTGAAATGGTGAAATGTGTCGATCAGTTCATTTACTTTGGACGTTTCATCAGCCCAAACAGGCCAGTTGCTGACGAAATTTCGGCTGGGATACAGGAGCACGTTTGAAATTTGCCATCTTGCGTCATCTCTGGGGCCGAAAAGATATCTGGCTAGCATATAAGGGACAAGTAAACTGTGCTACGATTCGTCCTTTCCTCTTTTACGGCTGTGAAGTATGACAATTGAAGTTATAAGTTGAGAAGCAGTTACAGGTGTTTGGTCACAAGTGTCTTCGTAGCATAGCTCGCATATAGTGAAATTACCTTGTGAGAAATGTTGAGGTCAGTTGAAGGAACTAGGCAAGATAGGAAATTCGATTGGTGTGTTTAGGAACATTAATTGGCTTGTTACTGCATATAATGCTCCCCGCCTACCTCGAGGTTCCATACTAGGTGAATTCGGATTACATTGAAACAGGATTCAAGACAACCGGACCAAGAAGTGTCACCAGTGTATGATGTCTCTGACTCTTGGTCTGAATCGTGTAGTGTTTAGACTGTCTAGTTTGGTTTTTCAAAACTTCGGGAATCAGTAGTTGGGTATTCTATGTGAAGTGGCTGGAAATCGGTCACAATGGCGCAGATATATACACCCACATCTGGATATCTTCTATGGCCTGAATATTTGCACCATCCATTAGCTTCACATTGTCGATCCTCTCACCCAACTTTGTTTACTTTTATATAACTGTTTTTTTAGAAGCCTGTTCTTTGTGAGGTGTGGCAAGTTGAACTGATGCACCTGTTTTCGAGGTTCTACGTTGGTTTTGTCTTTCTCTCTGTCTGTCTGCAGCGTCTCAAGTTCAGGTTTCCGTATAATGTCCATCTATCAGGTATGTAATGTGATTATTAGTGGTAGGTAAGACGATAGGATATTACGTTTTGACTCGTTTAAAATGAATTAGCAGGAAGCCTTCAATCTTTGTTACATCATAACACCAATGACAATTAGTTTGTCTTTATATCAGTCGATCAACTTCCTAATCTACAGATAACAGTATTTATTGTCTCTTTTCGAATACATGTTGCTCTACTATTTGATTGTTACTTCTCGATCACTTTTCTATCTTTTTTTGAATTGTGAAAACAACTTTTCTTAACATGTAAAACGTTCATTTATATGCAAATTATTCGTGTATTTCAAAATAAGCGAAATAAACGTGATTACTTAACTGACATTAAATGTAAGTGAAGTTCATAATTCAGTTTATTTTTACCAATTTTATTTGATAATCTTTTCAAAGTTTTTCTAAGAACAATTTATTTGTGTGTAGTAATTTTGTGATATGCATTAAATAATATCGTGTATATAACCTGTATGCAGTTAATACTACTAATACGATACGCATACTACTTACTACTCATATAACTTATGTAAAGACTGAAAAGGATGTGAGGGGAAAAATTCTCATTTTCACCTCAATTTTCATTTATTATTCACTACTAGTTTAGTGAATCAATGCAGTAAAAATAAGAATCAAGAAGTATAGTACCTTGTGTATTTTTTGTTCCATATTCTTGTAATGTCCAATGTTTTAGTGCTGATTTATTATGGTTTATTATTATTATTATTATGATTTATTATGGTATTCTGCACCTCGACCGATTTGTTGCTTGCTTAGAAAAACACAAATTAAAAATAGGAAACACTTGACTTGACAGAAGAACTTGTTTGGTGGTTTATATGTATTTCTTGGTATTTTTCATCATAGACTGACATCAGTTGGAAGGCCATTAAAATTCTGAGAGCACTGAACGATGGTTTCGTCATGGTATAGGACTTGCTAACCTTGCATACCAACTACTACAGGTTTTCAACTATTCTTCAAGTGATGTCGATTCGTAGTGAATAATACTCTGATAATATAGATATGTTTTTTTGTGTTTATCTTTAAATAACTATAACATAGGTGCTATGTGATTTGATGTAAATCTGGTTTGAATCACTAGCGAAGTTGGCTATCTGATATAACCTTATCTTCCCTTTTTTTTGTCTCCACTCTTTTCATCATTTTCCGTGTGTTGTGTTTTTGGATCTATGGTTCTTTGGCTTAGGCAGTTGGTTTTTAGCGAATAGATCACGGGTTCGAACATCTTTCCAACTATCCAGGGTTTGGGCAACCAGTTAGTATAATTAGCCCTCACATAATAAGTGCGGGTGATTGCCTACTGCCTTAACATGTTCAAGATTGCTGATAGTTTTTCGATCCGATATGTTTTGCTTGCATATGTATCGGGAATGTGTAAGTGTTTGTTCCTCTAATACACCTTTGCATTTGTTGATCCCCATAGGTCAACTGGTGTTATCTATTTAGCCAATATTTTGTTACTAATGTGTTGTATTTGTCCGTGACATAAATCTCCTCACAGCTTTAGTTCTTGTTCCTGTGTGATGGGAATTCAAGTAAAGAACAAGGCTTATGATATCATAAACCTACATTCTCTGAAGTGCTTGTCGTTTCGCTTCATGTTAGTTAAAATAGAATCAAGTTGGAGAAACGTTAAGTGCAATTAGAGTAAAATATGTCACTACTTCATGAATTTTCTGACTGTTTATCTAAACCGTATAAATCTCCTGGTTATGGATTGTGTTAAAATTAATGGACTCCACAGACCCGTAGCATATGCTGATTTTGACAATCTACTATCGCAAATGTGTAGTTGCTTCTTTCCTGAAGCTTGGTGAGACTTGTAAAATTGTTATTTCGATTCAACTACCTTTCGTCTCGTTAGCTTCTATCTCTATGAACTGGTATAAAGCGTAATAACATGAAGAAATATACTATAGACAAACAGACAAAATCTATGCAGAACCTCGCACCCAGGTGCATAAGTTCCGCTTGCCACACTTCACAGTAGTATACAAAGAACACGTGAAAATAAAAAGACATGTCAAGGTAGACGAAGTAGGCAAAGTTGTGTGAGAGAATAAACAATTTCCAGGCAATGGTTAATACAGATACTCAAGCTTTAGAAAATGTTAAAGAGTGAGTGAATACATTTGCGTCATTGTGACTGATTTTCAGCCATTTCACGAAGTGTACTCAACCACTGGTTGATTTCTTTTATCTCGGGTACTGCAACTAGGTAGTCTAAATCTCCCCACATATCTTAAGTCAACAGTTAGGGACTTCGACTTGTGTTAGGTCTTGGTCCAGCCACCCTGAATCTTCTCATAACCTAATATAGCTTCCCCTAACACCGCACATCGAGGTAGGCGATGGATCTCTGTGCACGACACACGTCTAATTTACCTTAGCCGGTGAAGTTTAAAAACCTCGTCAATCGAATTGTCTGCCTTGCCTAGTAATATCCTACTGCACAACACTGAACGTTATGATATAGTTCGCTTTGAATTATTCAGTCTCACTGCACTTGCTTCAATCTTTCCGCTCGAACGGTGTGAAAATTTCCGAATTAACTTATCATTTTTAAGATGCGATTGGTAGGAATCAGTTAAACATGTTCATTTTCTGTGGTTCACCCTTAATGACAGTCGAAACAGCTTTTATATTCAATCAGGTGGTAACGTGATTCTCGATAGCATCAATCAGCTGGTTTAATAAAATAGGTGAATAATCACTAAATAAGGTTTTATCCAGTTTTGTACCACTTGGCGTCATAAGTTAAATTAAGTAGAGTTCCATTTATTGATAATTATAATCTCTCGTTACTGTATTGGATCATATTGCTTGAGTTGTGTTGATAATTTGGCTCTTCTGCGGATGCCTCGATACCGCCTGAATATTCATCATGATATACCCCATTTGTCGGCTAGCAGTGGAATCTAGGACGCGTGTTTCGTTATGTTCGGGACTCGTTAGTTGGGTGTATCTGAACCAAAGTGTTTGATGGTGTCCCGCTATGACACTCGAACCCCAGTACCCATTGCTTCAAATGCCAAAACACTATCCACTGGGGCACGAGAGCCACCTCTTGCTTGCCGGGTATCAGGCGTTGTTTTATACTTGTAATCTCCCATTTTTCTACACGACCTGTGCTGACAGATGGGCTCCTACGCGAATGCCTCGATACCCCTGAATATTCATCATACGAAGTAGGTCAAGCCGGTTTCCATACACTATCCACTGGAAATTAGTTAGATGTATAAACAAACCCTTGGAAAACCTTTTTACTATGCATATTTCCATTCTTTCTGAATTACAATTATATCTCGTTGAGAGAGAGAAAAACTCCATTGGAAATCTGATATATATGCTTCATTTTCTATATCTTTTTATGAAATCTACTAAAAAAAAGGGTATTTGATAGGGCGTTTTGTTTTAAAAGTCGATTGTCTAAATGATTAGTTGTAGACTGATGATGGCATTTACTGACGTGTATGTAACTTTTGACGTTCATCAAACTGATCCTATCACCATTATTATTATTATTATTACTATTATCATTATTACTGTTGTAAAATGTCTTTCAAATTTATAATTTCTATTCGCAATTATCATAATAGTTTTAATGTTGTAAATTAAACTCCATTCTTCTCTAAATTCACTCAAAGGAGTGTTTTATGTCATTGTATCAGTTTAGGTTTTTTTTTTGATAGGTTGGTCTCAATGAACCCAGCGAGGTTCGTGTGTGTTGATTTTACTAAACGACAAAAGTGAACATATGATTTTTCTCATTTTTGTCGTAAAATTAAATCATATTTGTAATCATTTTTATATAGATATATTTGTCTTCAGTGGTGATGAAATATTCTTCAACTTGATACACTTGTTTCACTATGGTACTACTGATATTACCACTGGTAGTACTACTACTTCTGTTCCCAAAATAATGTCTGATTTGTGTGTATAGATAAATTCGCTTTCTTTTTTTATGCATTTACTTAGTTACTATCTGGTTTTAAAGTTTTATCAAGTTATAGGAACACTTTTACTCTGTCGATCTTGTTAACCATCTCTCTGCTCTGCTTTTTATCCAACTATTGTATGATGAATTGAATTTGATTACCTAATTTATACTTGGTGTATACACTTCATATCACATATGTCTCACAACAGTATACTTAGCCTTAAATATGCTTCACTGTTTTATCCTGGTAATTCTAAAGGGTATATGTCAACTCCTGTACTTTACGTACATTGATTCACTGGCTAACGTTTCGAACATAATTTACCATATATATATCTGATATGAATACGTACAATAAATTATGCCCAAAACATTGTTCAGTAGGTAATACTGTTTCATTTTGTGACACATCCAATAGACGAACTAAAATGGAATTACAATCTACTGCAGTGTCTAAGTTTTACTCCCATATGAAAGGTTAATTTACTCTGTCAGTCTGATGGAGAACATCAGCTTCATCTTCAGATGAGTGATAATTTTGCAATGGCTAAGATTACTGGATTTTGAGAAGCAATCTTTCCTATTACTCTCTTATGGTATTATTGTACAGGAAAAGCCACACTTTGTTAACGAGTTTTCATTTAAACTGGCGATGATGATTATCAACGGTCACTGAAAGCTCTATTACAAAACTTTTCACCTCGGAGAATACCTTTAGCCCGATGTCGATTGCCTTCGTTGAACAGTCGTAAATATCCCGTGCCTTTTTGTTATTTTTAAAGTGACGTCTAAAAACAATTATTATTATTATTATTAATCCATTGGGTTCCTAATAGAACATTGGGCTTCAGTAGCACGTCTCCATTCCACTCTCTCCTCTGAAATCTTTTGAACCTGGCTCCACCACTCCACACAAGCTTTCATTTCCTCCTCGCACAATCTCCTCCATGTCACCCTCACCTCCGACGCCCAACTCGTTGCTTCCCCTCAGGATTCCACTCGAGTACCTGGCCTGACGCGTGATGTCCCCAGTCGGCCTCCTCAATGTATGTCCGATCCATCTCCACTTCCTTCCAGTGCATTTTCGTTCAGCGATAGCTTCTTGGTTGGTTCGTTGCCAGCCACAATGAGTTCATTGCTGCTTATTCTTTCTGGCCATCTGATCTTCAGTAACGAGACAGCGTAGGTGGCAGTTGTTGATGAATGTCTGTAGTTTATTGGAAATCCCTTTCGTAACGAGCCAAGTCTCTGAGTCATCATATAGCAACACTAACTTGACTGAAGGAAGTTGGTGTTGAAAATCCGGATCTTGTTCCACATGATGAGTGCAGTGCAGGATATCTCCACACTGGTTTCAGGCTAATGAACGCCTGTCTTGCTATCTTTCCGATTCTGATTTTGACATCCTCGTCTGTGCCGCCTGTAGTTGAAACAGTGGTTCCGAGATAGATGAAGGAGGTTACTTCCTTTAAGTTTCTCCCGTTGATGGTAGTTGGAGCTTTCTGTTGTTGTTGGTGGTGTTGTTGGTTGGGTATCTTCATCACTTCTGTCTTCTCTATATTCACCTGAAATCCCGTCTTCGCTGTCCTGCCTCTTCTGCCAACTTGTTAGTTTTCTCCTGTAGATCTTCAAGTTTGGGTGACATCGGGCGCAAGTCATCGACGAAATTCAAATCATCTAGGTTCTTTTCCGCAGTCCAGCCAGCGTATCTCCCTCTTCTCGCTCCCCACTGTTTGCTGCATGATCCAGGCGACCACAATCAGGAATATCATGGTTGATAGAAGACAGCCTTGCCTTACTCTTTCCTGTCTTCACTTCACTTCGAAGGCATCACTGAGCTTCTCATTATGAATTATGTGGCATGTCGCCTCTTCATATAGTTGTTCAATGAGGTTGATAAAGGTTTGTGGTATTCCGTAGTTTTGAAGCAGTTTCCAAATTACCTCTCGGTTGACGCTGTCAAAGGCCTTTTCAAGGTCGATGAAGTTGAGGTAGAGTTGAGTTGACTGCAATTCTATACTCTGTTGTATGATGATGCGTAGTGTAGCGTTGCAATTTGGTCCGCACATGATTTGTACTTCCTGAATCCAGTCAGCCAGCCTGTTCGGGTCGTAGTTTTGAATCCAGTGCATCCTCTAGTCTCTCCAAGATGATGCGGCCTAATATTTTGCTTGCTTTCGGTGGACAGGAGTGGAGCATGATTCCTTGCCAGATCTTGCAAACACTGAGGTCTCCTTTCTTCGGCAGTTTGACAAGGTAACCCTTCTTCCAATCACTAGCCAGGTACCTTCCCTTCCTTCCAGACCTTCTTCAGTAGTAATGTGAGCATGTCCGCTGCTGTCTCTGAGTCTGTTTTCAGTGCTTCTGGCGGGATATCATCTGTTCCTGCTGCTTTCCCACATTTCAGTATCTTTATGACGTTCAGGACTTCCATTTTTGTTGGGGGATTTATGTTGACTTCAGTGGCTGCAGGTGGTATTTCTGGACGAAGTGCAGGTAGTGTCGGTGGTCTATTCAGGAGCTTCGTGAAGTGGTCGGCCCATTGTTTACTTTGTTTCTCTTCTTTGTTTATCATATTTCCTCCATCATCTTTTATTGGTTTCACCTGCGTTAATCTCTTCCCTCCCAGATAGTAACCTGGTTATTCGATACAATGTTGTCAGGTCTATGTCCTTCCTACCTGCATGCAGCCAGTTCTGCTTCACTTGCCAGTGTTTCGTAGAAGTGTCTTTTGTCTTTGCACCCACTCTTCATCACTTCTTTGTCCAGTGTAGTGTTTTATACATTGCACTCAGTTCCTCTTGTCGTCGTTCATGCTTGCACTAGTTTATCTTCTGTCTCACCATCACCATCATCCTCTCCCTGCTCTGTCAGCTTCCATGTGTCTGTGGAGATCCATTCCTTGTCTTGCTTCTTCTTCTTCTTCTTCCTTCCTTCCTTCCTAATATGGTTATGCATGTTTCTTTCCACATCTCTTTCAAAGACTTCCAGTGTTCATCCACACAAGTTTCTTCAGGGATGTTCCTCGATGTCTCCCATTTTGTCTTGATGGTTGGCTGCCGTGAAGATTTCCTTTGTAGTTTCGTCCTTCAGTTCACTTTCTGTTCTGGGTGTTGAACTTGAACTGTGGTCTATCACCAAATTCTTTGAATTGAAGGATTTCAACTTGATTTATAAGGTTCCTTACGTTAGATAGTGGTGTGAACTTACATCTGCTCCTCTTCTTGACCTTGTGTCAAGTAGGCTGACTGCGTCTCCATTTTCTTGAGATTGAGGTGAAGTCGATCTGATTTTCAATGTAGTGTGTCCTGGTGTCTGGTGAAATCGAATCCATGTTGCTGGCTTTGTGGATATCCTTGTGCTTGAACACACTGCCTTGCCTCCAATCACCAAATCGTTGAATGCACAGAATTCTGCAAACAATTCTCCATTCTCGTCCATCACCTCACCGAGCGCTTCTCGACCCATGGTTATTTCTCTTCCTGTTTTGGTCGCTCCCAGTTTGGCATCCATGTCACCCCACCCATTCAAATTTTGATATCGCCAACTGACGTCTTGTCCAGTGTTGATTGCAGTTGTCTGTAGAATTCCTTCTTTTCCCGTTCTCCGTCTGCATTATTTATGGGTGCATTGTGTGATTGTGACCTTCCTTCCTTCCTTCCTTTGAGTTGAGCCATGCTATCATGATCCACCAGGAGGAGATTGGTTCCCACTACATGAGAGCGAGCCTTCGATGGTGTTGGGGACATCATGATAGCCACTCGAGAACTCAGTGTGCTTGTGGTTGTCGTCTGGGTGACAATATCGGAGTAGATTATTGATTCTCCAGTTGACAGTTTGGAGAGTCCACTCTCATTCCATCTGCTTTCGCAAATTCCAAGCACTTCAATGTGATACCTCTTCATCTCGTTTGCAATCTGGACTGCCTTGCTGGGTTCAAACATGGTGCGGACATTCCATGTCCCCACGTTTACTTTCGCTTTCATTGAGGGAGAGAAGACACATCGGTCGACTGATTTTTCTGAAGGTTTTCACCAACTGGCGTCCTTTCGCCTCTCCGATTCCAGCGGGGAATAAGTTTGTTTTCATTTTTTATATTTCGTTTGTGCTTTGGAGTTTTTTTAGCGGTTAGATTTGTTTTCCGGGGTAGGGTTGCTAGCCGTATGCTGAACCTTCCCTCTTTACCCGGGCTTAGGACCGGCTAGTAACTAGTGAACTAGTTAACCAGTCTAAGTTCTAAACTCAATTAACTATCCCACAATGTAAAACGTGAGCAGTTTTACTTTTTTGTGATGAAAGGGGATCAATATTATTGCGAACAGCATTAGTTCGCGTTATATTCGAATATGCAATTATGCACCACAATTCAGAAATTAAACAGTTAAAAGTGACATAAAATTTATGCAAAATTAATACTGCTCAACGATTTCATGAACCTGATATTAATGATTAAAAGTAAAAGAAATTGAAATGAGTGTTAGGAATTCTCATTTTCGAAATTGGAAGTATAAGCCAACAGTATCGTTTTCGAATAGCTCTCATCGGGCTTTACACTAATATACATAGAGATCTCATAAATGAAACATTTAACCAGTCATTCTGGATTCTTTGGTAACAAGGAAATGAAGCATGCAAACAGTAAATATCTAGGTAATAATAGTTATCCTTATTATGATAAGAATAACGGGAACAGAACCGTACTGGAGATATTTACATAATATTAGAGTATAAAACATGTAGATAATCAAAGTTTAAGTAAATAAATAAAAATGTGTGAAAGGGATGTAAAAAGGGAAAGGGGTGAACACTGAAGTCATTTATTAAGTTTTCTCTGACCAACGCAGAAATAAAGGCTGCACAAATTTTTTCTGCCCACAAAGATTAGGGTTGTTTTTTTTTACTTCCCATCGCCTCAGCTATATGTTATATGCTATTACGAATTCCATCCGAAAGATCTTGTAGAATGCGATAGATGATTTTGAACGCTATGGTTTTATCTATTACATGATCACTGTCGACCAAATACGACAGAATCGAACTTTTTATTGACTTTACTTGTTACTTTCCTAACCATGACTATAGGGACTCAGCAACATGTTTGTTAAGCTGCCTAGTTGTACACCCAATATAGCTTTCTCTACAGGAGCAGCTGAACTAATAAATTAACATAGAAGTGGCGGAACTGGCCAGTTTGCCTTTTGTTTGAGCAATAGTCATTGCCTGATTAAAAAATGATAAACAAAGGTTAACAACATAGGAAGTTCTTCTGAAGGTTGTAGATAGCCTCTGGAATTGAACTTCACCACATGTGTCCCCTTTAAATTGGAGCTTCATGAATAGGGATTTCTTTTGAACGGTCATATGTTCAGATTCCGTATTCGTTTTGTCCATGTGTCTCTTGATAAAATTATGGAAGTAACCTATTTCCATCAGTATATTGTGAATGTGTTCAAATCACCAAAGCAGATCCTTCTAGGTTTGCTTGCATGACATTGAACTAAGCTTCTTTTTTTATACCAAAAGGGGGCAGAAAACTACGGTAATGTATGTGCTGACTCGTAGATAGGATTTTTCTGTACACCCTTCTCCCGAGTGATCCATTATGTCTTCTAATCAGTAGGACGTCTAGAAAATGTAGCCTATTTTCTTGTTCTTCTTTACAAGGGAAAGTGAGAGGTGGATGTATATCACTGAACTTTCTTAACTTTTAATTTTTGTATTATTTCCAAGATGGATGTAACTACCTACAGAGTATACATTGACAGATTCGAATCACTTTCTACCTACCGAGTTCTTGGCAGCTAATCAGTATCGTGACTGATCGCCTGCACCTTGAACGTAAATGTGGTCTCTGAGTGTACTTTGATTCTATTCATAATACTCTTGACTAGTGGTCTATGGAAGTGTTTGCAGAATAGTTACGATAAAGTTGATACGTGTGATTAGTTCACTGTTCAGCTGAGCATACACATAGTCCTAAGCAAAACATGCATTGAATATTCACCAATTCTCAGTGTGTACTTAGGTGAAACAGTGGTTCTTTGGTAATATGCACCCAACTTTCAGTTAGTCAACTCTCCTTTGTTCTTTATTTTTTTCCTATTGAGGTTTGGGCGACCAGAAATGCATCATTAACCTAGAGTATGCATATGGTTCATAGCCTAGTACATGAGTTAACCTGTTTATGGTTTCTGAGTTGTTTTCATTAAAGTCTTCGAAACTGTTTTTTTAAACCTATCATATAAAGAAAATTCGCACACATACACACACACGGCCATAAAAGCATTCAAATGAGAAGACGAAATCAAGCTGAGCGACTACAGACAACATTTGTTCACCTATTCCATAGATTAGATTGCTAATGTTATTTTCTTGTTGTACACAATGCAAAGTAATAACCCTAATCAACTTCATCACAATCGTTTATGTCTGTTTTCGTGACTACTACCATCGTCATCATCATCACGACCACCACTTCACCAAATAATTCATCAATGAAATTGTGTGCATTTTCTTCTAATGATTACATTAAAGAGGATAAAGCAGTAAACTGGAAATTTAGATGTCTAGTTTGAATTAAATAATGATGTATATATTTCGAAGTGAAGGGAAAACAGTGTTTCAATTATTATTATTATTATTGCTGCTGCTAGTACTGTGTGTATACACTAATTTCAGTGTAAACTTTTACTTATATATTCAAGTGGCAGGGAATGAAAGTAAGATATAAAGATGAAATCGAAAAGTGTATAAATAAATTAGTATTTCCCTTTTGTATACTTCTTTTTCATCTTCTACTGAGGATTGTGATCAAGATGAAGAGAAAAGAGATGGAACACAATAGAATGATAAATTTCGCATAGGCAAGAAATTCAATTTATCACCAAATTGCAGACAAGACTAGTGATGAACATAAAAGTTGAATCTATTATCTAATAGATGAATAAGAGAATGGAATAACTGATCATTCTATATTATTTATGTGTATTGCATTGAATGTCTGCTGTCAATTTTCAACTGTTCTATTAGTACTTAGTAGTAACATTTTGGGGTATATAAATTTCTAATCATTGAAATTCATATACCAACCTTTTATTGAATGAAAGATTGTTAATCTTTTCAATCTTGTTTACCACTCTTTATTAACTAAGTCTTAATATCGTCATCAGTTTAGAGGTATACTTGGTAAGGTAACTAGACTAAATTGCAATATTTGTCTATGATACCTCGTCGCACGACGTTGCCCGAAGTAAGTTCAGGTTGAAAAGATGCTTGGGGGCGCCACGCTAAAACATGACATCAATCCATGAAGTCTCGACTGTCCGTTTTGAGACATGTAGGGCAATGTGGACTAGTCATTTGGGGTCCGTGGGACAAGACAAACCAGTGTTTGGAGAGTCCAGATGATATGGCTGAGAACCGATGTCAGTCGCGCAGATGTATACACACTATTCTCATCTTAACCGCTTTGCTTAATCTCGTCATTTTCACATTGTTCCTTTCTCTCCTTTACTACTTTTTACTTCTTTTGACCAATTTTCCTTCTCTTCTCCATTCTCGATTTCATTGCCTTGTTACTTGATGTGCTGATATGAGATGTGGAACGTGGACCCGTTACACAGTAATGCCTTGTCTTCTATCGATCTTGATGATGACGATGATAATGACGCTTGTTGGAGAAGAAAGTATAAAGTAGAGGGTTAGTGAGGTTGTAGTGAAGAAAGGTGGTGTAAGATTTAATTTATTTGACAGAGCACATAGTTATACATTGGGATTTCACTATACAGTAAATAATGTACACGTGTGTGTTATGTCAAATAAACTAATATAATATGGAATCTCACATACGCCTTATTTTAATCTCAGTTGTTTATTCGTTATACGCTTCAACTCGTTCTCCTTTTATCTTATGATTTCATACGCCTTTGAATTACACTGTTGCTATTTCTTGGTCACTTATTTCGTCGCTTTATGTCTTGATGTAGGGATGTTAATTGTGGCAGATTCCATAGCTATGCAGTAGTCTTGTATCTCATATTTTTGTCGATTGACTAATTGACCATCATTAGCAACAATATATCAAATCGTAAACTTCGGGTTTTGCACAATTTTACGTTGTACCTCTACAGCAGTTATCATATGTCTTGTATATTGCATACAGAGAGCTCGTTAATAGCCAAAAAATATTGCATTCAATAACTTTTTTCATAATAAGTTCATTCTGAGAAAATTGGCTTTTATATGCACCATTCTGTGTACTTATCGTCTGATTAACTACTCCAATGAATAAATATGAGTATTTTCCAATCGAATTGTCTAAGAGCTGATTATTACCAGCGATTGAAATTAAAATAACTTGTGTAGATTTTTAGTCTTCTATTGTGGCTTGATTAGTTAGACCAAGTGACTTCAAGTGAATATAGAGAAGACAGTGGTGATGAAGATACCCAACCAACAACAACAGAAAGCTCCAACTACCATCAACGGGAGAAACTTAAAGGAAGTAACCTCCTTCACCTATCTCGGAAGCACTGTCTCAACTACAGGCGGCACAGACGAGGATGTCAAAATCAGAATCGGAAAGATAGCAAGACAGGCGTTCATTAGCCTGAAACCAGTGTGGAGATATCCTGCACTGCACTCATCATGTGGAACAAGATCCGGATTTTCAACACCAACTTCCTTCAGTCAAGTCAGTGTTGCTATGTGATGGCTCAGAGACTTGGCTCGTTACGAAAGGGATTTCCAATAAACTACAGACATTCATCAACAACTGCCACCTACGCTGTCTCGTTACTGAAGATCAGATGGCCAGAAAGAATAAGCAGCAATGAACTCATTGTGGCTGGCAACGAACCAACCAAGAAGCTATCGCTGAACGAAAATGCACTGGAAGGAAGTGGAGATGGATCGGACATACATTGAGGAGGCCGACTGGGGACATCACGCGTCAGGCCAGGTACTCGAGTGGAATCCTGAGGGGAAGCGACGAGTTGGGCGTCGGAGGTGAGGGTGACATGGAGGAGATTGTGCGAGGAGGAAATGAGAGCTTGTGTGGAGTGGTGGAGCCAGGTTCAGAAGATTTCAGAGGAGAGAGTGGAATGGAGACGTGCTACTGAAGCCCGATGTTCTATTAGGAACTCAAGGGACAAATAATAATAATAACTACCCATCTCCCTGAATTTATATACCCTCTCGTTTTGTAATTTAAGGGATTCTAGTGAGTGTTTTTTTTTGCCAACTGACATCATTTGGAAGGCCATTGAAAACCTGTGAGCACTGAACAGCTATTTATTCCTCGTATGGTACTTGAAGGTCCTGAGTTAGATCATTGATGGGGGTCATTAGTACGTACTGCTGAAGAGTTTCATTTTATGACGAAACAGCTGTCAAATATTCTCATATTCTCAGTGGTTCTCCGTCTGATATCAGTCCATGGTGAATACTGCCTTAATAAAGTACTTTTCTGTCAAATTCTCTGACTTTGAATATAATGTACATTCATGCACATATTGAGTGGTTATGTGAATATGATGCTTGAAATAGTTGTCTCAAAATTCAACTGATTTTAGCTTTAAAATGAAGAAAGATGTTGAAATGAAAACGAAATATTACTTGAAATGAAAAAGTGAATAGATAGGTAGTGTAAACAAGTATTCACGTTAGTAAAGTCTTTTTGGAAACGAACTATGTGACTTTCACCTTAATGAAGAGGATATTGAAAGTAAAACAGTTTATTTTGTGTTTTAAACACAAACCACTGCTTCAACTCAAATGGAGTTGACAGTTTTGAGAGTCGACTTGCATTGTATGTGGAGATTCTTCACAGATTCGTAGCTTGGCACTTGTATGCCATACCTTCTCATCTGGATATTCCATGTGCAAATTCTTACTTTCTTTTTTATCGAGAGAGAGAGAGAGAGAGAGAGAAGACGCACTGACCGATTGGCTTCCCAAAGGGTTTCACCAACTGTGGTCATTTGGTCTGTCGGATTGGAGCGTGGAATAAGTTTAATGTTATTTGTTATATTTTCTTTGTTCTTTGAAGTGTTTTTAGGGATTGTGTTGGTTTTCTGGGTTAGGTTTGTTATCACTATGCCCAACCTTCCCTGTTTATCCGGACTTAGGATTAGCCAGTAACCAGTTAACTGGGCTAGGTTTTTTTTAATGGTTACGCGTTATAAGTTAGTTATATTTATTTCAGGCGTTATATACCTTTGTTATTTGTTTTTATTTCTCATGCTTTTTTCTTTTAATTTCGTGCGATACTTGGTTTTGTTTACCCAACGTCTTATTCTTGCTGTACGATGAAGTAGATTTAGCGAGTCGTATATATATAAATTGAACGGGTGAATGACTTTTGTGATAATTTTCTTCTCTCTGTCCAATTCTAGATGGCATACACAATCGTATACCTCCGCCCGCACCACCACCACCTACTCCGTTATCGTCTCATCGACGTTGTCATCCTCACTATCAAAATAATAATGAAAATAAGCAATCTAATAATGCAGTATCACTGAAAGCCAATGCATGCATGAATAATCAACTAATACTCTCAGTATCACAGCAACACGTGTCCGTTTTGCATGATCGCCTAGTAAACTTATCACAGTTATCCGAAAATTCATTCAAAGCTTTACAAGTTCTATTGGAATCTGTGAAGAATGCTATGTCTACTTTCTCGTCCACCATCCCAGCCTCCTCGTTATCATCAGTCTTAACGTTATCAAAATCAGTATCAACTCTACCAACATCCGGATACTTCTACTATAGAAAAAGCCAAAATTTTCTGTGTGCTAATAATAACAGTACTGATGATCAAAAGTTGTTCGGTGTACATATGAATAATCGTAATAATCTGTATTACAAACAATTGATGCCTAAACGTATAGGTAAGATTTTACGTGGTTTATTCATAATTGTTCGTTATTACTCGGGGGAAATACGGTTCATTTTTTCAATCTGTTGACTGTCAAATAGCGGGTTAGTGTTAGGCGTGTTAGATCTGCGAAATGTGAACGCTTAATCTGCATTGTTTCCAGTTGAATATTTGAATTTCTCTACTTCGCGCTTTATTTCCGCCTTGTGTTCACCGCTTGTTTTTACCGCATTTATTAACGTTAATTTCTCATTGGTTATTTCTTCGCTTGTAATATGCTAAGTTATCTGCTTGCATTAAGGGCATTTCTAATGTGTATAAATCTACCGATTGTATTTATATGGGCCTACACTTTCATTTAAAGTTAACCTCGTCAGTTCACTGGTGTCATCTCTACTGTGTTAAATGAACGTCCAATCGGGAAACGTATTTCATTCTGTCTGTGCAACCAGATCAGGCGTCCGAAATCGAGTATGACCATATATTTTAACGGTTAGAAGTTCTAACATGGCTGAGGTCACCGATATTGCAGGAACCCACTTGCGTGCCATTACTGAGCTGCATAAACTTTCGCTACCAATAATTTCTTTTCAATATTCTTGTGTTTCACGGATACTATTAGGTTACAGTGAAATTACGCTGTCAGATAATGTAAAGTTTACATTGCAGTTTACTGTCATTTTTATGTCAGTTAACTAGAAAGTTGCATTGTTTATCATTCAGCGTCGATTATTATGTTGAAGGTTTCGCTTGTTTTATTTATTATTTTTAGCTACAAGTATAGTTTCATAACTTAATTTCTTTTCTTTTTTTGAACACATTTTCAGTGTTGCTTACTGTTTTATAAATTAAAGGAATGCATCCTGATTGCTATTACCAAAATAATGATAATCATGTCAACAACAAGTGTGTAGAATTACTTATCTTCTAATTTCTTTTACTGAACACGGCTGGAGTGTTGTTTCTTCTCTGCTTCTTCGTTTCGTCTTCATGCGATAATGCACATATCGTTCAAACTAAGTGGTACATTAATAAAGTGTGATACGATAGTTTCTTTGTTCAAGCTGATGTTTTCTTTGAGGCATTATAGAAAAACTCAGATTTTGAGGGTATTAGGTAAGGAAAATGTTACATTGGAAATGCACCTATGCGATTGTAATGCCGTATAAAAGACTGCATCCAACCAAATTTTCGAATTACATCATCTCTGGCACTGGCGAGATACCCGATAACCTATTAAAGAATGAGTATACTGCATTGCAGTTTGCTTTGTCTTACTATACAGCTATGAGGCATGATTATTGACAGTAGAAAATATGAAGGGATTGCAGGTTTTATCACCACAAATATCTTCGTAGAATTTTTTGTGTATAGTGGATTCACCGTGTGAGCATTGCTGACGTTGGATGGAGGGTACTAAGCAAGCAAGGCAGGTCAGTCAATGTTGGTGTTAACCTTCATCCATCGAGGTGAATTGAGAATTTTTTGGGCATGCCAAGCCACTGCCTACCCCGATATGCGACGTTGGCTGGTTTAGTATTAGGTTGGAATAAGGTTTAGGATGGCTAGACCAAGATGCAGCACCAGTTCATGATAATTATTATTATAAGTTGTCCTTTCGGTTCCTAGTGGAACATGGAGTTTCTGATACACGTCGCCATTCCACTCCGTCCTCTGCAGTCTTTTGAACCTCGCTCCATGACTGCCCACAAGCTTCCATTTCTTCCTAACACCATCTCCTCCATGTCTCCTTTAACTCGGGTGCCCAACTCATCTTTTCCCTTTTGGATTGCACTTGACGACGTGACCTGAGGCGTGATGTCTCCGAATGGTTTTCTCAGTGTATGTCCAGTCGAATCCATCTCCACTTTCTTCTTCTGCATATTTGTTGGGTGATGGGTTGTTGCCAGCGAGTTAGCCAGTCAGCGAGAGTTGGTTGTTGCATATTATTATTATTCTGATCATTTGATCTTCAGTATCATCGAGTGGGCGAGCGTAGGTGGCAGTTGTTGATGAATGTCTGTAGTTTGTTGGAAATGCTTTTCATGATGCTCCAAGTCTGTGAAGCATGATGTAGAAGGAGTGACTTGATGTTGTTCACGCTTTATGCTGAGTTGAGTGGAGTAGATCTGTACACTGATTTCAGATTGGTGAAATCTCTTGGTGAAATGTCTTGCTGTGTTTCCGATTGTGGCTTTGACACCGTCATGTGTGCCTGTGCCGTGTGTAGTTGATAGGATGGTGCCTATGTAGAGAGGTAGGTGTAAGAGACAACTTCGTTTATATTTCTCCCGTTGATGGTGATTGATGCTTTTTGTTGATGTTTTTGTTGTTGGTTGGGTATCTTCATGAGTTCTGTGTTGAGTAGGTTCACCGTAAGGAGGTGGTGTGTTGGTTGGCTGTCGTGTTGTGTGAATTTGTTGGTTTTCGTGTGTAGATGTTCGAGTTTGTGCGACAAGACATTTGAGACTTATGTGATAATCGTTGGTGAAATGCGAATCTTCTTGTGGTGTGTTTTGATCGGTGGAGCGAGCGGTGCAGCGTATGCCCCTGATGTTGCTCGTGGTAGTTTGTTGCATGATGCAGTGGAGTCTAGGACAGTTGGGAAGATGATGGGTGATAGTATGCGGTATCCTTGTTTTACTGCTGTCTTCACGTGACGTGACGTGACGTCACTTCAGTTGAGTTGAGTTGAGTTGGAAGGCGTGACTGAGCTTTCCATTGTGAATCAATCAGTTTGGATGTTGCGTTGTCATATGGTTGTTGAAGGTTTGTGGCACTGGAAGCGTAGTGTTGAAGCAGCAGCTGTCAAATTACTTCTGGGTGCAGTGGAGGCTGTTGGACTGTGGCGTTTTTGAAGTCGATGAAGTTGAGGTGAGGATCCATTTGACTGGCATTGTATGTTGTGTTGTATGATGATGCGTAGTGTGTCGTTTCAAATTGGTTGGCATATGATTTGTTCTCCCTGAACCCAGCCCGCCAGTTTCGTGTAGGACGATGAAGACTCCACAGCTGTTGTACTGGCGATAATAGGAATCCGATGGTTGGAGACTGTTGGTGACATAGCTGACTTTCAGTGACTACGGTGTTTGTGTAGTCGCTTTCTGGTATATTTTAAAATGTGGACCTTCTCATGGAGTTTCATCTACTTATTTTCTTTTGCTACTGTATTGTCGTTCCTTTTGTATGCATCTTTTCTTTCGAAGGTATTGTGAAATGTACTAGCCTTAAGTGTTATGGTTCTCTGTTATGTGCTGCGTTGATTTGTCGATCTGTTGTTTCTGAGCAGGCATAGACTGTTCTGCCATATTTTTCTTCGTTTCACAGTTTTATGTATGGATAGCGATAACGGAGCTGCGGTTTACGTGTACATTTTATTGGGTGGACTTGTACAACAAACTGTGTGAAGATGCTTCAGTAGATCAAGGAATTCCATGTCTTTTGCTTGACCTGTGTTGGTCGTCTTATTGTGTTTAGTATAGTAGCCGAAATCGGTCAATGAATATGTATCCTTTCTTTTTTCTTTCGGACTCTTGGTCTATTTCTTCTCATTCTCCAACTTTTGTCTTGTTGATTACCATTCACTTTGCTGTTGGCTGAATGGATGCATAATCTTTCCGGGTTCGTGGTTCATTATGTCTTCAGCCTGAAACCATTTTTAGTGTGGTATGCAGGAGGAATATCTAAATCCTTTGTCTGTATTTGAGCATAGTTAAAACCTGGTATGCTACCTGTTTCGTTGAACTTGAAATTTTCCTGAGTTGTGCATAACAGACTGATGTTTCATTTCACTATCTCAACTCGTCTACGCTTTTGTATGCCTTTTACTATCCACCTTTTTGTCACATGCTGACAAGTAGTTTGCAAACTTGAACCTGTTAACCAGATTCTGCGTTGATATATCTTTCTGTTTTTGTCTTATAGTAATAATGCCCTTTTTTACTCTATGGATTATCTGTCACATTATTCTTAATAATCCATACACTTGTAATTCCTTTTCTTTTTTATAATCGAGTATGAAAATGTATTTCTTTTTTATTTTGTTGTCTAGACTTGATGGAAGGTTCTCCACATTAGATTAGGAGTACATGATAAAACTTATGACTTCCTGTTGTTTCTGTTATTGTTTTACAATATTGTTTCGTTTTCCTTAACTTTCCGGCTTTTGTCACTTTTCTTTGGTTTATTGGCTTTCTCATTGGATACTAGACAGAAGAGTAAGATAGCCTGTCATTCATATTTTATCATTTTTTGGTGGATGAGATATCTTGAGTGATATGTATAAACATCTTTTCAAACTTGTTTTTTCTTCACCTTGCAATCTTGTTATATTTTTTAGCATTGTAAAAGAAAGAATATGATTTTTGATACACTCTATAAAGAAGTTATTTACTTTACAGTATCGGACAGTATGGATGCTTTTCTCCTCTTTTTGGTGGTTGATCGTCTCTTCGATTTCCCGATCATGTATTCACTTTCAGGCTTATTCTTAATCTAGTCATCCAAATGAAGCCGACAAAGGATTCTCACTGCGTAGTTCTTTTCAATTAGAAAGGTCGTCTGTTTCATTTATTCAAATTATTATTCATCGTAGGAGTGATGAATGTTGTCACGCTTCATTACATTTTGTTATATTGCTGTGAAATTTCTACATTAATTGTGACGTTTTGTGTTGATCTGCCATGTGTACAATGCAACACATTCGTCGGTCTTTGTGTATTAAAAAATATGTTTGTGTTAAATTCACAAGATAAGAAGTTTCGAGTGACTGTAAGGCCCACCCTAGCAATTACTGAGATAACCAATTACGTTTCTTTATTTTATGAACAACCACATTCCCAGACTAAATGCCGAGACCTGATTGATTATTTTGGCAGTCTTTTGGGTGTCTTTTAAAGTGACTCGAAGTTTGATATCAATGACTATTGAAGGGCACAACACTGGACTGACATTTTGAAAAACTGATGGAGTGACTCTTCCGGTCAATTAAAGTAGAGAAACTACTTCACCCGTTGAAATAAATAAACCTAATTGACTGTTTCATTGGTTACTAAGTTGGTGTTTGGACGTCACTCGAACTTACGAATTAGTTTGTAAACTGCCATGGTTGGGGCAATTAAACCACTAATTTTGCATATTTTATTGATTGAATTATGCACTAAACAGTGAGCAAGTCTGTTTCTATCTGACTACATAACGGGTCATAATTCACTCGACAAACTATAAAAACTCAAGTAAATCATTCAGACTTGATAAAAGAGAAAATTTTTTTCAATGAAGCAACTGTAGCCACTGTTGAGTTGTGAGATACATTACATAACAACTATTTTTGGTTGAACAGGAAGTTTATAATAGATGTGGCTATAAATTAACTTCATAAAATGTCTTCTTGGTAATACTTCCTCAGTAAATAACTAGTAATCTATTAAAAGGCGAAAATCAACGTTTACTCTTTCCTGGGACCTTTTTAGATCTGTTGCTAAAATTCATTTTATCTAGAACAATATCACAATAGTCTAAATCAAAATGACTTAATAACTTCAGGTTGGTATTCATCACAGACTGACTTCATTTCGAGAATCTCTGGAAAATTCGAAGCACTGTGAAGTTGTTTCGTCCTATTGAGGAACTGCTCAGCAGTGCATATCCATGGCCCCGCCGGGGGTCGGACCCAGGATCTTCAGGTTCTGCGGCCAGCACGTTACCAATGAGCTGCTGGGTTGGGATCCAAGATATTGTGTGACCTCTACCCAATGCCATCATTGAGTACCTGTCCTCATGTTCGACTTGGTTTGCCCCAGATGTCACGACTTCTTATTGGAACTTCGGGAATCACCTCTTGAAGCTAATCACCAATGAGCACTAGATTAGTTAAATTTTAGCGTTTGTGGGATTTATTTACTAATTTCAGGTTGGTGTTCATCATGGACTGACATCAGTTGGAGAAACGTTCGAAACCTGGGAGAACTGCTTAGCTGTTTGGTTTCACTATGATTTCTATGTAAGTCATGTGATAAAGTGGTGATCGAAATTTATGAGGTAATATGGGTCAAGTTATCACTGTAAAGGAATACCATCCAGAAATTCTTGGTAAATGTTTATACATAGTCTCCGCATGACTTACGTGTCTGAAACGACTGACTGTCAATATTGGACAATTATTGTGCATAAGTTTGTTTTCTATGCATTAAATCATATATTTTATTTTCGTGACTCATGGTATGATGTGAGCTTATAATTCATTTGCGTACACACATTGCTCGGACCATAAATAACAAGGATGGTGAGCAGCAGTTTTGTCTTTCATGATATAATCGGATTAGAGAGCAAACAACCCAAATCTCAAACTTCCCTAAAGACCGTGTGTGACCAGCCTCAAGCAGATTTCAGGTGCTTTAAGAAACAATAGCCTTCCATGGTGTGGGCAGCTGAGAAGTGTCAACTACCTGCACGCTTCCAGTAGTATGCAAGACCCAATCAAACATAACCTATCCTCCTCAATTATGTCTCCACCTTTGCCTGCTGATACTAACGTTAGACATCTTATTCCTTGCCTAACCTCTCACTATGCGACCGTTGCCAACGATCAGAACCATTGAAACCTCACTCCTAGTCTCCTAAGACCCCAAAATCGATTTCATGTAGAAGCTTTGAACGTCCGAACTGTATACCGAATTGAACAGCAAGCATCGCTTCCCAAAACTGTGGGACCTCTAGCCGTGGATGTCTGCTGTGCGTTTGAGACACGTATACAGAACCCGATTGTGGTCAATGAAATAACCTCCCCTAGTTATTGTAGTGAATTTTCGAGATTCACCTTAAGAGTATCCAGAGACGTAGTGACCAGATCTCGTGGACTGGCTGGTGTAGTCATAGCAGTAGATTGTAGAGCCGAAGTGTACTTCTGAACTGGATAGCGGTCAAAAGCCTTTTATGTGTTGTTCGACTGAATGGATCTGTAAGGACTAGGAAGGATCATGAGACTAGGTGATGGCTATTTGTAATCTTGGCTTACACACCCACTGACTGTAGTTTGTATGATGCAAAGGATGAATTCTATGAGAAGCTATCAACTTTGCTACAGAAAGCAAAACATTGAGATGAGGTGATAATGGCAGGTGACTTTAACACTCATGTGGAGCATGTGAGGTATTTTGGGATCGTTTGTTGCAACTTTTTCCGACAATCACTTTTTTCTTTCCAGCATTAACTCTAGGCCTAAGGAGAGATGCTGTCTCACATGTCGTCGACGGACATGAAACCAACGATGGATACCGATAGATCATATTACTATAAGGCATCATTCGAGAGGATCGGTGGGGATTGTCGCTGTTTATGGAGTACCAGTTTGGACTCCGATCAGGTATTAGTATGGTCTCTTGTGTATCTGCACCTTACTGTTCACAGGAGGCAATGTGGTCCATCTTTGCTCGATTGGTAGATGAGGACATGAGGTCCGGATTTAGGGAATAAATAGCTGAGGATTTATCTAAACATGACAGTGATGGTCGTCCTGAGGAAATGTGGTATGATATTAAGTTTGCTGTAGAAACAGCAGTTAAGACAAATGGCAACGTACACCTTAAGGTTATGAGATGTTTTTGGATTTCCACGATGTCGTCGGAGGTGATTGGTGTGAGAAGACTGATTCTAGCTGGGTGTGACCACGATGAAGTATGAAAGGAACTTACTTGAATGTGGGTTGACCAAGAGGTGTGTGTGTTGATCGCGAGCAATGGTAGTTGGCGAAAGCGAGAGAGATGGAGATAGGATGAGGGTTTGGAAACACTCAGCAAGTATTTGGGCTTATTAAGGATACCGAGAAGAAGACGATGGTTAGTGAAAGCATCCGCGAAATGGATGGGGCGCTACTAACCTTGGAGGATAGGTGCCTATAATGTTGGTGATAACACTTTAGAGGAGAGTTGGACTGGTTGTCAGCAACGCTTCAGTTTCCCGGCATGCAGTCGGTGTGAAGGTGAATAAGACGTAGATGTTGGTCCTCCAACTGTCTTTGCAGTTGATAAAACTGTATGGAAAGTGAAACGATGCAAATCGGTTTGACCTGAGAGTTTTCCATATGAAGTTTTGATGAATGAGTGTAGGAAACTGGTGATTAGATTGACGGGTGTACTAGGTGGTTTACTGGAATAAGAGATAGTGCCATGAGAATAGTGTACTTTGCTGGTCAGCCTAGTGTATGAGAAGGAGAGGAGTCTTCTTGTGACCTTCACAGGGGTATTAGTTTCACTGATATTGTGTTTGTGATAGTAGGGTGGGTAGTTATCCGCTGCATTACTGGAGCTTGAGAAGAGGAAAGTCGATGGAAGCAGTCAGGTTTCAGACAAAGCTGGGGGAGTTGTATCGATGATATTTCTACCCTCTGATAGGTTCTGAAGCAGAGGGATATGTATGGCTAATGGTTGACACTTGGTATATTGACGTGGTTGACGTGAAAGCAGGTGGTATTTGAGTGTATAGACCTTGATTTGTTATATGAGTGTGAAGGGAGTACTGAGGAAGTATATGATGCTAATGAAAGCTGTTTAGTGTAACTCACGCAGTCGTGTAAAGGATTGTGGAGAGTTGTTACGTGGAGTGATGATACTTAGTGGTGTTTGTTTGGTATATCGACTGTTACTGTTGCTATTTAAAACTTAGTTGTTGACGTACTAATGAGCAGATGTGTAAGTACATCTGACTTCACAGGGATTGATCTACTTTTGTAGGGGTTTTGTTGATGTTCATTGTGCAGGTTGTTTTATCCTGCTGGATGAATACGCTGACAAATTGCAGGGTCTTGTGAATGGATTGACCAGAAATCTGAATATATTTGGGATGGGTTTCGGTGTCTTGTGTTAAGTGGAAGATGATGCTTCCTGATTGGTCGGTAATCACTCTTAGATTAGTGATAGATATTCAAGTAGTGAAAGGTTTCTACCACTTCACTTGCTTGGTGAATTACATCAGCTCGAACAGCCTTGTTGATGACGAAATTCCAGCTTTGATTCAGAAAAGTCGTTTGGAGTTTAACAACTTGCGTCATCTGTGACGCTGACTGGAGAAGTATACGACCATCAATCAGAGAATGAGTATACGCAAGTGCTGTCCACTCTGCCCTGTTATACGGTTGTAAGATATGTTCATTGAAAGTAGAAGACATGAAGTGGTTACCAATGTTTGACCTTAGGTATCTTGGTAATATTGCTGGCGTTTCGGTAGAATCATCGTGTGAGCATTATTGAGGTCTGGAAAAGGGTACTAGGTAAGGCAGAGGTGTCGATTGATGAGGTAAATTGTCATCTGCGAGGTTATATATGTAGACTACCTGTCTGAAGTTCGGAAGACGAACTGGTGGTTAGAGACTCGTGTGAACATGTCGAAAAATGCGTCACAGTGGGTTAGATGTTTTCACTCACTTTCTTACATCTTTTAAAGCTTGAATACTCGCAATAACCTTCATCTTCAATTTGTTTATTCTCTGACATACCTCAGTTTAACTCTTTGTATTCACTTCTTCTTTGTATGCTACTGTGGCAAGTTGGACCGATGTACTTGTGTGCGAGGTTCTACGTTAGTTCTGACTATTTTACTTCCTCGCAAGTTTGAACCGGCTTGTGCTCCACGCCACAAGTGTGAACAATGAAGCAGCATACATATCTGCGTTTGAATGATTAGTTGGTTTATTTGCTAGTTTAATTGTTTTTCTTTGTTCTCTTTCAAATCTGTACTTTCCTGACTTTTCTACGATCTTCTGGATAGTCATTCACTAAATCGTGTTGTATTTTTTGGATTTGACCAATAGTAAATTTCTATGTTACTGCCCTTAGTCATTCATATTTTGTGTTTTAGTGCTCTTTTTTGCTTGTCTTCTTCAATTAATCACAGCTGTTCATGCTTTTCAAGTGTAGTTTGTATTTCAAACTAGTTTAGAATGGTCTTTATCATAGTTTTGATGGTTCCCCTGGATATTTGGACCCCATTTTGTCTTGTTTAGATACCTATTATTGTTTTCAGATTCATCTTCACTTATATTTGTATACACACATTCACAAATGATGTTGGGGCATGAGAACACTTCTTGCCTCATTGATGTACACACTTCATTTATTATCTTGATTGTACTGAAGATTTTTATATGTACATTTAGAGTGTATATCTTTTCTTTAGCATCAAATCAAGACTGTCTCCTTTCTGCTGTCCTGTATACCTCTCAATTTGAAGTGGAGGTTGATTTAATTTTCTTTCAGTCTACCAAGAGAAGTTATTGTTCATAGTTTTTGTTTTACAGCGTCCTGAAGTTATCCTTCAAGTTAGTTGTTTATTAGTTTTGTATGCACGTACCTCTAGTGTATGTAGTGTTTATTGTGTCTTATTATATTTAGCTTAGAAACATACATTTTTCTTTGGGCATCTTCATCTTTTACTGTGTTTTTCTCTCTGTTCTTCTCATTCATTTATCATCTCTTTAATTATATTTAGTCTCCATACTTAGTCGTCTTCAATGTCTAAGCATTTTCAGCAACAACACACAGAAAGATTCTTCTTAATTTCTCTTTTAATAACAAAATATCTTACTGTTCGTTGGTATTTTGTCTCTGGACTTGTATTCTGTTATTGTTTTCTTGGTGAGGGATGGGTGGGTGGCAAGAGAACAGTAATTATTTTTAAGGTTAGTGTTCTATACTTTCTCTTTTTATGATTTCCGATTACTTTTATTTGTCAGTGATGGTCTTACTGGAATGTAGTGAAATGATTAAAACGAGTTACTGTAACCATACTTCGAAAAATGCTGTTGTTTTTTCAAGGTTTTTTTGAAGTGAAATGTATACCTAGTGTGGTTGTACTGTGACTATAGCCCTATACATGGTCAAAGTATTTCATACTGTCACACTTTGCAACAGGTTACAGAAGGATAATGACTTTTTATTCTTCAATTATTTCTCCTTCCCAATCCCTTGAACATGCCTGAAGGAGCTGCTGTTATCATGTACTGATAAGCTATATTTCATATTTAAAGATGGACGTTTTTGAAGAGTGAGTGGTTCGGCAAGCTAGATGATGTTTACTTGTCAAATATTGAAAGTTTGGTTGGTGATCTTACCATTAAGGTTACTCTTTTTAGAGGATATGTTGGCGGTGTAATTTTATTATGGGACAAGAAGATACGACGTGTTTGTCAGAAGGACTTTACGCCGCACAAGATCATATCTGCTTAACACGTGCAGAAGAAACTGGTAACCGCCTGTCACTCTTGGATATACTACTGAGTTATAGGGAAGAAAGTTCAGCGAAGTGGTCGATATACAGGAAACTGACTTGGAAGCGGCTGTGCTTAAGTGTTTATAGACTTTGCTCAACATACTATTAACAAGGATTGGTAAGATGTTTATTTAAAAGGATATAACAGCATAAACCATTATCTAAATGAATCAATGTTTATACCGACTTTTTGTTCTGTTCTAATGAAAGGCGTTTATATCACGCTACCATACGAAAAAGACTCTTACAGCACACTTTTAAACGAAACCTAAGAGGTCTGCTGTCAGCAAAGCATATTATACCCTAGACTTATTGTTGTTGAGAAAACCAAACGCATGTTGCAGTACAGACCTCATCACTGTATAAATAACCGATTACATTACATCCCGCTGCATTTATCACTTTACTTGTATATGTGTGTGGCGCACGCGTCAGGAGGACTAATTAAGGTATATGTTTAAGGGTGGTGGAACATGTACCAAGATAGGTAAAAAAGCAGGTGAATTCACAAACATCGACAACCTTAGGTGTCAGACAACGATCTTCGACTACTAGAAAACACAGGATTGATACTAAAGCAGCCTTTACATTTTTGCATAGAAGCGACCAGACGCGTATAATTTGGTTTTCTGAAACGCTAATCTCCTGGTTTGTTCATCATCAATTTGTCCTTACACTAAAACCTACCCTAGTAGCATTTTTCTTATTTTTTTTTGACAAACCTATTATTTCCTCTTTATTACTTTTCTAAACATCGCATTCCTTATTGTCATATTTATCCTTCTACTTTCTCGTATGCATGGAAACCGCCTTGACAAGTAAGTGTGTGATCAGATTGTTTGAAATACAAGGTGTAAACACTTCATATTTTTTGGATTAGCTACTTCTAATAATTACGCTCTGCAAAAGGAACAGAAACAGAAAAAATGCCAAGGAGAACTACAGAGATATGTTAGTGGTAGAAATAAAGCGAATAATGAAAATAAACAAACAGTTGTTTATTTCGATGATGATGATGATAATGATGATCAAACACGGACACATCTCCATAGATGATCATATTCCAGATATTTAGGGAATTGCAATCAAAAAAGTGGGTTCGGACACTGCTTCATCTACTGAGGTTTGGGCAGCTGGGTAGTATCGTTGGCCCTTGCGCAATGTGTGTGACTCATTGTCTACTGAACGAATATGGAGATGGTTATTGAGTGGATTTTGATTCCACTTGCATGCATGACTCAGATAGACAGGGACTGAATCCACGGTGTAGTGTTGTTTCCTTATTTGACGATCATTGTGTATTGTAGTGGATGATGACCTGACTTGCGAAGTACCTGGTTTAGTTGCAGTGGAGCTGTGGTTCTGTGGTTTCAGGAGATGACTATCAAGCATTGGGTCACGGGTTCGTGGGCTGCCATACCTACCGAGGTTTGGGTAGCCAGGTAGTATCATTAGTCTCCACAGAATAGGTGTGGCTCATTGTCTACTGCACAGATGTACACAAAGTGGCTGTGTACGTCTCCTTTTCCTTGTCTTAGCTGTCCGATTGTTCGTCTGATGTTTACTTTAATTGAAGACTGAATTTGCGTTACATTTTGGGTGATGGTTATGACTTTTTTAACATTTGATTCATAATTCATGTTGTTGAATTCTATTTGTAATATGCCTTAGGAGTATTATATTAATTGTGACGAAACTAATGAGGTAAATACCTATAAGTATATTATCCTTCATTTAAATTAGTCATTAATTTATTTTCAGCTGGTCTACGGAAAATGTTGGGACGTATTGGTAATTATTAATTGTTCCCAAGATCAGTTTGTTTGTTTTATCTCGCCTATTTTCGGTGTTATTGTCGTTTGTTTATTGTATGTTTGCTGTATTAAACAAGCAGTAAGCTATTCATGTATTATTTTGAATAATGCACATTATACCTCATGGTGGATCGTTATTCGGTTATTCATTATATTTACATCAGTGTTTATGTACCAACAAATTTTACAGGCTTTTATAACAGATTCTTGTCATAGTTGTTGTATACATTTGTTTATACTCTCCATATCGTTGTCTAAATGTTCATTCCCTCCCCTCCCCCTCCCCCCTCCTCTTAGAATTTGACCTGCTTTCGTTTGGTTTTCATAGCGTAATATTATTTTAATTTTTGTTCGGTGAAATTTCTTTCCGTTTATGCTCGAATTTGATGTCTTTACAGACTTATTCTATTGAATAACAACTTACTAATATGATCACTTTAAGAATTAATGTTTGCGGTTGTCGCATGATGCAGTTAATTAGAATTGAGTGTATCTTTTCAACTTACCTGAACTATGGATGAATATCTTCTACAGTTCACTGGATCTCACTTTTGTATCAGCCAGTCAGTAGAATAGGAAAAGAATAGTGTTAGCAATTGTTTCCCTATGCCTTCAATAGTTTACAGCTTATATGTTGATAACCATAGCGTACAGTCAATTATAAACAAAGAATTAGGCAATTTCGCAGAAGAAAGTTGAGTATCATTTACAATTAGATGACTATTACTTTTGAATAATACGATATAGAATAGTCATTAATGGATGAAAAAAAATGCTGACATGACCGTCTGAAAACCAATACTATAAAATAAATCTTTTGGTAACGCTTCAACAATTCATGTAAAGTATCCCAGTAGGATATAATCGTTCAGTTACTCTATTTTCTTCATTTTGGAGGTTTGTAGGGATTTCTTGATTTCAAGGCGGTATTCATCATGGACTGCAATCATGAAATGACGAATCATTGAAAACCTGGGAGCATTGGACAGCTGTTTCGTTCACGTGTGGAACTCCTTGGCAGTGTCTACCCATTACCTCAACAGGAATCGAATCCAGAAAGCACCTTTAGCTTCCGTGATTAGCACTTTACCATTGAGCCTCTGGGTTGAAATCCAATTATTTGTATTTTCCTTTTGTCAATTCATGACGTAGCACGGCCATCATTCTACCCGATAGTTGAGTGTTTATCCTCATGTCCGACCTTACTTACTCCACTGACCAGGACTTCTTACTAGGACTTCCCATTGCATATCTGTAATTATTACCAAGAAATTGTAAGCTGTGAACATGACTATCAGTGAAGGGAAGAAATCGTTAATGCTTAGCGCTAGATCTGTAGGTTTGGGGTTCAATCCCTGGCTGGTTCGTGGGTACCCACTGCTGAGAAGCCCTATGAATGGATTCTTGATTCCTTTGACTTATTCTCCGTTAAGAATAGGCAGTTTGCTGCTATGGTTATTCTTCCCATGAATGTACATATGCAATGAGTTGTAGCCGACAAGCTTTGGCTAACTTTTTTCATGAGGTTAGATGTTAGGACTATCTTATTTCAGTGAAAAGTCAATGTACTTCTTGTTAATTAATAGTAATTCTCTTTATGAAGTATAGACGGTTAGTATTAAATATTTGGAATCATTCAGGAGGGAGCTCTGAACCTTGCTGTTATGCTAACTAGTAATCAGTCCTCAAAATAGTATGTATTTTTAAAGTGAATAGAAGTCAACAGCACCTTCAACATTTACTTTTACATCGCTCAATGCAAAATTAAACTGTTAATGCCAAGTTGAACACATTCTAGAGCTCAATTCTGTTGTTTTATAACAAATGGCTATCCTAATTGTATTCCTATTTAGCATTCGCTACCTTTTTTGTTTTATTGTTTGTTAAGTCTGTTAAATTACACTGAAATATGTTGCATACTTGTTATCATTTCACCTAACTTTTATATGTTTGATATTTAGAATGCACGAAATTCTATTATTTATGCGAAATAACTATCTTATTTTAATATTCTTGACAAGTAAATTACTTGTCTCTATATTGATTTTCACTGACATGTTAGTTACATTAAAAGTATATTGTTATTCATCTCGGATACATCATCCCATACACTCTACATTGATCTATATAGTGGTTGATATTCTCTTCTATGGTGTAAATCTACATCATCGATGAATATATTGGACTGTTGGTGATTTTAAATTTTGTGAATTTCCACGCGTTTACATTTTAGCCTAACATCTCTTTCTTCTTGTAGTATTTTAAGTGAACAAATGCTCTAATCTGTATATCTCTTTGTTTCCGCCTGCTGCTTGATTCCATTATGTGTCCAGTACTTTTATTAGTACGTCATGTTTGTGTGTGTAGGTGTATATTTAAAAGTCTTTTGTGTTCTACTCTATTAAATTGTATCGTGTGTTTCAGAATCTTGCAAATTTTCATAGATGTTCTTTTTCTGAATGGTGTTGAATGTTACTTTATTTTGCTACTAGTATCATTGTTGCTATCACCATTATTGTTATTTTGTATTCGTCATTTTATTCATTTATAGGTGTCGATTGGAAATCGTTAATAGTACCAGCTTGTTTACCAGTGGATACAGACTACTTTCCAGACACTAATCGTCTTCGGAGTGAATGGTATATACTACACGATTACCGTGTTGTACCTAGTGGTATGTCGCCCGATGAATGGGCATTAATGAATAATGAGTAAGTAATATAAAATTTCATGCATTTTGATCACTTGATAAATTTGAAAAAAAACTGAGAAGGATGACATTATTTCATGCATACTCTTTAGGTGCATACAGTCTTAAAGTGTAATGGTTATTAAAACGTTAGATATTTCAAAACTAGGTAATCAGCAGTCCTAATTTGTACAACAAAATCACTGATAGTCCTCGTAACAAGTAAGAGAATTAACTATGCAAAGGTAAGAAGTGTAAGAAAAGATTAATAATAATAATAACAATAATAATAATAATAATAGGTGAAGTTGCGTAATGAAGGTGAGACAGGATCGAATCATATCCATCAAGAGAGTGAGAAACTAATCACACTTTTTCTGTAGACGAAGGTCAGATTGAAAGCGTTTTATTTCAGTTGCTTCTGCGAAACTCAGTAATCCAGACATTTTCTGTACATTAATTGTTTTAAAAGCAGATGAGGTTCCAACCTGTGTCTACAATGTGTTTGGCAATTGCATTGGCGATATGCTTAGAAAACCGAATGGATACCTTTCTCTCCAGTTTACTGGCTACCACTGGTTCAGTGAGCATATGGTATTGTATACTGATACAAGTTTAGCTCCAGGAAAGCTCCTTCTCAGTGGTACTTTGATTCTTGTGTCTATTCGCTTGGATAATGCATCTCCATTAAATGCAAGGTGTATAATTGCCTTCTTCTTTTCAACAGTTGACTGTTTATTTCTCTCCATCTTTTTTCCATGCTTCATAATTAATCTCTTAGGATATCTATTCTCTTGGAGACACTTCTCAATAAAGTTGAGTTCTTCCTCCAACTTGTTAGCAAAACATAATTTCCTAATTCCGTTGTATAGTGTTTTGACTAGCCCCACTCCTTTAGCTGGCAGGACAGAAACTGTTATAGTTGAAGTATTCTCAGGTCCATGTGCTTTTGTATGAATGATCTTTTCAATCGTACCATCAATTCTCCTACTCAGTTTGAGGTCCATAAAACCGAACTCTTTCATGTTCATATTCCATCGTAAATTTAATGCTAGGATGATCCTCGTTGAGCTTGTCAAACAGCTCACTTGCATTTTCTAATTAGAAAGAGTTGGGGAGTACACAAGAGAAATGTCGTTTGTTTTTGTGCTCGAAGATATTTTTCATATAATCCTGTAGTAAATAATTGAAGGCTTAATCATTGTCTCAGAAGTATCGATGTTTTACATCTCGTCTAAATTTGAGGTCTCTATTTTCTCCATGATATAACCGAAAATCATCAGTTGTCACACTAAGGACGGCACTTCTGTATTGTATTCCACTGAAATCTAACTGTTGGTATTTTTCGTCTTTCAAACAGTTGATGATATTCTAACTCAGTGTGCTTTATAACTTAAGATTTCTCATTGGAATTCCGACAAATTGTTTCTGTAGTATGACACATGCGTAGTAGTCATAACTTATTTACTTTATGATTCGAAGGGATAGTTCGTTAGTTGTCGATATATGTTCATACAATCACTTGGTATGCATCCTTCGAAGTGACGTCAACGTTTTCGTCCATAGATTCAAACGGTTTGATAGGTTTTTAAAGTCTAAACGATGTAATGTTCTGGAATAATATTGTGTCGTCTCATGGTTAGTTTCGTTTGCCGTGCAAATATTACGGAGAAATTTACGTAAACCAATATCCGAGAGGACCAGTGACTGCCAATTAAAGTTGTAGTATAAAGCAGACGAAACTATGAGACTTATATATATATATATATATATATATATATATATATATATATATATATATATATATATATATATATATATATATATATATATAATTAGTATTATTACTTGTCCCTTGGGTTCCTAGCGGAATATAGCGCTTCAGTAGCACGTCGCCATTTCACTCCGTCCTCTTCAGTCTTTTGAACCTCGCTCCATGACTACCCACAAGCTTCCATTTCTTCCTAACACCATCTCCTCCATGTCTCCCTTAACTCGGATGCCCAACTCATCTTTTCCTTTTTGGATTACACTTGACGACGTGACCTGAGGCGTGATGTCTCCGAATGGTTTTCTCAGTGTATGTCCAGTCGAATCCATCTCCACTTTCTTCTTCTGCATATTTGTTGGGTGATGGGTTGTTGGTTGGTTTGTTGCCAGCGAGTTAGCCAGTCAGCGAGAGTTGGTTGTTGCATATTGTTATTATTCTGGTCATTTGATCTTCAGTATCATCGAGTGGGCGAGCGTAGATGGCAGTTGTTGATGAATGTCTGTAGTTTGTTGGAAATGCTTTTCATGATGCTCCAAGTCTGTGAAGCATGATGTAGAAGGAGTGACTTGATGTTGGTGTTTAAAATCTGGATGTTGTTCATGCTTTATGCTGAGTGGAGTTGAGTTGAGTTGAGTGGAGTGGAGTAGATCTGTACACTGATTTCAGATTGGTGAAATCTCTTGGTGAAATGTCTTACTGTGTTTCCGATTGTGGCTTTGACACCGTCATATTTTATTTGCCTTCATTTATTTAAAGATCTCCTCTTTTTCTGTATACTTTCGTCAGTTTCATTATCATTCCCTATTTATTTGATTTTTTTTCTGTGTACTGCTGTGAAGTGTGGCAACTTAAACCGATGAACTTATGTGCCAGATTTTACATAATATTATTGAATGGTATAACACAACATAGCGTTTATCTTCATAAAACCTTAATAGACCTGTTGTATAGTGCTATAAAGACCCTGTCTTCAAATGATAGGGGATCAGTCGGAACCTAACTTTATCTATCGAGGTTTGAGGTAGCGATAATAAGAGGTTCTGCTCGCTGTTTATTTGGTGCTATATGGCTCAATTTTGAAGCTTTTTACTCAGAAATTCACCTAGTTTCAATGCTATGAACCTAATGTCTTTTCGAAATCTTCAAACTCTATTTCTTGAATAATTCTACGGGAGTTTATAATAGTAAGTTAGGGGCGATTGGAGACCAATTGAAGGCTTATTTACGTCCATTTCACACTTCATATGGTTTACTACTTTGAATTCATGTGGATGGGTATCTTCATAGACTGTATTTAAAGTTTAAGCAGAAAAAAAGCAGTAGAAAATATTGCTAAGTTCCTAAACATCGTTGACAAACTGTATCTAAAGTGAATTTCATTTAATTTCTTTATTAAAAACTAGAAAGGAACGATTGTTTTCTTATTCGTACGTTCAAGATTGCTCAAGGACGGCATAGTTTGATAGTTCTACCGTAGATTCCACTTGTAGATATTATTTCTCCCTCCACTTTTGATCTTGTCGTGTAACAAACTACAGTCATCAAGAAATTAATTTGACACAATTCTTTCAATGACACCCATATGATGTTCATATGAAGCAATTAAATTTATTGAAGTCAAATGTTACGGTATCGTTTAGAAACTTAACTTTGGCTAGTTTCTGTCTAAAATTCAGTCAAGAATCGAAAATTTTCCGAGGATTCCTACTAAATTGTAACTATTCATTTAGATTTATCAGTTAAAATTTAAGGTAGAAAAACTGCTTCACAATACCATTACCAAAGTCTTAACAAACAACACTCTTGAATATCGATTATGAAAGCGATATCGCAACTGATATTCTCCATAAATGTGTACTGAAACATTTGAGCAAAAGGTTCCGCCTTTCGATCGTCTTCTAGTGCTCATGATATGTAAAGAGCAATCTGGTATGCTAGATAATGTTGTTATATGCATGCCAGTTTTCCAGAGCCTGTAGTTGAGTATCATCTAAATGATGCACGACTCGGTTGTTGAAGGTAGTTGCATTTGCAGTTTTATCATTCAAAATCTTATGGATTCGGGTTTCACACTATTGCTTGATTAGTATTCCTCAATCATGAAACCTATCTTCAAAAAGCAATATATGTTTCTCATTTTCATGTTTCAGACAAGATCTTTTTTCTAAACTGTAGTGTGTTCAAAGTGAGTTGTTATCCGAGCTGGGGTTTTATTTGGTGCTTATTCTTTACTTCTCAAAATTGTTTGAGTAGGATTCAAAGAAACCGAACTCTTAGAAATAGATTTTTGAAGTAAATTGACTTGGAAGCACTGGATTTGCGTTAATTGCTTGTTAGTAGTCCTTATTGGAATTAGTGAAACTAGTGTTCTCTTGCACATTCAAAACAATGTCATTCAGTCCTGAAGTCAACAACATTACTTCTTAACTCTTCAGGCCTAGTTGAATTTATTTTAATGCTAGATTACTTGAATAAATTGTTTATGGGATGTAACCGATGCAGTTCTGTTAATTTGGACTAGAAATCTTGAGTGGAGCATCCAGTGTGAGTACGATCAAGCTATAGTAAAGCGTCATGAATTCACATGACACTCGGGTAAGAACCTTAGTGATTGAAGTGAAATAGCAATCTAGTCATCGGTTGGGTTTCGGAGCTCAGTTGCTAGATCATCGAGTTGGTAACCTCACGGCCGCTAGTTTTGATCCCTCTAAGACCCAAAGTTTCATTTCACCTCCAATCATCACCTCACATTAATACAAGTCTGCCAAACCACATCTGTCACATATAGTTTAACTGATAATTGCCTAAGTGTTAACCAATGTTCCAACGGTTATTTGGACTGCATAAAAAGATTTGGGATACTTAGTTGTTAAGATGGTGTAACTTAGGGGATGAATGTTTCACTTCTGAACGCTGTTCATATTTTTAAGTTTTTATTGACTGTATTTGTAAATATGTTAGATTTTGGATCATATACTAAGTGAAATCATGACTTTCTTGATAGTAGAGAAGATTTGCTTCTTTGGATTAGGATTTTAATGAAATTTCATTCATCGAAGTGATTGGTTTATTTGTCTAGTATTCATTGTTTCTCTAGATAGCATAAGCATTAGTATAGACTTCAAAAGAGTCAACTGTACGATTATCTTCATGATGTCAGGAACACAATGGACATCATATCTGTTTCAAAATAAACCTATACAAAAATTAATCACTGTCAAATATCAGTGGAATAGACTGATTTGAATGATATCAGGGGTTGAAAAATGATAATCAGTAGAGCGAATAAAATTATGTTGCAAAGCTAAATTCATGTATCTTCCTCATAATTATTTTCAATTGGTCAGTCATAAATTTTTTGTCTTAAGGACAATCAGCTATTGGAATTCATGTATATATCTCTCTCTCTCATTCTCTTTGTCTATCTGTTGTTCCTATTTCTATTACGTTTTCCGAATAGAGAAGAATGTTTTGTTTTTCTTGGTCTTCATTTGTCTTGTTTTATACTCCGGGTGTTTTTATGAACTTCTCATGATGTTATAAGATAATCTCTGTGTCTATACATTGTTTATTTTAGTTGTTTCTACTGTTTGTCAAATATCTTTAATAGTGGGAAACAAGGCAAAGTGATTTTCAATTGACAAATTGTTGGTCTGTTTGTTTGTTGATTCATATAATGTTTATACATTTAACATTATTTGGAACTAATCTATTCTATGCTTTGTTTTACGTATTTGACCGTAAATCGACTCCATGCCCAATGGGTATAAAGGGTTAATCATCTGTAAATACTTTTTCTTCTTAATTAAATGACTGTGTTTTTCTGTGAATGATCGAGTCACGAACAGGATGACTTGTTCTTTTCATTTTATACGTTTTTGGGTGTTTATGTTGTTTCTCTAAGTGAACTCTATAGACGAATAGAAATCTGACTGATTGTAGCTGGCATTCTGTAAGATCCTATCCGTATTATATTGCGGTGGATCAAATCAGGGTAATGTAAACAAGAAGTAGTCTATTTAGTGGCTTGTAGAGGAATCCAGGAGGCGCGTTTTGTCCTATATTGGACTCGTCAGTTGGATGAACCTGTACCTAGTGATTGGTATTTCCTTCCAGACTCGAATCCAGTACTGGTCGCTTCAAACGTCAGTGCTCTAACCACTGGGACACGAGAGCCACCTCTTGTGCAACGATTATCAGTTGTTTATTAATACTTGAATTTTGTGTTGCTATATTGTGTTGAATTGATTGACTTCTGTTGGTAGATGGGCTCCTGTACGGATGTTTCGATACTGTCTGGATATTTATGGCCTAGTAGATAACGCTTTGGTATTTGAAATGATGACTACGAGGTTCGAGTCTTGTTGGGAACATCACTCACTGAGAGGCAAGCACATCAAACTAATGAGTTTCAAATAGGACGAGACGCGCGTCCTGGATTCCACTACCAGCAAGCATGCAGACTAACATAATGAAGACTCTGAAAGTATCGAGTCATCAGCATAGTAACTCATCTATAGAGGTAAAGCAATTTGACCCATTATGGCAACGAGAAATTAAATGTATCGATTAGCAATAAAGGGGTAGTGGTTTATTTTGTTGTAAGTGGTAGTATTAGTAGTGTAGATAGCTGTGGACTTCAGGCTGCAGTTTCCGTCATCTTTAGGACTGAAAGGAATGTGCTTGTATCCCAGTGAGTAGTAGTGTTACCACGTACATTTGAAGCTGATAGTGGTCACTTCAAATTCTGAAGCATTTTTTGGGGGTCAGCTGAGTCATGATAGTCAACTTTTGGTCAGCGTTCTTGCTATTGAATCTTTGTTACATTACTACTAGAAACCGGAAGACAGACAAAATCAATGTAGCATCTCGCATACACGTGCATCGGCTTAAGTTGCTACACTTCACAGTAATATACAAAGAACAAGTAGATATCAAAAGAGTGATATTGAGGTAGACAATGTTATGTGAGAGAATCAAAAATTTCAAGACAAAGGTTATTGGAAATATTCAAGCTGTAAAAAAAATCAAAGGAGGGAATACATCTGCACCATTGTGACCGGTTTCCAGTCATGTCACGAGGAGTCCTCAACCACTGGCTCCTTTCGTCTCAAGGACTCCAACCAGGCAGTCTATATATCCCCACATGACTGAGACTAAGAGTTCGAGACTTCATGGACTGGTGCCACGCTAGGAACTGGAAGCAAGTACGTCTAGCTGACAAGTCTAAAATAAAATGAAATAGATGTCCTGCATTTATACTACTGGTCAACAGTTAATAATTAACCTAATAGATCATTACATTAATCACCAATCTGAAGGGAAAAAATTGACAATAGAAAGCAATCAATTCAGTCCAGTAAGGTGAACAACGGGGAATTTCGAGGGTAAATGCAAATGAAATTCAATAAAACTTAAAAAATTGTCCACGTAATGAATTCCTTCATACTGAATAGATCATCGTGAATACATTTTGTAGTATACATTGTATTTTCTTGCATTCGTACAAGTTGCTTACAGGTTAGTCTTATTTGTATTGATAAAACGAATGGAGATTGAATACACTTCAGAATTTAAAATCCGTTATCTATCAGACGGTAGTAGGATAACCCTTACATAACCTTCTGTTATTTAACTGTTTTATTCTAGCCTTTTACTTCAATCTTTGCTACTGCTCTCCTGTAAATTATGGATTGTAAACTGTGAAGTATATCAATCTCTATTTGTCCCAATATAAATTACAACTAACAGCTTGTAGGCAAGTGAAGAGTATGCAGTAAAATACAATGCATATGGCAAATTTTACGCTTAACTCTCTACTATAATAAATTAATCTCCAATGGCTGATAGTAGCCATCAGTTTTTTGATTTCGAATGTTTCCAAGTCTGTCGAACTAACCTCTGGATACTGAAATGATGAAACGTAAAATTTCAGTTCCTATCCACTTTTATCTGTTCTGTTCAACATGGTAGTAATACTGCCCTTCCGTAATTAGGTTCTAGTTATCGGCTCGAAACTGAGTTATGTATTGAAACTTGAATGAATTACTCAATTACTTAATGTTATATTCATGACTTATTACTGTTCAGATAAATGTCTTTCGTAATTAACGCTTGTCCATGTGTTCCCATGTATAGAAACCACTTTTTACAAGTGCGCTTAAAGGCCAGCATAACAACTACTGAAATGATCGACCAAGTTTGCCTATTTTGTGAAAAACTATCTTTCTGACCGAAATCCAGAGACTTGATTGGGTATCTCACTTATTGGTAGAGCAGGCTTTACCATCACTTTCTATTACTGACTTACGCACTGGCCTTCGAATCCATTCCGCCTACCAGTCATTCGTTAGTTAAGTAGTATCAATAAGTTACATGCAATAAGCATATCTTAGTCTATTGCATAATTTTGCCTATCGTTACTGGGTCGTACTGCATATATTTTACGAGTAACTTTAAAGGCCATCCTAATAACTGTTGTAATAACCAATTAGTTTTCGGTTTTTCATCTGGGAGGTTCTTTCACAAAATGAATGGTGATTGATTATCTAAGCAGTTGTTAGAGTTGCCTTCAAACTCTGTCATATTTTACTCTAACGAATTGGCAGGAGTTAGTGTTTTTGTTTGATTAGAGCCAAAAAGTAGTATCTAAACTGGAGTGATTAAGAAATGAATATGTAAACTAAAGTTTGCTATATTTTGCCAATCATAGCTAATTCGTTGGATTCGCCTGCTAACTAACTCATCTATACCATCTACTTCATGCCTATGTTCGTATCGAAAAAAATGATGAACGTTGAACTCAACGCGCAGGTTGGCATTCGGGAAAGTAGTACTGTTTTTTACTGAAAAATCAGTTATATAAAGGAACATATGATTATAAAATGTAACGATAATACAAATGATTGCGTAACAAAAATATAGTTACTTCAATACAGTATTCAGAGTTGTTATAAGAGTTGGGGAATTTCAACAAAGAAACAAAATATATCAAATCAGTGTATCTAACTATAGGGTGATCAGTTTGCAAATGATTTATAAATTGCACGATCCATGTTGGCATTTTGCATGGGTCACACCTTGTGATCTCAGCTGAATTGTTTCCAGCGAAACCCTTGGTAACACCACAGTTGGGCAGTTTTAAAACTACTCAGCTGTGAGAAATGTCAGTGTGAATCGTGCAACTTGTGAATCATTTGCAAATTGATCATCCTACTTTAGGTACACCGGTCCATGCAAGTCAGGTAGCCAGATTTAGGCGTTCTGAACTAGTTTGGCTCTATAAAGTAAATTTTTCCGAGTACACCACTGATGAACTCAGCCTCAGACGAGCGAAACGGCCGTCCGGTGTTCAGATCACTCTGATCTGGCCGGTGAAATACTACAGATCAGCCTGAATAGTTTCTAACTACTCAAGTTATTCAATTGTAGTATCTTTCACTAGTGTATCCTACTAACATACAGACACTACTAGGAGTGCATACTTGGCTACATATAGTTGAGCGTAACTGCTACTCACTTTTCCGCCTTACTTAGAAAAGGCATTCTTGATGTTCTATTGATCAGCAAATAAGCTGCTTGCCGTAGCGTTCCTGATCTAGTTAGTCAAATGCTCATAAACTTTTCAATCTAAAGTAAGTCTGTTTCCTTGCTGATTGTTTTTGTTGCAAAGTCTTAAAGGGATGCAGCTTTGATGTGTCTGATAGGCTGTTGTTCAAACAAAAAAAATCTTTTCAGAGGCTTTTCTCTACAGACTGTAGTCAAAACATTCTTGTTTTTTGGTTATTCGTTTTGTTCGCTTATTGTTATTACAGTAAATAAGCATGTGTATAATGCTTTGACTTTTATTAATTGACTGTTTTCTTTTCATCTTTCGTGTTGTATTTTCTTTGAAAAATAGTGATTTAGAACCTGGTGCTTATTACAACCGTCGTCAACTGACGGCGCGTGAAGTTTTTCAAGAAATGGTACTTCAGAGAATAAGTCAAGTGAGTAATTTATTGTTGATATTTTGGAGGTCAGTCAAGATTCAAGGGTAATTTATTATGAAATCATAGTTGAATTTATATTGTGGTCTACGTGGTAACTGGCATTGGAATCCGGGATGTGCATTTCGTCCTGTTTGGAACTTGTCAACTAGGGGTGCCTACACCCCAGTGATGTTGTTCTCACTGGGACTGGAGCCGAGTACCCATCACTTCAAGCACCCATCGCTTACAAGTATGAATGAACATGGACTAATATCTGTTGTGCAAGCTATGGGTATTGGGCTCTAGTGGATAATGCCTTGACGTCTGAACCGATGAGGGTCCTAATTCCGAATGTTAGAGGGAACAACACCACTCACTGGGAGGCAGGCACATCCAGCTGACAAGTCCCAAATAGGACGAAACGCGCATCCTGGATTCCACTGATAGCCACCGAAGATACTACAATATTCAGGTTGTGTCAAGGCATCTCTATTGGAGCCCTACTGCCAACAGAGGTCGAGGAATTCGACCCAGTATAGCGACTTGAATGGTAGTTGAATTTATTTTCGCAGTCTGTAACTGAATGGCACTGAAGTAGAATTAAGATGGAAGGAAGTTCAAAGTCTCTATACTAAGAAACGACATCACTGTGTGTATTTATATGTAGGCTGGTTGGATTAAGGATCAAAGGTCAGAAACTCTGTATGATGAATACCTGAAGATCTGTTACGATGACTCCGATGTGTTATCTTTTTATTTACAGAGTTTCAAGGAGTTCCTTGCATTTTTATTTCCTTATTTCCTCCCCTTCTATGCACCTTTGTCGAATGCAATACCATTGTTTTTTATTCCCTTCTTTATGTACTGTTGTGAACTATCGCCAGTTGAACGGATACACTTTTGTGCCAGGTTATACGTTGATTAATCTGTCTATTTTTGAAATTGGCTAGGAGTTGTATACACTGCTGCACCGAATTCTTGTTTATGTAATACAGAATATTTCCTATACTGAAGACTTCGTATGCCTTAACTTATTGACTTGAGATGTACTAAGCATGCTTATCTTGATTGTTATGGTAGCTGCCAAGTAATCTTTCGTGTTCCAGCTGTTTTTCCTGAAAGAAGAGGCTTGAGTTTTGAAACTTGCAGATCATCACTTACTCATTCACAAACTGTATTTCTTGACGTTTTTACAAAATGAAAAGACAACTAAGATAAGATATTATGAGATATTTTCAACCAACAATTAATCCATCATAAATTTTTAGCATCATATCCATGATGTGGTTAGTTGAGGATGACGACAACGTGTTTGTTTCGATAATTTAGATATGAGACATAAATATCCCAATGTAGTATTCATGGAGTGGCACCAGTTGAAGAAACCATTGAAAATCTGGCAACACTGGACAGCTGTTTCATTTCAGTATAGGACTTCTCAGCAGTACCTCAAGCTACATTAATGTATACTACTCATTAGCGACATACTTCGAGATGGATATCCTGAAGTTCTACTGAGAACCCTTGATCTCTGAGACCAACTTGTCGTAAGTGAAGCAGATACTAACTGAAGACCTTGGTGGATAGTTGTGCTATATCGCGAATTGGCAGAAGTAGGCAATTGTAGATCATTGGACTGTGACCCAGTGGCTGAATGGTTAACGTGCTTACGGTGAATCTTGAAGATTTTGCTTAGGTTTTATGCGTGATAGAGGTGGTGGGTGCATATTGTTGAGGAGTCTTATGCTAGAGCGAAACAGCTGTTCAGTGCCTCCAGGTTTTTAATGTTTCTCCAACTGATGTCAGTTCGTGTTGAATACTACCTTGAAATAAAATCCTCGTATACTCCCAAACTGCATTGATAACTGATTAGGAGACCACTGAAATAGGTCTTTTTTCAATTATCTGACTTGAACATGTTCATTCAAATAAAGCTGTAGTGTAGTTGGTGTTTTGGATCTGTGATAAAGTGATCAATCAAAATTATGCTAATATGAAGCCTGTGATTTAATACACGACATGCAGGATTATTTCAGATCAACTAACTGTTAACCAAAACCTGACCGATTCATGTACATTAGTCTAATCCAACAAAAAGTCATCCATGATTTGAATAACTCATTGCTAAAATATTTAACGACTATCGAAAGTGATATCATCTCAAATTTTTATCGAAAATATTAGTCTCTCCTATGTTGTTAATATGCTTAACTGTGATGAATGCCAAAAATCATGACACTTCCCATGCCTAGAACTACGTGTCATTCAGCATTAAATAGTGAACCACATTGTAACATAACACTTTACCTTGTGATCACAGTGTAAGCTAGATCAATGCAGTTTGATTAACACATAGGTGATAGATCCATACATCAGTCACCAACCAGGAATCCATTTGTGTAATCAACGCTAATTTACACATTTTATTTCTTATTATTTATTATAACTTCATTTATATAAATAACTTTAACATATTCTTGTCTGTTGCAGTGATTATTGTACTTTAGCGCCCTATCACATCAAGATTTCATGTGAATTATTTCCACTTATCGTTTATGCATTCTGTAATTATCTGACTTCACTTTCTCTGGTTCACTTGTCTTGTTTATATGGTTAGTAGTTTTTTTTTCTACCTGTTTGCTGAGATTTATTACTTCACTTTGAACTTCTGTAATTACGTGCATACACTGTGTGCTATAGATTCATCCAAGTACTTTTTTATTCGGAATACTGAAATGCACTTCAGTTGGTGTTTTATATGTATACAGTGAAAGAGACAATCAAGCTGTACTTTGATGCACCGTGAAGTTAATGGCAGTTGTTTATACTGATAGAGATAAACAAGTTTACATTTGTTAATTACTGCGATTCTGCTGCCTGCTTCCATAGGAAAGGAAATTAAAGTGTATTTTACAACGCTTGATGGAATATATATGACTGGATTCCTAGCTATGAGAACGTTTTGATGCTGGATTTACTTACCGTTTATTTTTCCATCGAGTGTCTTTTTGATCAAGATAGTAACTATGGGAGCTGGACAAACTTTGCTCTGAACGAACCAGCTTCATGGTCATCGACTTGTGTATTACTTTCAGGTTAGGTGTGACTCATCGTCTCAGCTACTCACTTTTTAATTGGTAGCTGACGGCTTCGAATTCCCTTTGAAGGGATGAGTGCTCAAAGAAATGTAGATGATGTAGTATTTTCTACTATAAACCTCTTCACGCTCTAAGGCTTCCTCTCTTCTCATTCTAGCATCTCCCAATGAGCTGTCTGGGTTACTCTCTCTCTCTCTCTCTCTCCATCTCTCTCTTACTTTCCTTATCTTGGGGATAATTATTTTTAAAACCATCTGCACCCTTGTTATGCATAATTTATGAGTTATTTAAAATCCCACTACTCTTGCTATTCTTTAAGTATTTCAGCTTAAATTTTCATAACTCTTACTCTCACAAATATTATTTGTTATCTCTCCGCATAATATTTATTATTATTATTATTATTATTATTATTATTATTATTATTATCATCATCATCATCATCATCACCACAGAGTTTCTTGTTGATATCAGACAGTAGGATTCAGCAAACTAGTGGAAATGAGTATTAGTTTTCAATTAGCACAGCTAAATAATCAGATACAAGTTTATAATTTTGTTCAACTTTGTCATAGGATTTTTTATAGAGGTCTCTGTCTCTCTCTTTTTCTCTATGGCTTCATAGGGATTGAAATTGTTACCATAGACTCCTTAGTAGATTTAGAGTAGGCAGATAACACACTTCTGTTAAGTCACCGATAAGATGCAGAGATTTTTGGACACCTTGAGTGGCCTTTTTAGAATGTTTGGGAAACCTTTCTCACTACCACAATGCAAATCTTGGCTCTGGGAATGGTCTACGTTGGTGCCTCATCTAAAGATAGGGACTGAAATCGTCAAGCGTGTTAACCACTTCACTTACATAGGAGGGCAGGTCAGCTGTGATGGATCGGTGATGGACGAAATCTCTACATGGATACAAAGAACTCGCTTGGTGTTTGCTAACTTACACTATCAGTGGCTCTGAAAAGGTATCCTATTGCCTTCTAACGATCGAGTGTATTTCACTGTGTTTCGCTCTCTTTTACTGTATGACTTTGAAACATGGTCCTTAATATTAGAAAAACTGGGAAGTCTCCAGTTGTTTTGTTGCATTCATAGGACCATTGCTTAGATAGCATAAAGGTTTGATAGTGGGTTTTAGATAAACGAGGTGAGTCACTTTGTGAGGTTATATAAACCTTGGTTGGCATGTGTTACACCTATCTAGTCACTGTCTTTTTTGATGCTTACTTTACGTGAAGTGAATCTAAGGTAGAAGTGTAAAGGTGTCTGGAAAATAAAGTGGGACCATTTCTTGATGTCTCTGACTGTTGACCCCAGTCGTGTAGGGAGATGAAGACATCCAAGATGGCTTCTGTGAGATAACCGAAATCGATAGTTGAGGATTTTAAACGATATGACTGATAATCGATAGCTGTGATGTACAAATCTCCTCACATTATCTTCTTAACTACTTTATTAATTATATCTTGTTATTTCCTTCAATCCCTCAGCTCTTCCACTTGTGACTCGCTACAGCTTGTGGGTGTATTATTAATGTATCCTTAATTTTATTTCCTTGGATGTTGTTGTGGTGCTATCTTTGGTGACAATCTGCATCGTTATGTGGTAACGTTGATAATAACTGACTTACAAGAAGATGTACATTATTCTAGTCTATATTTCAAGTCTACCTCATATGTGTAGGATTATGCTATTATCAGATTGCTTAGGTTGATCTGAGTGGTGCAGAATTCGAACCGATAACCTGTTCGTTAATTGCTAGGAGTTTCACTAGGAGAGTTATAGTGTCGTAGGTAAGTTGATAATTGGCACTATATGCACCACTGATTGATATAAGTGGTTGGAGACCACTTTGTTTGTTATTAAGATCAAGATCTCGCCACAAGACAGCCGTTCTCTGGTTTAGAGGTGAGCTTTCCAACGGTGTACCATCCTTGATTTAGCCCAGCCTAATCGATTAATCAAGTGCTACCAATTTGTCAGAGTGAATGTTAACTACCCTGGTTAGTCAGTTGCATACATTGTAGAGTCCTGATTGCCTACTTGATGTCATCTACGGCGTCGAGGAGATCGTAGTTCATTGTCCAAACACGTGGGTTTTCAGTGATCAACCACCATAAAACCTGACAGTTGAGTTACACCTAACTGTATCATTCTCACGTTGATTAGAGTAAACAATTTATTTGTAATATTCAAGAGAATCCTTTATTTCATGTATCTTGATTTGATCATACGCTTGTTAACATAAATTTTAGGGATTTCAACTATGCCATGAAGTTGTTCAGCACAATCCGACTAGCTCTAATTCAGTTGAGCATCATCATTCCGTCGCCAGTATTAATTCATCGAATAGTACTGTCAGTAGCAGTAGTAATGGCAGTACAACTAATAAAATTTTACAGAATGAAAATGCTTCAAGTAACATTTCACCCAATGATAACAAATCTCAAAATAAGTCACTACTTAAACAAAACTGCGAACGTCGAGATCAGAGGAATATGACACGCACTACTCCTCACATAACATACAATAATAGGATTTCAAATACCACCGCAAATAGTGCTTCACCTGCCGTCTCTAACACTAATACTAGGCGGAGTGGTAATGTTTTGACTAGTCGAAACCCTGGACCTCAACTGATGAAATCATCGCATCATTGTCATCCAGCTCGGATATCATCCAAGGTGAACCATAACAATAATCCTCAATGCTTCAAAGGCTCATGTATGACATCAACACATAGTGGACGTGTACTAGGCCTTGGCTTGTCGACAAACTATCCATCCAATAGAAGTGGAAATCAGTCAACAGCCAGTGGTAGGGGAGCAGGAGGAGGGTTAACAGCCACAGCATCAATCGGATCAAGAAGTATTCATACTGTTCATAACAGTAGTACAACGAATTCGATTTTAAGTCCATTATCGAAATTCGGGGATACTGATAAGCTGTTAAAGGTAAGTTGTTTGTTCTCATTTAAGTTGTTGATGGTATATATTCTAATGATTTGTTTCTTTAAATTTATATTGAATTACTTAACCAATATTTTTGATCGACGTTTTTCTCTTTTTGTTTCGTTACTTTTGGATACTGAGTGACTTCCAATTATTCATGTCAGTTGATAAAGTATACAGTTTATGCAGTTTTTTCTTTGCCGATCATTTACTTAACCATTAATCTTGGTGTTGAATAGATCGTATATGCGCTCTAAAATTTTTGTATGCCAAAAAATCACAACTGCATTTTGTAGCGGGATTATATTACTGTCATGATGAGCTGAGAATTTCACAACAATTCACTTTGATCAGTTTTCGGGTGATTTGAATAATATAGTGCTGAGTTGACCCCGATGAGCAAGTAAGATACTGACTGAGTAATCATTATTGATTAATGTGATTAGCTTCTCACTACCCATGTTTTGTCTTTCACTTCTACGATTATCATCTTTTGAAGTTTTTCGCCTAGAAATATGATTTTTGGCATTAATTTTTGTGTATGATGCAAGTTGTAACTCATGTAGAGATTTTGATCCACTTCAATCAGAATAAATGAGTTATCTACAGCTGACTGCATTACAACTTTGTTATTGATTGGAAAATTATCTTTGCACTAGATGAATTTCGAAACAACATGTTGAAGAGTATTCATACTTGCGGCTGGATTCTCCACTTTTCTGAAGTTTTTCATTAACCTTAGGTTGTCTCGTGTTAAAGTTTTGAGATTGATCAGTCGATTCTTAGGATTCTGGCTTAAGAATGTATGCAGTTGAGTAAATTTGGTTATCTGGTCACCAGTTCGAACCCATTTTCTCTACTTCTTTCCATTTGCTGGACTGGCAATGTTTAGACTACGAAGAGGAAGAAGAACAATCATGGAATCTTGCTTCGTGCATGTTTAATTAATAAGTGGTTACTACTAAATTGAAGCGATTTAAAATTCTACCTTTATAAAACATTTTAAAGAATGAATTCATTTACGTATAATTTAGAAGAACAGATCAAATTTTAGGATGAACAGTAATCGGGTGGAGGAGAAGTACATGTTTTGCTTTCTAACTAGTACTAGTACTATTACTTTATTTTGTTGGTGTTATTATACACTTTTACATTTGTTTGCGTTGCTAAATATCGATATTTCTCAAATGTTATGGTTAACCACCCAATTGGTCAATCAATTTGTCTTTATCCATCTTTGGACTGTTTTGACGTGATGTGTATTGTTTGTGTACATGAATTTGGTTAAATGAAGTGATACATATCGAACTATTGCCTACCACTGATTGAGGTGTGTTAGTTTATGATTAGGCTGTACAAAGGTGGCTAAAGGAGGCGGATTCGAGGCATAGAATTAATCCACAAAGTCTCTGATGATTGGTCTTGTCCATGTGGCGGAATGTATACTTTTAGGTTGTGGTTCACTTGACAAATAGAAACTTTTTGGTGGAGTCTTTTGATCATCTACGTCGCGAACCGATCTCAGTAGTGCAAATGTATTCATACTCTAGTTTCAATTTAAATCGTAATTTTGAGTTTTTTTTCCTATCTTTTTAACATCTACTTCTTGCCATCTTATGACTTTCTGCAACTTTTCGTCATACCATTCCCACTTATTTGTAATTCATCTCTTATCTTGATATTCAAATATGATATGTAGTTGGTTGAATCGTTTTTCAGTAATGGAATGTTTTATGGCGATATTGAACACCACAAAAATGCTTACTCTTGATAGTGTTTTGAATTTTATTTGATTGATGGAAACTTAAGTTGTATTTGCTTCTATGACTTTTTTCATAATTTTAAAAGTTACTGAAAAGATATCGGTAAATTCTTCTCATTCTTGTTGAGTTATGCCTGGCTGATCTAAGCTTCTAACTACCAACTATTAAGTCACAAATTCAAAACTCTGACCCATCTGTTTTTATCTGGATAACCTGATGCTAACTGGTGTATTATAAGCTTGTACGCATTAAATGCAGTTCATTGTTTAGTATTTGAACCCGTAGTGCGATTCTGAATTGTATTATTTGTCTGGTTTCCGAATAAGATGTGTCAGCTACTTCATTTACATGGGGAATTGCATCATCTCGAACAGATTGGTTGCTGACGAAATCTCAGCCCGGATACAGAAGACCCATTTGGCACTCGCCAACTTACGTCATCTGTGGACCCAACTGGCTAGACATTCTACTATCCATAAAAGGATGAGTATACTACGCTGCAGTTTGGTCCTACCTGTTGTGCGACTGTGAGACATGACCATTAAAAACAGAAAACATGGAGCGATTACTGAGTTTTAATCACAGATGTCTTCGTAGCATTGCTGGCGTTTGATGGAATCACTGTGTGAACAATGTTGAGATCATGCGAAGGGTACTAGGCAAGATACAATGAGGTTGTGGACCTTAGTCGACTGAGATGGCTTGGACATGCGCTGCGCACGTCGAACGACCTCCTACCTCGATGTGCCATGCTAGGGGAAGTTGGATTAGGTTGAAACAGAGTTCAGGGTGGCCAGACCAAAACCTGACATCAGATGATGAAGCCTCTAACTGTTCTTCTGAGCTGTGTTGGTAGATGTAGACTGCCTGGCTGGGGTCCTTGAAACGAAAGGAATCAGGTTTTGAGGACTCTCGCTGATGTGACTGAAGTTGGTCACGATGGCGCAGGTGTATTCACTCCTTGACATTTTCTAAAGCTTGACTATTTGCACTATCCGTTTTCTTCACGTTGTTTATTCTCTCACACAACTTTTTCTACAGTCATATCGCTCTTTCTCTGCCCATCTGTTCTTTGCGTCGTAGTGTGAAGTGTGGCAACTTTAGCCGACTCATTTGTGTGCGAGGTTCTACTTTGATTTTGTTTGTCTCGTTTGCGAGACAACTTCAGCGGCTTCAATAGTTTCAATTGAGAATAAACTGCCTAAAACTGGTCTGTTTAAGCACGTTGCGATTTATCTTAGGTTCATACTTAAACAGTTCTAATAATATGTTTGTTTAACTTTTGAAAATCTTGATGAAGTTGTGGTATAGTGCTTTTTGTAGTCGTGGCTCAATCCATTAAGAATTTAATTTTCAACTAATGGGTCACGGGTTCGAGCACCGCTTCATCTAGCTAGTTTTGGGAAGCCAGGTAGTATTATTAGCCTTCACATAATTGGCGTGGCTCATTGCCTACTGCAGGAATGGGCACATAGTAGCTCAGTAGATTTCAGTATAGTCTTTTATAAAAATCGATCTTCATCCAGTAGGTAACAAGTTAGAAAGCAACTCTGTTTATTGAGATCTCACAAAGCCATAAAGTACCAATGTCTCCGGTCCATCGGTATGTATCAAAATGCTAAAATGTTTTAGTGTTTTTTTAACGAGTTATAAGCTGATTCTTATTCCCCTGTTGTGATGCTCTTTAGTGAGTTATGCAGCAGTGTATTCTACTGATAGCTTATTTACGAGTAATCATTCAAGGTGTGCATAGGATTACGAAAATGTTTTGATCACTTCAACGTAAGTTTTCTGCATATGTAAGGTGTTTTCATCTTATCCTTCTGTTTGCCAATTAAAATCCATCTCTTTATTTGTTGATTCCAATGTGTTATGTGGTATTTGGAGTGAGTTTGTTTTCTGCCTAAGAGCGACATACTTGTAGTAAGCACTTATTTCATTTTTCCTTCCCATTACCTTATCTCTCTCAATCTATCTTCTATCCACCACTTGATGTTACTGAAGCAAAACTGTTTGCTTAGTTTCTTTTTGCTTTGATAAATAAATCTGCTGTAAATTGAAAATAGGCAAGAAAAGAAGCCACTCTTTGTCCTCTTGTATTCCGTAAAAAAATTTTTCGCTTTTCTAGAAAACATCTTTCTTCCAGATTTAAGATCTTTATTTTGTTTCATTGTAAGGTATTATGATCGCTTTATGCATCTCCAAATATCTTGAAATACTGTTGAGTAGCTTTCTGGAGGTGTTTTTTAGCTCATGATATTTTGATTGGAATGTCGACTGATAGCTGCTACCTTGACTTGGTGATCTGGCTTGCCTATCACAATGATCCAACTAGATATGCCAGTAGAACGCTTGTCCCCTCAAGGTCCTACCATACCAGAAAGGTCTTTTGGATAGTGGTTCGACAAAACGCAATTACCACTGTAGTGTAAACTGCTACACTATGATGGGTGTCTGAAGGCTCTACGATGCTATGACAGCAGTAATTTGTTGATGCTGCCTTCCCTATGGGAAGAGGGGTTAGCAAATGTCGGCCCCAGAAATAGAACACTTCCTACCACATAGCCTTCCGGTGCTGGGGTTTTGGGTTATCTCTATCCCACATTAGAATAATCAAATTTCATGCCAACAATCCTGCAGTCCCACAAATCTTTTTCTCTCTCAGTTGTCTGAAAAAGAAATACGCTAACATGGCATGAGCAACCGGAAGTTATCGTTTACTGATACGCTTCCAGTAGTACACAAGACCCAATCAAACATAATCTCAATTCTAATTCTTCCTTTACCATCCATTCCTGATACCAACATTAAGCCTCTTACGCCTTACCCAACCTCTCACTATGCGACCGTCGCCAACTATCAGAACCATTCGAACCTCACTCCTAATCTTCTGAGACCCTAAAGTCGATTTCATGTAGGAGCTTTCAACGTCCGAACTCTATACCGAATTGAACAGCAAGCATCGCTTCCCAAAACTGTAGGACATCTGACCGTAGATGTCTGCTGTGTGTTTGAGAAGCGTATACGGAACTGGATTATAGAAACAGAGGTTAAGACAAATGGCAACCTACACCCTAGGGTTATCAGACGTTTTTAGATATCCGCGACGTCATCGGAGGTGATTGGTTCTAGAAGACTGATTCTAGCTGGGTGTGACCACGATGAAGTGCGAAAGGAACTTACTTGAACGTGGGTTGACCAAGAGTCTGTGCGTTGATCGCGAGCAGTGGTAGTTGGCGAAAGCGGGAGAGATGGAGAAGGCATCAACGTTTGGTGTCATCAGCCAACCATTCTGACTCATTGAGGATACTTGCAAGAAGAAGGCGATGGATAGTGAAATCATCGCTGTAAACGACGTGGGTCTGATAACCTTCCATGACAGACGACTAGAACGTTGGTGCGAACGCTTTCAAGCACAATTAGATTGGGGCCCAGCAACGCTTCAGTTGCCTAACATTCAACCAGTCTGAACGTGAATGGGACGAAGATATCGGTCCTCTAACTTTGCTTGAAGTTGCGAAAGCTGTATGGGAACTGAAGTGATGCAAAGCTGTTGGACCTGAGAGTTTGCCACATGAATTTTTCATGGATGAAGGAAGAAGCTGGTGATTAGATTGACTGAGGTACTAGATAGTGTATGAGAATGAGAGATAGTCCTATCAGACTGGTGTACTTCACTGGTCATCGCAGTGAAGAAGTCTTCGTGTGACCCTCGTAGGGGATTTAATTTGACGAATATTTTTTTTGCATTTTTGAATGAACACTGACAAAATGCATAGTGCTGTGCACAATGTATGTTGTGTCTTGAGAATTTTTAGGTTGACTTTACTGTCGCCAAAATTTAAATTGCTACCCCATGAAAGGTTTTCTTTCATCTTTGCTTCATCTGACATTATGGTGTGAGATGGTTCACCGTGATACCGAAAGGTAGGAAAATATAGATTAATTGCCATCAATTTACTCCACGTGCAACACCATTGTTGAGATATCGAAGTGACTGATATCTGACCTTAAAATGGAGTCATAAAATATGAATGACTAACGAAGGCCATTCTTATGAGGCATTCACCTTTTCATGGCGTCACCAGCATGACATTCTGTTGAATCATTATATAAGCATTGTAGAAGAAAACCACTGAAAACCGTGAAACACTTGATAGTAGTTTCATTCTGTTTAAACATTGAGAAAGACATGCCTGAATACAAGATTGGAGTGATGACCTCCAAATCTTGCATTACATTCGTTCACAGTCGTTGACTCCCGCCAAACGGCTACATATTGCATCTGTCATACATTATATTCATTGTCTCCAGGCATCCAACACAAAGCAAACTGCATTATGGAAGTGAGAAGCCCAGCTTGGTATCACACTACAGAATATTCGATATCATTCAAACACCAATATGAAATTTTTATTACTATACAATGGACAACTAATATATTTAACTTATTTAAAATATTTGTGGATGTTTTTTCTAGTTTACGAAATTATTCACCCATGGTAATGTAAATTAAGTAAAAATGAGGAAAGGTGGATATAAAAAGTTTTAGTCGGTTGTTGACTTGCTTGCCGTGTTTACCTCAGTCAGAAGACTTAATCAAAGGCTTTTTGGACTGATATCAATTGAAAAACCATTGAAAACCTGGAAACACTGGACAGCTGTTTCGTCCTAGTGTGGGACTCCTCAGTAGTGTGCCCCCAGGACTCGTAGATGCGCACTGCTGAGGAGTTCCATACTAGGATGTCAGTTTATGATTAATACTACCTGGAAAGTTATTTGTTAATGAGGTTAAGTCGTATTGATACCTATTTCAGTCATACTATGAAGCTTTAGCTTATTGGTTCACACTTTCGGCGCTCAATCAGTGGGAGACGAGTTTGAACTTTACTCTGACTACTGAAGTTTGCCTAGTTCAGAAAACTTGTCACTGTGTTGGAATATAGTGACTCACATTTTCTAGCTCCCATCAGTTTGCCACACAGTGCATCCTCATCATCCTCCTACGCCATGAATTGGTCCTATCTATTCTCACTTCAATTAGGTTAACTTCGGAAAACTTTGGTTTATCCATCTTGAAGATATGAATGGGGATAAATGGTGCTCACTGAATACATTAGGTAATTTTAGCGAAATAATTGTATTTTGTAAGTGTGGAAAGTGTGTGTGTGTGAAAGTGTGTCGAATAACTTGATCATAACATGATTACCGTGAAACTTGAATATCCTATGCTCGATCATATTTTAGGTAGTGGGTAAGTACTGTGTACTTATTCGTCAATAGGAGCGATAGCACTTTATTTAGACCTCGGAGAAGAACTTTCAACACACACACACACACCTCCTACTCCGTCCCTCTCGTCTACCCTTTTAGACTAGCTTATCAGGGAGCATTGAGTTTTTTCAAAAATACGGTAATCTAGTATGATTTCAAAGTACTTTACATCATAGCTTGTCATCAATTGGAGCACCATTAAAAACTCAAGATCACTACACATGTCTTGTCCTAGTTTAGGACTCGTCAGGAGCGCATACCCACGACTATGTGTGGTATCGAGACCAAGATCATCAGGTTGATCACATTACCATTCAGCCACTAGGTTGGAATTCAACGATCGAAATTTTCCTATTACTACTGCGAATATGAGGTTTAGCTCGTATTTATCCTTATTAGGGTTAATTCGAGTTTAATTTTTAGGAGCCATTAAATTAAGTTACAATCAACTTATCAAAGTTATCATAATTTTCAACTTAAAAGTACAAAATGTGAACTTGCGGTGTGTGCGCGCAGAATTTTCGTAGTTTGTTTTTTGGTAATGTAAATTATTATCTTAGTTCGCTCAAGTATATTTTTGTTTTGAAAAATCTCTCTCATGTCCATCTCTTTCTTTATTCACATGTCGATAACAAATGTATTCTGTTGGTTCCATTGTTTTACTGAGCAAAGTTTTATCTCAGTATTGTTATTTCTGAGCATAAATCACTAACCATCACGTATACATGAGTTTAGCCTTCTGTTTCTGATTCATGTGTGTGTGTGTGTGTTTGCATCTGACTGTTCATTAAGGTTAACCACTGTACCAACGTCTGTTGTGTATTAAGATGGTCAGAATGTCACTAGACCACACAAATATTGCCAAATTGAAGTTGAACTTGAAATTATACTCATACTGAAACATGTTCAAATAATGTTCGCATTGTGATGAATTAGGTTTCCAAAAGAGTTTCACTCATTCACTATGATTACTATGTGGCATGAAAGTGCCTGATCGATAATCCATTATGCAGTCAACCTTTTATTATTGTTCCTGTCATTATATCATACAGTTTAGAGACCTCTGTATAGGAGCCCATCTGCCAACAGATGTCGAGCAATTCGACCCAGTATAGCAACGGGAGATTATAAGTATTGAGAAGAACAACTGATTCCCTTTGCACAAGAGGTGGTTCCCAGTAAGTAACGCCTTGGCGTTTGAAGCGATGGACATTGGGTTTTAATCTCACTGGGAACGACACCACTCATTGGATGCAAATACATCCAGCTGACGAGTCCTAAACAGGACGAAATGCGCGTGCTAGATTTCAGAGCTAGCCATCAAGCAGATGTCAACAAGAAAAATATGCGATGACCAGCTGGTTACGAACAGCTGTATCGACTTACAACCAGTTATAACTCGGTGACACAATATTCATTCAAAATGAGGACCTACTGAGATCCCACTGTCTACCACAGTACTATTGATAATTGCTGCATCCTGGTTAGGATTTCCTTAGTAGCGTATACTGATGACTGTTCGTACGATTGAATCCAAGACTGTTGAGGTGAAGTTCTAATGAGAGGAACAATGATCTATGGAGTCAATCAAATGAAGATATTGGATAATAGTAGACATGCATCGTTCAGGTGTCCTAGAGTCAACCGAAGCATATGTTCAATGCTGTTTATTTTAGTGCTAGTCCTTTGATTGATATTTTTTTGAACCACAAATGGTATACTTTCGGCTTGATTTACGTATTCAGTGGCGATGATGATGATGATGGATACGAAACTATCAACCTGAAATTTGTTAAATAGTTTTCAACTTCAATTTAAATAATATAAGCAGATGGTTGAATTCTATACAAAATAAATTCCAATAACAAAGAAACAATAGTCAGTACATAGATAAACGATAATCACACTATAATCCTTGAATCAAATTAATAATCAGTTATCAGAATTCATTAATCACATTTACCAGATAATAACTGTGGCAAATGTATTGTGTTGTTTCTTTTTCTAAAAACAGAAAGTTATTCAAATGAAGTTGTATCGATTTTTTTGTGTTTGTTTGATTAGTGCTCAATTATCAGTAATCAATTTTAAAAAATAACCACAAGGATTTGGTTTGTAAATAAAACATCCAAGGTAAAGGAAATATAAATAGTTATTAGTAAACTACTAACGTGGTCATTGTAACAACTGAGGGATCCTGGGCTGTAGATCCCGCATAGGGTTATAGGTGTCCCCTTTCAAGGTTCAGAAAATGAAACAGGTTGTCCAATGTGTCCTGGTTTTTCTATAATCCGACAGTGAATGTTGTTCGATGATAAAAACTACTTCGAATTCCATATTAGAATGTTTATTTGTTATAGTACATAGTGATATAGTATTTATTTACTTGATGACGTCCTGAGCAAAGTTGTATTACTCATTGTCATATCAAAGAAATTATGCAACTTTCAAACTTCTTTTACATAGCCCAGTGGTCCATTCTTTCATCTTAATGGTAGTTAAAAATTTGAGATATCTGCATTACGTGATAAGTCATTCCTGTTACATGTGTTAGGTGTTGATTCTGTGATCGATATATCCCTCCACCTAGCTATATTGGATTATGACGGTATTTAGACTCACAAACTTGCTCAGAGAGAAACTTTGCAAGCTAAAAGATTCAGTAGAGCCAGTTAAGAAAAATAAATCTGATCTGTCAAATGTCATGTAATGATTATGAGGTTTAAGTATATAGGTCAAAGTAGCTAATCGGTGTGAGTCACAACAGCAGAGCACAAAAACTTAGAGAAACATAAAACAGTAGACCCTACTATCGTCCTGTATGCACTGACCCATAATTACAGGTGACGATTCTAAAATCTAATATAGCTAGGTGGAGGGAGAGATTGATCGCAGAGTCTTTCTTTGTTCATTGAATCAACCAGCACGTGACACGTGTAACAGGAATGACTCATCACATATTGTAGATACCTGGAGAGTTTTATTACAGCTAAAATAAAATCATAAATAACTGTTAGACTATATAAGTGAAGTTTGAAGGTCATATGATTACTTTGATATGAATATGAGCAATAAATTCTGCTCCTGACGTCATCTAGTAAACTATACCGTATCACTGTGTGCCATATCAGATGGACAATCTAATATGGAACTATATTCTACCGCAGTACCTAAGTTTTACTCTTACATAAACCGCTTCGAAATCACTCAACTTCTTATGAAATTCCCAAACTAGCGGGGTTAATATTAATTGTAGATAGGGACTAGCAGTGGAATCCAGGATACACGTTAACCCCTTTCGGGACTCGTCAGCTGGATGTGTTTGTCTCCCAGTGAGTGTTGTTTTCGCGAGGACTCGAACCGGGGAGCTGTCACTCCTAACACCTCAGCGTTATCCACTAGGCCATTGTGTCACAATAGCCCCTCTGTATACGATAGGTATAGTATAGCCTTTAACTGAACCGTATTGACCGGTCACTGTTGGGATATGGGCTCCTACATGGATGCCTCAATATTGCTATTGTATTTTCCAGTCCGATATTAATGATGGACCCCATATGCTAATAGTTGCCAACCGTTTCGGTCCAATCAACGATGGAAATGCATAAACTATAACACCAAAGACTATAATACGACTTAGTTTATTGAATGCCTTTTTGGACATTAGTAATAAGTGAACTGGTGTAGGTTTCTAAAGAAAATTGAAGCCTACATCATTCACACTCCTACAACAGAATGTTTGTTCGTGATGAATTGTGTCAATAATTGCAGCATGAAAATGATTCAGATTTTCATGTTCCGTGTTATTTTGTTCATTCCTGTAGTACTTATTACAATCCATTGCGATCGGAAATCAATTATACACCTCACTGTATTGCATATTTTGATCAACAGATTTCGATCCGTGTTTGTATGCAGCGGTTTATATTGAGTATCATATTAATATTATTTATTATTATTATTAGTCCCTTGGGTTCCTAGTGGAACATAGGGCTTCAGTAGCACGCCTCCAGTGACCTCTGTTCTCTGAGATCTTTTGAACCTGGTCCCACGACAGCCCACAACCTCTCATTTCCTGCTCGCACGACCTCCTCCATGTCACCCTCGGACGTCCAACTCGTCGCTTCCCATGTGGATTCCACTCGAGCAACTGGCCTGACGCGTGATGTCCTCCGTCGGCCTTCTCAGTGCATGGCCAATCCATCTCCACTTCTTCCTGCATATTTGTTGCGTGATAGGTTTTTGGTTGGTTGGTTCCCAGAGTTCCTTGTTGCTTATTCTGACTATTCTGGCCATCTGATCTTCAGTAGCGAGCCAGCGTAAGCAGTTGTTGATGAATGTCTGTAGTTTATTGGAAATACCTTTCGTGACGCGCCAAGTCTCTGAACCATACAAGAGCACTGACTTGACGTTGGTGTTGAAAATCCGTATCTTGTTCTTTATGCCGAGTGCAGAAGATCTCCACACTGGTTTCAGGCTAATGAACGCCTGTCTTGCTTTTCCGATTCTGACTTTGACGTCCTCGTCCGTCCCGCCTGTAGTTGAAACAGTGCTTCCTAGATAAGTGAAGGAGGTTACTTCCTTCAAGTTTCTCCCGTTGACGGTGATTGGAGTTTGTTGTTGTTGTTGATGGTGGTGGTGCGGTATCTTCATCACTTCTGTCTTCTGTATATTCACTTGAAGTCCCGTCTTCGCTACCTCTTCTATCAACTTGTTAGTTTTTGCCTGCAGATCTTCAAGTTTATGTGACATTAGGCACAAGTCATCAGCGAAATCCAAGTCTTCTAGGTTCTTTTCCGTCGTCCAGTGTATCCCCCTCTTCTCGCTGCCTACTGTTTGCTGCATGATCCAGTCGACCACAATAAGGAATATCATGGGGGATAGTAGGCAACCTTGTTTCACTCCTGTCTCCACTTCACTTCAAAAGCATCACTGAGCTTCCCATTGTGGATTACTTGGCATGTGGCATCTTCATATAGTTGTTGAATGAGATTGATAAAGGTTTGCGGTACTCCGTAGTAGTGAAGCAGTTTCCAAATTACTTCTCGGTCGACGCTGTCAAAGGCCGGCCTTCTCAAAGTCGATGAAGTTGAGGTAGAGAGGTGATTGCCATTCTATGCTCTGTTCTATGATGATGCGTAGCGTGGCGTTGCAATTTGGTCTGCACATGATTTGTACTTCCTGAATCCAGCCAGCCTGTTCCGGTCGCAGTTTTGAATCCAGTGCGTCTTTAAGCCTCTCTAGGATGATGCGGCTTAATATTTTACTTGGGGTGGACAGGAGAGTGATTCCGCGCCAGTTCTTGCAAGCACTGAAGTCTCCCTTCTTCGGCAGTTTGACAAGGTAACCCTTCTTCCAATCGTCAGGTACCTTCTCTTCCTTCCACACCTTCTGCAATAGTGGTGTGGTGTGAGCATGTCCGCTGTTGTCTCTGCATCTGTTCTCAGTGCTTCTCGTGGGATATCATCTGGTCCTGCTGCTTTCCCGCATTTCAGTAGCTTTATGGCGTTCAGGACTTCCATTTTCGTTGGGGGATTAATGTTCACTTGTAGTTCAGCAGCTGGGCTGCAGGTGGTATTTCTGGACGAGTTGTGGGTGGTGGTGGTGGTCGATTCAAGAGCTTCTTGAAGTGGTCGGCCCATCGTTTCCTCTGTTTCTCTTCTTTCGTAATTAAATTTCCTTCTTCATCTTTTATTGGTTTCATCTGTGTTGATCTCTTCCCTCCATGATAGCAACCTGGTTATTTGATACAATGTTGTCAGGTCTCTGTTTCTCCTACCTGCAGCCTGTTCCGCTTCACTTGCCAGTGTTTCGTAGAAGTGTCTTTTGTCTTTGCGTGCACTCTTCTTCACTTCTTTGTCCAGTGTTTTATACATTGTGCTCAGTTCCTCTTGTCGTTGAGCATCCTTGCACTGGTTTATCTTCTGCTTCACCATCCTCCTCTCCTCTATCAGCTTCCAGGTATCCGTCGAGATCCATTCCTTGTCTTCTTTCTTCTTCCTTCCTAATACTGTTGTGCAGGTTTCTTTCCACATAGCTTTCAAAGACTTCCAGTGTTCTTCCACACAGGTTTCTTCAGGGATGTTCCTCGATATCTCCCATTTTGTCTTGATGGCGTCCTTGAAGATCTCCTTTGTAATTTCATCCTTCAGTTTCCGAGTGTTGTACTTGAATTGAGGTCTATCACCAGCTTCCTTGAAGGCTTTTAACTTGATTTGGAAGGTAGGTTCCTTGCACTAGACAGCGAGTGGTCTGAACCTACATCTGCTCCTCTTCTTGACCTTGTGTCAAGTAGACTGCGTCTCCATTTTCTTGAGATTGAGATAAAGTCGATTTGATCTTTAGTGTGTCCATCTGGTGAAATCCATGTCGCTTTGTGGATATCTTTGTGCCTGAACACACTGCCTCCAATCACCAAATCGTTGAATGCGCAGAATTCTGCAAACAATTCTCCATTCTCATTCATTTCACCTAGCGCCTCTCGACCCATGGTTAGTTCTCTTCCTGTATTGTCCCCTCCCAGTTTGGCATTCATGTCGCCCATTAGGATGGATTTTGATATCGCCAGCTGAGGTCTTGTCCAGTGTTGATTGAAGTTGTCTGTAGAAATCCTCCTTCTTCTCTTGCTCTGCATTATTTGTAGGTGCATAACATTGTATGATTGTGACCTTTCTTCCTTTTGAGTTGAATCTTGCTGTCATGATCCTGGAGGAGATTGGTTCCCACTGCATGAGAGCCTTCGATGCTCTTGAGGACATCATGATAGCCACTCCCTCAGTGTGCTCGTGGTTGTCGTCTGTGTGACAATATCGGAGTAGATTATTGATTCTCCAGTTGACAGTTTGGAGAGTCCACTCCCATTCCATCTGCTTTCGCAAATTCCAAGCACTTCGATGTGATACCTTCTCATCTCCTTTGCAATCTGGGATGCCTTACTGGGTTCAAACATCGTGCGAACATTCCATGTCCCCACGTTTACTTTCGCTTTCATCGAGAGAAGACACATCGGCCAATTGGCTTCCCGAAGGCTTTCACCAACTGGCGTCATTTCGCCTCTCCGATTGCAGCGGGGAATAAGTTTGTTTTCATTTTTTATATTTTGTTTGTGCTTTGAAGTTTGTTTAGGGGTTAGATTTGTTTTACGGGGTAGGGTTGCTAGCCCTATGCCCAACCTTCCCTGTTTACCCGGGCTTAGGACCGGCTAGTAACTAGTGAACTAGTTAACCAGGCGAGGTTATCATATTAATATTATGTTTGTTTTATTATTTTAATCTTTGCTAGATAGACACTATTATGTGAGGTGGGAGATCACAATAAGAGTAGCATCCTAAACCTAAGATTCACGCCTACCATACTTCTTACTAAAACTGTTTGTTATCATCTTTGAAAAAGATCTTCTTTACTCTTAGTAGATGATTTCAGTGGAGAGTTTTCTCATCGATGCAGAACTCCAGTCATTTGTCCTACCTTTTACAATCCTTTTATGGTGTCTGGGCGTTGTTTTATTTCCTGCGTTGGTTTAAGTATCTACCAGCTGTGGAATCCAGTTGGCGTAATTTGTCTCGATTGAAAGAGATTTCAGTAAATCGATTTTACGTTAGTGTGGTTATCGCATTCGCATGTCACAACGACACAAGTAGCTATGCTGATTGAAACGATGGTTCCTTGATTTCTCAGTTTGCATAAAAGTAAATTGAATAGTGGTAGTGGTGGTGCTCATTAGGGACATACTCTGAGATGGATATCCCAAAGTTCTAAGTGAACTTGTGGCCTGTAATGTCAACCAGTCGGATGTGAAGCGGATACCAACCTAAGATGTTGGTGGATAGTCGTGCTAAATCGCGAATTGTCAGAAGTAAGAAACTTTAGACCAATGAACTCCAACCCAGTGGTTGGATGATTAACGTGCTCACCACGAAATCTGAAGGCTGTGAGTTCGATCCATCGTGAGGTCGTGGGTCATACTGCTGAGGAGTACGGCACTAAGTTTTTGATGTCACTCCATGATGAATACTACCCTAAAGATTCTATTATATACCTAATCCCTAGTGTTGTGATGAGTAACACGAGTATGTGGAAATTGTTCCGTTTTAGTTGAGCAGTTTATTTATTAAAGAGTAGAAAGTGTAGTTATTACGGTCGATCATTCAAACTGGATAGCTGTTTGAATATTAAATGACTGTCAGACTTTCAACTTTTAAGCAGTGAACTCGGAGTTGAAATCTCACTTCACTTACTTTCTTCACCTAGAAGTATCATAAGCTTTCGTACTATAATTTAATTTTTGATTATTTTCCTCAAGAAGCTCGAATCATAATTCCATGCGAAGCATTGAAATTGTTATTTCAAACACGCTGTGAGTTAAACAAATATATACTATTTCTAATGTTAACTTCTAAGTTGGCGCCCAATATTTCCAATACTATTCAGTGAAAACTTTATCTTAGTTCATGCAAACTCGTGGGATAAGTTTAGCTAATAGCCTAGTATATAAACCTGTACCTGATTAACTTGTAGGGTATTTAAGAAAACATTCTCTTACCTAAAGGAATCGGAAGTGTACGGGAGTATCATGAACTATGAAGGTGTTCGCTGGTTCGATTACTGCTGCAGTCCAAATTTTCATTTTTTCTTCAATTATCACACACTATCGAAAATGGTTTTGAATTCCGCTTCTTTTACCTAAATACGCATTCTAATCAGGTTAACTAGGAAGCATTGCTCACTGGCATGATTTCTATCCAACAGTCAGTGATATATTTTTGTACAAACTTCAATCCTTCTGCAAATCACTTAGTTAAATTTGACAAAAAACTGTGACTAAATTTACTATTAATTTACAGACAGCTTATTTCCTCAGAATGACTAAATAAGTAACTACCTAAGTATATGTATGTTATTACTGTTGGTGTATTACCATTTTTTTCATAAAACAAATCTTTATTTACGGTTGACTGGAGTTAAACTAATTTTTAAATGAAACACCAATAAATAAAACTGGGAACATCACGACGATTGATAGCTGATTTTTCACTCATCGTTTTCCATTTGTTTGTTTGTTTGTGTATATTTGTGTATTACCCTAATCTAATGTAGGAAAAAGCACATGATGAAGGTTACGAGACAATATGAAGATTTGTTACCTACATTTCCTCTGTTTAGCCTTTTCAGAACAAACGACAAAGAATACGATTGTGTATCCTAGTGAAAATGTAGAAATTGACGTTCCTTCTTCTGGTTGATCATTTTGTCATCAAGTTTTTCCCTTTGAGATATTTTTACTTGTTGAAAACTGAGTCTTTGTTGTCATATGTGGGGTTGTTGATGGATACTGGATTTCATCATTGTATGGTGTTATGTGTAATATTGCAATTGTTTAGTTTTTACGGCTTTTTTTAACACAGAATATCAGTTTATTCTTTTCCAGTGAAAACTGACAATTCTGTGTAGTGCACATTGTTGAAGAGTCATAAATTATGACGAAAACGCTATCCAGTGCTCCCAGGTACTCTAAATCATGCCAATGGGCGGTGAAAGTCACCAGGAGATCAGTGAGTTCCCTCAAACTCCACATGAATAAAATGAATAGTTATTCATGATTAATTAGTGGATGATTATGAAGTTTTATCTAAAAAATCATGGTGTCACAGAATAATCCAAAGTAATGGTCATCACCGAAGATGAAGTTAACAAGTAAGGCTGTGAAGCTTTGTAAAGCATTGGTTCGAAGTCCTGTGCACCATTCTTGTCCTATTGTAATTTTTTTCTAAGTGGGACATAAAAATCTGTTAGAATGCCTATGAAAACCCAAAGCCTAACAAACATAAGTCATTTTCTTCCAAGCAAAACCAATGCTTTTATTAATTCAGTTAGTGGCTTGTAGAGATTGATTTCAAATAGCATTCATCATAGACTGAAAACAGTTGGGGAACTTTTGAGCACTTGGCAGTTATTTCATCCGAGTATTGGACTTGGGACTTCTTTAAGGATTGAGTTCAGGGTCATTTGACCACAGGGTGCGCGCATCGCCATTTAGCCACTGGTTTGGAATCTAATGGTCTACGGCTTCCTATTTCCGTCAATCTACGATATAGTGCTGCTGTCATCCAATACTATCATCGAGTATTTACTTTTGCACCCGACTTGGTTAGTATTAGGAAAGTTCACACTATTGTATCCCAACACATTGGCTGAATAGTGAAGAGCTCTCTGCGAGATCTCAGGGTCTTTGTGTCGGTCCTTCTTAGGGTCGTGGGTGTGCATCATTGGGGAGTCTCCCTGTAGGACGAAACAACTGTACAGTGCTCCCAGGTTTTCTCCAATTGATCCTGTTTGGTGATGAATACTTCCTTCGGATTGTATTGATTTTCTAGCTTGCTTATAAGTAAACTCAGTAGGAAAACTGTCAACGTAGGTGAAGAAGTACTCATTTGTGCAGTAACAGGCAGTGAACGACACCTATTGTCTGAGGGTTAATGATACTTGGGTGGCAAACCTCAGTAGATAGAGCGGTGATCGAACTCGCAATCCACTGGTTGAAAGTCAACTCCCTAAAACAGTGAACGACAGCTCCTCAGCAGATGGGATAAAATGTGACGTTTCAAAGATTTCATTCATTTTTCATTCAAAGGAATTTTAAATTTCTTTTAGACTCATGTGATAAATAAACTTTTCTAACCTAATTGATAAGTGGGGTCATGACCTTAACATTTGTGCCTTGCCCGTTTTAATAACGTGTTGGTCTAGGTTTGATGTGACCTGTCCTTTTTTTGTATTTTTATATACGTCTATAAAGGCCTGCTTTTGTGTTTATGTCGGGATCACGTCTGTGTTCAAACCGATTGGCACATAATTTGTCCAGATAGTTTTGTTATTTTCCTATTATTGTTTAAAGAGTTGACTTAATGGAGGTGTGAGTTAGGTGTGTCTTTGTGTGTATTTCAATATCTGTAACATGATTGGCCAGTTTTTTTCTTGAATTATTTCATGCAATTTTATGTATACATATATATAACTACATTGTAACATGTCTTGCATACGATCTAGCTAAACATCATGGATAAGATGATAGTTGTGGTGTTTACTCCTTATAGTAGTAACATTATTAATAATCATAATACATAGTCTGATTCAAAAGCATATCAAATGGTGCTTATTCATCAGTTACAGAACATTGAAACATCAATTATCGCCAGCATCATATCATGTGGTCAGTACTACTGCGATTCATAAAGATTCTATTGAGTGGATTTATCTTACTAATAATATCTGTTCAGTCTATAGTAATCAGTCAACCTACAAACTGCTTATCCGGATGCAAATGTTCAAGTGTAGAACGTGCAGATGCGGCTATCTGTTGCCTTATAGATTTGAGTAGATTTTTATTATTATCCTCCCAGTCGACTAATGATTATACCCTGCCTTCAGATATTAAACAATGTAATATTAACTTGAATCAGTATATCGCTACTGCTATTGGCGATATTACTAATAGTAACAGCAGTAGCAATCAGTTTCAATGGCCAAATCGTATACGTTGTTTACCGTCATGGCGTCAATTGAAAATTCAGTTAACTCATAATTCCTGGCCTGTTTTAATTACGGGTCATTCTCAACCTATCCAATCAAATTGTATGCTGGATTTAGAGAGATTGGTAATTGTCGGTCAACTGAATATCTACGATGGTCTTGTTCACCTTGAACCGCATGAATTTCGTTCTCATTTATTCACTGACAATAATAATAATAATAATCAAGGTGATTTGAAATTACGTCGTTTAACTATTGAACAAACAAGTTTGCGTAAAATAAGTCAAGGATTTTTAGATGAAATTCGTGCAGTCGACCTTAACAACTTGGAAATACGTCGAAATGTGAATCTTACTGATAGAGGATTAGGTGTAGGTTGGTTAGCCAATATCAAACATCTACAATCCTTAGATCTCAGCCAGAATAATTTTTATGCAATAAATTTTGCTACTTGGGGTCTACCAAAACAGTATACATCATTACATAATCTTGATTTAAGCGGTAATCATATTGTCTATTTAAAAGCTCAATCATTTATTCGTCTGCCAAATTTAAATTATCTAAATTTAGCTAATAATTATTTATCCTCATTATCATCTGATGTATTCATTGGGTTGAATCAATTGAAAATATTAGACTTACAAGGTAATCAGTTGAAAAGTCAGGGCTTAATCCTGTCTGTACCAAATCTTGACATGATTCTGCCTGGATTAAGACGTCTTATCTTGTCAAGAAATCCACTTGCTAACCTATCACCTAATACAACTTTGGGTATGATGGATGTTATGAGTACTAGTGTAAATACCTGGTGGTTTTCCAATTCTTGTCCTAAATTATTGACGTCATTATATCTAGAGAATATTGAACCAGTGAGTTATTTGAAACATACTGATCGGAGTCATTCTCTACTTCACTTGCCTATAATCACTTGGGATTATTGTGAAAGTCTATCGGATGTTTATCTCACGCATAATGATTGGTTGACGTGTTTAGATCGAAGATGGTTAGGTGCAACATTTTCGCATGGGATCAATGTTATGTCACCAGCAAACAGATTTCGTATTCATCCGTCAATACTTGAAGTATGCCCTGTTCTTCAGTTGGATAATCTTGATCACAAATATACTGCTGGTGATAATGAAGATGTGATGATAAAATCTGATGTAATCAGTGGTAATGCTGGTGACTCACCAATGGTTGGTACAACTCATGTAAGAACTACATCAATATCATTGAGTACTGTTTATTGGCCAGTGTCAACTGAGGATGCTGTACGAGTGGTGACCATGCATAATCAAAATGCAAAGACTAAAAATTATCAGCAGAATTACAATGGCAACAATCTAATTGGGAGTATGACAACATCACTTAATTCATGGATTATTCTTTGTCTAGTAATTTTTCTTATATTTGTAGTGTTTTCATCAATTATCTTTGCAATTATTTATTGTGTACGATATTTAAACCAACGTATAAGTAAGCAAAACGTTTACACTTCGGGCACTGCAAATAACGGATTACATCTTCAACATCAAAATCATTTGTCACCGGATTTAAGCACATATAAAGCTGGCATCAGTATGAATGGCTCTTCACAGATACTCTTTCCCTATCCGGTTAATTGTATAGATCTGAGCAAAGCAAATCAATTGCTTCAATATACAGACTTCCCTCCAATGTGTAGTTCATGCTTCAGTTTAAAGCGTCAGGCTGTTACTCAACCTGTTAGTCCAGCAGACAGTGGTCTTGAAGACAGTACACCACTGACACTACAACAGACACGACATGTATTCCCTTCACTTGATCGACAGTTGACACGTGTTTCAAGACGTTCTCGTCACCACCAACATCATAATCATAGTCATCATCGTCGTCCACTTCTTGATACGACAGGATTTACTCGATGTCCGTCGACATCAATTTCATCCTTATTATTACAACATTCACCTAATCGTCTACCAGAAATACCGTATTGTTGGCCACCATCAATTAGCTTATCATCACAGCATCGAGCGAATGCTGCCACATCAACTGAAGATGTTTCAATAGGACCTGCATCTACATCTGTGGATACTGGAGATGCACGTAGTACACCTAGTGACAAGACAATACCTGTCATAACTCCACCATGTAAAGAATCTGTTTAATATCATGGATATGATCAAAGTATATTGTATTGTCTGCATCTTCAATATTTATTAGTGGATATGCAAATGTTTTCAATGTGTACATAGAATGAGATTCAGCTGCAGTGATATTTATTTATTTCAATTACCTTTTCTTGCTACAAATTCTGGTGTTTTTCTGCCAAATAAACATGAAGTTCGTTTCATTTCCCTTTTTGTTTTTACAAAGGGAGGATAGTCTATCATCTACACACAAATATATCATACCCAAATGCATATATTTAAACAAAAGTACTGTTAATACTACCGATTAACACATTTTATTGCTATAAGAGTATTTACCTCGTTTTATATATATGAAGATAATTATTGATGATTTTAATTAGTTTTTGCTGCATAGGTGTTTCGTACAGATAAGTGTTATTGTGTCGTAAAAAAATCTAGGCATTTAACCCAATGACTCGACGGGCTAGATTATGAGCTACATCTAGTGACATGACCTGGTAACCGAGACCTTGTTATGTATGATGCTGTTGTAACCTTTAACTTAGTACACCCTTTCCCCCTCAGCCAATTAGTTACTGTAGATCAGCAGCTTTGAGTATAGCTTTGTGTATTTGTGTTCGGCTGTTTGTTTAAACTAATATAATCGAGGTTGTTTGAAGTTTACTATTTTTCAGTTGATATTCATTATGAACTGAAATCGGTTGGAGAACCATTAGAAACCTGAGAGTATTGTTTCGCCCAGTTGTAGGGCTCCTCAGCAGTGTGCAGCCGTGACCCCCAGGGGTCAGTTGCGAAACAAGTGTTTGCATTTCGGTTTAAAAACTCGTAAGGTATGACATAAAAGCTGTACAAATTGGTTTTACCTTCTTTTCTCAGCATTTTCTAGACTGAAAAAGGTTTTCGAGCTAAATTTCAACAGGTATATATCCTGTTTGCTGTATTATTTTGGTACACTTTAAGTTTCAATTACGTCTTGACTTAGGAAAACCTATTGAATGAGCATTTAAATTATTCGTAGTCATGTTAAAATCAGTTCAGGTAACAATTAAAAGCACGTTTATGTACCAGAATGTGATTCAATTCTGTTTTATGGTAGTTTATGATGGCTGTCGATCCTGATTGCCCATACTGAAGTGGGTGAATTCCAGATGTAACCCATAGATTGTTATTGTATTTACTAAATTATTCAGAATAAGATTGAAATCAAAATTCATTCAGCACCCTTGTACACATTCATGTGTAAGGGCTGACAGATACTACCTGGCTGCCCGAATCTCGGTAGTTGGAGTGGTGCTCGAACCCGTGGTCCACTCGTTAAAAATCAACTGCCTAAATCGATGAACGACAGATCTGGTATTTAGAACTTTGAGGGAACTACTGGTGTCTCAAAGACTTGGATCCTCTTCAACTAGCATTGCAGTCAGAAATATTATTTGTAAGCTGAAATATTTGATCACATTTTGTGTTCCTTGTGAATGAATAATGTATGTTTCGAATATTTTTACTTCAGTTCTTTTGGTGTATTGGATTACATTTTACATCACGATTTTAGAGCTACTAAATGTTTTTGATTTCAGTTCACTAAAATAGTTAGCTCATATTTTGGATACCTTCGATTGCCTATTGTGTCGCGTGATGCCAAACAAGTTGATTGAAAGTTAGCAAATGATTCACAAGTAGCTTCGATAAGTGATGTAATAATCGACTGTCATTGTGATATGTATCGATAACTTCAGATGATCGAACTAGGGTCTCAGCGATACTAGTTTGGGTTTCAATGGGAACTCCATCACTCACTCAGATACAAGTACATCTAGCTAATGAGTCCTAATACGATGAAATGTTCGTTCAGATTTCATGGTTAACCACTATCTACCTTTAATATCAAAATGCCAAGAATGTTTGGTTTAGTATGTTGATAAATGTACAGAAATCGTCTACCTTCTGAAGACAAGAAATTAATAGTCGCCCTTTTTGTTTGTATTGAGCCCTTGTCAGTTTAACTCTTGTTTTTACCCATGAGGAGAAACTTGAGCTGTTATGTTCACCTTTTATTTTGCCCTACAAATAACAAATATTATCATTCTGACTATCTGAGATAGCCGTGGTTTGGCAGACTAGTATTTATGCTGGGTGATAATCGAAGGTGAAATGAGAACTTGGACTGTGGGTGGATTCGAACCAGAGACCACTGTGTTAATGTTCCGGTGCTCTACCAACTGAGCTACGATACCCAGTGGTTACTGGTTCGAATCCGCCCACAGTCCAAGTTCTCATTTCACCTTCGATTATCACCCAGCATAAATACTAGTCTGCCAAACCACGGATCTCTCAGATAGTCAGAATGATAATCAATATGATGCTCTCCCTCTTCAATTCAGTTAGATTTATATTGGTATGAGAAGTCCTGACTAGGCAGCCAATGTGAATACGACCAAGCGGTAGTAAGGCGTCACGAATTCACATGGTAGTCTGGCAAGACCATTGGTGAGTGAAGTGAAGTAGAAATCTGGTTAGGAGTCGGGTCTTATAGCTCAGTTGGTAGAGCACCGGGCCGGTAACTTGATATTTGCTGGTTCGAATCCAGCTACGGTCGAAATTTTCATTTCGCCTTCAATCATCACCCAGTATAAATGACAACTATGTTTCAAAATAGTGTCACTGCATTCTGTTTGGTTTGCAGAAATATGATTTTATTTACTGTCTGATTATTCTACTCATTCGACTAGATGAAAGTCGGATGGTTTAAATGCTTTCTTTCTGTGAAGTGTATCAGCTTAGTACAACGCTTTTGAGCTCAATTTTAAAATGACAAACAAATGTCTAGCGTATACGTAACCTGTCTAGCAAGCACTGTTGACTATTGTAAGTAGTCTATCAGTACCTATGCTAGTTAACAGCGTTTATCCGGCATATCACCAGATGTTGTAACTCATTACATGTTAGAGTTTTCTGTTAGTGATTATGACATTAGGTTTCCAATGATCACTTCACTAATACAAAGGTCATTATACGCATCAAGATTTGAGAAGCTGAGATGTTTGTGATTCTACAGTCTCAGTCGATGAAAGTGTACTTGGTTATCGAGCTAAGCTTCCTTTATTTTATAATGTATTTTACCGCTTGTATTTGAGTAGATTTGAAGTACTTCAATTACTAATCCATAGGCTACTTGTTAGCATTTCGGTTTTAAATTTATCCATACTTGCATTCGAGTCCTGATCCATGTTAACATTAAATCGAAGTAATTTTTTACGTAATAAATAATGGTCATTATTTCGATTATAACTATACCTTACAAATTCTTTTTTCTTTCTTTGAAATTTATCTAGAAAGCTAAATAGAGAAAAATATTTTATTACTGTAACTGGAGTTCTATCTTTCATTTTTATTTTACAGGACTGAATTGTTCTTGTATGTACCACAACAAAACGAAAGATTAATCTCTCAAAGCATTTGAAAGCTGGTGAATGGGACATGCGCCGTGTAACTCAGTAGTAGTATAGTTGATAATTATGTGAGTGCTTATCTCAGCTCTTAGTGTAGATGGCAAAACCCGATAGGCTATTGTCACATTCGACTGATGGGTCCTGAATCGGAATAAAGACGTGTGTTTGACTCTACCATTAAGCATAACTATGATTTCTGAACTGTGTTTAAGACAGACCGTGATGACTGATACATTTACTCAAGTTAGCACGTTTTGTTGGATAACACAAATTCGGTAATTCTTCGTACATAAGATAATGAAATTTCGCCAGTGGTAACCTGTTACCGTGTTAAGAAAGATTTTATGCTTTGTTGTTATTCTCACACATTGGTATGATTATAAATTAAATATGTCGTTTAAAATGGTTTGTTTTTCGTAGCAATACGTGACATATTTTTTTTTTTGGAAAAAAAAGCTATTTAAATAATAAATCATTTATTCTACTTAGGCGTGTACACTATTTACAGTCTCAATAACCGAAGCACGCTTTGGTTGATGTATACACGACCCGATACAGTGTGTCTTTGTTTATACGCCTGTGGTGTGCCACAGCACTGAAAGCCTACAAAATTGTTGGATAAACGAGTGCTAAATATCAATTCATGAGTTGAAGAATTTCAGCACATGCTAATCAATGCTTATGCGTGGGCGTCAATAAGATGACAGTAAAACACGACGCTCAGCATCACTGACGTAGCTAATCTGACTCATTGGTTTTCTATACCAGATATAGATAAATTACATTTTAAGGTATTCCCATTGTGATGAGTAGATGGCTGAGAAAGTTGGATTAGATGCGTATTTCCGATCATTTCTCATCAAACTTTAGTGATATTTGAAGCCACTATCATTTATATAATTAACAATTCTGTTGATTGTTATTGAACTATCCAGTTCTTGGCTATTTTATATATATATATATATATATATATATATATATATATATATATATATATATATATATATATATATATATAGGGATAGCAGAAAAGAGTGATTGGTTAATTAAAGTGGATATGGAACAGCGTCAAAGTGAAGAATCTTTGGCTTCTATGATAGAATTCTCGTCGTCATTACTAGGCATAAGTAATACAACGGTTACTGAAGTTTTCCATACCAAAACTGCCAGGTCTGTTCCCCTTTGACGACCTCTCAGTTACAGGTGCAATAATTTCCTTTATCAATCAATCTGTATACATGGAGATATTGTATAAAGTAATACTACTTGTATTCATATAGTTAGCTGTTATTGTTTATAAAGGAATTCGTTATTTTATTGTTGCCTCCTCTCTGTATACATAAATGACTGACTGCAGACTGTCTAAACACTTGTATAAGGTTGTACGTGGCCAGATGAAAGCCATACTTTTGGGTTTTGTACTCACCAGCACCTGAAAGCAGAAAGTATCCACGATTTGAAGGAATCGATATTTGCCTCAAGATTTATTTTATCTTTGTCACCCAGTGTTGCATTCAATGGAGCTACTAATTTTTATTGACTAACTTTCTACGATTTTCTTTTATTATGATCATTTCATGTTATCCTTCAGTTAATCTGTTTGAATGTCTAGTGTAGAACTCCCAGTAACTATGAAGCGAAGAAACTCGCACCTTTGGTTCCCAACCCGATAGATGGAATAGCGTATGGTTTTGGATTAGATCTAGCATTCATTTTGTGATTTTATATTTATGAGAGAAGAAAATAACAATAGTAGCCTGGTGATTTACGGTTTTTTTTATCACTCATGAATTCATAGTTTTTAACTTCATCTAGTCTCATTTGTTTTGATGTCTGTGTTGGTGAAGTATTAATTTGTTACAACAAATGTATGTTTTGCTGTTTAGCTCAAATGCCTTTCATCAAAAGGCTTTGGTGAAAGTTTCTACTACTTATCACCGGTCAAATGCAGTGCATGATGATAGAAGTTTTCAGATATTTGACTACCATTACCTGTATGGCATCGATTGTGTCATAGAACCAAAACATAAGTGTTTAGTAGTTCAGAAATAATCTTCTACAAAAGAGTCAGTTGATAGCACCGTAAACATTTGTCGACCCATATGACTGGGATTATGCATTACGAATGCCGAGTGTATGAGGTCTCTGACTGTTAGTGTGAATATTGTTGAGAATTATCATCTTAATGTTTACGATCTTAGTCCCAACGGAAATTGACACTTTCAGAATTAAGGTTTTGTGACACAATAGATTGCAGTGGTGTGGATTCATCCACGGCTTATCTACGTTTCAATCTTGGTACACTGACTTTTCTACTTGTAAGAAACTTTCACTTTCTTATTGAGTCAGTATCGAATTGAAATGGAGATGCACTCAACAACCTTCTGGAAATCCATACAGTGGGCAATGAGTCACACCTATTATGTGATGGCTAATCATACTAACTGGTTGCCTAAACCTCGTTAGGTTGAGCGGTGTTCTAACCTGTAACCTTTTGCTCGAAACTCATCTCCTTAAACCAATAAGCCACAGCTCCACTTGAGGCAGTATAATTAAAGCCGTTGTTATTCTCGTTGCACGCACTTACATGAAGTTGTTTGACAAAAGTTGAATGTATGTCTTTGGAGATCTAAAAGCTACGGAAACCAGTATCAGTGTATTTATTTGTGAGTTAGGCTGTCAACACCTTCATTTGAGATGTAATATTTTGAATTTGACTGCAGTATCGCGAACACATTAATCCTTTAGTTTACTCTTAATGTGACGTATATCAGTATGCATCTGTCCTTTTTGTTCCCTTTAACACATGTATGTTTCCTGAGAGGTTTGATTTTAGCCTTTTGATTTGTGATGAAAGTAGTCTGTGATCTTAGTGATCTTCAAATTGTCAGTAAATCCACTGACCATCATTTCACGCTAACATCGTCTGCTTTCTAATTTCAGTATTTGTTCGAACTATGTATGAAATTTTTTATGTGTTCAGAGTAATTTTTAAGTCTTAATCTGATCCATTCTTTTAAGCATCAAAGTGTTCTATGGTACTCTGAGAAGTATTCATTTTTAAGTCTTCTGTTAAAAGAGTGAAGTTATCATCAGGCTTATAGATGGTTTTATACAATTAGTATAGTTGCTTGTATTATACCGTCGTTAGTTGGACCGATTTAGTCGGTCTCTATTGGCATATGGGTTTCTGTGCGGATGCCTCGATATTACCTGTGTTCTAATTGTAGTAAAGATGGATAGTGGCTAGCAGTGGAATCCAGGATGCGCATTTCGTCTTATTTGGGACGAGATGCGCATCCTGGATTCCACTGCTAGCCATTATCCATCTTTACTATGGTTTTATATAATATTAAAGAAGTTTACTTTTGTTTATATGAGCCAGTTGTTGAGGGAATCGTAACTGAATCTTAATTTTTCTATCGCCAATATTTCTCATAAAGTTTTCAGATATGAGCTTATGTTGTATTCAGGTAATAGGTCCTTTCGATTGAAAGATGTACGTAAATTATTTGTCAATGTCCATCTCTATCTCCCGAATGATTCCTTACATTAGATTAGAACAAGATATTTATAATTCTAATAAAACGCTTAAGATAATAGGTTTGATATGCGGTTAAGTGATCAGACACTGTTTCCCGAATTAATCCAGTTACGTTCGTCGCAAATACATTGCTTCCTAACTGATATCTGCTACCTGTGTGTGATGTTCGTGTTTGCATATCATAAAGACCCAACTAGCTATGCTAATGGAACGCTTATTTCCTCAAGGTCCTACCATACCAGAAAGGTCTGTTGGATAGGGGTTCGACAAAAAGCAGTTACTGTTGTAGTATAAATCTCTACACTATGATTTGGGTCTCACAGCGAAGTTATACCACCCAGTGGTATGTCGATGCTGTTGTGGGTTCATAGTCGGATTCGAAAGCAAAAGGCCAAAACCTCAAACTTGCAGAAAGGGCATATGTAATAGGCCTTAAGTAGATGTCCCATGGGTTTTGGAATCTCACAAATCTTTTTCTCTTTAAAGTAACTCCCATGGCTTAGGCATTTGGGAATTATCAGCTGCCCTCATAACTATGTCAGGATTCAGATTCCCTCAGATTGAATATACTACTTGCGTTTCCCAAACGTCTTCAGCAGAAATCTTAATTTCTAATGGTGGTCAATGTATGACAGAAGTCTTTTAAGTAGGATAGTTTATAACGCTATAGCGTTTTCGTTATATCTTTAAGTTCATCGTTTGCACTTGTATTCTGTTTCTGCTTCGTAATAATATTTAAAAGACGAGATCAGCTAGAAAACTGAATTCAAAAATGCGCCAATTTACATTTTTCAACCCATGCGGAATATACAGTAGAAACGGTAGAACATTTCAAAGTAATTAACAAATGATTAAAAAGTAACATATAGTTACGTTACAAGGGAAATAATCAGAGTAGTCGATTCTATACGATGACTATGGCAAAGAAAGAGGTTGTGCATATTTCTTTTGAACTCATGGTGATGATTTGAACTTTTGAATTGCTAATGCTTCAGTTATGCCCAGATGTCTTAGCTTTACTTCTTTCGAGTGACTTGGTTTCACTTTGTACAGAATTTCGAGACTTATCAAAAATAGTCAATTGTCCTGGATTTACTACGTGCTATGTTATAGACCTGAATATGCGTTTTTATCCTCTTGTCAGCCAAGTTGGATAGTGTTCACGAGTGCGTTGCATAGGCTGGCGTACAGTATGACCGATGTACTCGGTTCCATAGGAGTAAGTAAACTGATGTACACACATTGATGTAACCCAACGCTCCAGCTTATCCTTTGCGTACTGACGAATGAGTTCCTGTCAGAAGAATGCAATTCTAAGATTGGCGGCAAGTATGTTCTGTTTATGAACCTCGGTAGTTTCTTTCTTGTTATATCTGCTGCATTATCTCCACTGAATTCAAGGTTCAATAGTAAAATCATTTTCGGAACAGTATGGATGCAATCTGAGACATTTGTAGGCTTTAGATTCTTATCTATAAATTTCGGTGGCTATCCATTTCTCATCAGGCTTTCTCGCAAGTTTTCTAGTTCATCATGGATGGTATCCTCCTTGCGTATTCTTCGTATTCTTGAGCAGAGTGAATTGATAGATGTCCTATTTCTGCTTAAGAGGATACACCTTTGAACACTGATAAACTGCCCGCTCCAAGTGGCTCTTTTGTAAATGGATCTCTGGAATGAATTGTCATCTTTTCTTTGGACTTAGAAAACAAGGAAGTGGAATTTCGAGTGTTACTTTGCTTCTAGATTGATGAGCACTATTGAAAGTTTGAAACATGTATTCGAGCTTCATATTCTTGTTATAAATAATAAAGGTATCACGTATATACCTTTCTTGGATATGAAGCCGACTGATTATTTTTGAAAAGATTGCATTTTCCGAGTGACTTCGATGGTTGCCCTAGGAACGATCGAAATAGCAAATCAGGTTCCTGCATTTCAGCTAGAAAGGCAGATTTTCACAAAATAAAGAAGTCTAGTTAGTTATTTCAGTTGTTAGTAGGATGGGCTTCAAAGTTACTCGTACTTTTCAGACTTGCCATAGAGCAATTAAGTAGGATGGGTAGTAGAGGTGATTCCATTTCTCTACCATCTATCCGTCTGCAAATGTCGTTGTTAAATCTAAAGTGCACGTTGAAAGTACGTTTAAGAAGTCGCTTTAAGTGGTGATTTGGAGTCCCATTGTTTAAGTCATGTGACTGAGTACAGTCACACGGTAAACAAATGGTTTCCGTCAATGGGACACTCAGAGGAGTTATCTTCTTTGACCCGTTGATATTCTTGATTAAATCGAGGGATTGGGGGAGCTGGTGCACGGTGTTCGCAGAGTTCAGTGCTTTATCTTTCACTTTCCTCAATGTCTTAAACAATCGATGTTCTGTTTCTTTACTAGTGTCTTTCTGGATTGTCTGTTACGAAAATTTGTTTTAGTGTGATACCATGGATAAAAGCTTATCTACATGATCCGTTTTTTTTCGGAAGCACTATTTCAGGACCTTTGGATGTATTCTGACAACATTTTCATTCCTCTGAAGATATCTGACCATAACTGAAGCACCAGTAATTCAAGGGTTCAAACCATTGTTATATATTCAAAATAGGCATGTACAGCCTTTTTCTTTGCCATTGCCACCTTAGATGGTTGATTACTCTACATATGATGTAACTATATTTTGTAATCATTGGATTCCTATCCAGTGACAACCTGCTTACTGAGGAAGCTGAAGGTCCCGGGTTCGGCTTCTGTTGGGATCATGGGTGAATAGTGCTGAGGAGATCCATACTAGGACGATGGTTCTCCAACTGATATCAGTCCATGATTATGTATATCATCCCTGTCATGCAATTTATTTTGACCTTTAACAACCGGAAGTTATTCTGGAATATTCTGTCGTTTCTATTATAAGTTCACGAATGTACCTCTAGGAGAATGATTTCGTCGAAATGAAAATTCTTCTCTGTAATCTTAATCTGTTTTCCTATGATCAAACAGGTTTGTTCTGTTATTCCAAATAGTTGCTGAAAATAATGATTTTTAGTTTTTGCACTGATTATAAGTTAGGCAACTATGCACCAGTTAACTATAAGCACACATTGAGAATACAAAATCAGTTTGTTGGATTACTTGTAATATGAGAACATTATTTTTTGGATCATAACAATAGCAGAAAAAAGAAATCTGATTGAGTTTTTCTGTTGTTACTCTTTTTCTTTCTACAAAAAGTGCAATACAACATAGTGATCAAGTTGCTCTATATGTAGATTTTTAGTTTTATTGTTCGACTTTCAATTTATTTGATACAACTGAATGGAATTGTTTACTATATAGTATTTGTGCTCAAAAGAAGTATCCACTAGATTGTAATTCATCATTGTTATTAGCATTTGTATCGATTTCACTTTTAGTGTTCTGATGTTGAATTTGACTAGACTATGATGTTCAGTGAATGTATAAAATGTATTTTGTAACTAATGAGGATTTTACTTTTAAGTTAGCGTTCATTCTAGGCTGATATCTGGGATCATTGGACAGCTGTTTCATCCTGGTATATAACTCGTCAGGAGTACGCGCCCACGACCCAGCTAGGGATCGAACTCAGGACCTTCAACTTTCACGGCGAACGCATTAACCATTCATTTATTGGATGAGACTTCAATAGTCCATGGTTTTCTACTTCTGTCAATTCGCAATTATCACCTGGTTCTCCAACTGCTGTCAGTCTATGATGAATGCTAACTTTGAAAATGCATGAAATGTTAATTGTGTTATAGTGAATAGGGTGATTGAAAAGAAACTTCCTGTGTATAGTTGCTTATAATATACCGTCGTTGATTGGACCGAATTGATCGGTCTCTATTAGCATATGGGCTTCTGCGTGGATGCCTTGATATTGCATGTGTTCTAATTGTAGTGAAGATGGATTCGACATCATTCACTGGGAGGCAGGCACATCCATCTGACGAGTTCCAAATGGGACGAGATGCGCATCCTGGATTCCACTGCTAGCTACTATCCATCTTTACTATTCCTATGTATGTTGGCGTTGTGTTTGTGTTTATTTTAGGTGCAAGAATCTTTGATATTGTTCTTTTTGGATATATGTCTTTGTAAATAGTTAATGTCTTTGAATAATCGCTTCATTTTACACTCCAGTGAAACGAATGTACTTCATGCAAGAAAAGTATGCCAGTCAAACTGTGTTATTGTTTTGTTGAAGGTATATGAATTTAGAGTGGTGTAACAAACCCAAACGCTATGTATTTTGAATGATTATAAGAGTAGAATGTGAAGACAATAGTAGAGTGTAATTCTGTATTGAATAAGTTTATCAAATGTAGCACAAAGCTGCATATAATTTAGTCTACTCATATAATAACAAGTTGATGAAGAATTTTATTGGTGGGTTTACTTTTCACAAATGTAACAACAACGGTGTTCTTCAAGAATCCTATGATGTACTCCGATGACGTTCATACCTCCAACAAATATTCAGTGAAGCATTTAATCATGGACTGACATCAGTTGCGGAACCATCTTCCTAGTATGGGTCTTTTCAGCAGTGCACACCTGTGATCCTGATAGGGGTCGAACCCAGGATCTTCAAGTTCCTTGGCGAGCAGGTTGGTATTTAGCCACTGGGTCGGAATCCAGTACTCTACACTTTCTATTTCTGTCAGTTCACGATATAGCGCGATCTCCATCCATTACAGTTGTTAAGTAACTGTCTTTACATGAACTGACAGGAACAGGAAATGTGGGTCATTGGATTGTGACTCACTGTCTCACTACGGAACCTGAAGGTCTGAAGTCCTATCTCTGATCGTGTCATGGTTGCGCACTAGGGAAGAGTCCCTTACTAGGACGAAACAGCTATCCAGTGCTCCGAGGTTTCCACTAGTTCTCCAGCTGATTTCAGTCTGTGATAAATACCAACTTGAAGTCGATAAATAAATTCTTATGAACCTCCAAATTGAATCTCTGGTGGCGGATGATGTGTTACTGGCGTTTAATGACCTGTCAGAGACTTTCAGTACTAAATAAGTACTATGGTAATTAGATTCTTGAGGTACATTAGTGACAAATATTATTGCTATTATTATTATTATTTTTTAAGTCTCAATTTACTCTTCCAATTAATATCATATTATAATTGCTTTTTATGTTAGATATCTTTTTAAGATAAAAGGCTGTTCTGTACATATATAAATTTATGTCTCTGAATGAAGACGTGAGAAATTTGGCTGGTTGTAGTGCACCTCAAGTGTACTTTCTGTGTCGATATATTCTCATGTTCCCACGGTTATCAATGGAGTTTAGGTTATATATATATATATATATATATATATATATATATATATATATATATATATATCATCACATAAGAGGTTTTGATCATGTGCATCGAATGTTTTTATTATGGGTACATATACCCAAGTTTATTTGCATGATTGAAAGGAATAGTGATTACCTTGAACTTTTCTGTTTTGTTCAGAATCAAGTCTTTGCATGGAATGGAGTTTGAGGAGAGAATCATACAATTTAGTGAAATCTGCCTGAAATACTTGACCTTAGTTTCCATTGGTGATCAAAATATTCAAACTTAAATGTGTGATCTATTTAACAGCATTGATAACATCAAGATTGCGAACATGAAAGCCTTACTATATATGTTACAAACTGACGTTTGCTTCATGATGTAGTGGCTTAACTTAAAATAATGAAACCAATGAAACTTAGTGACCACATTGAATCCTTATGATTTCCACCTACTCTATGAGTTCTCAAGACATTGCCTGGTTGCGCAGACCTCTTTAGGTGTGATAGGATGTGAACCTGTGAACCACTGGTGTTTTCTCATGGATTCAAAACTACACCATACATCTTTGAAGTCAAACCAAATTACAGTGCACGGTGGTGTGGCGTCATTTAGTTCAGTGGCCACTCCGAAAACTTGGTTGGTTGACTCCGACTAGTTATGAGCAGTAAGGACTAGGCAGCTGTATCGATTCCTCTACGGTGATCAATTCATTTACTTGATCTAGTCCTAGAAGGGATCAGTCGTGACCTGAACAGCTTTATGTTAAAGTATCTGACTTTGACATTGAGCTATGCGAGTCTGATTCACTGAGAAAACACTAGTTTTCTTATGGTTGCCAATACGTTTTTTTGATGAGTGAAAAATACACGAAGGTTAATTTCAGGTTTTCCTACTGATTGGCTGCTAACAACTGAACCGTAGTTTTTCACTTCATTAGAAATATTTTTCATCCAAACAGTATTGAATATGTATCAAAGGAGTTTGCTTCTAATGTATGAATTGTTGAACTATGTAAAGTTGATTTTGCAAAATATTCAGTTCTAAAACTAGAAGTATATATATTTTGAACGGGTTTTAGATATCATTGGTCGACTAAAATATCGCATAGAATGAAGATTAAGCCTATGCTACTGTTAATGTTATGCTGAGGGTATTAACTATGCGACATCATACTAACAATACACATCCATTCATTTTCACACTTTCCATGATCTTGCAAACAGTAGATTGTTCTCTTACTGGAGTTACAGTATGTATTCTCTGAGAAAATGTATTTTATTAAGGATTATTTAAGCCAATTAGAATTACTAAATGCCAAAATAATGCTCATCTGTTGTACGCACTGAAAGTGGCAAGTTTCTCAATTTATATTAAGAAAAACTTTTTTGTTTAGTTAATGCATCTATGAATACTGTGATCTTTATTTATTGTGAAGATAACAAGTGGTAAATACATTAGGAGATTTAAAAGCACCAACTGGTACAAAATGAACTCCTAATGAGATTTAACAGCCAATGATATTCTTCCTGAACTTCTAGTGTAATACGAACCTGAAGTAAAGCTTATGTCAAAGACTATTTTAAGACGAAAGAAAACTCCAAGCCGTCAATTCAGTTTGATTATGCCGGTGGAATCGAAAATCCCACATGGTCAAAAACATAAAGCTAAGATTTCATCGATCAAAGTTTATTTTCATCGATACCATTTCCAGAAGATGTACAATAGCATTTGAGATGATGGAGAATATTTGTTACTGAGGGGGGGGGGTAATTTTGGCGGTGCTATGTTCTCTGAGCTGAACGGTTTGATCATTGAACCAATGGGTTACGGGTTCGATCACCGCTCCACCCACTGAGGTATGGGCACCTGAGTAATATCATTAGTCTTCACGTAATAGGTGTGGCTTATTGCATACTGCACGCAAGGGTGCAAGGTGGATGAGTGCATTTCAAATTTTGAAGCTTTTATTGTTATTCTAGACAAAATCATCAGCAGAAACCTCAAGGAGAAGTGAGCAGTGAGATTTTCTTCACAAGTGGCTCAGTAACTTGTCCCAGTGATCTTGAGTGTAATTAGTTCTTACTGCCAAAGTCTTGTCATTGTCTTCATGTTTATTTCCATTGGCTGTCCTACTGGTGTTAAATCTGACCTTCATGACCTTTCTTATTAGTGAACAGATTGGGTCAATATCAATATGTCTGTTGATTGCTGACTGACTTAAGAACCACGCTTCTAGAAATTCTCTAGCATTCTTTGTATTTCCTGTATCCAGGATTTCCACATTTTCTATATCGAATTCTAGTTCACACCTGTATCAATATCAGTGAAGAAAATTTTCTTTTCTGAATCGACTTCGTCGAAAAAGGAAAATTTTTCTTGTTGAATTGTCGTTTCTTTATGACTCTCTGGGGATGCTTCAATGTCTAAAATCCCGGATAAGTTCTTCATATGAGGTAAGAGAATCCTTTCATTGGTTTCTATGGATGACACTTTGGTTGACGGTGAATTTGGTAATTATTTTTTGATGAAGTTGCTTGGATAGCTGTTCTTCTGGAAGACAGTCATCAAGTAGTTTTCTCTTCTCCACAAGATTTTCGTTCTACAGTGTGTTTCCGCTCTTCCGAACAATGCTATACAACTGATTTTATGTGTTGTAGAGTCTTTACTATTGTAGTTGAGGATTTGGTCCATATGAATCGATTTTCTGCTTACTTCAGTTTCCTCTTTTCACGAGTCCTTTCTGGTGATCAGAACATCTAAAAATACAAGTTTTTTGTTTGATTCCTCTTCAACTGTGAATGTGATTTCGTCGAAAGCGTTGTTGATCGATTTGTAAGCATTCTCCGTTTATTTTATTTTAATGATGACAAACGTGGCATCTACACATTGAACCCAAAGTTTTCTGTCGTATTACCGTTGATCACACCAAGTATACAGATCAACTTATACGAGTTAAATCCTCTGCTACAGTAGCAATAATACAAAAACACAAAATCAGTTGCATAGAAACGTTGTTCAAAAGAGAGAAGATACACTATAGCACATCAACCTTACGGAGAAAATCAGAAAGCTGTTTAACGACTGTTTTTTAGAACAACGATTATCCACATAGCGTGGTTCGTAAAATTAGAATTTGGAGCTGTGGCTCATTGGTTTTGGGAGATGACATTTAACTAATAGGTCACGGATTCTGGCCTCGCTTCACCTACCGAGGTTTGGGAAGCCAGGTAGTACCACTAACCCCTACACATTGGGTTTGTATCATTACTCACTGTACGCAGGTGCATAAGATGGTTGAGTGCATTTCGATTGGTAAATTATTATTTTTGGTAGGTTGTAATCAAGGGAATAATATGAGAATGGTTATTACATTAGAATTGTTCAAATATTTGGCTGTGTGAATAATTAAGTGTTGTAGAACAAATGTGAGCAGAGATCAGGAGATGAATAATACTTAACCGAATGGTTCACTAGTTGTCAGTAAGAAAGACGGTAGTAGTCAAGACAAGAATTTAGTATCTAAGTTGGAAGTTTACAAGTAATAAAATACTAAGAAAGATTTAAAACACCGAAGAGAAGGAAAGTTAGTTGGGTTCAAGAATTTACAATTTTAGGAAGTCAATAGAAGAATTGTCTTTAAACATACAATTGTTGCTTCCATTGGTGTATTGCGAAATTTTCAGCAATGCATACTAGACCTCTATTGAGGTTTCTTCTGAACCCTGTAAACTAGATAAAACAAGTTTTCTGAAATTGAGTGTTCACCGTTGACGTATTGTTGTATGATGGAACTTTCGATTAATCTAGGTTCATCCTTTTTGATCTATGTCAGAAGGCTTTTGTATCAACTCTGAACGGCCTACCTCTGTGTACATCTGTCGAGCTGCATAGCGATTGGTGCCCTGTGACTGTAGCTAAACATGGTAGTTTGTCCTTGGCCCTAATGTTCACTAATTTGGCCACTGGTGTGAATAATTCATAAAGCCATAACATCGAACATTTTTCTAACCGGCTTTTATCAATAAATTCTTTAGGATGCCTTCTTTTGTGTAGCCATTCAATTTCAAATACAGGTATTTTGCATCGACACTTCCGAGACAGTTCTTCAATGCCTACTTATCAACTGATCTTTCTAGGTATCTGTTTCCAAGGAATATGCACCTTAGAAATTCTGGTTCTTCTTCCAGTGTGTCATATGTTCGAATTTTCGTGGATCTGGGGTGAAACAGAGGGAACTGAATTTTTTCTTATGGTGATAGGAATCAAGTTATGAAAATTGGTCATTTATTCATTCTACATAGGTTTTCGGTAAATGGATCTGTAAAGAGATCGATCTCATTTTCTTGTTAGTAATATGTCAAGAAATGGTATATTTGAATGCGATTCTACTTCTGTTCATTGAAAAATAATTATAAAAGAGGTCGTATAGTAAGTGCGATCTTTGCTTTCTATTTCTGATTAGCTCACTTAGGCGACAACATATTTCATCGATATTGTTGAGTGTATGAGGTTTCATCGAATTCATAACATGTATTATGGGTTCTGTCTTCATGATACATTTGTAATATGTATTTATTATACGGTTAGTGCCGCATTACATAGACCAGCAAAAAGTAGTTCACTGGAATTTATAATTCATCATATCACAAACGGATGATTAATAAATTTCTGAACGTTAGGAGCCAGTCAGTAATTGGCTTTATTTGACTGCTTTTGTATGGTGTTATCATCAGGAATGTAAACAGAAGAAAATGCATGTCTCCCAGATGGTTCGATCGCACATCACTTCGTAAAGTCGACAACTTTATTACTAAGCTTCATCTCAACGTGTAAATTTACTCTATAATGATGGAAGTCATCTCTTTCAGTCGGTTTGATTGTATTGCACATTAACATAACACAAAAGCTAGTGAATAGTAGTAGACAAATGTTAAGATGAATACAAAAGCATACGCAAGTGGACAGAGAACATAGTGCTGACTTTGATTGTACATGATGTGTTATCGATTCCATTAATCGTCTCTTGACTCTCTAATCCGTGTTAATATTTTGTTGGTTTTTCTGCGCTATGCGTTGGGAAAGAATGGAGCAGCTGACTGACAGTCTTAAAAAATCTTCGATATAGAACAAAGCAGTCCCATTTTAAATGTTGGCGGTATATGGTGCTTTTGATACCACCAAGTGTGACCACAGGACTGTGACTCATTGGTCTAAGTACGCTATTTCCGACCGACGGGTCATTGTTTCGAACCCGCTCCACCTGCTGAGGTCTAGATAGGCAGATAGTATCACAAACTGCACGAACATGCATGTAGTTGCCTAGTGGACTTCAATTCAACCACGGATGTGTACCAGGAGAGCAGAGTGATGTTTGCTACTGATATACAAATTTACCACCTGATAGTAACCGATTTGATTACCATACGCTAAGTGCTGGTTGACGTCTATCATTCATTGATATAATTGACACAAATTTGTAGTCTGTTATGTTTAGTAGTGTCCCTTGCTTAAGTACTCTTCTATGCCAGATCACATTTTTAATGGAACGTGGATTTCTTCATTGGAGCAGATATATCTTTTTGATGAATGTCAAGAGGCATAAAATATTGGTTCTACAGCTTCATACCGATTGACCTGTATTATCTATCTCTTTATATGTAGCAAAGGAAGGATTACTTATCTGAATGTATCAATGCATAACGAAGCTGAGTTCACTGAATCCAACACAGTTTTATGCAGACAGAAGGGAAAAAAGTTGTCACTGAAAGTTGGTCAAATTTATAGGCAATGGTAGCAAAACGAACAACGATGTACCTAGTATGTGAACCACTAAGCATCGACTAACAGAAATGGAGTTGATACAGATTATCATAAAGAAATGTATACTCTCAATCGTGTTGAAACTTACTGAAAATATTTGGTTGAGGTAGTAGTAGTAGTTGTAGTGATCATCTTTGATTCATTTTCGAACGACGAGAATATAGCAGAGTTTTCTTGAGTGCTTTCAGTGCCTCGTTACTCTCAGGTTCAATGTCGATGTTTTTGTCTTAGGATTTACCTCATTAGTAAGTTTATGCACTTTTTTTGTTGATTCTGCCGAGTCAACTGTCTTTCCATTTTAGCCTGTTTATTAGAAACGTCCCACAGTAAAATAGTATCATTTACTGGACAACGTTTCGGACACAACTTATTGTCCGTATTCATACCAGGTAACTCCACGATTGCGAGACAGAAACAGAGAGCTAGAAAGAGAGGCTCTCAGGAACCTTCAAAATGATAGCAATATAGTAATTGCCAGATCGGATAAAGGCAACTCAACAAGTGTAATCAGCAAATCTGACTACATTTACAAAGTGAATGAGCATATAGAAACAGGAAAATTAAGGAAATTAAGGAATTATTGTATACTATTATGAATCAGGTTAAGAAATCGACAGGGAATCTGATATGCCGGAAGAAGCAGTTTCGAGATAAGTCAAAATGGTTCAATTTAGTGCCGAAAACTAGCAATCTCAGTAGAATGTATCGTACTATTAAGATTCATTAGCCAGGTTATCCCAACAGCCCTATAGTAGATTTTATCAAAACTTCAACTTACTAGTTGTCTAAATATTTAACAATAGGGTTAGGCCCAATAAGAAGTCATTCAAAATCTCGACTTACCAGCTCTTATGACTTAAAGCACAGATTAGATGACAGTGAAGAAGGGCTTAGTTTTTGATAGAACCAGCCTTTACACAAATATTTCGATCGGCATGGCTCTAGAGGCAGTTAGAAATGGGCTTAAATGACAAAGGGCTTGACTCAAACTAAGGTGCCGATCGAGGAAATCATTCTAGGACTACGATTGCGCCTAACAGCCACAGTTTTTAAGTTTGAAAATAAAATAAATAAACAAACTGAAGGTGTTGCCATGGTATCACCAGTATCTCCTATCCTTGCAGACATGGATAGTTGGGATCAGATGGCCCTTCAAACATTTAGTCCTACTCCAAAGACATGGTTCCGATATGTAGATGATGGGTTTCCAGTACCAAAATTGGAACACATCAATAGGTTCTTGGCAGATATATAGATTCAGTAATGAATGCAATCCAGTTTACCTGTGATTTAGAAAGTGAAGGTGAGCTAGCAATGTTGGGATTGCAAGATTAAACGAACACACGACGGAAGTTTAGAGACTGGTGTCTATAGGAAACCTTCCCATTCGAATCGCTACTTAGACTTCAAATCTTCCCATCCCATCTGAGTTAGAGTAGGCTTGGTTAAATGCCTAAGTGATAGGTCGAAAAAGCTTACCAATAGACCAGAAAATCTATAACAAGAAATTAGACACACCAAGAATACCTTGCATCTCAATAATTGCCCACCAAAATTTATAAATAAATTCATAAGAAATATAAAGGAAAATATTAGCAATAGCAGTAGTAATACATGTGTTATTAGTAATCACTCTACTACTAATAGTGATAACGGTTGTAATAATGGTAACAGCGTTGAGAGAGAATTCAAAGCCTTTGCTGTGTTACCATTACTAGGAAGGCACTTCAGAAGCATTACGAAGAATCCTCAATAAGGCTGGCTGGGATTAAAGTGGGATTTGGATCAATAAACTCGCTTAGAAACAAGCTTTCTAGCCTAACAGATTCTATCGATGCAAACTAGACAAAATAATTTGGTTTACCAAATCCCTTGCAATGGTTGCTTAGCTAAATCAAGATTAGTAGATTCTAATAAGATAAGAAATTTGGCGATAAGCTGGGCTTTAGCTCTGCACACAATTACACACATCATACAATAGAGTGGAATAGAGCAACAGATTGAAAGCGTTAGAGATGGATAACCAAATCTTTGTTTATCGAATCACCACCAAATACATGCAGTCGAAATAATTCCGCATCTGGAAAATTCACAAAGAAGGAGGAGAAACTAGAACTATATCACCTTTGTCTCAAAGTTATGCAGTTACCTGATATGAAATATGGACAATAAATTGTGTCCGAAACGTAATCCATTAAACGATACTGTTTCACTGTGTGACATTTCTAATTAACAGACTAAAATGGAATTACAACCGACCACAGAGCCCAAGATTTACTCCTATATCGACTGTCTTTACTGAGAATGTTATCTCTGGAATTCCTAACTAGGCTTACTATTGTGGAAAGCTTCGTTTCATCGAATTATCTGGACGTGATGAAGTATCCTGTTGGATTTGCAGTCTGTCAGATGAAATGATTTGTGCAAGATGATATCAACTCATGAATTTTTGTTTCTTATGTGTTTACTACCGTATTCTCAGTGTCCTTTCATTTGCATTTGTGTCGCTGTTCATGTTATTATTTGAATACATGATATAACTTTCAAGTTTATTCGTGAATTTGTTACATTTTTGATTTCATTGATGAAGGGAATTGAATTGTGATTAGTTTAACTTAGTTTTCTAGGCTGGGTTTTTGTAGTTGTTTTAGTTATCCGATAATTTATGATGAGAGTGCTCGCGAAACTACTGTTTGTATATCACTCTTGTTATTATGGCTTAAAGTTTGTTCTTTTCAGCCTCTGTGTTTTCTCTAGTTTACATGATTCAGTCGTATGTTCTACTGAGAAAGTTATCTGAGGATAAAATTTCATAGCGTTTTTTTTGACATGCGAACTGTTTTCAAAGGCTTGACTGATATTCATAAACTTGTTTCTCTATTTCTTTATCTTCTCCGTTCATCATGCAACTGCATGTTCAATTTCGCTTATGGGGAGTGATTTTTAATTTCATTCCATTCATTAATATTTATGTGATCAATTCATCAGATAATCGCGAATTTGTAGGACTTTAAAGTGGATCCACCAACTCCCTCCAGATCCAAATGGATTGCGATAATGAGTCTCAGTCTAGTGACCATACTACAGAGTGATCAACAAGATTCGACCAGCACTTAGGACTAGACAAGCTAAAATTGGTTACTCTCCTGTAACTAACTAATTTGTAGTCACTACTATTGTATATTGTTTTTTACACATTGAAAATCTTTTAATCTTTCGTCACTCATCAATGTTTATCAACAGAGGTATCACTTTACTCCCCTTTCATGTTTCCTGTAATGATAGTGAAGTCGGAATCAGTTTTATTATCGTGAATAAAACATATGTATAACTTCATCATTTGATGTCGATTCTGTCAAATATATCATTAAAATATCTATAATCCTCTTTCTGTTTGTACACGAAAAATGTCAACATGATAAAAATTAAAAAAAACAAGTCAAGTACCAGAAATCATAGTAGATATCAAAGTGATCGCTTTGATGAATGATAATGAATATACTGGCTATCAATCAGTTTATTCTTATTTCATCTTAAGTAAGTAAGGTGACGACCACTCGTAATGGGCATACTTATCCGTCTCATCTGTTATGTATATACATGTACCTTGTGTTTCGGTGTGTGGTGGTGGTGGGGGTGGGGGTATATGAAGGACTAGTTCTTTTCGCTGCCTTCTTCCCTCACACAAATTGAATTATTCTCCTTTCGTTCACATTCGTTTGTTGATGTTTATCCTCCCCCCTCACTTCATATTGTATAAGAAGCGGGAAACAACACAATTTCATTGTTTACTTGTTTTTTCCTTGTTGTTGTTGTTACTATCCATCAGCAAATTGTTTACCGTCAGAAAAAAAACGAATTTCTCTTCTTTCATCTTCCTGTTTTTTCTATGCATTATTCTAAGCCATGTGTATTTTTCCCTTTGTATTTCTTCTGGTTGTAGACAACTCGTAAATTAAGCATTGGTCATCTATTCCATTTGATTGCATTGGATGAAGATTCAATTGCTGTGACAAGTTACCGGTTAGTTGATGGTCTTCTCGTTATTTATTATCAATTCTTCGTTGTTATTATCGTTCTTCCTCATGTTATGCTCATGATTAACAGTGTTATCGGTCCTCCTGGTACTATCAACATCAGTGACTGGCTTACTGTTGGTGTGTGTTCTTCAATATTGTTTTTCTCAAAGCCCTATGGGAGCGTATGCATATATATAATAGAAGTAGTCCAGTGGTCAGCTTGTTCGATTCAATGATTTATGGGAAATGATTGATTTGACAGTAGCTGTCACTAAGCGTCGACATGAATTAGATAACCATTGGAAACTGGGGAAATCACATAAATCTGTGGCTTCTTCTCCGTCCTGTAATGCCTAGCAGCGATCGCTAAATATCTTCTATATAATGAAACCCAAGACATTAAATTCTGATGGTGAGCAACTTACCTTTAAACCACAAATTCAAACCTACATCAGCTCACAATATAGGATGACTAGTGAAGTCATGAATAAGGGGTGGGTAGCATTAAACGGTTCTCATTCAGTGTCAGAAGTTAGCGGGAGCTTGGAAAAGTAGGCCAATAAATTCCATCTTTGTGGCTGAATGGTACATTGCCCACTGTGAAACATGTTAGTCGTTGGTTAAATCTTGCATAAGCTTGTAGGTTCTCATTGCTGGGAAGTCTCAATTTAAGATAGATCATTTGTCTAATGCTCCATAATTCTAGCGTTTATTAACCTTATATCGATTATTATGATTATTTTTCCCTTGGGTTCCCATTGGAACATAGGGCTTTGGTAGCACGTCGCCATTTCACTCCGTCCTCTGCAGTCTTTTGAACCTCGCTCCACGACTGCCCACAAGCTTCCATTTCTTCCTAACACCATCTCCTCCATGTCTCCCTTAACTCGGGTGCCCAACTCATCTTTTCCTTTTTGGATTGCACTTGACGACGTGACCTGGGTCGTGATGTCTCCGAATGGTTTTCTCAGTGTATGTCTAGTCGAATCCATCTCCACTTTCTTCTTCTGCATATTTGTTGAGTGATGGGTTGTTGTTTGGTTTGTTGCCAGCCGGTTAGCCAGTCAGCGAGAGTTCGTTGTTGCATATTGTTATTATCCTGGTCATCTGATCTTCAGTATCATCGAGTGGGCGAGCGTAGATGGCAGTTGTTGATGAATGTCTGTAGTTTGTTGGAAATGCTTTTCATGATGCTGCAAGTCTGTGAAGCATGATGTAGAAGGAGTGACTTGATGTTGGTGTTTAAAATCTGGATGTTGTTCACGCTTTATGCTGAGTTGAGTTGAGTTGAGTTGAGTTGAGTTGAGTGGAGTAGATCTGTACACTGATTTCAGATTGATGAAATGTCTTGGTGAAATGTCTTACTGTGTTTCCGATTGTGGCTTTGACACCGTCATGTGTGCTTCTGCCGTGTGTAGTTGATAGGATGGTGCCTATGTAGAGAGGTAGGTGTAAGAGACAACTTCGTTTAGATTTCTCCCGTTGATGGTGATTGATGCTTGTTGTTGATGTTGTTGTTGGTTGGGTATCTTCATGAGTTCTGTGTTGAGTCGGTTCACCGTAAGGAGGTGGTGTGTTGGTTGGCTGTCGTGTTGTGTGAATTTGTTGGTTTTCGTGTGTAGATGTTCGAGTTTGTGCGACAAGACATTTGAGACTTATGTGATAATCGTTGGTGAAATGCGAATCTTCTTGTGGTGTGTTTTGATCGGTGGAACGAGCGGTGCAGCGTATGCCCCTGATGTTGCTCGTGGTAGTTTGTTGCATGATGCAGTGGAGTCTAGGACAGTTGGGAAGATGATGGGTGATATTATGCGGTAGCCTTGTTTTACTGCTGTCTTCACGTCACGTCACGTGACGTCACTTCAGTTGAGTTGAGTTGGAAGGCGTGACTGAGCTTTCCATTGTGAATCAATCAGTTTGGATGTTGCGTTGTCATATGGTTGTTGAATGTTTGTGGCACTGGAAGCGTAGTGTTGAAGCAGCAGCTGTCAAATTACTTCTGGGTGCTGTGGAGGCTGTTGGACTGTGGCGTTTTTGAAGTCGATGAAGTTGAGGTGAGGATCCATTTGACTGGTATTGTATGCTGTGTTGTATGATGATGCGTAGTGTGTCGTTTCCAGTTGGTTGGCACATTATTTGTTCTTCCTGAATCCAGCCAACCAGTCAGCCAGCCATTCTTTTTTGGTCATAATTTTAAGTGGAGCGCATCCTTTAGTCTCTCCAACCTTTTGTCGATACGTGATGAAAAATGTTTTTAAACGGATGTGCATTGAGTAAGAGTTAATTGATGATGGATATGTTATGGATTCGCCAGAAAAGATGACTTCTAAGCAGTGAATCCTGTGTCCGAAACCCGCCTTACCTGCTTAAATCTAGGTAACCGGGTGTTACCACAGGTCATCACAAAATAGGTGCCGCTCATAACCTAATACATAAGCATGTGTTATGGCACTATATTTTAGCAAAGCCAATAAAACAGTAAATTAGCATGCAGTATTGTAGAATTTGAAAGTGTAACTGGTAAGTGTCGAGTTCCAAAGCGAATAGAAGGACCCTGGTATAGTGCGGTTAAACTATATATGTACAGGACGAGCTAGTAATAATGCAAAAAACATTTTCTGATCTCTACTGTTGATCATAGATGTTGATCCATAGATGTGTGTGCACTTATTTTCTCACTCACTTTTTATCAGCATAAAATCTCAGACATTTGACAGTTGTCTATTAAGTCACTGAGTAATGTTAACTATCTTAAATGCAAGACACATTGTACTCCGACACTGTATCCATCCAGAAATTTACTGATCGGCTTGATGGGATGGACTCATTTTTAAATGGTTTATCTTCATCTGCAATGCAGCCTAAAACTTAAGGTGTTATTAAGAGTGGTGATTTTATTCACTACGGACTGACATTGGTTGGTGAACGACTGGAAACCTGTGAGAATTGGACAGCTGTTTTGTCCTAGTGTGGGACTCAGCGGAACGGACCCATAACTCCTCTAGTGATCTAACTCACAACTTTCAGGTGTCATGGTGAAGGCGTTAACCGTTTAGCCTGTGTGTTGAATTTCAATGCTCCTCAGTTTCTTACGTCTTTCAATTTCGGGCATATTCTTCGATATGGATATCCCGAAGTTTCATTGGGAAGCTCTGACCTGTAGGGTCAACCAGCAGTCGGAAGTGAAGCAGATATCAGCTGAAAACCTTGCTGGATAGTGGCTACATATCGCGGATTGACAGAAGTAGGAAACTATGGACCATTGAACTTCAACTCAGTAGGTGAATGGTTAACGTGTTCGCCGTGAAACCTGAAGGTCATGAGTTCCATCTAGGGTGGAGTGGTGAGTGCTTACTGCTGAGGAGTCCCATGCTAAGACAAAACAGCTGTCCAGTGCTCTCAGTTTTTCAATGGTTCTCCAACTGATGTTAGTCCGTGATGAGTGCTTTCTTAAAATTTAAATCTCCACCAACCCCATAATAATTGTATACTATGAAAACAGATAAAGTCTGAAATCTAGGAATGTCAGTAATACAATGAATCTAGGCAATGTAAAACTTCATTTGGTGATTTGTCAGGTTCAGGCGATTTCAAAGTAATTTTTATCAAAAGGTGATGTCATTGTAAGAGCCTAGGAATTCCAGGTTGCTGTTTCATTTGAGACTCCTCAGGAGCGTGCACTCAAAACCTTGTGAAGGATCAGGCTGTTCAAATCACACGTTGGACATGTTACCGTCCGGTCAACGGCTGGCATCCTATGGTTCACATTTTCCTACTTTTTTTTCAGTTTCAACTGGGGTGTGACCGTCATGGGTTGTTTGTATGCACTGCTGAAAAGTCCTAAACTAGAATGAAACAGCTTTTCAATGCTCATAGGTTCTCAATAGTTCTTCGATTGATATTAATCCGTGATGATAAACTACGTTGGAATGCAACAACCATTAGTCCTAAATGTGATCAAATAGATAATTGTATATATATTGTGTAAACGCATAAGTAATTAGAAAACGTTAAGATGACACTAACTCAAAGTTATGTCTACCTTATGTTGTGTAATTATTCTAGAAAATCGATCCAATCTTAGGCTGTACTTTGGCCGAAGATGAATTGTGAAGTATTTTATTTATCCCGCAATTTTGTATCATCCTACTTAATATATGAAATATACTGATTAATTCAATTGAAAAAAACAGCATTCACAATTGTCGATTTAACTATCTGACATAGTGTTGATACTGTTATGATTGAAGGTTAAGTGAAGATTTGGGCTACGGCAAGACTTGAACCATGGACCACCAGGTTTCTGGCCCTTTGCCCTACCAACTGAGCCACTAGTCCCGACTGTTACCAGGTTTTGATTTAATTCCAGTCAGCAATGGTTTTACTTGACTGCCATCTGAATTTATGACGCGTTACTGTCACTTGATCATACATACTCACACTGGCTACCAAGTCACGAATTTTCATCCAGTCTAAATCTACTTGAATTAAAGAAGTCCAGCATCATTTTTATTATCAGCTTGCTTACTGCACATAGTGATACATAAGTAGGTTTTTTTTTTACTTTGTTAGATTTTAAAAAGAATAAACTTTTCAGGTGAATGTCATGTATCAGCTGTTCTACTCTTCTGTTTAGCTCATTTTAACTTGGAACAGTTCATCCAGTTGTCGGAATTGGTAAGTACACTACAATAGAATATCATTGAAGTCACTAAGGATAGCATCTGGTACTATGGTTGACTGACGAAATCAATGTAGAACCTCACATACAGGTGCATCGGATCAAGTTGCCACACTTCAAAGTAGTACAAAAAGAACATAAGGACAGAAAACGGGTGATATCAAAATACATGAAGTAGTACAAGGGAATAAATAATCCGAGGGTAACGGTAAGTGCGAATATTCAAGCTTCAGAAAATGCTAAGGAGTGAATACATCTGCGCGACTGTGACCGAATTTCAGCCATATCACCAAGAGTCCTCAACCACTGATTCCTTTCTTCTTGCAGATACCAACCAAGCAGTCTACATCTCGCACACGGCTTAGATCAACAATCAGAGACTTCATCGATTGGTGTCAGATATTGATCTGGGCACCCTGAACCCTCTTCCAACCTAATTTATTTTCCCCTAGCATGGCATATCGTGGTAAGCGATGGCTCGGCATGCGCAGTACATGTCCAAGCCGTCTCAACCGATGAAAGTTCAAAACCTCATCAATCGACTTGCATGTCTTACCTAGTACCCCTCACCTGACCTCGACATTGTTCACATGGTGATTCAGGTAAACGCGAGCAATGTTACGAAGAAATCCGTGGTCAAAACTCAATGATCTGGTGGTATACTCCCATCCTAAGAAATATTTACTAATGTATACTTGAAGCCTTTTTCAGGTATCTTTCATACCTGCAAATATTTGAAACCTCTTTTGATATTCGCTCATTTATTAATGCGTTTACTTATTTATTGATCGAATTTTTTTCATTTATTGTCCTTTTTTTACCAGTCAAATAGATAAACTTATCAAAATTACATATTCGTATGCTTTACAAGTACCAGATGCGAAATCGTATGTTTCATTGCAAACAAACTTCACAAGTGATTCAACAGTTATCCTCAATTGGAATTATTTAGACAATTACTTATGCAATCGTGGTATCAGTGATTCTTTTCGATTGCTACCGGTAATTATATTTAACTATTTAACCGTTAGGAAGTGTATATATTATTATAGTTGGTTCAACTCAAGATGTCAGTTTTCATATAATATACCTTCTGAATTTATTATCGAACGCAACAGATTCATTATAACATTTTTCTTGTTTTTTAGCGGTCTGTTGATAGTTTAAGAAAATTTGAATTTTGTATACAACCCAAAATAAAGGAACGTCAGTGTATGTTGCAAAGAAGGGGGGAGTACTCCAAAAGGTGTATATGCGTAATAGCCGCTTAGCCAACATACCCAATGCGCTATGGTGGAGAGAAGAGAAAGAATGAATAGGTCTTTGTAATCCATGACTTAATCTAGTCTGTAGTCATAATCAGCCGACATAATCATTAGGAATAATCAAGTCATAGCTGAGGGTCGCCACTTCCTCCTGTCACTTTGTCCGATATTATTTATACATTAGTAATATTAACGAATGTCTGAAGTTTATTCTGATCGCAATTTCTTACACCTTTGTGTATTATTTTCTTTTCATTGACCATGTATATATACTCGAATGATTCCTAATCGTTCGCAACTATCTTAAGGCGTTTATATACTCGCAAAACACTTTATGCCATGAAATAGCTGTACACGTTTTCTTTCGATTGTGTGATTTTTCATTGTACCCATCAGTTTTTGAAGTTTTCATACCCTACGGTAGTGTGAATGACAATTGTTATGATTTGCAGAGTTTGTAAACACCAACGGCTGTGACGCAGAAACTTTAGTTCACTATGTAGACAACGGATATTTCGTGAAGAAAGAGTCACATCTTAGGAGTCAAGCAAATTATAGAAGCTATCGGTTATTTGCTATTGTCATTAGTATAGTAGTGTTAGCTAACTAGTCAAAATTGAAGCCTTTTTATATGTTATGATTACCATTATTGTTTCAGTTTATTTGTTAAAAAGGATCACGACTAGCTTTCTAATAAATCGTTCCAAATCATATTTTTTTCAATCACTCTAGAAATGTTAGTGGTTTATTCTTTCCTATCTTATGTCTGCAAGAATAAGATAAAAGGGTTAGGGTAGGAAAGATTATTGTATTCTTGTGTTAATCGTAATACCTTTGGTCTTTTCCTTTTGTATGACTTGGTATCTTCAACTAGTATCAATTTAATCAAATATGCTGATGACCTGACAGATTCCAAACCTATCTCTTCTTTATGTGACTATTCCCCACTGAACGGTTTCCTGTCTACAACTGGATGGTGGTCTTGTGCTTTATTCTTCAAAATGTCAAACTATGAACTTTAGTTTCAGATGCGAACATAGCCTATGTAAACTACTCAGTTCTCATGTTTCCTGTTCTATTGATAGTTGAGCATTAGGGAATGTTACAAGTGTGATTTGTCTCGGGGTGTGTTTTTCTTCCAACCTTTCCTGGTCTTTCCATATCTTACTAATAGCCAAAAGAATCTTCCACCTATATTAGGAAGCTGAGAGTATCTGGTATAACAGCCTATTTTCCTATCCTGCATCTTGCCTATTCTCCTCTATTGTTCTCATTTATTTTTCCCCGGGTCGCTGAAAAGAAAGACTATACTATTTTGTGTAGGACGTTGAAGATTGTCAGCATAACTAATGGTGTACCTTTAAGTCTTCTAATCAAAACTGTTGTGGACGAACATTTTAACATCTGATAACAGTTACTCTATCAGATGAACAGAATTCTCTTCACCCAACATTCTCTGCTTATCGGTTCTCAACTGAGATCAGAAGCAAATTTATATGACTTTATGCATGTACTACTAAATATAAAAGCTCTACAATACGGTATTTTTCTCGTATCGTGTACGCGGAAGAAGGTATCAGAAATGAACTACCTGATCAACTTCTGCCCTTGAAAGGAAACTAATTAATGCGTACACAGCTTGTTATTATTGAATCTAATTGGTAATATGACTGTCTACCTAAGTTAACTCTGCATTTTCAAGAAAGTTGTAGATGGAGTAAATGTTCTTATCTTTTAATGTGTAAGTTATACTTGTTTTATTATGTAAACAAGTACACTGTTTCTGTCCAATTTATGCTATATGATATTCTGGAAATTCTGTACAGCATTCCCGAAATATCTTCAAGAATAAGGTCATTATTAAAAAGTAAAACATTTTCTGTATGCACCGAACAGGGTGTGATAAACTTCAATGTATCTGCTTTTTCACATCAGTGAATTTATATGATGGCGTGTATAATTCAGTGCATAATCTACCAGTAAAACTAACAGTGTCTAAGATAAGTTATACATAATTTTATTAGAGGAATAAATTACTCATTGTTATAACTGATGCAAGAAGGGGGAAATGCGAATCTGAGATAAATATTATCGATCGTACTATTTTATTTATTTGGAAGAACATTTCGAAACTCAATAACCAAGTATTGTTAAATAGCCTAGCTCAAGAGCTTTCTTGTTGACTCCTTACTTGTTTTTCATACGATTTATGGTCTGGAAATGACTGCATATGATAAAATGCAGTTATTTATTTTTCCGTTTTCTGTGTATATAACGAGTTATTTAGTTATTGTGTAAATTATAGTATGATTTGTTCATATAAAACTGACTTGTGTGTATGAGAATGATTCGGCGTGGGAATGATAATAGGATGGTGAGCATCGTTCTCTGTCTTCTGTTGTAAGTACAAAGGGTCAGGAAAACTGTCAGTCAAACGGTTACAAATATCTCATCTTTCATTCACTTGGTGACTCAAAATGAGACGTTGTTTATGAGTAGCGTAGGCAAAGATAGTCATATTTATTTGGCGAAGCATGTAAAAAGTCAGAATCATGTAAGTGTCAGAGTTATGTATTTTGTAGTTATTCTTACCAGTCAAGTCATATCGGTTTATTTGCCGTTGTAGCATTCATCCTACAGATATACTGTCTCCATAGTATGTGCTTGTGTAGTCCCTCCCCTTCATATTTATGTGACAGTGGTATACAATCGACGTAATTACGTGGTGTCCACGTCAAACAGTACTCTGTGGTTGTTCCACACTACTATGAACTACATCAAATGGATGGAGACTGACTGTACAAATCTATATAGAGGGATTGTTCGAATCCGGTCTCCAATGGTTGTAAGTTCAGTGGATGCGCCAACTAGCTACGTCTACAGTCTGCTTATTATTTTCCTTTATATATATATATATATATATATATATATATATATATATATATATATATATATATATATATATATATAAAATAAACGATATAGTCCGCACCTGAAATTTGTTGAAATCGATTGTCTTTAAATGAATGAACTAATTCACAGTTGTTTAGTAATAGTCACGATGGCTTTTCTAAGCAATCTTTGTTCAATTAGATTGTAATATAATCTACGCTAATCACTTATCAACAATTTGTCACTAACCGTATGCTTTTTTAATTGTTGTGTAGGTGTTGTTTTATTAAGCTTTCCATTATTGTACTATGTTATAGGCTTAGAAATTTATTGTTGTTTTATAATGAGTAAGAAACATTTTAACACTAGATTACATGGTTCATATTTGAAGCAACCCGTATCAACCATCAGGTTTTACATGTCATTATCAAAGTAATTTGAACATTGAAGTTTTATTAACTAAGTCCTAACTGGTCTTTTGAAGTGAGTAGCCTGTATACGCATGAGGGGAGAGACAGAAACATTCCTTTACGTATGTCATTTGAAACATCAGTTACACAGATAATTAGTGACTGCTGAAATACAGGTGGTTGCTACCTGCATAGCAGACTTCCAGTCGGTGACTGAATTTCGTCCCAACCAAGAGTATTCTCTGATTGTCCAGCAATACACACAGACTACAGTCTTTCGAGGTCAAGAATCTGTTATAAGTTTGTGTTTCCTGAAATTTTTGAACTGGTAATCTGAGATTATTTGGAATTATTTTCCCAACTTTTATGCAATGAAGTTGATGTACGTTTTGGTCAACTAGCTTATCAACCGTGATAGACTGACGTCTGATGGAATCTCAAAATGGATACGAAACTTTCTTCAGCATTTCAAGGTCTAAGTTGTTTATATCACTGATAAGTTATTCAGTTACTTTTCAGAGGATCAAAATAGTGTTTAGCAATTCTTTTTCTGGTAATATATGGCTATGAAACAATCGTTAGAATTGAATGAAACAATAGGTTTTCAGGTACTCAAACGTAGATTTCTTCAAATTACTGCTCACGTATGATGCAATCACTTGAATTTTTAAGAAAGAACTTAAATTGATGAATGAGGTTGTCAAAGTGCATCTATTTACCTGGTCAAAACTGGTACTACACATGACAAACTATCGTCTATCTTGTCATCACTTGACTGACAGTTGCACTGTTTTGTGCTAGTACATTACTTGAGGTCACTGACTAATTCTCTAAGGTGTATATGCTAGTGCTGAAACTTTGAAATGAATGATTTGCATTGCCAAATAACGTATCTCGAAATCGACTATGGTAGCCGAATTCCGTTCAACACGTATTATCTTACAAATCTTGAAATTCTTATTACTCCAAATTTATATTCCCCTTGTGTTCACTGATTCTCTTTTCTTGACGTTTTACAGGTAGTAAGTATATGACAAGTTTTAGGTGTTATTTCAACTAAGTGTTATAATTTTTTCGGTTAACTGACTGATTTCTGTTGAGGTACAGGTGTTTCTCGAGTTCATATTTTCTAGGTGCATAGCTTCCAGTAATATTCTAGTCAGCATTCGATGACACGGGTTCAAATCTCATAGCGGATGTCAGTTCCCTCGAGGTTGCAGATATGCCTTTCTGATGAGTGCCAACAGGCATGAAACCTAGGTTCAGGGCTTCTTGTCGATTACCTTCAACTAGTTAACAGCCATTATCTTCAAATCATGCTGGTGATATCGGTTAGAATTCGATTGGAAGCATTTTTTCTACAAATTGAGTAACAGGCATTCTCTAGAGTTAGTGGTTAAGGTTCGGGTGGAACACTGAGTCATGGTAACATTTGAGGCAATGACTATTGATTTACCCATTCTCGTTTAAACTTCAAACGACTGTGTCTTTTACATGATTTTGAAGGAATGACAGATGGGTTGCTAGCTTCTTAAAATACAGTAAAATGGTGTGGAATATTGGAAATTTGTGGAAGAAGTAAGATAAGCTAAAGAAGTGTAAAATTGGAGAAGAACTTTGATTCTTAGTCAAAATCGATGGAAAAAAGGAACCAGCAGATGTGAAAGAGAAGACGGTTTCTAAACTTCGTAAGGATTACTCAAATCTATGAGTAATTAGATAAAATCAAATTGAAATACCTACGGTTCGAAATCAATCGACAGTGTAGGATGATGCAATGAATTTAATGTGCATATGACAACATTAAAACACTCTTTATCTGTATGAAGGTCATATAGAAAATGTTAAATTATTCACGGGTATAAAGTGATAGATATTTTATTTTCTGCTTGCTTATTAACTTAGATGACTCATGTTCCATTTCCATCAACAGAGCTTAGCGATTGCTAACGATTACAAAGGTTTACCTTCTTCCAAGCCTAGGCTTCTCGACGTATGCTAAGAAAACTAGGTAGTTACCGTCTTATGACTGTCTCCTTTGTTTTCGCTCCCACAAATATATTTGGATTATTTGTCATAGTGTGTTATCTTTCAGTTGACAGTATGTTTCCGTTTATTGGGAAACTCTGTAATTTGGTATCTCGTCTTCAAGACTTTCGGTTGTGTAACACTAGTCATGTGCAACTAAGAATTCACCTCATATTAACGAATTCTGTTCAAACGATCCAACTGTCTCAGCTGAAATCGCTTGGCATTGAGTGTATGAAATAGCTGTTTTGCAGTTGAATTAACGCGATCTACATAGCCAGCAAACTGCTGATTCTTGTGGAGGAGTTATCCAACTACTTATACCAGTTGGTAACGTATATTGTATATTTCATGTACTTGTTTCGTTTGTTAGCAATAGTGATGTGGTGTAGATCACAATTAGTCGAGTGAACACTTTGAATTCCATGGGAAATCAACATGGAGTTTCATCTCCAGGTTTTATTGAGGTATATTATCTACATTGAGAGCTGACAATCCTGCCAGCACCCTATTTGACTCTTAGTCTTTTCACTTAGGTCTTCTGTCTATTTTTATCCTTTTCCTGCGTTTTTTTTCTTCGAAGGAAATAGTTAGATGGTCAAATTTTCTAGTACTTCTTATTAACGATTGTGACAGACCTTTCCCCTTAGCTTAAGTTTTTAAACTGACAGTGCCAGTAAGTTAGTACAACTCAACCCTATACAGGTATTTTTGAAGTTGATTATAAGCCATATTTATCATTTAAGGGATTGCGATCCTACCCAGTTGTCCAAATCGAAGTGGGTTAAGGCGAGCTTGGACCTAGATACTCTACTCAAAAGTGAAGTGCTTAAACTGCTAAGGCCACGTTAAAAACCAGTCAGTAATGGACGTTTCTCCCATACTACCACGAAGCCTTTACCAATCCACATCCACAACTCTTCTACGGTCGAACCTAAAACTGTCAAGTTTTGCATATCAATAAAAGAGTTTCGATTCTCTTGACCTTTGGTCAATTATTATAGATAAATGAAAGATTTTATTTCGATGTTCTTACAGTTTATTGTTATCTTAACCCCTTGTTTTTATTGTTTCCATAAATTGAAAATAACGCTCTACATGATTTCAGCTGCTTCTTTTCTTTTCAAACAATAGGCTGACTTTTTTTTCCACCTTACTCCTGTTTTTTTCATCAATATCTTAAGCCCTGTTTATTTATTTATTTATCAGTTGATAATAAAACTGTGCAATCAATAAGAATTTACTATTCTATTAACTAGTTAATGTGTTTTGAAACAGATTTAGATTAATGTGTTGAATATTTTTCAAAAGCTTAAATTGCCTTTATTTTGTATGAAACATATGTATAACTATGGTTTCTTCTTAAGATGCGTAAAAAATAGGTGTACTGGATGAAATTAGTTAATCCTCGTTAACAATATTTTAGTTAGACGATAATTATAAAAGGTGTACAAGTGTAAACCTCTGTGTATATTTGTTGTCTACTCTTTCATTTGGTCGACTAGAATGGCTTATGACAAAGAAAGTCAGTAGAGTTGAATAATATTTGATATGCTTACATCGATAGTTATTTACTTTTCATTACGTCGATTAGTAGTAGTAGAAAAGCTATACCTGTCAATTAGTTGTTAACTAGCATAAAGATATGTTGTGGTTGTTTCTGTTTGCATATCTATATACGCAAGCGCACGTAAATATGTATTGTAGATTACTAAAACTGTCAATTTATTATGTAACTTCTGTGAAATATATATGTTATGTTTGTTATTGTTAAATTTATTTACTGACAAGTGGCAGGTAGAATATTGGCTTGTAAACATACATGTAAATAAAGCCATATCCTATCATTTCTTTAGTGTTTGTATATGTGAAAGAGAGATTTTTGTCAAGATATGAGTAAGGCATTCTAGATTTTACCATTCAGGTTCGTAAAGAAACCGAATAACACTTGAAACTGCTTGCAACCTCTTAATGTATTTGAAGGATACTATAACCTTTTTTAACATAGAGTATTTCTATTGTTTAACTATTCTGGTTGCACAACTTCATAAGGAATCAGCAGTGGGAGAATATATTCTGGCATGTTCTAGAGCCATATGTAACCACATGACTAGGTCTTCTACTAAGTACATCGACTAGACTCTTTTTCACCTTCTACATATCCGAGGTTGGAACCATTGGTAATGATAGGAACTGAGTTGGTTAAATAGTCTGCCTTATAAGTATTCCGTAGGTAAGCATAGCATAACACGGTAAACTCCAAGCGACTCTAGACGGATTAGTGATTATACGTGGTGGGACTTTTTATATCCATATCAGGGCTGAACTAATCTTGTGAAAGAAGGAAAAAGACCAGTAAAATGTTGATAAGCTGAGCCTATCTGTTTGTTACACATTCATATGGTGCAACTAATGTACTGTTTGGTTTTCACTGGTAGGTTAACGGTCCAACCACAACATTAATGAAACTGTTTCAACTAATACTTTGAATGAAACGTACCCTGTATTTTAACTTTTTCATTGACAATTTGAAATAGTGACATGCTTTTCTCAACATCAATTAGTGGAAGGTGGTCACTTACAACTGATTTTACATATTTTCTTGTCATTACAATCGAATTGTTTGTTGTATATTTATTTGTAGTCAACTAAAACTGGGACAGGATATATATGCTTTCCAGTGAGCGATGTTGTTCCCATTAATACTCGAACCCGGGACTGATTGCTTCGAACGCTCGAGCGCTGTCCACTAGGTCACCGAGTCACATTAGTCACTTCTTGTGCTATGGATATAGTTTTAATGTTGTTACTTGTATTATCCTGTCGTTGATTGGACCTGATTGATTGGTTTCTATTTCAAAATGGACAACGGGAATGCTTCGATAGTGTGCGTCTCAATTTTATGTCATATACCAGTAGAGAACAATCAATTCGGTCCAATCAACGATGGGATGATACATGTGCTAACTACCTTCTCTGTCTTACTAAGCAAATTATAATTCACTATTCATCACGGACTGAAATCAGTTAGAGAACCTTTAAGAACCTGGGAGCATTGAGCATCTGTTTCTTTTTAGTATGGGGCTCCTCAGCAGAATGATCCTATGATCGCTCCAGAGATTGAACCCACCAGGTATCGAGGTAAGCATATTACCATTGAGCCACTGACTCGGAATCCAATGGTCCAAATTTTTCTACTTCTACCAATTCGCGATGGCGCAACTTTCAGCCAATACCATGGTTGAGTATTCGCCTTCACATCCAATTTGGTTTGTCCCACAAGTCACGATCGTGGAGTACTCAGAGTTTTAGTGGTTCTCCAACTGATCTCTCTTCCTGATGAATATCACCTTGAAATCGATTAACCCCCTGTAACCTTCAAACTGAATAATTTAGCAAATAAGTTGTCACAAGTACTTAGATTGATAACTGATACAATGATCCGTAATGAAAACGCCATAGAACTAATTAAGCATGCTTTGAGGAGTAAATATTTTACTGAACAGTTCATTTTCTATTTGGAGAAATTAGAACTAGTGGATCGGAACAAGATTGTTCATGTATTTTTGGTGAACACCAGCTAAAGAGAAATTCTCGGGTATATCCAAGTCAATATATTTATAACTCTGATGAGCCAATATATTAAAGGCTAAACTGCGTGTATTGAAGTCTCTTGAATGTATTAATTTAAACCGACCCTACTTATGCATGAGTGGTGCAACGGCAACCTATGCATGTTGATTCTTTTCTTGTTATTTTCATTGGTTTTTCTTGCCATCTTTGTTCTCTTCCCATTGAACTTTTATTCACCAAGAGATAAACTGCTTGTGATTTCCTCTGATTAAGACTAAAGGATAACTGCTTATCTGCTTTCCTGTCAATGTCCTCACACACATCAAACAAGAAGGCTTGCCTAGCGTGAACAATTTTTCTATTCGCTTAGTTGATACTATTCTTAGGGTTAGATGGGTTACCGTTTATAGTTTGAATATTTTAGCTCATATATAGGAACATTTGTAGTATTTTCTAAATTGGCTAAGTTTTAACTTCAACCAAACACATTCTCATCTTTGTGAATAGTTTAATCATATATCGTTTATTTGGGTCCATTAATCTTTATCACGAATGCTGGATACTGGTAATAAAATATACAACTTATATAGAATAATATCATAGTGTATTCACCAATACGCACTACGATTCGTCATGGATCCTCTAGATGTTATTTTCCTCCCATTAGAAGTAAAATTAAATAAAACTTAATTAATCACCTAGATAACATAGTTACGAGATTCATAATGACTGCTGTTTATTCTTACCCTTCATCTTTTATGTTATTCACGCATATCATAAAGGAGATTATTCTGTCTTCTGTTATGTCAATAGTTTTTTAATGATTTGTTTAAAAAAAGCTTTCCTGCATGCTTAGGTTGATAGTTTAGTATGGATAGAGAGCATGGGGCAAGACGTTGCTAACTAATTAATTCGTAAATATCTAGAATATTCAGTTTGCTTGATTTGTTTTATTGCTTTTTCAACCTTCACCTGTAATGATTTACCGCCTAGTTTCAAAATTAATACTTTAATTTCAAACGCTGATCAAAATTTGATTGATTACGATCATCATTCGGTTAAGTGGTGTGATATCATAGATGTGTTTTTTTTGAGATTAGTTATTGGTAAGTGGAAAGATTGACGTTTCACATTTTTTGGCACTTAACACGCTTAAGTTAATTAGAAATTATACAAAGCTAAATTCGTGATTATATTCTCGACAGTTTGGATGCCTTTGAGCTGGACTATGACACAGTGGGCCTTGTTCCTGATAATCGCCTTCATAGATATTCAGTACAGACTATTCATCTTACTGACTCGCACTGGAATCCAGGATGCTCTTTGCGACTTATTTTGGGACTTCTCAACTATATGTACCTGCACCCCAGTGAGTGATGTTGTTCTTGCTGAGAGTCGAACCAAGTACCCATTGTTTCAAACATCAAACACTAGGTCACTGGGGTAAGAGGGCCGCCTTTTGTACTGCGGGTATAATTTGGTGTTGTTCAATACTTGTAATTTCCCGTTGCTATATATGGCCAAATTCCTCGACGTCTGTTGACAGACGGGCTTCGATACGATACCGCCGGATATTCCATGATGTTGTATTAAGCGCAGAGCTTAAACTACATGATTTTCCAAATAGGGATTTAATTTCCCAAAAACGGAGTATGGAATCAACCGTTAATTCTGTTCTTGTCATTTCTTTATATCTCTTCTTTGAACTCAGGATTCGTTTAATTGACTTCCATCTTTTTAACTTTATTCCTTGTGTGTTTGATTTGATTTAGGAATTAGCTGTTTTTGTGGATATCAATGTCATTATCATAATGAGATAATAACAAAATGAAATAGGTTTGATTAGATTACTGATACTTTTTATCGTTTTATGCAAAAAAAACTAGTTAGGAAAAAAGGTGTAATGTATGAATGAAAGATATGCTGGAATTCTTTTTTCTTTCTAACAACTTCTTTACTGTCGATTGGCCATCTACCAAGGTGGTCTTGGTTTATTTTCTCTTGTTATCTTCACTTTTATTTTATTGCATTATATTTGTTGAACAATGTACAGATATAAGTACACTGACATCGATACACACAAGTGGTTACTGCCTACAATTGGCGCTTTCAAAATATTTCTTTTATTGATATCTTCACTGGCTGTGTTTTCGTTAAAAAAAAATGATTAAAAAAATATCTCGACAATTGTAATCATCATATCACTTTAGAACTAAATCATGTATAATGTACATTGTCTAAATTATAAAGGTAACTGCTTTTTGCCTGACATACCTTGAACAATAGGACCTCAAGAAACATTCATACTCGCTATCATAGCTCGTCAGGTCATTATGATATACAAGCCAGACTGGCACGATAAGACAGACTGTTGAATAACTATTATTATCCGGGGGATTATAAACGTGAGACAGTAGCTGTTCATCAATAAAAAACATTTCAGCATCTGTTGAGTGAATAAATAATATGTCCAAATGATGTCGTAGAACATGATAAGCTACATTACGAACTGCCTATTGTTATAAGATATCAACCACTAATTTATGATGCGTTGCATGATGAGCTATAAACTGACTACTTTGCAACTTCTTATTCTTGGGTTGAGTTATGAAGTTGTTGAAGCGTATGCACTATGTAGTTGATAAGAAGCGGCTTAAATGCAAATCAACATTTTAAGTCATCAACTGGTAAGGTAGAAGTTTTTGATTTCAATTTTTGTTCCGAGTCATTGTGTAGTCAGGAAAGACCCTGTTGGACAATCTATCTTACAGGTAACCAATCAAAATAAATGCTTAACCTTCTACCCAGTGGTTTTATATATTCATGAAAACTATGTATAAGTGATATACTTTTGTCGAGCAAAGTATCTTTCTTACGGTCAAAGGCCGGTCTTTTCTTTTGATTTTCACGGCTGACTGAAATATAAGGTTCTGAGGAAGAATGGTCACTATTCGTATCCAGTGCAAATGTCTGGTTGAGTTAGTGTCGTCATTATGCTCACTTCAGTTGTAGTATAAAACAACTGTCCCACATAACTTAAATAGTATTTAAGGACTATGTAATTCACCTTCCAGAATTGAATTCAAATGCTTCACTTCTAGTGAGATAAAAACGAATTTCCTAACAATTTTTATTGTGTTAATTTCTTCCTTTAATGTATCTGTTTATTTTGTTTTACAGAATCTCAAGTTTTGGAGAAGTCGTTTCTTTGTATTACCGGTTTACAGCAACGAGACAAAACGCTTAACTGAGGCTATTCGAGAGTAAGTTGATGATAAGATTAAAACTTTGTTTATAACCATAACATATGACAGCATTTGGTTTTATCCTAGTAGAATGTTGACTGGCTTTAAAACTTGTCATCATCTTTAGTGACTAGATGTAAATCAAACGTAGTCACCAGATAACGGGCTTATCGTTATTGTTTTGCGCAAAGCAAGAGTCTTTTCAATATAGTCAAAAATAGTCGGTCACCTTACCTTGATATTGAAAGAGGTGACTTCCAGGTTCAAGTCTCAGTGGGAACAAGAACATTCAGTGGGATGAAGGTATGTCCAACTGACGAATCCTAAATCGGACGAAACGCACCTCCTAAATTCCAGAAGTGAACTAGTCGCTTAACTTTGTAATGGATTTCAGTATAGAATTGAGGATACTGGCCAGTTCAAAGGCATTTTCTTCGGGACTTTAACAGAAAGTGTTATCATTCTGCATGATAAACAGATTCCTTGTAATCGCCTTTTGATTAAGATTATCATATCTACTGTTTTCTAACGAATGAGTAAAGCATCATCAAGCAGATGATTTTTCCTTTTGAAAATGATATATAGCTCAGGATAAGGATGATGGTGGTTTGGTGTTCTCTGAACTTTGATATTTTGTCGTGAACGTTTTATCATCAGGCTTGGTTAAATCTTCAGCACTTCAGGACTTTCCATTATTTATAATTTTCGAAAAAATTTCGAACTTTACCGAGATATCCAGTTGCTGGTAAATTTAGTTTAAGGAGCTGTACAGTCATGTTTAAATCCAATTACTGTTCATCTTGGTTGACTAAAGCATGATTACCTATTTTGCGGAAATGCAATTCGTTCATATTAGGAGGGATAGCACTACTTTTCTCCGTTGGTTAAAATCAGTAGTGAGGTTAAGCAGCATTGTCGATTTTTACCACTCATCTTTAGCATTACCATTGATGACATTTTCAAGATAGACTTGAAATAGGAGCGTAATTATTCTGTAGACCTGCTATCAGGTGAAAGACTGTTGGAAGTCGTCAAAATGTTCGTTTACCGGGATATGTATGAAGGTGCCGGTGGAGATGTGATTGATGGCATTTCTGGTCTTATATTGCATGCGAGGGTGCCATTTGTTAATTGGAGTCACCATTGCTGCTTTTTTTATGTTTGTCTGTAAAAAGTCGAGTGTACAATGCGTTGGTGCTGGCACTCCTACATTATATCTTTGAAACGACTTCTCCGAGCTGGAGCTTTCTGAAAACGTTGCATATGTGATCACAGCTATCACCATAGCATTACTGTCATCTTATGGAATCACTATGTATGTAATGATGTGTTAGTGTTTAGGTATGCTGTAGATCGTCATTCATGGAGTGAGATCATCTTGAAGCATCGGCAACGGTGACTTGGATGTGTTACCTATGCCATCCCAGTGGCTTTCAGACTGCTCACCGTTCCCCTGCCCTGGAGGTGGTTAAAAGAAGCGGAGAGTTGGTCAGAGTATGATGTATCATCGTGGGATGAAGGATATTTTTTTCCGGTTAAGTGCCTTAAGATCCCCTGAATGAGTTTTGAGAGACCAGGTAACCTAGTGGTTCGGGGTGATATCGAATATGGTTTGGAATCGAAACTAGTGACCATGATGCTGTGGTTTTATTTTACTGGTTTATTTGTGAAAAACAGCATAAGCACAATGAAACCTTTGTTGAGCGTACCTTGTAAAACTGACCACGTAATCACTCTTTTAAAAAGAATGCTTTTCTTGTCGTAACTTTTCATTTTCATCGTCACACTATGCACCAATGGTGAAAAGTTAACAGTACTTTATGGAATGTAAGTCACTTATAAAAAGAGTGAGAATTTGTTAGCTAAGTTGAAAGTTTTATGTAAAAATTCACAATTTGTTTATTACGTTCAAAGTAATTGAAAGTGAGGTAAACGAAAACTGACCACAGTAAAAAACAAATGAATCAAGTGAATTCGAAAGTTATTTCTAGATATAAAGTTACTGTCTACGTCTATTATAGTCTGCATTAAGATATCCAAGATGCGCTTAAGTAGCCTTAAATATCTGAAACCTTTCACAACCACTCTTATTACCCCGAAGTTTTTAGATAAAGCACGTGAACCTACGTGTAAATATCTGATTAGTTGGAGAAACAAAATCAATAGGATATGCCTTTCTAGAAAGGCCATTGTAAATATATATAAACCATTGTATGTTGTACATATTTTGTCGTTGCAATACATCTTCTGTTATCTTACCGCCTTTTCTTTTTTCGTAAGAAACTGAGCGACCATTAAAGGTGGAATCTGAAGATTGTTGTCCAAGTGTCCGCTCATATATATAATATATATATGGAGGTCACTTTCTAATCGGTAGACTAAACGAAACGAATTATCTTGTTGCAATTTAAGACTGTGATCTGATCACCGATCACTTCTAATGAATTGTGAGAAGAACCATTGGTGTATGTGGTAGACAGTGTTTCTGGTTACAGCTAATGCACTCAGCCGCATAGTGAACTGATATTTACTCATGGAAGTGATAAGTAGTGCTGGTTTGTCTTTCACATCTTAGTCCACTGGATAGTGAAATATAAATTTTTTTAGCAAATTTTGTATAGATCCATTTTATTTCGGAGTTACTCATCAGCTGCTTACAATCTAAGACAATCTTCATACCAAAATATGCAAAAATGTCTACGTACTTAACATATAAGCTTCTACGCAGATACCTCGATATTGCCTCTAGTTTCAGTTGAATAGTAATGATGGATAGTGGCTAGCGGTGGAATCCAGGATGCACATTTCTTCCGATTTGAGATTCGTTATCTGGATACACCTGTCTCCCAGTGGGTGATGCTGTTTCCACTAATACTCGAACCCGGGACCGATCGCTTCAAACGCCTGAGTATTATCCACAAGATCATTGAGTCACGATAACTATTCCTTGTGCGACGGGTACATTATAGCTTTTATATTATTGCTCGTAATTTTCCATTGTTGATCTTTAAGGTTACGCAAACGTTAGAGGATTTACACTAAATTCGAAAATAAGATGAATACAATGCGGACAGTAAGTTCAAGTCTGCGAAATGAAACAAACAATACAGTGATACATATTGAGAATGTTACGTAAAAAACATGATAACCGAAAAATTGCCATAGTAGTGACATACTGAGGACTGTTTCTTTCTGAATTTATATGTTCAGTTTTAATCGTTTGATAACTTGAACAAAATGTAATAAATTTGAGTTCATATGTTTATTGACTACTTCAAACGATTTTTTGATATCAATTTCATGTCCATTATCATTAAGGTGACATATAATTACACTGTTGAAGATTCATAGCTCCCAGGCACAAACTCCTTGGAATGTGGTCAGACATGCAGTCACAAAGTCTTCTCTCTGTTCATCCAACAAGTCTGTTCTGAGATGTACATGCGAAAGGGTATATACAATTGGAAATAGCATGATAAGGCGATTTGTCAACCTTAGATTGTTTCAGTAAACAATCCTTCCAGTAAAGCGACTAACATGGCAGCTGGATAGGTCCAAACTATTCTACTGAAACTATTATTCCCACTATGTTGTAATTTACTTAGTGATAGATAGTAGTGGATTCTAGGGAGCATGCTTCGTTTGATTAGGGACTCATCAGCTGGATGTACCAGCTGACCAGTGGATAATACTAATAACAGTAATAATAATTCACTTATTCCAAACAATTTATGGTAGAATTTGGAGTTCTCAGCATGACATATTGCAACAACAACAAAATATATGTATGTTTATACTCCTTTAAAACGTTTCGTATTGTGTTATCATAAAAATGTAGGTAATATAAAGAATATTGAAAACAAGAACATTTTACATTGTTAATCAAATTAAAATGAGATTGTTAACTGTTACAAAGTTGATATGTGAGTCCTGTTCTAAAACTTTAATCCTCAGATAATATGCATGCTAGGTAAGGTACAGTCGAATTCTTGCACTTGGCTGTATGAGCTTACAGTTTTATGTAGTTTCTTCTTATGCTCTCTGTGGGATATAAGATAAAAGGACTGTGAATGAAGTGGATGCTCAGTGTCAGTTAAAATTACTGTAACTAGTTGCTTTCTAGGATTTAAATGTCTGTCAACTACAGTGTTAATCATTTGGGTCAGAGGCACATCACTCACCCTACTGACTGCTTTCAAAGCCCTATGCAATATAACATAGTCCATTTTTAGTAGACTAGAAAAGATCAGTGGGGAAAAATGTAGAAGAGTAGGTAAGATGCAGGAATTAATAAATTGTAAAAGTAGTGTCGTTCCCACTGAGACCTAAACGAAGCACTCGTCACTTCAAACTCCAGAGCCCTATCCACTGGGTTACTGAAGCACGAGGACCATCTCTTGTGCAACAGATATCACTTATTATTTATCATTACTCGTAGTTTATCGTTGATAAGTTAGATCGAAATGATCGACTACTCTTGGTCTATGGGCTCTTATGCGGATGCCTGGATATTGCCTAACTGTTTATTGAGTTATAATTTATTCAGTGGTGGCTAGTAGTGAAAGCAACACCATTCACTGGGATGCAGGTACATTCAACTGGAGAGTCCTAAATAAAACAAAACATGTGCCCTGGATTCTACTTCTAGCAATTACTGAGTAAATTATAGCATACTTTATATTCAAACAATATCGACGTATCCACATAAGAACCCATGTGTCAACAGAGGTCGATCATTTGCTATCTAGTATAACCACAGGAAATTACAAGTACCAATAGAATATTATTCTTATCCCATATTCAGTTTGTTTATTTAATAAAGCACACAGTGATACTGTATAATTTACTGGACGACATTTTAAGCAGAATTTATTGCTTTTATTCATATTAAGGTGACTTTGATGCAACTTGAATATGAATATGAGCAATAAATTCCGCTTGAAACGTCGTCCATTAAATAATACTGTATCACTGTGTGCTATATCAAATAAACAAATCAAATATGGAATTATACTCTACTATAGTGCCCAAGTTTTAATCCAAGATTATTCTCATTGTTTTAGGTTTTGAAGGGAAGGGATTGCATAAAGTACATAAATAGTTACTAAAACGATTGTGTTGATTGTTCTTTCTCGCAGTTCGCATGGCTCGTGGTTTTAAAACTTTAATTGGTCTGTTCTTGTTGATTTCTTAGCTCTTATGTAGATTTTGTTCATACTGTTGAATTCTCAGAGTTTAAGATTAGAATATTCGTCTATGACTTGTTTCATAAATATTTTGTTATTGAGTTTCAATCCTAGAAATTCTGTTACAATACTGCTAAATCGAGGCATCCGCACCGTAGCCAGTATACCAATAGTCAGTCATTTCGGTCCAATGAACTACTGAGACTCGCAAGTTATTGCATCAAAGACTCTTGGTTGTGTTATGCTCTCTGAGCTTGGTGGTTTAATCATGAAGCTCTCGTAGGCATTCTCGACAACATTATCGCCACCAACTTCAATGCAAAGTGATCTGTCAATATTTCTCCGTGAGTGATTCCCTAGCTTGCGCTGACTAACTGGTTTGTGGTTGATTGTTTCTTTTGATTGTTGTGTCATTGACTGTATAGATTTTCTTGTTGACTCTTTCTCTGCCTGACTTCTGACCTTTTTGTTGCTTATCATTTTTCTTGTCGGTTGATACATTGGATCTATGTCTACGCATCTATCGATTACTAACTACCTGAATACCGACTCTCTAGGAATTCTCTGATATTCTTTTCGTTTTCTCTGTCGAAATTGACCACATGTCCGTAATTATCCACATGCATTGGAATGAGTGATGAAATTTCGTAACGTTTAATAGCCAATTGGTGTTCATGTAGACGAAGATGAAGACAGCAACCACTTTGTCCAATGTAGTGTTGATTGCAATTATTGCAGTCGATTTTTTAAATATTTAGTTTGCCTTCTTTGGCTTCTGTGTTCTTCAGTCTGCATAATATAGTATGAAGTGGGTTTGTTGGTTTATGAGCCACATCAATTCTAAGTGGTTTCAGTAATCTTGTCGTGATCTCTGATATATTCTTTATGTACAGTAGCATGATCTGTTTTTTGATTTCTGTCAATGACTTTGTAGTTGATGATGCGCGGGATAGGCATTTTCTGATACGGTTTCGTGGGTAGCCATCTTTTTTTAGGATAGATACCAAGTAATTTTCTTCGTTTCTCCACGAAGTTGTTGCATTGTAGTGTGTTCTTGCTGACAGAGAGATATTGACAGTTCATCTCATATTGAAGTTAGTGTTGTTGATTTTGTCTAGAAAGACAATGAAAGCTTCACAATTAAACCACCCAGCTCAGAGAACACAACACAACCAAGATCATCCACCTGAGTTATAAATATTGTTCACCATTTCAACATCAATGACTATTCTCTTAAGTTTCATGTCCTTTCTTTTTTATGAGTTAGGTTCATTGAATGATTTATCGAATATGTGTAAATTTACAGAAAGCAATGTCCGATAGAAGAGTCATTTATTTTGAACCATGTTACTGTTTCTATTCTTTATCCTATTAATTAGTATTTGTTGTTCTTGAGAATAAAGTAGTAATGTAGATGATGCTTAGAATGAGCTCGAAAGCTCAACTGAATCAAATTAAAGCTCAGAGAATAATACATCTACCAAAAAGTAGACACTCTGAGCTGTGATTATTTACTACCATATGACACTAAAGTTATATCTACTTTGAAAAAGACGTGCCAATTCGACAAAGCTTTAATATATGAAGCACTTTAATTGGTGACTTGTATATTCATTGACTATGTATATGAATAATGAACTGGATAGTAACACGTAGGCACATTATATGAATTTTTATTACCCAACTGAAGTTTAAAACACAGTGGGAATGAAATTTTTCTATAGAATGTTAACTTTCAGATATATTCCATATGTTACATTGCAATGTTTGATAAATAAGTGGCTTGTGGAATGACACTTTGACATTAAAGAAAACTGAGATCACTCAGTCTTCGATATTCTACATATGAATAAATAATTTCGATAGTATCCATGTGGGAGTTATTGGCCGTTAATGTGTTTCTAATAAGCATTTATCTTGATGATCCTTTCATTGCTTGCATACTGTTTGATTTTTAAGAATTACTAATCCTACTGTGTGTGCGTGTGTGGATATTTTCTAAGTAATTTAGGGTGTGCAAACAAATATGTTAAACTTGAAGCGACAGAATCTGTTAGCTACAGTCAGTTCTCAATGGTTGACCATATATTCCAAGTTAGTTTTTTTCTTTTCACAGAATTGTGAGAAATCTTCGGCTTCTAGATGTGCTTTCCTCTTTTGCTGTGAGATATGTTGACAAAGAGTATCCACAAGCTAAAGGAAACTGGCATTGCAATTAGCATTGTTGTCACAGAGCAATTCGACCTACTAAATCTTGGGTTCCTAGTTAGTGTTTGGCTGTAGCTGTCTATCATTCACTACAGTGTGTCTCACAATAACGAATTATCTAACTTGGTGGTCACAATGAAGATTTGATTGCTTTGATGTACTTAGAACTAGTGAATATGTCACTTGATTGTAAGCGGTAGCTAATATGCAGACTAATGTAGGTTTCACCATTAAAAATGGTAAAGACTGTTATTCTACTACATCCTCTTTGAGCTTACAGTTTGTTTTTGATCGAGACTTATATGTATAGTTACATAGAGTCATTGGATTCTGTTTTCGAGTTTTAATGTATTGAAGACAAAAACTTCGTCTAGTAGTATGAATTCCTAGACATAAGTCACACAAAACAATATGACAATACTATGAAGAAAAACAAAAAGGAGAGACATTGAATGAGAGAGCGGTCAGAGAAGCATTCTCATGGAATCCATTGAAAATTGTTCATTTCTGTCTTATTTAGTAGTTAACTGTACAAGAAAGTTACAGCATACCCAAATATGGTTTCAATTATGTGGTATGTCTAGTGAAATCTTGAATCACTGAGTTGCATGATCTTCCAGACCCCAACGATAGAGATGTGATACATTAACAGCTGCCAGTCCAGTATAATTAATGTTTATGCCACAATTCCATGTCGCAGACTGCCTATTACTGCACTTCTCCCAACTAGTTTGTCAGCAGTCAGTGGATGTTGCGGGATTTCGGCGGTTGATATGTTTAGAATATGTGCAAAACAAGAAACCCTTTCGTTTTAAGACAACTTTACTTATTAAGTGATAATAATTTTTATAATCCCTGAGACCAATATATATTCTACTCCTGAGGTTTTGTGGGAAGATGTTTTTTCAACTCTAGGTGGTAAAACAGTGAAGCCAGTAAACATATATTATTGTGATTACTTCGTTCAATATGAAAAAGGTTCAGGTTTTGAAATTGTTCTGTCTAATTCCTATGAAACTCATTGGATGTTATTGCTTGTAACTATCCGTCGTTGATTAAACCGAATTGATCGGTTTCTATCGACATACGGGATCCTGTGTAGAAGCCTGGATATTACCTATGGTTTCAGTTTGTTAGTAATGACGTATTCTGTTGCTAGTCACTATCTATCACTACTGCCAAACTGAACATACAAGTGATATCAATGTATCCGCGCAGGAGCCCATATGCCAATAGGGGCTGATCAATTCGGTGCAGTCAACGACAGGAAATTACAACTAGTAACATAAAAACCATACTATAGCTGTTTCACAAGGTGTGGCTATCGTCACTCAGCGACCTAGTGGATAACGTTCTAGCGTTTGAAGCTATCGGTCCTGGGAGGCAGGTACATTTAGTTGACGAATCCTAAATAAATGAAACGTATCTTCAGTTTTCCATTACTGACAACTATCCATCATTACTGCCAAACTCATTCAATGACTAATTCATACCACAGACGTATGAACTGGTGCAAAACTCTATTCTTGGACATCCTGGAAATGTAAGTTTTTGAATTGAGAGCTTTGTCTTACAGATGCATTTATGGAGAGTTGGATACACACTTTTATAGTTTTCTCCGACTTCAGTAAAATAAGGATTTGATCATATGTCTAAATAGCATCATCAGAAGTATATATTCAGAGGAGACTAGACTAAGAAAAATGGTCAATGGAGAGTGAATATCCTGCCCAGTTCAACAGAAAATATAGAACATGAAGTGCAGAAGTGCGCATACTTCTGAAGAAGTTATTAAACATTAACTAATCATGTTCAAGTAGTGTTTATCAGATAGATGCTAGAACTGATGTTGATCCGTAGATTTTGCTGTCCATATCAGAGTGATCTAAACACCGACTATTTTGCTTGTTTGGGGCCGGGTTTATCAGCACTGTACCTGAACAAAATCGCTTCACACAACTGAATTGTTCAGAGCAGTTGCTTATCACTAGCTGTCTTGGATAGGCTGGTATGACTTAAATGAGATGATCAACGTGTATGTTAGTTACGAATTGCATGGTCCATTTTTAATCACCCTTGCACAGTCGTCTGAGTATTCACTGTTTCTGAACGTACTGTTTAGGGTCGAATTACTCCCCACTTAATCTCCGCTCATAATATATCATAATCAACAACACAGTACCAGGGACTACTGCATGACGGTCTACTTCACCGAGCATCACTTCAGTATATCAAGCGAGAAAGCACTAAGATGAAAAAAAGATGATATTGGTTCGTTGCTCTCAGAGAAGCTCAGAAAACACCGAGCCACGATCATCCTCATCCTGAGCTACAAATCCTTTCCATTTCAAAATAAAGAAGAGTCGGTCAAAAGCAGTAGAAAACAGTAAAAGAGAGGAAGGAAGAATAAGGAAATACTGAATTCATCATGGTAGGTAAGATGAGGGTAGTGTGTGGACGCATCTGTGCCACTGAGACAAGCTCTGAGCCATATCATCTAGAGTCTCCAACCATTGGTTCATGTTGTCACATAGACCTCAAGGGAAAAGTTTGCTCTCGCTACATGGCTCAGACCTACATTTAAATACTTCATACGATTATGCCATATTTTAGTCTGGCTGCCTCTGACATTTTGGCAACCTAAACCTGTTTCAGTTAGTATTATACGACAAGGCAGACGGTGATTAGGTATACCTAACACATGTCCCAGACACCTCAGTCGGTAAAGGTTCACAACTTTAGCAACTCACTGTCCTTTCCTTCCTGAAACTCTACACCTGACTCCTGGACTACTCGTGCATTGACACCATGTAACACAGTTCATCGTACCAAAGTAGTTGTAGTCGAACACGAGAAGCTGTCTCATATCCTCTACTTTCAGTGGTCATGTTTCACAGCCGTGTAGTAAAATGGAGCGAACGTCAGCACAGTGTAGTCAACACTTAGTAGGCAGTTGGATATCATGACGCCGCTACGGTTGCCATAATTTAGTGAAAGCCAGTCGAGCCTTTGATATCCGCGTAGAGATTCCATCGGCAACTGAACCACCATGGTTGACTCGACTTCTCAGGTAAGTGAAGTGTTCAATTCGCCCAACCAATCCAGTCCCTAATATTAGCCAGGGCACTGCTGAAGACCAGTTCTGGATTGACAGCTTGCACTTGGGTGGTGAGAAGTACATGTCAATCATTCTCAGATTGCCACTCTGCATCTTGTTAGCGTCTTCACTGGACAGGACTGTCATTTGCATAGCCTGTGTTCATTAAAGATTATCTTGTGGTAAGATCAGTTTCTGTGAAGTCAGATGATAAGAGGGAGACCTCCATAAAAACATTTATGATAAATTTGAATTTGAATGTTGAGGGTGGTCATCCTTGGCGGACACTTCTGGATGTGCACAGCTCACCCGACAACTCACCAGTGGCTCCAACACACTCATAAGTGTTCGACTGAAGAGCTTTCAAGAGAGTCATGTATTTACTCGGTACCTGTTTCTATCAGAGACAATGATGTGAGACTACGACTCGATCGGAAGAGTCGGATACTGCCTTCAGTTTGAAAAATACAACTAGTGTCTGGGTGGCGCCAAGTGTGTCTGTGTTTCGGAACTCGGTAGACTGTGAATACACTCAAATTCGGGTCTGAAGCCTGCTTGGTTTTCTCAGGTTCTCTTATCCATATAGTTCTTTTGGAACTTAAAATCTTAGACATATTTACCAGATTGATGTCTATGTGGTTATCACACGAGAATTCATCTCCGTTCGTGAAGACTGGGACAATCTTTGGTTGTGACTAGTCAAAGGGGGTCATACCTGACTCTCATACTCTAGTTAGTAATTCGGTTTATTTAGCCACCAATACTTTACATCAAGTACCTCTGCTGCTAGTCTGTCTGGTCCCGCTGCTCTTCCTCGTTTCAGGTTACCTACAGCTTTCTCAACTTCTATGAGTATTGGGGTTCCTATCTAGATGTTCCATTCAGGATCTGACTGGATAGCGGACAACTGGATAGTAGCTGGGGGCCAGTTGAACTGTCCCACGAAGTGTCCACTCCAACGTTTTGGCCGTCTTTCCTTCGAGTGAATCACAGACACATCTTTCTTCTCTATAGTCTCATCAACTATTGAACGTTTTGCCCTAGTTTATGTAATAATTTTAAATGACTGTCTACTGTGATCCCTCGATGGTCTCTTTTCCACCTCTTGAGACTTCGCTGTCTGCCACTGCTCGCTATCATTGTGCAGGCTATCCATCAGTCTACATTTGAGTTGCTTCTGCTCCTCATTGTGCTTAGCGCTTACAGAGGTGTATTCACGAGCATCATTCAGTCCAGAAGAGGATACTGATAACCACTTTCTGATGATCAGCTACGGTCTTCTACTCTGATTTCATAGCCGACTGGAGATCACACCAATGTTGTTGTTGATGAGTGGTGTTCTGTTCCGACAACTGTCTATCCATTTTCTGACTGATGGCAGCCTTAGTGCTTTCACTGTCGAGCTGCAATTGCAGTGGTCTTGGTTTAGTTTCGCTACGTCCATCTAAGCGAGGAATCGGACTTGATTGAGCCAACGTCTGGTCGCTGTCCAAACATGTGCTCTAGAAGGAGCGGAAATCTTCCACCGATCTCCGACGATAACCGGTAACAATATCCTCTTTCTGCGACCGATTCTCTCTCTCTCTCTCTCTCTATTATTATTATTATTATTATTATTATCATTATTATTATTAGTCCCTTGGGTTCCTAGTGGAACATAGGGCTTCAGTAGCACGCCTCCAGTGACCTCTGTTCTCCGAGATCTTTTGAACCTGGTTCCACGACAGCCCACAACCTCTCATTTCCTCCTCGCATGACCTCCTCCATGTCACCCTCGGACGTCCAACTCGTCGCTTCCCATGGGGATTCCATTCGAGGGCCTGACGCGTGATGTCCTCAGTCGGCCTTCTCAGTGCATGGCCAATCCATCTCCACTTCTTCCTGCATATTTGTTGGGTGATAGGTTCTTGGTTGGTTCGTTCCCAGAGTTCCTTGTTGCTTATTTTTTCTGGCCATCTGATCTTCAGCAGCGAGCGTAAGCAGTTGTTGATGAATGTCTGTAGTTTATTGGAAATCCCTTTCGTGACGCGCCAAGTCTCTGAGCCATACAAGAGCACTGACTTGACGTTGGTGTTGAAAATCCGTATCTTGTTCCACATGCTGAGTGCGGAAGATCCCCACACTGGTTTCAGGCTAATGAACGCCTGTCTTGCTTTTCCAATTCTGACTTTGACGTCCTCGTCCGTCCCGCCTGTAGTTGAAACAGTGCTTCCTAGATAAGTGAAGGAGGTTACTTCCTTCAAGTTTCTCCCGTTGACGGTGATTGGAGTTTGTTGTTGTTGTTGATGTTGGTGGTGCGGTATCTTCATCACTTCTGTCTTCTCTATATTCACCTGAAGTCCCGTCTTAGCTGCCTCTTCTGTCAACTTGTTAGTTTTTGCCTGCAGATCTTCAAGTTTATGTGACATTAGGCATAAGTCATCGGCGAAATCCAAGTCTTCTAGGTTCTTTTCCGTCGTCCAGTGTATCCCCCTCTTCTCGCTGCCTACTGTTTGCTGCATGATCCAGTCCACCACAATAAGGAATATCATGGGGGATAGTAGGCAACCTTGTTTCACTTCAAAGGCATCACTGAGCTTCCCATTGTGGATTACTTGGCATGTGGCATCTTCATATAGTTGTTGAATGAGGCGGATAAAGGTTTGCGGTACTCCGTAGTATTGAAGCAGTTTCCAAATTACTTCTCGGTCGACGCTGTCAAAGGCCTTCTCAAAGTCGATGAAGTTGAGGTATAGAGCTGATTGCCATTCTACGCTCTGTTCTATGATGATACGAAGCGTTGCAATTTGGTCAGCACATGATTTGTACTTCCTGAAGCCTGCCTGTTCCGGTCGCAGTTTTGAATCCAGTGCGTCTTTAAGCCTCTCCAGGATGATGCGGCTTAATATTTTACTTGGGGTGGATAGGAGAGTGATTCCTCGCCAGTTCTTGCAAGCACTGAGGTCTCCCTTCTTCGGCAGTTTGACAAGGTAACCCTTCTTCCAATCGTCAGGTACCTTCTCTTCCCTCCACACCTTCTGCAATAGTGGTGTGAGCATGTCCGCTGTTGTCTCTGCATCTGTTCTCAGTGCTTCTGGCGGTATTCCATCTGGTCCTGCTGCTTTCCCGCATTTCAGTAGCTTTATGGCGTTCAGGACTTCCATTTTCGTTGGGGGATTTATGTTCACTTGTAATTCAGCGGCTGCAGGTGGTATTTCTGGACGAAGTGCAGGTGGTGGTCGATTCAAGAGCTTCTTGAAGTGGTCGGCCCATCGTTTCCTCTGTTTCTCTTCTTTTGTAATTAAATTTCCTTCTTCATCTTTTATTGGTTTCATCTGTGTTGGTCTCTTCCCTGATAGCAACCTGGTTATTTGATACAATGTCGTCAGGTCTCTCTTACCTGCAGCCTGTTCTGCTTCACTTGCCAGTGTTTCGTAGAAGTGTCTTTTGTCTTTGCGTGCACTCTTCTTCACTTCTTTATCCAGTGTTTTATACATTGTGCTCAGTTCCTCTTGTCGTTGAGCATCCTTGCACTGGTTTATCTTCTGCTTCACCATCCTCCTCTCCTCTATCAGCTTCCAGGTATCCGTCGAGATCCATTCCTTGTCTTCCACCTTCTTCCTTCCTAATACTGTTGTGCAGGTTTCTTTCCACATAGCTTTCAAAGACTTCCAGTGTTCTTCTACACAGGTTTCTTCAGGGATGTCCCTCGACGTCTCCCATTTTGTCTTGATGGCTGCTTTGAAGGTCTCCTTTGTAGTTTCATCCTTCAGTTTCCGAGTGTTGTACTTGAATTGAGGTCTATCACCAGCTTCCTTGAAGGCTTTCAACTTGATTTGGAAGGTTCCTTGCACTAGATAGTGGTCTGAACCTACATCTGCTCCTCTTCTTGACCTTGTGTTAAGTAGACTGCGTCTCCATTTTCTTGAGATTGAGATAAAGTCGATTTGATTTTTAGTGTGTCCATCTGGTGAAATCCATGTCGCTTTGTGAATATCCTTGTGCCTGAACACACTGCCTCCAATCACCAAATCGTTGAATGCGCAGAATTCTGCAAACAATTCTCCATTCTCATTCATTTCACCTAGCGCCTCTCGACCCATGGTTAGTTCTCTTCCCGTGTTGTCCCCTCCCAGTTTGGCATTCATGTCGCCCATTAGAATTTTGATATCGCCAACTGACGTCTTGTCCAGTGTTGACTGAAGTTGTCTGTAGAATTCCTCCTTTTTCTCTTGCTCTGCATTATTTGTAGGTGCATAACATTGTATGATTGTGACCTTTCTTCCTTTTGAGTTGAATCTTGCTGTCATGATCCTGGAGGAGATTGGTTCCCACTGCATGAGAGCCTTCGATGCTCTTGAGGACATCATGATAGCCACTCCCTCAGTGTGCTCGTGGTTGGCGTCTGGGTGACTGGAGTAGATTATTGATTCTCCAGTTGACAGTTTGGAGAGTCCACTCCCATTCCATCTGCTCTCGCAAATCCCAAGCACTTCGATGTTATACCTTCTCATCTCCTTTGCAATCTGGGCTGCCTTACTGGGTTCAAACATCGTGCGGACATTCCATGTCCCCACGTTTACTTTCGCTTTCATCGAGAGAGAAGACACATCGGCCAATTGGCTTCCCGAAGGCTTTCACCAACTGGCGTCATTTCGCCTCTCCGATTCCAGCGGGGAATAAGTTTGTTTTCATTTTTTATATTTTGTTTGTGCTTTGAAGTTTCTTTAGCGGTTAGATTTGTTTTACGGGGTAGGGTTGCTAGCCCTATGCCCAACCTTCCCTCTTTATGGGGGCTTAGGACCGGCTAGTAACTAGTGAACTAGTTAACCAGGCGAGGTTATATATATATATATATATATATATATATATATATATATATATATATATATATATATATATATATACTTTGACAAAACAGTAAAAAGACGTAATTGGTCCTAATCGTGCATTATATTTGCACTACACATTTCGAACAATCTGATCACACACGTACTCATCATTGACCTGTATGTGAAAAATTACGGAGTTAATGTGTAGGGAAATGATTGCCGGTGAAATGCGAAGACTATTGAAAGTCAAAATAACAATGATGATCAATAAAGCAACAACAACAACAACTTTATGGTACAATATCTTTGGGTTCAAAGTCGGATTTACCAAAGAAGGTTTGATATGCTGACAAATTATTTTTGAACCCATTATGATGACAGGAACCTCCTAAGGTTCGGATTATTGAATATTCGAAGCCTATATACCCATCGAACAGGTGAAGAATGAAGTCACATCCCACTGTATTGAGCAGTTTAAATGTACGTGTGGTTTCATATACGTAGGGATGATTCATTGGTCGTTGAAAATATGGGCCACAGAACACATTGTATAGTGGTTTCACAAATAAATAGAGTCGTCTGACCCAATTAATGCTGGAAACAAACGTCTTATCTCTTCAATAGTTATTAAAATCGGGACGTTTCTGAAAGTTTATTGAGGCATTAGCTATTAGGACGTTTAAGCGTTCAAAAACAATTTATCGTCTCAAACCTTCCTTCATAAATTTGGCTCTGAACCCAAGTGTATTGTACTATTAATTTTTTATAACACGACATGTAAGCGAACAATATCGTTTTCAATTAGATCTCATCAGGCTTCACTCTGATATACATAACTTTCAACTTATTTGTAAAATAGCAACCAATCAAGGTGATTTATGATTTAATGATAACATATATACGGATTGTGTACTTTAGAATAATAAAATGAGTGGTGGTGTAAAGGTTAGTCGGAATGTTGTTGTTGCTTTATTGATCATCATTGTTATTTTGACCTTGAATAAAGTCTTCTCATTTCATCGATAATCATTTCCCTACCCCTTAACTCCGTAATTTTTCACATACAGGTCTAAGATAAGTACTTGTGTGATCATATTGTTCGAAATGTGTAGCGCGAATACATTGCACTATTTGGACAGATTACATCTTATTGTTTTGTCGAAATTCGTACTGGGGAAAAATTTTTAAATGAATGATGGATAGTGGCTATTAGTGGAATCCAGGATGCGTGGTTTGTCCTATTTGGGACGCTTCAGCTGAATGTAGTACAAGCAACAACATTAGGGGTACTAATTGTTTCAAATATATGTTTATATGTATACCGATTTGACCGCTGTGAAAATAATCGAACAGTTTAGGTAGCATGGCTGATCTGTCTGAAGTTGCGAGGTCATTTTCCTCCTTGATCAGGAAATAACGAAATCATATGGATTAAAAGTCCAATACTTACATGTTTTGTCGATGTAACTTTGTGCAGCATTCATGTTTGATTTGAGACTGCTGCATGGAGTTTCTCCAGGTTTTCTCCATCTAGTTGAGGGGATAGCAATAGGATTATTTTAGGTAGAACTATGTACTTGAAACAAATATGCTTATGTATCATTCCTCTCCTAGTCTTCCAGAGATTCATTACTATTTTCTCATCCTTTGGTTGACTTTTTATCTCCTCTTTTATTGAATTCTAGTTTTCCTTCCTTATTTAATGACCTTTTAGTTAGAGCAGCATATCTCTGTTTTCCTAGACTAACACTAATGACCTTTACATCAAGACTATGATTATCATTATTACTCCTAAGATGACGTGACTTCAGACATTTTACATATCGATCAATTTGATTAATCGTTCATTCTATTTTTTTTACTGAGTTCATGTCATTTTCTGCGTTATGTAACCACTTATTGCCACCTTGAACTATGTTACTTATTTTCGCACCCCGTATTTTGTCTAAGTTTATCATTATCAATCCTCATTTATTTTATGTAGTTTTACAATCTCATTCTATTTCTCCTCACATTTAAAGTACCTATGCAAGTTGTTTCTAACATGTGGAAAGCTCATGCTCTAACTGAATCCCGGACGTTTTGTGATAATTAATTAATTATACTGGGTGATGATTGAAGGTGAAATGAAAATTTGGACCACGGCCGGATTCGAACCAGTGACCACTGGGTTTCCGCCCCGATGCTCTACCCGGTGGCCTCTGGTTCGAACCCGACCGCTGTCCGGATTTTCATCTCACCTTCAATCATCACGCAGTATAAATACTAGTCTGCCAAACTAGAGCTATCGCAGAGAGTCAAATGATAATTAATTAACAAATTAATAATTAATTAATTAACTTGATTTGATAGCTGGAGAGAACCTGAAAATGACTTACTATGAAGGAATATTCATATTGATTTTTAGCGTATGGAAGTCATCAAAAAATACTTAGTCTGGAGGTTTCTAAGGGATTTATTTGTTGATTTCAGTTTAGTATTCACCATGGACTGACAGTTGGAGAAACGTTGGAGACCTTGGAGCACTGGACTGCTGTTTCTTCCTAGTGTAGGGCTCCTGAATAGTGTACATTCACGCTCTCGCTAGAGATTGAAGCCAGGACCTTCCGGTTTCGCGGCCAACAGGTTGTCATTGAACCACTGGGTCGGGATCCAATGTCCCATATTTCTATCAATTTGTGGTGTAGTGTGACCTCCATCCGATGCTGTCGTTAAGTATATGTCCTCATATCCAACTTAGTTTATCCCACAGGTCACAACTCATTAGGACTGGAATTATTCAATATTTGAAAATATTGCATTGAAATAGTTGAGTTAGTTATTTTTGATCAATTCAGTAGACAAACGAAACCATAAAACGAAAAAAAATAGAAGTACAAGTACTTACTAACGATACGAAACTGGAAGTAGGATTTCAAGTGATTGGTTGTTACTGATTCTTTAAAAATCAGTAGATCGCATTTATTTACTTTAAATTAGTGACTCTGTGTCCATAATCCAGAGAATACTGACATGTAAAGCTTAAAGCATATTCGATACTTTGAGATTCAGCCATATAATGCAGTGTAATACAACAATGATTGTATACAGGCAGGTACATTGATTAGGCTACGAATCAAACCTGTATACTGAAATAATGCTACTTGCCTAATACATGCTTCAGTATATTAACTGACCTTTGAACTTACAATCGACTAGTTGGAAATATACTGCATAAGTCAGGAAACAGAACTCCCAAATAATCTTATTTCACTGCCTCTGGGAAAAATTTTATCGACCCTCAACTATATTTTTAGCATAAAATTGAAGCACATGAATAAAAATGATCACAACATTATATGGGGAGATTGATTACTTTCAAAGTATTCATCGTAGATTGATATAATTCGTAGAATCACTTTGTGCAGGACTTTCCATCGACTATGATCGCATACTCGATCACACAAGTCAATATATGATAAAAATGTCATCCTACTTTTCCAACTTAGTGATGTTTTATAAAGAAAAGAAGAGATAATTCAGTGGAGGAAAATATCTTTTTCGACGATATCGTTTATTAAGCTGTACAATCGTATTTGTGTATACGACAGCATATGACAGCATATTCGACCGCGGTCCAGATTTTCATCTCACCTTCAATCATCACCCAGTACAAATATCACAGTCTGTCTTTGAACAATACAATATAGTTAAATCATCAGGCTAGTGTTAAAACTGAAATAAAGACTCATAAAAAGTTGCGTGATAACGTTTTAGACAAAGGAAATAATAAGAAAGGGTGTTTGACAAGGTGAAAATTGTTAGTAGGTATGATATGCGAACACTGAGTGTTCATTTGATTGATATAAGAAACGTCAATAAAAGAAAAAGGTCATAGTGAAGGTGATAATAGTAAACCGACTAATTGTAATTAAATCGAAAAAAACGTTTTTAAGAGCAAAGGAAAATAAGAGATTGAACATACTTCTTCTGCACGCATATATCAGGCTTAGATGCATGAATTGCCAGTGCTTCTGCTACGAACAGCTATTTCCTTTGACTTTGTAAATGACACTGAAGGAGGATTATGGTACAGCAATATATCCAGAGTTGACCAAATGTTCAAGAATTGGACTGTTAATTGATTTACATTCTCCCCTCGACAACCATGTAAGATAGGGCTTAGAAATATGTTTGGAAAGTCCTCGCTTTGTGTGGCCTATATAACTAGCTCCACAAGAGCAAGTAAATTTGTTGACATGCATGGAAGCTACCCAAAGTAGCAACTTGTTCTTAACACACCCCGGAACTATCTGCTGACTAGGGAAGCCGATCTGTAACTTGGCAGAGAAGAACGTCTTCTTCAGTAAATTGGAGATCCGAAACCAGCGTTTATAATCTTATTTGGGGCGTTGAGTATTTGCTCCATATTCCGTTTTAATTTCAAGTTTTTCTCAATAAATCTGAATTAGTATCTATTTTGCGTGAGAATTTTCCATAGTTTGTCCAACTCATTGTCGATAGTATCACTCTTTCAGATTCTTCTGATCCTTGATAAAAAATAACTAATCAGATTTCTCTTTTGCTGAGCAATGTTCAACTATAGAAATTCATGTAGTGTCTGTTTCATGCTGACTTGCTGTAAATCAATCTCTGGAGTGAGCTGTCTGGTCTCTGTTTGGATAAGATATTGACAAAATGAAATTCTGAGCTCTCTTCAGAATCTGTTATGTAGTTGACCGATGAGTGACAGTCATTAAAGTTTTTGACTGCAGTCCCAATATCTGTATTCGGTTCACATCCTTATATCTTTCATATAGGTAAAAACTACCAATTTTTGAGTGGAAGACACTATTCTCTAAGTTTGGCATTAAGCAGTCAATCAGCAGCGATCGAAGTAGTGACCCTTTAGCGACGTTTAAAATAAGCCTAACCATTAAGTCAAATTAAAGACACATCACAAAGTTATGTGGCCTATTCGTGAATGTTTCGCGTTAAAACTTCAGGGATTTAAGGATAGTGAATATTTCGGTTCATCTGCATCCAGTTTTTTCGATCCCTGTTTTTAGGTCTCCTGTATATCCTCATTTCTAAATGTCTCTGTCGAGTATAGGATTTAAGATATCCAGATCAATATGACTAGTAGGTATCATGGTTTATGTATTAATATTGAAAACTTGAGTGAATCAATGGACTTACTTGTTTCACGAGGATTAAGGATTCATCAAAGCAAGATGTTTTTTATGTGTTTCTTTTTTTTTTTATTTTTTTTACTACACTCGTACGTGTTTGCTTGTTATGTAAATTACAGTAATTGATAGCACCAGTATATTTTATGTAGTCTCAGTTGTATAATTTCTCAAAGTGAAGATAGTTATCTTTTCGACGACTCATTCTCACAGTTGTACGTTCGTAAATGTATAATTCAAAGCATGGAAGGTTTCAGAGGAATTTACGGTTGAAGTTAGTAGAACAGTGAATATACGTCTAGTAAGGGAGTTTGAGAATATGCTAATGGAAAACGGCGAAAAAAAATGTAATACAGTGTCAAATGAAAGTTTGTCTTTCTTTTCCTGGAGAATTTTACGGCAAGTAAAAACAAAGATAACAATGCGACAGTTTTAGTACCGTAATAAAGAAGGTGGATGTTCAGATTTCTTTTGAACGCATTATTGAGACTTGAACATATAGATTGATAACACTTTGGATGCAGAGAAATCTCTTACCGTCACACATTTTCAACGATTTGGTTGGAAATTTTAGTGGATCGTAAACGACGTGTTGAGAGGATCTAAGTGTCTTGAACTCAATAAGTGCTGGACACCAAAGGTGGAGGTAGTCGTTTTCCACCTTTCAACAATCAACGTAGATATCGCTTGCCACCGTGTTATGGCCAATATACTTGGCTTCACAGGAGAAATTAAACACACTGGTGATGCCTAATGTGTCAGTTTATCCTCCATATGCTGACAGATCAGCTCTTGGCATGATCTGAAGACTTGCAATCAAGAATTTTCGCCCACTAACTTTGAAAAACATTTATCCAGAATATAAATGGTGATCTCACCTTTAAAATTGAGGTTTGGTAAAAAGATTTTCTCTGTAACAAGACAGAATTTTTCTATAGTTTTTTTCATATTTTGATTGGTAAATCTGGATGGGTAACCATTTTGTAATAGAGTTTCATGAAGAGTTTCTAATTTTATGCTTCATGGTGTCATTAGTACACTGCTTTTTGATCCTTAGGAAGAAGGAACTTATAGGGCTCTTCTTCGCACTTAAGGGTACCAACCTCTGAGATTTAGTCAGTTGTGCGTTCCATGTAGGCTTCCTGTAGACGGATCTCCGAATGGAATTACCAGATCTCTCATGTTGGATGCTAAAGAATTGAAAACTTGAGTTCAGTTTAGCTTTCAGAGTAAAACTGATCGAAGGATGGCTGTCGTTGAAATTCTGAAGGGAGCTTTTCACATCTAGGTTTTCATCACAAATTATGTGTCGTTTGTATACTAAGTTACTTGGTTGTTAGAAATAGAGTGTTGTTTTTAAAACTAACCATAGTCCAGTTGGTCAAGAGCGGTTCAAAAAGCGATCCTACCTCTATGTCATTCATTTGTCTACAGATTTCTTTATTAAATCTCAGTGGAACGTTAATCAGATAAGACTACTTTCTTCAAGCAATAAAAATCATGTTAATGAGTTCAGTCGTAGTAATTTTGTTTGCTGCTGATTTGTATTCAAACACTTTACTTTTCATTAATTGTTAATAATCTCCAACCGTTATGGAAGGCAGTTAAGACCATAAATTATCTCAAATTAAAGAATCATTATACAGTAGGAAGGGCTGTATTTCTATTTCGTCATAATTTGAGATGCTTCAAGACCAACATGGTGTCGAATCAACCTCAGAACTCCTAGATCTTGACGCAAAACAGACATGCAGACCAATATATAAACTCGCGCTGAAGTACATTGGTTCATGTTAACGCATTTCATAGCAGCATGCAAAGAACAAGTGCATAGAAAGAGTGATATTAAGGTGGACAAAAGCGTATGGAAGGAGAGAGTGCGTGTGGACGTCAGTAAAAATATTTAAACTTTTGAAGGTGTGAAAGAATAAATACGTCTGCGATGTCATAGCCGATCTGCAGCCGTGTCACCAAGAGTTTCTAATCGTCGATCCCACTATTTGGAGGTCTCCAACCAGGTAGTCTAGACCTTCATAAGCTGCTGAGACTAAAAGTCAGAGACCTCATAGATTGATGACACATCTTTGTCTGGTCATCCCTTGGCTTCGTCCCAATACAATCCTACTTTAGCATGTCAAGGAAGCTTCATTGGGTGACTTATGTTCCTTATCTAGTACTCTGCGTCTAAACTCGACATTGCTCACACTGTGGTTCCAACACACGCAAGCAATACTGCAAAGACACATACTCATATTCTCTAATTCCAGTAGTTATGTCTCTAAAACATACAACTGCATTGAAAGAACTGCTACTCACTTTAATTGTCTTTTGATAGGCTGTTTCATATTTCCTCGGTAGCAGAGATGATATAATTCGGTAAATGTCAAACAGGTATTTATATTTGAGCTGAGATATGGTTAGTGATCAAACCTTATGGGTTGACACAAGTATCTAACTAATTGAAGCTGTAAATAAGTTCCACCACTTCACTTCTTATCGTCAAAGCATCATCTTACATTTGACAAATATGAAACGCATGCAAAATGTATTCAGATTTTTGATGATAGCGTCAAGAAGATTCTATGCTTTTTCATCGATTTCGTCTAACTAGACCATGCTTTCTGCATACTCTTAGTCAGCCAGGTGCCTTTAAGGTAGTGAGTTGATTCTTGACTAACTGTTTGATTACAAGCAAAGCAAAAAATAATCTCCAATTATTTCTTGAATCCCTTTGTGTCACTGAATTTCCTGACTTTATTTTTTTCCATGACTCAGCAATACAACTGGATCACGGATCCCATGTGATGTCTATGAGATGGATTATATCAATATGAATCGTGAGAAAACTTGTGAAAAATTTGTCCATTTTGTTGAATCAATTAATCGTATTCGACGTACCGTTCTGCCGAGCCGAAAACTTAATCGTCAGGTTAGCATTTATTTAACTTTCTTCATTCGATAGTAAAATTTAATAAATAAATATTGTTTAAGGTTTATGGGGATTTCGTTTTGAAGGGAGTGTTCAATTGGAGAATAAAAACTAGGAAACTGTGGATCGTTGAACTCCGACCCGGTGGCTTAGTGGTTAACGCATTCTCTGTGGAACCCGAACACCGTGAGTTCGGTCTCTGAGGAATGCCATACTAAGACGAAATAGCCATCCAGTGCTTTCAGGACTTCACTGGTTCTCCAGCTGGTGTCAGTCGCTGACGAATACTGCCTTAAAAATAGATAAAAATTGTGCTAATAGCTTTTCGTAAAAAATGCTGTCATGGAAATTTCTGATTCATATATATCAGTGTCTTGAGTTTCCTCAAGTTTTTAGATTCATCTCGCTGATCGGATTTGTGGAGTATGAAACTTAGGCTTAGGACCTCTTTGCACCAACTCATCTTCTGAAGCAAGATAATCAATATATTCAGACCGTTGGTAGTCACTGATACTTTTACGAATGTACTTTATGCATGTAATCGACAACGATATCTACGTATATAAACATATTCCCCTTAAGCCTATATTATATGAATCACACTCATTGTTGTTTATTACGTATTCTAAAGATGTGAATGTGTAGTTTGCTCTGAGTTAGGCGTCTTTTATCCCGAGTTCTTATGTATAGAGTGATTTTTCAGTATGTAATCAGTCTTTGAATTCAAATATACTTTGAACTGAATAAATTGCTTTGAATTCATAATCGGTGTAGCATTAAAATTTCTGTTACTGATGCTTTCATTCCAAACACATTTCCATCTTAGGTGGGTCGCAAATATTCACCACCGGAGTACTGTCTTCATCTGTCTCTCTGTTACTAGATCTCGATGTGGGATGCAACACTGTATATTTGTCACTAGAGTTTTAGTGATGAGTTAAATTATATTAGTCAGTCAAAATATAATCTCAAGGTAGTATTCGCCTGCGATCTCATCAGGGATCGAACGCAGGTCTCTTTTCGAGCACGTTAACCATCCAATCTCTGGGTCGGAATCTAATGGTCTATATTTATCTACTTCTATCAACTTGCAATATACCGCAACCTTCACCCAATATCACCGTTGAGTATTTTTCCTCATACCTGACTTGTTTCGCTTCACCGTTCATGACTTCTTATTGGAACTTCGAGACATCTCATCTCGAAGCATTTTACTAATGCGCACTGGACAGTATTTCAGCTTGGTTCTACAACTGATGTCAGTTCGTGATGAATGCTAACTTGGAGTCAATTAATCAATCAATCCCTACAAATCTCCGAATTAAAGTATCATTTATCTTGTTAGATGGATTAAATTAGCGTTTAGGAAAAGCTAACTATCTGTTGACAGAATATATCTAATTTAAATAGAAGAGAAGTAATTGTAGAGTAAAAATTCAGTTGTTTGTAAGTGAAATTGCTGATAGGTAATGGGTAGCAGTGGTATCCAGGACGTGCCTTTCGTCCTATTTAGGACTCGTCAGCTGTATGTATCTGTACCTCAGTGAGTGGTATTGTTTCCATTGCGTCTCGAACCCAGGACTGATCTCTTCAAACGCTATAGCGTTTTCTATTAGGCCGCGGAAGCCTGATAGCTACTTTTTGTACGACGGGTATAGTATGGTCTTCGATATTATACTTTATGTATTTCCGTCGTTGACTGAGCCGAATTGATCGATCTTTGTTAGTATATGGGCTCTTGTGCGGATGCCTTGATATTAAAGATGGTGAAAAAATATACCTGATTTTTCGTTGATTTGTTTTTCCCTGTGATATTGTCTACTCTTTTCTTCACCTCTTCATCCTGCTTTTCCTTTGGTTTTTTTTATATTCGCTATTTCCATAATTAAAGACAAATCATTGAATGAATAAAATGAAAGTAATTGACAGATTGACATCATAGGAATGAGGTAATGTGGAAGGTGTGTGTGTATGTGTGTGCATGTTTGAAAGAGGGAGGTGAAGAATACATGCGAAACGAGTTGGCAATGTCACTCAGGTCAATCAAGTTCTTTTTTTGGTATTTCACTGTTCCCTTCTCTTGTTTTCCTATGATAAGGTTCTTTCTGTTCATATTATTATGTCATTAATAATCTTAAACTGTATGATTCAAAGTTTTTACAGAAGAGAACTTTATGTTGCTAGATTTGGGTTATATCAGGAACATGGGATAGGAGAAGATATCCAGTGTATTGAATATATTTTATAGGTTTATGAACACACGCTCATGATGCAACCTAGTCCCCCGGTAAAGGTTTTGCTTACTGAGCTGTGAGCCAAACGTAGTGTTTCAGGACACATGAGACTACCCAGTTCGAAATAGATGAGGCGAGATTTGAACCTAGGACTGATTGTTTAGATATCATACATGTCAATCAGCCTGCCATGCGCGTATGTATATAACTCTCTGTAGCACAATCCTATCCTTTGTATGAATCCTTGATTGGTACTTCTCATTGTTAAATTCATTTGTATTATATAATGATGAAAGTTTTTTAAAAGATGAAATAATACTGCAATTCGTGTTGACTGTGGCTTAAATCCATAGAACATAGTCAATCATTAGGAGCATAAAGTTATGTAATTCAGACAGGGTCATAAATACTGTGAATTTTATTTTAGTCTGTTTATTAGGATTGTCACACAGTGAAACAGTATTATTTACTGGATAACGTTTCGGATATAACTTATTGTCCGTATTCATATCACCTTTAGACAGAATTTATTTAGTTCTAATCTCTCCTTCTTTGTGATGTAAACGGTAGTAGAATTTTCCATATATCTGTGATAGGTTCAAAATTATTTCTATTGGATGTATTTGGTGATGATTCGATAAGTGAAGATTCCTTTATCAATGTCCCTCCACTCAACTAAGTTTTTAATACCGTCGCTCTATTCCATACTATTGTACTAGTGTGTGCAGTTGTGAGCATGGCTATTGCCAAGCTTTTCTCTAAGTTTCTCAATCTTAATAGGATCTACTAATCTTGATTTAGCTAAGTTTTTGTGCTCTGTTATTCTAATTGACCCTGGACGACTAATTTGACCTATGTGTTTGACCTCACAGTCATTGCAAGGGATTTGGCAAATTGAAGTATTTTACCTAATTGGACCAATGCTGTCTTTTAACGTATAACGTTAGTTACTGAGAGTTCTTCGTAACAGTAAAGGCCTTGAATTCTTTCAACCCTGTCGCCATTGTTACTCCTATGTTTGGTCATTTTAGAAGATAGAATGAAGTTATGGAAAAATACGGTAGCGAATGTGAGGAATTTTGCTTCAAGATAAAAATCACTGTTGATACGTTCAAATGATAATAATCATAAAAGTACTGACACAATGTAGAAGTCTAAAATGAGAGCATTTATTGCTAACTGAGATCACCTCATCATTCTAGTTGGCGACTGTTCAACTCTGGGTATCTACTAGGTAACGATGTTTTCACAGTAAAAGCAAAATACCCCTACTTAAGCCCAATATGGCGTTGTAAGTATGCTTTGCTGAAAAGTTCCAAGTCAGAATGAAACGGGTACCTTGTGCTATTTGGTTTCCAATAGTCATTGTCAGCTCACTTAATGAGCCATATCTTAAAACTAATCAAATCGTTAAATTTACTCATCTAGGCAATGAACTGCAGTAAAATGAGGATTTCATAATTCAAGAGATGAGAAAAAAGAAAACTCACTTTTTCCAGAAGAGTATAATTTTTGTGGACATGTTAGTTGAGAGATTTAGAAAACGTTTCACGACTATTAAATAATATTAGGCGAAGCTACTAGTTTTCTAGTTGTCAGTCACGTTTAATGTCTGTTTAACTATAACGACTAGTTAGTAACCAGGTATTAAGTTTGCTTCCCTTCATAGCGATTTTCTTCATTGGTAATCAATATATGGTGATATATGGGTTGCTTGTTCGATTCCATCCTTGGCATTGGTTCTCTTTTAAAACTAATGATAATTGTTATATCATCAGTACAACTTTTCAAGACACTCTTTTTCTGTTATTCTAATTATTTATATATTGTATTTCTCTTCGTTTTACTGAATAAACGTGAAAAATGGTTGATTCACAGTCTGCTACTGATAAACCTGATATCCATCGTGTAAATACTTGCATTATTTCTTGTGGAAATACTCTGAGTGACTCATCTATGCCCACTACTCCTATGTACTCTGTGAGTGGCAGTCACAAACCTAAAATTGGTTCTATTACTAATACATCAACGCATGCACGGGCTTCAGCTGTATCACCTAGCACAATTGGATCTTGGAATGAACCCAGTGACAGTAGTAATAGTAATCATACTAGTGTTCAAAATATTAGTGGAAGTAGTAGTCAGGTGAATATTACTCCAACAGATGATTATCATTCTACTACATCTTTGCCTAGTTTACTTGGAATGTTTTATCAAACATGTGAAGATCAATCAACTCCTAGTCAAACACCACAACATTTATCTACTGGTAGTGCATCAGCTGTGAACCTACGCTTTCTTAATTCAACAGTTATACCTTATTACATGGTAGCACTTATGATGGCTGACAATGAGTAAGTTCACTATTTTCTCATTGTAACAAGTATTATTGATGTAAATCACTGTTTTTTAATCAGTCCCCTTGGTCCCATATTTGAAGACATACTCCTAGACCATTAAGAGAATACCAAACCAAGTGATGCCATCAAACAGAATAAATTGCATTTGAGATATGTGGATGATCCTTCCATTATAAGTGTTTGTGAAATCCGCGCAGGCAAACTACTCAGATCTTTCAATTCAGTCGATTTAGATGTGAAATTCACATGCGAAAATTCAACTTTATTTGGATTAAATTCCGTACATTTGAGTATTGAAGGAAATGAAGATTGTTTGATATTACACAACTTATCATAAACCTACTTGAACCGGTCAATATTTGTCATTTAATAGTTCCTGTCCAGTCGGTTATAAAACAAGTCTAGTCAAAGCTTTACTTTTAAGGGTGACCAGACTATGTTCTAAGGAATTCACCGAAAATGAATTAAATGATATACGAAAAACTTTGTTAGATAATGGACCAATACATGCTTTGAACCTAAAAACGAGAAATTGAATGATACAACCATGCCGAAAAAGAACGTGTTCATCAGACTACCATTCTAAGGTAATGAATTGAGTTCACAAAATAATCGCCAACTGAATGCATGCATCGTACTAACTTATCCAGCTGCGAAACTAACAGTTGTCTATGACACGGAGAACGTGTTCATGGAAACTGATTGAGATGTGAGACCTCCTCGTGTTACCACCAGTTATATTTATTTATTCACCTGTACTTGTAGTACCATGCATGTCAGAAGAATGGAGAGGGCTCTTACTAAAAGAATGTCTGAACGTGTACCGAAAAGCCTGTCATTGAGAGATGGCAGGCTACCATGCAGCGCCATTGCTAAAAGCATCCACGATAGAGGTCATGTCATCGATTCAAGCTTAGCCTTTAAGGTAATCAGTAGACAAAGAAATAGTAGATTAAAAAATAGTTTTTTAAATATCACAATGGGAATATGTAAATAGTATGTTGCTATGTTATGCAAAAGCAGCAGCAATCTGTCGACTGAAACCAAATATACGCTTATAAAACTAGTTTGTGGCTTTCTTTGGAATACCTACAGCTTTATTTACAATTTTTTCCTTTCATCTTATTGTCTTATGCAATATTATTTTTAAGTATTATTCATATTATCATTTGACTATCAGAGATAGGCGTCGTTTGGCAGATGAGTACTTATACTGGGTAATGATTGAAGGTGAAATGAAGGTCAATATGGTGCTTCCCCTCTCTGATTCAGTTAGATTTGTATTGGGATGAAAAGTCCTGGCTAGTCAGGCAGTGTGAATACAATGAAGCAGTAGTAACACATGACGAATTCACATGGTAGTCAGGCAAAACCCTTGGTGATTGAAGGGAAATCAAAAACTGGTCAGCAGTTGGACCTTGTAGCTCAGTTGGGTAGGGCACCGGGCCACTAATCCGGTGGTCGGTGGTTCGAATCCGGCCGTGGTTCAAACTTTCATTTCTCCTTCAATCATCACCCAGTATAAATCATTCATATTCCCATCATTTTCTATTCACTTGAATCCAATATATTGTAATCATGGTTTTTAGCGCATCCTTTTTCATTCTTCTATCATTAATTCATACTCATTACACTCCATCTTTGTTATTCGCCTTCCACCCTTTTACTAAGAATTCCTGTCACCTTGAGCTCTAATCATACATATGCACCATGGTTACGTCATACTATTATATTTACGTTTATTGATCGATTTTGCAATCTGATTTGTTATGTTACTTATTCCCTATGTTGGTTGATTAGGTCATGGACTATGTTATTCGTCTCTGTTCCCACATATATGCATTGACGTCTAGATGTACAAATGGATTTGATGTTGATTTTACCGTTAAAATGTATCAAATGACACAATTTCCAATTTAGTGCATATGTGTGAGATTTCGATCACACGAAATGAATTCGGTTCATCTCATGTTTGTTGCGTTTACTCTGTAAGCATTTACAACGTGGTTACCATGCTAGAGACTTAGCATTAACGGTGGATTTTTGATTCATATTAAACATTTCGAGGCAGTCGACAGGAAGTTCTGAATTCCATTTTAGTTGATTAGTTAGAGTTACCACACAGCAGAACAATATTATTCACTGGACACAATTTCCCGTCCATAGTGATATCAAGAAAGAGTTTTTGTACCTCGAGGTTGCATATACGCCTTTTTGTTGAGCACCAACAAGCATGAAAAGTAGATCAAGCAAGACTTTCAGCTGATCGCTTTTAACCAACTAACATTCATTACTGATATCATTATAACATTGAAATCCAAGCAGTCTTCGTCCGTATGTGTATAGCTCAGAAGAAGGATTTTGATGGTGTTGCGTTCTCTGAGCTGGATTGTTTGGTCGTGTAGCTTTCATTGTCATTCTAGACAAAGTCATAAGTACAAACTTCAGAAGGAAGTTGGCTATGGAGTTCTCTCCACAAGTGGTTTAGTCGGTCGTCCTTATGACCCTAAGTGTGATTGGTTGTTTCTGCTGAAATATTCTCATTTTCTCCATACCTATTTCCATTGGTTAGCCTGCTGACGTGAACTTTTTTTATATTGGATAGTAGATTAGGTCAATGTCAATGTGTCTTTTGATTGCTGACTGGTCTGACTGCGTCCAAAAATTCTCTGATGTTCTTCGTATTACTTCTTACCAGGATTTTCTCATTTCCCCAGTCAAATTCATGTTTACAGTTGTCCGTATGCACTGATATAAGTGAAGAAGTGTCATCAGACTTCACTGCTGGCTACTAAGCCACTTGCCGAGAAAACCTTGTAGCTCACTTCTTCCTGAAGTTTGATGATGTGTGGAATGAGAATGAAAGCTTCAGGAATAAATCAACCATCCGACTCAGATAACACAAGTGTTATGCAAGTATATAGCTTATTCATTAGTTACCAATGCTGATTTGGAATTCTCAGATAACTTGAATTGTATCTGGGAGTCTCTGTTTTTTCTCCACTTCCTATGCAGCTTGGTTTTAACTTGATACCATTCCTATCGCACATAATTTTCGAGTGCTGTTTTGTTGATAGAGTCGGATTTCAGAATTGGCAGCTGGATGTATCATCAACGTGAAATATCGATATTTTTAGAAACAGCTCGACCCAAAACTATTTTCAAATTCCAGTGTTATCTACTTCGTTACTTGAGTTATGACAACTGGAATAAATAAATAAAATGCTACTCTTGGTGATGAGCTATATCTGTTGTTTGACAGATAATAATTCTACCTGACTGCCCAGACCATGACAGTTGGAGCAGACTTCAAACCTGTGGCTCACGATTACCTCTTGTTCAGTCGATTCTGTTCACTATTCCAATTTAAATTTCCTTGCGTGTTATTTTTCTAGGCTGAACTATTCAATGTTTTCTGTTGATTGAACTATCTGAAATAGTCTTGGTTGATAGATAGTTCTTAATGTTATGGTATAATGGTTGAATTTGTTGTAAAAACTTGTTTCGCAACAGGATTTAAACCAATGGCGTACGGATGCTGATCCGTTGTTCTACTGAGTCGCCTGGTAAAACTCAGTTTCTGAAGTAAGCTGGATACTTAGTTAGCCTCGAGTTCTTGCAGCGTAGTTCGCATAATGCAGAACCAGTAATCCAGAGGCTAAGCCTCCCAGTCTTTGCATGACCTAGGTTTCTACTGTAGTTGTAATCATCACATTCTAATAAACTTATGCGTTTCTTAGATGGATGCTGTAATATTATTTTACATAGCTTCTTAATTACACTTAGTGATGGTTAGCAGTAGAGTCAAGAATACATGTTTAGGGTTCATCAACTGCGTGTACCTGCACTTTAATAGTTTATTATGAATCAGATAAAATGTTTGCATGTATCCTCACTTGTTTATGTATCGTATCTAACTGACGCTATCCACACTGGCTTCACAAATACAAAACACAAATGTATATTCACTTCCTGGATAAATAAGTTTATCTATTTCATCAAAACTCAGTTTGATCCAGAGATCATGTCTACTATTGTTCTGCTATTAGGCACTATCAATCAAAATCGAAGATGCAAGTATAAGGATTTCAACTACGTGCATCAGTAATGTATATTTCTCTCTCAAACAGTGCTGAGCTATTGCTCATTGGTTTAGGGAGATGACTTTCAAGTAGTTAATCACTGATTCGAGCACTGCTCCACCTACTGAGGTCTGGATAGCCAAGTGGTATTATTACCGCTCACACAGCAGGTTTGCCTGATACCCTACTGCACAAATGTCGGCAAAGTATCTGAGTATATTTCGATTCTTTGAATCGGTCATAAAACAATAGTGGAATTATCTATTAAGCACATAGGAAGTATTATTATGATTATTATTAAATTTATCAACTGTACATGAACGAAAGCGGGATGAAAATAAAGGGAAGTAGGAGGGGAAGAGAGAAGAGACTAGCTTATTATCAAAACATGTATAAGATTTACTCAACAAATAAAAAGGTATCAGTTTAGTTAGATGAAGTAATCATGTCCATATTCTACAAAATGTTATCGGGTTAGACAGAGTCCTTAGTGTATATCGTATATCATTACTTGTTACAATAAGTTATGCAGACGAATCAGCTACTGGTCAGCAACTAATGCTGAAGTCTTTACTAGCTGGTGAGTTCTGAACGTTCACGAAGTGTCTGCTTATACAAGTTTTTAGGAATTTCCTCTCGTTTATTCACTGAAAAACTTCTCTTTTGTTGTCCAATTACATAAATTAGCGGTTAAGTGTGAGGGGTTGTATCGATAACCTAAAGTGTGATATACAGGACTGCCGGTCCAAGTAGATTAAGATTTTTGTCAGCTACACTTAATTGCTGCCCTATAATGTTTGAATATTTTTGTATCCTTCTTGCCAATATACAGAATCTTCATGAAGTTCATGAGCAGTATATATTTATTTCACTAACATATATAGATTAAAAATGCAATTTCTAACATATGCTGCTCCGAGTCAGGAGACCTGCAATAATAGGAGTGAAAAAGTGGAATGTGTTAAAATTTTGATCCCAGTGTTCACTTCATGACAATGTATATTCACACGAAGGTAGTTACCAGTGTCGTAAAGTTGAAGCAGCTTTACTTCATTTTTATTATCATATTTGTTAGATGTCATCACTTTAGTATGTATACCTGTGGTGAAACAAATTAGTCTACTTGTAAACATCTACTTGGGCTCATCTACCTCGCTCATTAAAGGACTGTGAACAGTTGAGGGTGAGCTATTCCGCTGACTGATCAGATTTATATTCTGTTTATGTGAAAAGATTTCTCATATTTTAACAATCTTTGTTTTTCTGCTAAACCATGTTGAATTAAGATGAAGTTCGAGGGATATATTGCTTGGGAATGAATGAATACCAAGGTATTTTCTGAAATTTCTGCTTGATTAGCAAACGTGACGCCACTCTATGAAGTCTCTTACTATTGGTCTTAGCCATGTGGGGAGATGTGGACTACCTGGCTAAGGTACCCCCGAGGTGAAAAGAATCAGTGGTTGAGGATTCTTAGTGATCCGGCTGAAAATCGGTCACAGTGGTGCAGATGTATTCACTCCTTGACATCTCAAGCATGAATATTTGCACTAACCTTTGTCTTCAGGTTGTTTATTCTTTCACACAACTTTGTCTACAGTGATACCACTCTTTTTTCTATCCAGCTGTTCTTTGTGTCCTAATGTGAAGTGTAACAACTTTAGCCGATGCACTTGTATGCGAGGTTCTACTTTAATTTTGTCAGTCAGTCACTTTCATTACCAGGCTAGGTGGCATCCTCATGACTAATTCCGCAAAGATGTTTTTTGTTTAGTTCGTTTTAATTTTGATATCCTTTTCTATCCTTTCTTCTCTTTCTTTTTTACTAATTTCCTTTATTTAATAGAAATGGTTTGCCATTCATTTCTGTGACAACTACTAATGCTTTCCCAGATTACACCTTTATTTCTATTGATGCAGTCAACTGGATAATTAAATGGTTCCCTGATATTGGAACAATTGAACAAGCTGTTATTTACCTACAGGTATATGTCCATAGAAATTACTATTATATGATATGCATAGAATAATAATAACAATATTTTATGTATTCATGATATGTAAATAACTTTGTAAGTGTTAGATATTTGTTACAAGCGATGTGATTCATCTGATTTTTAGTAAATAGAGAACCGAATACGATCAGGTTAGTTAAAAGTTTCACTTAATGAAGCTGAAAGCTCTTGCTGATATCATAGCTAGGAAGTAAAATACCACCTATCTGAGAAATATCCTACATCATCGATACGTGATAAACATTTTTCTATCATCTTATTTGTAATATCAATAAGTATACAAATTATTTGAAGTGTAAATATGTAAAATGTGGGTTTCATCATATCCGTCACTTTATATATGATTGGAATGAACAGTTTTGGAGCTGTAGATCTTTTGTTTAGCCACTGAGTTCTTACCAATGGGTCATACTTGCCACGGTGTGGGCAATCCATTATTATGATTAGCTCTCACACAATATATATATTTCACTGTCTACTGTACAAACATGTATGTGGTTACTGAGTAGATTTCGATTTTGACAGTTCTATTCAGAAGAATGTTATGGCTCAATTTTTGTCACAGATCCTGTTGAATAGCTTGTTCCTAAGAATTGTAACAAGTCACGGGGTGTGCGAGGAGTTGACTTGGTAGTTCATTCTTTTCTTCTTGATTAGATGATTGGTTGATGGTTACTGAGAAACTCTAGCAGTAAGTGGAGATGTTGCTCATTGCATTAAGCATTTAACTTCGGATTAATAAGTCTGAGTTTCAAATCTTGATACACCGATTTCGAATTGAACAGTGTAGTAGTATCATATGCACGAGTACAACAAAACGTTATCTTCCTTATATTTCAGGAGTAATAACTTGAGAAAGCCAAGATATTGTTGTTCATTGTTGCCCTTCATGTAAGGAAATACCTCCTAAAACCGCTCACAGTATCTTTTTTGAGAGGAAATGTTATCTCAAGCGAACGGTCTAAATATCCTGTCAAGTGATAAAAACTTAGTTCAACGTATAGCAAAAATGTTTATTATGTAACAAGATAGTATTGAGGAATTGTGGAATAAGCCGAGAAAGAACGTAGGGATGCGGTAAAACGAAATGTATGAATGAATTGTTTTTAGAGATTTCTACTGGCAAACTGTCACACATTAATAAGACGAATTGAAAATATCTCACCTCAGTTGACTTTACTTTTTTCTCCAAATCGATGTGATGTCAAAAAACTGCAGATATCTTTCTCAGTTATGTCAGCACAACTTGTCGCCTTGGTTTGACTACTGAATCTTAGTACAGCGTTTCATCTTTCTCTCTGAAGAAAAACAATCGCTTTTCAGGTGTTGTGGTTATGATAGTTTCCTCTTTTCCACATTCGAAAACTGCGGACACATATGCATATTGATTGTGATTGTAATCCGATGTAATTTTACTTTTAATGATTTCACGTTTCCTATCATAGAAACTGATAGAAACCGGTTGGATATGTCATACATCTGGAAATCGTAAACATGCATTCATCTACGGAACATATTTCTATACACTGCTTATACAGGATTTGAAACAAGCAAACTGTTGTGCACAAGTTGAAACATCCCTTAGTCTATCTGCACCTGACTGTGTTGACTTGAATATTCATTCTGCTCCAGTAACACCGATTCAGTCGAGTGCATCAATCGCAAGTGAGTAAAATGTTTTAAAGAGTATATAAGTTCTTCACTATATATATACTGTGCGACAGTCTACTCAAATCTTATTATTTAACTTCACGAAGTGACTGTACTGATGCTGGAGAGAGATTGAATACCTGATCTTTGTTCATCGAACCGACATCCAATCAACAAAATAGGAGTTATACATCTGCTACGTTTGAGTTATGGAGAATTTCTTTTATCACGGAAAACACTGAATGTGAGTTGATAAAACTACAAAAACTAGATGCATGAAGTTATGCATTAGTAGTATAAGCAATAAGTTGTGCTCGAAATGTCATCCAGTAAATAATACAGTATCACTGTGTGCTATTCCAAGTAGGTGTATGTGATATGGGATCGCAATCTGAAGCTGATCTTTTTAGTCGCTAACTTTTGGTCTCAGTTTCATATGCTTACCGTTTAGGGTCTGTTAAACCATCAGAATTAGTGCTTGAAGACTTCGTTGTACAGAACCGACCAAAGTTATGCTAGTATCTATACAAGTATTTTCCTCATGTCACTGATAGTACCATGAATATTTGCTTCACTTAGGCTGTTTTACATTTTTTTCACAAATCTTGATATTGTCATTTTCATTTGTGTCTCTTCCTGCTAACGTTTGCTTTAGTATTGCTGTTGACAATTTCTCGGCCATGAAGACACCTCAGGTTCTGTGTCGTTTTCATATCTATTCCTTTATTATACCTGATTCTTAGTCAAATATCTGCCCATTAAAGTCGTTAAGAGAGTAGTTGACATTGTGTTTTTTTTCAATATTTTGAGAATTCTGCGTAAATCATTGCCCTGCAGAGCGATAATAAGAAATCCTTTATCCGTGTAATTTAGCTTCTATTCAATCATTTATTTTATATTTTTTGTCATTAAAATATCTCATTTGAAATTCACTAATTCCCTAACTTCTTAATTTTGAATTAGAGAATACTGACTTTATTACTATTTATTGATATACTTGTAATTCTCCGTTGTTTCATTGGATTGAATTGTTTGACCTCCGTTGGCATATGGGCTCCTATACAGATGCCTCGATATCGCCTAAATGTCAATTATAGTAATTAAGTTGGTTGTGGCTAGCCGGATGCACGTTTCATCCTATTTGGGACTCGTTAGCTGGATGTACCTGCACCCCAGTGAGTGATATTATTCCCACTGAGACTCGAACCTGGTACCCATCGCTTCAAACGCCAAGGCGCTATCCGCTATGCCAAGGAGAAATGATGGCCATTTTTTGTACAACGGATAGTAGTTATTACCATTCATTGATATACTTGTAATTCTCTGTCGTCTCATTGGGTTGAATTGTTCGATTTTTAATTGCCATTATGCTGTACGCTGTTTCAAGTAAGTGGCTAGACATCTGTTCACAAGGCAAACTCTAATGAGGATGGCAATGTATTTTGATAGTTAAGCCTTGCTCACTTTCGATTCTACCTTGTAGGGTTGTTTCATCACCTTGATACCAAGAAACATGAATATATGCAGATATCTTATCTTTTTCGCTGTTCATCAAAGAAGAATCATTTCGAGTGCTTGGCTATGAGAAGCGTAGTCATTAGTTCTATTATTATTAGTAGTATTATATTCAGTAATTATTTCAGTCGTTGATTAATTAAGTGCATGGTCTATTTGGCAAACAAGATTCGTGCTCTTACCAATCCACAATGAATAACCTTTCTTGTTTAACCTGATTATTTCTTCTTAGATTACACAATCGGATCTTCAGCCAATACATCACAGTCTATATCGGGTTTGACGTCATCAGTGTTCGTCTCAACAACAACCACAATAACAACAGCATCAATGTGTACAGCGAACAATTGTTTCTCATCCTCTTGTTTCTCTTCTACAGCTAATACAACAACAACTATGACAACAGCAACTATTTCTGCAAATCTGGCGAGTGCTAACACACTTGGTGGTAATGTTAACTTACCAAATACTTTAGGTAATACTAATTCTACTACTCATATTAATAGTAGTGGTAGTAGTATTAGTAATATTGGTGCTTCAGTTACACTAACAGCTTCTAATTATATGAATGCAGCTGCTAGTTCTTCTAGTAGTTGTAGTGTAACAACCACTACAGGCAATTCGACCACTGGAAGCAATAACATTAGCAGTGTTGGTTATGGTAATTTACCTTTGTCAACAACAAAACAAAATGAATTCAATATAAAGTCATCTGATGTTCTATTGAATTACTTCGGAAGCCTACCCAGTATGGATTTAAATTTACAGAATCAACAGCAACAGCTACAACAACCTTTATCGTTTCCTAAAGGTTATATACCGAAACTATTGGATGATACTACTAAATGGACGTGTATTTTTCAAAATGAATGGGCTGAAATTGCAATTGTTTATTATGGTACAGATGAACATCAACGTAGACAACATATTCGTCATGGAAGATGTATGAATCTCAATGATTCATTGAATACTACTACTAATACTGTTAGTAGTAGTGATAATACTCTCACTTCACGCTCTACTGTCACAGTTAATACTACATCAAATGATGCTTTGTCTTCTTCTTCTGATTGTGATTTTAAATCTCAAACACAATCTGGAATTTCTGCAGAGTTAAAAAATTTTAAAAAAGATGGTTTATTGAAACATTCATTAATCTCTGGATTGTTTGGAATACCTGACAAAACTGGATTTCAAGGTAAGTAGAGGGTGTTTCTCTGCATTATTTTCTAAGAACTGTTTTGTATTGATGATAGGGTAAAGCTAACATTTTAGAGTAATCTTGAAGACTGATATTGAGTCAACGAAACAGTGTTATCATTGAGTAGATGATTTCAATTCGGTTAACGAAAATTCTACTACAAACTACTGTATATGTCGTTTATCTACATTTTACGTCGAATGGAATACTTTTTCAAATTGTTTCAAGACTTATCAGCTGTTGTTAAAATATTTATTTCAGATATTTAAAGATTACAGATGATGGATTAGAAACCATATTTCTACTAAAACATTTAATCATCTGAAATCAAAAGTTGTGCTCCACAATATTTAGTCATATTTCCTATTTCAAACCAGGTTCACCGACTTCAGTTAGCAATCGGGCACAGAAATGACACTGGCCACTTTAGTATAACGGATTATGATATCTGATCAGGTTTTATGAAAGGTTTATCGTGACTGAAGAACTGAATGACTTAGTTTCCAATGTTTGGAGAAGTTTTACTTCTTTCATGGTTGTAGATGCATTTTGCCGGCGGTTGGTAACTAACAGGAAACCTGGTTCTCTAGATTTTTGTTGTTTGCTTCCAACAATCTGACGTCATCATACCAACCTACTCATCTTGGCGATGGGATCCCAAACTTGTTGCATCAAGAATTTTGTTTAGCTAAGATAATATTAGTTACTATTCAGTGACTAGGTAATTCTTACATTGCTTCTATTTTGGATATTCAAAACTTCGGGGTCTTTACAATGTAATTTGATTGATGGTAGTGATGTGACCGAGTTGAAGTGACTGACAGAATAATACGGAATACGAGAATGCTACTAACACAGTAAGATACTTCGATTGGATACGAACAACGACTGTTCTCCCTCAGACCTTATGGTTCACGGAGCCACGAAAATCAGAAGACCAAGACCGGCCTGTGACTGTAAGGGAGACAACTTTATTTGACAAAAAACCCATCATTTATATACAGTTTTTCCCCAGCATACAAAGCTACTAGGTCAGAAGTTGGATATTTATTTTCATTGGTCAGATGAAGGACAGTGTTGCTGAATAAGGTTTTACTGCCCACAAAGTAACATGAAACAAGATTGAAATCCGAAACTTTTACCTTAGCGGCTGATGACTTGGAAAGTCGATTTCGATTTAGACCACTTCCTATCATCTCCTCCCGTATGAAGTGTATGACTTCCTTTTTGGATCCACCTAGAAGGGCTTTGGTCTTCTTTTTGGCAAACTGACCTTCTGGCAGGAATGGACTGTCATCGTTCTGCGTCCTGTACTTCTTGTTGTCTGATGACTGTGCTAAAGGTCGCACATAGTTTGCAATCCTGATTCATGTCTCTCCTTTATATAGAACATTTCCTTGACGTCCAATCATTTTCCTTTGTGCCTATGTTGCTGGTGGACAACGAAAACCACATGCATAGACTTGCCAGCTTAATTTGAAGACTCGGCGTCTATCCCCACGATGGTGATTGGACTGATTTTCCATTTTCGAATTCCTCTTCTCCTGTTTTATTTGCTTAGGCAGTTAGCAGGTGAATCCAACAAGTGCGTTTCATCCAACTTCAGTCTCATCAGCTAAGTGTACGTGTGCCAAGTGAATAATGGTGTTCCCACTGAGAATCGAGTCTCTTACTAGCCACTTCCACGCAAATTACATTATAATGAGGTTTTGAGGAGTATGGAGACGTTCAAAAAAGAGCCTATATTTCACCGGACACCAATCAGTCTAATGTAGTAAAAGAACCAACAGGGTATCACAATTGTTAAGAAATGACCGAGATCATTCTGAAACTATTTAGTTGGTATTTGAACTTATTGATTGACAATTTTTCATTTCTACTCATGATCCTTTGGCATAAATTGCGTATAGAGAAGAGAGAAACCTCGATTTACTGTCGATTCTGGAAAAAGGGGAGAAATTAATAATTGTAGGAGAAATTCATATTTTAGAAACGCGTTATCGTTTTTCATGCCATCCTTTTAACACATAATGAGTGTTCTCCTAACTTCTCTGCTTATTCATTTTTCTCTTGTTTCTATGTGTTGTACTAACTAACTGACTGACTCTCTTGGTCTTATCTTCCTATGTCTAGTGAATTTCAGTGAATTTCAACTTTACACACTTCCTCTAACTTATCCACTCATCTATAGATGACCAAGTAGTATCGAGGTACATAGGGCAGGTGCACATGACAGTGTCTTGGTGACTACTAAAATTTACAAATAGGAAGGACTAGACATCATAACTGAGAATGTATTAATCTGTTCAATTGGGGGAATCCAGGTATCTGATTCTTATTGGAAATACTCAGTTGTATTAGCACTCCAGAGCCATGTTTGGTTAGCTCAGTACCTTAAAAAGGAAGAGACCGTTTGTTCAATTGAGTGATTTTTACGTTGTTGCTTGTATCATACCGTTGTTGATTGGGCTGAATCGATCAACCCTTATTGTCACATGGCCTCTTATGCAGATGCCGGGATACTACTTGTAGTTTCGGTTTGGTAGTAATGATGAGTAGTGGCTAGTAGTGGAATCTAGAACCCGCATGGGAAAGAAATCGTTCACTGGGAAGCAGGTAGATCCTACTGACAAGTCTCAAAATAGGAAGAAACTCACGTCCTGAATTAATTTTTTACACCAACCCAGTAGTTGAACTGTAATAATTCTCCCATGTCATATGCATGTCTTTATTTCGGTGCCATATTGTTCGGACTAGATGATATCAATTTCACAATAAAAGCTATCGTCATGAATATAAATATCATTAGCATATTATTTAAAGGTAGGCAAGTATACAGTTAATTGGTTCAATAAATTAGGATTTATTAATAAATCATTTGTCTTTAGAGTGCAAAATACTTTTTTTATTTTTGAATATAAATAATGGTTTTTAAATATCATTTGCTTGTACAATGAAATCCTATTCAAGTTACTTCTTTATACGTATTTCGGTGTTCATGTTGATACGCGAAAAATAATCCTGAACCACAGCCTTACGGGTAGTTGGTGTTACTTAAGAACGAAGAACTACTTTTTTGACTTTTATTTCCACACGGCTGGATATTGGTGTCAGCTGTTTGGAGTCAATAAATGAGAAACTCTCGACCTAGGTTTCATGAATGTTGGCACTTGTCAGGGGACTTTCTTTCGGTCGTTAGGAATCTGGTGTTCCATCGGTGGTGGTTCGAACCCACATCACTCAGTGCTGAAGTCTGAGACTTTACCGATAGACTATTCAGTGAATTGGATATGATCTTAACGGTTTAGTGGTAATGTCTCTAGCTTCAGCAGGAGCTGGTACAGGTTTGAATCGGCAAGGGAACACCGGAATCTTCTTGGATGCAGATACATCTTGCTAATGATTACAAGCAAACGTAAAACGTAGGTGCAGACCCTCCTACTGATTAATTCTTATCATCTCACACTGAAATACACTGCACCACAGTGTCGCACCACTTAGTTTAGTAGTTAGCTTGCAAAATCGGTCGACAGCCTGGTGAACTTCAGCCTGCAGATGAAGATCTCCTTACCTTGCTCAAGCCAATGGTCAGAGACCATATGAACTGATACAACATTTTAGTCTGGCTACATTTAACCTTTTGCAAGCCTGATCTTACTTCAGCTGACACTACGCTTCAACGTAAGCGGCGAATAAGCATTCGTCAGACATGAAGCAGCTCCCTTACTTGGTCAACATTTACAATCTTATCATTCCTTAGTTCACTTATCGATCTGTTTGTTAGAAGCACTGGTAACTACCTCTTAGCAAATACAATAAAATTCAACAGATCGATCACTATGCTCTTTCTGATTCTACACTTTACATAGCTACATGCAAAACAGCAGTATGTTTAGCAACATCAGAATGTGTTCGCGTTACTTTGTAGAATTCATCACCTGGGTTTTACACAAATAATGTTGGGGTGACGCAGTGCACCAGAATTGTTTGCAAACCATATAATTGGTTCTAGAGTAAGTGAGAACTATATTCGTTTGTTTGATTAAATTAGGATATCATTGTTTTTTTTGTCCTCTCGAATTAGTCAGCTTAAACAAAGCACTGTTTGTAAATATAGTCTTTTGCTCTAACTTCACACCTGATACATAACCTAGGCAACTTTGATCTATGCTATTTGTCTTTGTGGACTGAATTCGTTTGAGTACACTATTGCTTACACCAGCGTTACTGTAAAGAAACAGGTGTTTACCGTATCGTAGATATTTCTGAACTACATGATGAAATCTACAGATCAATATCAGTGATTTTTAATTACTTGTGTGGTTTTCTACTTTATTCATCAAACTTGCTCCTGGCTTTTTCAACCCAACTTAATTTATCTAATCAACTGTGTTTGTTGCCTGTATATGAAAGTCAGTGTTTACTGGGATATTTATTTGCAAGTTAAGTGTAACAGTTATATTCGGTGAGAAATTTTTTGTGAATTCTGTTAGCACTATCTTCCTCATCTTCACCCTAAGATATAAATCTTCTCTATTGTCGCAGCATCTTGTTATCATCTCGAGGTATTAATGATCGAAGTTGAAATAACTGCCTATTTGAAAGCTTCACAACAAGAATTACGAAAAAACATCCCAAATAGAAATGTAGCTTTTATTAGCGTACGAGTAATGGATCTTGAATTCCTACTCAGAGGTACCTACTGCAGCCTGGCTAACTCGGTGGTACCATAAGCTTGTATACATCAAGTTTGCTTCATGGCTCCTAGTACATGAATCTGTTCCCTTCTTTCTGCTGATATCTGCCCTAAGTAGTCACAAGTGCGTTCATTTAGTAAGATTTGGATCTTATGTGGTACATACAGAAAGGTTAAGTAATTTCCTCATCTAGTCAGTCTGAAGTAATTGAGAGGGTTTTAACGGGTGTTACAATTATTGACAGTTACATAACTACGTTAGTCTTTCATGGTTTCACTAATATTTGTTAAAATAATAAACACGGATACTAATATGTAGTTTGTTTTGAATATTTATGCAAGCTATGAACAGTGTTTGATAACTTGATTCAGGCTGATTATTAGGTAAGTAAATGTTTAGATAATTAAGATATGGTTTGTTTGAATAAGCAATGGGCAGTAAGTGGTGTCAATAATGTAGCTGGAACTTATAAGTTTACCACTATAATCAATTTTTATTCATTCAGATCCTATGATTGTGGCTTTCTAAGCCTAAGTAGCTGGTACACGATTCGAGATGTTTAGTTTAATATTGAATGCTTTAGCTAATAATTTCACAGTTCCGCTTACAGTAATATTAATTAGAATCCAGTAGAGTGTGCTTGCTGGTAGACTAAAAAACTGCTCGCACTCGGTAGTTGTGTGTTTGGAAAAACATATCCATGTTTACGGATTGACCACCGGGTAACAACGAACATGACTATCAAGTGAAATAGAAATTCGAGTGGCACTCAGAAACCACATGTAATTAATTGCAGTAGGCAATCAACTAGACCTCTTGTTTCATGGCTGCCCAGACCTCGATAGGTGCAGCGGGGTTTGAATCCGTGATCCATCATTTGGGAGTCGAGTGCTTAGACTAATGAACCACAACTCAATACGACTATCAAGTTTTATATTCCCAACATGAATTTACGTCTACCTATCAAGTTTGCAATTTGAACCCTTCGCCAAATGATGCGGCACTGCATTGCATTTCATTTTCGTGTTGGATGTTAAAAGTCAGTTGACTCGTGTGCTACTGTGAATTGTGGCAACTTGAAGTGATGCCCTTTAGTGGGAGGTTCCAGGTTGATTTGCATGTCAGTCTGTCAAATCAGAACGACAAATTTGTTTGTATATGCCTTGCAAACGACTTCCTAAGGAATCATTTTATGAACTGTATAATCTATGATCCTAAATCCAGATTTCTTAGCACTTTGTAAATATGAGTTTCGTACCTGCTCACATTTATCAAAAGTATGCCGCTGATGTTCAAACAGTCGTTTTCCTCAGAGGTATCCACTGTAAATGAAATTTGACTACTAAAAGCTCCCAGTTTTATGATATGATAATTAAACCGTTTAGCTTACAGAAATTCGAATCTGAGTACTTCATATTTCTAAACAGTGATATTGCCATTAAAATATTTCGACCAATTTGTGACATTCGTTTTTATAAGATAATTATCGATCAATACCAGTGTGCAGACCATACTGTAATAGTTTTGTTATCATTTAGTCTCGCATTCTTGTGCCGAATGACACAGTTAATAATTTTAGTGAGAAGATAATTACGCTGTAGTTTTTAGTCACTGAGTGAGCTGAACAAAGCGATTCGGAGACCTATGAAACCTTGACTATCCCTTTTGTATAACCAATACAATGAATGATCAATAGGCGCTTAGATTATTACATTGTGACTACTGAAACTTTGCAAATATGTATAGTTGGTAAGCAAGTTGCTCATCTAATCTAATAGTCCGCCCAGCTTTTATTTTTACACTGGGTAGTGATTGAAGGTGAAGTGAAAATCTAGGTTGTAGCAAGATTTGGACCAGTGACCTCCAGGTTACCAGACTGATGCCTTACCTGCCTCAGCCCAAATTTCCATTTCACCTTTAATCATGACCCAGTATCAATACAAGTCTGTCAAACCACGGGTATCTTAATTAGTCAAACTGATGTCATTTATTATAGCTCTTACTGTTGCCTGTTGAGAGCAATTGATAGATTTAGTTGTTGGAAATCAGCAGTTCTAGCCTTGTTATAAACCGAGTTTTCTTTCAACTTTAGCCAGCTACATTGACACTTCTTATATCTGAGTATTTTTCCACACTGTCGATTGTGATTTGATTAGAAACTATCTGGTCAACATAACGGTTTCTGATACTTGACACAGAGCTTCTGTTCAGATTAGCTATTCGATACCATTTGTCTTGGACAATTCGGTTGCATGAACTGAACTTATCATAAACTCAGACCCAAAGAAGCGGAACGCTTAGTGAAATGCATGAAAAAGCGTTGCATTGATCAATAAAACATTCTAAGAGGACTTTGTATGACTCAAGCCTCAAGCAGATATACTATGGAATCTGTGGTCGCGCAAAACTAATCCCTTTTCTCTTTCCAGTAATTAACAGGAACAGCTCCCACGATGTGAGCATCCAGGATGTACCAACTACGTGCACACTTACAACCGAATTCAATGCCAAACTAACTATAATCTACCCTTATTACCTTTTTTTTCCTGCTCTGCTTTCACTTCGTCACACGGATATTAGGTATTTTACGAAATCTTTATCCTTTCACCTTTTCAGCATTGTTTATGATCCAAGCTAGCTAAACATCATTCTTAGTCCCTTAAAACCACTCTGCAAATTTCAAATTGGAGTTTTCAATGTCCTAACCGTGTGCCAAATCGACCAGTAGACACATCTTACCAAAACCTGGGATCTGGAGTCATGGATGTGTGTTGTGTTTCAGAAACATGCATACAGGACTTGAGTGTGGCTATTCACTTGACATCACCTGGTGAGTGTAGTGATCTTTACAATTCACTCTACTAGAAGCAAAAGACTCAATTAACTTGTTGTTGTAAGTACCACATTAAGCTTTTGAGCAGAACATGCTTTTCTTGACTGGAAACTAACCTATATCTGTCTGTGTCCTCTGTGATTGAATAAATCTGTAAAGATTTGGGGAAAGATCGTGACATTTATCAATACCTACAGTTTCACTGACTGCAGTTCGAACGATAAAAAGGATGTGCCCTATCAAAAGTTATCTGTTCTGCTACATAAAGCAAAACATTCATATACATATTCATAGTAGTAGGCGACATCAACACTCGGTTAGGCTTTCTGATTCAATAAAAATGTAATCTTGGAAACATCTACGGTATACTATGCCAGCGGACTGACAGTGATGATTATGTTTTGGATTTTTGTTTTAGAAATCTCTTGTTTCTGGCCAGCATTAAGATCGAAATCCTTTCAAAATATCATTTGAGGTAGTCTTAGATATGTTGTTGATTTCCATAGCATAACGACTCTACTCCCATTGACAAAATCATAATCGAATATTAGACAGGTGCAGGTAATCGTTAATGTGTTCTTTAGTGGTGCTTAGTGCATCGTGACACTCATCAATGAAATGTATCTCTAGACTTAAGTATACTTGTATTTCTTCGGAGACACAAATCAGCCTCAACGTTCCTACCAATGGTATTCTAGAGCTGGTCATACGATGATTGCATCATATTAGTTGCTTTTTCTGTTTGACTAAAACGATTCAATATCAAAGAAATATGTCTATTTACCTTTACAACCTAACCATGTTTTTGCAGTAAGAAAATTAAAGTACCAATCATGGTGGAGCATGGCTTTTGTCTCTATGACTAGTATTCATATAGTTTTCATTAAGTGTAACTGTATAAAATTTGTCTGTATATAAGTGGCAAATGAACTGCCAATTTTCAGATTATAGATTTGAAGTTTACTCAAATTGGAGACATTATTTTATTAACTTACTCTGGGTGATTTGTAGGACTTTTAGCTTTCTATTTATTCTTTGATAAATGTTTAGATTCAATGATAAGAAAAGTTGATTAATTTGGATTTAGATCGTCAGAATAAATACATCTACTTCCTACCTTCCTCTAAGTATATAAGTCTTGATTTCCCTCTTCTTCCGATGTCATTCTTTCAGCGCATTCTACTTCTAAGATAAATGGAAGATATGGTAGCTTAAGCTGATATACTGCTATTCATAAGCTCTAATTTGTGCATGTGTGCTATTTATGTATTTTCAGTAGATAACTGGTAAGTTATAACTGATATGGCTATGTGACAAATTTTAGATACAGCCCCAATTGAGGAATAATTTTTATTGACCTTATCATGTTATTTTCTCATTGAAATTCATCTTCATTTTACTTCTATACATTTTTGAACTTTTGTTCACATTAGTACAGTATGCTTTAACATAAATACATGCAGATTGATATTCATAACTTCTGTATTTCTAAGCTACTTGATATATTAACCATAATATGCTTATTAGTAGTCTATGTTTGATAGATGGCAAATTAGGATGATGATATACACTGAATTCTAAGTTGGATTATTATTTATCTGCTTCTTATATTACTGATTTTTATTTGTTACAGCTTCAATCAAATTTTATAGAGTATTACGTTATTGTAACTTGTTATAACTAGAATCAACTTATCAAGTTACCATTTGATATGAATTCGGTACGCGTCTCAATTGCAAATATTTCCTTTACTTAATACTAAATCACCACAGCAATCAGTCACTAATTAAATCAGTCATAAAAAATGTTTTTCGGTGCTTATCTGTGGCGTTAGATGCTAGACGTCAATCGACAAGAAGCCAAGAATCTAGGTTTTATGCTCATTGGCGTATATCAGCAAGTCATATCTGCAAAAAATGAAGATTATTGTATTCCTTCTATGGAATAAACTTTCATCAGTCAGTGGTGAGATCACAGACTTTACCACTATACTATTCAGGTCCCATGACTGGACTATGTACTTTAAATAAACTACTAATAGGTAAATGAAGCTTAATGATGACCACACTGCAGACTTGATCTATAGACTTCAATCGAAGCCGAGAGCTAAGGACTTTAAAATTAAATTGTTTATCCTATAGCAATCTGTTCATTTCTTTATGAGTTCAAGTAATATTCTAAATTCACTTCAACTTTATTCTATATCCTTTTTCTATCTATATTCATTCATTTTCAGAAATTGATCAAATTCTGCGTAAAAGTTGTCTCTGTGATATGGATGAACCAGATATTGATGGTCGAGTTGAATGGGCTCATTGTGTGTATGATGCAAACTATCATCCAACTTGTGCTTTTTCAATAGAACTTCAATGGCTTGTAGTTACAGGTGGACGAATGGCTGAACTGGTAAGATGTTTATTCTGTATGGAAATTGTGTTTCTGTTTGATTTGTTTACTGAAGAAAAGTCAGCATCTGGTTTACATTTACAATGTCCAAAAGTATGTATTAAAGAATAATTCTCATACCTAGACCAGTCTTGTACACTGTTATTTAGGGGTTGAAGAATCTAAGGTGGCGATTGACTCAGGTTTCGATTTTCTAAAGAACATGTGTTTCATGAATGTAAGTGTAAAACTTGAGCATTGAGATAAGATGTAACTCCCCATTAGATTTCTTTATTTGATTTATAACACATAGTGATACAGTATTATTTACTTCATGACGTTTCGAGCATGAATTATTACTGTTCATAATCACATCAGTGTCGTCACATAGCTGTCAATATATTTGATTTTTGTAGTCCTGTCACTGCATATTATTTGTCGGCTTAAGGATCCGATAGAACCAATTGGGCAAAATAATCTAATCTATCAAATTGTATGTACTAGCTGTGAGGTCAAGTACATAGGTTGAAATAACCGATCCGGTGTCAGTTAGATAAGTGGAATATAAAGATTTGGCTAAATATAGAATGGCAGACCCGAATAAGATTAATAATCTAGAAAAGAACTCGGCTATTGTATTGCATGCATTGACACAACCACACACACAACAAGATGAGATAAAACCACTGCACATAAGTCCAATTTAATTAGGTAGAATTTAAGAGAGATTGATTACTGAATCTTTGTTCATCGAATCAACACCACGCAACACATGTAATAGAAATGACGCAACACCTATACAAGAGATATGGAAAACTTTATTATCGGTAAAAACAAAGAATATGAGATATCGGGACTATAAAAATCTACTGTCCAAAGTCATGCGATTACACTGATATGGTTATCAGTAATAATTTATGCTCGAAACGTCATGAAGTTAATAATACTATATCACTGTTATAAATCAAATAAACAAATCTATTATGGAACATGTACTTTTCATGAAGTCGTATGTACAGGTGATTGATGATAGATTCCTGTGAATACCCGCAGTAGAACTGATCAGCATCATAGAACAATATATCACGTATCATAGATAATTGAGTATATATGCTCTTCTAAATAGCATGTGCATATATTGGTGCGTAATTGTCACGAAGTGATATTTGAGTATGCTAACTTCTAACTCTTTTCAAGTGGTTAGTATGATTGATACGAAAGCAAATACCTTATTTTGGCCACAGTAACTTAACTATTGTGTGGATTTGTTGAAAGTGTGTGATGTTACTGAAACTCTTGTCAATTCATAAAGACTGCACTATTCCCTGTGCATTATCAACATTTTCTCAATAGAGTACACTCTTAAGGATCACTGAAGAATTTCGCTGTTAGGTGTCCTGTGATAAACTTGAGTAGCTGACCGTTAGGCAGTAGCGAGTCGTCGATAATCTTTGGAGAATATAGATTAAAGTTTATTTTGAGCATTTCTTCCAGTCAAACTTACTATTTACGAATTGACATCCACTTCACATTTCTGTAAACCGTTTTTAGTTAAATAATTCCATCTTTTGTCCAGAGAACTTTATTTATTTATTATGATTTGACTATCCAAGATAGCCGTAGTTTAGCAAACTAGTATTTGTCATCATCATCATTATCAACATAGGACCAGGCATTACTGCGTAACGGTCCGAGTTGCCACACCTCATATCAGCACATCAAGTAAAAAGGTAGTGAGGTGAAGGATGAAGATAAGTGAATGCAGTCAAAAGAAATATAAAGTACGAGAAGAAAGGAAAGAGGAGTGACAAAATAGTGAGATTCGGTATAGCGTTGTTAAGATGAGGATAATGTGTGTATACATCTGCGCCACTGACTTCGGTTCTGAGCCATATCACCTAGGGTCTCCAACCACTGGTTCCTCTTGTCCCGTGGACCCCAACCACCTAGTCTGCATCGTCCTACATGGCTTAAACCAACAGTCAGAGACTTCATACATTGGTGCCATGTTTTAGTCTGGCCACCTCGGGCCTTTTTCCAGCCTGAACCCACCTCAGCCAACATTGTGTGACGAGGCAATCGGTGACTAGGCATACGTAGTACGTGTCCCAACCATCTCAGTCGATGAAGGTTCACAACCTCGTCGACTGACTTACCTCTTCTCCCTAAAACTCTACACCTAACTTCTGCATTACTCACATGGTGACACCACGGAATACGTCCTATACTACGAAGGCAACGGTGGTCAAATACCTGTAACCTTCTCATGTCTTCCACTTTCAATGGCCATGTTTCACAGCCATACAGTAGAACAGAGCGGACTGCTGTGCAGTACACGCGACCCTTAATAGACAAACGAATATCACGGCGGCGCCATAGGTGGCGCAAATTGGCAAAAGCCAATCGAGCCTTTTGTATCCGTGCAGAAATCTCATCGGCAACTAACCCACCGGGTTGATCCTACTTCCCAGGTAAGTGAAGTGGTCAACACACTCAACCACTTCACTCTCTATTGTTAACCGCGGTACCGCTGAAGACCAGTCCTGGAGCAAAAATTTGCATTTGGGTGGTGAAAATCGCATCCCAAACATTCTCAAATTCCCACTCAAAGTGTTCAGAAGACTCTGCATCTTGTCAGCGTCTTCACCTAACAGGACTATGTCATCTGCATATTCTAGATCTAAGGAAAATTCACCTGTGATCCGGTCAACGTCTTTGTAATTAGGTGACGAGAGGGAAACCTCCATAAGAATATCTATGATAAAATTAAATAAGAATGGGGATAGTGGGCATCCTTGACGGACACCACTTGATGAGTATAGCTCCCTGGACAACTCACCATAGGCTCTAACATGCCCACAAGTGTTCGAGTAGAGAGCTTTCAATAAGGTGATGTACTTACTAGGCACGCCTTTCAGTGACAGACACTGCCATAAGACTTCTCGATCAACGGAGTCAAATGCCGCCTTCAGGTCGAGAAATACAGCTATTGTCGGGCGTCTGTAAGCATGCCTATGTTCCAGGACCTGGCGCAGTGTGAATATTTGGTCGATACATCCACGGCCAGGTCTAAAGCCTGCCTGGTTTTCTCGGGCTTGCTGTTCCCGAGCTCCACTCAGGCGTCGGAGAATTATAGAACTTAGGATCTTAGACACTATGTTTGTCAGGCTGATTCCTCTGTGGTTATCACAAGAGGACTTCTCGCCTTTCTTGAAGACTGGGATGATGAGTGACTTAGACCAGTCGGAGGGGATCGTATTTGATTCCCATATACTGGCTAACACTTCCGTTAGCCTGACTAAGAGAACTCTACCACCATTCTTGTATACCTCAGCAGGTAGTCCGTCTGGTCCTGCTGCCCTTCCCCGTTTCAGGCTACCTACCGCTTTCTCAACTTCTTCTAGTGTTGGGGGACCTGTCTCTATGTCCCATTCAGGGTCCGACTGGATAGCGGGCAGCGCAATGGTGGCTGGAGGCCAGTTAAACTGTTCCTCAAAGTGTTCTGCCCATCGTCCCAGTCGCCTTCCCTGCGAGTGAATCGCCGATCCGTCCTTCTCCGCTATAACCTCACTAACTGTTGTTGACCATTTCCCCCCAGTCTCCTTAATAAGTCTAAATAACTGTCTACTGTTACCGATCGCCGCTGCCTTTTCCATCTCTTTAGCCTTTGCTGCCCACCACTGTTCACGATCGTTGCGCAGACTTTTCGTCAGTTTATTTTTAAGTTGCGCTCGCTCTTCATTGTACTCAGAGCCTGCAGGGATGCATTCACGTGCATCCATTAGTTTGGAAGAAGCTGCTGATATCCACTGGCTCTTTTTAGCCATTATCTTGGAGTCGGCTACAGTCTCCAGTGCTGCTTTTACAGTAGACTGAAGATGGCACCAAGCTTCTTCTGGATGAGTGACAGTCTTTTGTTCCGATAACTGCCTAGCCAACTTCTCACTGAACACGGCTTTGGTGTTTTCGTTGTCCAGCAGAACTCGTAGTGGTTTTGTTGCCAAATTTTTTCTACGTCCATTGAGACGCAGGCATATACGTGCTCGGACCAACGCATGATCGCTGTCCAAACACGTACTCCAGAAGGAGCGGCAGTCTTCCACCGATCCTCTCCAGCGATGACTAATAGCAATGTGGTCTATCTGTGTCCATCGCTGAGTCGAGCTCGGTGGACGCCAGGTCAGACAGTGCCTTTCTTTATGTCTGAAATTTGTGCTGGCTAAAAATAGGCGGTTATCTGAGCATAGTTGTAATAGGCGATCACCGTTATCTGTACGTTCAGCTGGGATTCCGAAAGTGCCACCTAAGTGCCTTTCTGCCTCACTCAGTCTACCCACCTGTGCGTTGAGGTCACCTGCAACAACCACTACGTCCGAACGTTTGGCTTTCGAGAGGAGGTTAGACAGTTTATGGTAGAACTCGTCCTTCACTTCATCCGAACTACAGTCAGTGGGTGCGTAAGCAGAGATTACAAAGAGACAACGGCGAGTCTCACTATTCCTTTTAGTTCTCACTGTGCCGTTCAGCCTCATAGCGCAGAGGCGACTATCAACTGGGATCCAGTCTAGTAGTGAGTTTTCTGCCCTGGTGCTTAATGCTATACCTACACCTGCAAGACCACGAGAGCTAGCTATCGAATCTCCAGAAACTCGAAGGGTGAATTTTGCAGATTCACCAGATTGGTCAGGAGAGGTCAGGTGAATAACCACACTTGGGTCCTGTATGCGTGTCTCACAAACACAGCACACATCCATGCCCGAGTTGCTAGAGTCTTTGCCAACGAAGCCTGTTGGCCAATTTGACGGAGGGTGCGGACATTGAAGGCTCCAATATGTAATTTGGAGCGTGGTTTAAGGAGACCAGGGACGCTGTTCTGTGGACTCAGATCGTTGTCGAAGGCTGCAGAGGTAGGAGAAATTGAAGATGATGCAGCATCATTAATTAAGAGACGTGAAGGAAGATTAGAAGGTAATGATGGAGGAGGAGGATAGCAGTCAGAAGAAACTTGGGTGCTGACAGAGTTGTGAGGGCGGTTGACACTTCCCGGCTGCCCACACCGTGGAAGGCTATTTCTTCTTAAGGTACCTGAAAGAGATTTGTGTGACCGCAGAGCCCATCGGACATCTGCTTGAGGCCTGTCACACCCAGCCTTTTGAGTATGATTATTTTGAATTTTTGTATTTTTGGGGCCGGATGGTCGAAAGGAAACGACAAGTGAACCAACACCGCCGGCCCGGCAGACCGTGGGGCGTGGTGGAGTGTGTTATTTTTGGGGCCGACCTTTTCTAACCCCCCCTTCCACTGAGAAGGCAGCATCAGCATGGCACTGCTGGTCATCCAAGGGAAACACCTTACTGCTGTCACACCCCATCCAGCTAGCAGCAGTACGACTTCGCCCTCAGACCCCCATCATAGTGTAGCAATTTACACTATAACGGTAACTGCTTTTCGTCTAACCACTACCCAACAGACCTTTCTGGTATGGTAGGACCTCGAGGGAACAAGCGTTCCACCAGCATAGCTCGTTGGGTCATTGTGATATGCAAGCCCGACCACCACGTCAAGGTAGCAGCTATCGGTCGGGAATATATTTGTACTGGATGATGATTGAAGGTGAGATGAAAATCTGCACCGCGGCTGAATTCAAACCAGCGATCATTTGTACTATCATTCCATTCGCATCTACCGTTCACATGCCAGGTAGCTTGATCACCTGCACACAACTATTCCAAATGTTTAGTTGAGGCATCTTCAAATGTTGCATAACACATGTATTATTTACAGTGGAACTAAAAACATAAGATTAACCCATAAGCGGGATCATCTGTAAAATATTAGTACAGGCTGTCACTGGCTACTGAAATAAGGATGGATGCAACGATATGCGTTATCGGTAAAAATATTTATTTCTACAAGATCATTTTAAACTGCTTTTTTCCCCTTAGCTGTTAACTAAATGTTAAGATCAACTACTTTCTAAGTTTGAAATCACTGATTCTCTTTGTTTCCTAACGAAAGTAATGTCTTTTTTTAACCTAAAATTAGCTTGTAGGTCACTTTCATTTTGACTAGATAAACATTGTGCAGTGATCGACTTAAGTTAGAAGATATCACACAATTTTTGCGAAGCAGCAACAACAAACATTGTGAGATGAATCGAATTCGTTTCATATGTTCTAAATCTCACACACACGTATTCAATTTAAAAGTGTACACAGTAAGCAGGTTATCAGTGTCTAACACAGGTCATTTGAAGTTGTTATTCATCGTAGACTGACATCAGTTAGAGGAACAAGTCATTTGGTACATCTCGACATCGAATCCATTTGCACATCTAGATATAGGTGAATGACAAAGTTCACGATCTAATCAACCAATACAAGTAACAAGTAAAATAATACATCAGACTATAAAATCGATCAGTAAATGGAAATAAAACAATATGACCTAATAGTAGTGCACGGAAATGATTACAGCTCAAGATTGTAGGAACTTTTGATAAAAAGGTCGAGGGCGAATAACAAACATGGTGTGCAAGGTGTACGAATTAATGGTAGAGAAATGGAAAAGGATATGAGAAAGGCCATGGTTATAATATAGTGGATTAAAGTAAATTGAAAATGATGAGAATATGAATAATATTTGAGAATTATATTATTCAGAACAAGAATAATTTGAGCAAACAATTGTTTTCAATAACTTCTTCTTCAGGCTCTTCAGTTATAAATCCATATGAATGAGTGAAATACAATTGCTAAAATAAGGCATAATGTACAGTTTAACTGTATTGATACAGTCAGTGTTATGGGTGAATGAAGATCAAATCTAATGGGATGGTGGAACTGTTATCAGTTTAGTGTATTAGTTGTGCAATGAAATCTTCATTTCGTGACTGTTCTGTCAATATTGATTTCCTTGTACAACTAATACACTAGACTGATAACAGTTCCACCATCCCATTAGATTTGATCTTCATTCACCCATAACACTGACTGTATCAATACAGTTAAACTGTACATTATGCCTTATTTTAGCAATTGTATTTCACTCATTCATATGGATTTATAACTGTAGAGCCTGAAGGAGAAGTTATTGGAAACAATTGTTTGCTCAAATTATTCTTGTTCTGAATAATCTATGGGGATTTTTAAAGAATAATATTACTTAAGACAATAAGATGAAAGGACAAAATAGTAAGTAAAGCTGTTGGAAAGGAACAATTTACCAAGGCCATGCAAAGTGAACCACAAACTCCTTTTGTATACACATATATTTGGTTTCAGTCGATGGATTGTTACTGCTTCTGCATAAGCATTGATTACCTTGAAAGTTGTGTTTGAATCGACAGCATGATTTGTATAGCAGATGTGTTTACCACCAACGGCACTGCTTGATAACCTTCTATCTATCAATGACAAGCTTTTCGATACATGTTCAGAGATTCGCCGAGTAGGGACTCTGTCCATTCTTCTGACATCAAAAATATTACTTTAATCCATTATATTTTATCAAAGGTTTTTACCATGTCCTTCTCCATTCGTCTAATATTAATTCATGCACTTTGTATACCATTTTTGCTGTTCGCCTCCCATTCGTTTTATCAGAAACTCCTATCATCTTGAGCTGTAATCATACACACACACCGCTATTACGTCGTATTATTTTCTCTGTGTTTACTGATTGATTTTACAGTCTGATTTTTTATGTTACCCGTTCCTCGTGTTGGCTGATTAGGTCGTACACTTTGCCATTCATCTGTGTTCCCATACATATGTATTTGAAGTTGATTTTACAGTTGAAATGTATCAAATGACTTATGCTGGACGCTGTTAATCCGCTTACTATACACATTTTCAATTCAATGTATGCGTGTAAGATTTAGAGCACACGAAATGCATTCAGTTCATCCCACAGTGTTTGTTGTTTTTACTTCTCAAAAATTTACATTTGGAACTGATTGTATGAAATATCGCTTATTGTAGTCCGGCCTTTGTGATGTCACTACGTGAGTAACGTAGAAGTCAGGTGTAAAGTTTTGGGGAGGAGAGGATAAGCAATTGATGCGGTTGCAAACCTTCGTGGACTGAAATAGCTGGGACATGTGTTACTCATGCTTATTCGCCGTCTGCCTCGTCACACAATGTTAACTGAAGTAGATTCAGGCTGGAAAAAGGCTCGAAATGGCCAGACTAAAACATGGCATCATTACATGAAGTTCTTGATTGCTAGTCTTAGCCATGTACTCAGATACAGACTAGCTGTTTGGGGTCCATGTGACAATAGAAACCAGTGGTCGGAGACTAGTTGATATGGCTCAGAATCGATGTCAGTGGAACAGATGTATCCGCACTAGGTCTTCATCATAACCCCTTTACTGAACTCACTATTTTCTCATTCCTCTTTCCTTTGTTATACTACTTTCCACTGCTTGTAACCGATTTTTGCTTTTCTCTTCTTTCATCTGGTTGCTTTGTTACTTGACTTACTGATATGAGGTGTAGCAAGTTGAACCGTTTCGCAGTAATGTCTGGTCCTATATTGATATTGGTGATGATGTAATCGGGCCTAATATTTCAAAGATCTTCATAAAAATGGAATAAGTTTGTATAAGTTCATTCTTCTCCATCATTTGTTTACTTCAATACAATTAAGTCTTTTAGAGAGGTCATTTATCATCTGAATAGTGGTTGTAGTGTTAAAGTTTCTGGTTTTTCGCATTCAGTAACGTAGGCTGACGTCTTCAGGGAAACACGAATTTCTTCAAGAATATGCCAACAAGCAGGATTTCTTACTGATTACCTCTCAACATGGAAAATGAGATGAAGATTCACTTTACAGTCATATATGTTTTTGATCAAAACAAAAATTTATCTGAAAATTTAATGGAACATGAAGTCACCTTTTATCTTCATTTAAATATCAAACCGTTCTCTCTCTATACAAGCATTACAATGCATCTCATTGTACTGACCACAAAAAAGTTTACTCTCTTCAATGTCAAATGTTGATAGATGACCTAAATAAGCACCACATGAATTTACATTAGATTTTAGTTATGGTCAATTGACTTTCACTTGAAAAAAATGAAAAATTCAATGCAAATATCATTTGTCTTTCTCTCTCTCTCTCTCTTTGTCCATCCCTTATTATGTTTGTCGACATCATTGCACACCTTTTTCGTTTTATTTATCTAGTTGTGCTCGTTTCTTATTTGGTAATATGTTAAATAACATTAAATTAGATCGTAAAACTACTCCTAAATCATGGACCTTAACAATAGTCATCTCATGGAGATCACACATCTCGTATGAAATTAAGAGAGTGCTCAACAAAAACACAATGTCATCAAAGTGTTCTATAGAAGATTAAAACACATTGCAGAGCACTTCAGTCCATTTGAATGATGAGATCCCTCTGGATTCACAATCTAATTATGTTTATAAAATAAAATGCTCAGATTATGATGCAGTATATATATAGGACAAACTTCCCGTGAAATCAAAATCAGAAAAAAATGAACAGTGTAGAGCCTCCATTCAATTCCCTAGAAATCCAGTTGAACTGAAAGAACTTGAAAACCCTTCATCCATAGTTCTACATGTCATATGGTCAGTTTTAACAATATCAAACATTATTTATAAAGGCTTTAGAACTTATAAAGAGCGTCTCAACATCATTTGGAATCAAAATTGTCTAAATAGGGATGAGGGAGTAAAACGTATTTTTACCTGGTCTCAACCTAATGCTACATACTGGCATAACCAACATACATGCGATAAAAACTATCAACTATCAATCTCAGTCTTTAATTCATACGCTCTTCATGTACAATACACTACCTATGGATATCATTTTGACTGAGATGGCCGTAGTTTGGCAGACTAGTATTGATACTGGGTGAGGATTGAAGGTGATACGAAAAGCTGGACTGCGGTGGGATTCAAACCGTTGGGCGACCACCGGGTTTCCAACCTGGTGCTCTACCAACTCAGCTTTATTATTATTATTATTATTAGTCCCTTGGGTTCCTAGTGGAACATAGGGCTTCAGTAGCACGTCTCCAGTGACCTCTGTTCTCTGAGATCTTTTGAACCTCGCTCCACGACAGCCCAGAATCTCTCATTTCCTCCTCGCACGATCTCCTCCATGTCACCCTCACCTCCGAAGCCCAACTCGTTGCTTCCCATGGGGATTCCACTCGAGCAACTGGCCTGGCTCGTGATGTCCTCAGTCGGTCTTCTCAGTGCATGGCCAATCCATCTCCACTTCCTCCTGCATATTTGTTGCGTGATAGGTTCTTGGTTGGTTCGTTCCCAGAGTTCCTTGTTGCTTATTCTTTCTGGCAATCCATCTGATCTTCAGTAGCGAGCCAGCGTAAGCAGTTGTTGATGAATGTCTGTAGGTTGTTGGAAATGCCTTTCGTGACGCGCCAAGTCTCTCAACCATCACACAGAAGCACTGCCTTGACTGGATTGGTGTTGAAAATCCGTATCTTGTTCTTTGTGCTGAGTGCAGAAGATTTCCACACTGATTTCAGGCTAATGAACGCCTGTCTTGCTATCTTTCCGATTCTGACTTTGACATCCTCGTCTGTGCCGCCTGTAGTTGAAACAGTGCTTCCTAGATAAGTGAAGGAGGTTACTTCCTTTAAGTTTCTCCCGTTGATGGTGACTGGAGTTTGTTGTTGTTGTTGATGGTGGTGGTGCGGTATCTTCATCACCTCTGTCTTCTCTATATTCACTTGAAGTCCCGTCTTCGCTGCCTTTTCTATCAACTTGTTAGTTTTTGCCTGTAGATCTTCAAGTTTATGTGACATTAGGCACAAGTCATCACTGGCGAAATCCAAGTCTTCTAGGTTCTTTTCCGTCGTCCAGTGTATCCCCCTCTTCTCGCTGCCTACTGTTTGCTGCATGATCCAGTCCACCACAATAAGGAATATCATGGGGGATAGTAGGCAACCTTGTTTCACTCCTGTCTCCACTTCACTTCAAAAGCATCACTGAGCTTGCCATTGTGAATTACTTGGCATGTGGCATCTTCATATAGTTGTTGAATGAGGCTGATAAAGGTTTGCGGTACTCCGTAGTATTGAAGCAGTTTCCAAATTACTTCTCGGTCGAGGCTGTCAAAGGCCTTCTCAAAGTCGATGAAGTTGAGGTGGAGAGGTGATTGCCATTCTATGCTCTGTTCTATGATGATGCGTAGGGTGGCGTTGCAATTTGGTCTGCACATGATTTGTACTTCCTGAAGCCTGCCTGTTCCGGTCGCAGTTTTGAATCCAGTGCATCTTTAAGCCTCTCCAGGATGATGCGGCTTAATATTTTACTTGGTTTGGGTGGACAGGAGAGTGATTCCGCGCCAGTTCTTGCAAGCACTGAGGTCTCCTTTCTTCGGCAGTTTGACAAGGTAACCCTTCTTCCAATCGTCAGGTACCTTCTCTTCCTTCCACACCTTCTGCAATAGTGGTGTGAGCATGTCTGCTGTTGTCTCTGCATCTGTTCTCAGTGCTTCTGGCGGTATCATCTTTGTACAACAATTTGACAAGGCTGAATCATCCGTAAAGAAGAACGCATAACAAGTTATCATTTATAAGCTTAGATATTGTAAATTCTGGTCTACTATAAGTGATAAAACTGTTAGAATAAGTAATGAAACGTCAGTTGAAACAAATTTATTATGTTTTACATTCATTGGGAAATACAAATACCAAAATAAAGAACGGTAATATGTTTTTTCGCTTTTCGGTGAAATAAAGTCGACAGCAGTGTATTTCTTCCATTTTTTTCTAAACTGGATGAGTGTATCGACCAAATATTCACACTGCGCCAGGTTCTGGAACACAAACATGCTTACCGACGCCCGGTGATACCTGCATTTCTCAACCTAAAGGTGGCATTCGACTCCGTTGGTGGAGACGTCCTATGGCAATGTCTCTCACTGAAAGGTATGCTGAGTAAGTACATCATCTTATTGAAAGCTCTTTACTAGAACACTTGTGGGCGTGTTAGAGCCTTTGATGAGATGTCCGGGGGCTATGCTCGCCAAGTGGCGTTCGTCAAGGGTACTCACTCTCTCTATTCTTATTCAAATTTATCATAGATATACTTATGGAGATCTCCCTCTCGTCACATGACTACACAGAGTTTGACCTGACCACAAGAGAATTCTCGTTAGACCTAGAATGTGGAGATGACATAGTCCTGTTTGTTGAAGATGCTGACAAGATGCAGAGTCTTCTGGACACTTTGATTGACAATTTGAGAATGTTTGGGATGCTTTTTTCACCACCCAAATGCAAATTGTTGCTCCAGGATTGGTCTTCAACGTTGCACCACCGCGGCTAACAGTAGAGAGTATAGTGGTTAACATTTAACTATCCGAGATAGCCGTTGTTTGGCAGGCTATTATTTATACTGGATGATGATTGAAGGTGAGATGAAAATCTGGACAGCGGCCGGGAAGTGAGATCAGCCCTAGTGGCTCAGTGGCCGTTGAAATCTCTGCACTAATACGAAAGGCTCTCCTGATCTTTGCCAACTTACTCCACCTATGACGCCGCCGTGATATCCGATTGTTTATTTAGGGTCGCGTGTACTGCACCTACACAGCAGTTCACTCTGTTCTACTGTATGGCTGTGAAACATGGCCATTGAAGATGGAAGACATGAGAAGGCTTCAAGTGTTTGACCACCGTTGCCTTCGTAGTATAGGACGTATTCCGTGGTGTCACCACATGAGTAATGCAGAAGTCAGGTGTAGAGTTTTAGGGAGGATAGGTATGTCAGTTGACGAGGTTGTGAACCTTCATCGACTGAGATGGTTGGGACATGTGTTACGTATGCCTAGTCGCCGATTGCCTCGTCACACAATGTTGGCTGAGGTGGGTTCAGGCTGGAAAAAGGCCCGAGGTGGCCAGACTAAAACATGGCACCAATGTATGAAGTCTCTGACTGTTGGTTTAAGCCATGTAGGACGATGCAGACTAGGTGGTTGGGGTCCACGGGACAAGAGGAACCAGTGGTTGGAGACCCTAGGTGATATGGCTCAGAACCGAAGTCAGTGGCGCAGATGTATACACACATTATCCTCATCTTAACGACGCTGTACCGAATCTCGCCATTTTATCATTCTTCCTTTCTCTCTTTTAGTACTTTACATTCCTTCTGACTGAATTTTCTTATCTTTATCTTTCACTTCACTGCCTTTATACTTGATATACTGATATGAGATGAGGTGTGGCAACTCGGAGTGTTACGCAGTAATGCCTGGTCCTATGCTGTTTTGGATGGACTGTGTCTTAACAAAATATTCAAGATGTGATCCGTTGGCTTCTTTTTCTTTTACGACTACATTGTCATGTAAATAGGGAACTCTGAATATCTGGAATCCAACTGTAGATATTGTGCGTAGGTGATTGGATCAGACTTACAAGTACACTTACACTACCCTTCCCTTTATTGTTTCATTTTTGTGTATTTACTATGTATGATGCGATGAATGTCGTTGCGAAAGTAGTTGGTTTAGAAATGATAATGAGTACGGAAGTGAGTAGACATTTTGGTTCAAAGGGAACTTAATGGGATTGGTGATTCTCACACTCTGATTAATGTGAAGTAGTTGGAGGCAACTGGTAGGAAGCCTGGGATCTAGATTTATGGTCGTTGGCATTCTTGAGCAGGGTGCGTCGGCGAATTGAAGAGAACTGATATCCCTTCACAGATTCAAACCCGCATTGCTCAGTGCTGCAGTCAGAGATGTTTACAGTGAGATATTCGGGCCGCGAATAACCTCCTTTCGGACTGGGTTAGGTGCATCGATTGTTTATTGGAGGGTAACCAACTTCATATGGTCTAGTCCTATGTCCTGATCGAATTCTATCAAGTATTTTGCAATGTGACCAGCAGACTAGGAGGCTCATTATCGCGATGCACTCGGACAAATGTTAGTTGGGTGGGGGCGATCGGCAGAAAGCCCTGGACCTGGGTTTCGTGCTTGTTGGCACTCGCAAGCAAGGCGTATCTGCAACCTCTACGGAACTGATATCCCATCTCAGATTGGAACACGCGTCACCTAGTGCTGCAGTCAGTGACATTACCATTCAGCTATTCGGATCTTCTGTAGGACTGCATTACATGCAATGATTGTTCATTGTAGAGCAATCAATCTCATGCTGACTGCTGACTGGATTCTGTCAATCATGTTCATTGCACTGTGTCTGAGAACTGACCATCACGGTGCACTTTGGTTGGTGTTAGTTGGTTGGAAGCTATCAGCAGGGCGCCGTACATGGTTTTTGCACCTATCAGAAAGGTATATGTGCGTATCTACACTCTATAAGCTCAACTCCAGTATCATTTGTGTTTTTTTATATAGCCTTTACAGTGTTGTCACTGTTCTCATAAAATGAAGTTACTGAAAAAGTTAATCGTGCTCTTTCAAATCACCTAGTTGAATAAAAGCCCAATGCGCATTATTAGTTAAATTTAAGTTGTAATATTTGGTTCTAAAGTGTACTGAAATGATCTATTATTATTATTATTATTATTATTATTATTATTATTATTATTATTTCAACCCTACTGTGGTAGAAAGCCAACTGTGAAGCTGTCAAACGTTTGATTTACAAAGTCACTAATGTAACATGTTGATTACTACTATGAATATCTCTTATCATTTATTAAAGTGTTACACCTGCTAGGCGTACTTTCACAAATTGAAATTTATTTGACACACTAATCAGTTTTGTATTTTTAGTCATTAAATAGAAAGCAAAAACAATCAACTAATTGCTGTTTAATTAACAGATTTACACATTTTCACTATGTAATGAGTTGGAATGTCAAAATTTTACTAAGTATCTTTTGATCATGATTATACTGAATGTCATTTTCCACTTTTGTCAAAATTGTTTGATTACTAATTTCAAAAGGTAGAAGAAAGTTACTTGCAGCTGTTGGTAACCTTCATATTACTAGCATCAATAAATGAGTGAATGATGTCCCTGAGGTCAAGCTATTCCGGTTTTACAAACGTTGCCTATTTAAGGTCAGCTCAACATCACTTGCTGATGAGCCGGCATTCAATTTAGCGTATACTCATGAAAATGGTACTAATTAGATGACGAGGCATTTCTCTACCCAAGAGAGTCATAGTTACGTCTGCTACACCCAGTCAAAGGTTCGGAAGTTGGCTCCTGTTTGATCCAGTTTCGTATCGTCATGCTTTAGTTCTTTGCCCAACAAAATTTGAATATGAGCGCTTTTGAGTGATTATCTATCAATTAAAAGGAAAGAGCAGTTTTCATTCTATTTTATATACAGTTGTTATTTTGATGATTTGTTCCCTTTTCTTTTATTTTTGTTCACTTCTCTTTGATAATATTCTTTTCTAGGTATCTTTATGGCATCAAAAGGCGTGTACAGCTAACCTACACTTCTTTCCAGTTCCATGTTATCCATTTAACCAATCAAAGGATGACTTATCGGATAAGGATCCCCTGCGTAAACCAATATTTGTACCTGTCAATATCAGTGTATTAATTGATACTGCTAGAATATTTTATGAACAATCGTCAGCAAACTATAACATTTCACTAAAATCCGAAAATGATATAAATCCGCATATGAATGTGTTAGAATTAGTGAATTATTTATTTCCTGGTAAGTTTTCGGCTTTCATGGTTTATTTTACTAACATTACATCAAAGCTGATATTAGATCATTTTATTTGTTTCGTAAGGTGTCTATATATCCATGATTATCCATGTGTTATTTAGAAATGGAAATGTAACTGGCTAACATTAAAACTGGCTAAATAATGATTGTAATTCAACAATCCTATTAGTAAGTTAAGAGGGTAATTAATCCTGTTTTATATATTGACTGAAAGTGAAAGTATTACTCACTAGAAGCGACTTAAGTAGTAATTTATTGGTGAATAAACTGTTACCAAGCAATCATGTGTTTGATTTACATCTTGAAATAAGGTAAGGATTTACATTGATGTATAAAAAAATGAAAAAAACCTAGATGTTGATCGTCATCTAGCTTTTAGTATAGTGTTGTACACGAGTTAGTCGTTCGATGGTAAACAATGAAGCTATCAAGTCCTCAGTGTTGATCAAAGTCTGTGTACCAATTTAATAATATACTTGTAATTCTCCGTTGTTTTCACTGGATCGAATTATTCGGCCTATATTGGCATATGGGCTCCTAAACGGATGCCTCGATATTGCCTGAGTGTAAATTACGGTAATTTGGTTGGTTATAGCTGACGAGTCCCAAATAGGACGAAACGCACGTCCTGGATTCCTCTACTTGCCACAACCAACCAAATTATCTGTGTACTAAGTTGGAAATGTAACTACCGAAGTTACGTGACATAACAGACTCTCCAATGAGCTGTTTCATCGTAGGATGTTAATAGTCAATCAACAGAAATTGAGATCGGTTCAACCTTCCAGCTTCTTATTTAACGCAAAATATCTAAGTAATCCAGGTAGACTGAGTGAAATTTAGCATTTATGTAAGGTGAAATGATCATGCAATTGTGACCACCTCCTCCAAATAAACATACTTACGGGATATTCAGGTCAGGTCATGAAATCTAATCAGTCTGTTAGATGGAATTATATTTCACTTATTCACTGTTCTTCTATACTCTAATCAACATCTTCAAGAAAGGGAGAGAGTAAAAAGACATGTTTGTACTTGCAACCAGATCTAGTATCTTTTTGACTACAAAAGGTGCATTTCATCGATATGATCTAAAATGGTATCACGAGTGTGTGAGAATAAGATATAACATTTGCTTTACAGCGAATATCAACTTATGTGCCTAATTTGATTGATTTAATTTCTGTAACACAAAGATCCATTTGGAAACGTCAACATAGAACTGTGATCTCAGGCTATGGAATCCTGAGTATATGATTGACTCTTTTCCGTTTTGTTTATCCGAATTCAGTTAGCCAGTATATTGACAAGGGGCGCGGAATTACTAGATAACGGTCAAAACTGCCACATTTCACATCATATCATGATACAAGGCAATACAATCAAAAGTCACAGAAAATCATCAGACGAAAACAAGATGGATTAAAACAAATAACGAAGTGTGACACAGAACTTCTAAGATCAAGATAAAATTTGTGTCCTTGGCTTAGTTTATTTTTACTAACGGCTACATCTCATATATCAGGAGATATTTCGAGATTTCTCTCCCAAAGAATCAATAAAAGGCTTCGCATGTACAGTTATTAGTTACATATGTCAATGAAAAGTTTGTGCATTGTGGAATGGATCAATGTATTATGAGTAAATTTTTCATGCAAATTTTACAGACAATGATAAGAGGTATCAATGGAATCGTCTATCTCACCAATAATAGAGGATGTATTTATGCATTTTTAGGAAAACAGCACTCCAATACCATTCACATCTATTAAAATTTGGTGGGGATATGTTGATGACACTTTAGTTGTAATAAACAAAAAGAATTTCGAAGGATTCCATTCACATATAAACAGTCAGGTGGACTCAATAAAATTCACTATAGAAATAGAGAGTGAATTTGCGAAACTGCCAATGTTGGACTGTAAAATCAAAAGAACAATGGAAGGCATGTTAAAAACAACACTATATAGAAAACCAACACATTCTGGGAGATTACTAAATTACCACTCATCCCACCTAACCATATTAAAATGAGGGTTTATACGGGATCTAGCAGACGGAATACGTAGATTAACAACATTCTGCGATGACCAACGAAACGAAATGAATATCTTATTCAAGACGTTATTAAAGAATCATTACTCAAAGCAAGAAGAGGAAACAAAAGTCAACAACAGAAATTAATGAAGAAGACAGATACAGAAAGGCATTAGTATTACCATACAAAAAGTACATCAGAGGCAATTAGAAGAAACCTTCGAAACGCTGGTATTTTCACAGCACTCTTAAATCCATGAATCTGATAAAAAAAATAAACTGAATCAGCTGAAGGGTCCGGTCAAAAAATTGGACAAGAATAATGTGGTGCGTAAAATACCGTGTACAGACTGTCTAATAAGCTATGCAGCACAAACATGTAGGTCGTTGAAAGCCAGACTGAATAAACATCAAAAATTAATCAAAGGTCAGCCCGTGAAGTGACAAAAGTACAAAATTTGGAGAAAAGTTCATCGATAGTAGCTCATGGATGAGATGAAAAAATAGTATCGATTGCAACAACACTACTATACTAAAGTCCAATAAAAACAAATGGGAAGAAAGGTTAAAAACAGAATCGGTATTCATACATATCACTCTTAACCCTTGTAACGTAGGTGAATCGCCACAACTGTGAACCATAAGGAACATTGTATTGAACAAATAGACTAACGAACAATGAGTAAAGACCATATGTATGACGACTATTGGCAAATGTGTGAATAAATATTGCCAAAATATTCCAACTTTTGGTGTGACCATGGGTAGCAATTTTACTCAAAATATTACCAAAATAAAAACTTATCGATTTCAGGTTGGAATTTATCATGAACTGATGTAAGTTGGAGGAATATTGAAAACCTGGGAGCATCGGACACCTGTTATGTCCTAGTGTGGCTCAATTGTAACATGCTGGTCGCGGAACTTGAAGGTCCTGGGTTCGATCCCTGGCGGGATTGTGGTGTCCACTGTTGAGAATTTCTATACTAAGACGAAACAGCTTTCCAGTGCCCCCAGGTTCCAAATATTCTTCCAACTGATGAAAGCCCATAATGAATTCCAGCCTGAAATCAATTACTAAGTCTCCACAGACCTCCAGATTGAATAAAACTTATCATTATGTAAACTTTACATTAAAAATTTACTTACAATACATTATAAGTTATCGAAAATTATTTTTACTCTATGCATATTCTTGTAGTGACTTTACAGATACGTGGATGGTGTATCAAGTATTGGCTGAGCATTTCTAAGGGAGTATTAAACACTCTGTGTAGAAGAAAGAGGAGTTAGATTCCTACTGATTATTGCAATTTACTTGGTAGTGGAATCCAGGAAGAACGTTTCCTCCCATTTGGAACTCAGCTGGATATACTTGTACCGCAGTGAGTGATAGTGTCACCACTGAGGGTCGGACTTCGCACCCATTACTTCATTCTTCAAAGGGTTATCCACTAGGCCACTATGACATGAGAGCCCCCGTTTGTGCAATGGATGTCAGTTATTATTCGTTGATACTTTTAGTTTTCCGTTGCCATACTGGATGGAATTGATCGACCTCTGTTAGCATCTGGGCTCCTATGTTTGTGTCTCTATATTGAGTGACTATTCATCATGTTGTAATTTACCTAGTGGGGGTTAACAGTGAGATCCAGAACACGTGTGGCTTAGTGGATAACACTGGCATTTGGAATGATTGGTGAGGGATTCGAGTCTAACTGGTAACGTCGTAACTCGCCGGTATGCATTTACATCCAGGCGATGAGTCCCAAATAGGACGAAATAAGCGTCTTCGATTCCACTGCTAGCTGCTCTGAAGTAAACTGTAACGTAATATATATCCATGCAATGTGAAGGCGTCTTAATAAGAACCAATATGCCAACAGACGTCGATCAATTCAACCCAGTAAAAGAATCATCTTGGATACTATTGTAAATCAGCGTAGGATATTTAGAGCTTGTTATCAGAACTACTGATCGCTTTATTCCTTCCTATTCTTCACCTCTTCCATTCGTCTTTTTTGTATATACGCGTGTGTTTATGTGTATGTGCTTGTTTTCCTAATTTTTACGATAAATTTCTATCCAGACTAGCATAAAACGGCTGATGTATGTCAAAATTTCTTGGAGTAGCAGTCATGAAGAAGGCAGTTGAAGTGTAAATGCTAAATGGAATAAATTAATATGTTTATGTACTGTGTTTGTATGTATTGATATCTTGTCTGTTTGTAGAATGATTGATATTCCTTTCATCAAGTACATTATTCAACTATATAATCAAAGCGTCTCAAGAATCCTAAACGACCTTTCCATATATTTCACTTTGTTCTAATATATACTGTTGTTTTCGACTTTCTAGGGTTATATGAAAACTCTCCAATAGACTTATTCTATATACAATGATATAGGAATCTGCTGAAAGGTCTATAGAACTCAAATGTTTTGGTGTTCAGTAAAAAGACAGTATGGTCTAAGTTTCATTACAAAGCGTTACTAACTTCAATGTTTGTTAGAAAGACCATCTGACCTGTCTAGATTGGACACATTGAGTGATGATTCGATAATTTTTTGGATACATGTCTCACCTCTTGAATGCTTTGAGACCTGTCTACATTAATGCTTCATGTGACAATAAATGGTCGAACGATTGAACGGGTTAACCACTTCATTTACCTTAAAATTGTATCATTGACCGTTGAAATCTCGAAATGGATCCAAAAGGCTCCATGACGGTTAACAGAGATTCGGATATCTAATAGGTATTAAGGTCTATTGTACAGCACTTCACTATGCCCTACTGTATGACTTTAAAATGTAGATACTGAAGTTTAAGGACTAGGAAGTTTCAGAAGTTCAAACACCGTTTCCTTAGTAGTATCGTTCGCTTATCATAAAACTAACATATGAGTAACTTGAAAGTTAAACGTTGGACCTTTGGAGAAAAACTTTGTCAGTTTATGAAATCCTAATTTGGGAAATGTGTTACACATCCCAAGTTACTATCTCCTGTGATGTGCTATATTGCTTGAAGTACGTTTCAACTCGAAAACGGATCAATGTCGGAAATTTTGTCGAGTAACTAATACTGTTTCATTGTGAAACACATATAATAAATCAACTGAAAAGGAACTATCCTCCATCACAATGCTTAAGTTTTACCATTATATAAGTTTTGATTATATTCTTTCTATTTCTTAGCCTTTTATTTTACTGCCTTCTCTCTTGATATATTGATGTAATGTGTGTCCAGTTGAAACGTTAAGCACTAATCTCAGATCCCATGTTGAGTGATACTGTTCTTAATGTTAGAGGATGGTGATTAAGGTGTAAATAAATTTATGTCGTGCTCATTACTTAAATGTACTTACTTATATGTGTAATAAGGTTGGTGGTTTTCAGTTTAACCATAAACAACTTTTTCGCTGTTTCTTAAACATTACTCAGGTCTTTCACATGCGGAACGGTTAACCTGTATTCGTTGTTTCCAAGATTCTATACTTAGAAGGTAATTTGTTTATACAATTTTCGCATAGTGATTATAGTACAGCTCTAAATTAGACCAAAGATTTTTCTTTTGATTATTTTTATAAAGTAAATGACTTTAATTTGCGAAGTTACATTATTATTTGTTGATACTTGTAACTCACCGTTGTTATACTGGATCAAATTGATCGATTTCTGTTGGCATCTAGGATCCTATTCGAAAACCTCAATACTGTCTAACTACTCATGGGTTTGTAATTTACTTGGGGCTGGCTAGCAGTAGAATTCAAGACACGCGTTTCATCTTATTTGAGACTCTTCAGCGAGATGTACCTGCACTCCAGAAAATGATCTTCGTGCCACTGAGGCTGGAATCCTGCATCCATAGCTCCAAACGCCAAAGCGTTATTCACTAGGCCAATACTGTAGTTTGTAAAGTTTATATCCTTATGGCTTTTATAACCTAGCAAACTAAATGGCGTTTACCAAATATGTAAAAGGTGTAGATTGACTTGAAACCAGTGTAAGGTATGTGAATGGATGAATGTCTTGTAGCCATTGGTTTAATGCTTCTACAAAGCAGAAGAGAAATCTGCCTACTGGATAGTTTCTTCCTGTAAAACGGCTTGTGTGACCAGTTTTTTTGGTTAAATTAGTTTGGTATGATTCACTCCTGAGATGACAGCCTCTACTAATAACATCAAGTGATAAAAATATAGGCGTTCGGTGTCAATTGTTGCTGTTGTTAATTTTTTACTTCCTACACAGCGGGAACAGGCTAATAGATTTGTCAGGTATTTACTGTTTGCAGATATTCAGTATTGGACGGCTGACTTTAGTTTCAAGAAACATATCGGAACTCTAATAAGAAGAATACAAGTAGGTAGCTCAAAGTATAGGTACTTTGGTTGTAGGTACAATGTTATTGTTATCCCTTCGATGTGTCTACGTCGATTTATAGCGTACGAATTTATATGACAGAATTTTTGATAACATACAGGGGTCAGAATACTAACATTTACAGGAGATATTTAGAGTTACATCCTCTTCAGACACTATTGTTTTTACTCGATGCGAAGTCTACCACATACATAAACTATAACATGTAAGTATGAGGTCGTTTATTCTGAGAAATGTGTGGCATCATTTAATTAATAATGCTCCAATGTTTAAATGCTTGAAGATTACTATGGGGAGTATTTTCCCTGATTTATGTCGTATTGTACTCACTTTTATTACTCACAAAGTGCCTCCTCACTTATGAATAACTTGAAAGATTTTAAATAGGCTTTTTGTTCTTCATACTGCATTACTTCAAACTGTACCAAGTTTTAACTGGTTTAAGCATTTAAATTTAACGCAATGAATCCTAGACATTAGCTTCACTATATCCACTTCGATTCGGAAAACTTAGCAGTATCATAAACTGCTATACAATAAATGTGGGTATTAGCCTAGCACACAAGCATCTAAACCTATGTATTACTTCAAATTGTGAACCATTATCAAAATGAAACCAAAGCGTAGAGCACGAGATTTCGACATACAGATAGTTTTCTTACAAAGATATGTTGCATAATGAAAGTCACTATCGGAATCTTTCAGTTACTGAGTTTTTCTTGTGATAATAGAAACATGTGATGTCTAGTTGATATATCCCTCGCTTTCTCTCTCTCTCACACACCTGAGCAATAACTCGAATTCCACCCTCGATGGGCACTCAGTTTCTCGGTTCATAGAAAGGGCGGTAAGATGACGGAAGGTGTATTGGAACGTCAAAATGTATTCAAATTCGACGGTTTATGTATGTTTACAATAGCCTTGACTATTACTAGGCATTTCGAAAAGGGTATATCCTGTTTATTCAAACAATCTGGTGCACATACGTGGATTCATTTGCTTTTTCTTCAAACTTTGGAGCAACACGATTGGTTGTGAGAGGCTTTTTATAAGGGTCTAAACAATCTGCTCATACAGTCACACTAATCATAATATGACCAGTTTTTAGTAGGTGGTTTGAATTGAATAGGAGAACAGTATATGAGTAAAGTTAACTCATATTCCACATGATTCCTTCAGTTTATAAATATGAATAGACTTAGAATGTTTGGATATGTAAAATTCACGCCACGTATTATGTATGAAGTATTAAAGGTCAGGTGATTTGCACCAGTTAAGGAAGTAAAGTGCATGAAGTGGATCAGAAACTGTGGATAGATGTTCAAACTAATTAGTGTCAGTATTTTTTAGAGTATGATTGGGAATTATTGTCTACAGTATATAATTTCTTTAAGTGTTCCAATTTGTTTTCAACTTTTGTGTTTGTAGATTCGGTTTCATCAGTGATAGTTGTGATAAAGATCGTTTGAACTATGAATTACACGGTCAATTTGCTTTTAATTCCTGTTGTTCACCGAAACAGTGGATTTACGTACATTGCAGTGGGGGAATATTTGCTCTGATACCATTATATGAAACCACAGAACCAGAAGTTAACGATAAAACAAAAGTCAGTTATGACACCTCAGAACCTCTGGAAGTTCATAATACCGAAGTAAGTATTTTGAACACTTTTCATTATCAAAAAAAGAGAGAAACAGGATTGTAATTTTTGTAGTCATACTTCATTTGACTCATAGTATAACATCCATTGCTTAATCATTTGACTTTTAACCAGTGAGTCATGGATTCGGACTCTATTCCGCATACTTCGGCCTGAGCAGTGGGGTAATATCATAAGCCATTATATATATATATATATATATATATATATATATATATATATATATATATATATATATATATATAGAGAGAGAGAGAGAGAGAGAGAGAGAGAGAGAAAGAAAGAAAGAAAGAAAGAAAGAACGTTGGAAGATGGAGCTTCATGAACTCCATATGCGGCAAACAATGCTTCACATTTAGTAGTATACAATCCTTTCTTGGTTAAATGAAAGCAGTGAAGTGGCTGAAGTTGTTAACTATTTTCCTTGCCTAAAGAGATGTAATGACATTGACCGCCTACTTGACCTGAGAACACTGGACGGCATTGTATAGTATTATATTGTCGAGATATTCACTTACATTAGGATTATTTCACTGCAGAGCTGAATATATGATAGAATCATTAAATGAATTAGGTTGAGTTAATGAAACTTTTGTATAATTCTTAAAACGCATTCAATTATTGGTTAGATATATTGTTAGGCTGACAATAGTTGAAGTACCATCGTGAACTTAAGAGAACTGTCCTTGCGCGGGACTCCTCAGTCCAAATAAGGAGTGCCTAAATTTCCCGTACCCTTTGAATAAGGCAATCAAGCATTGAATACTTAATTTTTCAAATGTGGGGAAAACGCTACAGTTTAAACGGATGAGATGGAGTACACTTAGTGAATGTGATATTCCCTGTGACCTTTATGTCTCATTTTTAGTGAAGTAGAATACGACTTACAACACATACAGTCTACATACAATTTCACACTGCATGACTAGTAATCGTTATGAAATAATTTGTTTGATTTTGACTGACATTAGAATCCATGACTTGCATTTACTTCTGTTCGGGATTCGTCAGTTGCATGCACGGGCATTCTAGTGTGTGGTCATGTCCCCATTGACACTCGTATTCAGCACCCATCGTTTTAAATCCCGAGGCATTATTAATGGGTCGTAATCATATTTGAAAACAATACTCATACAAACAGGATTGAACAAGGAGACTAAGTTCACTTTCTTGATCTCATTTATTTATAACTGAAATTTTGATTACTTTCCTGATGAAAAACCTCAGACGAAACTTCCATGTGAAACTTTGGGATAATTTTATTCGCAACATACTGATACTTGTACGAATGCCACCTACACCTTTTGTTTTGCTGATGAGTTGTTCAAAGGATCTCAGGGATACAAAACCACTAGTGCAATCGTTCTGAGTTATTACTAGTATTCATCTTATTACTAGCCTTTTTAATAAACACTAGATATTTTCTTGAGTAGTTCTACCTGTCAGTTATTTGCGAGGTTGTGTGCTTTAGTCTAGTTCGTACTCACGATTGAATTTAATGAAATACTTCCTACACAAGTTATTGCTGAACAAATATAGATGAGATTTCACACACGAGGAAGATGCGAAGTACTATGCGACCCATTCTCATGAGGAGAAGGCTTGATGATTGACTGTGCCTAACCAGTTGTTTTGATTAAGTCAATTTGTCTGTAGAGCGAAAAACGTTTGCTCAAACTACTTGTATGCATGTGATTATTGAGCATCTCATGAAAATCTCATTAGTTATCTCTCTTCTATGCTAATGTAATGGACATTATAATCCTGTTGACCATCCATCTTTATAATTCCTCCTGTGACGATACGTATCTTTGTTGTTGTATGAATGAGGTCAATTGCACCGTTTGAAGCTAGTCGGATTGTGTCAGATGTATGGGTGCTTGGAATATGCATTATTAAAACTAAAACTCGTGTTCATCCTGTACAGTTCTAAGACTTCCACTTCCAGTTATTGAAACGAACGGAACAAAATCCACTCAGTAACTTTGTGTACATGCATGAAGTGGGCAACGAACCACACCTATTGTATGAGGGATAATGCTACTAGATGGTTGCCCAAACCTCAGTAGGTGAAGCTGCGTTTGAACCCGTGGCCCAGTGGTTGAAAGTCAACTCCTTGAACCAATGAGCCACAATCTCACATTCCACTTATTGTAGATTGCCAATTCTGTTTATACTATCCCTTAAATCTGTATTACGAAATTAATACAACACTGAATTTTGGATTGTTTGTGTTGTTTTAATGAGTTTTTTTGTAAAAACTAATATCAAGTTAGTATTCTGATAAGTTTATATTCAAAATTATTGTCTTGAGATATTAATTGCACACTAAAATGACTGATTATTTTCTCTACTTCTTAGGGATTAGATAATAGTAATGACTATCTACAAGGTGACAAGAAAGTTATAAACATGAATATGGCGGAAAAACAATTAGATTACAGTGTAAATTGTTATTTATTGCAGAAAGCTATAGGTTACTTTTGGGCATGGAATCATATGTTACCAAGGCGTTGGCGTGGTCATCTAACTGGAGATGAGTCATTCCAAGATGGTATGTTGGCTGACTTTAGAGCTTTTCTGAATGGAGAAGATGCTCGTTTATCTCAGTATTTTGTTCAATTTTTGAAGTCTTTAACTTTACAGTCAATGTAAACCAATCAATGCAATAAACATCTGTGAATGATTTGTAATATGGATATATTACGGGATCATCAGTGATGTTCAATATCGATATACTTTTTAAAAAGATTTTATCATCAAAATAGAGCCCATTTTTGATACTATAATGCTTTTTGATTTAACTTAACCAGGATTTGGGGATTAAATTATGATTGAATTTATAGGAAACATGAAAATGATTCAGTTTTCATGTAATTGGTAGTGGCTACCAGTGAAATTCCAGGATTCAGTCTTCTTCTAATGACATGAAACATCATTCCGTTATCTACTCGGTTTAGTGGATGGGTAAGTTTTACAGGAGAATAATAGGCATTATTAAACATTTAGGTTTTTTCCAGGTATGATTACAATGGTGTTAATGTTTGGGGATTTAAAAGTAAATTTGATGGACTTTATTGTCTAGCAGTGACTGACTTATATAAATATAATTGATGAGGATGCACCAGTTGGTTATAGACAGAGGTGGAAAGGTATATGGGGATACCAAACAATCAATTAACATCCTTGAAGCAAATGAAATTTATATTGACTGTGGCCAGCAAAAGAGGCAGGTTGTTACATAACCACTGTGTAGAACGGAAATACTGTAGTAATGAACTGGTTTCGCAAAATACATATTGGTCAGTGATTCTGAATATAATTAATTGGTTACACTCAGATTATCACTTATCCTTGAGCCATGATCTAAGAAAAGTTAGCAACTAACCAATGAACTAATTGGGTGTATATCTATACCTTATAGTAAGAGTAAACATCACGTTTATACAAAATGTGCAAATTACGTAACAGTTATGACCTCCTCATTGGAAAATAAATACACCTCTTATATTTCGTTCTCATTTGACAATTTTGAACAAATCAGGGGAAATAGATTTACAGAGATAAGAATCCGAAATTCAGTGAAAATACTGAGATAGTGAATCGTGGAGACAATAAAAGGGTAGATATTATGTTAGGGGAACACAGCAATTTTGCTAAATATAGACTGACAGATCCGAATAAGATCAATAATTTAAAAAGAAACTCATCTGTTACAACAGATGCATTAACAAACAACCACATAATAGGGTAGGATAAAGCCACTGTACATAAGTCCAATATAACTAGATGCCGAAAGAGAGAGAGAGAGATTGATTACTGAATCTTTGTTAATCGAATTAGCAGTCAATACATGTTACAAGAATGATTCAACACGTATACCAGAGATATAGAAAAGTTTACTGTTAATAAAAACAAAGAATATGAGACATCAGGACTATAAAAAAGTCAGATGTTGACAGGTGTGTAATTACATTGATATGATTATGAGCAATAAGGTATGCTTGAAATGTCATCAAGTAAATAATACTACATCACTGTGCGATGTATATAAAATGAACAAATTTAATATGACAAGATTATTATTATTATTATTATTATTATTATTATTAGTCCCTTGGGTTCCTAGTGGAACATAGGGCTTCAGTAGCACGTCTCCAGTGACCTCTGTTCTCTGAGATCTTTTGAACCTCGCTCCACGACAGCCCAGAATCTCTCATTTCCTCCTCGCACGATCTCCTCCATGTCACCCTCACCTCCGAAGCCCAACTCGTTGCTTCCCATGGGGATTCCACTCGAGCAACTGGCCTGGCTCGTGATGTCCTCAGTCGGTCTTCTCAGTGCATGGCCAATCCATCTCCACTTCCTCCTGCATATTTGTTGCGTGATAGGTTCTTGGTTGGTTCGTTCCCAGAGTTCCTTGTTGCTTATTCTTTCTGGCAATCCATCTGATCTTCAGTAGCGAGCCAGCGTAAGCAGTTGTTGATGAATGTCTGTAGTTTATTGGAAATGCCTTTCGTGACGCGCCAAGTCTCTGAACCATACAGGAGCACTGACTTGACTGAGGTTGGTGTTGAAAATCCGTATCTTGTTCCACATGCTGAGTGCAGTGCAGAAGATCTCCACACTGGTTTCAGGCTAATGAACGCCTGTCTTGCTTTTCCGATTCTGACTTTGACGTCCTCGTCCGTCCCGCCTGTAGTTGAAATAGTGCTTCCTAGATAAGTGAAGGAGGTTACTTCCTTTAAGTTTCTTCCGTTGATGGTGACTGGAGTTTGTTGTTGTTGTTGTTGATGGTGGTGGTGCGGTATCCTCATCACTTCTGTCTTCTCTATATTCACTTGAAGTCCCGTCTTCGCTGCCTCTTCTGTCAAATTGTTAGTTTTTTCCTGCAGATCTTCAAGTTTGTGTGACATCAGGCACAAGTCATCGGCGAAGTCCAAGTCTTCTAGGTATATGACAAGATAATATTTAAATATTCTAATTGTGATAATTGAGAAACAGAGTTTAAAGCGAATACATATTTTATGTAAATTCTCGTCAGGTCTCATAGTTACATCTAGGAATTATTCAGCATAGTCGTCATTTGATACAAATATGAAGTTTGCAAAGCAAGAACAAACGCTGTGGAGTGAGTTGGATTCATTTCGTGTGCTCTCAATCTTCCCCACATACATTAAATTGAAAATTATGTACAGTAGTAAGCGGGTTATCAGTGTCCAACACAAAGCATTTGATACATCTCAACAGTAAAATCAACACCAAATACATCTTTCACATTCACACATCGATCCATATGTATGAGAACTGTAACGAATGACAAAGTGCACGACCTAATCAATCAATATAGGGAACAACTAAAATAACACTTCAAACTATAAGATCGATCAGTAAACACAAATAAAATAATGCGACGTAATAGTGGGTGCGTGTGTATGATTAAAGCTCAAGATGGTTGGAGTTTTTGATAAAAGGGGAAGGACCGAACAAAAAAGATGGTGTGCAAGATATATGAATTAATGGTAGATGGATGCAAAAGAATTTGAGGTAAAACCATGAAAATGTAAGGGATTAAAGTAATTTTAACAACGTAATAAGAAGAGGAATATTATCGTGATGTATCAACGTTATACATTTTGAATAGTTTGATCACACATGAACTTGTCAAACTATTTATATGAAAATTTACGTAAACGGTCAATTAAATCAGTACGAAACATGGGGATTGGAAGGCCAGAGAAAAACAGAATCTGAATCATATCACTTTTAGTATGAGTGAGTACAAATTGTTTTTGTATACATAAAGGAGGTTTGGATTTTCGGATTACAAGAGCTTCAATAAATCTAGACGTTCGTTCATCATCTCTTCTATGTATTACTTTAAAAGTTTTTTAAATTTCTACCTTGGAACCAGTTTCTAGCATGTGTTTAGCAATAGATGAAGATGGATATTTGTCACCTACACTTTCGGCTCTGTTGAGGTCATTTGTTTATGAAGCCACTTAAGTACATGTTCAACTATTCTTAACTGCATATCACGATTACTCCCCTTGTGTAAATGTGTCCATACATATGTAAATTGATAAACTCAGTGGAATGTGATGCAATCGTTTATATGTTGTTTTGGTTTGTATTGTAACATGGTCTGTCTCTTCCCTACAATGATGACCTTGTCTGGATAGTATGTTTTACAGATGGCTGATTTAACCCTTTTTCACAATAAGACTAGGTGAGCCGCCTCTAAATGGCAGTGAGGTGCAGACATTTATCTTTAGAACAAAACACTGCATACTTTTAAATGCTACATAAGGTTTGCACCCGTTGATCAATTTCAGCGGGTAGCCATTCTGTATCAGTGTTGCCGTCACTAACCTAATTTTCTCATTTTTCTTGTCATCGGTGTAGATGCAGTTCATTTTGTTGAATAAGCACTTCAATAAACCACGTTTATTTCGAACTGGGCAATAGCTATGGGAACTAAGATATTGCCCTGCCCGTATAGGCTTCCTATAGATCGACTCTCTGATAGTCCCATCGTCCCATCGGCTAAACACTATGACTAAGAATAGTAGCTGGTTGTTCGTCTCTTCACAAATAAGGGTGGTGTGATTTTGAGTCGTGTTCATATTCTCTATCAGGCACATCATATCGTCAGGGTTATCACATACAATAACTATATCATCGATATATCTCTTATCAAGTGTAACTCTTACGATGAGATTGTTAACCGTGTTTTCAATATATGACATGTGTACATGGGCTAGTATTCAACTTTAAATGTGAATTGAACTTAATAACAATAAATCTTTCCAAAAATTAGGAGGCATAGGAAATATAAGACTGTTAGAAGAAATATGGTAACATAAAATGTCATTTTTTTACCAGCAGTACATCAGATAATAAAGAATTTACATTGAAGTAATACATTGATACTGTTGTCACTTCAAAAGTCAATAAGATCAAATGTATCTCTCAATGAAGACCTACATAAATGACTTTTGACAGGACTCAAGGGCTTCGCAAACCATTTAGCTAGATTATGTGTGGGTGGTTGACACGTAGACAATATTGGACGTAGCGGATCATCAGGTTTATGAGTTTTAGGTAACCAGTATACTTGTGGGTGCTCAGATCTCATAAGTTTTAGATAATTAAAGTAAATCAAGACAAAGCAAGGTGAAACACAAACTCCTTTTGAACATATAAATTTAATTTCACTCGACGGGTTTTTACTGTTTCTGTATAACGTAGCAACCTACTGTTTCTTTGTTGATAACCTTGGAAGTTATGTCTGGATCGACGGCGTGATCTGTATAGTGGATGCGTTTACCAGTGGCACTGCTAGGTAGCGTTGCACCTCTCAATGACAAGTTTTCGATACATTATATACATAAAAACGTTTGTGTATTGTGGAGAGAATTAATTGGTAATAGCACAATTGGTAGAGCACCGGGTCGGAAACCCGGTGGTAGCTAGTTCGAATCCTATCGCAATCCAAATTTTGATTTTACCTTCAGTCATCACCCAGTATCAGTACCAGTCTGCTAAACCACGGATATCTCAAACGGTCAAAATGATAATAAATTATTTTTAAGATGATTTTAGATTTTTAATTTAGAAGTAGTATTCATCATGGACTGACATCAGTTGGGGAACCATTGAAAATCTGGGAGCACTGGACAGCTGCTTCATTCTGGTTGGAAATTGTGAACCACTGGAAGCCGACCCAGTGGCTAAATGGTTAGCACTTTCGCCGTGAAACCTGAAGGTTCTGAGTCCGATCCCTAGCCGGGCCGTGGGTGCGTACCGCTGAGGAGTCCCATACTAGGACGAAACAGCTGTCCAGTGCTCACAGCTTTCCAATGATTCGCCAACTGATGTCAGTCCATGATGAATACTACTTCTAAAATAAATTATTTGTTAATCTATCTGTTAAAGAATATCACTGTGTGTAAATATTCATAATAAATTTATTTATGATAAATTATTCTCGTCACCTGTACAAAGATTCTTTTAGCAAGGACTCTCTCTATTCTTCTCACATACAAGCTACTGCAAGTACGTGTAAATAAGTAGAGACAACTGGAGGTGATATGAGGAAGTCTCACATCTCAATCAGTTTTCATGGTCATAGATAACTGTTAATTTCGCAGCTAGATAAGTTAGTGCTATGCATGTATTCAGTCGGCGATTATTTTGTGAACTCAACTCATCACCTTTGAATGGTAGTCCAATATGCTGAATACATTCCGGTGATATAAATTAAAGGATAACAGTAAAAGCGATAATAACAACAACTAAATGTCCCAAATTTAATATATTCTCAGTAGCCAATCATTATAGGTGTGTGAGTGAATCGTAAAGATGGATACTAGGCTAGAAGTGGAATCCAGAATATACATTTCGTCCTGTTTGGGACTCGTCAGCTGGATGTACCCGCCTCCCAGTGAGTGGTGTTGTTCCTACCGAGATTCGGACTCAGGAGCGATCGCTTCAAACGCCAAAGCGTTATCCACTACACCACTGAGCTGCGATAGCCACTTCTTGGGTAACGAGTATAGTTTTAGTGTTATTGTTTGCATTATACCATCGTTGATTGGAACGAATCGATCGGTCTCTAATGGCATATGGGATCCTGTGCGGATGCCTCGACATATCTGTGTTGTAGTTATAGGTGAGTGAATTGCTTATGTGTGTAGTAATAGAGGGGATTAAAGCTTTTGTTGCATAGTAATTAAGCAATAAAATGTTAAGATATTTAACCTATTATGAAACTAAGTTCGAAATGTAAAACTGGAATTAAGTCAGAATGTAAGGATGACGATAATGAGAATAGTACAAACAGACAAGAAGTATATTTATCCAGGTGACTAGCATGGAAGTTATTATCATAATATGTCGGTTGAATTTAAAAGCCATGGAAAGTTAAGAGAAATAACAAACATCTGAATACGTAAATTAGGTTGAAAATTTTAATTGTTGTGGCTTTTACCATGCTTAGCAATCGAAGGCGCGCAAACTTTGAGTACTGTGATGTCACTTTGTAAAGAATCGTAAATATGGGGATTTCGTTAATCTTTTACTTAGTATCTACCAAATGAGAGAGTACTGAGTATTGAGCTTTTGATGAATTTCACCATTTCTTTGTCTGGTCACACTGGACAGTGTTCAGTGAAGCAATGGTGGGCTTGCCGGGTCATTTAACCCATGTAACTATCTCTGCAGGAGCAGTTGAATTTATAAATGCACATTGATGTGGTCACTGGTATCAGTCATACAGTGTGGCAGCAAGGGAGGTTTTTTCTGAGTTTCAGCTGCATCTCCTTTGAAAGCCAAAGTTAGATAAAATAGTTTTTTCGGTATCAAATGGAAGCACTTTTCTTTGGTTGTTTTCGCTGTAACAGTCCATATAAACTTCTCAGAATAGCCATTCTCGTATAAACAGTTCTTTATTATTAATATTTCACTGTTCAAAATGTCGACTGTGCAAGTCTTGCTGACTTGAAACATCATTGTAAAGATTAAATTCCTTTTGTACATGACAGGAGACGAATGAGCTGAAATGTGTATACTGACCGAAATACATTGTGTCTGATACTGCCTTCTGTTCGTCTTGATAGCAAAGCATCCGGAAATGGAAGACATCCGTCATTCTCTGTTGCACTTTGGAAGTGACATTTATCGAAATCATTATGTTGTTATTTAGGTTATCATTGACTCTTGTAATAAATTCAGGAATATCCTTTAGGCTATAATTTGGCCACCTTACATTGTAAAGGTTTCAGTATATCTGGTAGCCATTTTGTTACTTTATGATACGGTGAAGTGAACAGTTCCAAGATGGGGTACACCGGTGGAAAGAAGGCTGTTAACCTCTTTGTATTTTTATTGGAGAATATATATATTATTAGACAAAATGATTCAGATTATTGCACACCTCTGCCGAATACTTTTAGAATATAATTGAAAAACTTTCTGGATTCAGGATACTGAAAGGATAATTGTAGAACTTGTTCATTGTGGTAGATTGTAATTACACTTTATTCTGTATCACACAATGTATCACACAGTGAAACAGTATTAGTGGTTTGATAACGTTTAGGATACTATTTATTGCCCATAGTCACATCAAAGTAACTCAGTAACTTTGGGACATGGTTTCTATAGTTCTTCGTCTCTTTCGTTCTTTGTAATGTTGGATAACAGAAATTTGTTTATATCTGAGCTCGGTCCTGTTCCACGTATCTGTTGTTGATTCAAAGGATAAAAAATCGATAATCAATACCCCCTTTCTCCCAACAATCTAGTTTTTAGGACTATCACTTTTTCCCATCTTATTGTTTGCGTGTTTGTAATCGCATTCGTACCTATAGCTAAGCTTTTCTCTAGAATCTGTATATCATTAAGATGTATCATTCTTGATTTAACTAAGTTTTGTTCTTAGATGACCTAACTGACCCTGTTTGAGTACTTTGATCTATGTATTTAACCTCACAACTACTGATAGGTATTTGGTGGATTACATCTTCATTCAACTTCGGATAAGATCTTTTCCTATTTGAAGACTTAAGAAATGATGTATTGTTGAATCATCGAACTAATTCATAATATTAAAACGCCTTAAGTAGGTTGACTGAATACACAGACAGCTACTTACTGCCTTATAAATAATTTTATTGAAAACTGTCTGATTTTGTGTATTCCAGGACAGCTTTCTGTAAAGTGGTAACTGAATAAAACTGCTGTCGTCGAAATCTTCAGGTATTTCACGGTCAATGCTGTGTATCTCTTTGTTTAATTACGACCTAAAGACACTTGTTTTCGATCCAACAAATAATATTTTTGAATCATTCTATTCCTACTCGACGTCAACAGTACTTAGCATTACTTGAATGATAGTAATCTACATCCACCGCTTATATTTCTGCAAATTATTTGGTTTTGATTGTTTCATTTTAAAGCTTGAGAAACGCAGTTAAATGCTTTTCAGATACTTGAGTTTCATCACTAAAGATACACCGCTTTTAAACTCACCTTCAGAGCAAGCGAAGATAGACAAACAGATGGATAGACGGAATCAACGTAGAACCTCATACACAAGTGCACCGGTTCAAGTTTTCATACTTTACAGTAGTACAAAAAGAACGGTTGAATGAAAAATGAGTGATATAAAAAAAGATAAGACAGCGTAAGGGAGAGAATAACTGATCTGAAGATAACGGTTAGTGCGCAAAACCAAACCTTATAAAGGGTCAAGGAGTGAATAAACCTGCGCCATTGTGACCGATTTTCAGCCATATCACCAAGAGTTCTCAATCACTGATTCCTTTCATCTCAGGTACCCCATCCTAGCAGTCTGGATCTCCCTCACATGACTGAAACCAACAATTGAGGATTTAATGGACTGGAATAAGCAAACCGATCGCTGATGTTTAGATTATTGCGATCTAATTAGAGAACACTACTGTGTATTATAAAGTACTCGATTGTTTATAATATTCAGTAGTTCACATCATACATACGCTTCTTTTATCGGTATATGCGTCATGTTCGATCGCTACACTGATCTTTCAAAAACACGTTGAATTGTTAATGCACAAAATATCAGAATGGTTTTAAAAAGTGTTCATTGTTTAAAACAGCATACTAACCTAAGCAAAATTACTAATTTTAGATTCTGCGTTCTGTAACGTTTATAATTACCTGTCATTAGAAAAAAAGAAACTGAAAAGAGCTAATACTTCATACGAAGTTCATAAATTAATTGTAACGCTAGAAGTCTAGACTATTCTAGAAGTTTAACGAAGTTTCTCTGGAAATATATTGTACATGTTTATGGCCTCAATGATACAAAGGCGACGAAAATCTGTTCCCCTTTTCCAGCTATTTATCAATTTATGACAGGTTAAGTTAAAGTGAATGGTGACTGTTAGCTAGATATGCAAATGTAGCATGTCATATGTATCCATTTCTACCTCCGCAGCGACTAGGAATAGCGATTTCCTACCATTTTGATTCATAACTTATAGCTGCCCCGTTGACGTGGTGGTTAGGCTTGGATGTCACAGTGATATAATTAGCTATACTGGAGAATAAATCTGTTTCCTGAGATCCTGCTATGCCGGGAAGACTTTTCGGACAGTAATAGGACCAAATGTAGTTGCCACCATAGTGTAGATTATTACACTTTGATAGGAGGCCAAGAATGAAGTCTTGCTGCCGGCTGAACAGGGTGTGACAGCAATAAGGTGCTTCCCACAGGTGACCAGCAGTTTCATGCTAGTGATGTCATTTACAATCTAAAGGAGGAGTTATAGAAAACCGGCCCCAAAAACTGAACACTCCTCCCTGTCTTATGGTCTTCTGGTATCGGTGGTAAGCATGTACATAACCTAGATTTAATACAACTAAACCTAATTTCTAACTTCCAAAAAAGTAGCATGTTAGTAACCTCAAGTGGGTGTCATATGGACTGTGTAGTTACAGAGAACTACTACTAATCCTAATTACTTTTCAAGTACCTCACGAAGAAGTAAACTTCCACTATATGGGCAGTCAGAAACTGTTAACCGTCTTTTACATTTCTCTCAGTACTCAAATTCCCTCAGATCATTATCAGCCTTCTACTCTTTCCTCACGTCACTCGACCACTATTTCTAAGTCACTTTTAATTTATTGCAGCTCTTCAGTCATCGTTAACGATTTAATTTCACGGAACAGCATACTTGGTTTCTTGAGACAATGCATCACACTAGGTATCAGAACTTCGAGTGTTAGCTCACTCAGTCAAATTAAACAACAAGTTTCACTAGTCAAAACTCTGGCAACTCAAACTACGGATATGCTCTGTTTTTCAAGGTACCCATACAAGAACCGGCAAATATGGCGGATCTGAGAGACCCTCTCTTTGAGTTTTTGAAGATTCGATGGCTAGTTATCATGTTCTTCCGGCCGTAGATATATGACTAAATGCTAAGACAGAAACTGCAGTGCTCAACTGAAAAGCACAGCGAGGACTTAAACGAGCAGTGAAACTCATATTTGTCTCTATAATTTCTGTTTACGCACACATTAGGTGAAGAATGACTTCTACCGAAAGCAGTCTGGCCTCCTGACGAAAGCTAAACTTTAACATGTGGTTCGCGTAGCTGGTGACTGCAGTGCACGAGTGAGTAGGCTATTTCAAACAGAAAGGTATTCAGGTGGTGCTTTCGGAATCCTAGTAGAATGTACAGATAACGGTGATCGCCTACTAAAGCTGCGCTCAGATAACCGTCTTCTTCTGGTGAGCACATAAAGAGAGACATTGTCTTATGTGCCGTCTAAGGACGTCAAATTGACGTTGGGTTGGTGGAAGAATACCACTGTTTTTGAAACTTGTATTTGGATAGCGATTTTGCATTGGTTTGAACACGGGTATATCTGTACCTAGATGGACGTTGGAATACAATGGTAGTGAGACCAATGATAGCACACTTTGACGATAAGAATACTAGGGTTGCTTTCATAGAAGAACTGGCTAAACGGTTTTTGAACAAGACAGTGTCACTCATTCTGAAGAAGTCTGGTATTGTTTCGGGTCTGCTGTAATAGCATCTTTGAATACCGTAACTGGTCCTTAAAAACGGAAGACATTCATTCAGTAAATCTCAGCGGCTACTTCTAAACTAGTGGACATGCGTCAGTATATTCTTGCAGGCTTCCAGCACAATGGAAACGGAAGCTACTCAAAATTTACATTGACAGAGAGTCGTCGTGGTGATCGTAAGTGATGATGGGCAGCAAAGGTTAAAAAGATGAAAACAACAGTGGTGATAGGATTAAACAGTTTAAACTGGTCAAGGAAACTGAGGAAAAATTGTAAACGGTAGATGAGAAAATAGCATGGGAAGATTAGTCTGTGGTTTACTCACGGGGAACAGACTGATATATTGGTTGGAACAGTTCACACAGTTCCGTTACATGCCATCCATCTGAATTCTGAACGAAACACTGAGGTAGACACTCAAACCCTTTCAGAAGTTGAGAAAGCTGTAAGTAATCTGGAACAAGAGAGTATATTAGGCCCAGATGTGCTAGTATCAGATGTATTTGAAGGTGATGGTCGAGTGCTATTCTCAGACTAACCAGTGTTAGCTATTGTATGAGGATCATACATGTTCTCCTCCAACTGATCTCCATCACAAATTGTCCCAGACTTTAAGAAAGGCGAGAAATACTCTTGTGATTACCACAGGGGACTCACTTTGGCGAATATCCTGAGATCCTGGGTTCCACAACTAACTGACACCTGTGTGAAGCTCAGGAACAATAAACTTGAGGAAGTTAGCCAGTTTTCCACGTGGCTTTGAATGTATCGACCGAATAATTCTTCTCTGTCAGACACACTTAAAGGTACCCAGCACTAGCTTTACATCTCAGCCTGAAGGCGGCATTTTACTCTGTTGATCTTGAGGTATTGCGGAAGTGTTTTTCAATGAATTAAGTGACAAGGAAATTTACCACTTTGTTGAAGGCACCATAACTGAAAAGACACGGGCCAAATAAAGCCTATTGTGTGGTACCATATGGGTTGTGTACGTTGAGTGATATCTGACAAATTTGACTACTTTCCATTCTTCCCTCGTCAGATTTTACAGACCTTGGTCTTATCACAGAGAGTACGAAGATGACATGTTCCTATTAAGTAAAGGTGATGAACAGATTCACAGTTATCTGAACTACTTTAGTGTCAACTTGAGAATATTCAGAACATATTTCTCATTGCGCAGACAAAAATCGTTGTTCCAGATAGGCCTTGTTTGTGATAATACCCTGTCTTATGATAAGGAGTGAAGTGGTTAAGTGTGTTGACCAAATCAGTCCTAATGAATCAGCGACTGACTAAACCTCAACACTAACGCAGAAGTGTAGCTTGAAATATGCCAACTTAAACCACTAGTAGTACCTGCGTGATATCCAATTGCTTAGGAAGAATCAAGTATACTCAATAGTCCACCCTATTCAACCTACCATCTTGTTGGGAAACATGGTAACTGAAACTGGAGGGCACGTGAGGGTTGAAGGTGTATGACCACTGGTGCCTTCACAGCATAGTCTGAATATTATGGAACCATTACTTTATCAGTGTGAAGGTCGGGTGTAGAGTACAAGGTGGGAGTTAGGTGTTGAGGTTGTAAACTTACATGGACTTGGATGGTTGGGACGTGTTACTTATGCTTAGCCACTGTCTGCTTTGACACGTAATGTTGTTTTTAGTAGGCTTATTTCTGAAGAAGGTTCAAGGCGGTTAAGCTAAAACTGGAGTCAGTTCATGAAGTCTCTTAGGCTTGTGGGGATTGTTGACTTTTGGGTTGAAGTCGGAGGGACAACGGGAATCAGTGACTGTAGATATTAGATACTGCAGCTTAAAATCGACCTAAGTGACTTAGATATATCCACATATCACCTTCATCTTGATCAACGTGTCACTTTTCCTTATTACCTTATCCTTTCTTCCCTTATTTCTGCTACGTTCTACTGCCGTTGATCAATTTCTTCTGTATTTCTCGATCTATCATCCCTTCGCTTTGTTTACTGATGTGGCGATATGGAATGTGGCAAAATGAACTGTTAACCAGCATCAGAAAATAAAAGATTCCTGTATATTAGTATTGAATTTGAATTTCATGGTTCTACTAACCTAATCATTGGGTGATATAATTTGTTAAATCTGAGTTACTTTTGTTCACTGATTCTTGCAAATACCGTGCTATTCATTGCTTTATGTTTATCTAACACTAAGTATTTGTCTACCCATTGGAATATACGTTCATTTTAATTCACTGTGGTTTCTATGGCAAGCAGTATGATTTAGAACGGGATCAATGGTACTACCTTTCTGTGATATATTGGGGAACAGAGGTGGTTCGGCTTACCTTGATATTACATTTGAGAAGGTCTTGTTTTATTGATGCATCTTTTGAGTTGCTCAAGATTGAACTAATGTAAACGTCACTGAACAAGAAGATTTTGTACATATTCTCTATATCATTCAATATTTAAATGTTGATTATTTAACTGAGGGAACTATAACCAGACTTCCTATTGATGAAACATTGGAATTATTTTAACCACACCGAAATGCATAGGTTCATAAGCTGTATCTCAAGTCAACCTTTTACTGATCACATAATATTTGTGATATTATTCGGTGGTCTTGATCCCGATTCATGTAAACTAACATCATTACCATTTAATGGATTTTATGTCTAGCAAATTTGAATGTTCTTCACTAAGTTGTTCCAGTTAATGAATAAATTCGTTACTCGTTGAAACGTTTATTCAGTCTTCGGTTATTCCTTTTACAATTTCATACATTCATGCAACACCCTTCATGAAGGCGTTTTATCATTATTCTGCTAAGCCTTTTGCAGAGTATTTAGCTGAGGAGCTCTGCCGAAACTCTATAAATCCAATAAATCTTGCTTTCTGTATTTTTTCGGTTAAGTTTATTACACATACTGTTATATCCAAGTCTTGGAAGTGACACTTAAATGTTATCTGGTTTCACTTATGCATGGCTACTCTTATCTTCGATTATAATTTGAGTGCGAGAACACTTCCAACTGTAACTTTTAGTTATACAGTCTGCTTTTTCACCATTGGATTGGTATTGTGAACCTTCATACCGAGCGTCTTGCCGCACTGTACATTACATGAGTCTTGAAAGGCAGCAGGTTGATAGTAAATGGATTCAAGTCATAATAAATCACAACCACCAGTAATTAATGCAGCTTAAGATACAGCATAAGTAACTAGCGTCACACTGTTTGGATCTATTTTCTAGTTTACTTGCAAATCAGCGCTAACATTTACTTAAGCTATAAAATTTTTCTGTCGCTTACCATAACTTGTTTGATGGCTCCGATAACATCCAAACACTAATATAGATAGTCTTTGATGCTCTAGCTTGGGAACCTTCGCAGTTGACTGGACCTAACTGATCCTCCGCTATTGGCGTAAGAGATGTTGTGCGGATACCTCAGTATCTCCTGTGTTTCAAGGTCGATATTAATGATAGATATCGGCTATCAGGGGAATCCGGGACCCCCTTTTCGTCCTGTTTGGGACTCATCACCTGGATGTGCCTGCTTCTTGGTGAGTGGTACTGTTCTTACTAGGACGCGAACCCGGTACCAATAGCTTCAAACGGAAGAGCTCCGTCTACTAGGGCGCTCTTGTACGATGAATATAGCGTAGTCTTTGACGCCAGCCACTATCCACCATTAATATCAAATATGAAAATACTGGGAGTATCGAGGGGTCCTCCTAGGAGCCCATGTGTCAGTAGTGGTCGGTCAGTTTGGTCCAGTCAACGATGAAGATTCCCTAGTTATAGCATCAACGACTATACTATGCCCATTGTACAATAAGTGGTTATCGTGACTCAATGACAGTGGATAACGCTCTGGCATTTGAAGCTATTTGTCCTGAGTTTGAGTCTTATTGAGAACAACATGACTTACTGAGAAGTACTACTGGCCACTATTCATTATTAATAGTATAGACAGTTTTTTCATAAAGCTATCGACAAGGTTGTAGCGATGACTTTGGAGGCTGAATACTCACAGAGTGAGGTTTACATATCTGTCACTCCCCCATATTTTAGATCCCATGTCCACCATCAATTATCATCTCACCAGCTGAAAACAGAGTAAAAATTGATATTTTTGTGTGATAAGTGAAGGTTTGCATTTGATATGAGCATAAACAAATGCTTGAATAATTAAAAATTTTCAATCTAGTGTCTGAATTAGCCTTTTGATTTATTTTAAAAGTTTAAATGAAATCACCAGTCGCCATTATTTCACTATTAATTGCTTTATGAAGCTAATTAATTACCTATTGTCTGATAATCGGTTCAAGTTTAGTCAGCATGTAAAAAACAAATATATTTCATACGTTTTACACCATTTTGGTCAATTTTTATTAAAGCGTCAGATAATATTTTTTTTATCAACCTTTTTTAGTTAAATTTTGATTGTTTTAATCAAATGGACTTTGTGAATGTTGACTACAGCTGTTCTCCAGGCGACATACACTAAAACCATAATTAGTTCAAAGTTCTGATATTCCACTCGAAAAGCAAACATGATTTATTATGCATATTTGGAGTACACATTAGAACGAACGGGCTTATATCAGGTTGTTAGAAAATCTTGGTATACATTATCTCAAGGTAAATACTTCATTTACTGGAAAACTACCCTACTCATTAGTTAAATGTATTTTTTCAATGTAGTTTATCTTGAGAATAGATTTTACTTTTGATGATCTTATTTGTATAGTGATGTATTGTCAAACTTACTATTTCTCTCTGGTACATCTTTGAAACTTTAATTATTTTGTATCCCTCTATTTCTATGTTTGGATTCACCTTTGTATCGGATTTTTCTTCTCATTGCGCGAATATGACATTGAGTATCCATATTCATACAGGCTTTTCATCATATACTTGCCCTTGAAAAATAAATGGCAATCAGAATTTGAGCATTATTTTACACTTTATAATGACCCATATTTTCTATCTCCTTATATTTATTAAGGTAATACATAACAGTCAAAATTCCTGGAAACATTTCTTTTCTCGTGATTTGCGAATTAATAGAGATCCCAGAAAGCAATCTGTAGATACCAGACTCGTGTACGTCGAATGCTTCTGCAATAAAACCAAATCATAAACAGGAGAGTGATACCAACTTAAGAGATCTGCATCCCTACGTAGTACCTCTCATATAGGTATAATCTCTTTCAGTTAAGTGATCCAGCCTCACTTTGAAGTCTTTCGTCTGTTCAAAATCGCATACTATGTCTACTAACTTTTGTGAATACGAGAAGGGTGAGATTTCACGAAACCTGACTTCAGTTAAACTTGTTGACCATAGTCATATACCATCAATGCTATGGAAGTTTATTCATCCAGTATTTATGTAACAGGAAATGTCAGAACGTAAACTACATGGTTTTAGATTGTAAAGACTGACTAATTGTATCCAAAAACTGTCCGCAAGTACAAATATATCAAGCATCTGTGGATATGTTCAGGTACACAGCTGTCTACCTAAGTCCTGTTGCAGAATCGATCACTGCCATTTAGCCTTAAGTACCACATTGCTACCGAACTCATGAATATTGTTCGACTATATACGAACAACCTGTAAGTGGACTAGACGTAATCGTATACGTCGTTGACGAAGCAGTCAAATAAATTCAGTTTGCATGAAAAACTGTAGTGTTTATTGCATGTTGCAAAGAATATATTTTTGTTAACATTCAGAAGAGGAGGCTTGCGATGTCGAAATCAGCAAGTTTACAAAATTTTGAGGCAAACGTTTTTATGAAGAACCAACAGTTTTTTAAGAAGGTGGCTTTCAAGAAGCAGTTACCTGCAAGTTGCCGCTAAACTTTTCCCAGAATGTCTCCATAGACGTGGAATACCCAGTTACCGCTGCAAATCTATTACAAATAAGAGGGCCATAAGTTCTCAGTATTTTTCTAAGAAATTTATGACAAAATCTAGCTGAGAACTACTGTCGACATAAAAAGTAAACAAACTAGTAAGAAACGTACGTGACCACCCACAATGGAAACACATCCTTTCCATCTCATATTTTACACAGCTATTACAGCATTTGCTTCAATTCTGTCTGTCACCTACACCCAAAAGAAAGCTGTAAAATATCGCCTTGCATTTTTCTGTCTTCAGATATCCTACTACAAATTGCGCTGACTGCCTCCTTAAAAATCTAATCAGTTGTGTTAAGCAGATTAAAAAATTTCTTTATGATAATTCATTCCCCAACAGCATAATAAATCAGTTTGGTTTTCTCTCTTACAAGTTCTCCTAGAGCAGTGACATTCTTATTCCGTTATCGCACTGGATGATTTTCCCTGATATTCAGAGTTTATTATATGATTAAGTTTTGACATAATCCCAGGGTGTTTAGAAAATAAAAACTAGTTTGATTTTGCGAATCTATAGATCTTAACTAAGCAATAAGGCAGCTACTCTCCATTTATTACACGATTTTAATTTGCCTATATAAGGTATCATTTTAATGTAGCTCTTAAACAGGTGGAGAATTAATATGTTAAAACTCTGTACTAACACAATACCAATTAAATATTGAGATAATGTAGAATATTTGTAGCTCAGGTGTTCTCTGAGCTCAGAGAACACAATACAACCAAGACCAATTAAACGTCTATTGTGGTACCTGAGTCAAAGATTTCATTGTGAATACTTCGATACACCAGAAGTTCACATGATATATATTGTGACATATTTTTAAATGTTAGGCGTTTGAAGTCTATTGACAAGAAGCTGTGCCTAACTTACGTTTCAAACTTGTGCGCAAGAATCGCAAAGTTTTATTTCTGGCATTAGGATAGCTCACTGATTTCAAAAGATTCTACATTGTATCACATTGTACCGAAGTCACTACTGAGTTGTTTGAGCCACGACTAGAAAAAGGTGCAAGAGTTTGTCACAGAATAATAAGTACTTTGACCATCAAGGAATAATCCTAGTCCAGATCTTTCAGTCACGTTTAAAATGAATTCGGTCAACTGAGGAGAATAGTATGGTAATCCATTGTACCTTGCAAAGAGGAAACAACAGTGTGCTAAGAAATCTTAGATTAAAAACCAGGACAGATATAAAAGTGATAGCAACGTGACTGGTCGGGAGGCGTAATTCAAACACACGGATGCAGTATACATCCTTCGGCGCATTGCTGCAACGGAAAACTCAAAACTGCTCCACGTTTCCAGCTCAATCTACCAAATACTATTAAATGTCAGTGTTTATTGCGAAGCAAATTAAATAAAGTTTGTTTCAAAGAATTTGCTTTGGTTTGACTTTTAAAAATATATAAATATGAGAAAAGTAGTTGAAAACTGATGTGAAAACAGAGACACATGGGCACACGTATAGACACTCAGTGAACGTCATCAAAAAAACAAAAACAGAGTAATCAGTTCACTTACCATTCGTCTTCAGCTTTTTCCCCTCCTAAATTAAAAGCCTTTCTCTGTTCAAACACTGGTGATTAATACAATTCACAAAAAAACATCTCCTGTGTATTTAGTCTACCTAGTCTATGTATTTGCAAAATATTCCGTCTCTGGTGTGTGCGTGATTCCTAATTGAGGATTGTAACTCCTGACAAATGCAATATGATGACCGATATAACATGAGACATTGAATATTGGGAATAAACAAGACAACTAGATTGATGTTATTTCATTAGAAGTCATTTTATTTCGAAGGAGCTGTTATCACAGACCATCATCAAACTTCCTAGATTACGAAACTACTTTGTAATGCAGGACACAATCTACACTTATATTCTAAAAATGTGAAACTTCAATGAACACTACACCATCATCACATTCTAAAGCAGATTTCCGATGTCCTTGCGTGCACATCTGAGCTGCTGATGAACTGGCAATTCCTGTCCAGCTGTAGTGTAGCAGCCAACCGCATGACTGGGACTGTTCGCCGTGAATATGCAGCTGAAATTGATTAAGTTTCTATACAGCCCCAAATTTTCCATTTTGGTAATTATCTTCTGTGCTGTGTGTTATTGTGGGAAAATCTTTTTGTGCCTGTACTGATATGCCATATCGTATTTTCCTTTTGTCAGATTCCTCATCCATCCGTTGCCGTTACTTTACTTGTCGCTGTGTATACTACTTATATTTGTCATTATAAGTAGCCCTCACAATTCTAGAGACAATCTTCTGATAACCTTGAGTCCCCTTATCTCATATCATATATTTCAACTAACCAACTCCCTACAGAATATCCTTTACACGCTGCAGGATCCAATAACTGAAGAAGATAAGAGGAAGTTAATCTACAAAATTAGTTTCAGAAAGTGTCAACAATAAAATGTTAGTCAGCCAAGTCGTACGGTAGCCCAAAGAATTCATATGCACCAACTACCATTCAAACGACTTGACAAATCATCATTAATATTGGCGCATGTAAATGATCACAAGTTCAGCTTCTTTATTGAGTCAGCGTGAGAGCACTAAAACTCGCAAGTTAGAAAAGCTGCAAAATAATTCTTGGAAGCATGCTAATCCAATCAAATGGCAATCACCAGACATGTAGACACTGGTTCAATATACGGACTACTATGAAGGAAATTGCCCACTGGAAATCAATCAACCAAGTCAGTAGTTTAACATTGGGTTAATGCGATGGGTCAAATGGTCACAATAGTTATAAAGGTAAACCTGATGGCAGAGCGAAGAAACGTTTCTGTCTTCTACCCACAAGTCAACAACTCTCGAGTTCTCAAAATATCCTACATTATCAATCATGTAGCTTAATATTATTTCACTGCTTTGTGAAGTAAGCACTGATGATGTCACCTAACTTGGTGATAAAGCGCCCGGGAACGAACTTCGAAGCTGGGTGAATACTTTACAACTAATATCTAAATCTACTACGTTATTTACGAGAGTAGCATGTTCTACTGTCGATTGGACATAATTACAGTTGCACACCACTTATTCGTTGAATCATGTAAGCTGAATTTATGAAATGAACATATGCGTGCATACACTGCACATATATACCACGGTGAATGCTAAATCGAACCCGATCTTATTTCGTACATATGCAAGATTCATGATCATTTGCCATTCGGGTTTCCGGACACCAACTTTGTCAAGAAATTGCTTGCACAAATCGGTCACGAGTGTATAACTAATTTATCTGTTTAGATTCTAATGCTTAGCGCTAACCAAAGCCTATGGATAAAGTTATCAGTCTGGCAGCTATACATATTACAGACTTTGTCAAAAGACTTTGGTCAGTGCCGAGCACTAAGATGTAATCAGTTACATCTGGTACTCACATGTGACCAACTAGTGGATATATCCAATCCTACCAGGTAGGATGGTCATGTCCTGAATATTTTAGCATTAAAGCCTGTGATTTTAACACAGATTGGCACAGATATGGATCCCTAAGTAGACGCCAGCTTTCTCATGACTTTAGATGCACCTTGCTGCCGAGTGTCAACGAATGCGAAACTTGGATTCAGGGCTACGAACCGAGTGACTGTCTGCTAATATACTGCTCATCCAAAGATTGTTGGTCTAATAAATAGGGAGCATACAGTAGGCAAGCAGCTTATAAACGTAGCATAATAGTTTAATAATCTTAAAAGAGCCAATACTTAACCCCCCCCCCCTACACATATGTGTTGGCTAACGAAGGCTAAACTAACAGGCAACTTGAAGTTTTAGTAGGTGATGAATTCTGACGACTGAACATTGATACCTGAACCTTGTAGCTTCTTTTGAACTCAAGCATTTACTTTCCAAATATAAAGCAGCACTGAAGTAGAGCTAATTCAGAAGTGTACTGATTTTTTCATTCAGATGACAGAATAGAAACAAATTTTGAATGGTTTGTTTATGAATAATTGATTTAGATAGCTTTCAGTAAGAATTTACGTCATCTAGAGGGTTGTTTAAAGCCAATGAGCACAGCACTAATGCACTGTGACCTATGGTGTCAAATAAATCATGTATGTTGAAAAATTCACAAGGATGACACTTAAAGATGCTTGTGAGCTGACAAAAGATGGAGGAAGTAAACCACTGAATTCACGTCTACATACTGAATGATGACTGGCTTTCCACAGGAATTCACAGTCATAAGCTTGATCCGGTGGATGTGGGGCTATGAATGTATATTAGTGCATGATCACAGACTAAGATGACACAACCATGTGGCAGTCTCTGAAGTTTATACATTCTATGTCTGATGATGGTCTGTGATAACAGCTCCTTCGAAATAAAATGACTTCTAATGAAATAACATCAATCTGATTTTCGTATACATAAAAGGGGTTTAAATATACGGATGGCAAGAGCTTCAATTTATGCTTAAATTTATTGAAACTCTTGCCATCCGTAAATTTAAATCCCCTTTATGTATACAAAAACAATTCGTACTCACTTTGAACCTAACTTGGTAGTATTGATTTTAATCAATCTGATTGTCTTGTTTATTCCCAATATTCAATGTCTCATGTTATATCGGTCATCATATTGCATTTGTCAGGAGTTACAATCCTCAATTAGGAATCACGCACACACCAGAGACGGAATATTTTGCAAATACATAGACTAGGTAGACTAAATACACAGGAGATGTTTTTTTGTGAATTGTATTAATCACCAGTGTTTGAACAGAGAAAGGCTTTTAATTTAGGAGGGGAAAAAGCTGAAGACGAATGGTAAGTGAACTGATTACTCTGTTTTTGTTTTTTTGATGACGTTCACTGAGTGTATATACGTGTAACTGTGTGTGTTTTTCATTAATGTGTATTCAAAGCAATATTCAACCTCTGTTCTTATATTTTTGGATAAAATACTTGAAATGATGCAACCTTTTTAATGACATGATTTGATTTATTTGGGAGAATTACTGAATATGTTGGTTAATTCAAATTTCTCGCCATGAATTTTGCCAAAACGTAAGCTTTGGTTTCCATTCATTGCACTTGCTTTGGAACACGTTTTATATTTTCTGACGCAGTCAAGTTACCACTTTTATTTGACATTTTTTTCTTTGCTCAGTTGTTATCACTAAGTTTGTCTCTCTAGATGTTTTTAAAATCTGAAAAAATATTTCTGATATAAGCTAAATAATTAACTTAGTATTTGCATGAGAAAAATTTAATGCTTTTTTGTTGCTGTTGTTTCCATGTAGAGTTTTCTGGTAATTTTCTGGTGTCATGTACCGGATGCAACCCATGTTTTGGTTTTTGGCAGTTATTTACGAGGTGTATCTGTTATCATTAGTTAGATGGAGGGAATCAGCAGGGAACCCTGGACCTAGTTTTCGTGCTTTTTCCCAGTCTTTTCAGTAAGTCACATCTACAGCCTAGATGGAACCGACGTTTCATCTGATATTCAGTCTCGCATCGCCCAGTGCTACTGCCGGAGATGTTAGCACTGGGCTATTTAGGCCGTAACTGACTTACAGTGGGACTGGGTTTCGTACACTGTTTGGTCACTGGAGGGTAACCAGCCTAGTTTGATGGCCACATCTCAAAACAATCGATAGAACTAGACAACATGAAGTTGGTTACCCTCCAGTTATCAACCAATGAGACCAGTATTCCCCATGGATTCAAATTTGTGTCATTCAGAAAATTTAAAGACTTTATCAGTAAATTCTTAAGGCTACCAATTGACTTCACGTTGTTCTGAGCATTTAGAAGTTGACAAATATAAAGTTTTCCATATGCATGTTTTATAGTTATCAATTCTCATTGTGCAAAGTTATAAGAATGATTGTAGAGACCTGGTTATGCCTACAAATTATTTCTTTAGCACATGAGAACTATTGTTTCATTATTGTAATGCTTTCTGAACATCATAATGACAAATGATCACTTTTCCCCGCATGTTATTGACATTCCAACTTCATTATTACGTAACGATCACTTTCTAAGATTATGTATTTTTTTACATCAAGTCAGCAAACAGCGAATATCTTACACTAAGAGACATTGACTAAGTATCTTTTTTGAGATAGATGATGAGTGGTCGTTTCTGTTGAACTTGTTGTTTCCAGGGATAGACACATTCAGACCTTAAGTAATATAGTCAAAAACCTGGATTTCTGTGTAGAAACGGACTGCTAAGTAACCAGTTATCTATTTCCAAGTTAATTTTATTCGAAGTAATCGATTTTTTTTGGCGAATTCATTTTTTCTGTGATAAACCTATGTCAGAGTCTTAACTTGCTTGGTAGGGGGTAGCAGTGGAATGCAGGATCTACGTTTAATCGCATTTGGGTCTCATCGCCTGGGTGCATCTGCACTTCGATGAGTGACTGTACCACCACTGAGACTCAAACCCAGCACCTATCGCTTCAGATGCCAGGGCGCTGTCCAACAAGCCACTGGGGGATGACAGCCACCTCTTGACCAACGGGTATCAGTTATTACTCGTTGATACTATCAATCTGACAGTGTTATTCTGGATCAAACTAATCAACTTTTGCTGGCATACAAGCGCCTGTGTGGATGCCTCAATGTTGCTTGATTATTCATTATACTGTAGCTTGCTTAGTGGTGGATAGCAGGCTACAACATAATGAATAATCAACCAATATCGAGACATTTATCCACACACTTGCTCACATTCCAACACAGGTTGAACAGTAAGATCAGGAATAATAAAGGGGAATTACAAGTTTCGGTAAGAAATACTATATCACAGTCATTTGAATTTTCAACATATCCCGTTAGTTATCTATAGGACTTGGCTGACCAGTTTCCTTTGGCCTACAGTCTTCATTTACGAATGTCTGGACAGTGACTAAAATCATAGCTTATTTACGTATTTGCCAACACAGAGGGATCATTTCAGCCAAGCAATAATGTGAAACGGCCATCTGGTTTTCGACTAGCGTCCTGTCTATCATGAAAAATCAATAGAAATGCGAGCGTAAGTTTGATGGTAATGGTTCACTCATGCAGAACAGGAATCTGCAACTCAAACTAAGTATCTGAGGGATAGAACTATGATGTACGTTTGTGCACTGGAAAGTTCACTTCTATATAATGTGACATTTTTTCTCTGTTTTGTTATTAAAAAGCATTTTAAAAGTGTACAGAAGAACATGATACGTTCAGAAGGCAAATTTAAATGATTAGAACAAATTGAAAGGAAAAATCTCAATACGTATGTTCCATGGGAACATTTTTTTGGTATCCCAAGGTTCAAGCAGACAGGCGAAGGGATATCTAAGGAATTAGATGTAGCTATCATGAAGCTTAGTGGGGAGCGCGGTCATGTTTGAAGTGGTGAAATTGATCTTTTGCAGGAACAATAATACACTGGGATGCAAGTAGATCCAACTGTGAATCACAGATTATACAAAATAAGCATGGTGTTATTTAGTTCCAGCCATCACCATGAACATAAGACCGATATTACAGACTTCATATATCCATTATGGAACTTTTTAGTTTCAATCTACAACTCTCATTATTCTTTTAGTGAAGTGATAATTATGTCTGTGTTTACAGCATCGTTTTAACTGAATTTCTTATTTTGTTACCTGCTGATTCTTATTTGTATGTCTCACACCTTTCTAGCCAGCATTTCAACTTACCATACTTTATAACAGCGAATAGAGGGCAAATAATCTTCAAAAAAAGATATTAAGGTAGACAGAAAAGCGTCATTGGAGATAAGCAAAATAAATAAATGTTAGTCGTGACCGGTGAGGCCAACCAAATTAAATATAAGAACCAATGGATTCCAACCCAGTGGCTCAGTGGTAAGATGCTGACCACAGAACCTGGAGGTTTTGGGTTCGGTCCCTGGTGGGGTCATGGGTGCGCACTGCTGAGGAGTCCTATAATGGAGCGACACAGCTGTCCAGCGGTCCCAGGCTTCTAGTCTTTCTCCAGCTAATGTCAGTCTATGATGAACACCGACGCGAGATCAGTAAATCTTCACAAACTTCTAAATTAGATGTTAGTAAGAATATTCAAAAGTATCGGTATAACAAGGAGCAAATATATTTCCACAACTGTGGTTGGTTTTGAGTCACATCACTAGTAGTCTACAAACACTTTTCTAGGATGTCTTAAAGACCTCATTCTACTGCTTTCTTTTAGGAAAATAAGAACACTGCGTGTATGTTACCTACGGTTCATTATATGGCACTGAAGGCCTCTATAGGAAGATCGGCATAGGAATATATTCAAAGACAGGTTTTTAATCTTAAAGGATAACATGAAAATATTGAGGGCTTTACTCGCTACTGAAGGCAGCATTATGTTACAAGATAGTGTTAAAATCCAAAGCGTTCCTACTGTTTTCATAAAAAAATTTCCTTAAGCCAGTTAAAGCTTTCATTGAGGGTTAAAGCATGGGTTAAACTAGTTCCTTCATTGTTTGCGATCAGCATAGGTGGTGGCAATATGCCGTACACATGATCCAGAAAATGGGGACTTCGATACGGATGGAACTTTTTAATACCTTTCCAAAATGATGCACAAAAGACATCTATAAAGATATTCTATAGGATATTCTCACGTTTTTTGGATAGAATGCATGGTGCACCATCATAGCCCAGACTTTAGGACATCTGTAAAAATCATTTGTATTAAAATCTGTATAGCAACCATCCACTTGGCTGGAGGTATGTGGTAAAATAACATAGGCGTGCTGACGCGTACGTAACCTGTTTAAAGTACAAACACCAGAAAAAGCTCCTTTACTTATCTTCTTTCCACCAACAAGCTCCTAACTCATTCCCATATGTTACAAGAGTTTTCCTTCGTCAGAAACTTCTGGTATTGGTACTGAGTGAGGGTTTTCTTTCGTCTGGTCAGAGGTACTGTCAGTTGTCACATTCCCTGTTAGGTTTCAGAGCCTAGTCCTGAAGTCTTCAGTGAGGAATCAAGGGCTGTGGAGAATTTCGGTCTTGAAGCGTCTCTCATATTGTAATTTAATCATTTCTGAAGGAGAAGTTCCTCGGATATAGTCAGAGATCGTTTAGACAAGTTGACTACGCAATCAATTGTTCCTTCCCCTTTTTATGCTCGTGGTTCCGAGATCGTGGATAGCTTCTCTCCAAGTACGTTTCTTCTGTATTATTTGATTTTTCATTCACGGTTGCCAAAGTTGCAAAGTGTTCTGGTGTGAGTATCTCCTAGAGCTTTCCCTTTTAGCTTTCTATTGTCTACTGACATTTCCGAATCCTATAATGAGCGCCGACGATTAACAGTTTTAGCGTGTGTCTTCAACTAATTTCCAACCCATTAGACAATCAGTAGGTGGTCTGTATCTGACACTAGTTGGCAGAACATGATAGTGTAGACGGTAGTGGAGGAAATATAGTTATTCTCTTGTGGAGGCCTACCTCCTTAAGTTCTCCCATTTCTCAAAAATCGAAGGCTTTTGAAGCTCATACGAATATGGGACAATATTATTCACTGGATAACATTTTGCAAATAATTTATTGGCCATGTCCATATCTGGTCACGAACATGGATACTAAATTATTTCCGGGACATTATCTAGTAAATCTGCTAAAATGGAAGTAGTTAAACCAGACGTTCAAAGTCAGTCTGATTATCAGAAGATAGGAATTTAGCCAAATGTAGAATGGTAGATCCAAGAAGATCAATAATCTAGAAGAAAAATTCGGTGTTTACGATCCATGCATGAATACGTAACCAAATATGGGGCGGAATAAAACCACTATGGTTAAGTGAAATATTATTAGGTGGAGAAATGCACTGATTACCGAATCTTGGTTCATCGAATCAACACGCAACATATGTAATAGAAATGACTCGGCATCTACACCGGAGATATGGTAAATTTCACTAACACTGAAAACAAAGAATATTAGGTGATAAGACTATGAAAATCAGATGTCGAAAGTAGTGTGATTACATTGATATGATTATGGGCAATAATTTATGCTCAAAACGTCATCAAGTGAATAATGCTATATCACTGTATGCCATATCAAATAAACAAATCTATTATGGAATTAGAAGATAAATACATATGTTGACACAGAAAACTCAAATTGTTTTCATAACATATTCTCACGTTGTTCCCCACCACTAATAATCCTCAGTAGTCTATACTCCTATTATTTATATCCACAAATGAGGAATGGTTATTGCAATAAAATGAGTTCACTCACAATCTAAGGCGTGCATACACACATACAACAAAAGCGTTCTAACTTTTCAGAAATAAGACGCTAATAAACATCAGATGATATTTCATCTCAGGTCAACTAAACCCTTGATTTTTATGAAATTCAAGCTATAAAAGTAAGGTGAAATAATTTACAAAACAGTACTGAGAAAAACTGTCGTTTTTCCCAACGTTCACATACTCACGATCCCTTACGGTATGTCCATATGAATCAGTCAGAAATAGTAGTAAAACTATTGCACATGTTGACCTTATTCCCGGTTCTCTTTAAAATTTATTTCATATTGAGTCTGTTTAAATTTGGTCTAATTTACTTAACTTGATTGAAATTTTGGAGAATATGCATGATAGCTTCAGTGTCAAACTTGAGAAATAATGGTGAGGATAGAAAATAATTATATGAGAAATAAAATGATTAGTCATGTAGTAAATTCGTTTTATTGGTGGTTTATCAAGACTGATTTATCATGTAGTGACATCATTTAGAGGTCTGTCGAAAATCTGAGATCATTGAACAGCTGTTTAATTCTGGGCTTGATGCTCATGAATTCGTGGATACTCATTGTTGAAGTGTTTCTTTATAGGATGAAACAACTTTCCAGTGGTTACGGTTTTTCATTGGTTTTCTAACGGTTCTCACTTTGTAATGAATGCCATCTTGAAATATAACTGTTCACTGTCATACATATAACTAGAAGTGAACTGGTTTGAAGTCAACTGGTAATAATGAATAACTTTGCATGGTGAATGCAGTCCAGCCACTCAACAGATTATACTTGAATTTGATAAGGTGCTTAACGATGCAAATACTTATGCTTCAACCACAAATAACAGTAATATATTTTCATAATAGTTTGTACGCCAATAAGGATGTTGGTTTCCTATTATAATATGATAGTCGATGATCGACACGGAGAGTATGTGACTCTTCTTGTTAACATATAGATGGTGTATTTCCGAAGATCTAACCAGTGGATAATAATACTTGTTTAGAACAGATGATAGAAGTTGATTCTAGGCAAGTGGTTTGCAAAAGAAATCAACCTAATAACATGGTTTGTTGGTGGGAAAAGGATGATCTCTGAAAATCCCCGATCCGTTTGTAAAGTTTTCAGATATCATTCCATGTCTCTTTCACCAGGTGAAATTTTTAAGTTAAGGATTCAAAATTTTTGTCATTTCAGCAAGTGAAATTAATAGCGTGATTGGTCTGACTGACTGTTTTGACTAGTACTGCAATCCAGTGTGTACGGTCTGTTTTATTTATCGTGAAATTCTGTAATTGGATTTCAACTCGTTGGTATGAGTTTGGATAACATCGGGTCATGCTTAATGGATCACTGTGAGGATAAGTAATTCACCTCTGGTATTTATGAATTATATTCCACGCAATGTTGTTGCTTGTATTCACCTGATGAGTCTCTAGTAGGACGAAGTGTGTGTCCTGGATTACACTACTGACACTATTCATCATTAATTTATATTGCATGTAGTTTGTGAGAAACAAAAATTGTTTAGTTTGCAGCCAAGGAAGATCTTAAATGAAATATGAATGTATGACATCTCAGGTAAGAATTACTCGTTTTGACTAACTGGTAGATTGAAGGGTAATGAACAAAAGCAATGAACAAGACAAAGTTTAAAGGCGGTATAACACTAAGTCCAAGTGGTCCACAATGGAAGGCTTAGTGACGGCTTTGAAGTGAATACAGGAGTAAGACAAGGCTGTCTTCTATCACCCATAATATCCCTGATTGTGGTCGACTAGACTGGATCATGCAGCAAATAGTGAGTGGCGAGAAGAGGAGGATACGCTGGCTGGACAGGGGAAAGGAACCTAGAGGATTTGGATTTCGCCAGTGATGACTTGTATCTGATGTCGCAAAAACTGGAAGATCTGCTGGCAAAATCCAACAAGTTGACAGAAGAGGCAGGGCAGCGAAGGAAGACGGGACGTCAAGTGAACGTAGAGAAGACAGAGATGGAGGTGATGAAGATACCCAACCAACCAACCAACCAACCAACCAACCAACCAACAACACCAACAACAACAATAGAAAGCTGCGATCACCATGAACGGGAGAAACTTAAAGGAAGTAGCCTCTCTCACCTATCTAGGCAGCATCGTTTCAACTACAGGTGATGGCGGCACAGACGAGGATGTCAAAATCAGAATTGGAAAGATAGCAAGACAGGCGTTCATTAATGAATCTGAAGTCAGTGTGGAGATGTTCTGCACACAGCCAGCATAAAGCGTGAACAAGATCTGGATTTTCAACACCAATGTCAGTCGAGTCAGTGCCCCTGTATGGTTCAGAAACTTGGCGGCGTGTCACGGAAAGCATTTCCAACAAACTACAGACATTCATCAACAACTGCTGCCTATGCTGGCTCGTTACTGAACATCGGTCGGATGGCTAGAATAATAAGAATAATCAGCAAGGAACTCTGTCTGGTGACGACCCAACCAAGAAGCTATCGCTGAACAAATATGCAGAAAATTGAATTGGAGATGGATTGGACATACACTGAGAAGAGCATTTGGGGACATCACGTGTCAGGCCCTCGAGTGGAATTCAGATGGGAAGTGAGGAGTTGGGTGTCTGAGGTGAGGGTGACATGGAGGAGATCATGTGAGGAGGAAATGAGAGTTTGTGGGCAGTGGTGGTGTTAGGTCGAAAAGACTGCAGAGGAGAGAGTGTAATGGAGACGTGTTATTGAAGTGGTATGTTCCATTAGGAACTCAAAGGGAAAATAATATTAATAATTATAATGGTTTATTCACGGTTAATATGGCAGTGTATTGGTAGAAAACGTTGCATGGGTTCAATTTCAGCCAGTTTAATAATGCGAAGTTTTAGGAATTTCATTCTCTGCTGGTTTGCGTCAGGTTTAATCAGTTTAGTACTCTACAGAGTTTTTTATATCTAATTGTTAAATTGGTATAGATAAACGGATGAAGAGTTATTTGATATTTATTAAGTTCAGTAGGGTAAATGCTTTTACAGCCAAGTTAATAATCATTATATGTGTCTTTTTATACATAGTTTCATAACGTCTGCCATCGTTTCCTCACCCCTAGATTGAAGTCTAAAGGAAATATATGGGGATTGGTCAATATCTGAATTATCACCACTTACACTCCGTTTGTTTTGCGTAGGTCTAGTTACGCCAGTATCCATTCGAGAAAAAGCCTCATGTAAAGAGACTGAGGAAGTATTCTTCTCTTAGATCTACTTCGTACATCGACCTTTATGACACAATTACAGTATTCCATTCACTGAAAATAGTAAAACCTGACAGCTCAATACGACAAGGTTATTGTAAGAAATTTTAGTAAAGTTGAGTGATTTGAAGTTTATGAAGACCTCACTACTTAAGTAGGCAGTTGATAGATGAAATGATTTTGTTTGGAATTGGATATTTAGAACAAAATCGACTGACTTTAGGGTAACATTCGTCACGGAGTGAAATCAGCTGAGGAATCATGAAAAACCTGGGAACACTGAGAAACTGTTTCATTCTAGTATGGTACTCATCAGTATCACGCACCCATGGTGTCAACAGAGTTCGAATTCACGACAAACAAGTTTCGAGATGAGCCACGACGATGAAATTTAGTGATCTGCATTAACTCACTTTTGTCATTAGTCTGCTGGGGAACCTAACACTTATCTAGAGTATTAAAATCAGAACAGTAAGGATTTTGTTGCATTCTGCAGTCCGATGATATTAGTGTTTCACAACTCGGTTGGCCAAAAAATGCCTATTAAAATTTTTGCCTAATTAAAGTGGCTGTTTGTTTGTTGACCTGATGAGTCGAAATCAGAAACAAGAAATGATACCTTGAACCAAAATAATTTCTGCGACTTGGTGCTGTCTTGTCATTGAGTTTTTTTTAAACTAATTTTAAGAGTTTACTCCTTTCATTTTGGTCAGTGGATCAGATGAATGTTTGAGGATGTACTTGTCAAGTAGGATGATTGTCTACCTCTTTGCCTTATGCTCGGGGCTGAGGGTAGGCGGAGATAGGACATTGTAGACCAATCTCTAAACGAAGTGTGGTACAAATGACCGTGAAAAGGAAAACTTTCACCTTTTGGATTAGTACGACAACTAGTGTCTGGTCTCGTAGATTAGTTCATAATTCTTCTTTCTACAAAAAGCAAGTGACCTGACAAACTACATTTCTGTACATTCTCTTCTTTCACTTAAATCCTTATGATCAATCTTACCGCTACAAAATGTAAATATCTATGGTAACAGGCCTTTGTGCAACTGAGTGGCAAATCACAGAAAAGCAATGTAGTCAATAACGTTTTCAACACTACTAGTTTCTAGCATTTTTTAAAAACATATTTCCATGTATTGATTTCGAAAGTAATGAGAAATTGAATATCCTCGGATCAGTATATCTGAGTAGTGTGTGATTAGGCTAGAAATATCAATAAATATTGACTAATCTTTAGGTGGTAACAAGAATGTGGATCTGAATAGGTGTGAAAAGAAAAGGTAGATAAAAGTCTGTCATCTCTCGTTCTTTTTCTTTACCTCATTTCACTCACTCTTATCCATCACGGCTGTTTCCTTCTTTCCTTTCATGCTATTCACATTGTTGTCATCAACAAATAAATATATCAGCACAAAATGGGTGACTGATGCATTACGGAGATAGAAAAGGAAAGTAATCGGAAAAAGTCAGACACTACAAACGTGACAGATAAATCTTTGCCTACAATCTCTACTTTGTTACCATTTGAGGAATAAGTTACCTAAGCACCTTAAATAAGAAATACTGATTTCTTCACCGCGGAATAAAAGAAGTGGTAAGTAATGAGAACTAACAAAAGACAATGAAGTGGAGAAAATTTTCTTTCTGACGAATCATTTTCAAAAGCTGTACATCATAATCACAGTTACAAGAAATAATATGTATCCATCAATCGCAAATCAGTCACTACAAAGTCATCAAAAACAGTGAATAAGGTCACAAGGTGGTTGTGACGAAAAGGTCAAATCAGGGTCATCAAAAATCGCGTATGAGATTATAGTAAGTAAACAAAGAAATGAATAAACTATCTTACAGAGATTACGATCAAGGCAAACAGTGGGCTTGTAAGGCTGGATTGCCACAGCTTCTGCTGTGTTGTGATGGAGAATACGCACTCGCTTTAAAATATTTGCCTCCACTTTATAAGTGATTTTGAACGAAGGCTTTTGTGGAGCACGGTGGCCAGAGATAAGCAAATATTCAAGAATCAAGCTGTTGACAGCTTTACAGTCTTCTTTAGACAGCCATGCAGGATAGTGTTCATATATGCGTTTGGATAGAACACTTTGTAGGGCCTATGTAAGCAGCTCCACAAGAGAAGATGAATTGGTAAACACACATGGAGGTGGGCCAAAGCAGTAGTTTATGCTTTACACACCCTGGAGTCAGTTGTTGACTGGAGAAAACAATCCGATGCTAAGCAGAAAATATGGTCTTCTTCAGTGCTTTACATAGCCAATTCTTCAGTATTTCTGCTACTGTATCTCCACTGATAGATGTGTGATAATGAATTCACGCAGTATAAGGAACAAAACAGATAACAAACAGTTCAATTTTTCCAAATGGAAGGCGTATCTACCGATAACACCAATTAACTTGGACACTGGCGAAATACTTCAATAACACATGCTTGGTAAACTTGTTTCATAACAGCGTCGACAGTATGATATGTACGTTGAATGTCAAAACTAATTTCATTTAACAGAAGGTAGACCTTTAGATGTCACCGATATACATAACATATCCTGATACAGATGTTGCATGCCTTAACTGTAGATAAATATCCGCTGTAAGTAAGTGCACATATATAGACTGAATTGTTTACAAAGTATGTATGCAGAACTCACATTATGGCGTTCAGTCTAACTGGTCGATAATTTTAGGTGTTTGTTTTCGGAATTTCGAAGTAGTTAACCCTGTCAATGGTGTTATACAACCTAAAAGTATCTGATGTAGTTTACACTCTCCTATTATGAATACCGTTGTAATTCATGTTTCCTACAGACTTACTTAAATTTTTTGGAGATTCGTATTAATAAATTGAAAGGTTTATATGTGATTCGATTGTTCGAAGTACTTAGTACCAATACATCAAGTGTCAGATATTTTTCATCTTCTCATTATGCTTTCTGCATCCGATTTTATTGACATTTCACGCAGCGACAGTTTGATCCACCTCGTTCTGCTGAACAACTGAATATGGAATATCTGATAAGGCATTTTATTCACCATAACTCCAAATCAAATGAACTTTGTTTCTTTCGTTTAGTTGAGGTTTTATATATACATTTTTCAACTGTAAGTCACACAGTCATTTTTTTCTTAGACCATTTGAAAACATTCGAAAGGTGATGTAGTATATAGAAAACAGTTTGTATATCACATTAGCTTATAGTTTTTGCCGTTTACCTTACTTTACTGAGTTCATAAACCTTTGTGACATCCTGGTTTCTCACATCCATATCCTAATATTGCTGAGGGTTTCATCCTGATGTTATCTGAATAGCTTAAGGGTATGCTTTCGTTCATGTTCAGAGTTTTCAGCTGAGTGAACCTAATTTCAGTGTATCGTTTTGGCCTTTGAGACTGGAAGCAAGCATCGCTTACCTTAAATACTATAATGTCATGATTTATATATGACTCAACGAAGTCATTCCACTGATTCTACTCATTCCAGTGTGGTGAACCTCATTAGTATGTTTGATTGTATTTATCGACAGAAAAGACTACCAAGTGATACTTTTCTCTACACCGTAGTTGTTTGAACTTATAAAATTTTGCAAATTATCTAATATGTGGATATACAAGTACAGCAGAAGATCAAATGTATAGATGACGTCCCTTATACTTTGGAAAACCCTCATCGAATTCAGAGTTTTTTTCAATCAGACAGTGTTAAATCAAGAGCAATTAAAAATCAATATTAATTTAACTATTTCATTTAATAAAGTATGAGTACGAGAGAAGTTCAGTATATGGTGTAAGGTTGACACAATTTAGTGAACATTATTGAAATTCCAACATTATTACCTTTTAAGGTGGTAAGGTTTGAAGTGTAAGTGTATGGCTGATCTGTAAGAAATTATCATTTATCATATTCTCAGCAATTTCATCTGCTTATTGCCTACCGAAACTAGTGAAACATTGTAAAATGTTTGCAGTTAAAAATACTTGAATATTATGACAAGAACAACCAGAGCAGAATATTCACAACTGAGTCAATTCAAGCAACTTGTACATCTCCCTACATCATAAAACACATATCATGTATATGCAAGATTTTCTATATAACTTTATCACGGTGATGAAGAATTATTGGCTGATAGGAAGGGTAATAAGTTCGGACCAATCGAAGACAAAGAATTTCAATAAACTTCCTGAAACAATTTATAGTGTTGAAGTGAAACAGATACCTACTGAAAATCTTGGTACAGAGTCGCGCTAAGTAGTGAAGTAACAGGAGTAAAAAACTGTGGACCATTGAACTGGGACTGCTGAGAAGTCACATACTAAGATGAAGACGCTATTCAGTGCTTCCGGATTTTCAATATTTCTCCAACTAATGTCACTTCGTAGTGAATACTACTTTCAAATAAAATCTCCGTAGACCCCAAGCTAAATGACTCTTTATAGAATGACCCATGGGTACTCCAGAAAGAAAAATAGAAGCTAAGAAAAGATCAAACTAGTAAAAATATTGTTACAAATTCTTCAAGAGAAAACAAAAGGTTGGTACACACACTTGCTAGCGTATTAGGAGTAAAAAGATTTGATAAAAACAAGTTTGAAAATTACAAACAAGACTTACTGGAACTGGTCATCAAGGTGTAAGTAAAGCCTTGACAGAACTGATTTCCCATCGGAGATCCACGCACACGTCATATAGTGCTGTAGTCAGAGGTGTCATAAGCAAGTTAGACAAGCGGCCTTCTGACTGGATGAAATACAGTGATTATTCACTGGATACTAGCTAACTTGATGTTGTCTAATCAGATTATTTTGGAAATTATACATTTCGCATACCGAACTATATGACTCACCTTGGCAGCACAATTTGATTACAATCCACGTAAAACATTTCAAACAATCTGATCACACATTTACTTGTCAAGTCAATATATATTAAACCGAGGAGTGGGAGGATGAATACAACAATTAACACAATAGAGGATTAGAAAAAAGAAAGATGAGAACGCACAGGAAGTTACATAGTTGATGCTGATCTTGGTAGGAAATCAAAGTTTACCAAGGTAGGTGTAGTGTTAGAACAAACTGTTTTTGTACACATATAGGTGGTTGAAATTTGTGTATGGCTATGGTTTCTGCAAATCTCAGAATATGTCCCTGACTGTTACTGGATAAAATTTTGAAAAGTGTTTGAACATTAACTTTGTGACCTGTTTCTATGATATGTTTAGGTATAGATGAAGAGGGTCTTCTCCCACCAGCATTTATCACTGTTTCACACTCCATTTGGTTTTGAAACCATTTAAGTACGTGTTCTTCCACCCTCAACTGCATGTCTCGATTTGGTGATTGGAGGCTAGGCAGTGTGTTCAAACACAAGGATATCCACAAAGCCAGCAACATGGATTCGATTTCACCAGACAACAGGACACTCTACACTGAAAATCAGATCGACTTTATCTCAATGTGAAGAGAGTGGAGACGCAGTCAGACTACTTGACACAAGGTGAAGAAGTGGAGCAGATGTAGGCTCAGACCACTCACTATCTGGTGTAAGGAACCTTCCAAATCAAGTTGAAATCCTTCAATTCAAAGAATTTGGTGATAGACCACAGTGGAAGTTGAATACTCGGAACAGAAACTGGAATGAAGGACGAAACTACAAAGGAAATCTTCACGGTAGCCAGCCATCAAGACGAAACGGGAGATATCGAGCAACGTCCCTGAAGAAACCTGTGTGAATGAGCACTGGAAGTCTTTGAAAGCTATGTGGAAAGAAACATGCATAACCGTATTAGGAAGGAAGGAAGGAAGAAGAAGAATAAGCACGACAAGGAATGGATCTCGACAGACACATGGAAGCTGATAGAGCAGGGAGAGGATGATGGTGACGGTGATGGTGAAACAGAAGATGAACCAGTGCAGTGCAGGGATGAACAACGAAAAGAGGAACTGAACACAACATATAGAACACTACACTGGACAAAGAAGTGAAGAAGAGTGGGTGCGAAGATAAAAGACACTTCTACGACACACTGGCAAGTGAAGCAGAACTGGCTGCATGCAGGTAGCAAGGACATAGACCTGACAACATTGTATCGAATAACCAGGTTACTATATGGGATGGAGGAGATCAACACAGATGAAACCAATAAAAGATGATGGAGGAAATATGACAACCAAAGAAGAGAAACAAAGGAAGCGATGGTCTGACGAATTCGAAAAGCTCTTGAATCGACCACCACGCACAATACGTCCAGATATACCACCTACAGCCCAGCCACAGAACTACAAGTGAACACAAATCCTCTAACAAAAGTGGAAGTTCTGAACGCCATAAAGATACTGAAATGTGGGAAAGCAGCAGGACCAGATGGAGTTCACCCAGAAGCACTGACAGCGGACGCAGAGACAACAGCGGATATGCTGACACCACTATTGCAGAAGGTGTGGAAGGAAGGAAGGAAGGGAAGGTACCTGCCCATTGATTGGGAGAAGGGTTATCTTGTCAAACTTCCGGAGAAGGGAGACCTCAGTGTTTGCAGGAACTGGCGAGGAATCATGCTCCACTCCTGTCCACCCAAAGCAAGCAAAATATCAGGCCGCATCATCTCAGAGAGACTAGAGGATGCACTGGATTCAAAACTACGACCGGAACTGGCTGGCTGGCTGGCGGGCTGGCTGGATTCAGGAAGTACAAACCATGTGCGGACCAAATTGCAACGCTACACTACGCATCATCATAGAACAGAGTATAGAATGGCAGTCAACTCAACTCTAACTCAACTTCATCGACTTTGAAAAGCCCAGCCTTTGGCAGCATCGACCGAGAGGTAATTTGACAGGCAACTGCTTCAAAACTACGGAATACCACAAACATTTATCAATCTCATTCAACAACTATATGAAGAGGCCTTATGCCACGTAATTCATGATGGGAAGCTCAGTGATGCCTTCGAAGTGAAGTGAAGACAGGAAGGAGTAAGACAAGGCTGTCTTCTATTAACCATGATATCTCTGATTGTGGTCGACTAGACTGGATCATGCAGCAAATAGTGAGTGGCGAGAAGAGGGGGATACGCTGGCTGGACAGGGGAAAGCAACCTAGAGGATTTGGATTTCGCCAGTGATGACTTGTGTCTGACGTCGCACAAACTGGAAGATCTGCTGGCAAAATCCAACAAGTTGACAGAAGAGAGGGGGCAGCGAAGGAAGACGGGACTTCAAGTGAACGTAGAGAAGACAGAGATGGAGGTGATGAAGATACCCAACCAACCAACCAACCAACCAACCAACCAACCAACCAACCAACCAACCAACCAACCAACCAACCAACCAACCAACCAACCAACCAACCAACCAACCAACCAACCAACCAACCAACCAACCAACCAACCAACCAACCAACCAACCAACAACACCAACAACAACAATAGAAAGCTGCGATCACCATGAACGGGAGAAACTTAAAGGAAGTAGCCTCTCTCACCTATCTAGGCAGCATCGTTTCAACTACAGGTGATGGCGGCACAGACGAGGATGTCAAAATCAGAATTGGAAAGATAGCAAGACAGGCGTTCATTAATGAATCTGAAGTCAGTGTGGAGATGTTCTGCACACAGCCAGCATAAAGCGTGAACAAGATCTGGATTTTCAACACCAATGTCAGTCGAGTCAGTGCCCCTGTATGGTTCAGAAACTTGGCGGCGTGTCACGGAAAGCATTTCCAACAAACTACAGACATTCATCAACAGCTGCTGCCTATGCTGGCTCGTTACTGAACATCGGTCGGATAGCTAGAATAATAAGAATAATCAGCAAGGAACTCTGTCTGGTGACGACCCAACCAAGAAGCTATCGCTGAACAAATATGCAGAAAATTGAATTGGAGATGGATTGGACATACACTGAGAAGAGCATTTGGGGACATCACGTGTCAGGCCCTCGAGTGGAATTCAGATGGGAAGTGAGGAGTTGGGTGTCTGAGGTGAGGGTGACATGGAGGAGATCATGTGAGGAGGAAATGAGAGTTTGTGGGCAGTGGTGGTGTTAGGTCGAAAAGACTGCAGAGGAGAGAGTGTAATGGAGACGTGTTATTGAAGTGGTATGTTCCATTAGGAACTCAAAGGAAAAATAATAATAATGATAATGATTAGTACATGGTTAGACTTCGAGAAGTAATGTATTTTTGGTCAGCTTCTGGATGGGACGTCTGAGTTTTTTTTATGAGGAATTTCTAAGATGTATGTGAGAGACATCCACTGTTCTATTTAAGCAGACTATTTATGGATGAAGTTTCTTTGATTCATTCCATTTTATATACACTGAGTCCACTTTTCTTATGACTTTAAGCTTTTTATGTTTGAAGCTAACACTAATAAGCGATGGTGGACAGTTTAGATATGAGGTTCAAATATCCGAATAAAGCTGTCTGATTATGGGAATAGGAAGACTACAATTGGAGCAACGAAGAATCGTTTTTGACAAATTCATTCTAATGTTGTTACATTCTGGAACATATTAGAAAAGGCAGAACGTTCAAAAGTGACTTATGGTCAAAAGTAAAAAGCAATGCAAATTGTTGTCCTAGATCTGGTCTTCAGTGACGCCATGTCTAACAATATGAAGAGGAACTTTTGAACGTTTTGGCCATTTCGCTTACTAGGGAAGTCATATCAACATCGGTGGGTTAATCGTCGAAAAATCTATGCATGCATACAAACGGTGAAACTGACTTTTGTCAACTTACGTCATTTATTGCGTACCAGTGGTAGACGATTGTTCATTAAGGGTCAATTTTACTACGCTGCAGTTCATTATGTTCTACTACGCAGCTGTGCAATACGGTCATAATAAGTAGAGGACATGAGAAGGTTTCAGGTGTTCAACCAACGTTGTCTTGATACGAAAGGTTGTGCCGTGGTGTCACCACTTTAGTAATGTAGAAGTCAGATGGAGGTTTTGATAAGGACAGGAAAATCAGTTAACAAGTTTGTAAACTTCCATCGACCTACGTGACTGGCTGGGATCGGTTCAGACTGGAAGAAGGTTACAGGCTACCAGACTAAAAGAGGCCATCAGCTGATAAAGTATTTGACTGTTGGTCTGGATCGTGTAGGGAAATGTAAACTTCATGAAATTGGTGACCTCAGACTCTAAGTGGTATGGCTCACAATCAATGTTAGTGACACAGATGTATCCAAACATAACTTTCCTCTTAACTGTAGTATCGAATTTCATTTGTTTCATTTCTCCTTGTCCTCTTTTTATGATTTTCTACCATTTTAACTTCCTTCTTCTTTACTTCGTCCTTAATCTCAGTAGATTATCGCTTGATGTACGGATATGAGAAGTGGCAACTTAAATCATTACGCAGTAGTGCCAGTTCCTATATTGTTTGACTGACTGGCTGACATTTCAAGGGAATTTCGGCCTCTCAATTTACATGATAACATGCAGTTAAGAATGCTGTTTATTGTATTAAAGATTACTCTAAAGACTGTTTTATCTTCTATTCAGTAGTTTATTAAACCTTCAGAAAATTCTGTTTGTGTCACTAAAGCTTCATCAATTTTAGCATACGAAAAGGACACACTTAAATCGTTTAAAAACCTGATCATTCCATCTCCATTTTCAAGTTTCAGCCGGCCCTTCCTTCTTGTTTGCACAATGCCTACTACTGTTGATTTCTAACATCTGTTTGTTATGCATACACGCTTTTGTAAGTAAAATTTTAGAAGGTCACCTTCTTTCACCAACATTTCTTTTTCTTTACACATGAATAAAAGTTGATTTACAATTTGATGAATAGTGAATTTATCAGAATACAATTTGTCGTTTTTTATTACTGAAAACTTACATTTATTCTGATGTTGAGTCTCGATACAGAATAAAAACAAGCTTGGTAAAAAAGTAAGCACTTCGTCTGAATTTTTGTAAGTTTTCATGCTGCCTAGAAATATGAGCTAGTGTATGTATCGTGATTCAATTCATTAAAATACAAATTTACGCTTTTTTGTCTTGAAAACAGAACAGTAAAAATAATACTCAGGAAAATGCGTGTAATCTTCATCGATAAGATGAATTATTCAGTTAACTAGCGCCTATGAAAGTTGAAATTTTCACACTGAAAGTGAAACAACTTGAAGGTAAGTCAAGGAAGAAATAAAGTGAAATTTCTACATAAATTTGTACAGAATATGTAAAAGTGTTTAAAGAGACTTTATAATAGTATTCTTCATAAGATCAGGAAATGGAGTTTAATGTGCCTATTACCAGTTGAAGCTCAAATGATTTGTACATAATCCATACATAAGATATCAATTACGACTATAGGCAGTCATGGATCACTGCATCAATCACCTGAATCTGCAGTAGTTTAATCACTCAACAAGCGAAACTTAAAACTCACATGTGAAGTGGGTGATTCCAGCAACAATTTGAATCTGATTGGTTATCATGACAACAAGCTTCTCATAATTATCTATGGCATTCCACTCGATTTGCTATAAGTAAATGTTTCTCAAACAAGGTCTCATCAGATGATTCAAAAATGAAATGTATTAGTAAAATCTTATTGAGGTAGGAAAATAAGTTTCTAATATTTCGTGACCTCATGGAATCCACTTCTTCATTTCCTCACACCTTCATTCTCATTCACATATGCAGAAACATTCACATCTTCACCTTGAACCCATGAACTAATAACAGGTAACGATAATATTTATTCCCATATTATTATTATTATTATCATGTATCAACAATGTGATGTGATTTGTTTCCATTTACTACTTAGAGATGCGATAATTTGTACAAGTTTTATTTTCTGAACAAGTGGCTTCCACTAGATCGCGAAACATCAGAAATTTATTTTTTTACTTCACTGTAACTTTACAGACTTATTTCCTTTATAATCCATTTATCAAATGGTCAATTTATTCAAACATGTCGAGTCAAATTTTGATTCTGAAGTTTATAAGATGATTATGTATGGCACTGTAGTACTTGACTTTTGACTAGTCTATCACCGATTCTTGACCTTTGTCCACTGAGGTTTCTGTAACTATACAGTGTCACTAGCACTTACATCTTAAGTACGGTTTACATCTTAGTATACAAACAGTCATAGTCTCTAAGTCACTTTTGTATTCGTCATTATATAGGAATGTTTATTTATTGTTGGCACGTATATAAGTTAACGGTGCATCTTATATACAGCTTGTTAGGATTCAGCTTTCTTCTTAGTCTGATTTGTTCTCGAGTTTCGTTGCACATGGAAATGTTGACTACAGTAAAAGTCGAACAAGTTTTTCATTTGGAGTGAATACGAGATACAACGTTTGTTGCTTTCTACAGGTGAATATGGAATACCACTTTATAGGATTTTAGTCAAGAACGGCATCGGCAAAATATTCATTCCCACCCTTCTTGTAATCATTGGAAGCAACTAACTAAGAATGCTTTCTATGAGTGGATGAATCTAGGAAGTATTTTATTTTGTAAGCGCATGGCTATGTAACCAAGACTACGACCATCGTCTGCTTTTGTATGGGTTAAAAATAAACGAAAAATTATATCCTTTGAAGAAAATTAACCAATATATGATAATGATGATAAAAATAAAAGGGATGATGATATAGGTATTTGTGATTACGATAAAAGTTGAAGTGTGAATGACAATCATTCCACCTATTGCGTAATCTACCTAGTGAATTCATTGAAAACAGTTACTTCAACTGATTTTTAACACCTGTAAACCATTCTGCATTTATGTGGAAGGTAAAGTTCCTCGTCTGGCCGCCTCTGTATACATCTAACAGTTGATCTGCTCTTAAGGAGCAAAGTGTATCTACCGTGGCCACAGAATGCTTTCTACATACATACTAGAAAATGTTCCAACTTGGTTTTATAGAGATGAAAGAAAGTCTGTTAGAAGTTCTATTCTGGAACATTTGATGGATTTCCATCACTCAAATTCACCGAAACCTGCCACGTTGTTTCTTTGGCAACCCCTTAAAACAGAGAAGGGCTTAGCTATTCATCAACTAAAACCTGATGTATGTGTACAGTCACTATTTATACCATGACCATGACACTTTCCCACCCCATTAGTTTCTCTCCCCCCTTTTGATAAATTAACCTTTATACCCTTCCTTTATTACTATTATTGTTACTTAATTACCTTCACTATAATTAGTTTCCAGTGTTATTTCACTCAGTTGTCATAATCTTTCGGGAAACACTTATTTCATTTTAACCAGTTTGTCCGATCCTATGGTGATTAACCATTTTCATCAGTCTTTCACTTTTTTCTTAGTTATACGCGTCCTAAGAACCATTCTAAATAGTATGTAATCCACGTTGTTATCATCCAAACGTAATCGCCATAATAAAATTTGATGATGTCGAAGACTATTTTTTCGGTTGACAGTAAACCACCTAAACTAATGAAACACACCTTTACTAGGGATTATCAATTTAAGTATGTGCAAAAGTGAAATCAGACGAGAGTTTATTCAAATGGTGACTGCCTACATTGTGATTTACTGTCATTTCCAAATACGTTGGTAACATAGTGGTCTTCTTTCTGCCTTAAGAGCAAGTGACACTGAGAGTGACGCCTAGACTGAAACCAAGGATGACCTAACCTCAGAAAGCAAAAGCACTACTTATATAACAGCATCCCGAGCTTCAAAGGTTAATCTTTATCAAACAATGATTAGATCCTAAAAGGCTTTCTGGAATAAAATCTTTTGATCAATAAATAATACAACCATACAAAAGGGAAGCCTGTAGCTGGATATATTCTATAATACATGGATTCATCACTTAGCCCGTGCCGCGAGTGGTCACGTTGGTCAAATTGTGTCAGAAGCTTGTAGTCAGTGAAAATTTTGAATAGATCTCATCACATATCGTGATTTCAGCGGAGTGATTTGATTCCACTTGGCTTATATCTATGCTCAGACTGTGAACACAGATTATCTTAGTGAAGTTTAACATGCTGAACTGTATCAGAAATGCTCTCTTCTCAAGGAAGAATGACAATTTGTTGATGTTGATAATCTGTAGAGAAGCTGATTATATAAATATCATTTTATACTTAGACATTTTTATCTGGAAATCATCTACCTTTTCATAACAGGAAGCCTTGAACGCGGATGAAGTAGTTGCTAAACACTTTGACACTTCCAACTTTAAATGTTAGTCTGTAGGAGAACTAATCACGTGTTAATTAAACTAATTTGTGAAGTTACTACTCAACTGTTGTTACTTGTGTGATATACGTAGTGGCTGACTGAAAGATTTCAAAGTTGCAGTATGAGCCTTACTAGGGACGTTCAAAAATACCAGAATAGCTGAACAAGAGATGAAGCCTTAAGACATTTAGCCAGTTCTGAAGACAAAGAGAGCCACTATTTGTCAAACTGGAAAGCACTAACAAAACTATAACCACCATGATTTAGTGACGACTGTCGATTTTTGCATCATGTTTGGTGACAGAGTTCTAGTACCAGCAGCAGCAGCTTCAAAATGGCCACTCATACATCATGAGAATGAAGTCATTGGCAAGTAGTTATGTTTATTGATTAGGTTACCAAACATGCAACCCACAGTTACTTCACTTGTGAACCAGTTTAAAGGAAACCAACAACACAACATATTCATTGCCAGCGAAGAAAATACCATGCTAAAGACGACACCAGCGGTCACTACTAAAAATTAATGAGATCCGTTTTTCTGTTTTGGCTCTCTACAGTCCATCACGATGGAAAATGGAATAGAGCTTAACTTCGTGGCTTCCGCAAATTTTGTAGACAAAATATGTCCACCGTCTTATCGTTGTAACTGAATGGTCAACCTAAGAAACCTTTAGAAGGATTTAAATATGGTTTTTAAAAATGTGAAAGGGTTGATAGATGCTACTATTAACAATTTTTTAGCTACTTAATGAACTACAACAAATTTTAATTCATCTGATGAAAAGCTTTTAGTAGGCGACATGTCTGACTGTAAAATGAGGATTGTTTTAATTTCAGTGCCATGTACATTTGGATTCAGAGAGAGTTAAATGTGAAATAAATCTGAGCTTTCTCCAGAGGTGAAAAAGCTATGATGAGAACATACCACGATAGAAATAATTATTGAGAAACTGAAGCTAATAAATGGAAGCTGGGAACAGTATAAAGTGCAAGTGAGGTACAACTTAGTTCAATAGTTTGGAGAAAAAAGATGTTAAAATAAGAACGAAACTTTATAAGGATATCAAACAAATTATTTTTATTGAGTGCTCTTGGAAATGACAGTAGACATTCAAGCAAGAAGAGGATACTGAAGGCTGCTTTCCCCCCACCCTAAAGCCGCAGGGCTGATTGGATCGTGAAAGGCTTCAACGAAATCCAGATCCAACAAAACGATCCTCCTACCTGATTGTGACTTTTTTGGAAAGGTGTTTGGGTATGTGGTGTTACTGCATATATCCTTCAAAGAGACTTAGAATCCCTGAAACCACACTCTGAAGCTTCGAGAAAGGTTTGATGGTTATATCTATGAATATCACATCGAATAAAACAAAACGTTCACTAGAAAATACTTCTGCGAATAAACATTACATCGGACGGAGTCATGGGCCTCTTCGTATATGTATGCAGTAACATCAACTAGTAGTGAGGCGTTATGACACCTTCGCTCATGTCAATGCATAGGGACAAATGTGAACATGCATTCGACTGAGAAAACATGAAATCCTGGACACACGAAATGAAAAAAATGCCAGAGAATTTTTAAAGGTTTGTCACACAGCTCACTTAGCAATCAACAGATATATTGAAACTCATCCAATCTATCAATGAATAGGAAACGGCAAGTTAGTCAAATTTCTCGTCAGTAGGACAACCAGTCGAAATAAGTATGGAGAGAATGACAAGACTTTGGTAGAAACAACCATTCACACATAATGCCTTCAGGACAACCAACTGTGGAGAAAACTTTATAGGTCACACCATCAAAAAAGCATATCTAGAGCCTCGAAAGAACTGTTATACCTTCAGTGAGAGGATCTTTTATATCAATCAACTATACACATCTTATGTGAAGGTGTACATAAGCAGACTAGACAAATCAACTTGACATTCTGCTCGTTTATTCGTGGTTTTGCAAAGTACTTGCGTATTTTAATTCCTTTTCCTAATTTTACGAGTTGTAGAATACAATGAACCTAGCGATGTCAAACTCTGTTGGGTATCAGTAAATAGAAAGCGCTGTTTTAGCTAGGCTTGGTGCATTTCAGAACTAATTAGTGAGATATATATGTCAATGTGACGAAACAGGAGTTCACTGAGTTATTTGAAGTGGTGCTATTACGTACCAAGCTAAAAGACTTTGTGACTAATCAACTTTCTTCACTACAGACCAACTGAAAGCTTATAAAAAATTTAGTGTTATCAGAATGGGCTCTGAAAATAATGATGTGGCAGTTATTGGGCATTTGACTGTTTCTTAGAAAAAGCAATCGTCGAGTTCAGAAGATTACAATTATAGTAATAAACTTGTAAATCAGGAGTTTGTCCAGCAGATCTTATGATGTGTTTGTCGTACACAAGATTTCCTAATTGGAAGCACTTTATGGATCTGGAAATCAAGATACTATCTTCAACAGGTTTTCAGCCGGGAAAACGAGACAGATAACCTTCTTATCTTTAATAATCGGGTGTCATTTTTTTCTCCTGATTTACAATGTGAAAGTGAGTGAACTGTTACTTACCCTGGAGAGCAATACACGTGTATAAAGTTCTGTTTAAGGGAATATTCACTTAAATGATAATAGAAGTATTGCTTACTTGTGAAATGCATCACTTTAGTTATGCTTTCTTATTGTTGCATATGGACGACTGCAAATGAATATTCAATCGGACATCACATCCATGATCTCATCGGATATGTAAACGTCCTGAGTTGATTCACTAGTGGGGTCGTGTGTGTACACTGCCGAAGAGTCCCATAATGGAACGAAATAGCTGACCAGTTTTCCCAGATTTCTAGTGGTTCTCCAACCGATAGCAGTCCATGGTGAATGCTATCTCAAAATAAATCAACCTCCGGAAACCTCAAGCTAAAATACTCACCATTGTTTATAATAATGAAGAAATAAGTTTTGACCAGTAAACTTGTTTTTAAGAAGTGTCTTTAAGTGTATTATGGATAAAAAGGTTTCGTAAGAAATTTCAAACGAGATGATGTCTGTTTGATTTGTACCTTTTTGTTACGAAAATAGTAATAATAACGATAATAGTGACAGTCGCTTTATTTCAAACAATATATATATGACAGTATAGAATTTCCAGCATGTAACTTTTCGACAAATTCACTCCCAGAACAATACTTTCAGACGAAGTGATTATTGTATCTGAATGACGTTAATAATAACAATATTCAAGTCAATAATGTGAAACAACCAGCTGTTTTTGGTTTAGCATACAATCAGTCATGAAGAATCAACACAAATGCAAGCGTAATTTTGGTGGTGGTGGTTCATTCAGACGGCACAAAGATCTGCAACTCAAGATAAACATCTGAAGGATAGAAATACGATGTGCTTTTGTGTGCTAAAAAGTTCACTTCTACGTAACAAAACATTTTCTTTCTACTTTGTTAGTGACCCGAGAAACGGAGAGTTGAAAACAATTTAAAAATGTACAACGGTGCATAATGCGTTCGAAGGACATATACAAATGTTTAAAACAAATTGGAAGAAAAGAATATGATCAAAAATTGTTCAGTGGATAACTTTAGTAGCTCAAGAGTCAAGCAGACCGCTGTCGGGTAAGTCTAACCAAAAACGTTAGTCACCTTTATTTATTCGAACAGTGAAGTTGTGATTAAATGACTTATTTAGCTGTATTCAGGCTTCATTCCGATAAATTGTTATTCACTTGTTACCCCAAGGAAAATAAAACTGTAGTTATTGAGTGGAACCAGGTCATTTTAATGAATATCTATAAATTAATGCGACGTATGAGTTCTTCTCAATGTATTTATTTATTCATCTCATTTAGTGTTTATTGAACGACATTTGGTAAACAATTTATTATATGTAAAGAAGAGGATAACGGAACAAAATGTTTGGAATGTACACGCATCTGTAATTGAATTTACTTGAGTAATATGATTGTCAATAAATTTCACCGATTACACGAACTGGGTTTGTTTTATTTAGATGCTGTAACGCATGTATGTTTGTTGTTAAGCTTATCTTCTTACAGAAATCAGCTGATGCTTCCATTCATCTCAGATAAGTGATATATGTAAGCATTAAAAAAAAATGATATTTTATGTTTTGTTTTGGAACAATAGTGACGAAGAGGGGAAATGTGATGCAGGAAGTGTGTTGTTATACACTTTCCTTGCTAATAGTGACTGTGTTTCTGGGTGTAGATTTCTGCTATCAATGTTACCACTTAGATTTTATCAGTATTAGAATAGAATATTGAAAAATTTATTATTGATAGACAGTGGCAAGCACTGGAATCTAGGGATAACGTTTCACCCGATTTGGGGCACATCATCTGGATGTACGTGCATCCCAGTGATACTGTCCTCAGTACCAGAGAGCAGAGACACTTATCTGACCAGCCCAAAATACGACGAAATGCACTTCCTGGATTCCCCCGGTAGGCACTATCCATTAGTAATATATAATTCGAAAAATACAGGGAATATCGAGGCGTCCGCACAGGAGCCCATATACCAACAGGGGTCAACCAATCAACGACGGAGATGCACAAGCGACATCATCAAAGATCGGAATGTTTATCCCAAATAAATTAGTTTCTTCTATTTTTCAGTGGAAATCCAGAGGGAAATCTTAAAAGATTTAACATTCTGGAATCTCCACTCTGTCGTTTTTCGTAAACCTAGTGAAGCTTAAATGATTATGTAAAAATTTTCGATGGTCGCCAAAACATTCGGTTAGATGAAAGTGAGACAGTTTCTTATATTGCTAGACGTCTGAAACCAATGTGAGAAACCCCGAACCTTGGTTTTATGTCTGTTGTCACTCTTGAGTAGGGTATATCTGCGGCCATGAAGAAACTCGTATTCCCTCAAGTACCAAAACCTGTATCATTTAGTGCTAAATTGAAGAAGTTTACCACTAAGGTATTCAAGTCACAACTCATCTCCAGTGAAACTGGACTGTGTGCACAAATTGCTCAACAGTGGGTGATTGCATAACTGACAGTTTACTAGCGACAAGCGCTAATCAAAGCCTGACAATCGAGTTTTTAATGTGGCCAGTAGGCTAAGGCTGTGACACTCTATGAAATGTCTTTTGGTGTTACACGTAGGAAGTCAACTGACAAGAAACCCTTCTCGACCCAGGTTTAATGCTTGTTGGCACCGTATGTGGATGGCATGCTGCACATCCTACCTGCTTCCTTATCAGTACTGGATTGTAGGATTAAGTAGTTTATCACTTATATCTCAGTAGGTGCTGATTTACGTCGTCTCTGGTTCTGACTAGCGAAATATCTCACTACTTATCAGAGGACGAGTATACTGCGTTGCATTTCGTTCTTTCTTTTTATATGGCTTAGAGACATGGCCGTTGAAAGTAGAAGGCACACGGCACTTACAGGTTTTCGATCGCAGGTGTCTTTGCAATTGGTGAAATCAGCGTGTGAGCAGTGCTGAGGTCAGCCGAAAAGTACTAGGCAAGACTCACAAGTCTATTGATGATGTTGTGAACCTTCTGCTCTGCTAGGGGAAGTTGGATTAGGCTAGAAGAGGGTTCAAGGTGGCCAGACTAAGAAGGGACACCAGTCAATGAAGCCTTTGACTGTTAGTCTGAGTCGTGAGTGGAGATTTAGAATGCCTGGTTGGGGTCCCTGATGCAACAGAAACCAGGGGTTGAGGACTCTTGGTAAGATGACTGAAAAACACTTACATTAGTGCAGATGTATCCACTCTTTGACGTCTTCTGAAGTCTGAATATTTGAACTAATCTTCATCTTCAAATCGGTTATTCTGTCTCACAACTTTGTTTACTTTTATGTCAAACTTAATCTATCCACCCGCTCTTTATGTATTATTGTGAATTGTGGCAACTGGAAAGGATGTACTTGTGTAAGAGGTTCTAAGTTGATTTTTCTGTCTATCTTTCAATGGGTGTGTAATAGGGTTTCCACCTTGTCAGTTGGTTCCCATATTACACTTACTGAAATGCAGACTGAAATAAATTTGGTCTGCGCATTATGTTGACGTGATAAATAATAGCGTATTCATGTAATAACGGAACTAAGAAGTTAAGATAAGAACTCAGGCAACCACTACTGTCTGACCGTATCGCTTCATATGTTTCGAAAGATATTCTACCAAGACTAACATTATCACATTATTGTATACTTCAGCTCTAGAGGTTCAAATTATTTCCTTATTCAAACCGTAACGACTCGTGACTGTGTGATAACTGCATATTATGTGAGATCTATAACTGTGCTTCATTCAAATTGCTGTAGGCATGAGTTAATTCATTTGTTGAACTACGTTACATTGTGACCATGACGTTGAGTTGTGTATATATTTAACTCGAATGATATAGGTATACTAAATAAGCATCAGATTTTGTGTTCCGTTGTACAAGATTACGGAGTTGGACACAAGTTGTATGACTAATCACATGGCTGCGCATTGCATAAATACAAGATGTGGCGAGTATATGCGAGGTCAGTGGTAAACAACGTTAGCGTTAGAGGTAAACTAGTTAGATTCACATGATTTAGAAAACTACCAATAGACAGACAAGAATATGACATGCTAAAACTTCTAATGGACCACTGAATCACCTACTCCACCAAACGATGCATCAACGCTAACAAGTTTTGATCAGAAAAAACAACAATGTAAAGTTCATCCACGTGTTTAGTAGAATTTTATTTAGTTCATCATTTTCAGATAAACAACGCAAACTGCACTGTTTCCACTTTTTTCAGGTGATTTATGCTGAAAATAATTTCATTCGTTAATCATCTTCACAATGCAGTCAAAAAAGTGATTTTAAAAGATTATTCTTGTCTGTCATTTAAACCGATCTGTAACTAACACAGAATTTAGTACTGAGTTGGTCGGAGGACATCAGTGCATCACGATGTTTGACCTAGTTTTCGTGTTTTTAGCAGTCGTCAAAAAAGTGTGTCTGAAACCTTGAAGGAACTAATGTCCCTTGTGGGATTCAAACCTGACACTCAGAGTTACATTTACAGACCCTACCGCTCATCCAATCAGGTCGTGGGTACATTCCAAACAGCTCGGTGGTGTGACCTCTGACTGAAACACTCGGTGACGTGGGCTTGAACTTTTGAGTAGACATCAGCTCCCTACAGGTTGCAGACATGCCTTAATGGTGAATATAAACAAGCACAATAACGAGGTCCATGACTTCCCATCGATGGTCTTCAGCCATCTGACATCAGTCAAAGTGTACTAAGATGCCCAGGTGTTTGCTTCCATGATCATATCAAGAAACTATCGATTGATTTCGGTCAGAACTGATGATTTAAAAAGATGAAATTAATTTCTCTCCAGTAGTCAACCAACTTAAAGGTTTTAGTGACTGAGTACTGACCGTATTCAAGTCTCTTCTTCTCAGTCGTATTTAAACTCTGTGGGGATAAATAACTAACGTAGACGGCGATATGGTTTCGGATAAGTGTTCCGTTGTTGATTCACTAAAACAATTTGGAATTATTATAAACTATAATACAGCTTCCATGTTGGTTGTCTGTGTTGCATAACCGGCCTTTTATTCACCATCTATTAATCTTCATCTTCAGTGTTAGATAGTATTGGATGAATATCCCACTGATGACGCTATAATGAATGTGTGCATGTAGGCATGTACAAATAATATTGTCCTCATATTTGAGGTATGCAGTCCTTGTTTTTTCTAAAACTATTACTTGTTTCTAGTTGGTATTCATCACGGACCGGGAGCTCTGGACAACTCTCTCTCATCATTACCAGACATCTCTGTAGTATGCACCCATAACCCCGCCAAGGATCACATCCAGGCCGTGCCCGCAGATTTTGTGGTAAGCCCGTTACCATTGAGTCACTGGGTTGCAATCCAACGAGTCACACTTTCCCACTTCTGTAGATTCATGACGGTGTGATTTTCACGTGATGTCATCGTTCAGTACTTGCTTTCACGTTCGACTTGGTTTGCTCTACTGGTCATAACTTCTCATTAGAACTTGGGCAATCTCAAACTCAAAGCAAGTCAATAATTCATTTTGGGGATTTGTTATTGATTTTAAGTTGGTGTTACGTATTAAGTAAAAAAGTAAATTAAAGACCCGATTAATCCCTTGAAGAATATGCTTTTCTCTGCTTCTGCATCTGCGTCTTTGTTTACACATATTTGAAATGGTCTCACTTTTTTCTTCTGTTCCTAATGGGAAATGTGATACATTATTTGCTGTCTGGGCAGGAAATGTAATATTGTCAGAAATATGTTTAGTTGATGTGTTTCAGTTCTTTCCTTTCCGACTGTACCACCAGAGATTTAGCGACTTTTAGTCTGTATGATATATATTCCTGTCAACTGACTTCTGTCATCCAACATTAAAAATATAACACACTACAATTTGGTGTCACTTAACTTACCAGACGCATTGAAAACTGAATCAATCAGTGCTAAGCACTCCTGACTGGACAGCTATAACGGTTACTTCCTGGTGACAGACTTGTGGATGTAGTCCAGACCTACAATAATTCACACATGGTCTGAACAGCTTAGTGTTAACACCTCGGAAGTCATTGCTGAGTGACAAGGCTTTCTGTTGACTGACTTCTACTATTTATCACCAAAAATACAGTGGGAATAATTTCCTAATTCGTTGCTTCACTTATAATGTAAATTCTCAAAGAAACAGTTTCCTGGAAGTTGATCAGATGAACACAGAACCTTCTTTACTATTCTTTTATTTTTTTGCAGCATGACAGCCTAATGGCAAACATTTTATTTCCATTCAAGAAAGAACGTCGTAGGCCACCGTTACTGACCAAAGTTTTCTAACCAGTGAGTACACCGTATACTTTAAGTGTAGTGAAATATTCGCTGCAGTATGTTTGATATTGGACGAATAATGAGTGATTAACCCAGTGGATGCCTAGACTTTTCCACTGCTGGTTGCCATTATCAGCATGATGGCTTTGCTGTTGCTGTCGCATATATTTCTTAGCAGGTTTTACAGTTAGGAACGTTTTCCTGGGACTTGATTCCAGACGTCTAACGCAAAATGGAAGTAACAGCCAAATGTTTACATCAATATGATGCTTAAAGTAAAATAGCTGTAATACGTATGATAAATTATATTGTCTTTTGTCATTCCATGGATTGTTTCAAGATCACATTCATGGAAATGTCAATTGTCTGTGCCTGTTATTTAGCCAATAGGTTTCTTATCATTATCATTATTGTGATGTAGAATAAACATATGGACTATTTCCATTAGGTAGAAGAACAAGCAAGAACAATGAAAAATATGGCCAAATTAATTTAATTCTGCAGTAACTACCTTACAGTATTTGATGTTTTTGTCTTCTTATCAATTTTTCCGCCTATAGTCGATAAATTGCGGAGACGTACTCTAACAAGTGTTTATAAACGTAAACAAATTGTGCTTATATTTGTCCTTATCTATATTTTGATGGTTAATATTTCTACTGTGAATATAACATGTGAACCATACAGGTTTAAGACTAAAAATTTTAGAAAAGTCATTTTATATGAGACTGGTGTCTCTGAAAGAGGAGTTTATTGGTAGAATTTAACTTCAGAGAGGATAAACCACATTCATATATGCACTGACCAATCATAATCGAGAATATGCAGAACAAAGTAATTATTAAGATAGATGACACTTTATTTGCAATTTATAAGTCTGTTTTACTTCAGAAATAAAGATATCTACATGTGAAATAGCTTCATCATATTTGAAATCATGTCGTTATCTGCATTGCTATTAATCCAATTTAGACGATATCATATAAGTGGTATTGAGGAAATTCCCACCTCGTGATCCTGTTAAAGGTCTTAACAACTTTCTGAGACAACTCCACATATTTCAAAGGTGTCTGTGTCCACCCCAGTTGTCTGATCAACGAAGTACTTCTTGTGAACAATAACTTGGTGATAGTAACGCGTTTCAGGTAGAGGCATATATGACTTCCAAACATCTGTGTATATTGTGGTACCCAGTGCCACGCACTTTTGAATAACTGCTAGGATCGATTTTTTTGATCAGTTCTTTATTCATTGAAGATATCCTTTCTTCATATTCCAGTCGTATATAACACGAATCTGTGGTTTGCCAAAGCATATGCATGTACACACACATGAAGTTAAGTATAACTTGCACAGTTTTTTCGCAGTCATCTTCCTAGGTTGTATTTAATGTTCTAAACGAGATATTCATTTATTTCCGCCACATTACCTACTCCGCTGAACTTCGCGTACAATCTATAGCGCATTCTTCATTTTAACTCATTGAATGTTTATGCAGCATAAACAGCACGGTAAACGGACGTAAATGATTCTATTAATAAATTAACTCCAACCCAATTGGTCGTCTTCAAGGTTTCCTATCGTTAAAGTTTAATTCTACCGTTTATCTTTTACACTGATAAAGTGTTGACAAAAGAAAATTCTAAAAAGAGATCACCCAGTTCATCTTAAGTTACTATTATTTTTCTGTATAGAAATATCATGACAGTCTCTTATGTATGTAAGTGAAAAAAATGACTTTGACATTAATTTGCTTGTGATTATTATTGGTGTATGACTCAGTCAGCTTATGTACACAAAATTTGTGACACACAGACATTAGTTACATGAAATATAATTTTGTTTTCTTTTTCTTAGTCAATGAGTTAGTAATATATAGTAAATAAAATTTTAATGACAAGTATACATAAAATAGTAAGCTTTTTATATTGGTACTATTTCGAACAAAATTACTGCCTGCGATCACATCAATAGCTGGACTTTCTTCTTTCTAAATATTACCAACGTGTGAAAAACTTATCTTTGTTAGTGAACTTGTCATTAAAAAATTATACTGGATGATGATTGAAGATGAAGTGAAAGTTTAGGCCACGGCAAGACTAGAACCAGCGACCTGCAGGTTACCGGCTCGGAACTCTACCAACTGAGCTACTTATCTATAATATATCACCCCATTACACAATACGAAAGCTTTCCACTGTTTTATTTAAAATAATAAGTTCAGTTGAACCGACTGAGGTGGTTTAAACGTGTGCTACAAATCTCAAGCCTTTATCCTCCTCAGTGCCTTATGATCACGGGAATAGAAAAAGGATGAAAAAACTAGAAAACAAGAAGTACTAACAAATTAGAAAATTACTGCTTGTTGGAGAGACGTTTAAGCTGCTAATATGTACTTCTTGTGTTATTACGAACCATTTTCTTGACGTCTTGGCAACATACCTTGAGAGTTTATTCTTTATTTCCGCTCTGCTTTTTAAACTCTGACTGATTTTCACTTGGTCGTTCTCTGCTGTATCTTGTTCAAGTTATATATAATATAAGTTTGAAACTCTTTTTTTGTACTGCAACAAATACAAAGAAAATAAACGCGTTTAAACTAGTACAGAAGATTCGTAATTAAGAGGGAGGATGATGACTCGTGTTTCAGTGGATAGATATGGAAACAAACCGAAGAGACAACCATGGGCACATCAAGATGTGAACTGGTCTGTGATGCAGCGATATGGAGGTTAAAATCAATATTTATTCCAACAAAATAGCCCCAAATGTGGATTTCTTATTTTGATAACATCTTTGTAATCGAGAAAATAAGTCAGTTTCACTACGCGTTAACCAAACCTCTGAGGGTAGTAAATTCATAAAAGAGGAAGATAACGGAATCGTGTTCCTAGTTGTCCTTATCAGTAGAACATACACGGAATCATATAAACTGAAGTATAAAGGAAATGAAGCAAACAAACCAGATTTTGAAATACAACAACATTAACCAAAAGTGTTATTAGAACAGTTGTGTGAAAGCAATATTCACACTCGCTAAAACTCACTGTAATACTCAACAACTATGGAAATCAGTATAAAACCACAGCTATCCAATCGACCTCATCAAGAAATACCTATCGAAAGAACAAAGTTCAGAACAGTCATCTAAACCCACAAAACGAAACCGTTTATATCTAAGATGTCTAAGAGACTGCTAACCGGATGCTCTGTTCACTAACTATCAGAGTGGCATACACACGAACCAAATCCTTGTAGAATGTCTTGTACAAGCCAAAGGATTCACTATTTAAAGAGGACAAGATGGATACAACCTACAAAATTGGTTACAGAGACTTGTAACACCATTCTGGTGGTCAGTCTAGTCAACCATTAGCCCAAAGAATCAATAAACATCACTAATCAGTCAAACTAAACGATATATATACATATGTCACCACTGATATCAACGCTTGTAGAATAGGGTAATCACAATTTCGGTTGGGACGATGTGGAAATAAAACAAAAAGCAAATCCAAAAGCTGCATGACAGTTCCTGGACATATGGTTCTACAATCGAATTGCTATCATAAGTCATGTTGACACCGACCCAATATACAGACTATTAAGAAGACATCAACCAAGTGGAAAACAATCGGTTCAATCAATAATGTAACGTTATATCAGCGGCATGGGTCAAATGGTCACAAAGTGATACAGTTCAACTCATGATAAGAAAAAAGAAAACAACCTTCTTTATCCACAAGCCGATGACACTGAATTTCGACAAATATACTACATTCGCATTAATGTAACTTGTAAATCCTTCACTTTTTATGAAATAAGTCCTGATGATGACACCTCGAAGAACAGTCTTCAAAGGTAGGAGATCATGAAACAATTATCATAAATACTTAGCAGTCTGACAGTTTGTCTGAGGCTAGTCAACATAGAATTAGAATAAAATCTTTCACAGATTAAACCAAATAGTTTTCATTCATTTGTGAATGTAATAGTTATTTGAGTGAATTAACGTCCTTCATAATGACGTCTGAAAGTATTGAAACCAGTTATAATTCAGGTGTTGAATATCGTTACCAAAATGAAATCTAATTTAGTGTGCAAGATATTTTATCAAATATCACAAATACTTATTTGTATGGTTAAATGTTTTGTTGGCTTTTAGCCAGACCACTAGTGACACAATACCCAAAGGACAAATCACCAATAATGATCACTTCGATGCATGTATATTGATTTGATTCCTTCTGCCTTATTATGTAGCCTGTCTACAGATAACCTTAGCCTTATAAACCCATGTTTATTTAACATCTTGACTTCGAGAAGAATCAACAACTCTGTTAGTGTTATCAGTCTTTCCCATTCGGTGGACAGTGAACACCATGCATTCTTAGTTATCCAACCTGTATTGAAATATCTATCTCCTACGAGTAGTTGAATTCATGGGATTACAATGATAGAAAGTTCTACTCGTGTTTTTAACCTACTGATGTACCCTGTCCTGGCAATGGGAAAACTCACATTTGTTCATATTGTAGATTTATTCTGACTGTCAGCCTCTTATTCTTCTTTACATTCTCCCGTTCTTTCGTGCGAACAAATTTCGGCTCACTGTATGTAGCCATTTTGATTTCAGCGTATTTTTATTATCAACAACGTTAGTATTATCTAACTCTTACATAAAGCCGATCTCTTTTTTCCTTTACTTTAGCATGATTTTTCATCCTGTCGACAATAACTCATCTCTTGGAACCTATCTTTATTCCTACTTTCAACGCTTTAAGCGTTCACACATACACACTTGTATCTACACAAAATAAATTACAGTCACAGAGGCTTATAAAAAAATGACCTGTTTATTATGAATACATTTAGATCGCAGTTTGATTCGGTGCGATCCTTGCTTCATTTTAAAACCTTATATCTTTCAATTTCAAGTTAGTATTCATCATGGACTGACATTAGTTGGAGGAACATTGGAAACCTGGGAGCCTCGGACAGTAGTTTCGTGCTAGTATTAGGCTCTTCAGCAGTGCGTACCCACGACCTCGCCATGGCTAGAACCCAGGAACTTCAGGTTCCGTGGCCAGCACGTTACCATTGAGCCAGTGGGTCGGAATCCATTGGTCCGTATTTCCAACTTCTGTCAGTTCACGAAATAGCGCAGTCATCACCCAATGCCATTTCTAGGTATTTGTTCTCACGAACACCAGATTTCAGTTACATCTATTCACGACGCTTACCGCTTACTGCGGTGAGCACATTACTATTGAGTCACTGGGTTGGAATGCAGTGGTCCACAGGTTTCTACTTGTATTCGATCCCTGGCATGGTCATGGATGTACACTGCTTAGAAGTCCTGTACTGGTAAGAAACATCTCTCTAGCACTCTTAGGTGTTCAATAGTACTCTAAGTAATGTCAGTTCATGATGAATACCAACTTGAAATCAATAAATGTCTGCCCAGATAATTATTGCTTTGAACATTTAATGGTTGTCTTGAAGTCTCTCATTCTTCATAAAATTTAGGAATTTCTTGGTCACCTTTTCTACAGCTCTATGACTATGTTTTCGAATACTCTGTTGTATGATCACTTTCAAATCTAAACTCTCAACAATAAAAAATTAGAGAAAAACTGAATGTGACGGTGAAATTAATTGTTCAGTGAACTAGGTGTCTGGGCGAAAAATTGAAGAAAAAAGCTGCTCAACATGTTGTTATGCTCAGAAAAATATATTGTACTCTAATGTTTAAAAATCATTGGAAAAATGCATTCAACCAAGTTATTTCAACGGGTCACTGTCAGTGCTTTAATTCGTCAATGTAACTTGCCTTATTTAAATTTATTTGAAGTATTGCTGATTTGTATTTCGCATCTATGACAAACAGATTTTCCTGAAACACTGAAACTAGATACCAGGTTCATTTTTGAGTAGTTACCATGATCACTGACTGGAAAGTATATTATAATTCCACTTTTAGAGGTAAACGGCTGACATTTTAACTTTTAAGTAGTTTTAACTCTATGTAACAATATCTAGACGGGTGATATTGTATTGGTAGTGACTGAGTGTCTGAAACGCTAATGATCGTTCTGTGTATTCGTGTGTATTTATCGTGAACAGTTTTAACTAATTGGTCGTATACTGTAAGGATTATTCTTATGATTGATAAAATCTTAAAAAAATGTTTTAATATGTGACTCTGAATCATTATCATTCATAGGAATGTTAAGAGATTCTAAGGTCTTAATTCTGAATTGATGGCAATACCTTGTATCATTAAACTGTACTGTGTTCTTTAATCTGTCTCTATAAAAACCATTCTTTGTTGCTAAAGGTATTCTTCCTCAAATAACGAGACAAGTTGAAATCTGACTTAGCATATCAGTTTCACATTAGGTAAGTACTATGGAAGTAAGGCAGTATTCAGTCTACAACTCGTTTGATACCAGTCCTTGTCACTCTCATTTGTCGTCGGTTTGGTTAGTCAATGTTTAAATACTTTTGACTTCTTATCTGCGCTTTATTAGCATTTCAGAAAAAAAAATAGTATTTGTTTTAATGTACAATTTCCATATAAATTAATTTATCATAAGAACTCTTAGAGACAAAACTTTTCACAGTGGCTGTCTGTTCTTTCTATTTGTTAATTACCGCTATGAACTGTCAAAATTTTTCATACTTAAACTGGGATAAATCATATATATTTCATGCAAAAATTGTTTTACCTAAGCTGTTACCTTCTGACTTTGAATGATACTCTTCGGTGGCAATTTCTATCAGCTGTCTGCAAGACTACATAAATTTTATGTATCCTTGTTAGACTAGACACGAAAAAATATAAATTCAGGTCAAAGTTAATTGTAAAAGCGAAATGAAGGTGATAAGGTCAAATCATCGAATTGTGTATCATAAGATGATGTAAATATTGAAATATAAGGCATGTGTCGCTGAAGTGTAAATTTCAAATCTAAGCACTAAAGTGTAGTTTTCTTTTTGGAAACGAAAAGAAATTTATTTTCATATTGAAAAAACTGAATGTGTAGAATCGTTAGGATAAAATGGGCAAAACAAGTAACTGTCAACTATCTTTAACTTTTCCCTAGATAAAGTAAGGAACATAGCATGTGAAACTCGACAGCTGACTTTAGTTGAATGTAGCATTTCCTAGTTAATCAATCTATCTCTCACAATGCCACATACGTTTTAGTCAGTTAAAACAGTTAGATATTAGAGATGCGCATCCTGGATTCCTTTGTTAGTCACAATCAAGTAAATTATTATAAAGCAGAGTTAAATATGCTACTGAAATAGGCAATTTCAGTAGCCTGCAGGGTATTCCAGCTGACTTATTGACAGAATAATTGATAACTTCAAAATAGGATCAGAAAAAAGCATTTTTTTAGGCAATAAGGAGCTTAGTACTTTGTGAATCTTATTGTGTTTGTTCATTCAGTTTTCATTTCTTAAATGTGTCTCGTCTCTACCCTCTCTCAAGAAAGTATAAAATAAGGAAAGAAATAGTAAAATACACTGAATCTGAGGGAAAGATAAATATGAAGAGAGTGTTTGAAAGACTCGTTGAAGATCGAAAGCTTAGGAATTCACTTCATACACTTTTTGTGTAATTATATCTCCTTGCTTACATTTTAAAAAGTGCACTTCATCAATTTGTTAAATTTTTGAGTGATTATTTAAGCCTGAAAACTGACAAAATTCTAGTTGAAATGTCTGCATACTTTACGGCTGATTGAAAATTTACCCACTATTTCAATGTTTAATTATTTATAGACTGGTAAAATGAAATGATCATTAGACTGTAATTCCTTTTATTTAATTATACACGTGAACCACTGTCAGGATAAACACTTTGGAAAGAGATGTAGTAACACATTCTCAGCTATCGGGAAAAGTTGCTTATGGTTCAAAAGTATGTGGTGCCTAAAATACCTGTTTTAATCACTTTGTAGTATAATATACTTAGTTATATTGAGTGTCAAGTTCAAAAGTGAGTCTTAGAATAGTTAGATGAACAGCCGAACCATCAAAGGTTCAAGTGCCTTAGTTCTATTCTACATTCTGTCTAACTGAAAATAACTTACTAACTTCCTCAGAGATATAACATTTCTACGCGCCTAAATGCTAATAGGTATTCATTATACTGGTTTTCTTAGACGACTAAGCTAAAGTTTATTTCTTATTCTCGTCAGAAATAATTTTAAACAATACATTATCTTATGAGGACACGATGTTTTCTTTTTAGCAGATGTTTCAAGTGTCCAGTAGATGGTCTCAACATCTTGACATGAAAACTTGATTTGATCCCAACTGAAGTGAAACGAAGATATTAACAATCACATTTTTGAGTTTCATCACACAGAATGTTACGTGAACTTTTAAAATTTCTGGATTGTCAAATCAATAAGAACCACAGATTTACTACTAAGCATAGCTTAAGGGATCACCTAAGAGCTCAACAAGATGTAAAGTGATATTTCTTTTATGCTTTTAAACTTGTGACATTCTTCAAGCATAGTTCTCTCTCCAAGGTCAGAATATGCTTCTGAGGATGAATACCAAACTACTGCTTGCTATCTATTTTGTTATTAACGGTATAACATAGTTAGCACATAGGATCATTGATCTCACTCGTTATGCCATCTGTTACGAAATGCTTTTAGTCTGATTACTTTCTTTCATATAAACTTTGAAGCCTTGTAAGCCTGCATATCAAGTAGCTATTCGCCGCCCATCCCTTTGTTAACTGACTTTTATTACTCACTAGAAATCTAGCCCTACACTGTTTGCTCTATTTGTGACTGATTGCCCGAATTGTTGCTTTCAGTACTAGAGAATTGGTGTAAACATGTAAACAAGTTTCAGTTTCTTAAATGATTTATCTGTTTAAGGGACAAATTCTCGAAATGACTGTATTTTTCTTTAGCTACCAACTCATTTATCTCCTCTTTCTGATTGATGAAATACATTCGATGTACTTTTTTTGTAAGTGCCATACTGCGAACTACTTTTCTTACATTGGTTGAAAGTAACCAATTTCAAGCCATACACATGTTGATCACAGTACTACCTGGATTAGAGTTTGGAAGCGAAGCTCATTTCTAATAGTTGACAGGTGCTCAGCTATCGGGTACTGTGTTTATTCTGTTCCTTAAAAGTATTTACTCACACTTACTGAAAACTGATGTTAACAGGACTGATGAGGTGTGCTGGCGTAGTTGGCCATATCCTTAGATCAGATAGATTTTAAAAGAAAGTGGTTAGTGCAACTTCTGTTTTATTGATAGGGAGATATTTTAGAAGTGAACAAAGGAAACTTAGCGCATCTAGTTCATTTAAGTCTAATCGGGTGTATCGTAAGCCTTGAATCTTGAATCGTAAGAATGATTTGGAGTCTATATTTGATTTTCTGCTTCATTATTTCCGTTTATTATTTTTCACATCTTCTTCGAGTAGGCGCCATAATTATATCATGTTCATTTCAACTTAACTTTGTCACCGTTTACTTTTAGTTGCACACACATCCTGTTGTTTCTTAGCAGGATTTCTTCCTCTCTTAACACTAATTCTACGAATCTTTGTTCTATCTTCCTCACATATTTCTAATTGCTTTAGACTCAACGCTGTTGTTATACTGTAAACAGTCGCCTTTATGTTTACTGATAAATCATCATTCAATATGACAACAGTCCGTAGAAATTCCTGATATTTGGTTAAGTCATGAAATTTGTTAACTTGTTCTGCTCTCATATGATTTGAATTGTATAATTATGCGAAAAATTCCACAGTATATTTGGAAGCTGGAACTAGCTAGCAATAAGCCTCACATTTTGCCTGTATACTTACTGGAACTGGTCATCAAGGTGTAAGTAAAGCCTTGACAGAACTGATTTCCCATCGGAGATCCACGCACACGTCATATAGTGCTGTAGTCAGAGGTGTCATAAGCAAGCTAGACAAGTGGCCTTCAGACTGGATGAAATACAGTGATTATTCACTGGATACTAGCCAACTTGATGTTGTCTAATAAGATTCTTTTGGAAATTATACAGTTCGCATACCGAACTATATGACTCACATTGGCAGCACAATTTGATTGCAATCCACGTAAAAGATTTCAAACAATCTGATCACACATTTACTTGTCAAGTCAATATATATTAAACCGAGGAGTGGGAGGATGAATACAACAATTAACACAATAGAGGATTAGAAAAAGAAAGATGAGAACGCACAGGAAGTTACATAGTTGATGCTGATCTTGGTAAGAGATCAGTTTACCAAGGTAGGTGTAGTGTTAGAACAAACTGTTTTTGTACATATATAGGTGGTTGAAATTTGTGTATGGCTATGGTTTCTGCAAATCTCAGAATATGTCCCTGACTGCTGCTGTATAAAATTTTGAAAGGTGTTTGAACACTAACTTTGTGACCTGTTTCTATGATATGTTTAGCTATAGATGAAGAGGGTCTTCTCCCACCAGCATTTATCACTGTTTCAGACTCCATTTGTTTTTGAAACCATTTAAGTACGTGTTCTTCCACCCTCAACTGCATGACTCGATTACTCCTCTCTATGACAGTGTTGTGACCACACACATGTAAATTGGCAAATACAATGAGATGTGACATAATCATTGATGCAGTGTTTAGGTGTGTGGTGAAGCATGTGTTTTGTTTTTTCCACAATTATAAGATACGCCGCATAATATGTTTTCTTAATGGCTAATGTCAGCCTTCGTCTGAAAATGATACCATTCAACTCCCCTCTGTATGGTAGAGTGATATAGGTATTTTTGTGAGGGACCGTGCATAGAGTTTGCTTTGGTGCTACTTGACCTGTGCAAAGGTTTATAAACCCCGTCGGGTATCCATTTCCCATAAGTGTTTTGGTCAGTAATTTGATGTCTTCATCCGTCGTATCTAACCTCGCCTGGTTAACTAGTACACTAGTTCACTAGCCGGTCCTAAGCCCAGTTATGGAGGGAAGGTTGGGTATACGGCTAGCAACCCTACCCCAGAAAGCAAATCCAACCGCTAAACAAACTTCAAAGCACAAACAAAATATAAAAAATAAAAACAAACTTATTCCTCACTGGAATCGGAGTGACGAAATGACGCCGGTTGGTGAAAACCTTCAGAAAAATCAATCGGCGGATGTGTCTTCTCTCTCTCTCTCTCTTTCGATGAAAGTGGAAGCAAATTTGGGGACATGGAATGTTCGCACGATGTTTGAACCGAGCAAGGCTGTCCAGATTGCAAACGAGATGAGAAGGTATAGCATAGAGGCTCTGGGAATCTGTGAGGAGTCAACAGATGGGATGGGAGTGGACTCTGCAAACTATCAACTGGAGAGTCAAGAGTCTACTCCAATATTGTCACCCAGACGACAACCACAAGCACACTGAGTTTTGGAGTGGCTATCATGATGTCCCTGGGAGCATCGAAGGCTCGCTCTCATGTAGTGGGAACTAATCTCCTCCTGATGGATCACGACAGCAAGGCTCAACTCAAATGAAGAAAGGAGGGTCACAATCACACAATGCTACACTATGCACTTACAAATAATGCAGATGCAGAACGGGAGAAGAAGCAGGAATTCTACAGACAACTGCAATCAACACTGAACAAGATCTCAGTTGGCTACATCACAATTCGAATGGGTGGGGTGACATGAATGGGGAACTGGGAGCGGCCAAAACAGGAAGAGAAATAACCATGGGTTGAGAAGCGCTCGGTGAGGTGATGTGCAAGAATGGAGAATTGCTTGGAGGATTCTGTGCATTCAACGATTTGGTGATTGGAGGCTAGGCAGTGTGTTCAAACACAAGGATATCCACAAAGCCAGCAACATGGATTCGATTTCACCAGACAACAGGACATACTACACTGAAAATCAGATTGACTTTATCTCAATGTGAAGAGAGTGGAGACGCAGTCAGACTACTTGACACAAGGTGAAGAAGTGGAGCAGATGTAGGCTCAGACCACTCACTATCTGGTGTAAGGAACCTTCCAAATCAAGTTGAAATCCTTCAATTCAAAGAATTTGGTGATAGACCACAGTGGAAGTTGAATACTCGGAACAGAAACTGGAATGAAGGACGAAACTACAAAGGAAATCTTCACGGTAGCCAGCCATCAAGACGAAACGGGAGATATCGAGCAACGTCCCTGAAGAAACCTGTGTGAATGAGCACTGGAAGTCTTTGAAAGCTATGTGGAAAGAAACATGCATAACCGTATTAGGAAGGAAGGAAGGAAGAAGAAGAATAAGCACGACAAGGAATGGATCTCGACAGACACATGGAAGCTGATAGAGCAGGGAGAGGATGATGGTGACGGTGATGGTGAAACAGAAGATGAACCAGTGCAGTGCAGGGATGAACAACGAAAAGAGGAACTGAACACAACATATAGAACACTACACTGGACAAAGAAGTGAAGAAGAGTGGGTGCGAAGATAAAAGACACTTCTACGACACACTGGCAAGTGAAGCAGAACTGGCTGCATGCAGGTAGCAAGGACATAGACCTGACAACATTGTATCGAATAACCAGGTTACTATATGGGATGGAGGAGATCAACACAGATGAAACCAATAAAAGATGATGGAGGAAATATGACAACCAAAGAAGAGAAACAAAGGAAGCGATGGTCTGACGAATTCGAAAAGCTCTTGAATCGACCACCACGCACAATACGTCCAGATATACCACCTACAGCCCAGCCACAGAACTACAAGTGAACACAAATCCTCTAACAAAAGTGGAAGTTCTGAACGCCATAAAGATACTGAAATGTGGGAAAGCAGCAGGACCAGATGGAGTTCACCCAGAAGCACTGACAGCGGACGCAGAGACAACAGCGGATATGCTGACACCACTATTGCAGAAGGTGTGGAAGGAAGGAAGGAAGGGAAGGTACCTGCCCATTGATTGGGAGAAGGGTTATCTTGTCAAACTTCCGAAGAAGGGAGACCTCAGTGTTTGCAGGAACTGGCGAGGAATCATGCTCCACTCCTGTCCACCCAAAGCAAGCAAAATATTAGGCCGCATCATCTCAGAGAGACTAGAGGATGCACTGGATTCAAAACTACGACCGGAACGGGCTGGCTGGCTGGCCGGCTGGCTGGCCGGCTGGCTGGATTCAGGAAGTACAAACCATGTGCGGACCAAATTGCAACGCTACACTACGCATCATCATAGAACAGAGTATAGAATGGCAGTCAACTCAACTCTAACTCAACTTCATCGACTTTGAAAAGCCCAGCCTTTGGCAGCATCGACCGAGAGGTAATTTGACAGGCAACTGCTTCAAAACTACGGAATACCACAAACATTTATCAATCTCATTCAACAACTATATGAAGAGGCCTTATGCCACGTAATTCATGATGGGAAGCTCAGTGATGCCTTCGAAGTGAAGTGAAGACAGGAAGGAGTAAGACAAGGCTGTCTTCTATCAACCATGATATCTCTGATTGTGGTCGACTAGACTGGATCATGCAGCAAATAGTGAGTGGCGAGAAGAGGAGGATACGCTGGCTGGACAGGGGAAAGCAACCTAGAGGATTTGGATTTCGCCAGTGATGACTTGTGTCTGACGTCGCAAAAACTGGAAGATCTGCTGGCAAAATCCAACAAGTTGACAGAAGAGGCAGGGCAGCGAAGGAAGACGGGACTTCAAGTGAACGTAGAGAAGACAGAGATGGAGGTGATGAAGATACCCAACCAACCAACCAACCAACCAACCAACCAACCAACCAACCAACCAACCAACCAACCAACCAACCAACCAACCAACCAACCAACCAACCAACCAACCAACCAACCAACCAACCAACCAACCAACCAACCAACCAACAACACCAACAACAACAATAGAAAGCTGCGATCACCATGAACGGGAGAAACTTAAAGGAAGTAGCCTCTCTCACCTATCTAGGCAGCATCGTTTCAACTACAGGTGATGGCGGCACAGACGAGGATGTCAAAATCAGAATTGGAAAGATAGCAAGACAGGCGTTCATTAATGAATCTGAAGTCAGTGTGGAGATGTTCTGCACTCAGCCAGCATAAAGCGTGAACAAGATCTGGATTTTCAACACCAATGTCAGTCGAGTCAGTGCCCCTGTATGGTTCAGAAACTTGGCGGCGTGTCACGGAAAGCATTTCCAACAAACTACAGACATTCATCAACAACTGCTGCCTATGCTGGCTCGTTACTGAACATCGGTCGGATAGCCAGAATAATAAGAATAATCAGCAAGGAACTCTGTCTGGTGACGACCCAACCAAGAAGCTATCGCTGAACAAATATGCAGAAAATTGAATTGGAGATGGATTGGACATACACTGAGAAGAGCATTTGGGGACATCACGTGTCAGGCCCTCGAGTGGAATTCAGATGGGAAGTGAGGAGTTGGGTGTCTGAGGTGAGGGTGACATGGAGGAGATTATGTGAGGAGGAAATGAGAGTTTGTGGGCAGTGGTGGTGTCAGGTCGAAAGGACTGCAGAGGAGAGAGTGTAATGAAGACGTGCTATTGAATCCGTCTCTTCCATTAAGAACCCAAGGGAGAAATAATATAATAAAATAATAATCCGTCGTATCTAGTGTACTGATGCGATAGATCCTATTAAAGTGCCATTTTATTAGATATCACTTTTATTGGATCGGACAGAAACTATGAAAATTCACGTATGGTCCTGCCCATGTAGGTTTTCTGTAAACTGACCTTCTTATTGAACCATCTTCTCGTCGACTGAGGAGTATATCTAGGAATGGCAGTTGATTATTATTCTCTTTCAGGCTGATGTGAGTTTGTACGGCGTTAAGTCTATTTAGTAGGTAAGCTATATCCTCATGTCTCTCACAAATCAATATAATGTCATCAACATATCTCTTGTAAAGAGGAACTTTAGCGATGAGATTACCAGCCAGATTTTCGATATGTGGCCTATAAATATCAGCTATTGGTGGTCCTAATAGACTACCCAAAGCTACGCCGCCAACTTGTCGAAAGCGTTCATCTTCAAATAAGAAGTGGACTTTGTCGGTACGCAGCAATAATAGCTCCTTCAGAAAGGTTGGAGTAAAAGGAAATGGGAGGTTTCTAGAGGATATGTAGTCACAGAGAATGCTAATAGTCTTGGTCAATGGCACGTTAGTGAATAGGGAATTTACATAGAAAGAGTATACAATCTTGCTTTTTATATTCATGTTACTAAGATAGTCAATGATTTGAAAACAATCTTTTAATGAAAACTTACAGAATTCGTTTCGGACTGGATTTAACATTTTTACCAACCATTTTACCAGTTTTTATGTGGAGGAAGGACACATAGACAGTATAGGGCGTAAAGGATTATTAGCTTTATGAATAGTAGGTATTCTACATAAATTTTGAAGTTCGAATCTCATAGGTTTCAATGAATTCATTTCCTCTTTGCTAATGGCCTTCATATTCAAAAGCTTTACAAACTGAACGGTTACTTTTGCTTCCAATTTTGTAATATCTTCTGATGGGACATCGGCTATGAATTTGTTTTCATCGCTGAGGATGGATAGCATTTCACTTTTATAATCAGGTTTATTCATCACAACAATACTTGATCCCTTATCGGGTTTCGCGAATGGTTATATCTGACCTGTTCCATAATTTTTTCAAATATTTGAAGTGCTATGAACTCTAAATGCTTCTTCGTCTTGTTTCTGAACTATGGAATTGATGAGAAATATTAACTAATTTAGCCTTTAATCAACTTTGATTATCTGAAGATGCATGGACACGAGGGTTCAATTGGCCATAGAGATTTTCAAACTGAATATCAATATCCACTTGAGAGATTTGCGTGTGTGGAACTGAAAAATTGAAGTTTGGTTAACATTTGAGTTTAGACAATATGAAATGGTCATTCTTAGTGAGAAACCAATCCAACTCAGTTTCGTTTTGTTGACAGGATGCATCACACATCGGAAAATATAATAAACATAATAGAATAGAATTGCACTTTTTTACAGTGACTCTAAAGGCAACATGTTAGCAACAGTGCTACACAACAGATATGTATAGTACTTCATGCAATAGATGACAGTTAATAGCCAATGTACCTCCTTGGTAATACCGCATGTTTCAGTGCCAATTACATAGAAAACTCATTCGCCATTGGACTACAGTTCTAATTTGTATTTCTTTGCATCTTAACAACTATTTCTAATGACATAAACTTACATTACTCTGAACGGTAATCCTCGACGTATGGGGAATGCTTGAACGTAGATATTCACTTGGATTATACAGTTATGTGGACAAATGATGACTCCTAAACTCATTAAATTGAGTTATAGTTAGTCATTGAAGCTATAAACATGTGAACTGTTGGTCAAATAGATGTTTATTCATCGACGCATGGAACTATACAGATGAGTCAAACATGTCAGCTACTGGTAATGCAAACAGCGAATATTGTGCGACCTTAAGAACTACTTATGTGCTTAAAAGCGATATTTTCTTGTTCATTTCACAATGTACAGGCACTTTTGATGCTATGATAATGTTTAGTGTGCTCCTTCTTGTATCATTCAGGACCGCTCATATGTTGCAGATTTCTGGACTGTTATCAGTTTGACGATGGCTGTCAACGAGCTTCTCTCATGTTACATTTCTTATGTAGGAATAAAATCTTTATTAATTATTTATTTAAGGTGTTCACTTTTATATTATGAAAAGACTATATAATTGCTGTTTGTTGATATACTTGTGATTCTCCTTTGTTATATTGGATCGAATTGCTGGACTTCCGTTCGCATATGGGCTTCTATGTTGATACCTCGATACTGCCTGAATATTTATTTTGATAACTTACGTAGTTACGACTAGCAGAGGGATCTAGAATGCGCATTTTGTCCTATTTAGGACTCGTCAGCTGGATGAACCTGGACCCCAGTGAGTGAGGTTGTTCCCACTGAGACTCAAATCTCGTACCCATAGCTTTAAACGGTGAAGCGTTACCCAGTGGCCACAATCAAATAAATTATCATAGACTTTATAATTGATAAAAATAGTGTTGAACACAACGAAGTGAATTCACTTCGTCCTAGAATATAGTTGTTGTTCCTGATTCGTAAAAAATTCACCAGGGGAACTGATTATATGAGACTTCTTTTAGTTGAGTGTTTTTCAGTCTTTAAATTTAATTCACTAATTATGTTAACATTGGTAATTGGTAGCCTATTGTTTTTATGTGATTCAAGTTATTTCATTTTGTGAGGAATGAGGGAATAAGAAAAAGCTTTCCTGAATATTCAATTTAGTTGTTAGTACTGTCTGGTTGTTTAGATAGACCATTATTTGCATAAATTTCGAAATACTGGCCATATCTACAAACGTGATATTTATTGCTTTTCTAAATTAGAGTTTATGAGGTTTTATTGATTTCAAGCTGGTATTCGTCAAGAAACGGCATAAGTCGGAGAAAACCTAGAAGTAATGGATAGCCGTTTTGTACTAGTATGGGGCTCGTCAGCAATGCACACACTATGACCGTATAGGGGATCGACGTCAGGTTTCCCGACGACTAAGTTATGAATGGTCCACTGGGTCAGAATTCGACAGTCCACATTTTTTGATTTCTGTCAATTCGTGAGATAGCATAAGCACCCAGTGTTATCGTTGAGCATTTTTCTTGACATTAGACTAGATCCACCCCACTGCCCACGACCTCCCATTAGGACTTTTGGAAATCTTATTTCATCTTCGTTTCGCTCATAAAAGCATTGAACAAATGACTGAAGTTGTATGCTTAGAAATTAATACAACCACAACCGTGTATTCTGTCACACAGAATTGTGGAATATGTTATGATATAGTTACAATTTTAAGCAGTATCTTTAATGGACAGAAGGACGGATTGGTAACTCATGCTTCGCTCATCGAATCGATACCCGATTACTGTAAGTGGAATAATTCGAAACTAACTCCAGATTTACAGAAAATTCTGCTACCAACAAAATCAAACAATGATAAGCTGTAAAATTATAAAATAAAACTAGGAAACTGAATGATTTTCTTGTTACTTTCATGAACGGTTAATTGTTTGAAACATCAACTTGTAATTAAGGTTTTTTTCACATTTTCTGTCTCTTAGTCATCATTATTCCTAACACTAGAGTTTCAACAATAAACTGTCTAATAACCTAAGAGAAAAAACAGAAATCTTCGTGAGCATACAGTTAGACGGATGAGTGATCTTTGATAGTAACGTTGAATTACATCAAGAAAAATGTTGAAGAAGGAAACAGTTTCTTTTAGCCTATTGAATTTTTATAAACATCCTTGTGTTTTGTGGGTTAATAGGCTGATGCATAAAACTGAATGTTAATAATGTATAAAGTGTATGTGATAACAAATGAAGATAACTTTGAAAATTTGGCTGGTTACACTAGGCTAATAACACCTGATTCCCTTGTGCATTACATACACTTGGGCTTATTATGTAGTAAAGTTTGCAGTAATGAGCACCTAAAAAGTTAATTAGGAGGAAGATTCCAAAAAGATGCGCAATAATATGCAATGATAGCTCCTGACAGCTCCTTAAAGACGAAAGATGCAGACAGCTTTCCTGAGTACAAATACTGGCTGAAGTTACAATCTGTTTAAAATTTTGGACTACCAAAGAGTTTCTACATTATAAATTGTATCACATCACTACTTTTGCACTTGTTTTAATTATTTAAACGTCAGCAATTCTAAACACCTGCTGTCTCGCTTTCTTAAAATATCTGCAGCCTGTCGTCACAGTTACTAGCCGGTGCTAAGCCCTGATAAAGAGCGACGTCTGGGCATAGGGCTAGCAACCCTAACCCAGAAAACTAATCAAACCGCTAAAAAAACTTCAGAGCACAAAGAAAATATGAAAAATAAAATTGAACTTATTCCACGCTCCAATCCGACAGAAGAAATGACTGCAGTTGGTGAAAACCTTCGGGAAGCCGATTGGCCGATGTGTCTTCTCTCTCCCTGTCGATGAAAACGAAAGTAAACATGGGGACATGGAATGTCTGCACAACAGTTGAAGCTGGCTGTCTGGCAAGACTGTCCAGATCGCAAAGGAGATGAAGAGGTATGGCATACAATTGCTAGGTTAGACATCTGCGAGGAAGCTGCAGATGGAATGAAAGTGAACTTCCCAACTGTCAACTACACAGTCAATAATCTACTCCACTATTGTCACCCAGACGACAACCACGAGCACACTGAGTTTTGGAGTTGCTATCATGATGTCCCCGGGAGCATCGAAGGCTCTCTCTCATGTAGTGGGAACCAATCTCCTCCTGATGGATCAGGATCATGACGGCAAGACTCAATCAACTCAAAAGGAAGGAAAGTTACAATCATACAGTGCTACGCACCTAACAATGATGCAGATGAAGAGAAGAAGGAGGAATTCTATAGACAACTGCAATCAGTAGTGGACAAGTCCCCAACCCAGTTGGCGACATCGAAATTCTAATGGGTGGGGTGAAATGAATGGCAGACTGGGAGCAGACAACACTGGAAGAGAACCAATCATGGGTGGAGAGGCACTCGGTGAAATGATGAATGAGAATGGAGAACTGTTTGGAGACATCTGCGCACTTAATAATTTGGTGATTGGAGTCAGACAGTGTGTACAAACACAAAGATATTCACAAATGGAAATAGATTTGATTTCACCAGACACGAGGACACACTACACTGAAAATCAGATCGACTTCATGCCAATGTGAAGAAAGTGGAGACACAGCCTACTGGACACAAGATCAGATGAAGAAGAGGAGGAGATGTAGGTTGACACTACTCACTATCTAGTGCAATGAACCTACCTTGAAAATCAAGTTGAAATCCTTCAATTCAAGGAAGTTGGTGGTAGACTGCAGTTCGGGTTGAACACCCAGAACAGAAACTGAACTGAAGAACGAGACTACAAAAGACATCTTCACGTCAGTTAGTCATGAAGACAAAATGGAGGACATTGGGGAACATCCCGGAGGAGACCCAGGTGGAAGAACACTTGAACTTTTTGAAAGAGATATAGAAAGAAACCTGCATAACCATATTAGAAAGGAAGAAGAAACAAGGTAAGGAATATATCTGGATGGACACATGGCAGCTGATAGAGGAGAGGAAGACGGTGAAGCAGAGCATAAATTAGTGCAAGCATGAACAACGAAAGAGGAACTGAAAACAACCTATAAACCACTACACTAGACGAGGAAGTGAATAAGAGTGCGCGCCAAGACAAACGACACTCTTATTACACCCTAGCAAGTGAAGCAGAACAGGCTGCAGTCTGCAAGAGAGACCTGACAACATTGCATCAAATATCCAGGTTACCATATGGGAGGAAAGAGACCAACACAAACGAAACCAATGAAAGATAGTGAAGGAAAGCTAGTTAGCAAGGAGAAGAAACAAAGGAAACGATGGGCTGACCACTCCAAAATACTCTTGAATCAACGACCACCACCACCCCCTGCAACTCTTCTGGAAATACCACCAGCAGCTCAGCCACAGAATTACCGGTGGACACAGGCCCTCTGACAAAAGCAAAAGTGAGGTTCTGAACGCCATTAAGCTGCTGAAATCCGGCAAAGTATCAGGACTAGATGAAACTCCTACAGAAGCACTGAGAACAGATGCAGAGACAACAGTGGACATGCTCACACTACTATTGCAGAAGGTCTGGAAGGAAGAAGAGGTACCTGCTGATTGATTGGAAGAATGACTACCTTGTCAAACTTCCAAACAAGGGAGACCTAAGTGTTTGCAATAACTGGTGAGGAATCATGCCGCTGTCCACCCCAAACAAACTATTACGCCGCGTCATCCTGGAGCCACTAAACAATGCTCTGGATTCAAAATTACGACCGGAATAGGCTGGCTGGTTGGATTTAGGAAGTACAAATAATGTGCAGACCAAATTGCAACGCTACACTACGCACCATCATAGAACAGAGTATAGAATGGCAGTCAACTCAACTCTACCTCAACTTCATCGACTTTGAAAAGGCTTTTGATGGCGTCGACGGAGAACTAATTTGTCAGCCGCTGCTTCAACACTGCAGCTTTAGTGCCACAAATGTTTATCAACCTCATTCAAGAACTACATGACGACACCTTATGCTGAGTGATTCGCAGTGGGAAGCTCAGTGACGTATTTGAAGTGACGACGGGAATAAAACAGCGTTGCCGCCTACTATGACCCATCATCTTCGTGATTGTGGTGGACTGGATCATGCAGCAAACCGTGAGGAGCGAGACTATGGGCATACGCTGGCTGGACCGATGAGAAGACCCTAGAAGATTTGGATTTCGCCAAAAATGATGATTTATGTCTAATGACTCGTAGCATAAACTCGAAGATCTAAGGGAGAAAACTAACAAGTTGACAGAGGAAGCGGCGAAGACGGCACTTCAAGTGAAGATCGAGAAGATGGGGGTGGTGAAGGTACCCAACGAACAACAACAACAAGTAGCACCAATCGTCATTAATGGGAGAAACCTAAAGGAAGTTGTTCCTTTCACCTACCTGCCTAGACAGCATCGTTTCAACTATAAGTAGAACAGATTAGGACGTCAAAGCCAGGATCAGCAAGGCAGCAAGACAGGATTTCAATAATCTGAAACTGGTGTAGAGATCTACTGTACTCAGCATAAAGAATAAGATCGAGATTTTCAACACATGTCAAGTCAGTGCTTCTACATGGTTCAGAAACTTGGCGCGTTACGAAAGCATTTCTTAAAAGCTACAGATACATATTAATAGCTGCCGCCTTCGCTCTCTCGATACTGAGAATCAGGTGGCCAGGAAGAATAAGCAGCAAGAAACTCTGGCAACGAACGAACCAACCAAGAACCTATCACGCAACAATTATGCAGAGGAAGAAATTGGAGATGGATTGGATTGGAGATACACTGAGATGACGATTCGAAGACATCACGCGCCAAGACCTTGAGTGGAATCCAAAGACGAGTTGGGTGTCTGAGGTGAGGGTGACATGAAGGAGAACACGTGAGGAAGAAATGGAAGCTTATGGGCAGTTGTGGAGCCAGGTTTTGAAGACTGTTGAGAACAGAGTGTAATGGCGACGTGCTACTGAAGCCCTATATTCCACTTGGAAACCAAGGGGCAAATAATAATAATAAATCGTCATATAAGTTAACAATTAAAGTGCAAAAACAAGTGACGGTAGATGGCAGGGAGCTCTTGAGTTCACAGCAGTTCATCACATAATTATTACTGTTATAGTTGCCGGGATCTGTTAATTTTTAGGATGACTGAATAACGCTCCACTACAAAAACTATGAGTGCTTTTTTATTCACCTCTCACTGCAACAATACAGCCACAAACTGGACGATAACCTTGTATGTGCATATATCACTTCACCTGGACTTGTGGATCCAGATATATAGGTCGTTGGATGTGAATGTTATCCAAAAGGGTTTAAGAACACTATCCCGCGTGGTTACAAAGAGGTAACAACGGACTGATAAGAAGTGCTATAACTGAACACATCGTGAACATGAATCACTTCATCTCTGGAACCCCCTCGTTCAAAGTCATATATAAAGTGAAAACAAACCTCCAAAACGCTGTATGTCTTCGTATTCTCTGCATCGTCGAAGCTCATACCATCCATATGGCGAAACGTGAAATGTGTACGAAAAAGAAGATTGTTAAACCCCCTCTCTTTTCATGGTCCCAGTTTTCAGTTTCCTTTATCCCCGCTCCCTTTTTCTTTTCATTTTTCTGTTTTGACACTACTCACTTCTTAAGTAATTTAGTACTCATTCTTGTTGCTATGCTTTGCCTGATCGTAATTCAGTTTCCATTTATGTCATCATGTTACGAAACTTTTTGTTCAAACTTATTTTGATCAATATTCACTACTCATCGGTTTTTGGTTTTTTTATTTTAATGACAACTCATTCATTGACATTATTTATGCTGCTTTGTTTGACAAGTCGTTTTTAACTATCAAATTCTTATATAAGAAAAAGGTATAAGTTTCAGATTGTATAGCTTTGAGAATGTGAAATCGCCAAAATGAGACTGTTTGCTGAAATACTTGTTTTTCTTTCACAACCTCTAAACAATTGGTCATTGTGAATTACTGCTTATCATACTGTTATCATTAACATTATTTAAATGCGATGGTTATCTTATTTGAAAGTATCGTAGAAGGCGTGAATTTGTTCATATAACACACTGAGATATCTATGCTGTATTAAAAATTATTGTCCGGAATAAAGTAGTTATTGTTGTTATTCTTGAGTGAACGGCAGAAAGAAAAAATAAGACGACTTCTCGGGTGTTTTAGCGCACTACATGAAAACGAATCGTATACTCAAAAAGACTACATTTTCAATGTATTTCAATGGATTATATATAAAGCTTTGAGTTTCATGAGTTATAAATATGCGAGTGAAATGTTATAGCTGCATTGTACATATATGACTGTTTTAGTGATAGTTTTGTATGTGCCCACTCTTGAGAAATTCGTTATCATCAAATGGAATCAACGAAGGACTGTTATTTTCGTAGAAAGTCACATATATCTGCCATGTTTTCCTAATCTGTGTTCAAGTTTATATTTATTTTGCACATAGTTTTGGGTGTGCATGTTAAAAATGAGATAGTTTTTAAAATGAATGAAAATAAATTCTTTTGCGTACCTTTGAATACTTCAAGCAATCCATGCCATCTTCATTCCAAAACTCTTTCATTATCCAAATACTATTTTAAACCTTACTTAACTGTTTATTGCCAACACTACTCCATAAACTTAAGTAACAGTGAAATCAATAACAATGGTATTAAGAAAATGGGATGTAATGGGCAGAATTAGCGGATATGAAGCGATAAAAGTGGACAAATATACACCTGGACAACAATAAAGAAATATCAAACTGAAATAATGTTCTAGTTGACATGATTATGGTTTGCGGTGGAATCCAGGACGCTTCAAATACCAAAACGTTATCCACCAGACTGTTGAGGCTTGACAGCAGCCTTCTTTATAACAGGTGTCTCAATCGGTCTGATCCAGTGTAGTAAAGGAAAATTAAAAGTATCAACAAATAATAATGAAATAATGTTTCGTGTTCATGTTGAATGGGCATGTTTCTACCTTGTACTACAAAGTATTATTTATGAAATTTTTCAGGATTAACTGCTTGAAACTGTTGACGAAAATAACATGTAAATGATATTTTAATATTTTACAGAGCGCAGTTTCATTTAAAATTACCTTTCCTATGTAGTCCCACTTCATAACAATTAATCTATAGCAGTAATCAAGTGAAGGTTCACTGTCACCGAAAATTTAAACTATTCTTTTCGAGCATCTCAGTTAATACGGCTTCATAGGTATATACCATAATTTATGGATTCTAAATTTTCTGTAAAACCTCGCCTGGTTAACTAGTTCACTAGTTACTAGCCGGTCCTAAGCCCAGGTAAAGAGGGAAGGTTGGGGATAGGGCTGGCAACCCTACCCCGGAAAACAAATCTAACCTCTAAAGAAACTTCAAAGCACAAACAAAATATAAAAAATGAAAACAAACTTATTCCCCGCTGCAATCGGAGAGGCGAAATGACGCCAGTTGGTGAAAGCCTTCGGGAAGCCAATTGGCCAGGCCGATGTGTCTTCTCTCCCTCGATGAAAGCGAAAGTAAACGTGGGGACATGGAATGTCCGTACGATGTTTGAACCCAGCAAGGCAGCCCAGATTGCAAACGAGATGAGAAGGTATAACATCGAAGTGCTTGGGATTTGCGAAAGCAGATGGAATGGGAGTGGACTCTCCAAACTGTCAACTGGAGAATCAATAATCTACTCCGATATTGTCACCCAGACGCCAACCACGAGCACACTGAGGGAGTGGCTATCATGATGTCCTCAAGAGCATCGAAGGCTCTCATGCAGTGGGAACCAATCTCCTCATGCAGGATCATGACAGCAAGATTCAACTCAAAAGGAAGGAAGGTCACAATCATACAATGTTATGCACCTACAAATAATGCAGAGCAAGAGAAAAAAGAGGAATTCTACAGACAACTTCAATCAACACTGGACAAGACGTCAGTTGGCGATATCAAAATTCTAATGGGTGACATGAATGCCAAACTGGGAGGGGACAACACAGGAAGAGAACTAACCATGGGTCGAGAGGCGCTAGGTGAAATGAATGAGAATGTAGAATTGTTTGCAAAATTCTGTGCATTCAACGATTTGGTAATTGGAGGCAGTGTGTTCAGGCACAAAGATATCCACAAAGCGACATGGACTTCACCAGATGGACACACTAAAAATCAAATCGACTTTATCTCAATCTCAAGAAAATGGAGACGCAGTCTACTTAACACAAGGTGAAGAAGAGGAGCAGATGTAGGTTCAGACCACTCACCATCTAGTGCAAGGAACCTTCCAAATCAAGTTAAAAGCCTTCAAGGAAGCTGGTGATAGACCTCAATTCAAGTACAACACTCGGAAACTGAAGAATGAAACTACAAAGGAGATCATCAAGGCAGCCATCAAGACAAAATGGGAGACATCGAGGAACATGCCTGAAGAAAGCTGTGTGGAAGAACACTGGAAGTCTTTGAAAGCTATGTGGAAAGGAACCTGCACAACAGTATTAGGAAGGAAGAAGAAAGAAGATAAGGAATGGATCTCGATGGATACCTGGAAGCTGATAGAGGAGAGGAGGATGGTGAAGCAGAAGGTAAACCAGTGCAAGGATGCTCAACGAGAAGAGGAATGGAGTACAATGTATAAAACACTACACTGGACAAAGAAGTGAAGAGGAGTGGGTGCAAAGACAAAAGACGCTTCTACGAAACATTGGCAAGTGAAGCAGAACAGGCTGCAGGTAAGAGAGACCTGACGACATTGTATCAAATAACCAGGTTGCTATCAGGGAAGAGACCAACACAGATGAAACCAATAAAAGATGTTGACGGAAATTTATTTACGAAAGAAGGGAAACAGAGGAAACAATGGGCCGACCACTTCAAGAAGCTCTTGAATCGACCACCACCTGCACTTCGTCCAGAAATACCACCTGCAGCCGCTGAATTACAAGTGAACATTAATCCCCCAACGAAAATGGAAGTCCTGAACGCCATAAAGCTACTGAAATGTGGGAAAGCAGCAGGACCAGATGGAATACCGCCAGAAGCACTGAAAACAGATGCAGAGACAACAGCGGACATGCTCACACCACTATTGCAGAAGGTGTGGAAGGAAGAGAAGGTACCTGACGATTGGAAGAAGGGTTACCTTGTCAAACTGCCGAAGAAGGGAGACCTCAGTGCTTGCAAGAACTGGCGCGGAATCACTCTCCTGTCCACCCCAAGTAAAATATTAAGCCGCATCATCCTGGAGAGGCTAAGGGATGCACTGGATTCAAAACTACGACCGGAACAGGCAGGCTTCAGGAAGTACAAATCATGTGCAGACCAAATTGCAACGCTTCGCATCATCATAGAACAGAGCATAGAATGGCAATCACCTCTCCACCTCAACTTCATCGACTTTGAGAAGGCCGGCCTTTGACAGCGTCGACCGAGAAGTAATTTGGAAACTGCTTCACTACTACGGAGTACCGCAAACCTTTATCCGCCTCATTCAACAACTATATGAAGATGCCACGTGCCAAGTAATTCACAATGGGAAGCTCAGTGATGCTTTCGAAGTGAAGTGGAGACAGGAGTGAAACAAGGTTGCCTACTATCCCCCATGACATTCCTTATTGTGGTGGACTGGATCATGCAGCGAACAGTGGGGAGCGAGAAGAGGGGGATACACTGGACGACGGAAAAGAACCTAGAAGACTTGGATTTCGCCAACGATGACTTGTGCCTGATGTCACATAAACTTGAAGATCTGCAGGCAAAAACTAACAAGTTGATAGAAGAGGCAGCTAAGACGGGACTTCAGGTGAATATAAAGAAGACAGAAGTGATGAAGATATCGCACCACCACCATCAACAACAACAACAAACTCCAGTCACCATCAACGGGAGAAACTTAAAGGACGTAACCTCCTTCACTTATCTAGGAAGCACTGTTTCAACTACAGGCGGGACGGACGAGGACGTCAAAGTCAGAATCGGAAAGATAGGAAGACAGGTGTTCATTAACTTGAAACCAGTATGGAGATCTTCTGCACTCAGCGTGCGGAACAAGATACGGATTTTTAACACCAACGTCAAGTCAGTGCTTCTGTATGGTTCAGAGACTTGGCGCGTCACGAAAGGCATTTCCAATAAACTACAGACATTCATCAACAACTGCCACCTACGCTGGCTCGCTACTGAAGATCAGATGGATTGCCAGAATAGTTAGAATAAGCAACAAGGAGCTCTGGGAACGAACCAACCAAGAACCTATCACGCAACAAATATGCAGGAGGAAGTGGAGATGGATTGGCCATGCATTGAGAAGGCCGACTGGGAACATCACGCGTCAGGCCAGTTACTCGAGTGGAATCCCCATGGGAAGCGACGAGTTGGACGTCCGAGGGTGACATGGAGGAGGTCGTGCGAGGAGGAAATGAGAGGTTGTGGGCTGTCGTGGAACCAGGTTCAAAAGATCTCAGAGAACAGAGGTCACTGGAGGCGTGCTACTGAAGCCCTATGTTCCACTAGGAACCCAAGGGACTAATAATAATAACAATAATAATAATAAATTTTCTGTAAATGGATAATTAAGGTGAGTGAAGGAGATTATTTATGATTGAAGGGTAGATTACAGCTTTTAATCCTACTTACTTATGTTTCTTTTCAGTTTTCCTGAGATTTAGATCTACTGGACTCTTTGAGTAGAATATATTCGTAGTTAATCTGCATATTTTTCAAGTTAAATTAATTTGAAAATAAAAATGGCTGTACTTTTAATGGACAGAAATTTTTTTTAAGAGATCGTTTTTCCAGTTATGCACAGATATTTTGAGGAGAAGAAGAGAAAAAAAAAGAATTATTTACCTTTCTGATATTATAAAAGTACCCCTTAATTGTGTGAGTAGATTAACGCATGACCCAATGAATGATACGGTCAACGGATATGATTATAATTTTATTACCATTTGTTTTCAATATAATTGTCACTGATCAAGTCTGAATAAAATGACGTGTTTTCCTCTTTCTAAGGAAACTGTTTGAATGAATGATTAAATAAGATTATTGAAGCTGTAAAATGTTCTGAAAAAAAACATGAATCTTCCTGTTTTTATTATTTTGCTAGAGAATGAATACAAAGGGATATTTTTAATTTAAAGACAAGAAAAAGGAAGGTTTCGTAAGGAATTATTGATATGAATTTTACAAGGTGAATAAAGTACAAATAAGAATGACGTTTTGATTGCCCCGAGAAATTTTCGCAAAATATTTGGTCAGTTTTATGCTTCTAGTTCACCTGATATACAAATAATAATTTTTATCAATCTCTTAAATTAATTTTCTTTTTGAATCTTGGAATTTCAGGCTTAAAGGTTCAAACTTTATTTCCCTAATTACTGATGTGGAGATGAAATTTTTTTTAACCTAATTGTTCATAAGTGTAAAATTTCTTTTCATCATTCTAAAAATATTGACTTTGTTTAGCAGCTGGGCCTGTTCATATCATTTATTTACTCATAGGCTAACAATAAAACCTATGAAGTCCTCTTTGTGTACAATTTAGGAGTTGATAGCTCGATTTACCTAAATACTCCTGAGCAGTGGTGTCCTCATTGAGTACTGAATACAGTAGCTATCGGTTCAGCAGTTGATCGACACGTAAATGAAACTGAAAAGAATTCCAAAGAACCTGTTTAGGAAGTTCATATGCCGATACGGACCACTCATTTCAGTTTAGCAAAACAAACAACAGTAAGAATAATTCATAGCTATTGCAGGAGATAGGATTCTTGTACCCCAGTCGCCTGATAAACAGAGCTAAGTATGCTAAGTGGTTAGAGTTATACATGAATGTCACTCAAAACACCATCACACTCTGTGATATGGTTGTGTCTAGCCAATGGTTCCCAAATAACATGGAGCAGAAATTCTGAATTCTACTATTAGCCAGCAATAACAAGAACAACACTAAAGCGTTCAGTGTTGACACAACAAAATCAACTTACTGAAACTAACCGAATGGTGTGCTTTTTAGTTCACTTGGAGGCTAGCAGTAGAATTCACGGCGTGGATCTCTTTCTATTTGTGACTTGTCAGCTGGATTTACCTGCACCCCAGTGAGTGATTGTGTGATACGCCCAGGAAAATACCTAATGGTCTTTGGTCAGATCGCTTACAGCGCCATTGATGCTGACCATGGAGGAGGTTCAAATGAAGATGAAGCGATTTTCCGATACTCTTGGATTTCCCCATGGTTCCTCAGTTCACATTGATGTAATTTGAGCAACACTTTCAAATTTACGTACTTCTTTGTATTCTTTGCAGTATAATGAGATACAATGATACTTCTGGTCTGAATTTATGTAGGTTACATCTAGTGATACTCCAATAACAGCGATTATTTTAAAGTTAAAAAAATTCACAATTACACCAGCTTTACTCACTATTGAAGTCAGAGACTTAACCACTAAACTACTAATAATATAAAAGAACCCTATATTACTGGATCACCTAAATTCGTCTGCCACTAGGGTATTAAGCAATAAAGCTTTCTCGGCCTTAAAAATTGGCACTGATCGAAGCTAACAGAACAAGTTTTGCAATATGACCAGTAAACTAAATGTTCTTGCGCTGCAGTGCACTGGATTTCGGTGTTAGATGTAACGGAGATCATATAGAAGTGGGAGTGTTAGATTAAACTCGATAGTTACCTCGTAAATTAGCAACACTTCTGTTGCTAATGTATTTGACCAACAGCATTATTGTGTCTAGGTAAACAAGAAAACACATATGGGAGTAAGGGGTTTATCGTAATGATTACCTTCGTGGCATCTAGTTTTTGAACTTATTTAGTAAAAAAGTACATTAAATTAGACTTATTAATTTATAGGATACGTAGGAGATTTTAGACTAACAGTATATTTTTCAGTAAACGTTTATAAGTTATTTCATGAAATTAGGCAGTAAGAGACAGTACAGACCCTTACTGCAGCGCGAACCTTTCTTTGATAGATCGAATTCAACAGGTTATACGTTGGTACTAAGACATCCGTGCATATAGGACATCAACTATATACTTTGGAACCGTTCAGAATGATCAACAAATCTTCTCCTAACTGAAGTCATACCAATCAAATACTTGAAACTAGATTTATATGTTGAAAAGGAACATATTTTGTTGAAATTTGCAATTGGGAATATTCTAGGCTTCGGCAGATGACAAAAGCCTCGGGATCGTGTTAAAATGAATTTGAGTTAATTTTTCTCAATGTTTGTTCCAATTTTCTAAAGTTAGTAAAAGGAGATACGTGTATGCAACCTTCAGAAATCGAGTAATATCAAAACAGGCATTCTTAGGAGATTGGAATGAGATTTTAAAAAGAATTGTAACTTGGTTTAGTATGTTTCAAATCTGTGTATTAATGACTGGGTATTTCGACGCATGAGATGTATTTATAATTATTTACTGTATTAAATTTCTACCTTAGGTGTGCATACAGCTCTAATTATTCATGGTATAAAGAAAAAAGTTTCAGTTTTCTACTGAAAACTACCGTTTATTGAATAGTATTCTCTTAAGCTTATTTTGTACAGGTTACTAAGAAGAAACCGGAAGCACTCTGTAGCTGATACTGCAAGGTTTCATTCACAGTCGTATGAAGAAGGTGATGAAAAGTAACCCACATTTTTATTTCTACTGAATAATATTTAAATCCTGTATAATTTTGATTGAGGTTTCAAAGAGTGATCGGTCTTTGGGAGCTGGACGATTTTATTCATATCCCAGTTATAACTTTAAATCATAAATGAATATTCATCATCTTCTAAGCTTTCATATTCCAGACAAATCGTGTTCTTTAAATAACTGATTTTGGCCAGGAATGCAAAATCTTGAAGTGCTACATGAAGAAATAATGTAGCTGTACGCAAATTCTGACGTTTAACAATTTGATGAAAAACTTCATTCCATACCACAACTATTAGGGGAAATATTATGCATATGCAAATACTGAAGCAAACTTACATACCAAAATCCAATCTAAGTGGATAATAATTTTACTTTAGTTTCATGTTAAGCTAAAATTAACAGTTTTGTATCAAAGATTATAGTTTGTATATGTAGCAATAGAATGTCTAGACAAGATTATTACAACTTTAGATACGTTAAGGGGTTCTTGGTTAATTTGCTTTTTCTCGTCTTGTCTGCATTATATAAGAAATTCATTAGATTGTTGGTGTGGCGTTTGCGTTATCGACCTGTTACTACCTATGAAAAGAGATGATCGAGTCATATGACAGTGATAAATGAACAAGGTGTAAACCTGTGAACATAGTGAAATGATATACCATTCAGAACACAATTTACTTCTTACTGCATATTATTATTCTCATGATTTCAAGGCTAAATTCTTGCAATGATAAAAAAAATTTTATGACTGAAGCAGTAATAATCTTAATATTTAATTATCACAATAAAAAAGCTTACAGTAGACTTTGATATCCTTTTAATGATTTTCCGGTTAATTCGAATATTTGTTAATTTCCGCAAAGTAAACGAATTTGCGAAAATAGATAGTTTGTATTTCGTATATCTCACATCAAGTAGATCTTAAAAGTGGCTCCTTGCTTATCTTGAATTGGGATTACTTTGTAAGTCATCTAAGCAATTAAAAGCCTACTGATTCACCTTATTTTGACCGACGTTTTGTTTCATATGCAGATTGTATCTCTAGACAGTTTCATCATTGTCGCCTTTATCTTAGAGTCTTTATTCTTTTCACAATGCAAATATTTTGAATGTTTAGAGGATTTATTACACCCAGAATGTTGTGGTTACTGAACAATAAAGGAAAGTATGGAAACTGGATGCCCTTTGCCAGTCTACCTAGACTAAATCATTTTGTAAAGCCCTCTATCTAAGAACACTTTTAGAGAACTTTTATTTAGCACTGTAAATGCACGTAGCTCATGAATTATCATGTATTATCGTACGATACAAAGTTTGATTTTTATGGTATATGATACCAAGCTGAGCATGTTTTGATTTGTTGCTTATTGTATCTGTGTGACTGAATTGTTAAAGCGAATGACCTTGAATGGTACAGTAAAATGCTGTTAGAATAGACACTTGAATTATGGTCATTCAGATATTCAAAAGGAGGATACTAGAAGGTTAACCGGATACTTATGTAGTTCTTTAGCCACTGAATCTCGTCTCAGAAGTCCAGATTCTCAATAACTTTTTGTTTCAATGAGGTAGAAATAATCAGATATCCAGAATACTTTTTGATTCATCCCTATTTGGTATTACTTCCGTGAAAATGCTTCGTATATTTCTAAGAAATGTTTTCTGCTCCATTTTTACACGATCTACCCGATCTCTGAGTAAAATTTTCATTTCTTTTCGGATTAGTTAGAAGTGAGTTAAGAAATACGACTCAGACAATTTAGACGAAAACATCATGCAAAAATTTAATCCACTATTGTCGTAATATCAAAACGTTTTGTTCACTGCTCTTCTTTCGCATACATCAATGTGGACAAAGTAGTTGAAATAAATAACTATAAGTCTGCATACACTACGGGGCTCATATGTTAGAATAGTGTTGCAGAACTCACTGCACTATTGTCGTGAACTCTTCGTCGTATAAAATTTTGGAATCCTGATTTTTCTCTCACTTATTCAGTGACTTTCAGGAGTGAAGCGCAACTTTCAGTCTGTTTTCCTGATACTAGTTGTCAATAATGATTCAATAGCACCAGATGTGGAGAGCTTTCTCATTGCTATATTAAAAAAATATTTCCTATTTTTGAAAAATGAGAGAAGTTTGAGTTTTATTTGGATTTTATTCATCGTATTTAGGCATACTGTTTCGATTATCTGTTAAAAATTGGTGGCAGTGAATATTTTTCGCCAGTATTGTATAAGAAATGTGATATAAACGGCATGATCCTGATTCATTTTCGGTATCTTTTTTCTTGTGATAAATATCAGACTTTGTAATAACACCTACAGCTGTGTACTTTGGTACACAACTAATACAAAATTCATTTTCGATTTGGGAGAATAAATCCACATTTTGATGACATATCCAGTCAGATAGAATATGTAAATAAATACACAATTGGGTGAATTGAATGAGGAATAGGAATGAATATCTGTGTGTTCACATATTGTTTACACAGATGTAAATCTGGTCCTTCCAAAGAGTTCTTCAATATTACTTACTTTGTATTAAACATGTTAGTGGTCTAGCAAATTGAGTTCAATACTCAAAACTGTGTTACTCGCACCTAATAAATCTTTTCGCTATTGTTCTCGGACTTCAGTGATAAGAGCATTCAATCGATTTTTAGGTGTTGATTTGATGTACACCCAGCATATAAAATACGACTGAAGGAATGCCTATAATGAAGGTGTAGAAAACTTTACTACGACCAAAATCAAAGAACGCGAGGTGATATCATTTAAAAAAATCAAATATATAATGTTGTTTGATTAATTTGATAACATAGTGAGCAATAACTAATCCTCAAAATGTCATCAAGTAAATAATACCTTACCACTGTGTGCAATATCAAATAAACAAATCTAATACGGGATTACATAATGTAAGGCTCTGATGTGGTGCAATTGAGGCAATACCTCTATGGGATGATGATTTAAGAATCCGTAAATTAGCAAGTGTCTTGGTTCATTTATACAATTGAAAAAAACATCCACTACATTAAAAGTGTATTATATCAGTTTGTGAAATGCTCCGAAAACTTGCCAATCATATACTAGTCCGTTTAGTACCATATAACATTTTTCTCTGTACAATTCATGTGTACATATTGTGTATGACGGTCAACGTGTTTTATATTTTTATCGCTACAGTCCCTCAACAATAGCAAAAAAGATTTATTAGATGCGAGTAACACAGTTTTGAGTATTGAACTCAATTTGCTAGACCACTAACATGTTTAATACAAAGTAAGTAATATTGAAGAACTCTTTGGAAGGACCAGATTTACATCTGTGTAAACAATATGTGAACACACAGATATTCATTCCTATTCCTCATTCAATTCACCCAATTGTGTATTTATTTACATATTCTATCTGACTGGATATGTCATCAAAATGTGGATTTATTCTCCCAAATCGAAAATGAATTTTGTATTAGTTGGGAGAAATGATATGATACATGGTTATATGAAAATAAACTGTTGCAGCTGCTATTCCCATGCCACACGATAACATGTGGTACATCGTGAGCTAGGAGCATGTACAACGCTACATAGCAGTATTCTAAAATTATTGTTGGGTAGAGGGTTTGACAAGATTATTTAGTTTAACTAACTCATTACGAGTATTTAATTCCTATATTATTTTTGTGCTCAGTCAGTAGAAAGTATCTGATCCTATTAAATTTTGTAAGTATCCCAAAGATTTACTTTGTGAAAAGGAAAAGTACTTTGAGATACAACGGCAATCAAGAAGCTTTCTAAAGACTCAGTTTCCATATTGAACAATTTTGAAATACATAGATCAAAAAGGACTGATACACTACTATCATAATTGTTCGCATGATTTTCAAAATAGTGCCAATTCAGGATGACCAAAGGGCCATTTCTGAAATAGAATTACATTCTATCACAGTCTACATGTTTTACATGTATATTGTTCATCCTATTTTCGTGGTAGTTCTTCTCTTCAGATAAGTAGTGAAGTTATCAAACATGAATATTTTTCAGTTTACCATTTCTGCTGGATGATGACTGAAAGTGAAATGAAAATTTGAACCGCAGCCGACTTCGAACCAATGACCACTGGGTTTTCGGTCCGGTGCTCTACCAAATATATACTAGTCTGCCAAACTACAGCTATCTCAGATAGCTAAATGATTTATCATTTCAACATAGCATCATCTAAAAGCATCAGATAATAGGTGGTATAAATTAATCACCAAGAAACCTTGAGCCTTAGTTTGATGCTTATTTTCACTTTTCAGATACGTAGGTTTCAATCTCCATAGGTCCACGAATTTCCTCAGTGATGCAGATAACTTTTTCTGATGACTGACCACAAGCATGAAACTTTGTTTCAATGCTTCCTGGTTGTCTGTTTGTAAACATTTACCTGTAAAACATAATGCAGTGCAATCTAGTTTCTGTATGCTTAGTAGACATTTTGCGAACTTGATCGATAGATCTGATTCAGTGTTGAGCATTTAGGGCTTGGTGTTTGTATCGCTTTTCATCTTTTGACTAAATATCTTGGATTTAGGAATAAAGAAGACTAGATTTTCAAGATAAAATTATCCTGCTCTTAATAATCACGAAGGGGTGGAATAATTGTAACCACGTTGTTCATGCATTGCCCTTGTTTATATTATATTATTCGAGCATGGTTTGTTGATCTTTTTACATTTGCTCCCCTTTATTATTGTACTGATTCATTGGTACTAAAAGCAAAATTTAGTTAAGATGCTACAAGCATCGATGAATCCTTCTAAGTCAGTAGTTTTCCCTGTGTGCAGAATTCGGACCACAGAAATTCATGGACAGTTTATAGATACAAATAAAATAAAGTCTAAACAGCATAATGAGAAGACGAAGATTATCTGAAATATGTTACAGTACGCTGATAAAATAGAGTCGTTAATTATCATTTTATTATACTCAGTGAGTCATATCTCACTAATTGTTGTCTTTGTTTTTGGTTACTAGTAAAACGATGTCTACTTAATCAACACTTAAGAAATTGTTACGGCATGCAGTTGTAGCTAAAATTACAAAAGCATCTCACTCAATTATACGCTATATATATTCTCTTTATTTCTGGTTTACTTTTTTATGCACAAATGAGTTATAAACTAAGTTGAAAGTACAATAGTGATGATGACTGCTGTGACCATTTCTTCTTCCTTTACTCTACCCAGTGATTGTGTATTTTGTAATAGTTTGTGTTTTCCCTGTATTTCGATAATTCTTTGGTTTATCAGAAATAACCCTTTTTATCCTTTTTATGAGCGCTGTTCAACAGTCCCATACAATGACATTAGATAAAGACCACAATCAGCTGATTGTGGGAATGAACAGCTGATTTTATTTAATTGAAATACTGCATATATTACCTATTTGATGACATAAATACTGCTTAGATGTGCAAAAAGCTACTAAAAAAGCAAAAATTTTGATGGTGTTGTGTTCTTAGTACTGGATAGCTTAATCGTGGAAATTGTAATGTTATACCAGACAATATTACCAGCACAAACGTCAAAAGTAGGAGATATCTTAGACGAAAAACCTATCTACATACTTCAGTTAATATACTGATGGTAAACCAAAATCTCCATGACTATGTCTGTTCATTTTCTTGTTTAAGTCCTCTCGTAGTTTGATTTCGAAATCACGAAAGGAAGACAAAATGATTCACACATTAGGATGCATTCTTCCCCGGAGCATTATTTCTGCAGGTGATCTGTCCACGATGAATGTCATCGTCTTAATTGTATCCCTCATGATAGATCTAAATACATCCCACACATTCTCTACACCACTGGCTCTTTCCTATTCCCACAAACCGAATGTTACGTACTTTCCTAAACCCAAACTGTGGGTACAAAATAACTTCATGAAAAAAACTCTTCGAGTTTGTTTATTAATTTCCATCGTGAAAGAAGTGCATATGACTTCCAGAAAGGCATAATACAAAGCAGTTTACTGGCGCACGCTAAAATGCATTACATCCAAATGACTTAAGAATTAGTAGATAGAGCTTGACCTGCTACTTTTCTCCTGACCAAAGGTGCACACGTTTGTGATGAATTAATATTTCAGATTGTGATTCTTTTGATCTCACCAACTTACTGTGGCAACATAACGTGTGCATGCCTAGGCATATATGATGTTTGTGGTTTATAGATCACTACAATACTTGGTAGTTACCTTATTAAAATCAGTAAATGCCACTTTGTAGCCTTTCTAGCTTTCAAATTCTTCGGACACCATAACTTGTACGGAAAGTTTAGTCGGACAGTTGCCCAATTCTAGAAAAATAAAATACAAACGAATTTATGCTATTATCGCTTTTTTAGAAACGACATCAAAAAAGAATGCAGATGTTCGTCCCCCAATAATTTGTGTACTAGCCAAGTGACTCGCAAGTGTGTCAGTACCTTATTTACGCTCAAACAAGTGGGATGGGGGAACATGATATCACCGTACACATAACTACGCAATATAATTGTTTTTATATCAGCTGACGACTCCCAAATAGGACGAAATGCACATCCTAGGTTCCACTGCTAGCCACGATCCATCATTAATAAGTATGTAATATGTTTGCATTTGTGCATTGGGCAACATATACCTGCAATCCTGGCTGTGTACTTGCGATTTTTTGTTCCTTCCAAGTTAAAACATCAGGACACGATTCAAATTCTTAATCACCTAATATATATATATATAATATTCCAGTCTTTACGGTATAGATCAAAGAGGTCAGTGTGATCATCAAGTCCAGGTGTGATGAAATATCATACTACAACGTATTCGGTCCTGAAATGCGCAAATAGTTGGTAAAGGCGTTTGTACATGAGTTCTGTGTACTGTAAATGTTACCACTAGGTTGAGACTATAACTTTAACTATAAAAACCTACATTCCACGGATGTGAAATTGAATCCTTTAGACAGCAGCAGTAGTAGTTAGATTCATTTATAAAAATCACCTTTCAGGAAACTATGGATTGTGATAAGTACTTATAAGAATAAATTTAATATAATTCCAGCGTGTTTAGGAAATAAAAACAAGATATTTCTGAACGTTTCACTGTGTAAGCCATAGCTTCTTCAGCAGAATACACAGATTTGTATTCACATCAAAAAATAACGTCAAATAATACATTAAATATGTAGTGGATTTAGGTCATTGGTACGTAATTTTCTGTCCAGAAGTGCCTTTCCGATATGGTATCGTCATAGACGACGCTCACAATTTTGTTGTACCTTTATTATTATTAGTAGTGCCTGCTGTTCCATTCATTTGATCGATAATGCTGTTGAAGAACTTTTCAGGACATACATTTCCCACCAAAAGATGTTTTATTTGGTAGGCTTCATTATCCAAATTACTAGGATCAGTTGTGATGGTTTTCGCTCTATTTAGAAGGTTCAATGAGACGCTGGACTTTATGTTAATTGGATGATCCAACTGGAAGTTTAATTATTTATCGAAATGTGTTGGTTTTCCGAATATTTTCGTGTTGAATTTACCTTCAGTCGTCCTTTGGATAAGGCAATTTAAAAAGTTTAGAGTCTCATCCTTCGATACTATTTCACTATTGAATTTACTGCAATGTGAAACAGAATTTATATGTTCTAAAGACGTCTGTTGGTTTAGCTCCTTAAGAGTGACACGTTTTATTTTTTAATTATTCTTAACTTAGTTGTAAAATTTGTTCTCACTGGCTATAATTTTTTATACATATTGCTGAATGCTAATTACTAATGGGAAAAGTTCCATTGGTATCATTATGATGACAGTGATTGATTTATGTCATTCAGCTACTAAGCACCTATTCATGTCTTTACTCCTCATCTTTTCTTGAATTTGCTTCAATATATTCGGTGCACAAGTAAATTCTGACAGGTGCGTAAAACTATACTAATACTAAGGCTATCAACATTGAACTCAATTTAAGGATTTACTTTATTGTTTAAGGATGATGGCTGAAGCTGAAGTGAAGGTTGATAGATCTGAAATCAATGAAACTGCTTTCAAAATCATTCCAACATTCCAAATTTTTCTTTATATCTAGTCTTCACTTTTGGATCAATAGTCCCTTTCAAATTGTTGTCACCGATACCCTTTTATTTGTCAGAAAGAAATACTTCTTATCGCATAGTGATGATGCATTGTTGTCCAGTTTACATTTCAGGTAATTGATGCCTATGAAATCTGTGCTGATTGTCCAGAAACAACTTCACTGTATACCCACTTTCTCACCAGCAGCTGATGATCAGTATACGTTCATACCTTTCATTGCTCTAAGATTTTTCACTTGTTATGCACTAGCACATTAACTGACCGTTAAGTTTACATGGTTTTGTATCGATACTGAATACATCAACAGTAAGCTGAATAGCTTATGCGGTGAAGTTTTGTACAGTGTTCCTTCGACGTCTTCCATCGATGTTTTTGGCTGCTTTGTGGCCGAAAAGGTGACATTATTTCAAAATCTATGGGTAAAAATTTAAGTTTTTATCCTGATTAAATGCATTCACCCATGAAGTTCACTATTGAAACAGAAAGTGACGACAGCATCACTTTCTTAGATGTCCGATTGACAAGGAAGGTGGATGGAACTATAAAAAGAAGTGTGTGTCGGAAACCAACGTCAACAGGTCAATAAACCCACTTCTTGAGTTTCGTCCCCTTTCAATATAAACGAAATCTCGTTAAATGTTTGGTCCATCGGGCGAGACTCATCTGTTCAGGTGATACTTTTGACGAAGAGCTTCAAATTATCCACTATCTACTCAGTAGTAATGGATATCCAGAAACGTTCCTGGCTAAAAATATGAACACATCCAATATGAAAACCAGAATGCCTGCAGTCTCCAAGAAACTATTGTTCCTAAGACTACAATTTCGAGGTGACATCATAAGCGAAACTGTGACACAACGCTTAGGAAATACCATAAGAAGATCAGTTAATGCCGCCAAGTTATGTTGTGTTTTCTACAGCCGGCCAATGATGGCCACACGAACTAAAGACAGACTCCTTGACTTCTCTTCTATGTGCATTTACCAGTTCAACTGCTCCTGTGGAGCTAGTTACATTGGACGTACAGTTAGGCAAGTCCGTCGTCGAATCGCCGAGCATCTTCCTTCATGGCTAAGTAAGGGGGAAACCAGATTGATACGAAGCTCAATGCTCTCTCATCTGATTGACACCGGCCACCGAGTTAACATTCATAATACCTTTAAAGTTATTCATCACATTCCTTCTCACCTCACCCATCCTCTACGAGTCCGTCTTTTACATACAGCAGAAGCCATAGGAATCCACCTACGCAAGCCAAGTCTGTGTGTTCAGAAGAGATTCGTGCAGCCTCTTTCTTTGCCTTGGCCATCTGTATAGCTCATTTATTACAACAAGACTCTTCATTTCATCCACCACACAATTCACTATAACTAATATTTTAATAGCTCCATTATTATTATTATTACTATTACAGACTTAGCCATCTTTCTCTCCCCCGACTGTCTTTAATTACCGTCAACAATTTACCATTTTACGTAACAGTTCATTTTCGCTCTTTAGTTATCATTGTAAAAAGTATCAATTACGTAAGAACCTGTTCACAAAATCTTTCTACTATAATTAATCTTTGCTTTAGTTAACTGTCTTAATTGCCTGATCAATTAACACCTTCTTGATACTTTGAGATTGATAACCTTTCATTGAACAACCCTTACCACTAGATTGGTATGTAACTTAACGTTTGCAAATGCTATATTAGTGGAGAGCCATTCACTGATGAGGAACTAATTGAAAAGAAATATTTCTTCGCTCACATTGTTTGTTTTACTAAGTTCATTTCTGTCGAAAGCGCCCACTTGTCTACATGAATTCCAACTGAAAATGCGAAAGTATCTATTATGTATCAACTAAAACATTATGAACAGACCTTTAAATACTTATCGTGATAAGGACATTAAAAAACGAAGAAATGGACTTCCGTTTACTTCAGGTTTGCTGTCTAGGGCTGAAGAACAGGCAGCTGCTTAAGAGTTCATTCATGAGTCAGTTAACTGACAAAGGTATACCCTTAAGGGACAATCTACTGATAAAGAACTTATATTTGTTATGTTGAATAAACAGTTTTTGATAGCTATATTTTGAATGGTAAATTCTGAATGACAGTTGTCTGTAATAGCTTTCTGTACAGCTTATAAACGTATGAATAATGTTTTTACTATAACCAGCGAAGGACTATTCAGAGAATATTTCAAGTTTTAAACCATAACTATTATGGATAAGTGAAATCAGATTTCTAAGATGAACCAGTATTCGGATAATATAACTGGAAGATGAATTTTATTTGAAAATTGAGATGCATTTGCACAATACTACCACTTTTGTTTGTTCTTTAAATGCATTACGCAGTAGGTTAATATTATTTACTGGATATCATATTAATATCAATAGTAAGTTATTCCCAAAAAGTTATCCAGTTATCAATACTTTTTTCATCATGTGGTACATGAAGTTTTACTTCTCTTTTTACGCAACACTTCTAATAATCTGATCATACATTAATATGTGCATATAAAAATGGAAAAAAGGTAGATAACTGAAATAATTACGATGATAAAGGACTTTAATAAAAATGAAGTGAATGTAATATTTTGATCCTAACCTTCTTAATACAAAGTTTATCGCGGTAGGTGCAGTGTAGGGACAAGTATTTCTAGTATACATAAGAATGGCTTCAATTTGCAAATGGCTATCACCTTCAGGAATCTCAACATGCTTTATTTGCTGTTTCTACATAATACTTAATAATTGTTTCAATATTAATTCTGGGAGCATTTTCAATAATATATTTGGCGATGGATGAGTATTGTTTTTTACTCGTATTTTGCACATTTCCTGGTTCTAACTATTTTAAAGGCATAATTAGTCAGCAAAAGTATTCACTGTACTTTAAACCTATGGTTTTATTTATGAACGCGCTTATATGAGTTTACTACTAGTGGATATCTAACCATATTTTCTATACGCTGAAAGATTTATTTACATTGATCTGTCAACACATATAGGTATGGTTGCGGAAACCGATCACCAGATAGTATAAAGTTGATATTTGATGACATGTAGCAGGCGATATATATCAAGTTCTATTTGGTTCCATAGAATTTGTCAAAATGTATGCTTTCGCCTATATATCGCGGATATCAGAATCGATGTAGTAAAACCTAGTCTTTTGTCCTCAAAGGAAGCAATTTCGCTCACTGGCTTATTATGTGATCTGAAATAGGATCAAGCCAGTTCTATGTAACGTTGATATTTGTAATTCACACTCTGACGCTTCTGTATCCCATTTTCTGGCTTCTTTTTACCTGTCTCTCCATGAAACATGTATATTATCCAATATATTTTTATGTCGGAGGTAACCAGTCTCATAATTTTCATGAATCCTACGATTATTATAAGTGATCTATTAGCTGTAAATAACAAATCTATTTTCGAGATGAATGGGAATTTTTAATTTAGAAATTGTATTCATCATGGACCGATATCAATTAAGAAACCATTGAAAGTCTGGGAGCACTCAATAGCTGTTTCATCCTGGTATGGGACTCCTCAGTAGTACGCACCCACGACCTGGCTAGGGATTGAACTGAGGACCTTCAGGTTTCACAGCAAACGGGTTGGCCATTCAGCAACTGGGTAGGCTTCCAGTGGTTCACAGTTTCCAACTTCTGTCAATTTACTATGTAGTGCGACTATTACCCAAGGTCTTCAGTTGGCATCTGCTTCACTTCCGACTGGTTGACCTACAGGTCACTGCTTCTCATTGCAGCTTCGTGATATTCGTGGTCCCCCAACTGATGTTAGCCCATGGTGAATACTATCTCCAAATTGAAAATCTCCATTCATCTCAAAAATACATTACTATATAGTGCTCATCAGTGACTTGCTTCCAGATAGATACCACGAAGCTCTAATGAGAAGCAGTGACCTGTAGGTCAACCAGTCGGAAGTGAAGCAGATGCCAACTGAAGACCTTGGGTAATAGTCGCACTACATAGTAAATTGACAGAAGTTGGAAACTGTGAACCACTGGAAACCTACCCAGTTGCTGAATGGCCAACCCGTTTGCTGTGAAACCTGAAGGTCCTCAGTTCAATCCCTAGCCAGGTCGTGGGTGCGTACTACTGAGGAGTCCCATACCAGGATGAAACAGCTGTTGAGTGCTCCCAGACTTTCAATGGTTTCTTAATTGATATCAGTCCATGATGAATACAACTTCTAAATTAAAAATTCCCATTCATCTCGAAAATACATTATTTCTTATATTCATTCGAAACTAGAAGTGACAAGGAGGTAAAATATTTCTGCTGAACAATGGAGAAACCGGTCGGTTTTTTTATCACTTTATTGTATTCCTTTTATTATCATTCTCATGAGTTTCAATTTTCAGTGGAATATTTTCCACAAACAGTCCATTGGACCGTACCACTGAACTCCGAGCTAGTGGGTGAATGGTTCACGCGTTCACCGTGAAAGCTGAAGGTCCTGATTTTGATCTCTGGAGGGGTTGTGGGTGCGCACCGCTGAGAAGTCTCATACCAGGATGAAGCAGATGTTCAGTGTTCACAGGTTTTCAATGATTTCGAAAATGATGTTCGTCCGTGGTAAATAACATCTTAAAAATAAAGGACTCTCCATCAACCTCAAATACATAAAATGCTGTCTCGCCTCCTGGAGTGACGCCAGGATTTCGTTCACCTTCAGTCATCGTTACCATACTTGAATGACATTTGCCTTTGTAGTTCAGAATAAATAGTAGTTAGCCACCACTTCTATACTTCAATATAGTTGGGATTAGGATCTGAAACCTTGTTAAAGGGAGATGGTGTTATATATCCATCTCCATCAAATGTTTGTTTAGCGGTAGTGTGAGATACCACTTCGGAATATGTGATTTCATCCAGTTAACGTTCATAATAAAGTCATGTTATTAATCTAGTAGCAGACACTAAATTTCACTGTGAGTTAATATGAAACATAAGATTTTAGATAGAAATGATAACTGGACCTTCTCCAGTTAAAGCATGAAAGATGAAGAAAATCAAGCAACCAAAGTAGCAGTGTTTAATTCTAGCAGATATCTGACGAATACGTTGACAAGAAATAGAATTTTACTTCACTAGGACCGCTATCTGCTACCCCTTTTGTTCTTAAAGGATTGTCTGTAATCCACCCTGGAAGTAATAAATGTCTACACTGATCGATCACTGGAGAGCAACCAATCTCATGCTGTCTAGTGTTGGGCGCTGACGAAATTCTATCATTCACTTCGCAATGGACCCACCAAACTAGGAGGCTCAACATCCACTACTACAGGAGGTCAGTCGCAACCCGAATAGCTCAGTGGTAACATGACTGACTACAACAGTCGGTGACGCGGTTTCGAATCTCATGAGGGACATCAGTTGCCTCGAGGTTGCAAATACACCCTGCTGTTGAAATTCAAGTTCATAGCTTCCAGCCCATTTCCTCCAACCAACTAATGTAATAAATATCTAAAAGCAAGAAACTGAAAATGGTAATATAGAAAAGAAGGTCCCTAGATTAGACCGTTAGAGCTGCAAGTTAATTGGACATAATTAAATAGTTGTCACACGCTTAGTCAGTGGACCCTTCTGCAGACTAAATAAATATTAGCTCTAAGTAATTTCCATTTTGTTTTAACAGTCAATAAAGGACCAATGAAAATTAAAAACAACGGGTATCGATTTCAAACTTATTTGGAACTTGGATTAAATGAGAGATGAAACACGAGGCTATCTGATCTAGTGGAAGATGTGTTATTATTCAGAATCCGGAGATCCCTGTTTTCTTCTGTTAATTTTAATTTAACTTTATTGCTGGAAACAAGTTATACATAAATATATACTTCATATTTGAAGATAAAATCTAGATGTGTACGTTCAACTATGTGCTTTGATCCAATTCCTAAGTTAACATCTTAGAAATAGTTTCTAATATTGAAGTAAACTTTTGGAAGTGAATGATTTGTAATGAGAGTATCAAAACAGATGATGATGATGATGAATCTAGCTTTTCGGTAACACAATAATACACGATAAAATCAGCAACTTGTAATTTATTTGAATGCTTCGTTTTCATCTCGATGGCAGACATAAAATTAAGTTTGAAGTATCTACAGATACATGCTAATTCCTATATAAAATTTATTTCTCATATGAAGGGAAAATGAACAACGGTCAAGGAAAATTATGAGGAAGACATTTACAAAACATGAAATCTTTGAAGTTAGTGAATCACTTGAAATATTGCCGCAAGACTAATGACGACTGAAGCTCATTTTTCTTCCTACACGAAATGGATAAAGGGGAATTCCGCCTAGTGTCCGTAAGTATGGTATTTACTTGGTACCATTAGAGTGCAAAGTACTTTGTAAAACTGGAAAAAGCCTCTGCTGGTGCTTACCTTCGATGGTGACCCGTTGGAATTAGCCGAGAAGTTCGTGTATCTGAGTAGTTGTGTGAGTGCTGGTGGAGGTGTGAGTGGTGAAATTCTCAACCACATATCGAAAGCCAGAGTGGCATAAGTCAATCTGGGTCACCTTTGGCATCGTCACAATGTTAGTCTGACAGTGAAAGGTCGGTTTTACGGCGCTTCTATGCGAACAGTTCTGCTCTACGCTTGTGAAACCTGACTTCTCCGAGCTGAGGATGTGCCGTGACTCTGTGTGTTCAATCGTCCTTGTCTCCATAAGAATGTTTGTATCCGTTGGCAACACCATATAGGTAATTCTGAGGTACGACAGGTGGGTTTGGGTATGGTGAAATCATCTAGAAACAACAGCTTCGGTGGCTTGGACATGTGTTACGTATGTCGCCCCGACAGCTTTCAGACCATTCATCGTTTGCCAAACCTGGGACCGGATGGAAGAAGCAGAGGGCTGATCAGTGTATGATATGGTACTGTACGATGAAGGGTAGTTGTATCGGGTTAGAATCTGTTGGTTCATCATGACTCTTTGGGTGGGGTCCCAGAGACCCCGCAACTCAGTGGCTTGAAGCGTTATCAGATATAGTTCGTACTGTCACTTTTTCCTATCTTCAGTTACTAAAAACTAACAAATGCTTTGTCTCGAATGTATCTTACTGCAGTGCCTTTCTAATCATGCTGTCCCTCTTGTTTTTTTACTTATCTACTTTCCATCACTAATATCTTCACTTTGTTATAATACTATTTTATGTGGCTCATTTCTTGGTGCTCTTGCTGTAACATGTTTGTGTTCTAATAGTTATAATACATAATATCTAGTAGAAGAACATGCATTTCTGCGTAAATTCTTCTACAGTATGGTTAATTTTGATAAAGACCGATATTCATGAATTTGTTTGTCAATCTCTACTCCGATCTTCACTTGATGTAGAGATGTTTGGCTGCTTTGAATGATTACATCAAACATTATAGTTAATGAATACTAAGTATGCTTTCATGTTTGACCAACTGTACTTGTGGAAAGTTTGGGCTTTCTTTAAATGATCAGCACACTGCAAAATATTATGCTCCATTCCACTTCAATAGCACTCTACCGATGAAGGTGGTAAGCTCAGGACACCTCAAGGTTGGATTGGTAGGAATCTAATGTTTCAGACCAAGATGGTTAATTAACCCTACAAATATTCTAGCTGTCATTTTAGAATGCTAGATAAAGTGAAGACTACATGGTTTGTTCCCCAGAGTGAAGAATCTAAGTGAAATGGCTATGAGTAGATCACAGTGACAGAGATGTATACACGCTTTAGTCTTTTATCATAAACATTATATTCTACAGGTTGTAAAGCTACTGAAGAGAATCAACGAAACACGCACTTGGTAACTCTTTTGCCATTGTTCCCCTTTCCTAATTTCAATCGGCATTAATTTTGAAACTTGGATTTACCCAATAGCGTCAAAGATTCGCCCATGATTTAAGTCATTGGTCACATTTTTCAAGTGAATAGAATTATTTTTTTAAAGACGGTTATAATAAATCCTTCAAGTGCGTAAAAGTGCATACAGATTTTAATTAAATTTTAGATATCGACTAATATCATGCAAGTCATGATCTGCACTAAATACATAGTGAGAAGATGCAGATTACGGCTAAAAAAGGTTTGAGGAACTTTTAATTCATAGACAATAAAATGACTTTTTTTCGCATTATTATAACAATCTTGTCATAATGGTGAAGTGCCGAGCAGTGGAATCTAGAACTCACTTCTCTTTCTGTTTGAGACTCGTCTGCTGGACCTACGAACCTACTAGTGAGTGATTTTTTCCCATCAAAAACTCAGAATCACGAACGATTGATTCAAACGCAACAGCGTTATCCACTAGACCACTGAGTCATGATAGCCACTTCTTGTGCCAAGGGTATTGTTTTAATGTAGTTGCTTGTATCATTGCACCGTCGACTGGAGCGGATTGATTGGTCTTTATTGGTATATGGGCTCTTGTAAGGATAAGTTGAGCGAACAGAAACTATAACGACTGACAGGTCCTTTAGAAAAGAGGTTTGGTACAAATACAATATGAAATTTTGCGAATGAAAACTGCTATGAACTGGGTGGCTTTAAGAGAGATGCTCAAATGTGCATCTCTTAGTTTTCTTCTGCCTTTTTAATCTAGAAATATGAAGACATTAAATCTGTGTTAATAAGTAAATAAAATGTCAATATTTTTATCAAAGAATCACATCTCCAAGACCACACAAATGAATAAATAACAAACATAGAAGTCGACGAAAACAACTGGACTTATCCAAGGTGGGATAGTTCTTTATATATTTAAGATAAACAAATATTGGAAACTATGCTACAAACTCTGAATAACGTTTTCGATAATACTGTCATTGTCTTCCCCATCACTCAAACTGCCTGTGGCGCAATGTCATACAAAGCTATAAAGATCATAGAATAAAAATCAGCCTAGAAAAGACATTGAGAATAGGTGAAACCGTAAATCTTTTACTACTGATGGCTTGTTATTAGGTTGTTTTTTTAAAGAAAGCGAAATGCTGGCACGAAAACTTCACAGTCACTATGCACGAAAAATGCAATTTATTTCTGTGGAAAACAGAATGAAAGATGAGGTTCTTGTGATATACTATGAAACCAAAGTGATAGATATGTAAAGACGAGATAAACTGGTGACAGTAGCTACTACACCATTTTGATGTCCTACTCAAGATGTAACATAGGAATTGGATGACTAACTTGAGGGACTCAATAAAGCGATATATTTTTCCTTCGTTATTATATCTGTTTAATCTTTGTTGACTCATTTTTGACATTTTTGTTGTATAAAAGCGAGATTTAAGAGGAACGAGATAATATATTCGCTTATAAATAAGAGAAATGACGCATTGAGCACTTTCGGCATCGAAAGTCTCTCTACTGCACCAAAACGTTGTTAACTGAAAATAATGAACGAAAGCTGACTGAAGCTTTTCAGTGTTAGCAAGGTTGATGTGTTGCATTTATCATGAGAGTATCGAACAATAAATACCTTACTAAATCTATTCCACACTAAAATCTTCGGTGGGCAAACGAATACTGTTGCTAAGTGAAAAATATATTTAAAAAATAATGGATAAGTACGTGATTTCAAAAATGGTTAAACTAGTTCTCTCTTTACCTATGAAGAAATTGACAACGTAAGTGATTTCTATCGATTTATTTTCTTGAGTCAAAACAAGGTTTTTAAAGACAAGGGCCGTAATGCGTAATACTCAGAACTTAAATCACACTATGACCAATACATTGGTCCCATTGTTATCGGCAGTTGAGTTAAAAATGATGTTAAATCATTCAACTCTGATGGCACTTTGAAAGTTGCCATTGTTTCAACAGTTCATAGGTGAAACCAAAAAGGTTTTTCAGTACTACGTTACTATGGAATCCAGTACTTTAGCACAAGAATATAGGTAGCTACTACCGCAGTTGGATTGGGACGTTTTACTAAGATATAAAGCCTTTAGGAAAACGAACAACTGTTACGTAGCGTAATTAGTAGTTAGCAATGAAATCTTGGATACGCGTTTCGTGATATTTAGGGCTCTTGAGCTTGATGTGCCCACATTCCAGTAAGTAGTGTTGTTCCCACCGAGACTCGAACCCAGTAATAAGGTAAGAAGTATAATGTAGCAAAGTTCTTAGAGTGGTGAATGATTTTTATACCAGGCTTGTATGAAGCCATCACTTTTATGGTATACATCAAGACACCAACAAAACTAACTTCTTCAAACCTCAGTCTTATCATTAAAATAATATGCAAGTGTCTTTCTTTAAAGATGAAGCTAACTGTACGGTAGAATTTACTGAGCATCTTTCACTTGTTGTTTATCAGTGATTGCCATAATTTATATCTATTAAAACGGTAGCTTGTACTTATTGTCAGTGATTCTCAATTCAATTTTGTCATCATTACTGAGCTGAATGAATTGGATTAATTTCCAAACACTGGAAAAATTATGTATTTTAAGGATGTTTTACTCCCTGTTGACTGGTAACCCAATGAAAGCATGGTAAGCTGAACACTAAAAAGATGCAAATGTTTCCAAATTTTAATGTATTATGATCTATGTTAGTGGTGTCTGGGATCAGAAATATCAGTGATGATATTTTGGTGTTTGTCTTCAGTTTGAAGACATCTATTAGGAGAATTATTCTACAGCTACATTTTATAAGAATATATTATAACAAAGACGAATATTTTTGTTTCAGAGACTCAGGGTAAAATAAGATTCTCAAACTACATAGATTAAATTCCATCTACCTTTCAAAATCAAAGTATCAACAACATTTTTAAACGTGATACATTTTCCAGTAACCAGTATAATATACAGATAGCATTGCTTTAAAGACTATCGAAGCTTTTTAGAAATTACGATATGAAATATGATTAATCTGATACTATAGACAATATATATATATATATATATATGATTACTGTGCTGCTGATCACGCTCAGGAAAGTAATATAATATGTGATCATAGGCAAAATACGTACTGTAAAGTATATGATTATCTCTCTTTCAAATGTTTTCCTTCACTTCTGCTGTACTTTGAAGTCACCGCCTATGAGATCAGCCTTCACATTCATATCAATTCATTGATGAGTCACATATATCTGCATTAGCTTTATCATAACCCACATGAATGAGATTGTATGACTGTAGTGGAATTAGAGCAGAAAAAGCTAGTTAAAAGAAAGGTATCTTTATACATATCCTGAATCGTCAGAACAGGACCTCAGCGGTCTTTTATTCAATTTCTTGATTAATAATTTTGTAAACTACGCTGATTACCCAACAGTCTCCGTACCTATCCCCTTTCGACAGAGTGTTCCCAGGTAAACGGTTTCCTGTCTACTATTGGACGATATTATTCCGTGAAGTCTTTTGCTTAATTCTTCAAGAAATTAAACTATAAACTTTAGCTTTATACGTTAACGTAACCTAAGTGAACTGCTTAGGTCTCCTACTTCCTATTCTGTTGATAGTTGTATACTACAAAAAATGCTACTCATGTGATTTATCTCGACGTGTGCATTTCTTCAAACCTTTCCTGATTTACCTATATCTTACTAGTTTCGAAAAGAAATTTCCCTCTAACTTACTATATTACGAAGTTGAGTGTCTGGCATGAGTCAGCTTCTCCTCTAGTGTTTTATAAACCCGTCTTGCCTATTCTCCTCCATTGTTGCCCTTCCATTCTTTCCTAGGTTGTTGAAAAAAGACTATACTGTGTTTCGTACAACTTAGAAGATTGTCAGTATGCCTTAATGGTATATCTTTAAGCCTTCTAGTTAAAAATGTTATAGAAAAACGTCTTAAAATCTGGCAGGAATTATTTGATCAAGTGATCAGAGCTCTCTTCACTCGAAATTCTCTACTTATCGGTCCATAGGCAAGATCAGAAGCAAATACATATGACTTTATGCACGTATTACTAAATATGGAAGCCTTACAAAACGGTATTTTGCTTGTATCGTGTACGAGGAAGAAGATATCAGAAATGAACTACCTGAACAACTTCTACTTTTGAAAGCAAACTAATCAATGCGTACACAGCTTGTTATTGTTTATGTATTTCGAATCTAATTGCCAGTGTGATTGTCTAACTAGATGAATTCTGTATTCCCAAGAAAGTTGTAGATTGAGTAAATATTATTATCTTTTATATTTACTTCATTTTATTATGTATACATATAAAAAGGTTTTTTCCGACTGATCCTATATAAAAAGCTGAAAATTTTGTACAGTATTCCAGAAATATCTTTCAGAATAAAGCCATTACTATAATTATTAAGTGAATCAATTTGACGAGAATTCCTCATTGTGGATGGATGTAATCTCCGGTTTGATGTTTTTTGGGGGAAGTATCTAACTTATATTTACTCAGGAATGAAAAGCGCTCACCTGTTGTGTTCATTGTCATAGCAAAAAGCATATTTGTTTGCTATTATTCAAATGCTGTTGAGTCTGAGTTCTCGTCGTACCTATGATTTACTATGATCATTTTCCACTGGAATTTAATTTAATTGCAGATTCATCTACATTACTTTCAACGCATTAATTCCTCTCGATATCTTCATTGATTGCTTTGATGATTTTCAACTTTCCACAATTGTAGAACGGAAGCACCTTTCTAAGCATAAGGAATCTGAGCTGGTCCTGACCTCTGTAACGATATTTTATGTCTCAGTATAACTAAATGCTGAGATAAAAACTAACCGTTTGGAACCACAAATATGAGACAGTATATGATCTAAGCGGAGTTGTACTTCTTCTTTGTGCAGTGTAGGGATGTTAGTCACCATGTGCTTACTAATGTCTCTGCTCTTTTTACTCTATTGTCCAAAATGTAATCTTATTATAAAGTGATTTGTAGGTGTGGTAACAATAAATTCTGTTGTTTTTTGGTGGGTTTTTATCAAACAAAGAATTTATACTAGGAGATGACTGAAGGTAAAATGATAATCTAAGCCATGGGGAGATTCCAACTAGCAAACACCAGGTTTATGACTCGGTTCTCTACTACGTAAGGTACAAAACAACCACTGGATTGGGATAAGAAGTCCTGGTTGGGCAACCATTGCAAGTATAATCAAGTGACAGCAACACATCAAGAATTCACATGGCAGTCGGGTAAAACCCTTGGCAATTAAAATAAAATAAAAATCTAGTCAGTAGTTGGGTCTTGTAGTTCAGTTGATAGAGCACTGGATCGGTTCGAATCCTTCTGTGGTCTAAATTTTCCCTTCACCTCCAATCATCACCAGTATTAATACAAGTCTGTTAGATCACATCTACTTTAGATAGTCAAAATGATAAACATAAATAATTGTCACATTTCATAAACGTTGGGTAGGACTAAACTTAAGTGACGGGAAACCATGAAGATAATTAGTCACGTGAGACATGATTTTTCAAGCTATCAGTTACATCTTTTTCCCCTGTTATTGACGCCTCATGAACCTTCAATGAATTTTAAGGAAGATTGCGTTGCAGGTTGTATGCGAGATATCGTGGAGTTGGTAATGTGGTGGAAACAAACGAATATCTTGTCCGAAAACTTAAGGATAACCCGGGAAGATGACTTTGACAGGACTGCGTAAGTTATACCATACTCAATGTACGTGTTTATACATGTGTCTTGGTAAACCACAGATTCGTGTCATTAACTACTGAAATACGAAGAAAGGATATCTTCAGTGAATAAAGAACTGATCAGAAAAATCGATCCTAGCAGTTATTCAAAAGTGCGTGGCACTGGGTACCACAATATACACAGATGTTTGGAAGTCATATTTGCCTCTACCTGAAACGCATTACTATCACCAAGTTATTTTACACAAGTAGTACTTCGTTGATCAGACAACTGGGGTGGACACAGACACCTTTGAAATGTGTGGAGTTGTCTCAGAAAGTTGTTAAGACCTTTAACAGGATCACGAGGTGGTAATTTCCTCAATACCATTTATATGATATTGTCTGAACTGGATTAGTGGTAATGCAGACAGTGGCATCGTTTCAAATATGATGAAGTTATTTAATCTGTAGATATCTTTATTTCTGAAGTAAAACAGACTTATGAATTATAAATAAAGTACCGTCTGTCGTAATAATTACGTTGTTGTTCATTTTCTTGGTTCTGATTGGTCAGTGCATACGTGAACGTGACTGGTCGTCACTAGGTTTTAGTTCTACCAGAAGTTGTTTGAAGTAATGACAATGAATAGCAACCATAATAATAATCGCAATAGTAGTTGCTTTTTTGATCTCACTAAAGTGGTTGGAAAAAACAGTTTTTTGGAATAACAAAAGAAAGAAAGTTAGCTCAACTATTTGATTTCGCATCACAGATGTGGGTGCCAAGTCTTTAGTCCTCACTATTGCAATATGGCTTTTTCAACTAAGGAATGCGACAGTGTGCTGTCCTCTATTTTTTTCGTGTAAATTGTTAACATTCAGTAGGAAAATAACTCTAAATTTATGTTATTTGCTTGTTTGGACTTAGCAGTAAGACAAGTCAATAGTCATTGGGAAACTTATTTTCCCTCAGTGACTCAAACTTCTGTCCTTTAATTATGGAATGAGAGACTATAGCACTTTGCTATTTGGGCCACAACTGGTCCTTGTTGAGATTTGATTGCATGCAAGATGTCGACTGACGTTTGTAAACACAAAGTGAGTGCATAAACACAATATACTGTCTTCTCTGCACTGCAGTAGTACTTAAAACAGTCACCTTATTTCTATATATTAAAATTGGAGTGCCCATTTATCGTTTGCAATCGGAAAAAGTGTTTATTAAGTGGTCTTGATAATTTGTCACTTCTGTCGGCCCCTTATTCATTTTCATATTGTATAGAAACCTGTTGTTTCACATTTCAGAAATTAATATGAAAAGAATCATGTTTTAGTAATTGCATTATTGGTTCACAATTTAGATAACAACTGTTAAAGATTCATTGAAAGTGACTGCCTTGATTGACTTATTAGACTGAGCGAAAAAACAGATTTTTCTGACACGGAGACTCCGAAATGAAACTTTTAAAAAAATCATTTTACCTTAATATTTGTTTGATAATTTCTATCAACTTTCTGAATATTTCCCTCCTTGAAGTTTATTAAGTTGTTTTGATGTTATCAGTAAAATTCTGAAATTTTACAGTTTCATACTTAAATTGTAGAACACTAAAGGTTGATCCTGCCAGTGAATGAATAAATTTCCAGTGAAGCACATTTCAAAAACTTGCTGGCTTCGTTTTTGGTTTGGATTTCATGAACCCTTTGTATGATCCGGGTACATTTCATAAGCTGATTAATTTACCGGCAAATATGATCTCCTAATCTCATTTCTTGAAAATTATTATACTCTTTGAGATGACTAACATTCACGAACTCATTTCTGCTTTCCTCCACACCCTTTTGCAATACTTGTCCCTCAGCTAGAATCAAATATATTGGCAGCCAGTTGTTACGACAAAATGAATATTAATTTCTCTTATGGCTGACTATAAGTTCTATAGGTATGTGGAGTTGACACTTTCTGGATAAATTCCTCATCCAGGAAGCCAAAAATATGATGGAAGTGACATCGATGGCTTATATATAATGTTATCAAACTTAACTGACTCTCCTACGTCAGTAAATTACAGAATGCTGAACTAGTCAAAGTTTATTCATCAGTATTAAAAGTAGAAAAAAAGCAGAAGACATGAATTACTTGCAGGGTTTCGATCATATTCGTCTTCGTAGTATTGCTGTCTTTTAGTGGTACTACCGTGAGTTTATTGTTAAGGTCATGCAAAGGGTACGTATTATTACCCTTCAAAAGTTTTGGATAGCATGTTAGAGGTTAACAATTCCTCTATTTCCGGCTTTTAAGCTCTTGGTAGGAGTTAACTTGACGTGCGAAACCCCTTTTTAGGTTAATCACGCTTTAAATAGAAAATATCACTGATATTATCCAACGCCATAAGTTAAGTACTAATCGTTACAGAAGTCTAAGGTAACTAAAAATAAGCTGAGTCGATATCACAAGTAAATAAAAGATGAAATCTGAGTAGTAATAGGTAACCTTCAGTTGTTTTACTTCAGGTGTTTATCCATCTTTTTGTACTAAATCTACCCTACAAAAAAGGTGTGAATATAATACTCAAAGTGTTGGGGAAGAAATGAATTATTAAGGGAGCAAGATCAAACTACAACTGAGAATTTGAATAATCAGTCAATATGGTGTTCTAGAAGTTAACAAGCTCGATGTTTCTATCTTTGTGTCGAAATGAACCCTTCAAGAAATGGATTGCTGATCAGAAAAACAGTTGGAAGCTTTTTTTTGATACTGTCCATATGACCATCTGATAAACTGATAAATTTTCAGACATCTTTTACATCCTTCTATAAACTAGGCTGTCGACTTCTCTTGTTATATGTAAGTACATGTCATCTTGATACTATTTTTAGGGTTTTGTTTATCTTACGGAGTATTACAAAACATACCAACTTTTTTGATATTGCCCTTACTTCAGAATATAATATGCCGTTCATTAGTGATAGAGAGTAATAATTCCGGTTCCAGATGTTACTTTTAATTACTATTAGCGTTATAATTGGATTGCAGTATGTTCATCGTTTGCTCTTGATATCTTCAGTACAGTTCTCCATCGACTAGCTATCGTTGACTAACCCATTTATCAAAAAATACTGTTGTGTAATTGATTTCATTTAACATTTACCATACCAATAGTTGATATTAGGTTCAACCTTCATACGGAATGAGTGTATCAACTATCTGTTAATGATTAAAGCATACAACGGAAAAACTTTTCAAACTCTCAAGGACGATACAGGTTGGACGGTAGTTTTATTCGTTGTAGTATATGTTAACATAGAAGATACCACAAATAATAAGAGAAATGTTAGGCTTCGAATCAAAAATGTTAGGTGACACACTAGTGAATATATAAAGTAGATAATCTTGTTAGTAAAATGAAAATGTGAAGGTTTAATAGCAAAACATTCCAACCATGAAGTGAATATACGGGTGATGAATTATTTATGATTTGAACCACTTATGTCTTGCTATTTGCATTCGGCTGTATATGAGACCATATTTATGAAACCGGAATTTAAAAGGAGTAATGCCTCTTTCTCATTTGACCAAGAAGATCATAATCACTGTTGCATAAACTGTTAACTGAGTGGCGTAACGTCCGGAAAATATCTATTAAACAATTTCCAAATACTAATCTTTGTGACAAGCGATTACGTAACTTCCAACAATCAGGAACCATACATACCGAATTGATTTACCTAGTTTAAATAGTCAACCATTTTCCGTTCAGATTTCATAAACGCACAAATCAAACCTAAATCCATTGTATTTAAAGAATGATACTTGCCTGGGTTACAGACTAAATTTTCAATGTTTTTCAAGAGGGAGGAATACAAACAGTCTCAATGAGACTAAATTTTTTGTGGATTTTGGAACCGAATCAGGGAGGATGGCACCTTTAGAAGCCTGATGAAATAAATACCTTTTCCAAGGTATTCCAAAATTACTCGTTTCCTGGTACCTCAAAAATTCACTCTGTTTTGGTTTACAAAAGAACTTATTACAGTGAAAAATAATGTTTTTAAGCAGACGATTACAACTAAAGTCCTTACCATTGTTTCGTTTCTTAATATTTCATTACAGTTTGACTATTCAATGAAGAATAAACTCCTAATGATCCGTGAAAAAGAATAAAAATATTTCAGTTACAGTTTTTTCAGTTTTCAAATGCCAATAATCACTAGAGAATTGAATAAGTTGTTAGAATTTGTTTAAAATATTGAGGTATAATGTTTAAATAAGGAAATATAAGTAAATGAACTTCATTCAACTCTTGATTTACACAAAAATTATCAGGAAACCCCTGAATAGTTAACATATTTACAAATAAGACAGGCAACTTTCTTGGTTTCAAACGAAGAATGAAAACTATAATCAAGAAATGCGGTTTACCTTGAAAAAATGAGAGGAAGCTGTGGTTTACGTAAGTGATTAAGCGCGCAGGCTATATTTCTTACGTTTTGAGTTTAGTAAATGTATGTAAGCTCACTCCCAACCAGCCATCATGTGATGAAGTGTTTTTTCCAACTAAATTCGAAATGATGGAAAAAATGTATAGCTCAGGATGAGGATAGTGGTGGTTTAGTGTTCTCTGACCTTTGATATTTTATCGTGGAAGCTTCATCACTAGGCTTGATGACATCCTCAGAGCTAAATTCAAATGTGTATTCCTCTATATCTAAATTTATTATGCTTTTAGGGATCTGTTAATTCAAATACGCATTCAATAACGATATGACGGACATCTGTGCAGTGAATGAACCAATATCCACTCACATTCGAATTACGTCAGGAATAAATGTATAATGTGAAATATATACGAGGCACATTTCTGACAGCGTTTTCACCCACCATTATAAACTCTTTAAATGGTAGGCGAATAAACTGTGCCAATTAGTGTGCTGCTCAAACCTCCAGATAGGCTCAGGTCAGACGAATACGGGCTTTTCATGAAAGATATCCTGATTTTCTTAGAATGTCTGGACAAATCCATCTGATTTTAAGAAAAGAAGGAAGACGATTGCAGCGAAGGAAAATTTTTCTCCTCAATGACCTCATTCTCTTAGGTAAACATTCGTGAAAAATAGTGGGAAGGAGAGAAAATGTTTAGAATAACTTCTAGTCAAAGGTCAAAATAAGTTACATGACAAAGGGAAGTTAACTAACGTATATGGACATTTCAAGTTGGGAAATAAAATAATTGCAAAATGAAGTGTACTTACATGATAAGGATACTATTTAGAGTGATCAGTTCTCTATGACAGCTATGACAAGGGAGGAGGTTGTACATGTTTCATTTGAATGCATGACAACGCTTTGGACGTTTCGACTGCCAGTGCTTTTGCTTTGTCCAGATGTCTTCATCTTATTCCTTTAGTATGGCTTGCTCATACTTTGCAAAAAATGTTAAAAGACTTGTCAAAATGATTTAAATGTCTAATTTACCAAGTATTCTGCTAAAGGGTTGAGAATGCATTTCCTTTCTCCCTTTATCAATCAAACTGGACAGTATATCACAAAAACATTTCACAAACTAGTGCATGGTGCAGTCAATATGTTCGGCTGTAAAAGAGCAGGTAAAATGACACACGCACACAGGGATTTGGATCAATGCTGCAGCTTATCCATCGCGTAATGATGAATAAGTTTCTGACAGGAGAGTATAACTGTATGATAAACTTCAAAAAATCTTTTCTTTATAGATCTTGATAGTCACCTTGTAAGGAAATCTATCGCATTATTAACCACGAATTAAAGGTTAACCGACAAAATCTTTTCCAGAGGGATACACAAGCTTTCGGTGATGCCATTTGGCCTTAAATTCTTGTCTAAAAATTCCAATGTATATCCATTTCTCATCATAATTTCTAGTAGACCCTTTAATTCACCATCAGCGGTATCCTCTATGTATATTTTTCTTAGTCCTGGGGAGAGTGATCAGATGAGATTCTTTTTTTTCGCCTAAAAGGGATGCAACCATGGAAACTAAATATACTGCCTGTCCTTGGGACTGGACACCAGGGAAGCTGACTTTCGAGTTTGACTGCTTCTGCAGTGAAACTGATACAGGGATGAGTACTACTGGAAAATTTGAAGCAGGTTTTTGAGGTCGCTACTCTCATAACAAATGATAAAGATATCGTCTATGCATCTTCTATATATATGAAGCTTTCTGATTATTTCTGATGCTTGTGTTTTCTAGGCTTGCTTTAAATCAGCCGGGTAAGAGGGGTCCTAAAGACGAGCCCACTGCCCCCATCGTCTTCCTGCCTTTAAAATTTTTAGTTAAATCTAAATTGGTCAATGAAGGTACAAACAAAAACCCAATATTCGACAACTATGGAAGGAGCATTGAGATTAGTGGTCTACAGGAAATTAAAATCCTAGTCATCATATGCCTTGACAATGGTGCTAGAATGGTATTTTCAAATAAATCGGATTACATTTAAAAACGTTTACTCATTTGACCGGGTGAAAACAAATTTGCAATACAGACAATTCAGAAGGAACTTATAGAAGAAACGTAGTTTCAATTAGATCATTAAAATCATTGCATTAGTCTATCAAGAGTTCGTAACGGACCATTTGATTGAAATCAGTCAGTCTCACACAGACCTTCAACAATCAGAATCTTCCTAATTAAATACTTTAAGATGAATATCATTGAAGAATTGGTGGGAATCAATAGCTTTTATGGATAACCAAGTCAGATGTGGGGGCAAATAATCACCATTGACATTGAGTGATAGTCACGGTACATAAAGAATTGACAAAAGTTCGAAAATGTGAGTAACTTGATTTTGACCCTTCGGGTAGTTGACAACTTTCTAATCACACGAATTGATGACCGTTGGTTGAATCTCACATATGGTCATGTAAACGTTTTGCTGAGTAGTTTCAGTCTGAAGTGAAACCACGACTAAATGCTAGTAGATTTTCGGTGACTTTCCGGTGTTACTACAAAAGTTCCAGAAAATATCTTACTTTGTTGCTGTCTACCTAATTGTCTTAATGTTGTGTTGATGGCTGAGTCAAGCTTCAGGCTAGATTATTCACCTACTTAACCTTCAGCAAAGACCAGGCTATAAAACAAACATGAAGGAAAATACAGAATTATAAAAATGCACAGTGACAACACAAGTAAAATGACATAAAAATCTGACATTTTTTAAAGCTTACAATCGTCCCTTTACTTATTAACTAGGATAATTGAATATAAACATAGTTTAAACAGGCAAGAGTAATGAATAAGAGCTTTCTATAATTCGAAGATTCTCATCATCAGCTAACAACCCATAGCATTCAAAGGTTGAACCCAAGAAAATATTTCATAGGACTGTAACTCAAAGGTGAACATGTCTTTATCAGCTGGATAACCTGTCATCTGTCTAGTGGTAAGCAGAATGCAGATATTTTGAGATCGTTCAGAACAATTAGAAAGCAGGTGAACTCAAACTAATTGCACTTCACCGAATCAATCTCTGTCAATTAACACTAATCGAGGCTGTGTTCAAAAGGCATAAATTATCAATCTTTTACTGCTGTGGTAAAAAAATTTAAGCTAGGTTGCCAGCTTATCTCTTCTTTCTCTCCTTTTTCCACTCTATTTCTGATTTTCACCCATTAATTTCATTTTTTTGGTTTATATTCTCATTAAGCTTGCGTATTCACTGATGAAATAGTTTACGTTACTAGAAAATTTCCATTTCCATACGTTCTCTGTCCACTCTTAGTTGTTTTCTTATAATGGTTAGCTTTTCAATGACCTTTTTTTCAAATTCTTGGGATTTATTAATATCGTATCAACATATTTTCACTAAATCGATTTTTTTGTCGATTCAGTCAAACAGTGTAGACATTCCCCTTTATGTCTGATCCTAAATTAATTTAGGTTGTAGGCAACTGAGAAAAGCCTCTGGAATAAAATGGTATGATCTTCTTCTGCTCCAATTGCTTCACATCTATAATCAAAGCAAACTGCTTCAAATTTACATGATTGTCATCATCAGCTCAAGCAGGATGCACATGTCACTCAGTAAGAACAGTAGTGAATACCGAAAAGACAACTTTATTTTAACATTCTATCTAAAATTAATTTGTTTGCGTGAGATTTTGTTTCCAGTTTCAATTATTCATTGACATTCACATAATGTTATTTGACGTTATATGAAGAATAATAATGGCAGTATTTGATGAAGATCAGGAAAAATTAGAAAAGCCTGATAGGAAACTTGATCCGTGATGATTGAATAACGTATTAACTTCATGGATGTGACAAAGAAGGAAAGTTATATATGAGAAAAAAGAACTATCGGAAAAAAATTATCAGCTTATAATCCAAAGATGGGTTGAAGACTAGTTAGTCTAAAAAATGGACATACCTCTTAACGTCAGGAACTGGTTGGATAGAAGCGATAAACAGGAAGCCTTAGACCTGGTTTTGTGGCTCCCAGCGCTTGTCAGCAAGGCGTATCTGCAACTTCTAGGGGACTGATGTGCCTTGATAGATTCAAACCAGTGTCGACTTATCCCAGACGTCATGACTGAACCTTTCGGGCTGCGTTGGACCTACTGTAAGACAGGATTAGGTACACTGACTGGTCACCAGAGGGCAACCAACTCCATGTTCTTTAATCTTAGGTGATGACTGAGTTGAGTTGTTAACCCTGAAGCGATCGATCAGTGTAGAATCACTGGTGTGCAAAAATCATCCACTTAATTTTTGACTACATTTCTCAAATATAGTCACGTCAACCTGCAGATTTGTTCTCATTCGGCCTAGATGAAGAAAACTACATATAATTTATAGACCAGCTGCTGGTCAATTTTTAATCACTCGGTATAGAAGGACATATGGAAACTGTGCGTAAGTTTGTTGTTGACAATCAACCGAGCCAAATCATTAATTTGAAAAAGAGTAGACTTAAGGAAAGTGAAGACTGTCAATTCACAGAGAACACAAGATGTATTTTCTTTCATTGATCATCAACAGTCAACGATAGTCACTGATAAATAACCAAGAAGAAAGATCTCAAGGTTGAAGTTAGAAACTTATTGATAAGTATAGTTTTGAAATTTATTAAACCGCTAGTCATGTTACTACGTTACATAATCCACTGGTTGATTTCGACATTTCTATAAGAAGTACAAACACGAAGCTTTGTGTAACATAAATCTATTTGGAAAGCAAAATATTCAACGAAAAGTGGAAGACATTGGTACATGTCTCAATAGAAAGCAGAGTATAGGAGTAAATTTCGCGAGATAATTTACTAACTCCAAAGCAGTGAAGTAAAAAAATAAATTTCTGATGTTTCGTGATCTAGTGGAAGCCACTTGTTCAGAAAATAAAACTTGTACAAATTATCGCATCTCTAAGTAGTAAATGGAAACAAATCACATCACATTGTTGATACATGATAATAATAATAATAATATGGGAATAAATATTATCGTTACCTGTTATTAGTTCATGGGTTCAAGGTGAAGATGTGAATGTTTCTGCATATGTGAATGAGAATGAAGGTGTGAGGAAATGAAGAAGTGGATTCCATGAGGTCACGAAATATTAGAAACTTATTTTCCTACCTCAATAAGATTTTACTAATACATTTCATTTTTGAATCATCTGATGAGACCTTGTTTGAGAAACATTTACTTATAGCAAATCGAGTGGAATGCCATAGATAATTATGAGAAGCTTGTTGTCATCATAACCAATCAGATTCAAATTGTTGTTGGAATCACCTACTTCACATGTGAGTTTTAAGTTTCGCTTGTTGAGTGATTAAACTACTGCAGATTCAGGTGATTGATGTCAGTGATCCATGACTGCCTATAGTCGTAACTGATATCTTATGTGTGGATTATATACAAATCATTTGATAGGCATATTAAACTCCATTTCCTGATCTTATGAAGAATACAACTATAAAGTTTCTTTACACACCTCTAAACTTCATGTACGAGTTTCAGTCACACTTTCAAAATGCAGTAACTAGCAATAACTACTTTGGTAGCATAAAGTGGACTATTTCTGAGTTTTCCTGATGGAGTGTCCCACCTGATAAAGTTACTCTCAAAGGGTTGCACTTTTTGAGAGTTTAAAATCTTTTTGTTAAGGGTATGAGAATTTGGAATACTTATGAAGTCACACTTCTGTGGTAGTGTGCTATCCACAAAGGAAGCTGCATCATGTTTATGAAATTCTTGGTTGATGTTTTCGTTTGAGAATCAAAGCGGACGTCTGTTTTCCATTGAGTATTCTCAGGAGCTTCACTTCTTGTTCTACAACATCAAGACTCTAAATGCATTGGATCCCTATAGCTCAAGGAATAACTAAATTAAAGATGAGTTGCTAGCTGTATAAGATTGTTGGCTGACCGTCTTATGTAGGCAGTTCGACTGATAATCTTTCCAAGGCTCCACCATTTAAAAAAATTATGTGCCAAGAGAGGGAATTTTACGTTAGTTTAGATCCTTAGTAAAAAATTTTTTGGTGGTTTCCGGAGCCGATTTCACAGAGACTCCTTTTGGCTGACTGTAGCTCACAACAAGTTACTGGTACTCAACCAAACCAACTAGAAAAGAAGTTAAGGAGTGTGTTTTACAGTTAGTTCAGGAGCGTGGATTAATAATAATTAACTAAGGGACAAAAATCTTATAAGGACAGTTACTATGGGCTAACGTTTACATGAGTTCCATCTTATTTTAAATATAAAACTGGAAAACTATACTTCATAGACTTCTATATCTTTATATCTTTATCATGAACATGTTAGTGATAGATCCTTAATTGATAACATTCTTTCGTCTACCCATTCTCAGTGATCGTGACTACCTGCTTACATGGATCAGAGTTTCCAAAGAAATTTGAAATTATGGAGAAGATTCGTAGCTCAAGATGAAGAGAATGTCGCTTTGGTGATTTCTGAGCTTAGGCATTGTGTTTCACACCTTTCATCACCAGGCTCACTGATATCCTCAATATTAACTTCAGAATAAAGTGAAGTAAATTCAAATGTTACTCGAAGGTTTGAGTATTGTCTTTGTTAACCTCAAGTGCTGTCCAATCGTAGGTTGGGAAGAGGTTATTGTCAAACCTTTACCTCTTGAATCAAAGAAATATTTTATATGGACAAATAAAACTTCGATTGAGCACTGATGGTTCTAATGAATACATACTTTTAAGGATGTGATGTCTTGTTGGTCTTAGTATTTCAGCTAAAGCTTATCAAACGTGCTAAATTTATATTTGACTTGCAGTACTTCAATAAGTCATTTCATTTATGATGGACAATGGTTAAAAGTGGGATCCAGAATGTGCATTTTATCGTATTTGCTACTGATCGGTTGAAAGTACCTACCACCATTTGAGTGATGTTGTTACCACTTAGACTCGACACCGAGAACGATCACTTCAAACACCAGGCCACCAAATCACAATAGCCGCTTCTTGTTTGCTCAATTCTAATTCTTTCTCCTCATTTATTGAAAGTGATACTCATGTATGGACTAACGTCAGTAAAAGGTAACACGTTCCCCTCCCCCCACCGTTCAAATGTAGGAATCACTGCAGATGAGCAAGAACTATTTTCTTCTGTGCTATGCAAATTTTCTCTGAATTATTCAATAAATAAAAATGTGAACATATGCTTTTCTTGAATTTAAAATCCAATATTGAATAAAGTCGGTTCAGTGTCCAATTACAATATCAATTATACGTATATCTACAGGTTGTTTTACTTAGATTTTAAGAAGAAACCTGTGAATTAGATTAAAAATTCAGATTTTGTACATTTAACACAACTATTGAAGTCGGAAGAACTTGATTACATCTGCATAAACGCCTTTCAAGGTATGAAATTCAATCGACTGATTTTCTGAGATAACTCAGTCCAGTATAATAGTAAATTCACAAAGAATTCTGATCAATAAAGCTTTATTCAGCATGCAAATAACAAACCCTAAGAGGTACCAACAGTATGACTGTGCAAGAACACTTAAATTGTAGTCGGCAAATTTATAATGTTCAGTAGTTTTTCAAAGCAGATAATAATTTAATAATTAAATGGTAAGAAACTGGAATTGTACATGCTTGTATTACTGTATGTACTATTTGCTATTTTGTCAACTATAAGTCCAGTTAGTCATGATAAATAATAACAGAAAGTGATAACTACTCAAAGATGTTATTAACTTTTTAGTTAATTATGCGAGAGTTGTGGGGATAAGTAGTAAATAGTTGTGATATGCATATGGCTTACGAGGTTGAGTTAAGGTGGAATACCACTGGTTTCATAAATGAGGATATTCGAATAATTTTGTGGCTTGCATCATCCCGTCGTTGACTGTACCGAACTGTTCGATATCTGATGGCATACGGGTTGGTTTGTTGATGCCTTGATGTTGCCTTTGTTTCAGTTAAATACTATTAACGTACAGTGGTTAGCTGTGGAATCGAGGAAATGCGTTTCTTTCTATTTGGGACTTGTCAGTTGGATGTACCTGTCTCCCGCTGAGTGAGGTATTAAAACCAAACCCGCTACACAAGAAGTGGCTATCGTAACTTGGTGGTCCGATGGATAACGGTCTAACGTTTGAAGCGACTGGTCTGCAGTTCAAGTTCTGGTGGTGACAACACTTACTGCGAGGCAGGTACATTTGGCTGATGAGTTCCGAATAGGATGAGACGCGTGTTCTGGATTCCACTGCTAACCGCCATCCATCATTAATCCAGGATATAATAATAAAATCGAACCCTCAGAATTACTCTTGCGAACACTGTTAAAAGCACTGTTCTTCAGAACTTCATGTAAGTTACTTAGTTTGGATCTTCGGCTTTCTACAGTTTTGCTTTTTAAGCTGACTCTTACTGTTACTGTGAAGTTATGATTAATAATTTTAAAGCTGTCGATATTCATCTACATGAACATTAGTGATAAACTGTAGTCATATTTCACACTAACTCAAACAAAAATCTGATGAAATACTGAGTCGTCAAGACTAAATCCTAATGATCTAATTATCTAGATTATTTTCTGTTTTAAGGCTTCGGATGAAAATGCAGAATACTACTTAAACTTCCTCATATATAGTAGTATCACATGTCATTACTCATTTTTGTATTGAAGCGTCGAGTTAGTTCACATAACATACGGATAAAAGAAAACCTTAAAATGCCAAATTTATTTATGAAAGTGATGACTAAATCTAAAAATCGTTAGCCATTGTTGTTTATCTTTCAGCTTAGGGCTTCATGTCAGCTAACCTCTATCTTTCATCACCTGGTTCGAAACTGATACAAATAGTTTCAAGATAGCATTCATCATGGACTGATATCAGTTGCAGAACCACTGTAAAGCTACGAGCACTGGATAGCTTTCTGCACTAATATGGAGCTCTTCAGTACTGAGTTCTAAGGAATCAACCAGGAACTGAGAACAAGAAGCACCTTCAGGTTTCATGGAAAGCACGTTCCCACTTAGCCACTTGGTCGGAATTCAATGACCCAAATCTTCCTGCTTCTGTCAATTCGTCATATAGAGTGATTATTTGTCCTGATGTCAGAGTTGGTTTACTCACTGGTCACGACATATCATCAAAACATCATAAGGCCCTGAGTTCCTTTCTTGGCAGGGTAGTGTACACTGCTGAGGAGTCCTATAGTGGGACAAAACGGCTGCCCAATGCTCCTGTGACTTCACTGGCTCTCTATCTGTGTCACTGCTTGACTATCAACACCTTTAAAGAGATAAATCCACACAAAACTCTATACAAAAATGCCTATGAAAAGGTGACAACTATATCGGGAGCCATATAGTGACCAATTTTTATGTAGTTTTACAACGAGTTAGTCATAGGTTGAATAGCTGAGTAGCAGTACCTCCGAATTCATCAGTGATTGAAAACAGGCTTGAATAATAGAGGAGACTTCAGTTTCTTGATGGTCGCAAAGGTACGTTGCACACGAAGATCAAAAAGCAAAAGCCTATGCTAAACAGAAATTCCTGTCTCCGGGTGCGTGATATATAACACTGTGGAAAGCATCATCGTATACTGTGTCTACAAATATTACCAACCGAACTTCATAAAATGAAGCAAAAATATCTGCGTGTGGAGCCAGCGTTCGTAGAAACCGTTAGAACATGAAACGATTGCATTTTTTCATGATTTTCTTCGGGTAGTCATAAGTAGACGCTTTCAACTAGGGTGAAACTAATTGTTAAAGTGACTTTAAGGGCCAGACTAGCAACTGCTGAAATAAATAATCATGTTTCAGTGTTTCGGCTAAGAGAAGTTAGTTTTTCATGAAATAAAGAAACGTAACTGGCTATCTAAATAGATGTTAAAGTGGTCCTCAAAATCACTCAAATTTAATCTCAAAAATTTGAAGCTAAATATTATACCTTGAATTAAAAAAATAAAAAGATTGATAGAATCACCATGTAAATTTCCGTTTAAGCACAACTTATCAAACATAAAACAGATTTAATTTATTGCAGTGCTTAAAACAAAATCTATCGAAGCTGAATAGGACAGTCGGTTTTACATGAATGCATTGTACCTTCAATTGTAGCATTTACTTGACGCTAATGATCGATTGCTGACTGAGAAGAGGGGAGTTTATATCGTATAAGGATAATGTGTCATCTGGCCAACTTTAGTCTTTGGTCAGGCTAATAAAGCTGCATCGATTATTGGTTTCAATGGTAAGAATAGTATATGTGAAACATGTACAAATAAATCATTGGTTAGTTTAGTGCAACAAACTAAATTCATTTAACATCCCTGAAACAAAGGAAAAAAGAACAATACATAAAGACAATAAAATAGTATTAAAAAAACGATTGTTTTAAAATTTTTGAAATGAGTTTTGATGAAATTTTCCAACAAGAGGCTAAAAGGATAAATAGTTTTTCGGTAGTGGACCTAAGAGTCACTCTTGCAGCTATTAGAATAACCAATTATGTTTCTCGATTTCATTAAAAAAAATACGTTTTCATATGGAATAATGAGAAATAAATGATAATTTCAGTTGTTGTCAGGATGGCCTTTAGAATCACTTTTAATAAGTAACCCAAATTTTCGTTCAGCTGCATAAAAATGTCTAAGTATGCTTATTCCATCTCAGTAACAGCGGTTCTTTTTTTTTTGGCCAACCATCAATTTCCAAACATTTAACATGGCGTTAAAGTTAATTCTATGGGAGCTAATGGGTTTAACAATGCATTTCAGAGTAAGCTTACGTAGGATACTGTATTTGATTAGCGTTTGAATACAGTAAGTAGTAAAGAAACAATTCGATGAGTGACTGTAAAGCCACTCTAGCAACTGCCGAGATAACCAATTGGGTCTCTTCATTTTATGAAAAACTACCTTTCTAGGAGAAATATTTAGGTCTGATTGGTTATTTGACCAGTTACGACAGTAGATTTTAGAGTCCTTTGCTTCTTTATTCGTCATCCCATGTATGTGCTCTTGTGCCAGATATAACAATACTATCGGTTTTCACTTCAACTGTAACTGTGACCATAAAAGCCGAAATTTGGTTATCTTTTGGAGTTAACTTAAGGACAATGTTAGCAACTACCGAAATAACCGACTAAGTTTCCATATTACTAGTGGAAAGGCAGTTCATTCATTGAGGAATAACATATATAACTGTCTACCATAACAGTTGTAAGGGTTACCAAAGAGTAAATCATCTTTTGTGTAGCCGAAACTGATTAAACTTTTGTTTAGCTTATTTTTTTGGGAGGGGGGTTCTCAGAATTATCTGAAGCTTCTGGGCTTTGTCAATACAACAGTTACAGTTTTAGTCTTTTTTTTTCCTAAAAGCCTGTGAGAATTCTAGTCCCAGTCAATGTGAACTACGATCTCCATTGTAATATTATGTAATATCACAATGCTAAAATAGTATATCATAAAACTAGTTTATCTGCAAATGATGACAAAGAATTTAAGCGCATCCTTAGACAAGTAACTTTTAGGCATTCTCTTTGTTTAGGCATGTTAGTGGGGCAGTAAATGTCTTCATCCACTGTAAAATCCAATTCTTTACGGTGTATTTATGCGAATACGTTCCAGGCCAGCACCGTCTAGTTTAGAGAAATGTCCGGGATGCAAAACATTTATAAGAAATAAAAAGGTTAACTGGGTTCCACTAAAACGTGACTACAATTCCGACAAATTCCACTCCCTAGTTCTTTGTTCTTAATGTGCAACTTAACCCGTGACGAACTACCTCCATCTGCGTCACAATTGATGAGGATAATTATGCTGGGGAAAATATATGGAATATCTCTCCCTGGTTTCAAAGCTACCATAAAACTAATTTCTGCTTTTACATGTTTTTTGACCAAGCTTGAATCAAGATCTCAGAAAGCGATTGCAAACCTACTTGCACTTTCAGTGGGAAACGTTCCATTTACAACTCTACCAGATAGATCTCCAACGCACGATGCTCGATTTGAACGTATACACACTGACTTAGTGGGGATATTCTTTCATTCCTATATAAACATTCACAAGGTGGTCGATGTCTGTCTCACCGAAAGGTACATCAGTAGAAACGATCACTAAAAAACTGATCAATTACTGGGATTCAAACTTCAGGATACCTCCAACTAACATGACAGACAGAGGCTCGCAGCTTGAGTGTCACCTATTCCAGCAGATGATAGAAACAAACAACTGTATATCATCCAATTTCTGATGGAATGGTAAAAAGGTTTCATCGGCATATGACTAACAGCTCTCCCTATATCCTTCAATAATGACACAAAATGAGATAATTAATTAGCAGTCAACCTACCGGGTTCATTAACCACAGTCAAAAAAGATAGTGGTTGCTGCTAGATTGACTCAGTTCACAGAAATAACCTACACTTTATCCAAATGCAGTTTTATCCGGAGACTGATTTTTGATTACATGCAGCTTATCATGTGGATCAGCACTAACAAAAAACAAACAAAATTTAACATACACCTTCTAGAAATAAACAGCAAAAGCTTTTTGTACCTGATCAATTCTCATAGTGTTGGTCAAATATGATGGTGTTCACGAAACGTTGTGACCGCCTCAAGACGGGCTCTTAAAGTTACGGTTACCGTTGTGAGGTCGATGAAGGCAAGTCTCATACTAATTGGTCGAATAAAATTGGTGTTTTCCGGAAGACGACAAGTTATTGCGAAAAGTGGACACCAGTCACTCCACCACTTGATGAAACTTCCAAAAATTCTGTTTCTAGGAGACATACATCAAAAGAACTATCACAAGCTACAACAATAACAACGAGATGGGGTAGAAAGGTTTACTGGCTGAGACGATATTCAAAAGAAATAACATTCTCCTAATTTTTACTAGAGTCAACTAGTTCTTCGGTATTCCATAGTACTAACAAAGCACAGCGATATGATTTGGACGACTCATGCATACATATATTTTTGAATGAAATACTTTCCGTGGCTTCGTATCATCGACCCCATGAACTTCAAATCATACTAATTTTGTTCTTCCTAAATGTCTTCTTCAACTTCAATACACATGACCACATTCTTGTTTTGCCACGCCTACCCCTAGCTGTCTATCACTCAACAGTCTATATGTCACTAAACCAGCCGTGACGTTTTGGAATTCTCATTAACCAGTTATTATTTTAGTCACAAAACTGGACATATTCCTCTCACAGCTCAGAATGTTTCAGTGAGCATGATAAATCATTGTACATTGAAAACAAGTGTGCTCAATAGGTGTCGGTGGTCCCACTTCCAGTGTTAGTTTATATTGCAGAAGATCAACCAAGACATTCTGTATTGTAATAGGCTTTCGTAACTCTTCTGTACTCTAAGGCTAATATTTCACTGAGTTTTGCTCCTCTCTCCAAAGACATAACCTCGCCTGGTTAACTAGTTTACTAGTTACTAGCCGGTCCTAAGCCCGAATAAAGAGGGAAGGTTGGGCATAGGGCTAGAAACCCTACCCCGTAAAACCAATCCAATTACTAAAAACACTTCAAAGCACAAAGAAAATATGAAAAAATGAAAATAAACTTATTCCTCGCTGGAATCGAGGAAACAAAATGATGTCGGTTGGTGAAAAGCTTCGGAAAGCCAGTAGGCCTATGTGTCTTCTCTCTCTCTCTCTCTCGATGAAAGCAAAAGTAAGAATGGGGACATGGAATGTCTGCACAACAGTTGAAGCTGGCTGTCTGACAAGACTGTCCAGATTGCGAAAGAGATGAAGAGGTATGGCATAGAATTGCTAGGTTAGACATCTGCGAGGAAGCTGCAGATGGAATGGAAGTGAACTCTCCAAACTGTCAACTACACAGTCAATAATCTACTCCACTATTGTCACCCAGAGGACAACCACGAGCACACTGAGTTCTGGAGTGGCTATCATGATGTCCCCGGGAGCATCGAAGGCTCTCTCTCATGTAGTGGGAACCAATCTCCTCCTGATGGATCAGGATCATGACGGCAAGACTCAATCAACTCAAGAGGAAGGAAAGTTACAATCATACAGTGCTACGCACCTAACAATGATGCAGATGAAGAGAAGAAGGAGGAATTCTATAGACAACTGCAATCAGTAGTGGACAAGTCCCCAACCCAGTTGGCGACATCGAAATTCTAATGGGTGGGGTGAAATGAATGGCAGACTGGGAGCAGACAACACTGGAAGAGAACCAATCATGGGTGGAGAGGCACTCAGTGAAATGATGAATGAGAATGGAGAACTGTTTGGAGACTTCTGCGCACTTAATAATTTGGTGATTGGAGTCAGACAGTGTGTACAAACACAAAGATATTCACAAATGGAAATAGATTTGATTTCACCAGACACGAGGACACACTACACTGAAAATCAGATCGACTTCATGCCAATGTGAAGAAAGTGGAGACACAGCCTACTGAACACAAGATCAGATGAAGAAGAGGAGCAGATGTAGGTTGACACTACTCACTATCTAGTGCAATGAACTTACCTTGAAAATCAAGTTGAAATCCTTCAATTCAAGGAAGTTGGTGATAGACTACAGTTCGGGTTGAACACCCAGAACAGAAACTGAACTGAAGAACGAGACTACAAAGGACATCTACATGTCAGTTAGTCGTCAGGACAAAATGGGATACATCGAGCAACATTTTTGAAGAAACCTATGTGGAAGAACACTTGGACTCTTCGAAAGAGAAATAGAAAGAAACCTGCATAACCATATTAGAAAGGAAGAAGAAACAAGATAAGGAATATATCTCGACGGAAACACGGAAGCTGATAGAGGAGAGGAAGACGGTGAAGCAGAGCATAAATTAGTGCAAGCATGAACAACGAAAGAGGAACTGAACACAACCTATAAACCACTACAATGGACATAGGAGTGAAGAAGTGTGCGCGCAAAGACAAAATACGCTTACTTCCACGACATACTTGCAAGTGAAGCAGAACTGGCTGCAGGCTGCAGATGGGAGAGACAGAGACGAGACAACACTGTAACAAATAGCCATGTTACTTACTGTCTGGGAAGAGATCACCTCAGATGAAATCTATAAAAATTATTCAAGGGAACTTAGTTACCAAAGAGGAGAAACAAAGGAAACGATGGGCTGACCACTTCAAATACTCTTGAATCAACGACCACCACCACCCCCTGTAACTCTTCCAGAAATACTACCAGCAAACCCAGAACTACCAGTAAAACGGGCTCTCCGACAAAAGCAGAAGTGAATTCCTGAACGCCATAAAGTTGCTGAAATCCGGGAAAGCAGCAGGATCAAATGTATTTCCTCCAGAAGCACTGAAAACAGACGCAGAGACAACAGCAGACATGCCCACAACACTATTGCAGAAGTTTTGGAAGGAAGGAAAGGTACCTGGTGATTAATTGTAGGAAGGGCTACCTTGTCAAGCTTCCAAAGAAGGGAGACCTGAGTGTTTGCAATAACTGGTGAGGAATCATTCTCCTATACACCCCAAACGAAATATTAAGCCACATCATCATAGAGAGACTAAACAATGCACTGGATTCAAAAATTACGACCACAGCAGGCTGGCTTCAGGAACTACAAACCATGTGAGGATCAAATTGCAACGCTACGCTACTCATCAACATAGAACAGAATATAGAATGGCAGTCAACTCAACTCTACCTCAACTTCATCGACTTTGAAAAGGCCGGCCTTTGACAACGTCGACCGAGAAGTAATTTGGGAGTTGCTTCAACACTACGGAATACCACAAACCTCTATCAACCTCATTCAACTATATGAAGACGCCACATGCCAAGTGATTCACAGTGGGAAGCTCAGTGATGCCTTTGAAGTGAAGTGAAGACAGGTAGGAGTAAGACAATGATGTCTACTATCACCCATGATCTTCATGATTGTAGTCGACTAGACTGGATCATACAACAAACAGTGAAGAGTGAGAAAAGGGGGATATGCTGTCTGGACCAAGGAAAAGAACCTGCAAGACTTTCATGTAGCCGATGACTTGTGTCTGACGTCGCACAAACTGGAAGATCTGCTGGCAAAATCCAATAAGTTGACAGAAGAGGCAGGGCAGCGAAGGAAGACGGGACTTCAAGTGAACGTAGAGAAGACAGAGACAGAGGTGATGAAATACCCAACCAACCAACCAACCAACTAACCAACAACAACAATAGAAAGCTGCGATCACCATGAACGGGAGAAACTTAAAAGAAATAGCCTCTCTCAACTATCTAGGCAGCATCGTTTCAACTATGGGTTGCACCGGCACAAATGACGATATCAGAGTCAGGATTGGAAAAGCAAGGCAGACTTTCATTAATCTGAAACCAGTGTGGAGATCTTCTGCACTGCACTCAGCATGTGGAACAAGATCCGGATTTTCACCACTAATGCCAATCAAGTCAGTGCTTCTATGTGATGGCTCAGAGACTTAGCGCGTTACTAAAAGCATTTCCAACAAACTACAGACATTCGTCAACAACTGCCTATGCTGACTCGTTACTGAAGATCAGATGGCCAGAATAATAAGAATAATCAGCAAGGAACTCTGCCTGGTAACGAACCAACCAAGAAGCTATCGCTGAACAAATATGCACAAAATTGAATTGGAGATGGATTGGACATACACTGAGAAGACCGACTGGGGACATCACGTGTCAGGCCTTAGAGTGGAATTCAGATGGGAAGTGATGAGTTGGGCGTCTGAGGTGAGGGTGACATGGAGGAGATCATGTGAGGAGGAAATGAAAGCTGGTGGGCAGTCGTGGAGCCAGGTCCAAAAGATTTCAGAGAACGGAGTGTAATGGAGACGTGCTACTGAAGCGGTATGTTCCATTAGGAACCCAAGGGACAAATAAATAATAATAATAATGATTGGCTCCGGAAAAGAAATGACAATTTAGTTCGGAGGTCGATTACCAGAAGAAGTGTTCAGCAATTCTTGAAAGTGTGTTCTCCTAAGCAGCAACAGAAATCTTGATCATTCACTTTCCTCAAGAATTAGCAACATCTGCACGAGAGATGTTATCGACAGTGAACCAAAGAAAGTGTGAACAATTCTTATGGAAAATGAAGGCACACTGGAATTTATGGGTAGGAATTCGATATGCATCACTGAATGCATACAGGCTGTTTGAAAGATTTTACTATTGGGCACTGAAGTTTTGGAAGGAAGGAAAGGTACCTGGTGATTAATTGTAGGAAGGGCTACCTTGTCAAGCTTCCAAAGAAGGGAGACCTGAGTGTTTGCAATAACTGGTGAGGAATCATTCTCCTATACACCCCAAACGAAATATTAAGCCACATCATCATAGAGAGACTAAACAATGCACTGGATTCAAAAATTACGACCACAGCAGGCTGGCTTCAGGAACTACAAACCATGTGAGGATCAAATTGCAACGCTACGCTACTCATCAACATAGAACAGAGTATAGAATGCAGTCAACTGAATCTTCACCTAAACTTCATTGACTCTGAAAAGACATTTGACAGCGTCGACCGAGAAGTAATTTGGGAGTTGCTTCAAAACTACGGAATACCACAAATCCCATCAATCTCATCCAACAGCTATATGAAGACGTCAGATGCCAAGTGATTCACAATGGAAAGCTCAGTGACGCTTTTCAAGCCAAGTGAAGACAGGAGTAAGACAAGACTGCCTATTATCGCCCATCATCTTTCTGATTGTAATCGACTGGACTGGATCATGCAACAGACAACTGTGAGGAGCGAGAAGATGGGCGTACGCCTGCTGGACCGGTGAAAAGACCTTAGAAGATTTGGATTTCGCCAACGATGATTTATGTTTAATGTCTTGTCGCACAAGCTAGAGGATCTACAGGCGAAAACTAACAAGCTGACAGAAGAGGCAGGGCAGCAAAGTAAGACGGACTTCATGTGGACGTAGAGAAGATGGAGGTGATGAAGATACCCAACCAACAACAACAAGTACCAATCACCATCAGCAGGAAAAGTGTAAAGGAGGTTGTCTCTTTCACCTACCTCTCTATCTAGGCAGCATCGTTTCAACTACAGATGGTACAGATGAGGGTTTCAAAGCCAGCATAGGAAAGACAGCAAAACAGGCTTTCATTAATCTGAAATCAATGTGGAGATCTACTCCACTCCACTCAGCATAAAGCATGAACAAGATCCGGATTTTCAACACTAATGTCAGTCGAGTAAGTGCTTTTATATGGTTCAGAAACTTGGCACGTTACGAAAAGCATTTCTAACAAACTACAGACGCACATCATCAACAGCTGCCGCCTACGCTCACTCGATACTGAAGATCAGATGGCCAGAAAGAATAAGCAACAAGGAACTCTGGCAACAAACAAACCAACCAAGAACCTATCGCCCAACGTGTATGCAGAAGAAAATGGAGATGGATTGGATTGGGCATGTACTGAGAAAACCATTTGGAGACATCACATGCCAGGCCATGCCATAGAGTGGGATCCAAATGGGAAACGACGAGTTGGACTTTCGAGCCAAGAGTGACATGGAGGAGATGGCGTGAGGAAGAAATGAAAGCTTTTGGGCAGTCGTGGAGCCAGGTTTTGAAGACTGCAGAGAAGAGATTGGAATGGAGACGTGCTACTGAAGCCTTATGTTCCATTAGCCTCATCCACTAGGGACAAGTAATAATAATGCTACTGAAGTGGGTTTACTGATCGTTATCAGTATTTTGTATATTTCATGCTATAATGTCAGCACTAAAAGTGTATGCTTGCAGGTATTGTGGTTTTCATCTGACTACTTCTAAACAGCACATATTCAAATTTTATTGCGCACAATATTCCATCCAGTAAATTCACTTGTGACTTTTTATTTATTGTTATCCGGAACTGGTGAGTCAGCAAGTTTATAGGTAGTAAGAAACGTGAAGACAGGAATCTGAACATGCGTGAATACCATCGAAGTTAGGTACCCTACCTTGACAGAACCAATACCTACAGACCCAGGGAAGCAAACTGTGAAGTAAAAACAACATTAACCAGCCAATAAGATAAATACTGGAGCACTGAAGAGAATTCAAGACAGTCTTTGACCGCAGTGAATTAAGACTTCATTTCTAAGTCTCCAGCAAATCATGCAGATGTCATATATGTTTGGACGAAACGCTTCGCATTTTCAATTGGCCCTATGCAATTATGCGTACCTGATCCAACCGAGGATTCCTGTAAGCTTTAGTGGAATCAAGCATCGCAGAGAATCAACAATAGTAAAACCTTGTGCTTAAGTAACCTGAATCTAAGATGCTGAGGTAACACATTGTTTGCTAGGTGTAGAGAGCACGGTGGAAAAGAGCACAGCAAAACTTTTAACTAGCTGAAAACCATCAGCCACCAAAACGTTGCTACTGTGTGTATCAAAAGATGCACAATGTAGCAATGATTTCCCACGATTATTTAGGATCCAAATGCTTCGCACATTCTCTTTCTTCACTTGGCATTCCAACTATCACTGGTGCACAGATATGAATAAAAAATATTTCAGCTGAAGCATGTACAGATTATGAAAAAGGCTGACACTGATAAATACACACTTATGTGGCCGCTAGTTGGCTACCGTTACAGAAATTTGTATTTCTTCCAAGCTCAGGTCGTGTTTTGCATCAAATTACTGCATAGTAAATGTCTTTGCTTTTCTGTCTGTACTCATTACTGCTGTGAACTGGCCGTATGGCGCCAGGTGTTATTTGTTGAAATAATAATTAAATGCTCACTTCCTACAGAATATAGAAAAACATATATGCATGGCAGCCATCATCTAATTTTAAACTACCAAGAGTTGAGTTAAAGAATTATTTCATCCAGTGAAGATTTTCTACGCCCTATGAAGAGCTTGCCAGAATGTTATTTCCCTCTAACACCTAGTAATCGGTACCTTTGCATTCTCAAGCAACTCATATCCAAAAGTCTGAACATTAGCTTCCCTAAGACAGACGAAATGTAACAAATTCCACTAGACAAGAAGAAAATAGGCTTAAAGCTGCTTAAGGTCAGAGTGACAAAACGTATTCGCCATTTGACAATTTGATGGATGTACTGAAGAATCAAAATCAGTGTAACATATGTATATGCATTGCATTTCACCACAATTTTGAAAATCTGAAGTAAAAAATAACTTTAACGTCATCTACCATATGCCTAATAGATTTCTACAGACGCAGATAGCGCTCTCATTAATGACCCAACGTCTCTGACATAAAAGTTTGAATAACTTCTAAAATCATAATCTTTGCTGTAAAGTCATTCAATACAGCATAAGAAATAAACCAAACTGATATTCAGTGCCATCCGAGAGAACACAGAACCACTCCTCCTAGGGATGAAAAAGTCAAACTCTCATAGACAGGTAATATATTGGAATCATGTCACAAAGAAGATGACTGCACTCACAGAATGTCTTGACATAATGACGTAACCAACATCCAGCGGCATGACATTCATCACATTCATCCAACTTCTGCGATATAACATCACCATCTACCAATAAAAATAATTAGGCATTTTCACAAAACCAGCCGAGTAACACTCACCTCCACATTACCGCTTCAATAATGAGTTGAGTCCTGCGTGTTTTCACAAAATTACTACGATGTCTTGAACAGTTTCTAACATTCAGGGCTTGGTACAAAGCCATTTGAAGTTGATTAGTATCCTTTGAGAAACTGAGCGAAAAGCAAACACAGGACAAGCACTAAGAAGCTATATTCACATTCTACTTAGGCAAACAATTCATGTGGATATGGAGGATAACAAAACAATTAAGAAAATATGGGAGTAAAATTAAGGACGATGAGAACGGAGAGGAACAGGAACAGAGTTGATCCTGATTTTTATCAGAAATCTAATTTTACTATGGTAGATGCACTCTCGAGAAAAATGTTTTTGGTATACACAAGTTTGATTTCAATTTGCATATGGCTACTGCTTCCGTGAATTTCAGTATGCATCCCTTATTGTTTTTGTTAAAAATTTGAAAGCGGTTCAAACATTAACTTGTGACCCTTTTGCATAATATATTTAGCCACAAACGAAAAGGGTTGGCTCCCACCTGAGCTTTTCAGTTTCACACTCTTCTGCATTTGAGGCCATTTAAGTACATGTTCTCTGACCCTAAACTGTATAGCTCGATTACTCCTCCTTAAGTATGCTTGACTGCACAAATGTAAAATGGTAAACAAAATTGGTTGTAACGCAATCATTGATACAGCGTTAAGATCTGTGGCGCAGTATGTGCCCTTTTCTCTTCCACAATGATAAGCTTGGCCGCGCAATATGTTTTCCTAGCGGCTGATCTTATTTCACGTCTCAAAATGATACCATTCCACTCTCGCACATGTATGCCTATGAATTAAATGTATATTTAATGCTTGCTTGAAGTTTGCTTAACGTGCTGCAGGTACCTCTTTGATGCCGATCAGATCACTAACTTTTGTTGTAGAATTTCTGCAGCTTGTTGAAGAGCTTTTTGGTGTCATGAATATGTGTGACATGGGAAGTTGCAGGTAGAAACCATTTGTATTTAAATTGTAAGTGAATACTGATGATTACCTCTTATCAGACTGCAACTTAATTAACTTCTTATCTTCCATGGGCACACATAATGTTTAGAACATCTTTTAGCATCCATTTCGATAGATTCGTGGTGTGAACACTTTAAGTCTACAAAGTATCAGGATCCGCACATCAATAAACCATCGTGGTTTTCACCTCCAACTGCAAACATTTTCCATCATTTCAAAGAACATCTATTTTTCCTCCTTTTATAAAACCAGAGATGGATCTTATTATCATACTTCTAATCTCATTCACTATTGTCCGGTCAATGATGAAATTTCAAATGTCTTTTTAAAGGCACTTCAGAAAACATATTGAAGGCTTTGAGGTACAAAGGATTCTACAACTGATTTGTGTTGCCCTACTCATGACATTTTTGAAAGCTCATACTTGGCACCTGCTTCTTAACCCGACGATACACTAAAATTCGTCTCTACGCCGATGACTAGAACACAAGTTCCAAGATGCAGGATGCTTAGGTTGAGCAGGGTTTCTTGTCGATTGTCTACAATCACCCAAGTAATGTCATATACCAATCACGCCAGATAGAGTAATGTTTCATTTGCATTCAAATAGACAATTTACTAATATAGGTCACTGCCAACACACTCTGAATCACACATAAATCCAGCAATACTGAATAGACACAAATTGAGAAAAATCGAATAGAAGGAGTCGAAAAATTCAACTCACTATTCCTGCAGTCTGTAATGAAAACGTTTTCCAGCCCAAAAAATGCTATGTGCGCATCATGCTCTGACTGTATAATCCACGCACTACTCTTCACCAACCACACGACTGAGGGGAAAGTCAATTTCTTACTACTCGATACTTACGGTCTTCGGTGTCAATTTGAGGTGAGTTGAGATAGTTTGGTAACGGTTGGTTCACCGGATGTGAGCCCTATCAGGTTAACGCGTGTAAAAGCCTATTCGAAATTCTCGACTAAACTGATTACTGGTGATCATACTCAGGTTCAAAGATGCCAATTTTTCACTTCAGTTGTAGTAATGAAGTCTCTTCGTGTCACATAGTTATTCGAATGAATGGTTTGAAGGATCGTTCACTTCAGTCACACCACATCATATTGGTATGGACTCATGCTGAAATCACTATCCAATATTTACCTCAAGAGGGGAAACTCACTCGGCTTCCGTTGACTGAATTTCATGAAATTTAACCCTCAAAACCCCAAATAACACACATTTACACACGAACCACTTAATTTCTGCAATAACGTTGAATTAACCAATACACCCTGACATGGAGGAAATTCCCTTGAATATTATGAAGGTCAACTCAGATAGGTCAAATAACTGAAATTATTGATGGGACGGAAATGTCAATCTTCTGACAGGATGTTTCGATTTATGTAGAGAGGTTAGCTACATGACACTCAAGCCTGTGATTTACGACTATTTAAGTGGAATGTAGTGCAACTCATCATGAATCTACACCTAATCAGTGAGCTGAACATTAATGCTTGCATTTTTTTCCACTTGAATTCAACAGTGGCCACCATTCATCTGTCCACAAAAGGGAAAAAGGTGTTTGGCCCACGCATGCTACTCATGCAACGCAGTGTTTATTAGAGTGGTGCGGACCACAGGGAATCCCAACACTTTTTGCTTGATTCCTGTTAACATACAGAGTTGAAACTAGTGTTTCTCGTGTGAACATTGTTTCTGGTCCTCACAGTTCCCCTATTAATTTATCGCGTATGCTGCATTCATGTTTATCCTCATTGACTGGTGAGTTTCCGATTTTATGCTGTCAGATAGTGATTGGTGACTGAATCCTGCCAACCATTTGCCATGTAACCATTGAGGTGAGAAACTCAGTGTAACGGTTCACTTTGGATAGATGCTGGCTGTTTGTGGTAATCAGCAGGAAATCACGCTCCACCTAGATTTCAAGTGTTTGTTCTTATGTGGTTGTGTGTGTAAATATCTACATTAATTACTTGTCTTTGTAGGTTTGAGAAAATGGCACATCTATCAATGCTCAGTATCATTATGGCCTGTGTTCTGCTACCAATGTCACAATGAAAATTCACAAGCGCTCTGAGAAAATGCCGATGCGGATCGATGTGAATGGTTAGTTGGATTGGTTTATTTATTATTGGCTTTCTGTTGATTAATCCAATGTCCTCATCGAGTCAGTTCATTTCACTGCAATCCATCTCTGAATTTCACCCATATGGACAAGCGCACTCAGGCAGAGTTTGCACTTGTGTATTTACATCAGCATGGTTGATAGCTGTAGACGTAAGCATGGTGGTGGAATTATGAATGTGGTAGATGCAGCGGTCATGCCACTAAATTACTCAAACCAGTTATCGTTTTTTCGTCGGGATTAGCGTGATTTTGGTGAGTCTAAGTAGCCCTCTCACAGACACTAGTCAGGCGTTGCGATAGCACGTTTCTCATTGTCGTCTTCCCAGTGACATGTTTGGGAAAGGTGACCAGCTCATTCACTATTCAGCGCCAGACTCAGCAACAACATCGGACACTTGTGGCCTCAGTGCACACTCATCTATCACTGCAGGTACCACGCCAACCATGTTGAGAGATGGCAGTACATATGTGACTAGAAGCATTTGTCAAGGTGTGACGGTGAGCTGATCAGAGATATTAAGCATACCACACATTATTCAACATACTTCCGAAAACAATGCTGATTCTCACCTCCACCTCCATGTCATTACTGCCAAGTGTCCGTCAGTGTGGTTCTCTTTCAGATCACTTTGTTTGACAGTTGACACTGTCTACCTTATACCAAGGTTTGATTTTGTCCATTTCCGTAATCAGTTTTGATTGTTGGCAAAGTGCACCAGCTTTGCTGGTTTCTTCAACAGTTTACAGCAGATTCTTGTGTTCTTTTGTCTTTTCAGGCGGTTTGAACATTGAATACGATCACCTGAGTGTTGGAGTTAATTCAAAGAGAGTAGTGAAGGTGAACGCTGGTCCATACGTTACAGACTTCGATCTATCGGAACCAAATGAGGAGGAGGTTGCTTCTAAGAATGTCTCCCATCTCGTATCGTGTACGTTCCCACGAATATCTAACAAGAGTGTTTTCTGATCTTAATTTCAATCCTGTACCGTGGTGATTTTAACGGTAGCATTTTCAACGGTTGCACATACTGTGGACTCTCAGCCAAGCAGCTCTCACCACACACGAATCAAATCCTCAAAGGTCTGTGGCTGTGACTTGACATTCCTGTTTGAATGTCTAAGGATAACTGAATAAGAACGAGTCGACCACACCAGGACACTTTGATCACTGATGAGTTTCGAATGAAGTTATGTGCTTGCTGCATGCGTATCGCCTGATGAATGGAATTATACCTCGGTGTGGAGACCAGCGACGTCATCTCACCTGCCTGCGCTTGTCATGTCTGATGTGACTGGTGTGCAGAGGCAATGAGTGGTGAGAACTGACAGCTGAGGTTCTCATTTTGTTTTGCTTGGTCATGCAACTGATGAAAACACTGAGTTCATTGGTTTTATGGCCCCACAGATGATGCTGAGCAGCGTAAAGTGGTAAGAATGCAAATATTGTGACTGCTATTGTGGAGCATCACGCTCTCTATTTACATCTGCGCATTTCGCAGTGGACGTAATGAAACACTGTTGACTATTGACGAGCCAGTCACCATAAAACAGATATTATTCTATCTGCATTTCACTAGTTTGTCACAGAGTTAATCGTGGTGATCTCAAGTTGAATAAGGTTAGGATGTAAAGGCATTACGATTTGACTTGATTGAGAAAAACAGTGGATGTCTTGTTCAGGGTGGCCACAGTGTGGCCATTATCAGTGCGGCCAGCACAAAGTTATGTTTGGAGGTTGTATCATCGTGAATGAGAAGTGGTGCTCATTTCAGATGTCAATTAATCTGCAGTCAATTTTCTAACAACCAGTCCTTGATGGTTACGATCTTTTTAACTTTTGTGAATGTTTTTTCTACTTCCGGCGTTTGTGAACTGCCTAGTATGAAGGGGAAACTAGAGAAAAAATTAGCACCGATCATGGGGAAGAAAGAAGCAGAAAGGATTCGAAAAAGTAGTGGAAAAAGTAGCAGTTTTGTGAAAAAATTGAAGAAATCACAATCGTAATGATGGGATTAAATATGCCTAGCTGCTTTGAGCATTTTGCATCACCACTATATTGGTAGACGTTTGGTATCATGGACATATATTATTCTGACTGTTGGATATCAGGCTATTATAAGTGGTATATACTAGCAAGCCAAGACGTTCTATCATTGCATTCATCTTCACTGAGATTGATTCTGACATGTGGCTTGACTGTGAGATTTTGACCGTTTCATCGTAATCTTTCACCTGTTGAAACATTCCTGAGAGGTGCGGTTTTCGGTTTTATTGAATGTCAGTGGATGTTAATTATTGTTATCTCCAACGCTACATAGAATGACTTGTTAGCATTGAGTGTAACTATAGGGGTGGTTTGATGTTTTGGAACAGACATTTGATCACAAATGCCTCTGAGCACTGCCTCTGCACCTAGCTCCGTGCAAAAGTGTAAGTTGATTTGCGCGCGGAAGTGGTTTGCATTGGTAATCTCCGTTTTAGGTGATTTATAGCTTGGCTGTCTGGGATGTTATGTTGACAGCTGTCTGTAGTTTGCATTTGAGTGGCTGATCTGATGAAGTTCAGTTCACTCTTCAACTCAGAAATAGCCTCTTGATCTTTACGTGAATAGGCGATTGATGTTAAGCATTACGATGCAAACTACTATCGATGAATCTCTTTGTGTATCCATTTCTCATGCACCTTGATCTCAAATGTTGAATTTCATCTTCTAACCAGTCGTGAACATATATCTCCTGAGTTAGAGAAGAAATGGAATGGAGTAAACTTCTTTTTCGTTATTATGAAGCAGGAACTTTCCATTTGTCTTTTACACGGTGATATTGCATAAATGCATCTTTGAAGTATCTCATCGCCACTTCGTGTTAACCTTACATTGGTGGATAGTGTCTTTGAACCTGATTCCATATTAATTGTATAGTCACTTGAGAATTGATATTTGTTGAAAAACAGCAGGCCACTTTTAAATGCAAAACTCTTAAATTAAACGATGAACGTGTCATCAGCATACATTTTATAGGCTTTTACTATCTGAAAACTGAGTTCGGTAAATTATTTTCGAGTTTGGACACTAAATTATCTGGCAGTAGCGAACCTGATGTGGATGCCGTGTTAACTCCGTCCGTTCGCCGATTCGTGTTATGATATCTGATGTGTGCATGAAAGATGCATCTTAAGACTGGCTCTTCTATACATTTTATGGGAATCTTTATGTTTACTGCATTCGAGTCAATGTATTTTAGTTTGTAGGAAACTGTATCACTGAGTGGAAAATTTGTAAATAGTGAAGTATCATTGTACCAGAGACTCACATCACACAGGAATTGAAACCTCATATATACCGTACCAATTTAGGCATTGGTTAGAGACTTCTTTTCACCTTTTTGCCTTCGAACTCTCCAGTTGTAAGTCCTGATTGTGCTGTTTTAGTTCTCCTATGTTGTTTTCACGTAAATATTTGGTTCTCAGTTGGTAATTTCTCATTCACTTTCGCCCCGACAACTGTTTACCTTCTTTTTGATGCATTCCTCATTTCTTGATTTCAACTAATCCCCACATATACATGCAGTCGATTACGTTGATACACCTCGTGTAACTTCCATTTCTCTATTAATTTTCTGTTCACAAGCTACTAAGAATTGCTCAAGTGACATCTGTTGTCATATTTACCACTGAATGTGAAATGCGGTTGTTCAGCTTTTGTAAATTAGGTCACGGATAGCGAATTTATTAGTTTCAGTCCTTTTTTAGTTGAATGCCATTCTGAGAGAATCGTAGGTGTATAGGAAGTAGAAAAAATTCGAAGCCGTGATTTTATTCGCCTCATATTAAACCTCTTCTTAGCACTGTTTCAGTGATACATCCTTATTTCTTCCAACTGCCTAGTCGAATATGCACCATTAACAGTTGTTCTTATGAAACAGTTTTATGAAAGACTGAGACAGGTTACACTTATTTACGATCGGCAAGAAAAGGAATTTTAGCTTGTCTAAAGTCAATGCTTTCCTTCTGTTTCATTATCCCTAGACAATTAGCCACCGTTTCTTTTTTCAAGTTACAATAAATTCAAAACGTCTTCTGTAGAGATTATTTTGGAATTTTTATATTCCTTAAATCAACATTTATAGTAGTGTTGAATTGTCTGTTGAAATCACTCAGTTGTTACATGAAGAATTCAAATCATGTCATTCAGAAATGAATATACTGAGGATTGAATTTTGTTTTACACATGTCAGTATTACTTTCATCTAATTTCTATTTATCCTAATGTAAAATGAAAGGTACTAGGATAAAATAAAACATCACACATCAATAGAAATTTATCGTTGTTCAAGTTATATTAAAATAACACCGACTTGTTACGACGTAGATATCAACAGACGTGTCGTATAACAACATTAAGAATAAATGGAAGTTATACACGCAGAAAGGAAAAAGTACGGAAGTAAAAATGTAGATGTTTTATTGAAAAAGCAGTTTAGAGCATACACCTGAGATAATATTCACTACCATCGTTTTAGGTTTTAGTGACTGAAGAAACAACATTGACAACATGATAGTGACTGGTTCCAGTTCTGAGCCAAAAAATTGCGTCATTCTAGGATTTAATAACACTAATCTTGACGTACAAACAGACAGTGAAGTAAAATTAGTTACCCTACATCCGATAGCCACCTTCCTGCGATCAACAGCCCTCTACTCCTCCTATTCACTTCAAGAATAAGCGAACAGTGAGCTGTGTGACAGCCCCAAGGACGACGTTAGTAAAACATCTCCAAGCTACAAAAGTCAGTGCTTCGAGATGGAATTACTCGTTCAAGGTTACACAGGCGTTGAGTAGAACTACCCGCACCGGAGTTTCCATAGACGGCCTAACTTCATGACGGTACCAAAAGTTAGGAGGATTGATCTTGATTCGAAACAATGAAGACCGATAGCTCTATGGCCACGTTCTGCCGCAAATGCTCAAGAATAGAGCTTTCATGATGTCAAAAAGCTTCTCAGGGATGTTTCCTCTTATTTTCGAGCACAGTGCTGTCCAAGGTATCGTAAACAGCTGTATTTTCAAAGAATTTACTCAGTATTGGCCTGAAATACATGTGATGGAATTTAGGCATCTGACAGGCGGTTACACGCGTGATCAGTCACCCCATGAACTGAACAAAACCCTGATTGCTTATCGCGTTTGCAAAGCCACTTAAGAATGAATACGACTAACATTTTAGACACTAAAAGAAGCAGACTGATACCCTTCTGATCATCACATAAGTGGTGAATATCCTGTGAAACGATCAGTAAAACTTTAGCTGTTTTACAGACTGATGGAACATACTAAACCTGACATACTTCCTCACTCTGTTCATTCTCCTGACTGAAATGTCACTTAAGTCCTCAGAGGTTAGGCAGGTTTTTTGGACCGGGCAGCGGTCTTCATTGTACCTATGTAATCAGTTGGTAGCTCACCATAACTATTAGCGATATACTCTGACTCCTGAAGGGAGGATTTCAGGCAGCATCAGAGCCATGGATGTGATGGATATCGCTGTTGGCTACATGCATGCTACCATCTGCGCTGAGTTCGGGAAGATGGTCTCATTTTCCAGTCTCCCAACATCTAATTCACATTTATCCCCCAAAGGACTATTTTTTCAGCTAAAACGCCCGACCTGTGTATTTATATCACCAGTAAGCACTGCGGTTTCTTTTAATGAGGCCTGATTTTGAAAGCCATTCAAACAATAATAGAAGCCAAGTTAACTGCATTTGGAATGCAGTAAGTCGGAGCACGCGTAGAGATGACGAAGAGTTATTTTTTTCTTTTCCACTTACTTCTTACTGTATTCAAATTTCCTAGGCTAGCCGCACATATAAGACTGCTGCTAAGAATCCAGTATAGCAATACAGTTTCCGTTTTACAACTTTGTGCAACATTAACACTGGCATGGCTGGCTGTTAATTTCTCCTTCTAAAAACACTCTAAATACATTTTTGAATCCACAGTAGGATAGGTCATTCAAAGCACTTCACGTAGGTATCGCATATGAGTCTCTGAGTTACAGTATGGGTCAGTAGCGAGACATTTTGGAGTTGTAGCCAAGTCTATCTGGATTCCAATATTCATCGCTGTCCAGAGGCTGAACTTAGATAGATTAAACCCTGTGTGGTTTACCAGTTGAATTGCTAGACACTGGACCACGGGGAAGCTTTGTAAAAGCAACTATTTGACCAGGTCAGAAGTTTAATCGAGGACAAACAGTTAGATGGAACAATATGATGTCAAAATGACAAATGGAACAGATGAGTGTAGTTTTCATGATAAAATAAATTTGGTTGCTTTAAGTCGCGTTTGAGGAGTGTTTTAAGGCTTTCATTTTCGGTAAAGCTTCATTTCTCATATGGAGGATATGATAACAACGCTTAATGTAACATAGTTGTCGGTTACCAAAGTGGGTTCGTATGCCATTCCAATATCTCATGACCGGCTCGGTGCTGTATCAGCTGAGCAACTAGATCCAGCTTCTGGCCAACAGCGGGTCCGTGGCTTGTGGTTTAAATGCTGCTGAAACTGACATTTTTACTTCACCTTCAATCACCACCCCTTATCAATGATACAAGTCTGCCAAACCACAGTATGTCATATAGTCTCATCGGTTATTCACAACTGCGTCTTATTTTTATGGTTTTTCAAACAACTCAACATCGTCATCATTTTATTTCCATGCGACTGTTCATCGCTCTTTATCTAGGAAATTGTTTTTATACATTATTAGATTTTATATTCTAACCTGTTAACTATACTAGTCTGTATACTCTTTTATTATTCATTTTAATATCATTGAAAAATTATAATCTCCATTCAACCTGATCTTTGTTGCTAGGTTTAGTTAAATAACGCTTTGGACTATCCAAAATGGTGGGACAAAGCATACAGCTGTTGAAAATGAAATCACTAAACAAAATATCTTCACTAACTTTCTTGTTTTTTACACATAAAATCATTTCATTAATTTTGATTGTTTAAGTTTCTTATTTACCTTTTTTCCTGTATTTAAATCCCTCCTCCAGCAAAACAATTTTATCTTTTCAGACCCAATGAAATGAAAAATTTCGTGATCAGGAAGTGTTACTAGTCACATAAAACATTCAGTGAAGGCTACTAATAATTAATCGTTTCCAAAAAAACGAAAATAAGACATTCTTCGAGGTATTATAAGAAATAACACGATAAATGCATTAAGTTCATGACTTAAAGTGAAAACTTGCAACTTTTTGGGGTACTATTAGAGTCCAATAGACCGGTACAAGCTCGATAGGTTCATTATCGCCAAGAGACGGACTGTATATTACAGACATCTTATTATTTATTACACTAGTAAAGAAACACTTGTTTTTAGAAGTCAGTAATTTCAAGCCTAAGGAGAGATACTGTCTTACATAATGTACCCCAAAATCAAACCAACGACAGTCACAGATAGATCATGTTTCCATAAGATGTTGTTGGGGGAGGATGATTATAGGAATGGATCGAAGTAGAATTTGAACTCCAGTCAAACGTTAGTACTGGTATGTGTATGCCTGAGTCTTACTGGTTTCAGAAAACATGCGTCCGTACAGCCTGCTTATACTCAATTGGAAGATGAGAAGGTCATGTAAGTGGTTAGAAAATAGTCAGCTAAGCAGTTACCTGAAAACGAAAGCAATCCTTATTTAGAGAAAGCCTACTGTGATGTTAAGTTCTTTGTGGAAACAGATATAAAACCACCTGGCAACCTACATCGAAAAGTTAGTAAACGTCATTTGATTCCCACAGCGTCTTCGGAACTGACTGATGTGAAAAGACTGATCCCGTCAAGTTCCGATCACAGTGAAGAGAGTAAGTAACTTAAACGTAAATTGACTAAAGGTTTTAGTAATGTTCGCCAGCAGTTGAGGGTGGTGAAAGCAGGAGTGATGAAAAAGGCATCAGAGTTGGATAAAAGTCGGCAACCATTTAGGTTTATTCAGGATACTGAGAAGAAGCTGACGATGGTTAGTGAAAGCATCACCAAAAGGGATGGGATGCTGATAACCTGTCAGAGTAGGCTGCTAGGACGTTAGGCAGAACACTTCAAAGTATAGTTTAACTGGCTGCCACCAAAGCTTTAATGCCCAGCAGCAGGCCTGAACCTGAAGTGGATGTACATTTTGGTCCTCCAACTCTCCTTGAAGTTGAGAAGGCTGTGATGAACCTGAAAAGATGCAAAGCAGTAGGACCTGAAAGTTTGCCACCTATGTCTTCAAAGATGAAGGTAGGAAATTGCTGAGTAAAGTAACGCAGTTACTAGGTAGTGTATGAAATGTAGTAGTTGCAGCAGTAGTATGGGGTACTTCCGTTAGACTGATATACTTATTTGACCATTTCAGCATATAGGGGAGGAAAGACGTTTTCTCAGGATAACCAATAGGGGAGCCGGTTTGACTAACATCATTTACAAAATCTTAAGGTCCATAGTTATTCGATGTCCAACTACAGCCTGAAAAAAACGAACTAGAGAAAACCATGCGGGTTTCATACCTGCATTACCGAGGAAGTTCTCTACTAGAACTCACACAGCCGGGTAACGTACAGAAAGTTGATGAAAGCTAGTGGTGTTTGCCTGGGATGCCTACTTTCACCTTTCCTGTTAAATTTTGTTGCTGATGTGCTAATAAACATAATATTAGGTACTTCTAATGTGAAATTTGTTGCTGTAATCCCTGGAGGGCATGTGGCTAGCTTGGAGTATGGAAACGATATTGTCCTGCTTAGTGAAGGTGAGGAAAAAATGCAGCGTCTTCTGAACGCCTTGAACAGTAATAAGAGTTTGATTGGCATGCATTTTGCCCCTATCACTTGTAAGATTAGGCTTCAAGACTGATCTACAGCTAATCTAAGTTTAAGATTAGGTAGTTAAGGGGTAGAAAGTGTCAGCCACTTCACTTGAAAGTTGCGTCAGCCTGAACGGACTAGTTGTTGACGAAACCTCAGCTGGTATGCAGAAGGCCCGTTTAGGATGTGTCAGACTGTCAAATCTTTGATGCTGACCGGTGGAATATCCAACTACCTACTACAGAATGAGTATAGTATGCTGCTGTTTTTTCTGTCCTATAATACGGCTGTGTGTCTTTATCCTCAGATTGTTTATTCTCTTACATGTCTTCTGGAGCTTGATTATTTTGACTAACCTTCATTTTTAAATTCCTTCTTCCGCCATTGACTTTTGTTTACCATAACATCAGTATTTTTCTATCCAATTCTTGTTTGCATGCAGCTCCAAATTGTCGCTACTTGATAGATGCACTTGTGTTGACTTTTTCTGCCTGACAGAATTAATATCTAATGTAGGACAATGTTTCTCAAAGAATCTTTTTCCTCATTATACAAAGCTGTCTGGTCACTGATACTCTATACTGACCAAGGTTTATCAGTCCATTTTGCGATACGTCCATTAATCCGTTTAACTGATCTGTAATTAATGAAGACATTCGGATCGAATACTTTCCCACTTTCCTGATGGGAATAATCATCACAGAAGTTAATCACTGACCCTATTCACCGTACAGTTATCAAACCAATCACTAAACACGAGAAATATCATTTCCCGAAGATAAAGTTAACGAAAATACCTAATGGAGTTCTCCATTTTACGATCTCTACTGAAGAGTTAACCAAACGTCTGCACTCATAGCTCCAACGATCAGTTATATTCAGGCGAATGTTATTATATTTGGCAATCTGTCTACAGCTGTAATTTTTGGAATCGTTCATACTGTTTCCCTTCTCGAGGGCATGTTGTGATTTTGTGATGGCTCTAAGAATAGTCATGTTGCAAAAGGGAACAATATTAAATAAGTCAAACGAAAGCTGAACGAGTGAAGAAATGGTCATCTTCCAGTCTATCTCTTCATATACACATTTGAAATTCCCGGTAAAGTAATGGAAAATGAGTAAGTGGGTTAGTGAGAAAGAATAACTTCTTGGCAGATTTTTAAACTTTTTTAAACAACAGTAGTATATATCATGAAGTGAAATATACACAGTTTTCATTAGGTCGGAGTGCAGCGTGTGTGTATATAAACGTGATGAGTTGTGCAAGAACTTCATAGATGCTATACATCTGTTTGTATTTTAGACAACACTAGACAACATTACCATTTGGATACTGCACAGGAGTTCTTTATCCTGCAGTGTCACTCATCTGACAGATGTCTGAAACTTCAGATTAATTAGATAACTAGACAGGCAATCTAAACAACAACGCAAAAACTATCCGCTTTGCACAAGAAGTGGCTACCGTGACTCATTGGCCTAGTGGATAGAGCTTGAAGGTTTGAAGCAATCGACCTCGGGTAGTGGGGATAAACATCTCTCACTAGAAGAAAAGTACATCCAACTGACGAGTCCTAAGTCGGACAAAATTCGCGTCTTCCATTCTACTGCTAGCTACTACCCTTTATTACTCTAGGTAGAAACATTTAAAAAAAATATCTAATTTTTTCAAAACTCAAACTGTTCACTTGATTCTGGATATTTCATTATATTTATCAATACGAGAAACATTTTGATGACGTAATTGTGAATATATGAGTGATAATGCAAATTAGATCGACCAACAAATAAACTTTGTTGCACAGATGAATTAAAAAGAAATAGTTATTGACCCATTGTTGAAAAAAAATATTCGCTCCTTAGAATCCTCTCAGTGGTACCCAAGATGACTGTAGTACATTGAATTCAAATAGTATATCTTACCGTAGTGAGTTAGTAAAATCAAAAAAGCCGGAAACACTAGGAAAGGAAGGAAGAAAAAAACATTTTTGAATAGTTGTTCATGCTTTCGCAAGGGATAAGAAAGAAATATAAATCTATTGGAAAATAAGGATATGAGCAAATATTGAGATACCTTTCTAAATATTGAGATGTCAGTATTCTTAGATCTCATAGCCTTTACACCTTTCTCATTTTATTGGCTAATTTATTTTATGCATAAATGGCTCCTTAATGAACCACAAACTTAGTAGACAAACTAGCTGCTTTCGGATGCGTCTCAACAGAGAAAGCTAAAAGTAAAGGGTTAAGAGTCAGCAAATAACAAAAATTTTGTTAAGCCTATAAGTTTTAGGAAATTACTTATCGCTACAAATAAAATAAAAACACAATCTAACGTTTATTTTATTGAGGCAATATTCAAAATAGTATCTATCACTTTGAAATCATATGGTGTGCCATTTAAGGTGTAGCCACCTGAAGCTGAATACTAGTTTGAGAGTCTCTTGAACGAATTCTTCAACTTTAATGCTCCCATAGACAATAATAATGACCTAAACTTAAAATAAGCAGAATTGAATTAGAACCTTATAAAATGCCAAGGGATTCTGTAGGTGACTTTGTGTAAGCTGTCAACATTATTGTTCTAATCTGTCACAAATTATAGTCGTTAGCTGTGATGGATCTAGATAGTGTAGGAACGTGTACAGTATGCTGTTTGAAGAATAAAAGTTGGTCTCCATAGTTATGAAACATCAACTATTACCCAAGGATATTTATGTTATAATAAAAATCATTTTAGACCCCGTTAACTGATTCATTTCTACTGAATTCGGAGTTCTATAACTTTAAATTTTCTACCCAATGAGCTGGACCACACAAAGGGTTCATAAATGCCTCTACTATCGAATAAACAGCGGGATTGAAATGTAGTTAAAGCTGCTAAACTGATTCCATCCAGTTTCCAGTATTGCGACAGAAAATATGGGAAGTAACAAATAATCTGAGTACATTTACACTGAAAGTTGGTTACAGGCCTAGTTTTGTGTCTGTACACAAAAGTTCTGGATCAACTCTGTTCACATGAGGAGTCAAATGTATCCTGCTATCATTTATGAATACTAAATGAGGTGGATTCACCAGCCGTCGTCTAATAAACAGAAAAGGACTTTTCTCAATGCTGCTCAAATTGAAGTTTAAGTGAGAATAGGAAAATGAGGTGGTTTAGTGAACATTCGATGAAGCGGTAAAGCAAACTGAGCCCATAGACTCAAAGTGAATTGGAAACAACGGACAGGTTTTTAAAATCTTCAGACAGAAGTAAGATGTCAGTCCTCTACATTGCACATTGCATATGTCAACTGGAGTGCTTTCGTGGAAGTATGTATATGCCTCTTACTGCAAGATGACTTTCTCATCATATGGCTCAAAGATGATCGAATTACTTAAAGCCTGCACAAACCAAACACAACAAGTTTTATAGCCTAATATGAACCAAACTAAAAACAAGATGCTAATGTCCACAAGCCTTTTGGAGTTATCATATGAAAAGTGGATACTGAAATAAGTGCCACTACTGGAGACTGAGTTCATAAACAGAACTTCCGTTTGAAAAATAAAAAAGTGCTCAAATTGAATTCACTGCAATGAAATAATAATTACATCCTGGCTTTAACTAGATGTTACTTCTTGTTGTCGTATTCATCTTGGTGATTAGCAGTGGAACCGAGGATCCGCTTTACGTTCCACTCGGGCTTCATCAGGTGGATGTAGCTGCATCCCAATGAGTGATTTTAATCCCACTGAAACTATAATCCATCACTTGTTGCTTCAAACACTAAAGCATTATCCACTAAGTCATTGGAGCTAGATAGATACTTCTTAAGCAATGGGTATCTGTTGTTGTTTGGTACTTATAATTTCCTGTTACCACATAGGGACAAAGCACTTGAACTTCAGTGGAAGGTAGGCTCTTGTGCGGACACTGGGATGCTTTTGGATATTCATGATGCTATATTCATCTTGGTGGTTAGTAATGGAGTCTAGCACATGCATTTCATCCTATTTGGGACTAGCCAGCTAGGTGCGCCTGCATTTTTTCCCCACCCTAAGTTACCCCTTGTTTGAATGTTATAATGTGTAATATTATCGTCTGAATCCTTTATAGAAACTCAAGATTCTTTTTGAAAAGATACGTGTTTATGCATATAAACACGAAGCTGCTTGAAGCAAGCATAAACGAAAGAGAATGTCCTTTAAACCTTCGGTGAATAGTTCGAAGTCCTACCACCCTTTCTGTTTCTACGTAGTTGCGGTGACATTGGTTGAGTCGCTATATGATTGCATCGACAAATAAATAAAATCGGTACTTGGAGATAATCAACAACATTAAGTGAGTATAACTGTAAACAGCAAATAATTTCAACCAATTCCCCATCTACTCAAAGAAGAAATAAACAAAACTCGAAACTTTATTAAATCAAACGTTGATAAGGCTGCGTGAGGACAACACAAATGGGATTTTCTAGCCTTCAGCAAACTGTCCGAAAAATGTCTATTTCAAGATTTATTTAATCGCCATGATGTTTGGCAATATGATTTGCTTGTGATTAACACTTATGTCATTGGTGAAGCAAATAACTTCACTGTGCGTAAATTTTCCTGTAGTATAACTGCCTTGGGTTTAATTTTATTCGTGGATGTTGGATGAGATTTACACTTACTCAAGTGAAAAACGTTGGAAAGATGAAACTGAAAATAGGAAAATTTTAACCGAAATTATGGAAAAAAAGTCTAAATGAAAAAAAATTTGACGATGAATTACTAATCAGTCTTATGACAAATCAATCTTCGAACATATGAGACTCTTTTGGTTCAGTCAATCTTGGATAATCGTTGAAACAAACTAATAACACATGTCTGGAATACGGAATGAATCGCAGCGAATTCCACACAAAGATAGGACATTCTTATCTTAAATAATTGTATCCCACCCTAATTAGGTAGATTCTAACGTTTATCTACTAATGACAAAGTCTAAGACTTTGACTTCTAGTCACACAAGCTAGAATCTCCGAAGAAAACTTATATCTGCTACGGAGAATAAACATAGATACTGGACATATATATTAAATCAACATATTCAAGACCTCATGATACGCACCTGTGTTATTTAACTTAGAATAACGGCTACATAGTATACTTGTTATATTATGAAACAAGAAATAAATCAGTGCAGAGTTTCTTTTCAGCAATTTTGTTCACAAATTTGCATAATCAAAAATATATAGATATTTTGATGTGACCATTTTGAGTGTTTTGGACAGAGTATCAAATGAAAGTACAATTCCAAAACTGCTGTGAATAGTGGTCATTATTCAAAATCCGAACGAAGTAGTATGCACATTGTTCACATAAGGCATTGCATAACATGACAAGAAATTGAATGAGTTTGTGTCACTCAGTGTTGTAGTCAGTGACGCTACCACTAAGCTATTCGGGCCGCGATTGAACTCCCATAGGACTAAGTTATATACATTGGTTGGTCATGGGAAAGTTACTCAGGACTAGACAACATGAAACTGGTTGCCTTCATGGACCGATCAGTGTATGTAATGGAGTTCAACAGGAGGCCAATCATGATCCAAGTAGCTGAGTAGTAATGTTGCCGAATACAACAATGGGTGACGCGAGCTAGAATCTTGGTCGGGACATCTGTCCTGTCGATGTTGAAGATACGCCTTGTTGACGAATGCCAAAAAGCACGAAACCTTCTTGCCTTCGGCCAACTGACACTTTTTGTGCACCTTCATCAGGATTTTCTTGGTGCATGTTTAAGGTCTTAGCAATGCAAAGAATACGAAAGGATACGACCACTGAAAAATTTCTGTTCACTTTATAAATAACTTTGAAAGTGGAGTCCCTCGAAACTGAATGACCAATGTTTGCAATGTGTTCGTTGATAACACTTCTAAAGGGCTGATTATCACTTCTTCCCAAATAAACCGAATAGTTTTCGCGGACTCTTTTGTATATATTTGTGGTTGTACAGCATGGAGAAACAAATCTCTGGAAAGAATCTCTGGTAACTCACTTGTTATTCTTTTTTCATATTTCGATGAGTATTTTCTGGACATAGGAAATGAATTCAAAATGCTACACAACTTAAATTCCTGTTTATAAGGATTTGTATATCCATCATTATAGGAATAAGAATAATTGACGTTTTATTTCCCGAAACACATTTTCTAGCTCTTGAACACACCTGAGTTTAAGTCAGATGATGGTTTCGGACAATAATCCTCAGCACTACATAAATTGTTAATAATTGCATTGAAAATTGGAATTGAATGTGTTTATACTTTAAACATTTTTTGATGATCCATAAGCTACCGGAATCTGTTACTAATTATTTTACTCATGGAGAAGTTATCATCAGAATATCATTTTTTCTATCGAATCACTGCATTCGATGTGTTCATTCAAACTTCCTTACATCGAAACTTGGTGATGTGCAGTCTGCCAAATACCATTTCATCATAAATCAATATATATCTAGGAATATAAGTGAAACAAAGTGATAGGTGCTTGTAATTAGTGAAATTTGTTGGTCGTTCATTGCAGAGTAAGCAACTTCTTATAAGGAAGCCCTGAGTACTGACTTAATTCCGCCGATCAGTTGGCAGTGTGGTCACTGAGCTAGGTGACTTTGTATTGCAATGTACGGGGATAGAAGCCATGTCTTATCTAGGGTTTGTGCTTGTTGGATCTAGTCAGCAAGACGTATCTATAATCTCAATAGAAGTGACATCCTCTGAGGGATTCGAACGTGCAGTACCTAGTGCTAAAGTTACAGATGTTAACAGTGGGCTACTCAGGCCACAATTGATCTCCCATAGGTTTCCTTATACAAAATAAGTAAAAGTATCTACTCCAGTGCAACAGCAGATCAGTCATTGGCTGAACAGCTGAATCGAACCTCTCTGTCTGCAATACTGTCTGAGGTGGCTAAAAATCTTATAGGGGACATAAGCGCCTTGTATGTTGCAATTACTTCTTGCTAACGAGCGCTAGTCAGACTGAAACTGAGATTCAGGGCTTCATATCAACTACCTGCAACCATCTTACATAAGCGTTGAAATGACGTTATATATAAATATATATTGGATGGGATTACAACTTAACTGGGTTTGCAAATGATATGTAAAATAAAAGATGACCAGCGCTAACAAATACAGGATTTAGGGAACCTACATAACTCATAGTTCGGGTATGCGTACGACAAATGATTATAGGATACATGTAAATCATCCAAAACTACATTGGATGAGTAATCAAGGTGTGTTGTTCTGGTGCCGCCAATTCTATGTTCCTGACCTTCATTGTGGCCGATATTATCGTTGCGAACTTTGGTCTTGAGATCAATGGACTGGAAATTACATCAACGTTGTTTATCCGCTTTAATAATACCAGACTGTTATGTTCAGAATAACCCTACTACCACCTATGTCACACCAACTAACATACAATGAATAATGATGGGTCTGACTGAACACACGTAGTGAATGTATAAGACCTAAGAAGTTTAGGTGACCTAGTCAGAATGTCAGTGAATGAGAATGTAGTGTGGTAAATATTTATCCGCTTCACTGTTCATTACTTGTTGATCCATTCACCCTGCATAAGGATACAACACATAGAATGGAATACCATCATTTAGTAGAAAACCGGGAGGTTATCCTAGCAGCGACAACAAAGTAAAGTAGCTGGCTACTCCAGGAGTTGTTGTAGTGGATTTCAATGTCAATCTCATGTTGTGTGCAATAATAACGACACGAATAATAATGAAATTTTTATTACTATTAGTTTTAGTGTGCAAGGTTGCTACGGAACTAAAGGACTGTTAATCTACCGAAGATTAACAATTATAAGAAATATATGGTGCCGGAAAACGAATGAGGAATGTTGTAAACAGGGGAGTGTCATTCAGTGTCTCATGCGCCACAGATGATCGTCTTCTACTCAGCAATCAGCGAAACTTCAAAACCATTCTCATCATATTTAATAATGAACAAATTAGCTTGATCATTACTTTGTTTTATTTAATATCACGGATAAAGTGGATATGAAAATTATGAATAAGACGTCGAGCTGGGTAGTCATAGAATCTTAAGAGGAAGAATACTTATAATTATACTATTTTATTGTGAATCATACAATAGAAAATAAGCAGAAGCAAGCTGGTGACGAATCCCAACTTTAGTCAAATCTTTAGTGTGAATAATCCAAGAATTCGAATTCATGAGTACTATCTGATATCACAAAAATGACTTATATTGACGTATTTTGTCGTTATTGTTTGAACCTTAAGACACAAAAACTTACGTTGCATAACTTTATATCAATTTAAGATAGAAAGTGAATAGGCGGCTGATTCTGGATATGGTCAGGAGAGAACGAGTTTTCAACACAACATCTTTAAACTTACGAAATATACCCATTTTCTCATTAGCAAGAACAAGGCATATATCAGCGAAGAAATATTTCTTTTCAACGACTTCATTATCAAGCTGTACAGTAGTATTTATACTGAGTAAAGTGACAGATAATTGCACTAAAAAGTTGCTCAGTCAATATGCAAACATCTTTACATATTTGAAACACTTAGTTCCTTTTATGAATTTAGGTAATGTGATTAAAGGATAAAGAGTATCTCTACAACGTGATGTATTTTGCGCATTACTTTTTGAAAAATCTGATCACACATTTAATTGTCAAGTCAATCTATGCTAAATCGAAGAGTGGTTCGACAAATATAACAGTCGAGATAATAAGGGACTATAATTAGGAAAGATAATCCTAATCTCAATAGGAAAAGGTTTTATCAAGATAGGTGTAGTATAACTGTTTTGTACACATAAAGATGGTTTGAATTTGCGTTTGACTATAGCTTCTGTGAGTCTCAGTATGTGTCGCTGACTGTTTCTGTATGAAACTTTAAAGGCAGTATTATAAGTAAACTTTTAATGCAAACGTTACACAAAATGAGTTTTTTATTTTGGTAATATTTTGAGTAAAATTAACACTGGCGATCACATGAACAGTTGGAATACTTTAGCAATATTTATTCAACAAATATTGCTAAAATTGGATCGGACGAAAACGGTAAAAATTCAGATATTATCCTATCCACGTTGGCTTTCTGCAGACTGGTCGTCTTAGTCAACCATCTTCTCATGGACTCAAGAGTACATCTGTTACAAGTCAGGCTACTATAAATTTGTAAGGTGTTAAGTCTTTTTAGTGGACGACCCACATTCTCATGCTTCTCACAAATCACCTTGATGTCATCAACATACCTCTTGTAAAAGGAAGCTTTAGCTATGAAATCACCAGCCAGATTTTCGATATATGGCACACATATCAGCTGGTAATGGTCCTAAAGGAACAGCCCGTAGCTACTTTGTCAACTTATTGAAGGCGTTTACCTTCAAGTATGAACTGAATTTTGTCCATAAAGAGCAATAATGATAATGATAATTTTGAGACTTGGCTAAAACCAACTATTATGGAAACATATTACTGAGAAAGATACAAAACGCACGCTTCACCACAAACCACTGCATTATTGATTGATTATGTCACATCCCATTGTGTGTGATCACATATAAATAGAGTGGAGTAAGCAAGCCTTGTAGTAAGAGTGAGGGAACGTGTACCTAGATTCTGTCGATCAGTGACTTTCAAAACAACGTTAACTAAACAGATATGTATCGTTTGCATGATTGAAAAGAGTGGCAGTAAAATGTCTCTCTTACGTAGTCATGTGATCCTAACTATCTACGCTTCTGACTATCTGAATACTGCGTTGGGTTTGACGGCGCCTTTTCGAATCTTTGAGCCATCAATTGAATCGAACACAAGAGATATCTGCAAATCTTTAACCAATAACCTTTCACCTATTTCCCACTACAGTAGAAGATTGAGAATACTGCTTCCTTTCCACATTGTTGTTCTTGGACTGAGTTGTTCATGTTAAACTGAATTATATGTTCACATTTCAACGTACATCGAAAAACGGAGTGATCAATTCGAAAATTCTGAAGGGGACTCATTCACAATAATTGCCTATTTTTTGCAGTCAGTTATTTCTAACCTGTAAATCGTTTACATACCAGTACGGAGTCAATAAAAACACTGACGCTCAGTTATATAATAACACTATTCAATAAGTCTAAAGTGAAGTGTCTTTAAAATACGTAAGATAGTGTGAACGATAGTAATTGTCTTAGATTTCTGTGTTTTCCTTCCTCAATTTATTGAAGCAGTTTTCTGTTCCCCTCTTCTCAACCAAACAGGTAAGCGTTCTCTTACGTTTCAAGAAATATTTTAGATACTACATCTAAAGGACTTGTACCAAAAAAGAGGTTGAACTTGTCAGAACCTTTTGATCTTGCCAAATGACAAAGTCTTTTATTTACACTCGTAAGTATAATTTTTTTCCGGTGTGTTGTACACTTTCGACATTACGAAACAAACTATATTTATGAGGCTTATTCACGGTTAGAGTGCCAATATTTCTATAATACCACAAACTTTATACTCCAAAAAGGTAAGTAATGGATTTTTCAGATGGAAACACACCATTCATAAACCTAAAGGTGGTGTTCAAAACAACTTGATATTACTTAAATAAACTCATCAACACTGCTATTTTACTGAAATTTTAGTTATGAAAATCATAGCTTCTTTTACGAAAATATTATTGGTAACACCATGATTAGGGTATATTTTTCATCTGTAAGACATATCTGATTACTCCGGGGTACTTCGTTTTTTGACATTCACTGGTATTAAAACCCAGATACCGTTTGAGTCTGGATAATATTTGATGCATTATTAAATCATAGTCATCTCAAAGCATGACTTCCAATTATGAAGACTTCGATTACTGGTTAACAATGAAGGCTGTGGTTTGTGTTGCAACAGAACTCGGCGACTGGTGATTCGATGTTATCAAAATGATCAACTATGAGAGCGCATAGGCTACATTTACTTTCTATCTGTTAATTGGTTGAAGGCAGTTGACAGGAAGCTCTAAACCTACGTTTTCGCGTTGCTGGAACTCATTTGGAAAGTGTATTTGCAAACTCAAGCTGAATAACGTTCATTCAGTGGCTTCAGTTTGAAGGTTTATGAAGTTTTATTAATTTCCAGTTAGTATCCCCCATGGATTTGCCTCAGAACCATTAAAAACCTGGGAACACTGAATACTTGTTTCGTCCTAAATAGGTTTCCTCAGAAGTGCGCTTCTAAGAAACTAGGCAGCACTTTCAAGTTCTGTGATGTGCGCGCAACCGTTGAGCTACCGGGTCACAATTCAGTGGTACACATTTTTCTACTTCTGTCAGTTCGCAATATGGAACGACTTTTATTCAACACGTCAAAGAGTACCTATCCTGGCCAGCACTTTGGAGATCTCATTTTGAAGTTAATCACGAATTTAGGTTGGACAATAATTTCACTTTGTTTGAATTTTATTGATTTTGATGAAATTCAGCGGTTTCAACTCATGTCACTCAGTGCTGCGGTCAGAGGATTTACCTCTGAACTATTTGGCCTATGATTGATCTACCTTAGAACTGGATTAGATACATTGAATAGTCACTGTAGAAAAACGAATTTCATGATATTTTAATCCAAGTGCTTACAGCACTTTGGGCAGTTTTACGCCTTTCATACTTTCCCTTCGCCTTTTTTCCAGATGAAAACTCATTTGTTCAACACACCTGACTGCTTGCATCCCTACCCTATATAAGCATTTTGTGTTTGGTCTTTCACGATAAACTAACATGATTTCTGATTCTATTACTCTTCATACCACTTAGTTTTACTACTTGAATAAATTTTCTCATACAAACTAAAGAAATAACAGAATTAAGGAAATAGTAGCTGTAGTAGGTTTGTATGAAATAAAAATCAGTGAGGACCATTGTAGTGTAATGATAACTGTGAAGGTTTTGAAGTAGTTAGAACAATCTTAATAATATTGAGTTTTTAAGGCTTTAGGATTTCTATCTTGATATATTTGTCAAGACAAAAATGAATTTTCAATGAAGAAATGTCAGAGAAAGAAAGGTGGAGTTGAAGAACAAAGGAACACAAAGACATAAAGAAAAATAGTTGAAACACAAATGCGTCAACCGAACTGGTCAGAGTCAATTATAACTGTAAAGGCGGTATCATCAACAACAAAAAAACAATAACAAAATTGAAAATCATGCGGCCAATCTGACATAATCATAGAAGCCCATATATAAGTAGTAGCAGAAAACTTTCACGTTTATACTTGCTTTTTATATGATGCTTCTTGATATCAATCAGTTCTAAATAAGAACGTAAGTGAAAGTTATTTATGGAGGGAGAGAAACAAAACAGAAAAATTTGAGACATTCTAAGAACTTGTTCCATTCACTTTCTTTCTATGATGTTTTAACAACAAATTGATTTTATATGATAATGATAGATAGTGGCTAGCAGTAGAATCCAGAATGCATATTTCATTCTATTTGGGACTCGTTAGTTGGATCTACCTACTTCCCAGTCAGTGGTGTTGTTCCCACCGGGATTCGAACCCAGGCGGTTCAGTGGATAACGCTCTGGCGTTTGAAGCGATCGGTCCCGAGTCTGAATCTCAGTAAGGACAACATCAATCACTGGGAGGCAGGTGCAACCAGTTAACGAGTCCCAAATAGGACGAAATGCGCATTCTGCATTCCACTGCTAACCACTATCCATCATTATCATATAATTAAAGACGCGGGCAATACAGAGGCATCCGCGCATGAGCCCAAATATCAATAGAGACCGATCAATTCAGTCCAGTCAACGACGGTATAATACAATCAAAGCACTAAAAAATGGGTTTAATAAACAGAATGGATAGATTAGACTGCCTTTCATGGTATTTTTGATAATACTGTATGCAACTCACCGGTTACATTATGTTCCAATATGTACTGTTAATTTTGCATTTCGGATATTCTTACTAGCATAGGTGGGGCCAGAGTTTAGCGCCAAAGCCACAATTTAGAAGTTATGCTCAAATCCAAGTGACTAACCTCTGCGACAGTTATTGTCTATTGTAATAAATTAGCGATAAGGCTAACAGATGTGGTACTGAACATATATGAACCATTTTTAAACAAAATCTTTGATCTTGGCATAATTTTAACGACATTTTGCTAAAAAGTGTCATGAAAAATCCATTTTGATCGCTTACAAGCTGCTTTCGGTCATACGAATGTTGTGTTGATGAGTTCACGGTCACTTATGAGTTAACTTCTGACTACTTCAAGTGCCATATTAAGTGGTGTATTTGTATACAGGCTCATCACATCAATACTGACCACCTTTCTCCGTTGTTTAGTTGGATATCACTTAACCTATGCTTTAGTTCAAATGAATTGATGAGGTTTTATTTTGAGCGATTTCTCGCAAATCACCATGAACTCAGTAGTGGAACTGAAGTTTCTATTGAAAAAAATTGTGGTAGGGATAAGATTGTGTTTAACCCTCACAGTTTTCAACTTTAAAAACAAAATATATAAACCAACAGAAGGAGTAGTGGTGGGTTCTCCAATATTCCCGATTGTAGAACAAATGGCATTAAAAACGCTCCAACCCGCCTAAACGTGTGATGGTGATATACAGATGACAACTTTACTGTGTTGAAATCAAAGCACATCCACAGTTTTTCACTCACATTAACTCGATAGTAGATGCAATCGAATTTGATTATGAGTTCAAAAATAAAGAAGGAGAATTACATAAAGTGGATTTCAAAACCAACAGGGAAGGTGAAAGCTTAAAAACCAGTGTTTATAGAAAACCAACGCATTCGAATGGATACTTGAATTTAGTATCATCTCAAGGTCGGCTTCATAAAATGTCTAAGTAATCGGGCTAGGAGTTTGACTAGATAGCCAGAAAACCTAAATACGGAAATGAAAAACATCAGGGAGACACTGATTCTGAATGACTACACACCGGAATTCATTAAAATGTTTATAACGACTGATAAGAGAAAGAGTGCTACCCTTGGTGATGTTTGCAATATGCTGAAAAGGAAATTCAAATACTCTGTAGTGTTGCCATTTTAAGAGGGCCCTTCGTAAATTTTAAGTAGAATTTTTAGCAATCCTGGGATTGGGGTGATATTTAAACCCGAAAAATGGCTCAGAGAGAAATTTTTTTGGCTGAGATCCAGTAGAACCAATCAAGAAAAGTAATCTAATGCAACAAATACCATGCAACGATTGTGAGGTCAAGTATATTAGGTCAAAGCAACCAATCTGGGTCAGTCAGAATACCAGAACATAAAGATCTAGCGAACAAACATAGTGGAAGACCCTACTATGATAAATAATTTAGAGTAAAACTCGGCTATCACTCTGGATCCACTGACCCATAAATAAATTCCAGGGTGGTAATGGCGACAATTCTAAAATCTAATTATAGCTAGAGGTAGGGAGAAATCGATCTGTATTCAACGACCAAACACCCACCACATTTAACAAGAATGATTCGTTACATATTTCAGATGTCTGAAAAATTATACAACCATCAAGTTAGAGGAATAAAAAACTGTTTGACTATATAGAGGAAGTTTGAAAGCTGTATTATAACTCTGATATGAATATGGGCAATGAGTTCTGCTTGAAACACTATCTAGTAAATCATACTGCCTCTCTGTGTATTATATCGAATAAACAATCTAATATGAAATTAGTTAGTTACCTATCTTCTGTTTATCTAACTGATGCCGATCAGTAAGTTTGAACGGTACATTTGACCTCACATTCAATGGAAATTATTTTCGTGAATTGAATTATTCCGTCTAATTAGCTCAATATAATTATAAAAACGTTAAAAATGTTTTACTGAATGAATCTATAGGCTTGATTGCCGCCTCAGTCCCAACCTTACTGAGAATTCTACTTACAGTTTCTGATATCCCTTCCTTTTACTTGTGTAGAAACGCTACAGAGGAATTGAATACCTGCTTAGTCATGTTGCAATTATTGTTCATATCAAAACTTCTTTTTTATGAAGCTTTATGAATTTCCGAGTAAATCTAGGCGGATAATTATTGAAAAGTAAGGCTTCTCTCAAGTGTTTCACTTTACTTCTTAATTTTTGCCGTGCTCCTACCACGATTACTGAATCATTTAGGTAAACTTAATTTTACTGACTTAGGGTGAGATGACCTAAAGTTTAGATATCTAGTGGGTGACTTTCCGTGGATACTCATGTAAACCACGGTTTTATCTTTCTTTTAGAGAGTCTATCTCAGTGTTTTGTTCCAAAATAGTTACAGGGAGTCACTTAAACTCTAACTCAAGTTTTTCCACACATCGTTCCAGTTGTCTGTCTTGTCAGCATTCTTCTCCTCTATAATTTCACTAACCATTGACCTTTTCACCCCAATTTTCCTTATAAGTCTAAATAACTCCATTACTAGCTTTCGCCACGGCCATTTACATCTCCTTAACATTCCGAACTAACGTTTGTCCGTGGTCATTACAAAGACTTTTGTCAGTATGCATTCAAGTTATCTCGTATCTTCATTGTGCTCGGAGCCTCCAGGAATCCATCCACGCACATCCATTATTCGAGAATAAACTGCTGAGATCCAATGATAGTTTCTAGTATTTTTCTATCGTCTTCAACGCAGACTGCAGATGACCCCAGGCGTTTTCTGGATGAATGATACTGTCCTGTTCCGATAATTCTCTAGACAAATGTCGTTAAACGTAGCCTTAGTATTCTTATCATCAAGCTGTGCTTGCAATGGTCGTGTTACTATAGTTTTCCCCCGACTAGTTATTCGCAGACATATACGTGGTTGAATCAGTGCGCAATCACTCTCCAAGGGGCAATAATCTTCCACTGACCATATCCAGTGGTAAGTGGTATCAAAGTGATCTGTCTGAACCTATAACTGAGTTGATATCAGTGGACAACACTTAAGATGGTGTCTCTCTTTATGTCTGAAGTTCATGCTGGTGAGAAACAAATGGTTGTCTGAACACCGTTATTTGTTCGTTATACTGGGACTCTGAAAGTGCCTTTTTACCTGCCCTAGCCTGTCCATTTGTGTGTTTGAGTCATTTACTACGACACATACATCTATAGGCATAACTTTCAGTTGGAGGCTAGATATTTTTGTAAACTTCAGGATCAAAATTTGATCTGACAGAGTTGAATAAGTTGAACATTGGTTAATTGGATTATAAATGAAATATATTTTGTAAAATCCCAGTGAAGTGGAAAACTAAATTTCTGACGCTTCGTGACTTCATGGAAATCGCTTCTTCAGAGAATAAAACCTGTACAAGTTATCGAATAGTTTAAATAGTAAAAGGTGATGAATCAAATCACATTGTCCAAACATGGTGAATATATGAGTGTGAATGTCATCGGATTTACCGTATAGGCCGGGTGTAGTCAACCAAATAGCAACAAACGGGTCCTGTGTATGTCTTACAGATATAGCACACACCTTTGATTCTATGTGCCAGAGTTCCGGCCAGTGTAGCTTGCTGACTGCTTCGACGAAGGCTGGTGACATGGTAGCTCCGATATAAGGCTCAGAGTCTAATTCCAGGGGACCGAGGAAGCTACCTGATGTGCTCAAATATTTATCAAGAGCTACTGAGCTGGAAGGAATAAAGATGAAGTGAGAGAGGTAAGCAGAGATTAAAAGTCAAAAATGGTGAAGGTTGATAATGATATGAGGTAACCTGACAGCTGAAAACACCATGAGACTGCTTGATAATACCCGTGTGACTTGACTGTAAAAGGTTACTTCTTCCTGAGAATCCTGTAAGTGACGTTGAATCAATAACAGTTGTGCTTGACTGCACAGCCTATATGATGTCTGCTTAAGACCAGTCATATATGGTCTTTTCAGAAGATAGAGGTTCAAGTTAGTTCGTTTCGAATTCAGTTCTATGCATACCACCGCCGTTGGTACATAGGAGGGTGGGGGGTAGTGGGGGATTTTTAAGACTGACCTTTTCCAACACCCATCCTTTTTCATAGGAAAGGCAGTATCAGCATGGTACTACTGGCCATCCACAGGAAACACCTTATTAGTGTCACATCCCTGTCTATCCAGCAGTACGAATTCGCCATCGAACTCCAGTCATAAAGAAGCAGTTCACATTATAAAGGTAATTTCCTTTTAAATATGGTAAGACCTGAAGAGATCATGAGCTACAACTGACTTAGCTCTCTAGCTCACTATTATATGTGAGCAGCAGCTACCAGTTGGAAGTGTGTTCACTGAACATTGAAACGTTAAAATAGTGTGCAAAACAACAATTCGTAGTAGACACTATGCTAGGAAGAAACTTCTCGCTTAGTTTTAAGGTATAACATCCATTTATTTCTTTTTTTTCTTTTCTAAGGCAAGATAACCACTTGAAAATCGAATCCGCTGATCAGTTTTATCTAATAAATTTCAATGAATCACTAGGAAACTAAGGATGTTGTTAAATAAAGACAAATTATACAGAATTACTCATCCGACTTCACCATTTCAATCATTGGAGAAACAGATATTTGTATTCATAGTTAATGTAATCAGTAATATTTTAAGGAATAATATCTCTTTCTTCAGGAACCATCCCACCATTGTAAGCTGTGATATTACTTACATCGTTTTCATTTTTGTAAAAACATTTTACGCTTTAAAATGAAGCTAACCACAAAGATGTCTTGAAACGAGATAAAAAGAGATCAGATGAAAAATAGCTGTGTAACCCAAGAGCTGGATAACAGTTGGTTTATAATTTTTTATATAAGTAGTATTTTACTGGACTTTCAGAAAAAATAATAACGAATAAATAAAAGAGAAAGAACCCGGTTTAAGTGAAATAGCGAATTTCATCAAATAATTTGTCGGGAATAGACTAAAAAAATTTGAATCCATTCAAAATTCTCATTTACAGTTAAGTATACTTAATAGGAACTATTCTACACTGTGATGGAAAGTCGTTGAAGAAAATTGATAGGAAGCCCTAGATTTGGATTTCATGTTTGTTGATCTTCCTCAGTAAAGTGTATCTGCGAAATCGAAGGAACACCATATTTCTCAAGGTTCCTTCTGCGACAATCTCTCTAACTCCTGACCTGGGTGGCACAAACGATCAATCAATGCACACTAGAATGTCTCATAATAGCATTTCTGTAATTTATATGAATGAAAGCATTAAAAACAGACCTACTGACACTTATTTCTGAAGAAATGGTTCTGATGAAGAAATCATGATATGCAAATTGAGGCGCTTGAAAATTGTGTTCTAATTTTTTAAACGAACTAGGATTATTCATGAAAAATAATTGCTACCAGTGGAATCCAGGAGGCACGTGTGTCCCCATTAAGACTGGAACACCAGATCAGTCGCTTCAAACGTCAGAGTCGCATCCACTAAGCCACAAAAAGACGATAGCCACTCCTTGTGAGACGGGTATGGCGGGGATTTCTTGATGTTATGGCTTGTACGTCTCCGTCGTGGAGACTCACAGGTAACACGAAGTCTGGATATCTTCTCTTAATGACACATCAGACAAAGCAGTCCAGCCAGTAGACGTAAAGTAGCAGGAACGTGTCATGAACCAAATGGATTGAATAAAAAAATTGCAACCTAAATTTACCGTCTGAAGAAAATTTTAACAGTACCTGAAGATACCAGTGTTCAAGCATTGGTGTGCGAGTGTTTACGCGAATAAATTAGTCAGTATAAAGCCAGTGGTATAATCAATTTTGAATAAATCCAACGTCAATAAATAAGTCATACATCTGAATGTAACAGAGTAGTAATGAATAGGCAAACTTCTCTCATTTCTATTAGTTGGATGGAGGTGATTGGCAGGATTCCCTAGACCTAGGTTTCATGCTTGTTTACACTCATCATCAAGGCGTGTCTGCAACCACAGGTATTCAACTAACATCTATCAAAGTGCATCGCGATACTGAATCGAATAGTCTAGTGACTACATCGCAAAACGATCGACAGAGTTTGGTCAGCATCCAGGACAAGGTAACATGAAGTTGGTTAATTCCAGTGATCAGTCAGTGTGTCTTCTTATTTCTCTTTTTCTGCTCCTTTCAGTTTCCGTTCACCATTAACTTCAGATTCTTGATGGAAAAGTAATAGGAAGCAACGGATATATGTGGAAATTTTAGTGTTCTCTCTTAACAGAAACCTTACGATGCAAGGCATACATACAGCTCTGATTATTCGAAAGTATGATTGGGATCTGGAACTCAGCAACATCTCTTCAACACTTCTTTAAAAGTGGGAGTACAAGTCTCTTTATGACCTTTTCATATATTTGTCAGTTCAATGAAGTGCATTTTGAGGAGTTCAGAAATTACTCTCACAGCACTGGTTGGTCACTGGAGAGCAATCAGTTGCATGATGTCTAGTCCTGGGTGCTGACCGAGTTCTGTTAATCATTTTACAATATGTGCACTATGCTAGGAGAATCACAATCTTAGAGAACTATGATGAATGTTAGTTGGTCAAAGGTAATCAGCACTCTTGTCAATTGACGTCAACCACCTTGCTAGCACTTCCTAATAATGTGACAAAAAGTGAAAGCTTTAAAATCTGTCTTAACATGGTGAATGTAATATTAAGCAGCTACAGCCAGGCATTTGCTATCAGCACTACGGCTTAGTGAGATGAAAAGATTGCACTGGGATTCAAAAGTAGAATGAATATGGAGAAAGCTTACTAATGGTTAAAGCGATTGAGTTAATAAATTCTATTTTCTTCTAAATACCTTTTTGATTCGGTTCCTCGACAAATCCTTCCACCCACACCATAAACTCCATATCATCTAGTAAGCATAATACTGATAAGTCCATATGTGGAAAGTATGCTACCAACATTCTGTATTCTATGTTAGTTAATATTGGTTGCTTTAACTATCCTTTGGTAGACTGAATAAGAGAATGACATCAATCATCAGCGGAACTTCATACTTCCCATAAGTTATTGTATTGGATCACAGTAGCTTTTTGAAAGTTAGACAGGAATGCATGAGTAATGTGATAAACGGAGAACAGATATGCATAGTTTTCCCGAAGAAAGATAAATGTCGTTGAGTAAATCCTACCATTTCTCATCAACAGTTCACTTTTTCACATATTCCTCATAGTGACACTAAATTCAACAAGAAGAAACACAAGCAGGTGATAATTGTAATCTCAGCATTTGTAAGACATTATAATACAAAGAAGAAGAAAGACATGGATGTAAACGTAAATGATATTTCTCTTTGGAAAGAGATAAGGCCTGAATGGAAGGGTATCGCTGTGACTGATTTTGAGCGATGTTTGTTGGAGTCTGTAATCTTTAGATTCAGGTTTACTGCAGAAATCAACGTGGTATCATATCATCTCTCACAACTAGACCAACAGACAGAGATTAATGATACTTCTAAGCCTCAATACCTTTAGTTTTTCCCAGCCTAGTTGTACTGCTAAAAAAGCTAAATATTTGTGACAGACGGTAGGAACGTACTGCAACACGTAACCCAATAACCTCACAAAATGGACGTTTGGATCCTGGGCTACAGAAGTGCCTTAACTACCGGATAACATGATAATGTGAGCTGCGTATAAAATGCTGTTTGCAAGGTGTCCGAAATTAAAGTCTGATCAAAATTTATTCCCAGTGTTTCTTTGTTTACAGTGTGCTGGAAAACTAGGCGAGTTATCCAATCAGTCGTACTGTTTTAACTATGCGATATGGTGTTTGTGAGGCTAACCAATAAATTAACACTCCCAACCACTGGTCAAACCAATGGAAATACAATTTCTGTAGATAAAAAAGCAATAAGAAAGAATATACTTCTGGAGCATACAGAAAACGGATTTTATATTAACACTACGTTAATGAAATGGATGTTTGTTAAAAGCTAGAACGAGATTAGTAGCTATAATAGATCATTAATAGATTTAATGTCTGGTGCAACTTTAGTTTAAATCCTTAAAAGGGTATTTATAATATGGGTAAACAGGATCAACACAGACATCATTTTGACCTTCTTTGATACCCAATATATTCAACTTAAAGTTAGCACATATTAATGTCATAAGCTGTTTACCATGAGAAGAGATTCGAAAATAAATTTTTCTATGATTGCTTCTTGAAATAGCATATTTATGCTTAAACCTTCCAACTAAGAGGAGATCAAACCATTAGGAAGATTAGTTCCTTATGAAGGGATAAAGTCATGCTATACCACAAATCATTTCACATCTCAAGAACTTTTGTGTTTAATTATTTTCAAAGTAAAAATAAGAAAATGATTCAGCGAATTTAGCACAGTATATAGATGTTAGGTGATAAATTACCTACAGTATAAACGATAAATATAATAAAACCATGTTATATGAATACATATTTACCGTAATATTATATTACCCGTTTCAAATTTATGATTTTGTTTTCGACTGTTATATACGTAAGAAATTAGTGATAATTTTTAACCATTCACTGAGGCTATAAGACAAGTTGGAAAATGATATCCTCTTGAACTCTCTTCAAAAAAAAAACAGTGTACAGTAGAAAGCTATTCATCATAAACATTGTTAGTCTGTCTTTTAGATGACTAATTGTATTCCCTTTTATTTTAATGTCTCAAAATTTTAGGACAACCGAATAATGATTTAGTTACATGTAATTCAGGTTTAGATATGAAATTAGGATGTACATGAATATGTATGCATGCAATGACTTCAATACAAGGTATTAAGGAATTTAGTCACCAATATTTACAGTGTTGATGATGATTTATAGATATAAGATGAATGGTATACAGTCTATCTATTCAAATGAGTTAAAATGGATACGATTAAATCTTCCTATAATCAAGTATCAAAGTGTTTCAACGAAAAACGGAAACGCATAACTTATTTTCAGCCAGGTGAACTACCTTTTGATCTTTTATACCCCTTTCAGTTAAATCACCATTACATGTTCTACAAACAGTAGCATCTGCAGAATTGATAGTAAAATGGATCCAAGCAAAAATTAGAGCATAAACTTACCATAAGAATCTTGTATATTTTAGTGGAGCGCTGCAGTTTTCCCTAGACTCCTCAAAAAAAACCCTGGAGATTCTCTGAAAAACCTACACAACCAATCACAGTGTGCCAAGCATTCTCAAAAACCCCGTGATCATATTTGTGAGTCTCAGAATAACTAGAAAAGTGTAAAACAGCAAGATTACCACAAAAGCATATATTAACCGTTACTTTTTGTACATGTTCCACTGGACAAGAAACCTTATGCAGTTTTTATCACTGTTTTCGAAGAACCGATCAACCATCAAGAACGAAACCTAAGCTTATTGTTCCAGAGTCCACCCGAATATAGCTATATATATTTACCACAACAGTATATCACATATTCCAATCAGTGAAAAAAGAAGTGGGTTTTTCTAACTGTGATGCTTACCAAATAATCCGCCTAAGTAACAAATATTCTATACGATCTCAGAAATGAAACTGAATCCTACTTTCTGAAGATTAGTCGACAAAATACGCACAGTGAAGTTTTATGAATACAGATCTGCTGACTCCTTAAGTATATTCTATAAGAAACATGAGAATAAGGATTATGTTCCTTGTGATAGTGCAAAGTAAATCCAGGTCAATATATAGAGGAGCGAAACTATGGAAGACAAGTTTCTACACAAATTTAAATAGGAAATTACATCATGATTCAAATCGCTCAAAAATTCCGCGAAGACTTAGGCTTTTTCTCTATTGATAAGATTCATAAGTCTAGTATTTACAACAAGTTTATTGTTAATTTCGAAGTTGTTTTACTGTAAAACCTTCCCAAGCACCGTGTGAACGCATACAGAGAAAGTTTTCGCAAAACCTGTTTTGGATTTGAACAAAAACCGTTGTGAAAGATGGATATAGGCAACTCAATGATCTGTTCTCTGAAATCTTTTGAACCTGGCTCCACGACAGCCCACAACATCTCATTTCCTCCTCGCACGATCTTCTCCATGTCACCCTCACCACGGACGCCCAACTCGTCGATTCCCATGGGGATTCCACTCGAGTACCTGGCCTGACGCGTGATGTCCCCAGTCGGCCTCCTCTGTGTATCCCCAATACATCTCCACTTCAATTTTCTGCATATTTGTTGAGCGATAGCTTCTTGATTGGGTCGTTACCAGGCAGAGTTCCATGTTGATTATTCTTATTATTCTGGCCATCTGACCGATGTTCATTAACGAGCCAGCATAGGCAGCAGCTTTTGATGAATGTCTGTGGTTTGTTGGAAATGCTTTTCGTGACACTCCAAATTTCTGAACCATGTAGGGGCACTGACTTGACTGACGTTGGTGTTGAAAATCTGGATCTTGTTCACGCTTTGTGCTGTGTGCAGAAGATCACCACACTGACTTCAGATTAAAGAAAGCCTGTCTTGCTTTTTCAATTCTGATTTTGACATCCTCGTCTGTGCCGCCATCGCCTGTAGTTGAAACGATGCTGCCTAGATAGTAGAAAACGGCTACTTCCTTTAAGTTTCTCCCGTTCATGGTGATCGCAGGTTTCTATTATTTTTGTTGGTGTTGCTGGTTGGCTGGTTGGGCATCTTCATCACCTCCGTCTTCTCTATATTCACTTGAAATCCTGTCTTCGCTACCCTGCCTCTTCTGTCAACTTGTTAGTTTTCGCCTGTAGATCTTCCAGTTTGTGCGACATCAGACACAAGTAATCGCTGGCGAAATCCAAACCTTCTAGGTTATTTTCCCCTGTCCAGCCAGCGTATACCCCTCTTCTCACAGCTCCTCACTGTTGTCTACTGCATGATCCAGTCTAGTCGACTACAATCACGAAGATCATGGGTGATAGTAGACATCATTGTCTTACTCCTACCTGTCTTCGCTTCACTTCAAAGGCATCACTGAGCTTCCCACTGTGAATCGCTTGGCATGTGGCGTCTTCATATAGTTGTTGAATGAGGTTGATAGAGGTTTGTGGTATTCCGTAGTGTTGAAGCAACTGTCAAATTACTTCTCGGTCGACGTTGTCAAAGGCCGGCCTTTTCAAATTCGATGAAGTTGAGGTAGAGTTGAGTTGACTGCCATTCTATACTCTGTTCTATGGTGATGCGTAGCGTTACAGTTTGGTCCGCACATGATTTGTACTTCCTGAATCCAGCCAGCCTGTTCCGGTCGTAGTTTTGAATCCAGTGCATCCTTTAGTCTCTCCAAGATGATGCGGCCTAATATTTCGATTGGGGTGGACAGCAGCATGGTTCCGCACTACTGTTTGCAAACACTGAGGTCCCCCTTCTTTGAGAGTTTGACAAGGTAACTCTTCTTCCAATCACCAGGTACCTTCTCTTCCTTCCACACCTTCTTCAACAGTGTTGTCAGCATGTCCGCTGTTGTCTCTGAGTCCGCTGTCAGTGCTTCTCGGTGAACTCCATCTGGTCCTGCTGCTTTCCCACATTTCAGTATCTTTATGGCGTTCAGAACTTCCACTTTTGTTAAAGGATTTGTCTTCACTTGTAGTTCTGTGGCTGGGCTGCAGGTGGTATTACTGGACGTATTGCGCGTGGTGGTCGACTCAAGAGCTTTTCGAAGTGGTCAGCCCATCGCTTCCTTTGTTTCCTTTCCTTGGTTATCATATTTCCTTCATCATCTTTTATTGGTTTCATCTGTGTTGATCTCCTCCATCCCATATAGTAACCTGGTTATTCGATACAATGTTGTCAGGTCTATGTCCTTCCTACCTGCATGCAGCCAGTTCTGCTTCACTTGCCAGTGTTTCGTAGAAGTGTCTTTTGTCTTTCCATACACTCTTCTTCACTTCTTTATCCAGTATAGTGTTTTATATGTTGTGTTCAGTTCCTCTTTCCGTTGTTCATCCCTGCACTGCACTGGTTTACCTTCTCCTTCTCCTTCTCCTTCACCGTCACCATCACCATCACCGTCATCCTCTCCCTGCTCTATCAGCTTCCATGTGTCCATCGAGATCTATTCCTTGTCTTGCTTCTTCTTCTTCCTTCCTTCTTTCCTTCTTAATACGGTTGTGCAAGTTTCTTTCCACATCTCTTTCAAAGAGTTTCAGTGTTCATCCACATAGGTTTCTTCAGGGATGTTGCTCGATATCTCCTTCTTTGAATTGAAGGCTTTCAACTTGATTTGGAAGGTTCCTTACACTAGATAGTGAGTGGTCTGAGCCTACATCTGCTCCTCTTCCTGACCTTGTGTCCAGTAGGCTGACTGCGTCTCCACTCTCTTCACATTGAGATAAAGTCAATCTGATTTTCAGTGTAGAGTGCCCTGGTGTCTGGTGAAATCGAATCTATGTTGCTGGCCTTGTGGATATCCTTGTGCTTGATTACACTGCCTTGCCTCCAATCACCAAATCGTTGAATGCACAGAATTCTCCAAACAATTCTCCATTCTCGTTCACCACCTCACCGAACGCTTCTCGACCCATGGTTATTTCTCTTCCTGTTTTGGCCGCTCCCAGTTCCCCATTCATGTCACCCCACCCATTAGAATTGTGATGTAACCAACTGAGGTCTTGTCCAGTGTTGATTGCAGTTGTCTGTAGAATTCCTCCTTCTTCTCCCGTTCTGCGTCTGCATCATTTGTAGGTGCATGGTGTAACACTGTATGATTGTGACCTTCCTTCCTTCCTTTGAGTTGATTGAGTCTTGCTGTCATGGTCCTGATCCATCAGGAGGAGATTGGTTCCCACTACATGAGAGCCAGCCTTCGATGCTCCCAGGGACATCATGATAGCCACTCCAAAACTCAGTGTGCTCATGGTTGTCGTCTGGGTGACAATATCGGAGTAGATTATTGATTCTCCAGTTGACAGTTTGGAGAGTCCACTCCCATTCCATCTGCAGACTCCTTGCAGATTCCTGGCGCCTCTATGCTATACCTTCTCATCTCGTTTGCAATCTGGACAGCCTTGCTGGGTTCAAACATGGTGCAGACATTCCATGTCCCCACGTTTACTTTCGCTTTCATCTAGGGAGAGAAGACACATAGGCCGACTGATTTTGCTGAAGGTTTTCATCAACGGCGTCATTTCGTCGCTCCGATTCCAGTGAGGAATAAGTTTTTATATATATATATCGTTTGTGCTTTGAAGTTTGTTTAGCCGTTGGATTTGTTCTCTGGGGTAGGGTTGCTAACCATATACCCAACCTTCCTTCATCACCCGGGCTTCGGACCAGCTGGTAACTAGTGAACTATTTGACCAGGCGAGGTTGGAACCAGGTATTAAGAAAACGAAATTTTGAGTTCCACTCTACTTCCAGCGTAAAACTGATTTAGTAGTAGGCACTACTGATAGTTTGAAGCAGGTTTCTGAGGTTTATATTTTCGTAACCTGACTATCTTTTGTGCATATTAAGTCAGCTAGTTTTTGTTCACTTGGTGGAGTTTTCCAGGCTTGCCATAGAGCACTTATCTAGCCATCAAGTCCCAACTTGGTTTGAATATCTGTCACTCTTTAATCAGGCTGCGTTTTAATGGTTTCGTTAAGAAGTAAAACATTAATTAGTTAATTCATATCAACCACAATGTGATGTAGTCCTTTGTCCTACGTATTGACAAAATACACCATATTACAGAAGGTGTGGTCCATAAGTGGTCACTGCTTGACTTCTTTTGACAGAGTAAAGGGTCATAAGTTACACCTCTCTCATACATACTGGTTTGGTAGTTGACTATTTTTTTGAGCCTTGTGAATAAATATTCCATATATTTTCCTGCATTAATGGGTGACTGATTCTGTTGTAGATAGCAATGATCAGTCAGCTTTCTTCCTGCTACTGGTATTTCAGCTTCACTTTATGTATCATCTGTTAAATAAACGTATACATTGTATGGTGTTATTCAAGTTTGTGTAACTTAGCCAGGCTCTGGAGTGGAATTCAAATGAGAAACGACGAGTTGGACGTCCGAGAGTGACATCGGAGAGATCGTGTGGAAAAAATGAAAGCTTGTGATTAGTCGTGGAGCGAGGTCCAAAAGACTGAAGAGAAGAGAATGTAATGGTGACGTGCTAATGAAGCCCTATGTCTCACTGAGAACTCGAGGGACAAATAATAATAAATAAAGTTTGCGTAAGTATAGTAGTAAGATCGAGTGCATTCACTTGACACTGACCTATGCAGTGAAAAAATGGAATGGCTAGAGATAAAGAAAGAACATAGGGAAGTAAGCTATAATAGAAAGTTGGCCTCAAACGATAAAAAAATCACAAAGTTTACTTAAAAACATTTAGACTGGACAGCATGAAATGTATCCACAAGAGTAAGACTTTTTACCGTTCATCTTCTACTCTTTTATGTAAATATCTCTTCGAATTTGTTTCAGTTGGTCACTAGTGTTTGTCATACTTTAAGAATAGCAAATTCCTGTTTTTGTTAAGTGGCGTAGGATATGTCCGAAATATGCACAAATCCTGCTGTAATCCTCTCTTTTTGAACATACATAATTTTGTATCTCCTATGTTTTCAAAAATCATCTCATTATGGGAGTGTAGAATATGACTTGTGACTTAAACATTATGCTGAAAATTAGGAGACAGATGAAAACTTCAACATTTAAGGTATTTTGATAGCTAATTCAGCTTCCTGATACTGACCAGTTAACTTCAGTAGGTGTATTGTTGTTTTTGTTATTGTTTTTTCAACCGTATTTGGCAATTAATCGGCATATCTAAGTGCCTTCCATTTTAAAATGAAACCATTACTAAGTATCAATAGGTTGGGCTGATTTCATGCAGTGTTTACTTAGTGAAATACATATATGTTGCTGATAAGCTTGCAAAAAATATGAAGTAGCTGTCTCATCTTAGTAATCCTAAAAAAGCGAAACCTTTCTGAATCCATCTCCTAGTAATATTTTGCGTGATGGTCCAGAGAAAATGCAAGTCAAGCTACATTTCCTTCTTGGACCATTCGGTAAACGGTAATCATATAGCATCCCCACAGCCTTCTTCAAAAATTCTATGCAAAGTCAAGTCATACGGCTTAAAATGAGTGTAAATTTGTCACTTATTTAGAACAGAGGCGTTAGAAATATAGTAATTAAAGTTTGAGTTCTACGTACAACAATAGTACATCAATTCACTTATTTAGCTTAGGTCATATGTCATCCTTGAGTTTATTTGTTGACTCCTTACTCATCTTGCCCTTATTGTCTGATTATATTTATTGTTTTTACTTTGTATTTCACTTTCCTACGTCCTAATATGTTAGTCCCAATCTCCCATTAAAATCGACACAATATTTTCCTCCGATTATTGCTTGTAACTAGTTTTTTTGAACTGCTAGTTATCCCCATGATTGACTGCATATTTTCCTCGTAAATTTTATGACTACATATTATTATCACATTATTATTACATATTGACATATTAGACAGTAATGAACTTATTTGTTTGCTGGTTATTAATATAAATACTATTTACAGCTACTGAAGAGGATCCGTCAGATTGAAAATTTTCTCCGTCGAATTACTTTGTTTTTGAATGTCTCACTGAGCTTCATTTCTGGTTTAATAATTTCATTTTTACAGGTATGAAGAAACTACTCTACAACTCAAAGTTTGATCTTAACATAGGTGTGAATATGAAATGGCCAGTGTTATTAAATTTATGACACAAGGAACCATTGCATGGAAGAATAATGAATCAGGTTCTGACTAGTTCGATTGCTCTTCGGTTCGAATTCCGGTAAATACAATTCTTGTCGTACATAAAAAGAACACATTTTCTCTGACATATTTTGCATGGAATATAAAATCTGCTTGGCTAAACATTTACAGACAGAAAAGTGGACTTGCAAATATTTCTTTTCGGATAAAAATGTAAATAAGCAACAAATTCATATCACCCGGAGCTCGATTTATATTGCGGAATAAAGAAGATGATACAATGAGGTTGCTCGACGTTTCCCCAGTGGAAAGCACTAGTGGTTCTATAGAAAGGTCTATAAACAGGAAGCCACCATAAACGGAACATCATTCCTAACTGAAAGTTTTTTCGATTCAGTAAAAAAGAGATAGTTAAAAGTGTGTTTGATAGAGCTAAGGAAATTTATTCTGACAGAACGGCTGAGCATGAAACAAAGAATTTGAAAGAAATCTTATTAACAAAGGAACTTTTTGAAGATTCATCAAGTACTCCAGAAATTCAGAAGGAAAACCGATTATTCTTACAGTTCCAAAATATGTTAGTATACATCACTCTTCCATTTAAAACAGAATATGTGCATGGAAATCAAATGGAAGGTCGATACAATCATAAGAAGAGCTCACTTTGTGGCAAAACCTACGTTTCTTAGCAACATAGAGCGGGTGCTGCAACACTCCGATGGGGATAAAACGCCTAAATTTGACACTTCTAACTGTGGATATCAGTTTGAACATGCTTGTAGAAGCAAATGCCTTAGCCATTCGGGAAGGCAACTGTCTACCCGTATAGTCGAGCATTTCCCTAGACTGTAATATTGTTACGATGTGAAGATTCTAAGAAGCTTCATAACAAAGCACCTTCTAGATTTTAGGCATGACATAAACTCCAGAGAAGCTCTGAAAACAGAGGAATAAGAAATTGCTTGCAGTAGCATAAGCCTATACATCTCGGGCTCACAAACAAGTCCTTAGATTGCAAGAAGGAACGGTGATAGCTCCTCACTTACCTTTGTAGCATTCCTAATGTACTGTTACTTTGGTAATTACTTAGTTTGTTCTTATGTTTCCCCCATGTTCCTTAACATCTGGTTCCATTTAATGGGCAGATAGATGTATTACCGGTGTTTGTTCTTTAATATCTTTCCAAAAATTTGATTTACGATGATATAGTTAGACCTTTATTTATGTAACTTTTGAGTCATTTTTCATGCGTCTTCTTAAAGGTGCTCAAAAAACCCTTATTTTTTAGATAAATGTGCTTCTCCTCCTGTATTACATCACGGTATATATACTGGAGTATATACACTAGTCAAGTGACGAATCCCACAAAAACGTATGAATTAAGTAAGTCCTGCCTTCCATACATTCTTAAAAAATGGGTAAACGCTGGGATAGATGGAAGATAACTTTATTTTGATAGATGGTGCTGTCTTCATAGATTTAAGCACGCATCTGCCAGGCTGCAAGTTACCACTCAAAGTACTCGGAAAGGCTTTAGTTCATCTATCTTTAAAGGGCTAGCAAGCTTAATAATGTGAGACGAAAACTCAGTATTCACTAATACTGCATGAAATAACGAACCTGGCAAATGAGTTAAATAGGCTGTAAAAAAGCATACTTCGAGAGTGGTGCAAATAGACAGATCTTTTGAAAAACTTAGTTAAAATCTGCAGATCTAAAAACATTTTCAAAATAAAACCAACCCAGGTTCACAAGGAGCGTTTTGGAATATAAAACATATGTTATATTCTTCACTTCCCTTTGTCTCCCTTCTTCCTTCAAGGCTCATTTTGTGACCCTCCTGAATGAGTTCAGAATAGGAGAAAGTTTAGTACTAAAAGGATGTGAACCAAATTTGTGGTTTGATAGAGCTGGTAAAGATTATGGTTTTAGTACGAAAACTAGAGATTTGCAACTATAGGGGCCACGGAAGAATCCACTGTTATACACTTTTCCGCTGAAAATGAGAAGTGTCGAATTCAAAGAGTCGCAGTGACTTCATAACAAGGCTAAAGCTCAAAGGATATGCCCGCCAGCGTGTGATTACCCTCTAGTAAGTCACTCATGAAATCGAGATATCTAGTAGAGGGAATAGTATAGTATACAGTGAACTAATATCATAACATTGTTTAATTCTCTGCAATACTTAATTTCGATATTTTAAAACAAAAATCCTAGAAGTCTCTGACTTAATTAACATGAAAAGGTTGGAAAAACCTTAGTATAGATGTAAAGTATTTTGATCGGGCACACATTTAAGAACACGTAAGATTCACCATCGGGCTTTAACAGGAATCAGATCTGGGAATTTTCAGCGATTCATAGAAGCGTAATGCTGTGCATAACTTAGAACGCAAAGTAAACCATAATGAATCTCTGATGCACGGTTTCAGTTTCTTTAAAGGCTGGTTTAAGACTCCAATGTTGGAAGAGATGTGTGCCAGGTCTAAGTCTCAGTGGAAGAACCATCAGACAATGGGATGTGGGTATACCCAGGAAATGAGTTCTAAACAGGATAAAACACGCGTGTTATATTCTACTGTTGGCCATCGCAGGACCATTTATAACATTAGCAAATATTTATAATATTTTGTTTTTCTTAAGAGTACAAACTGCAGTGGCAAGTTTGCAAATGAATGTAAAATAGTGTTATTGTCGCCAGTCACGCTAAAATTGTAAAGATGTGACGAAACCCGGTCAACCTTTATTTTATTCTTTCATTTCTACTTTGACGACTTCTACACTACCCCACCTAAATAATTCCTGATGTAATGTTTCCCTTATCACTTCTGAAACCTTTTAAGGTTATTGAGGTCAGACTTCTAGCTTGACATTACAGTGTATTGAGCTATAGTCGTTGACCATTTACGTCTATTCACTTCTATTCTCCTTTTTACGGTCGCATGAAATCCTCTGAGTATCCAACATTGTCTTTATCGGAAGACTTTTCATTTGCACAGCAAACAACATTCCATCGATTTTGTTACCCAAGGACGATGGGATCAGTTGTCAAGAAGATTTTTGCCCTTCATACCCACTAGGGAGTTACATCGTATGCCTAATGTCTTCCAGAACACTCTCAAATTGGAGTCACTGAACGTTTTCTTCAGTTTCGTCGGAGTGCATGACCTCAGTGAGATGAATAGTAATGAAATTCATGTTTTTGGAGTAGATTTTCGTTGAAACTTAATGTTGTTTTCAACATAAATAATAAATTTTACTGGAAAGTCTTCCATTCTAAGAATTTCAATCGTATTCTTCAACTCTTTTTCTCGCCTTCTTTTTTTTCCTCTTCGCGTATATCTCCCTAAAAAAACTGAAGATAATGGAAACCTTAGCACAGATGGAATTTGACGACTTAAAATTGAAGTATTTGCTTGGATATTTTGCTACTCTGTAGCAACATTCGTACCTACACATTTACTTTTTCTAGTTTAACTAGATAATCTAAGAGGGGTAACTCACCGTTTTCTGTTTCTGAGCTAATCGTGATATCACGAAACGTGTTCAGTTTGATAGAGAATATGTAGGGGGATCTAAGTGAATTATTTATCTACGTATCGTTAAGAAAATAATTTTTCCAATTATACTCATGAATGGGTTTCCAATTGTGGGTGATATATAAGAACCCATGGTTACCCCCATTTGTTTCTTCAAAAGCATTTCTCTTAACTATGAAATAGTTCACATTTAGGCAAACCAAGAAAGTTCCACTAGAACTAAGTCTTATTCTAACAATGCTAGACATTACATCCAGACTGTCACTTATTGAAATACTATCACATGATGAATTATTGTAAACATCATGGTTTCATCGTCTTTGTGCTTTTTGTTGGGAAGTTGAACTCATTGAATTAATCTCTGATTGCGTATCTTGAGTGTTTTTGAGAGCTTTCCATGTTTAAAAGTTTTTCTTTGGTTTTTCTTTCACTATGGGATTAAAATATGAATTTAATGAACTTAATTGTGTCGACAAAAAGGGATGGTTTACTCCTACTGCTAAATCATGATGTAAACTGTTTCAACAGATTTTTCATGATCATTGTCGTATACACCAGGCACATATATCAATTGGGCATTTTTTAACAGAAACATGGATAATCAATTACTTAATCTGTCCAGAGTGATTATACTTGGAAGACAATCCTAGTTGTGTATGAGCAACAAATCAATTTATCAAGAAAATGGCGGTAACTGTAGATTCAAAACCTTTGTAGTATGATCAGTCGCTCGAAAGTCAGCCAACGAGTGTATGCGAATTACGTGTTATTTGGACATCCATTATAGATCAAGCACAGTTTAAGTACGCCTAAATACACCTAACACATTCAATTAAACGAGTGTTTGTAAATCTTTCTTCTAAAAACGTAAATAATAGTTTCGTCATATAGAAATCAACTGTCAATTTACAGTTATTGCACGTTTAAAGATATCTGAATTAAGGACTAGTAAATGTCTTGAATCTGTTGTACACGTTACTACCAAGGTAATAACAGACTAGTTTTGGGAACGGGATGAATTCTGCGTAATGCTCTAATGGCACCTACATATATAGCTGAATAGATATGCAGTAAATGTTTCGTACCTGTTTTCCCCCAACTAATTAACACCAGTCAGAGAGAACCAGGATGGTGTGTCTCTTGGCTTCATGATCACTCAGGACAAGACAAAATAAAGTTGGTTACCTTCCAGTGACCAGTGAAGCTATGTAATACATCTCGATCTTTCTGACGAAATATTACAACTGGAATAACTAACAAAGATTTAGTAAAAAAAAAACATAAGACAGTAGTAGACTTATTACTTACACGTCATAATCCTAGACTTGATTTCACCTTCAAAACTTCACATCAACAAAATTGGTACTTAAAGACATTTCGAGTGTACTTAAGTATGCTTTTTCTAAGTATACAACCAAAAGGGAAATTTTGAAAAGTTTAGCAAGTAGATTTTGCAAATAAGAAAACTTAATATTGCTTTTATTATTCCTCCAACTTCTCTTTGTTTACTCCGTTCACTTCTCTAACAAATGTTTCATCCTTCTTAAAGAATAAACCACACAAAAACACTCAAGCTTATTTGCATTAATGCGTTTCTTATTTATACGAAATATTAAAACGTTGATCTCAAGTGATCCCTAAGTCCTTCACTTACTTATTTTGCACTGACTTTAGATTGACATTTTTTAAAATTTTTTTGGACTCATTCTGATGAACTGCAAAGGCAGGAAATATTTGATTTGAAGCAAATACCAAAATAGCTTAGAGATGAAGCATTAAAACAAATTATTTTTCCTTTTTTGAGAAGAGTATGTACTTAGAATTGCATTAAACTCAACACAAGATCTCGAATATGTTTACATTTCAAACATCCGGTTGGTTGGACTGATAAAATTAGGACTCTAAGTGTTTTCTTACAGGAAATCTCAAGTTGATGAGTCAGATAAGAACGAACATTTGGACAGTAATTCTTGCAGAGCAACAACATTCTGCAGGTTGCTGTGATCATAAGTTCAACTTTTAAGTACTACCTTTATGATGGAGTTGCAAAAGGCTAAACTCAGGCTGTTTAATAAAAATAGTATAAGCATCTGTTATTTCAAGCGCCTTTTGTTCATATAAACTGCAATTACTTTTCTGGTAAATATATCCTGTCAGAAAGAACTTGTGTTCGCTGTGATTACTAAAAAGACAAACGGTGACAGAGTAATTTACATCATGAAACACAGTAGCAGCCAACATCTCTATTCCATCAGAGTGCATGCTTTGGACACACATCCATTAACGTTTACTTGTTGTAATGAAAGCTGTGCTTTGCATAAGCAAAACAGTCTTGACGCTGAAGAAATAATGTCGTGTGCAGCTTTTAATCTTTTTTCTCTTGAAGAGAAAGAGGAAAGAAAATGAGTTGACTGTGGCTGCGTCTGTTTTTCGCGTTATAACTTCATCTGTAAACGTTTGATGCAAATCATTGTCAGAAATATTTCAGAATTTTAAAAATTCCCATCATGTAAATTAGAACAAGACATATAGGCGGACAGTATTGCTTTTAATTAGATCCTCTTCAGGCTTTACTCTAAAACAAATAGCGTAATATATATATATATATATATATATATATATATATATATATATTGGAGTGCGGAAAAGAACCTAGAAGACTTGGATTTCGCCAACGATGACTTGTGCCTGATGTCACATAAACTTGAAGATTTACAGACGAAAACTAACAAGTTGGCAGAAGAGGCAGGGTAGCGAAGACGGGACTTCAAGTGAATATAGAGAAGACAGAAGTGATGAAGATACTCAACCAACAACTCCAACAACAACAACAAACTCCAGTCACCATCAATGGGAGAAACTCAAAGGAAGTAACCTCCTTCACCTATGTAGGAAGCACTGTTTCAACTACAGGCGGCACAGACGAGGATGTCAAAGTCAGAATCGGAAAAGCAAGACAGGTGTTCATTAGCCTGAAACCAGTGTGGAGATCTTCTGCACTGCACTCAGCATGTGGAACAAGATACGGATTTTGAACACCAACGTCAAGTCAGTGCTGCTGTGTGATGGTTCAGAGACTTGGCGCGTCACGAAAGGGATTTCCAATAAACTACAGACATTCATCAACAACTGCTTACGCTGGCTCGCTACTGAAGATCAGATGGCCAGAATAGTCAGAATAAGCAACAAGGAACTCTGGGAACGAACCAACCAAGAACCTATCACCCAACAAATATGCCCTGGAAGGAAGTGGAGATGGATTGGGCATACACTGAGAAGGCTGACTGAGGACATCACGCGTCAGGTCAGGCACTCGAGTGGAATCCCCATGGGAAGCGACGAGTTGGGCGTCCGTGGTGAGGGTGACATGGAGGAGATCGTGCGAGGAGGAATTGAGATGTTGTGGGCTGTCGTGGAACCAGGTTCAAAAGATCTCAGAGAACAGAGTGGGATGGAGACGTGCTACTGAAGTGGTATGTTCCACTAGGAACTCAAGGGACTAATAATAATTATATATATATATATATATATATATATATATATATATATATATATATATATATATATATAATTAAACCAGTCATGTAGATTTCTCGATTGACGTGATAAATGTTTCATATAACGATGGAGATAATAATACAAATAATAATAACAATTTGACAAAAGTGACAACTCAAGTTGTTATTCATCGAAGACTGACATCAATTGGAGGAACAGAGGAAACCTGTGAGCACTGGACAGCTGTTTCATCCTAGTATGGGACTCCTCAGCAGTGCGCACCCACGACCCCACCAGCAGGGATCGAACCCGCGACCCTCAGGTTCCGCGACCAGTGCGTTACCATTGAGCCACTGGGTCAGAATCCAATGCTCCATATTTCCAACTTCTGTTAGCTCACGATATAGCGCGAACCGCCACCCAATGTCATCGTTGAGTATCTGTCCTCACGACCATCAGGCTTTGACTCCACCGGAGGAGTCCCATACTAGGATGAAACAGCTGTCCAGTGCTCACAGGTTTCCTCTGTTCCTCCAACTGATGTCAGTCTTCGATGAATAACAACTTGAAATATTTCCAAATCTCCACAACCCCCTCAAAAAAGTGATAACGTTGACTAAAACACATGCAATATAGATGAAAATGATGATAAGAACCAAGATAGCAGCATGAAAATGTAGACACTGCAATAATCAAAATGGGTCAAAAGCTTATGAAAATAAAAGTTACGTAATAGTGAAGAGCCAGGTAAGTGGATAAACAAAGCCTAGACAAATACAGTAAGTATACGAAAAGGGTGAAGAATAAGAAAAGGGGTACGAAAAATGATAATAATAATCAAAACTGAGTGATAAAGTTATTAACTAAGTAATCCTTGGCCAAGGGAGAGATAAGGGATGTGCAAATTTCTCCTGAATACAAAGGCTAGGATTATTAGCTCGAATTCCCACAGCTTCTGCTATGTGTAAAAGACGAGTCTGAATACCTTTTGAAAGATGAGATGGTATGCGGTGTATGATCGTGAAAGCAATGTTCTTATCTACCGAGTGACCACTATCAACGAGGTGAGATAAAACCGAGCTTCTGATGGATTTTATCTGTCACTTTCCCAACCATGAAAGTAGATGCTTAGCAACACGTTTGTTAAGTTGCATTATTTACATTTACCTAGGTAATATAATTATTTATTATTATTTGTCCCTTGGGTTCCTAGTGGAACACAAGGCTTCAGTAGCACGTCTCCATTCCAATCTCTTCTCTGCAGTCTTCAAAACCTGGCTCCACGACTGCCCAAAAGCCTTCATTTCTTCCTCACGCCATCTCCTCCATGTCACTCTTGGCTCGAACGTCCAACTCGTCGTTTCCCATTTGGATTCCACTCTATGGCCTGGCCTGGCATATGATATTTCCCAATGGTTTTCTCAGTACATGCCCAATCCAATCCATCTCCATTTTCTTCTGCATACACGTTGGGCGATAGGTTCTTGGTTGGTTTGTTTGTTGCCAGAGTTCCTTGTTGCTTATTCTTTCTGGCCATCTGATCTTCAGTATCGAGTGAGCGTAGGCGGCAGCTGTTGATGATGTGCGTCTGTAGTTTGTTAGAAATGCTTTTCGTAACGTGCCAAGTTTCTGAATCATATAAAAGCACTTACTCGACTGACATTAGTGTTGAAAATCCGGATGTTGTTTACGCTTTATGCTGAGTGGAGTCGAGTGGAGTAGATCTTCACATTGATTTCAGATTAATGAAAGCCCGTTATTCCCACCCTGCTTTTGATATCCTGGTCTGTGTCACCGCCTGTAGTTGAAACGATGCTGCCTAGGTAGGTGGGTAGGTGAAATAAACTACTTCCCATAGGTTTCTCCCGTTCATGGTCATTGGTGCCTCTTGTTGGTGTTGCTGTTGGTTGGGTATCTTCACCACCTCCGTCTTCATTATATCTACTTGAAGTTCCTTTTTCGCTGACTTGCTTCTTCTGTTAATTTGTTACTTTTCTCCTGTACATCTTCGAGTTTGTGCGACAAGACATTAGATATGAATCATCATCGTTGGCGAAATCTAAATCTTCTGAGGCCTTTTCATCGGTCCAGCCAGCGTATGCCCATCTTCTCACAGTTTCTTGCATTATCCAGTCGATTAAAATCAGAAAGATGATGGGTGATAGCAGGCAGCCTTGTCTTACGCTGTCTTCACTTCGCTTCATAAGCAGCACTGAGCTTCCCATTGTGAATCACTTGGCATGTACCATACTCATATAGCATACAATTGTTGAATGAGGTTGATAAAGTAGCAGTGTTGAAGCAGCAGCTGCCAAATTACTTCTCAGTCGATGCCGTCGAAGGCGTTTTCAAAGTCGATGAAGTTGAGGTAGAGAGTTGTCTGCCATTCCATACTCTGTTCTATGATGATGCGTAGCGTTACAATTCGATCAGCATATGATTTGTATTTCCTGAAGCCAGCCAGCCTGTTCCAGCAGCACATTTGAATCCAGAGCATTCGTTAGACTCTCCAGGATAATGCGGCTTAATATTTGGCTTGGAGTGGAACAAGATTCCTCGGCAGTTCTTTATTATGCGAATACCTAGATCTCCCTCTTATGTGAGTTTGACATGGGAGCCCTTCTTCTAATCAATCGGCAGGTATCTTTCCTTCATTCCTTCCCTGCTAACCTTCTGTAGTAGTGGTGTGAGCATGTCCTCTGTCGTCTCTGTGTCTGCTTTGAGTGCTTCTGGAAGAATTCCATCTGGTCCTACTGCTTTCCCGCATTTCAGCAGTTCCCTGGAATTCAGGACATCTGCTTTTGTCGAAGGGTTTGTGTTCACTGGCAATCCTGCCGCTGGTCGTGGTATTTCTCGACGAGTTTCAGGTGGCGATCGACTCAAGAGTATTTCCAAGTGGTCAGCCCATCGTTTCCTTTGTCTCTCCTATATGGTAACTAGCTTTGCTTCACTATCTTTTACCGGTTTCATCTGAGTTGATCTCTTCCCTCCCAGATAGTAACCTGGTTATTCGATACAATGTCCTCAGGTCTCTGTCTCTCCCATCTGCAGCCTGTTCTGCTTCACTTGCCAATGTGTCGTAGAAGTATATTTTATCTTTCCATACACTCTTCTTCACTTCTTTGTCCAGTGTAGTGTTTTATATATTGTGTTCAGTTCCTCTTTTCGTTGTTCATCCCTGCACTGCACTGGTTCATCTTCTGCTTCACCATCACCATCTTCCTCTCCCTCCTCCACCAGCTTCCACGTACCCGTGGAGACTCATTCCTTGTCTCGCCTCCTCTTCTTCCTTCCTAACACGGTTATGCAGGCGCCCTCCCACATCTCTTTCAAAGAGTTCAAGTGTTCTTCCACCTGGGTTTCCTCCGGGATGTTCCCCAATGTCTTCCATTTTGTCTTCATGACTAACTGACGTGAAGATGTCTTTTGTAGTCTCGTTCTTCAGTTCAGTTTCTGTTCTGGGTGTTCAACCCGAACTGCAGTCTATCACCAACTTCCTTGAATTGAAGGATTTCAAATTGATTTTGAAGGCGGGTTCATTGCACTAGATAGTGAGTAGTGTCAACCTACATCTGCTCCTCTTCTTCATCTGATCTCGTGTCCAGTAGGCTGTGTCTCCACTTTCTTCACATTGGCATGAAGTCGATCTGATTTTCAGTGTGGTGTGTCCTCGTGTCTGGTGAAATCAAATCTATTTCCATTTGTGAATATCTTTGTGTTTGTACACACTGTCTGACTCCAATCACCAAATTATTAAGTGCGCAGAAGTCTCCAAACAGTTCTCCACTCTCATTCATCATTTCACTGAGTGCCTCTCGACCCATGATTGGTTCTCTTCCAGTGTTGTCTGCTCCCAGTCTGCCATTCATTTCACCCCACCCATTAGAATTTCGATGTCGCCAACTGGGTTGGGGACTTGTCCACTACTGATTGCAGTTGTCTATAGAATTCCTCCTTCTTCTCCCGTTCTGCGTCTGCATCACTTGTAGGTGCATGGTGTAACACTGTATGATTGTAACTTCCTTCCTCTTGAGTTGATTGAGTCTTGCCGTCATGATCCTGACCCATCAGGAGGAGATTGGTTCCCACTACATGAGAGAGAGCCTTCGATGCTCCCGGGGACATCATGATAGCCACTCCAGAACTCAGTGTGCTCGTGGTTGTCCTCTGGGTGACAATAGTGGAGTAGATTATTGACTGTGTAGTTGACAGTTTGGAGAGTTCACTTTCATTCCATCTGCAGCTTCCTCGCAGATGTCTAACCTAGCAATTCTATGCCATACCTCTTCATCTCTTTCGCAATCTGGACAGTCTTGTCAGACAGCCAGCTTCAACTGTTGTGCAGACATTCCATGTCCCCATTCTTACTTTCGCTTTCATCGAGAGAGAGAGAGAGAGAAGACACATAGGCCTACTGGCTTCCCGAAGCTTTTCACCAACCAACGTCATTTTGTTTCCTCGATTCCAGCGAGGAATAAGTTTATTTTCATTTCTTTATATTTTCTTTGTGCTTTGAAGTGATTTCAGTGATTGGATTGGTTTTACGGGGTAGGGTTTCTAGTCCTATGCCCAACCTTCCCTCTTTATCCGGGCTTAGGACCGGCTAGTAACTAGTTAAGTAGTTATTCCGGAGAGGTTTTTACCAAGGTAAGGAAAACCTAATTACAGCCTTTTTCTGAATTCAAAGGTCAGGGTGAAAATGTTTGATAGCGAGAGCTTCTGCAAACCATAATAAACATGTTATCTTTGTTTTCTGCTTATCCGAAAGGATTTAGAAACATCTGTTTGATATCATGTTTCCACCAAATGCCTTGTGAGTGCACTCCTAAAGACTTTGCTACCTTCAAACGCATATTTCATGGAATATGCTCCTAAAATCCAGTAGACGGCCTTCTTCTGCTCCGTCCCATGTACTTGCTTTCAGAAACACAGGTGATTTGATATACGCGGTTGGGGGTGAGATGAGATGAGGATTTGTCCACATTTGATTGTGTTACTGAGCATAATGTATTGTAAAATGAGATCAGTCTTGCAGCATAAAAGTCCCTTCTCAGTGCAGCTTTTATTCTTCTGTCTATTCTTTCCAATGTCTCATCACCTTTGAATGCTAGATGAAGGAATACAGGTTTCTTCTCAACAGTTGGGTGTTTTGGTCTTTCAGTAAATTCTTTTCCAGGCTTCATGATGAATTTCTTCAGATATCCGTTCTGTATAAGAGCTTTCTCGTTTACACTGCATTCTTTGAGCACAATTTTGAGCACAATACTTTTGTTCCAGTGAATAGCGTCCTGACTAAATCACGCTCATAGCTGACAGGACAAAAACTACTGTAGTGAAGGTACTGACCAATCAGCGTGTCTTTCCTGTGGATAGTTTTTTCAACTGTATCATCATATCTCCGACCTACAATTAGATCTAGAAAACTGAATCCGTCCTCATTTTCGTATAACATCGTAAAATTAGTACTTGGATGAGCTCGATTGAGGGTGTCGAACAACTGTGACGCGTGGTTCATGTTATGGCAAACGATGAACGTATCATCTACATATTTGCAGTAATGTGTCATTTCTTTGATCGCAGACTTCAGACTTGTTTGGTCGAGATGAGCCATGAATATATCAGCTAGGAGAGGTCCTAGTGGTAAACCCACAACCACTTCATGAGTTTGCCAGCATAAATGATTATTAAACTAGAACTGAGCACCCTTTGTACAGCGGCAGAATATTTGTTTGAGCTTCGTTTTCGGCAGTGGCAATAGATCAGACTCCATATTGGATTTATTTATTTGACTTATAACACACAGTGATCTAGTATTATTTACTTGATAACGTTTTGAGCATAAATTATTGATATGATTATGAGCAACAATTTATGTTGGAAACATCATCAAGTAAGTAATACTGTATCACTGTGTGTTATAAATCGAATAAACAAATCTAATATGGAATTGAATTCTACCATTGTGCCCAAGTTACACACCAATACTAATAGATCAGACTGTTGACAGATTATGTCTATCGTTTCATCCACTAACACTTTCGTAAACAGTGAGTTTTCTGTTTTCTCAATATTTCTAATGAGGGGAAATCACAAACAAGACCAGTTTATAGACTAAAGAAATCGACGAAAAATATTTACAATTCATAACACCATCAGAAACCTGTATAAAATCGTAGGATAATTTGTGTGCGTATATATGATATTCGTAAGAGCAACACTGAATGAATTCTATTCGGAAATAAATCAAATGAAATGAACTAAACTTTATTACTTATTCAGGCTACTGAACTACTTTCCAGGTGAATAAGATGATTTAATCAAAGTCATTCAAAAAATCTTCATTCATAAGTATGCTGACTTAATTTGGAAGGAAATCTTAATACTAACAAAAGTTTGTACGGACGCCTCTGAGCTACGAACCACTTCGAAGATGTTTGGACTCAAATATCTACTAAGTTCAAGTTTTAAGTCAGCTAATAAGTTTGTACCTTAGATCCCATGTAACAAAGTGGTATGCACCAGTCTAATTTTTCATCATATCACTTCATCTTCCTATCTCAGCACGAACCGAACTAATTTAAGTAGAAGAAAAAAGTAGACTGATTGATTGATTGTAAGTGATTTTTGTCAAGTACATTTACTTAATTTTGATGAGAAGTGACAAAAATTAAACTCGTGTATAATTAACAGCAAATGATACAAATTCGGCCATATTCTTTATCTGAGATACTCAGTGTTTTTCTCTGAGTAAAAAGAGGATAAAGTAATAAAGTGAGGATTTTTGTCGTATTAAAGAGTTTAAAGAACAACAGGAGTCAGTTAGAATTAAGTTGTTTCCAAGCAGACGTCAAGACGTATTGGTTTAAGCAGCTAACCAAAGAAGTATCAAGATTAATCGATTTTTTCAGTATGTCAACTGTGAAGTAAAACCATGAGTAGAGTTTGACTATCCATTGTTGTTCTCTATATATTTTATATGAGGATATCACACTATCCAGAAAAGTAGTGAAAATCACATAGCCAACGAAAAATCTTTCTAGCAGTGAGCCTCGAGTAATTCAAATGATATCCAGTTCAAAACTGTAAGATTTCATACTTCTTATGTGACCATTAAGCTATTAGTTTGCAATTCAACGTTCCAAAGTTTTCGAATCATGTAAACTTCAAATATACCATGATTATCGTCTAAACTGTCGTGTTCAGACATCCATACGGATTTTCAATTTTTCATTCCTACTGATTAATGCTTCTTATTGAAAAATTTATTTCAAAGACATTCATTAATGAAAACTCTTTTGAGTGTTTCGTAAGGACGGTGACTGAGTGTGTTGACTAAAAAACTATAACTAACCAGATAACAACGACTTATAACGGTACTAAGAGATCATAATCAACACTAGTCAAATATTAGTGCTTTTAATAGCTACACTAAACAAAGATGTTCCCGAAATGAAAGCAGAAAATGGCTTTTTCATCACTCTCCTTGTCCTACATTTATAATGAGTAGAAAGAACTGTTGTTAGTTATCTAGAACATACCTGATATTAAATAAATAGAATTTTGATGCCTTATCCCTTATAAGGATTAGTTTTTAAATCATATTTGTAGATGAATAAATTTTTATCTGGCAGTGAAGGATAAAATTTTACACTGATTGGTCACCAGAAAATACCGATTTCGTGTTGTGCAGTCCTGAGTGTTGACCAGTTTCCATCCATTATTTTTGCAGTACGCAGTCGAGCTAAGATACTTACAACCCCAGTGAACTATGATGGGTGTCCGTCGATTGGAAGAAACCGTCAAAAATCCCTACGCCACCCCAGTTTCGTGTTTGTTTGCACTGATCAGTCGGGCGTATCTCCTATCTCAACGGAACTCATATTCTGCCCGAGATTCAAACTCGCGCCATCCAGTGGTGACGTTGGAAGCATTACTACTAAACAGTTTTTCTGGTCGTGACTGACCTCATGTAGAACTTCAATTGATACGCTTTTGGTCACTGGAAAGTAACAAAGAAGCATAATACCTAGGTTCAGGTCGTCCTGCTGATTGCCTCTCACCAAGGAATAGAATCCTACCTGGTAGCTAGTTCATACAGGCATGAATTGAAATGAAGATAAAAACTGATACAATTTTTTTCTGACTTTTATTATTTTATCATTCTTTACTTAAAAGTAAGATAATAACTTACTGGAAGGAGCATATTATCAGATAATTGACGGTGTATCGCGTACAGTGTAGGCGGTAATCAGTCAGTACAAACACAAGTCCAGGGTTCATTAATGAGAAAGCAATGCTACCTACTTTGCATTCAGCATCTAGAACGCACTAATTAAATAAAAAAATCTATTTCCGTAGAAAACAGTGAAACAAGAGGAAATACACAAAATCTTGTTCAAAATGTTTGCCCAACACCGATGATACAGAGAAGAAAAGCATTTATCACATAATCAGTATATTTTTTTTGGAAGGATACCGAAATAATATTAAAAGTTATTTTTGCTTATCAAGTGATATAAGCAAGAGAATCTGAAATCATTGGTTAGCTGCATACTCCCCGTTTGAGAATTTTCGACCATGAGTATTAACGAAAAACAACTGCAAAGGAAGATGAAACATCCCCACCAAATCGTAAGGAAATTGAGAAATAGTTCAGTGAGAAAAGTTTAAATTTTCAACGAAATCATCTTCTATAGCTGTACAATCGTAATTATAAGTATCACAACATAAAACAGCCTGTTACTGAACTATAGGATGTATCTGAGTCAATAACCTAGTGTTAAAATTGCAATCAAGACTGGAGGGTAGTTGCTTGACAGTCTTTTGAAATATGTGAATAACGAAAAACCTAAGGAGTTGTACAAAGTGAAAATCTTTAGTAGATATGAAGAGCGAAGATTCAATGTCCACTTGATAACTATAAAGAAGGTGAAATAAGAAACAAGAGTCATAATAAAGGTGACAATAGTAAACCGACTAATTATAATGAAGTTGAAAATTGTGAGTATTAAGACCATGGTAAGATAAGAGATTGAATACACTCCCTCTACACACTGAGATGAGGCTTGAATAGATAAATCACAAGTGCTTCTGCTGTGTATTACTGTCGAAAGTGTACTCTTTTTGAACTGTTCCGTTTGACTACGTGAGTGACATTGAAGGATAATTCTGATGAAACGTTTTGTCCAGAATTGACCACATTTTTGGGAATTGAATTGTTAACTAGTTTACATCCTCCCGTTGACAACCATGCAGGACAGTCCTCAGAGCTACTTTTAGAAAGTGCTTGCTTTGTGCGGCCTATGTAACTAGCTTCAAAGGAGCAAGTAAATTTTTAGACAAACAATGAGGTGGCTCAAAGCAACAATTTATCCTTAAAGCAACCTGAAACCGAATGCCAACTCGAGAAGCTAATCTGTAGCTTCTCGGAGAAGAAAGTCTTCCGCAGCGATTTGGACAGCTAATCTTTCAGGATATGTTCTACTACATCAACTTTGAAACCAACGCTGATATATAAAGTTTTCTTTGGATTTGTGAGTACTTGTTCCATGTTCCATTCTTATTTCAAGTCCTTCGCAGTGAATCTGGATGGCTATCCACCTTCTATGATAGTTTTCCGCAATTTGTCCAATTCATCTCTGACGGAATCACTCGTAATTCTTGATGAAAAATAACGAATCAGATTTTTTTTTCTGTAGAGAGGTGCTTAGCTATGGAAATTTATATGTGGTCGATTGCATATTGGCCTCCTTTAAACCTATCTCTGAGGCGGAAGGAACATCAAGTGTTCGTCGCAATTAGTCATCGAGAAAATGAAATTCTGAGTTTTTCCCAAATACTCATGTGAATTTGACCGATGGGTAACAACCAATTAACTTTTTGACTACAGTCGTAATATTTGTATTTTAACTACGTACGATGAATGTTTCATCCATACATCTTTTATAAAGGTGGAAGTTACCAGTTGTTGACTGGAGCACATTGTTCTCTATGTTTGCCATAAAACAATCAAGATTAATAACTAATATACATATATTAATGATGGATTTTGGCCAGAAGTGGAATCCAGGATGTGCATCCAGCTGAGTCCTAAATAGGACGAAACGCGCATCCTGGATTCCCCTGCTGGCCATGATCCTTCAATAATATAATTAGAACACAGGTAATATCGGGACATCCGCAAAGGATCCCATATGCCAATAGAGACTGATCAATCCGGTCCAATCAACGATGGTATGATATTAAAACAATCATACTAATATACACATAAGTTTTAAGAAGATCAGTAGAAAATTTAAATGATACTTAAATCTGATCTAGTAATGAAAAGTTTGAAAAGACTTGACAAAGCGACAACTTTATTAATTCAGAAGACAGCTTACTGGACACAGAATAATATTCCCCATAAATTTCTCCTCACATCCCACAATTACATTTCTTTATTGTTTAAACAGAAAATGAAATGTATATATCAAGAACAATAACACAATAGATTGTTGAACAAAGAACAGCTTAAATCATTTGAACGGAGGATTTTCTTCACTGAAGACGCAAATAAATAAAAAATGTTCAAATTTAAGTGTTTATGGATTAAAACTCACTACAAATCCGTTGGAAAAAAACATGCTTTGTATAACACGAGATGGTGGCTAACAAAATTGTCTACGTAAAAAATTGGGTAATGCCTATGCAGTCAACTCTACACCTCAACTTCATCGACTTTGAGAAGGCCTTTGACAGCGTCAACTGAGAGGTAATTTGGAAACTGCTTCATTGCTACGGAGTATCGCAAAGCTTTATCCGCCTCATTCAACAACTATATGAAGACGCCACATGCCAAGTGATTCACAGTGGGAAGCTCAGTGATGCCTTTGAAGTGAAGCGAAGACAGGTAGGAGTAAGACAATGATGTCTACTATCACCCATGATCTTCGTGATTGTAGTCGACTAGACTGGATCATGCAGTAGACAACAGTGAGGAGCTGTGAGAAGAGGGGTATACGCTGGCTGGACAGGGGAAAAGAACCTAGAAGATCTGGATTTCGCCAAAGATGACTTGTGCCTGATGTCACATAAACTTGAAGATCTACAGGCGAAAACTAACAAGTTGACAGAAGAGACAGGGTAGCGAAGACGGGATTTCAAGTGAATATAGAGACGACAGAGATGGAGGTGATGAAGATACCGCACCAACAACTCCAACAACAACAACAACAACAACAAACTCCAGACACCATCAACGGGAGAAACTTAAAGGAAGTAACCTCTTTCACTTATCTAGGAAGCACTGTTTCAACTACGGGCGGGACGGACGAGGACGTCAAAGTCACAATCGGAAAGATAGCAAGACAGGCGTTCATTAGCCTGAAACCAGTGTGGAGATCTTCTGTACTCAGCATAAAGCGTGAACAACTTCCGGATTTTCAACACCAACCTCAGTCAAGTCACTGCTGCTATGTGATGGCTCAGAAACTTGGCGCGTCACGAAAGGCATTTCCAATAAACTACAGACATTCATCAACAACTGCTTACGCTGGCTCGCTACTGAAGATCAGATGGCCAGAATAGTCAGAATAAGCAACAAGGAACTCTGCTTGGGAACGAACCAACCAAGAAGCTATCGCTGGACGAATATGCACTGGAAGGAAGTGGAGATGGATTGGGCATACACCGAGAAGGCCGACTGGGGACATCACGCGTCAGGCCAGTTACTAGAGTGGAATCCTCAGGGGAATCGACGAGTTGGGCGTCTGAGGTGAGGGTGACATGGAGGAGATCGTGCGAGGAGGAAATGAGAGCTTATGGGCTATCGTGGAGCCAGGTTCAAAAGATTTCAGAGAACAGAGTGGGATGGAGACGTGCTACTGAAGCGGTATGTTCCATTAGGAACCCAAGGGACTAATAATTATAATAATAATAGTAATAATATGTACAAAATCTGGCTGTAGAGATATTCAAAAAAGTGCATAGAATAGGGAAAATAACAAAGAGAAATTACTTTCAACTTAAGAATCGTTAAAAAGTGATTCACATTGTCTCCGCAAATATTACTGAGGATTTTATTCAGTGTAACGTACTTAACAAAAGGTTTCTACTGATAGATGTTCTCAAAAATTAAAATCGAATGCTATTCATTTTCATTATAAACTTAGTGTAAAAAAGTATAGATGTCGCTACATATCAGATAATATTATATCAAGAAAATAAGGTATAGGCTTTTGTGTGTAAATGTTTCCACGTAGAATTTCATAAAGAAAGTTAGACAAGTTGAAAAATACTACTTTAAGTGAAAAGGTCCATAGATGTGGACACACAAATTGGCTAAGCGAATGCAATAAATATGTTAAGTATTATACAGATAGGGAGATGTATTCATTATTGAAGTTAAACATGAGGTTTGATGTATTTTAATACTAAAGCACCCCAATTTAATCACTGCGGCAAGACATAGTTTCTTCTGAATGGATAACCCAGGTTGTTCCATTCGAATTACTACCCCATAAATCGTTAGAATGACATATCTATATCCAATGTATGCTTCTCTTGAAATAACCTGGCTGATATGGAGCCGTTAACCATCTTCATCATACTTTACGTTAGCTGCACCGAAAGGTGTTCACTAGAGCGGAGAAATGAATAATAATTTTGAAGCACTAAAAGTTCTTTGAACTGATCTGCGTAATTTATGGACAGTTATCTCGTTCGGCATATTTATTCTAAATCGTGCAGGCATATTTAATGGTTTTCCATAGGAAGCAGGAATATTATACTGTTTCTGCCTTTGTTATTTCATTGCATCGTTTCATCCTTTATTATATTTTCTGAATATGTAGACCTCATCTTATGACTGAGCGTCTTCATCACATTTCGTTTATACTGAAAGATGATGAGTTTAAGATGTGAGTACTACACCATTTAAGCAATTTTCTTAAATGATTTCTTTGTCGTCGATCTCTTGAACAGAAAAGCATCAAGAAAAGCTTTCTAGCGGTTTGGATCCTCATGCATGAACATTTTATCGTAAAGAGGACTCTGTTAATTTTTTTTCAAACTATTCCTATTATCTTCCCACATGAAGAACTCAGCATTTGTATATCAACAGTTAAATAAAAATTCCCCAATGAACTGTTCAGTTCAACATTTTTATTTTACGAGGAAAAATGCCCCATAATGTGGAAACCATTGACGAGCCCATTGTGACTCCATCCATTTGTCTGTATAGTTTACCATTAAATTTAAAGTTACCATTCGTGGTGCATCTAAGCAGTAATTCTTTAAAACTATCTACCAGAACTCCAATATTTATAGGCTTCTCTTTCATCTATTCTCATAAGCAATAGAGAGTTTCTGCAAGAAAGACACTATTCAGAGAGATGTTACATCCAGTGACACCATCCATTTATCTATCACGTATGCATCTTTAATTTAATTACTTACGTTACACTATGTTTCGCATTTTGCTTCATCAAAATTTCCAGAACAGTGAATAGACATTTTGCTAAAGTATGTTAAGATGAATTTTGCGCATCAGGAATTGACCTTAACAACATCACGAGTCTGTGTATTTTAGGCAAGCCATATGGTATTGATAAGTAAACACTACAAACTAAAATATCGAACTATACTCCCTACGCAAGGAATAATTATTCTGACTCACTAGTTTAGGGAACAATACTCCAGTTGAGAACATCCAGATGATGAATCCCAAATAGGGCCCGAATGCTTGGGTCGCAGTACTGGCCACTATCAATAATAAACTGAAAATAAAGTCGATATGGAGGCAACAACAGAGAAGCGTATATACCCAGAGCTGTCAATCTATTCGATGAACTACTTGTTGTAGCATTTAATCACAATTATTCTTTGGTATAAAGTTGTCATTGACAACGAATTACCCTGAATAATATTTTCCATAATATTTGATATACAGCATCTAGAGTTTTACAGATATTTCAGAGATTTAGAGTGGACTGAAAAAACTTAAAACAACAGATCATGAAAATCCCGCCGCTGATGTAAAATTTTAGCATTACCGTACTGGTCTCAGGTATCACTGCATGAAAGTTCATCGTCCAAGTGCCAATCAGTTTCACAAAAGTATAGGGACGGAAGAATATCAAATTCTTTACTGAATATTCTGCTAAGGTCTCACAAATTGTTTACAGTCTTCTTAGGTTAGCTTCACTTGTCTTACAGATTAGAACTTCGTTTCTCGGTTCATGTCTTTTTTGTTCCCACTAGTTTTCAAATATTCCTCTCATATATAAAGAAAGTGGTAACAAGATAGAAAAAAATAAACAGGACAAGTGAGAATTTAAAACATCTAACGACTTGGTATTATGTTTAAGCTCTAGAAGGTGCCAAAGAGTGAATACGTCTGCACCGCTTCGTCCGATTTCCATCCATTTGACCAAGAGCCTCCAGCGATTGATTCACATCTTCTCGATGACCCGAACCGTGTAGTACACACATCCTTTACACAGCCAAATGAGTTCCAGCAGATGACTTCTCTTAGCATAACATACTTGCTCAACAATCGCTTTACAGACAAATCCATTTCCAGTGATGATTTCATTAGATGGCATCGTAATCATTTACTTCATTTAGAATGCAAAACTAGAGTAGTCTTCTTATGCTGTGTGCAAGACTTCGAAAATAGTGGTATAAGCCAATGAGGAAGTCAAATCTGAACTAGTTTACATTTTGAAAGCCGAGACTAGATTTTCACCACATGAAAACGACTGATTGGGTTAAGTTTGAATCTACTCAGAAAGGCGTACTCTGTTGAAGAAAATTCTTCAGTTAACTGATTCAAAATGTTCATTGTTTGGCAGTCCGTTGTGTTGTAATGGTTTGGTTGTGGTTGACATACATCTTTCTATTGTGCTGAAACGGTATGAAAATGTAAATGAAGAATATAAGCAGAAATTTGTAGGAAAAAGTATTCTTTACTCATTAAACCATCTTTCGAATTAAAATGGCTATTTTCAAACATCAGATTCGATAAACCTGAGTAAGAAACAAAAATGATAACAATGAAAACGGTTAGGTAAACTTGAAACCTAGCTAAAGTGTATATAACTAAGGAATGGGAACACAAATGGCAGGTAGGTTAACAGTGTTATACTTAAGAACTTACTTACTTGGCTGTTATTTTTTTTGTGGAAACTGGATATTTATGATACAAGTTTAATATTCATTTACTCTCAAGGATTAATAACTGTACAGCGAGAAGAAGTTATAGAAAACAGCTTTTTGTTCACCTTAGTCTTGTTTTGAATAAACTATGAGGATTTTTAAATTAATCACTCATAAATTAAAATAACTTCAGCAGAGGAAACCGTTAAACTGAATGATCAGAATTCTTAATTGCCACTTGTATTAACCGAATATATATGTATTTGTTCTTGATTGTGTACATCGAACGGTGTATAATTTTTTTCAGCAATACCTTTGCAACTGACTTACGCTAAATCTTTAACAATATGCATCTTAACATTAGCCTTTCACTGAAGTAAGAAAATGGTAGCCATTTTAGAAGAAGAGAATATAGGGCAGTTCAAAGAGGAGATCTTTACAGGAGCAGATTTGTTATTTCGATGGAGGCAACCGACAGGTAGCCTTGCTTTTTGGCACTCGTAAGCAGGATGCATTTTCAACACTGATGTAACTGATGTCTCACCTGGGATTCAAACCTGCTTCAGTCAGTGTTACAGCCGGAGACGTTACCACTAGGCTATTCGGGCCACGATCGATCTTCTACAGGACTAGGTGAGGTGCATTAATTTGAATTTCTAAAGTCACTTTGCAGTTAACTATCAACATCGTTTAGTTCGAATTCTATTGGCTTGAGTAAGAAACGATAGGTAGAAGAACAGACAAGAGTCCTTGAAAAATATCTGCTTGACAGTAGACAGCAATTTGAAACGAAGTGAAACACCACTCTGACAACAGCCTTTCAAACTGTCATTTACATTCATGCACAATACATACGTATATAGCAAAATGATAGATATTTGTGTGATGTCCCCTTTTACTCTACATGCAAATCTGCATGTTTCTTCTGAAACAAAAAAACGGGAAGAACTCTAAGCTAGGGGCCAATCAGATTTCAGGAGTATATCCTGATTGTTCGGCCGTAGAAGTCGCTCAGTTTTATTATTGATACCAAATACAATGCTACCATCTCTACAGCATTCATAATAAATAATGAACAGAAAACTAAAATATTGCTTTGTTTTGCTGAGTCATTTATCATAAAAATAACTACACTTGACCTATGTATGCAGAATGAACCAGTGATTAACCATGCTTGAGTTTGCTTTCTTTTGATAATTCTATTCAGTCAATCTTTATCTTGATGCGTTTTTGCTTCGCCCCTTGGTTGGTGTCTACTCACTCGTTTCCTGAAACACTGCATCACTCAAACTCTTATTTTTCTCTGCTTATAAGTTTTTTAATGTATTATTTCGTTATTACTTCTACAAAGCGAGAAGGAATGTCCTACTACTTCGTGTAACAGACCTCCGACAAACATGAATATAAATGTAGCGGCGTAACTGAGATAAGAATTTCAGTTTTTGGCATAATTAGTATTTTATTGTCAGCATTAACTTAGTGACATGTGTGGAATTTCTAAGGAAATAAACAACAAGGATCTGGAGTTAAATGACTCCATTTGTGTATCAGACTAAAAGTAGGTTACAAAAAATGCCAGCACGTGACTTTTACAAGACGAAATGCGGAAATTAGTCCATTTTATTCATCAAGACATCAAACATAGTAAAATCGTCTCTGTACACTCATTCAACCTAATGATCCTGTAGGAAATCGAAAGGATAAGTAAAAAACGGTTTACAGTTGCTTTTTACAACAGAAATGGTTGTTCGTGATGTGGTTGAATGACACTTATCTATAAGCTGTAATATGATTGACGATGTTATAGTACTAATATACCATCAGAACGATATCTCCATAAAGACACCTCTCAGTTCTATCTTCAAGATAGTAAATATTATCAACTAAGAATATGTTCTAGTGTATTTACTCTACAAAATGTTGCATTCCATAACAAAATTATTTTGTTTTTGCCGATAGGTTTCCTAGAGAATAAATTGATTCACTAACACATGAATAACAGTCAATCATTTGTTCAACAGTAAAAAATACTTTTGATGTGAAGCATATCTTATCAATCATAATGCTCACTGACGCCATGAATAGAAAAGATGCACATAGTATATTAGTTGAGCATTTTGCTGCGAAACATCCGGAAAACCTTATAGATGTAAATTCACTTTATATCCCCAACTAATTCTGAAAAACTAACATGATTGCTTCATCACAGAGTAACAATTATGTTGCTTTTACCCCCTTTTGACTACATTAATATATATATATATATATATATATATATATATATATATATATATATATATATATATAAATTAATCAAGTATTCACCAGAAGAACCATTAGAATGAAAATCTGCTGTTCAGCAGAATCAACTTGATAATGGAAAATATGCTTTAAATAACTTATTCTGTAGCTTTATAACTGAGATTATTCATTTGCATGTGTGGTACTTTATCAGAGTACCATAGCTAAATGAACGGCGCTTCCGAAAAAGAATCACATGGAAGACTCTGAACGTATTCAAACATTAGTTTATTCAACACACGTGGAAGGGGATAAAATCCCATATCTAGTGAATATTCATTTCAGGTTTCTAAAACACAACAACCGCAAGTGCTCATAGACTGAAAGCCTTGAGAATTATTTGCAAGTATAAAGCTTACTGTGAACTCCTAGACTGTATAACATCAAGCAGAATTTCATGCGCAGAAATAATTCCTGATGGTGGTAGCCCGCGTTTATTGGGATAAGTCAAATACATATATTGTTTATTTAGTCGAAGAACAGATGCTGTATTGCTTAGATTCACGAATTACAAATAAAGAATGCATCTGACCATACAGTAGGTTGGGACAAAGTGACAGTCTTAAAAATTAACATAAAAGGGAGGAGGGAGAGATTGATATCTAAAGTTCTGTTTATAGAACCAACACTGCGATTATGCAGTAAGAATGACTGAACGTTAATTTCAGATATTTGAAGAATTCTTCTACCCTTATGACAAATGAAGTAGAGGAGATAGTAGTGTAAAAACCGGATATGAACGATGTAGACTCACTTTCGATATGAATATAAGTAATACATTCTCTTCGTTATACCCATTAAACAATATTGTTTTGCTGTATAACCATTCTGTGAGATCAGTCAAAAGAATATCTTCAGTTCTGTGAACTTATAACTTGACATTTAGACAGAATGTCATCCGTTGGTAAATTCATGTACAGCAAACACTGCTTTAGGTGCCACGGCTTAATTAATTAGGCCACTGTGTTATACCAGCTACTTCTAATAAAGGTGCTGATGGTATCTCGTTTGACTGGCCCTGTTTTAGGTCAGTCGGTTACCAGGATTTAGACTGAAGATTTTTAAGTGTGTTTTTAAAGCATCAAATACAAGCAGTTGATGGAAATAAAGAAATTGTATGTGCACTTACTACTACTATTATAAATGCTAATATTGCAGTTTGGATTACTGGCAATATCCACTCTAATACAGACGCTTCTATCGGTATGTGGGGATAAGCACTAGGTTGATCCAGTGGTTTATTGCCAGAAGAACTAATCAGATTGAGTAACTAATCAAGAATAAAGGTAGGGAAAATATTAGGCTTAAAAAATATGAGCGAAGAGAAGTGGGGAGAGGTTTGCAGAGAAATTCAAACCAGGTGACAAATTCCTGCAAGAATAAAAGAAACACAACATCAGAGTCATGCCTTTGAATACAAAAGTATCAATAAACAATAGCATTGTTTGCATTATAACTACATAAAGATGAGGAAGTGCCTGAACACGAAAAGTAATAGATACAAGTCAGAATCAGAGATAGCAGAAGATACGAAGTGGTGATTACTCCTCCTTAAATATGTGTGACCACACGCACATATGAACTGGTATACGCAATGGAACGTTACGCAGTTGTTTATGTTCTAATTTATACTATATAAATTTATTATTATTCTTTGTTCCTTGGATTCCTAGTCGAATATGGGGCTTCAGTAGTACGTCGCCATTTCACTCTCTTCTCTTCAGTCTTCAAAACCTGGCTCCACAACTTCCCACAAGCTTTCATTTCTTCCTCAAATCATCTCCTCCATGTCACCCTCGGCTCGGACGCCCAAATTGTCGCCTCCCTTTGAATTCCACTCATTTAGTCAGCCATTAAAAATGCAAACGAATTTGCAGTTGAAATAGATAAAACAAAGTGATTATTATTCGACATTGAATAAAAAAGTGGCATTTAAATCCAATCAATCACCTAATTTGTCTAGTCACTATATGTTTCTGTGGGCAACCAAAATGCTATTAAGCTAACAAAGGCAGTTCATTCAGACTATCTGGCAACTGTGGAACAATTGGCAACTCACAAGCTCAGTAATTTAATGAATTTCACTCATAGATTTAAATATATCTCTTTGTATAATTTGCAATTAACATTTTTATTTCATTGCACCATCTGGAATCAGACTGTCAATAAGGGTTAGTATGTTCGAAGCAGTTGCCCAGTAACTAGAAGTTAATTCAGCTTGGACGTTTGCGTGAAATTTTTGTTGATTTAGGGTTGATATTCATAATGGACTGAAATTTGCTAGGGAGACATTTGAAACCTAGGAGGACCGGATAGTTATTCTGTTCCAGTCTGGGACTATTCGGTAGTGCACACCAGGACTTTCAGGTTCCAAGATCAGCTCGTTACCACTGAGCTACTGAGTCGGGATCCAGTGGTCCATATTTCGCATTCCCGTCAGTTCAAGATATAGCGTGACCCTTATCCACTACCTTGTAGAGTAAATGTCCTCATATTCGACTGTCCCCTGCTCCTAGATTTCCAATGTTTTTCCACCTGATATCAGTTCATGATAAGTTTTCTATGCTAATTAATGCAATGTGACTATTTTACTTGCATTACAGCCTCAAGTAATTATCTACTTATTTGTGAATAGAGCTTATTGAAGTTGGATCCCTTATCAACACCTATTTACTCATGTTTATCATCACTTTTGTTCGCTCACGATCAAACAATATAGTGAATATACTGGGAGTAAAATGTGTTCAATAATTAGTTTTTGAGTTCTTATTCATCGTAGACTGACATCACTTGGAGGAACAAAGGAAACCAGGGAGCACTAGACAGCTGTTTCTTCCCCCTATGAGCTATATCGTGAGCTAACAGAAGTTGGAAATATGGACCATCAGATTCTGACTCAGTGGCTAGCTCAATGGTAACGTGCTGGCCTGGGAATCTGAAGGTCGCGGGTTCGGTCCCTGGACAGGTCGTGGGTGTGCACTGCTGAGGAGTCCCGTACTACGGCGAAACAGCTGTCCAGTGCTCACAGGTCTCCTTTGTCCCTCCAACTGATGTCAGTCTACGATGAATAACAACTTGAAATATTTCCAAATCCTCACAACTCCCTCAAAATTCAATTAGTTTTCTACTGAGTAATTGTTGTTTGTTAGAATTATAGAAAAAATCGGTCAAAAGTGGAGCTTATTTGGGAGAATTACTCGAATTCTGTTAAATACAAAATAAAAAGAATGACCTGTCCATGCCAGATTATTTCCAACCCAAATCCCATGAGCTCCACTCCAAAAAAGAAAAAGGTCATCTGATGTTTATTGTCACCTCGATATGGTCAGTGGCGCTACTTATCGGTCTGACATACAATAAAATAGGTTACTTTTGACATAATCAACCTGAAACGAATAACTTTTCTCCCCACTCCGCCTCGGACAGCATACTGGACATTATATAACAGTACGTATTGAAACTTATACATTTAACAATTACAACTGTCTAGCATACTTTGTTTCTGAACACTTAAATGGCTTATAAGTTCCAGGTAGAATAGATCAGAAATTTGCAACTGTAGAGAATCTCTGCCTTTACACATTTTTAGCACATGAGTTACATTGATACAGTTGACAACTTTGAATTTATCTTTACATTTCCAGTCGTAGTAAAAATCCAGGCGATAATGGATATAAGCCACCTTAGTTAGTTGGAATACTTACCATTCATGTCAAAGTAGTTGCAGTTGAAATGTGTAGGAATTAAGTGGTGAACAGAAAATAAATAAGCAGCAGTTGCATCAGAAAATACTTTAAAACTAATCCATAAGATTCATCACCTATAACTTCAAATGAATAAAGGAGTTCTAATGTAATTAACTGAAATTCATGTGGCAACTGAAACTGCATGTTGGCCTCTAGTTCACTTGCTGCTGTGGAGCCGGGCACGTTGGCAGTAGTACATGCTGGCTTGAGAATACGCTTGCAAACATCACTCTGCCTGGTTGCTGAAGGGTGAGCAAAAAACGTCAGATATCTCATAAACTCTGGACGTCTGGCCCCTCTGGAAACCTTGTTCAAATTTCTCGACAAAATCTGAACAAGCTGTTCAAGAGGTGTGAGGATTAAACATTTATATACACCCGAAGTTTTGGTATTTCACAGCTTCAAACCATAAATGTGTTTTCAAAAGAAACATGTGAGTAAATTTTTATAATGGCGTTAATCAGATACTCTACATCTTTGTTTTTATTTCGTTTACTTATTTCTACCACATATTAACCTTGCTGTTCAATGAATCTTCGACAAACTATTGAGACCATGTCTCACGTTACATAGATAGCATCATTTCATCTCCTACATACACCTATCGATTAAGTTTGACCTTTGACTGTAAACTTGCCTGAAATATTCTATCATCCCACTTATACATTTGCGAATGTACAGTTGTAAGCATGGGTAGTCAAAAAGACAATTATCTTCGTGTAACCTCTTTCTATTTCACAATGAAATAGTTTAAAATTTGAAGTGTTAGAGATGCGTTCATTCTTCATTTGAACCTTGGTCTTCAGCGTTTGATACTTTGTAAACTTTTACTCCTACTTAATGATATGTTGTTTACCAGAATTTTCTTATTAACATTACCATCCGTATTACCGATGTTCCTTACACCTAATCTGGTAAATACTTTCTCACATGTCGATGCAACAACCTTCAAACAATAAATAGCTATGCTATGATCAATTCGAAGTCAACCTTCGTGGTAAATGACTGACGTCAACTCAAGCCCTATTAAGTTGTGTCTGTGTGTTGTCTTATTCAGGTCACTAGCCTTAAATTTCGTTATTTCCATCATTTGACTCAACCATAGAATGAAACTTTATCAGCTGTCAGAATAATTTTTTTTAAAAAGCTTATTCAAGCGTAAACTTATAAGTGAACGAAACTGATCTAAAACTGAAATCCACTTAGTCAGTATTTGATTAGAAACAGTTGTGATAAAACCCAAAAAGTGCGCTAGCTTCAGTACAGTAAACTATCGGTTCAGTGATTGACAGCACAAAATGCATTCTAATCAGACTAAAATCTCAACTTGGACCTGCCATAGTTTGAAATGTATAAGATTGAGAACAAAACAGATGAGAGTGATACCATTTTATTTAGAGTTAATGTTGTAAGGTATTTCGTAGTTACAGATTGACATTTTGTACGTTTGTAGACGCTTGCAAATAGTAATTTGTTTACTACTTTATGTACTAGGAAAATGAATTTCAGATCTGTACATAAACGCAATAAAAAAATAAATAGTTTACTTAAGAGAATGACAAAATGTCAGTAGTGAAGATTATTCACTTATGGTTAAGCAAGATAATATAACCAGAATGGTGTGTTATCTGGATACGTTTGCATTTTGTAAATCGTGGCAACATCGAAAGTTATTCAATCATCAAATGAAATTCAGAGTTTAGAGATATTTGCTAAAAATAAACCATCTTCACCATTTTTGCGAATGCAAGTATGTCAAATGCAGCTCAATAAAGACACAGCTCGCATGCTCGTTCGGAAATTGAGATGAGCTGAGATGCCCTGTTGCTACTGATCAAATTCCACCTTCATTCCACTCTATAAACACTTCATGCTATCATACAAATAAATCTTTATAGGTCCTAAGCTTCAAGAGTTCGCTTATTGGTCTTTCGATAACAAAATGAACATGAGTCCAAAATTCAAATGCCTCGTGACTCAACCTTGTAAACAAGCAAGCATTTTCAGTCGAATTTGTCCCGAACACCCTAACAGAGACAATAAACTTAATACTTGTGGTGATATTTCCACAAAAGTGTTCAAACTCCGGAAACCGCATCAGGATTTGCCGTAAGATCCACTGGCATTAAGTTAAATGTCTCGATTCATAAATCCCGAGTTCATACGAAAAATGAAACATTATATGCTACACGAGTGGATAAATTTTCTTAATCAAGTCAAGTTCCATCAACTCACACTCCATCATTGGGACAGTTCGCAGTACAGATTATCAGTCGCTTCGTTTCCAACAGTGGTGTTTATAGCGCTTGTGGTATCCTTTCAGTTTGTTTGGGTTAAGCTACTCGGGACACACACTGAGTCATGGACAACCAGCTAGCTGGATTTCCATTTCTCTGAAAGTAAGCTGTATACTGTTCACAGAGAGAAGGACTCCACCTCAATGTTAACTACAGTGGGTGTTTTACAAAGCACCTTGCTTTTTCTCTATCTTCCCTCTTCCTTTCTGTATAACTAACCATCTTCAGCTGGTATCAGCCTTGTCAGATATCCCCTTGACCAGATAGTCCCCATATCTGTCTCCTCTTCAAAAGATCTTTGCCAGCTGAACGATTTCTTATCTACTATTATACAGTGGTCCACCGTGAATGATCTTGTGGTTAATTCTTCGAAATTTCAGACGTGAACATAACCTATGTAAAACGATCGAGTCTTATGCTTCCTGTCCTGTTGATGGTTGTATATTGGAGAATGTTACAAGTGTGATTTATCCTGGCGTGTTGTTCTTCGGAACTTGCTTGGTCCTCCCATATCCTACTAATTTCAAGAAGAATCTTCTGCCTAACTCCTACATTGGGCAGCTGAGAGTGTCTGGTATAACTCAGCTACTTTCTGTGAGTAATGTAAACTCCTCCATCTTGGCTGTTCTTCTCTCTTCTTCCCCTTTATTCATTGATGGGTTGCTAAAAAAGACTGTGCTACATGGTGTAAAAATTTAATGATAGTCAGGAGAACTAGTGGTGTATCTCCGAAGCTTCTAATTGAAACTGTTGTGGACAAACATCTTAACATTTGCCAAAAGTTATTTTACCAGATGACCAGAATTCTCCTCACTCAACATTCTCTGCTTGTTGGTCGTCAGGCAAGACCAGCATCAGTTATATAAGTACTTATGTACGTACTACTAAATATAAAATTCTACAATACCGTATTTAGCCCGTACCCCATGTGAGGAAGACAGTATTGGAAATGAAGCAACTAATCAGTTATTGTCTTTGGGAGCAAACTAACTAAAAATTACACAGCTTGCTGCTATATGTTGAGAATCGAATTAATTATGTGACTGTTTACCTAAGCAAACTCTGTATTTTCAAGAAAGCTATAGATAGAGCAAATATTCTTGTCCTTATAAGTGATTTCTACTTGTTTCACTTTATTATGTACACATATATACGGTTACTGTTCAGACGATGCTGTATAAAAAGGTCAAAATTCTGTACAGTATTCCCAAAATATCTTTCAGAATAAAGCCGTTATTATTATCATCATTATTTACCAGTATGTACGCATGAGGAAAACACTTATTTTAGTGGGTGGGTGGGTGGGGGTTGAGGACATTCGGTAAGCATTTCAGGCTGGACAACAGCTCAGTTGTAGATATATTTTGTCCCTCGGTAATAACAACTCAATACAGTACCCCATTTTTATTCGTATTCTTATTATCTACATGATTTGGTGCCACATATCATAGGCAGCCCCGGACGGACCCCTTAATCTGATCAGTTACCTGATAACCACGCAGACAGCAAGGACTGAAATACTTGGATGCATCAGTCTTTCTACGAAGTAGAAAGGGCTGTCCTAGCTGAGTAACGAGTGGGAGGTATGGCCCACTTTAGCAGGTTAACCCAGGTCTGGCACTCAATACCGTCTCAGCGAAAGAGGAACATATAGATACCAAGGACTTCTGAGCCTTCTCCGTTGGTATGAGTGCATGACAAGTTGTATACACCGGATATGTGGATAAAAACTTAGTTGGAAGCATTCTGTATCATCGGTGAAGTTCACTTAACCTGGACAAATGGAGAACACCATACAAATTATAACAGTCAACCACACTTTGAAATCTACCAGATGATAGGAATTTCGTCTACAGTAACCACATTTGTCTTTATTCATTTTTAAAAGTAACCGCCATATTTTGAACAACGTGTGTGATGCATTGCAGAATCCGCAATGCGTAGTATTTTCAAACATTACGATCAGCCAGAATATTTTTCAAACAGCTAACCATTATTGCATCCGAATAATGTTAACTAAAACGGTATTCAAGTCAATAATGTGAAACAAATAGATGGTGTTACATTAGCAATTGGAAATCAATACAAAATCGAGTGAACCTAGTTTCACTGTAGTTCAGTCAGGCTGTACAAAATCTCCGATTCATTATAGATATTCTAGAAATAGTACTGTGCTGTATCGTTGAGCGTTTATATGTCTATCTCCATCCGGTGTAACGGTGCTCCTCTGTTCCCTTCTTACCTTGACGAACCACAATTTGAAAACATTTCAGAATAATGTAAGTGAACATGAAACACTTAGAGAACATATTTACAGAAATACAACGAACATGAAGGGGATAATTTGCTGAAATATATCTTCAGTGGAAAACACTTTTTGGTAGCCCAAAGTGTAAGCAGGCAGTTTTACTTTCATTATGCATTGGTCAATGTTGTCTGATTTCAGTGATTGAATTTATTTTCGCACGGAACATGTGTATATGTGTTGGGATGAATGAATGAATGAATGAATGAATAAATAAATGAATAGCATTTGAGAATGTTCCAAGTAGGTCCACGCATTTCTTTGAACAGTCTGCAGTGAAATTAATTGCACATATGTGTTCAATAACCATAAATATGGTCACTGGACTTGAGTATTGACCTTAGAACTTAATATCTGAATCAAACTCTTGAAGAGGATCTTCCCAGCAAGATCTAAACACTGAGGAATAGTAGTAAATATTTGTTTGTAGTGTTATTTGTTCTAATATTCAACTCTGAGATTACACAATTAAAATACACCTCACACGATGAATTCAAACCATCCAGTATATTCTTGGTCAGGATCCGTATAAATTTAGCGATAAAATTTTGTGTGGAATAAACAAGTTTATCGAGTAGTTTGTTCATGTCTGCATCATCATCACTAGTCTGTTTACCAGTGATATTTTCCCTCTTTCCTTAGATTTGTTATTCCACCTAAAAAGTAAATAGATAAATAATGTGAATAAATGAATAAACGGATGATTGACAGATTGAAAAGAAGGGTGAAACTATATAAATACCAAGTAGATCAAATCATCTTCTTGAGATCTCTTGCCTTCTTCATTTTCTTACGATCATTTCCTCAATTGTTATTTGTCACCTTCGAAATGGATTATCTAGGGATTTCAAAGAATCAGTATGTTAGTGTATTTAAATCAAGACTGAATGATTGCCGGGAATGGAACACAGAAAGTAAACTTTACCGAGATCAAAATGATTGGAAACGAGGTCAACGATTTGCATCCATTACGATTATATGAACATCATAATCCAATGAAGAAACTCAGATAAATAATTATTGTCTGTTGGTTTTGAATTACATCTCTAATATCAATACGCATTCTTGAATCATCACTTTCATTGACTGATTTTTTGCTTCCTGTAGAGGTGTGTGAACAGTGTAGTTGTCACTGAAAGCTGAGAAGACTTTTCTGAATATCTTTGAGCGTTTATATGTCTATCTCCATCCGGTGTAACGGTGCTCCTCTGTTCCCTTCTTACCTTGACGAACCACAATTTGAAAACATTTCAGAATAATGTAAGTGAACATGAAACACTTAGAGAACATATTTACAGAAATACAACGAACATGAAGGGGATAATTTGCTGAAATATATCTTCAGTGGAAAACACTTTTTGGGAGCCCAATTTTGAAGGATTTTACCATTATATCTTGGAAAAATCACTGAATATCTTATGACATGAAATGTTACGCAGGTACATTTCTAACTCTTAGTGAAAATCGAAATAACAATATACCGACTTGATAGTCGAGGTTCATAATTCGATGGAAAACAACAATCTGTAGTATTTTGATACACAAGTTTATTATTGTTTCACTGTGTGAATACTAGTTATATTTTCATTATAAGATCACTAGTATATTACCCTTTTTGTTTGGGACTGCTGCCGGAACTCTGCTGTATGACTATTTCTTTTTAACTGTTTTAAAGGCAGTAGACCATGTAACGGAATAAACGCTTTCTTTCTTCTATTTCAAGACAGAATGCATCAACAACCACATGCAACTGAACTGGTATATTAAATTTGGAGGTTTATAGGGATTTTGATTCCAAGTTGTTATTCACCATTGAATGGCACCCGTTTGAGAACCACTGAAAACCTGAGAGCACTAGGCAGCTGTTTCGTTCAAGCATATGAATCCTCAGTAGTGCACACTAATGACCCTGTACCTGGAAAATAAACCTAACAGGTTCAGATTTTGTGGCTAGCATGTTACCTTTAAGCCACTGGGATTCTTACTTTGAATACCAACTTAAAATTAATAAATCTCACAAACCTTCAAGTTAAATTACTATTCAATGCTCATTAGTGGCTTACTTTGAAATGAGATTTCCCGAAGTTGCGTGAGAAGTTTTGACCCTAGAGGCAAACCATTTCGTACATGAGGGTAGGTACTCAGTTAGTTCACTAAATAAATAACGCGCCATATCGCGGACTGATAGAGGTAGGGAATTGTGTACAATGTGATTCCTACCCATTGGCTCAATATTAACATGCTTGCCACAGATTCTTAATGTCCTTGGTTGGAGTCCTTGAGAAGTCATGAGTGCATACTGTTGAAGAGTTCCATACTGCGATGAACCAGCTGCCCAATGCTACTAGGTTTCCAATGACCTTCTAACTGATATCAGATTGTGATGAAAACCAACTTGGGACCTGTATGCACTTCTTAAGTGTTTGTTGAGTTTTTCCCTAAAGTGACTGTGCTACCATATAGTAGTCAACATAATGCCCTAAGTTGTAGGACTGGCTGGAACATATATCCTTATCAAGTGTATCAGTATGACCAAGTAGATTGAAAACTCGGTAATCTATGTTGAACCAAGACCCCTTAGTTCTTGATAGTTGTCGGTGATATCTCAGGAGATACTTTTACCTTTTGACACTTCAGTCCCAGTTTTGTGATTATATCTGCTAGTTTACATGAACCTCGATGCTAATCTCCACTTTCTTCTGGTAAATATCTCTCAAGTAAACCCATAAATTAGGTAACTTTCAATGAAACTTATGGGGGATTAAATGGTTCCTTAATAATTATCAGGTATCAGCTTCAAACAGAAAAACATGGTAAACCAGGTTGCACTGAAAAACGTTTCTATCCTAGTTTTAGATTTTCCAGCAGTAAGCATTCGCAATCACATGGTGGGTAGAAGAAAACGTAGAGTTGAGAGCTTTCTAAATATAAGCAGTAGTATGTATAAAGGTATGGATAACACTTTCCATTCATATTATATGAACCAGACTGATTTATGAGTCTGCCACCATATATTGAAATTTCGATAGCAAATGGAAATAAATGTCGATAATTATCTCGCTTATGTTTATCTGTGGCATCAGGTTGAGTTCTCTTTGAACCAGTCACAATTTTTAAGACCAGTCTACAGTATATCATCCCAAGGCGAATTACAAGGATATGTATCTGCAAACAATTGACTTTCGCACTGCATTAGAAACTCTGGCATCAATACACGAAAAATTGGATAATTAGTTAAGATATATCATTTCAATTCTTGACAGAAACAAAAGGCTCAGTGGCTGCTTGTTCAAGTCCCACTTTGACCTAGGTATTAGACTTACCATCAATCAACATCTGATTCGATATAATCACAGGGTACAATAATAAATTCATTGTATTCAACTAGTTAGGCACAACTTCCATTATTTAATTTCTTTGAAAAGGCATGAAAACCTGCTACGATGCTTCATTACTACTCATCTCGTTCAGTAGTATAAGTTGTATAACCATAAAATGTTTGATGAATCAATAACACGTTGTGAATTTAAGCTCATTCTAAGAAGCACTTCAGTGGTGTAGAATGGTAGGAATATGTTACGACGAATTACCCCCTAGATCACTGTCAGTATGAAGAAGCTTCAGAATGAAACCCACCACGTTGATTACTGATTGAATAGTGCAAATAATGCTAGCAAAGGGTCCACTCAAATTCAACTTATTAGTCAACTTAGAGTACATCTGAACAGACATATCATTACACATTTGTAACTGGAACTCTAAGACTTCACTCAACTTATCAAGATATCTTCAGCTGTAATAAGCGAGTAGACAATGGAAAATATTTGTTGCTCAGTGTGCTTAGATTTATAATGAGTTTCCATCACAGCTACGACTTTAGTTGGCTTTCTTGTCAAATCATGCTAAACACCTTAATCAGTGCAATGAAGCAAAGAGACTTTTATTTACTGCTACAGTTGACTAACAAATCTAAGAGTGTTGGCGATGTTGTAGAGAGATCAACTTATCCCATTCAATTCAACTGGATAAGAAGTGATGGTCTCCATCCACCAAGAAATCTGAAAATATTTTCGTAACAATTTAGGATTGACAACTACCCTAGAAAATCAACAGCTGCTTAAATAACTCCCGTGCACACTGGGAAAGTGATTAAAGTATTCGTAGACAGTATTTGAATGCCAATAATTATTAGTTGATGAATGTGAGAGTTATCATCACCTGTATCACAATTATATTCACTTCTTAGCCAATCTAAATCAAGAGTAAAGCAGTCTAAGTAAATATTATTGAAAAGAAATAGTCATAGAAATGGCTTTAGATATTCTGATTGAATGTAAATACAACTTTATAACTTTTTAAACATCATCGAAAACAATTAACTTGTCAGATGCTTAAAAGAAATGGTCACATGACCTTGTACTTGAATTCTGTGCTTCCTAGTGTTCTTCGGCAAGGTGGATCTATTACCCCCGAGGTTCCGAACTTTCTGTTGATTAAATCTAATGACCAAACATCAATCTGAGTGCACAGCGATGATCAGTCTACTAGCTTCACAACCACATTGAAAAATCATCGGTAAGATTCGGTGACAAGTAAGGACTAGACAATATGAAATTGGTTATAAGTCAGCATAAATTTTACTTTAGCTATTACTTCTTCGATTCTGAGTGATGATAGAAGGCTGAGTGAAAACTTAGATATCGCACATCACTTAGTAGACCACTGGGCCAGTAACTCACAGGTCGCTGGTCCGAATACTGCCGCTTCCCAAATATTCATTTCACACTCAGTCATCACTCAGTATAAATACCAGCCTTCAAAACCACGGGTTATCTCAGATTGTCAAACCGGTATTACATCCCTTCTATTTAACCTTATAGGTAGTCAACTTATTCGTGATCAGCTATCAAACACATGAATCAGTAAACTTTGTAAGCTACAGCTATCTAATTAAAGGCGAAGGTTATGCAGATAATTTACAAACAAACCTAATTATGTGAGAGTAAAACTTATGGGTTAAAGATCTTCAAAGGGTAACTTGAGCATTTCTGGATGGATAAAATAACTCACAAACTGTTTTAAAACTTTATATATTAAGCAGTTAAATACACAAATTAGGGAAGAAATCCCATATACCAAACTTTTAACAACTTTATAATGAGAAGTCTTATAATTTTCCTTTCCGTGTATAGTTTTAGTCATATGATATTGAGCATTGAAGCTGAATGAATTTAGTAAAACTCCAAAGAAGTGGAATAATAACATCTGATGATTTACAGTTAACCTATTCAATTTCAGAGTATCTTCAAAAAAATGAACAGATAGACTGACAGGTAAAGATAAGATTTTTTCCTACACCTCACTAAAACAAACCAATTTGTTAAGAGTACATTTTACCAAGTGAAAAAATAATGTATCCCTTTCTTTGTGCATTCTCCTCATTTTTCAACCATTAATTTTTAACTGAAGAAAACTTTTCTTAATGATTTTCTGTTACCATGTTGTTCAAATTAATGTATACGGGATGATTCCATGTGAATCACCTTGAGAAATTGGCCATAACCGGATTCTAATAAAACGCCTCTATGATATATTTCGTTGGCACTCTGTGCAGTAAGAAGCAGCATACTGATCTCTACTGGGGTATTACCTTCTCACGTGGAAAAATTAACCTGAAAAGGGACTACACTTCCGGTTATTATCATTATTATTCATATCATTTTGCAACTCCGTGGAATGGTGTTCATGTTAATCTATTAATCTTATGCAGCAAACTAACCTACATCTGGTTAACTTAACAGTATTGAAACTTTCTTGTCTATTGGTAGTATGAACTTTCCATTGTCAGTCAGAACAACATCACTCACTCGGTTACTGGTACATCCAACCGATGAGTTACAAATCGTACGAAATGCATGTCCTGGGTTTCACAGCCACTTACCACCAGGCAAATTACAACTATTAAAACTTTACTGTTAAAACAAACAATTTGAACACTACATGGTAGTTACTACACTCACAAATTATAAATTTGTCTAGCAGATATTTTTGCTGTGTGAATAAATTCAGCATTTCAGTAGCCATTCTGGCACCAACCAGCTATCAAATAATTAGTTGTCATTCTGTTTTTGGACTCATCGTTCTTTGAATAAGATGAGTCACCATTATTGTAGTAGTTAAGAAGTGTTAAAATATACCAGGATAGTAGATAGAAGGGATTAGGCATCCCAAAAAGTGAAGCAGATTGACTAGCAATATCAACGAAATGATCAGCGGTCAACTTTTCACCTTCAGGTGCTAATATTTGCCTATTATTCTACGTTATTCTGTGCAGCAATAACTTATAAAACAAGCTATTTCTTACAAGAGTTTTTACATAGATTCTAAGGTTAAATAATTTTCTGGTATTATGTTGTAGATTGATAAATAGTTAGCCGACTGGTAAACAGACAGTTGGCCAGGAAAAAATGTACATTCACTTATCTAACATTTCAAAATAGATTGTGGCAAACTACGATCACTTTTCAAAATAATCAAATAGTTTGAATAAACTGACCCCGGCCACTTCAGAGACACAGGACGGGTGCTGTTTCTCATCTAGGCCCGAATATTCAGCTGCGTACCTAAAGCCATACGGCTAGCAAACCCAAGCTTTTCGGGTCACCTGAATCTCACTAGCTGACTTACAGGAATGATATAATATGAATTGGATGGTTAGCTAGTAAATCAGCTACAAGTTTCACAGCTGACGTTGATAGCTTTGAGTTTATTGGTTTCTGACTAGTCAACCCTGCTGCAGACAGGTTCCACGATGGAAGTAGCTTTTGTATACGGGATATTTACTAGGTATCTAACAGAGAAGACCTTACTATATCGAAGTTGGATATTTGGCAACATGAATGTTGCAATTCGAGAATAACTTGTAGGTTGACCATCCAATCAAAAGATTCACGCAGTCGTTTAGCAACACTTCCAAACAGTAGAGATGATAGCCGCATTTTTTTGTTTTAAGAAGTGATACAGATATTGAAGAAGTAACTTTTGAGATGCAGAAATCAAGAAGAAGAAAAAGGATAAGTGGCACTGAATTTATGGACAGAGAGGTTAGTAGCTACAACTAACTAAGAGTTTCATATTATCTGATTTTTCCGAGATTGAAAATAACACTACGAATTTTTAAGAAAATAGGAATTAGAACAACAAAACGATGGAGAATGGTAAGAGCCACACTGTTCACACACCTCTACAGGAAGCAAAAAATCAGTCAATGAAAGTGATGATTCAAGAATGCGTATTGATATTAGAGATGTAATTCAAAACCAACAGACAATAATTATTTATCTGAGTTTCTTCATTGGATTATGATGTTCATATAATCGTAATGGATGCAAATCGTTGACCTCGTTTCCAATCATTTTGATCTCGGTAAAGTTTACTTTCTGTGTTCCATTCCCGGCAATCATTCAGTCTTGATTTAAATACACTAACATACTGATTCTTTGAAATCCCTAGATAATCCATTTCGAAGGTGACAAATAACAATTGAGGAAATGATCGTAAGAAAATGAAGAAGGCAAGAGATCTCAAGAAGATGATTTGATCTACTTGGTATTTATATAGTTTCACCCTTCTTTTCAATCTGTCAATCATCCGTTTATTCATTTATTCACATTATTTATCTATTTACTTTTTAGGTGGAATAACAAATCTAAGGAAAGAGGGAAAATATCACTGGTAAACAGACTAGTGATGATGATGCAGACATGAACAAACTACTCGATAAACTTGTTTATTCCACACAAAATTTTATCGCTAAATTTATACGGATCCTGACCAAGAATATACTGGATGGTTTGAATTCATCGTGTGAGGTGTATTTTAATTGTGTAATCTCAGAGTTGAATATTAGAACAAATAACACTACAAACAAATATTTACTACTATTCCTCAGTGTTTAGATCTTGCTGGGAAGATCCTCTTCAAGAGTTTGATTCAGATATTAAGTTCTAAGGTCAATACTCAAGTCCAGTGACCATATTTATGGTTATTGAACACATATGTGCAATTAATTTCACTGCAGACTGTTCAAAGAAATGCGTGGACCTACTTGGAACATTCTCAAATGCTATTCATTTATTTATTCATTCATTCATTCATTCATTCATCCCAACACATATACACATGTTCCGTGCGAAAATAAATTCAATCACTGAAATCAGACAACATTGACCAATGCATAATGAAAGTAAAACTGCCTGCTTACACTTTGGGCTACCAAAAAGTGTTTTCCACTGAAGATATATTTCAGCAAATTATCCCCTTCATGTTCGTTGTATTTCTGTAAATATGTTCTCTAAGTGTTTCATGTTCACTTACATTATTCTGAAATGTTTTCAAATTGTGGTTCGTCAAGGTAAGAAGGGAACAGAGGAGCACCGTTACACCGGATGGAGATAGACATATAAACGCTCAACGATACAGCACAGTACTATTTCTAGAATATCTATAATGAATCGGAGATTTTGTACAGCCTGACTGAACTACAGTGAAACTAGGTTCACTCGATTTTGTATTGATTTCCAATTGCTAATGTAACACCATCTATTTGTTTCACATTATTGACTTGAATACCGTTTTAGTTAACATTATTCGGATGCAATAATGGTTAGCTGTTTGAAAAATATTCTGGCTGATCGTAATGTTTGAAAATACTACGCATTGCGGATTCTGCAATGCATCACACACGTTGTTCAAAATATGGCGGTTACTTTTAAAAATGAATAAAGACAAATGTGGTTACTGTAGACGAAATTCCTATCATCTGGTAGATTTCAAAGTGTGGTTGACTGTTATAATTTGTATGGTGTTCTCCATTTGTCCAGGTTAAGTGAACTTCACCGATGATACAGAATGCTTCCAACTAAGTTTTTATCCACATATCCGGTGTATACAACTTGTCATGCACTCATACCAACGGAGAAGGCTCAGAAGTCCTTGGTATCTATATGTTCCTCTTTCGCTGAGACGGTATTGAGTGCCAGACCTGGGTTAACCTGCTAAAGTGGGCCATACCTCCCACTCGTTACTCAGCTAGGACAGCCCTTTCTACTTCGTAGTAAGACTGATGCATCCGAGTATTTCAGTCCTTGCTGTCTGCGTGGTTATCAGGTAACTGATCAGATTAAGGGGTCCGTCCGGGGCTGCCTATGATATGTGGCACCAAATCATGTAGATAATAAGAATACGAATAAAAATGGGGTACTGTATTGAGTTGTTATTACCGAGGGACAAAATATATCTACAACTGAGCTGTTGTCCAGCCTGAAATGCTTACCGAATGTCCTCAACCCCCACCCACCCACCCACTAAAATAAGTGTTTTCCTCATGCGTACATACTGGTAAATAATGATGATAATAATAACGGCTTTATTCTGAAAGATATTTTGGGAATACTGTACAGAATTTTGACCTTTTTATACAGCATCGTCTGAACAGTAACCGTATATATGTGTACATAATAAAGTGAAACAAGTAGAAATCACTTATAAGGACAAGAATATTTGCTCTATCTATAGCTTTCTTGAAAATACAGAGTTTGCTTAGGTAAACAGTCACATAATTAATTCGATTCTCAACATATAGCAGCAAGCTGTGTAATTTTTAGTTAGTTTGCTCCCAAAGACAATAACTGATTAGTTGCTTCATTTCCAATACTGTCTTCCTCACATGGGGTACGGGCTAAATACGGTATTGTAGAATTTTATATTTAGTAGTACGTACATAAGTACTTATATAACTGATGCTGGTCTTGCCTGACGACCAACAAGCAGAGAATGTTGAGTGAGGAGAATTCTGGTCATCTGGTAAAATAACTTTTGGCAAATGTTAAGATGTTTGTCCACAACAGTTTCAATTAGAAGCTTCGGAGATACACCACTAGTTCTCCTGACTATCATTAAATTTTTACACCATGTAGCACAGTCTTTTTTAGCAACCCATCAATGAATAAAGGGGAAGAAGAGAGAAGAACAGCCAAGATGGAGGAGTTTACATTACTCACAGAAAGTAGCTGAGTTATACCAGACACTCTCAGCTGCCCAATGTAGGAGTTAGGCAGAAGATTCTTCTTGAAATTAGTAAGATATGGGAGGACCAAGCAAGTTCCGAAGAACAACACGCCAGGATAAATCACACTTGTAACATTCTCCAATATACAACCATCAACAGGACAGGAAGCATAAGACTCGATCGTTTTACATAGGTTATGTTCACGTCTGAAATTTCGAAGAATTAACCACAAGATCATTCACGGTGGACCACTGTATAATAGTAGATAAGAAATCGTTCAGCTGGCAAAGATCTTTTGAAGAGGAGACAGATATGGGGACTATCTGGTCAAGGGGATATCTGACAAGGCTGATACCAGCTGAAGATGGTTAGTTATACAGAAAGGAAGAGGGAAGATAGAGAAAAAGCAAGGTGCTTTGTAAAACACCCACTGTAGTTAACATTGAGGTGGAGTCCTTCTCTCTGTGAACAGTATACAGCTTACTTTCAGAGAAATGGAAATCCAGCTAGCTGGTTGTCCATGACTCAGTGTGTGTCCCGAGTAGCTTAACCCAAACAAACTGAAAGGATACTGCAAGCGCGTATTCTCTTCAAGAATTTCATTCATCTGATTTTGATCATAATTAGAATACCATATTGGATCAAACAGTTGGTATACAGAGAAATATGTTGTCCCCTGGGTAAATGAAGTATTATTGGAAGATATCAAGTTACTAAACTTCTCTCACATACGGAAATGAAAATCATCAAAACTTTCACATGAAGGCGCATAACAAGGTAAAAATAAATATGTGCCTCTTAAAATTTTTTTCAGAATTACTTTCACAATATAAAAGAAGAAACAGAAATGTAGATATATTAGATGCAAGTATTCCTTAAATTTGATCTCAACTATAATGATTCTAGTATTTTGCAGACGAATTAAAAGTTTGATTATAATCAATTTAATATTGCCGGGTTTTGAGTCCAAACTAAATTTTATTGATTACACTACCATGTGATCACCAAGCTACGAGACTCACCATTGTGATTCACCTTGATAGATGCTAGTTGATTGGAAGCAAACAGCAGGAACCCCTGGTTGGCCTAGGTTTTATGCCTATTAGCGCTCATCAACTAGGGTTATCTGCTACCTAAATGGAATGAATGTCCTCTGAGGATTTGAACTGGCATCACCCACTAATAAAGTCATTGATGTTACCATTTAGTTGTTTTGGTCCTAATTTATCTTCTTTATGACTGGATTCTATACATACACTGCATAGTAACCAATTTCATGTTATGTAGTTCTAATAAGAAGTTCCATTTATAAACCTTACATATCTGTTCAATTAACTTCCTTAATCTTTATTCAGTTAGGTTGATTCAAAAACAGTCTCATAGCATCTCTTGAAAAACTTCTGCCTCCCTGGTTAACCAGGTTCCTGAATTACCAGATAATGACACTGCATAACAATGCCGAATATGTAATCTAGCGACCAGATAAAGTGTTAGGCTTCATGTTAATGAAAACGAAGATAATCTCCTAATGGTAAGATCAATTCCTTAGATCACATCAATATTCAAATAAGAAAAATGTTAAAAAGTATGAGGCTGACTCGATAGAAATATGACTCACAAATGTGCTCAGTGAGCTGTCGAAAATAAATTAATGCATAGCTTTCTTCAATATGATAAGAAACCGTAACTACCTGGTACACTTTAAATACACAGTGATCTCAAGGTACATATATAAAACCTTCTCATAAAACTAGACTCATCATAACGTTAGTGGAAGGTTTTCAGAAAAGTGAGAACCTATCATTTGATGACTGGATGCATTCACTAAAATATTCTTCCCAGTTCGTTAACCATCCAAGTTGAAAAATTTTTTCATATGTTCATGGTGAATTTTGACATAACTCCTTTGGTAAGAAGCATCCTTATTCACGAATCTGTTGACATCATGTGCCAAATGTCTGACATTGTCCTTCTATCATATCTTGGAATTAAAACGCCTGACACTTGCATGTACTTAGAAAACTCATTCACAATTTAACAATACATTAACCAAACATAATCATATTGTTTTAATTCGAAATATAATGGATCCTTTCTTATCAAACACCTTCATGGCTGATGTAAATAGTCAAAAGTCTAACTAAAAATGCGACCAAAGAAACGACTTTTTATTAAGGTGGTTTAACGACACAGTTATTGTGTGAAACAACGGACATCGTGTGTTCAACTTACTAGCATTCTTTAATAATGCTTATAAAATCATTAATTTCACTGTGAGAAATGAACACCCTAATGACCTCAGCTTTCTAGATGTCGTTTCGCAGTTTCATCGGTCTATATTCAGTGAAAGAATAGACGCGATGAAATAAACCCAAAATTAAACAGCTTTTGTCGAAACGGTTATAAAAAGGCGCTGGGTAAAACTTCATTTGATATAGCTAAGAGGATGTTTTAGAGTGGTAAAAATTGCAAGATGAGTTACTAACTGGTGAAAAATTCCTGGGAGGAAATGATTTATCATAGAAACATATTCATATACTTGCAAGACCTATACGCTGTAGATTAACAGAAGTTACTGTAGACAAGAAACCAGACTTATTCAACCCTCACTTAAAATAAGATGGTAAAATGAAAACAATCAAAAGAAGGCTGAGCATCCCACTGGCCACAATATACTTGTCATTCAGGTTAGCCGTTTCGGCTGGAAAATTAGTGCAATCTAAAGTTGATACCTCCCTTCCTCATGTTTCCTTAAATTATGTAAACATTTTTGCATGTACCTGAAGCAGTAGGTACATCTGATAGGACATAGAGAAGAACACACCTAGAGTTTTCCGAAGATGCTTCAAGGCCTACACTTCAGAGGAAGAACTGCTTCCATCAGTGTGAGCACGTGGTATCCCATTATCACAGAATAAGAAGTAAATACCCTGAATTCCACTAGTGTCAGCGGAAACTCTGTAAATTGGACTTTCTGAAGTTTATTGAGATCATATCTAACGAACTACTAAAACCAGAATAATGTTCACGACTAAAAGCAGTTACCAGCTTTTATTTACCCCGGCAACCTAATTGTTAACAGTTTCTCTTATTTCGTTACATAAACTGTGGGTTAACATCTTCTCTCTTTGGTCTATGCAAAATGTTGTCCACCTTTCTTCCCCATAGATCATTCAGAACAAGAATAATATAAGTGAAAAATGGTTTTCAATAACTACCTCTTTAGGCTCCACAGTTATAAATCCTCGAGAACAGGTGAAATACAATGGCCAACGTACTAAAAGAGTCAGTGTTATGAGAGAATGGAAATTAAACCAAATGGATGTAAGATTTTTACAGGTGAAATACTAATCGGTCAAGTGTTAATTGTGCAATGAAATCAATTTGAAGAGAACAATCGTTATAAAATGAAGTGAAATCTAGAAACTATGATTCATTATAAACATCCAAGCCATATTTGTTACGAATGTTCTGGAAGAAATTGAGCACCGGGTCTGTTTTAATCATTATATCAGTAAATTTTAATTTAATCCCAGCATGTTTAGAAGGCGCATAGATTATAATAAAACTTATATGATAACGATTAATTTACATCCATCTCTCCGGAATATGAATGTGTACATGTTCGTCTACGAAGGATCAAATAACAATTCAGTAGCGAAGAGTTATATTCAAGTAGGATCAACAATCATGCTAATACAATAAACTACGGCTATCTCAGATAGTCAAAATGATAAAAAATGTAGTGTTATGTAAAAGTTGAAGATGTCTATTGGTAATGGTATAAATAAACAAGTGTATATAACTAACAGCAATAGAAAATGAATGTTTTTCAGTGAAATGAGATAGAGAAAGTAGACGAATGGTATGTGTAGTTAAAATTTGAAATTTGTGGTCGGAAAGTTGATAAAGAATGTGTTGGCCCTATTGTGTGCCAGGGTATACAAAGTGGATGCACATATTTATTTTGAACACAGAAGAGGTTTTCTTAGAATTATACCTATGACTCTGGCATTTTATTGTCAATTTGGGGAGATCACAAGGGAGATTATATATCACATAAAATGTTTGATCTACCTTCATTTGATACCTCCTATCTACTAAATGCGAAACAACTGCACTCTTAGTGTGATTTGTTATTCTTTTCATTAACCATACTGAAACATGTTCACTGAGCACGCATTGATAAAATCTCTTGAGTATGGCCTATGTACCTAGCTTCACAGGAACAGTTGCACACATTGAAGTGGCCATCATTGACAAACTACCCCTGGTTTATTGTGTCATCATTGGTTTATTTGAGAAGCTGACGAATAGTTTAGCTGCTATGAAAGCCCCTTCGATAGATCTACTCGACAGGTGTGTTAAAATATCAGGACCAGTATCACCTTTGAAACTTACCCTAAGATATTGGGGTATGTTAGCAACAGTATTCTTCCTTATAATCTAAGTTTCAACTTTATTTTTGAAGTTTACTGAAGAACGATTTCGCTTTAATGTTATTTCCGACTTATCCATTACTTTTCCCATACAGTCATCAGATTACCTATTTCCTATAATGTAACTCTGGAATTTGACTATGTTTGTTTTATACTGAACTGCCATGAAGCTTTAAAAATGAATATACTGACCGGCTGATATCCTCTTCTTAAAAATATTCCTCTTAGTATACCTACATCCATCTTCTCAGTTGGATATTGCTGGCTCATGAAAACAAGGGTCTTTTTGTGTGCCAAGGATTACTAGTCGAGCTCTGCTGACTACAGCGGTGAGCCTCGTCATGAATTCTCTGGATATCAACAAATACGAAGTCATGTTGACCTATTGAAAGTCGCAGTTAGAGAGATCCACATAAACAAGATCAGCGGTGTGGGTCTTCAAACTACAGACAGTCTTGCAAACCATAAGTGTTTCACATAGACCTTGTAAGCAGTGCATCCGAAAATTAGGTTGAATTATATAATATACTATTATCATTATTTCTCCCTTAGTTTCCTAATGGAACATAGGGCTTCAGTAGCACATCTCCAATGCGTTCTGTTCTGTGAAGTCCTTTGAACCTGGTTCCACGACAGCCCAGAAGCTCTCATCTCCTCCTTTCCCGATCTCCTCCATGTCACCCTCACCTCAGATGCCCAACTCGTCGTTTCCCATCTCGGTTCCAACCGAGTACCTGGCCTGACGCGTGATGTTCCCAGTCGGCCTTCTCAATGTATGCCCAATCCATCTCCACTTCAATCTTCTGCATATTTGTTTAGCGATAGCTTCTTGGTTGGTTCGTTGCCAGTCAGCCACGTTTCTTTGTTGCTTATTCTATCTGGCCATCTGATCTTCAGTAACGAGACAGTGTAGGCAGTTGTTGACGAATGTCTGTGGTTTGTTGGAAATGCTTTTCGTGACACGCCGCCAAGTTTCTGAACCATCACATAGAAGCACTGACTTGATTGACATTAGTGGTGAAAATCCGGATCTTGTTCCACATGCTGAGTGCAGTGCAGAAGATCTCCACACTGGTTTCAGGTTAATGAACGCCTGTCTTGCTTTTCTGATACTGGCTTTGATATCGTCATTTGTGCCGGTGTCGCCTGTAGTTGAAACGATGCTGCCTAGATAGGTGAAGGAGGCTACTTCCTTTATGTTTATCCCGTTGTTGGTGTTGGCGGTGTTGGTTGGGCATCTTCATCACCTCCATCTCTGTCTTCTCTATATTCACTTGAAATCCCGTCTTCGCTACCCTGACTCTTCTGTCAACTTGTTAGTTTTCGCCTGTAGATCTTCCAGTTTGTGCAACATCAGACACAAGTAATCGCTGGCGAAATCCAAACCTTCTAGGTTATTTTCCCCTGTCCAGCCAGCGTATACCCCTCTTCTCACAGCTCCTCACTGTTGTCTACTGCATGATCCAGTCTAGTCGACTACAATCACGAAGATCATGGGTGATAGTAGACATCATTGTCTTACTCCTACCTGTCTTCGCTTCACTTCAAAGGCATCACTGAGCTTCCCACTGTGAATCGCTTGGCATGTGGCGTCTTCATATAGTTGTTGAATGAGGTTGATAGAGGTTTGTGGTATTCCGTAGTGTTGAAGCAACTGTCAAATTACTTCTCGGTCGACGTTGTCAAAGGCCGGCCTTTTCAAATTCGATGAAGTTGAGGTAGAGTTGAGTTGACTGCCATTCTATACTCTGTTCTATGGTGATGCGTAGCGTTACAGTTTGGTCCGCACATGATTTATACTTCCTGAATCCAGCCAGCCTGTTCCATTCTCGTTGATTTCTCCGAACGCCCTTCGACACGTGGTTAGTTATCTTCCTGTGTTGGCCGTTCCCAGTTCCCCATTCATGTCGACCATTAGAATTTTGATGACGCCAACTGGGTTGGGGACTTGTCCACTACTGATTGCAGTTGTCTATAGAATTCCTCCTTCTTCTCTTCATCTGCATCATTGTTAGGTGCGTAGCACTGTATGATTGTAACTTCCCTTCCTTTTGAGTTGATTGAGTCTTGCCGTCATGATCCTGATCCATCAGGAGGAGATTGGTTCCCACTACATGAGAGAGAGCCTTCGATGCTCCCGGGGACATCATGATAGCCACTCCAAAACTCAGTGTGCTCGTGGTTGTCCTCTGGATGACAATATCGGAGTAGACTTTTGACTCTCCAGTTGACAGTTTGGAGAGTCCACTTCCATTCCATCTACTGATTCCTCGCAGATGTCTAACCTAGCAATTCTATGCCATACCTCTTCATCTCTTTCGCAATCTGGACAGTCTTGTCAGACAGCCAGCTTCAACTGTTGTGCAGACATTCCATGTCCCCATTCTTACTTTCGCTTTCATCGAGAGAGAGAGAGAAGACACATAGGCCTACTGGCTTCCCGAAGCTTTTCACCAACCAACGTCATTTTGTTTCCTCGATTCCAGCGAGGAATAAGTTTATTTTCATTTCTTTATATTTTCTTTGTGCTTTGAAGTGATTTCAGTGATTGGATTGGTTTTACGGGGTAGGGTTTCTAGCCCTATGCCCAACCTTCCCTCTTTATCCGGGTTTAGGACTGGCTAGTCACTAGTGAACTAGTTAACTAGGCATCCGAAATTTAAGTTGAATGGAGCTTCCTAGTCCCTTTAGTAATTGTTGCTAAAAAATCCCAAGAGATGGATATGACTTACTTTACGAAGTTGAGCGTCATGCTATCCGGAATTCCGATGTTGTTAGTCCTAGTCTTGGTTGCATCTCAGCATCCAGAAGCGAGCCACCCTTGGAAATTTGTTGTTATATGTTCATGTGGTTGGTCTCCTACAAGAACGTCTTTCCAGGAAGGTGTGTTTACTAACCTACATACACTGACACAAAGAAGTGCATCAGATGAATCGTAAAGTGTGTATCCACACTGCTGATTGAGCATATTTCGAAATTTTTGGGTCTTAGAAAAGCAAAGAGAATCAATGGTTCACTTATTCAGCGTCCGTTATAAGTGAATTTAAATGCCACTCTAATTACTGTTGAGATAACCATTTACGTTTCTCTATTTTACGAAAAACTACCCTCGGAGTCAAAATACTGATATATGATAAGCTACTTCAGCAGTTGCTGGGATGGCCTTTAAATCATTCATCACATTAAAGTCAGTAGACCCGTACAGCGAATTCTACCCCACTCTGCTCTTAAAGGGCCATAAATGTCAGAGGTTAATACTCAATATAATATATAAACAACTTTCAATGTGTGTCAGTATTGCTTTATTTCAACGTATAATCTTACTAAGTATAGCTGACAAGATTACGGGGAAACTTCAAAGAGGAACTGAATATATGGAAATGTTATTATTTGAATTTTGCATAGAAAGCTGGGACATTCAAATCACCCTAATGCCATCAAATGACATGAATAAAACAGATATGATAAACACCAGTGTACCCAACTCCCAAGTGAAACATCAATCATAAATCTACGTTACTTCCATCTTTTTATGAATATAAACTAGTAAGTCACTAATATTTAAACGTAAATTTGTATACTTCTACTGAAAGCAACCTAAAGACGCATAATGTAATTACATTTTATTGTCTTCATTCAAAAAACGTTTTCATATATGGTACTAAATGGTATGTACACAAAAATCAAAACGCAGAAGTTATCAAACATTTCAAAAATAGTTAAGTATACAAATAGCCTGAAACAAAACGAATAATTTATAGAAACCTATTCTTACTCACTTTGTCTCTGTTCTGCATTTAATTCTCTTTCTTTCGTTTGATTCACTCTATTGTACGTGTAAACTTCATTTTGTTTGTGAGTAAAACTAGCTGATGCACATATATATACACGTACACATACACTACCACTTCTTCATATGCTAATATTGTATGTCGAAAGTGAAGTATATCTCAAGTGACTTTTGAGTTCGTTAGTTTTTTCCCCTTGGCTGCTTTGTAGTCGTCATTTTTTACTTCTTTCTCGGGTAATTCCACTTCAGTTCAGCATTCAACACCTTATGTTTTGCCTTTTCTTTTTAATCCCTCTTTTCAAACAAAGTGAGAAGTTGACTGGTTTCATAAATGGGTATAGAGCAGTAAACAGTTTCATTTATTTGCTTGTTGAAGATCTTTTTAAATGTGAATTTATGTGTTGCAGTCTTAGATAAGATGAAGTGATGCACTTACATATATCCTATTAGTTTCTTAGCTAGTTATTTCGTTAAAATTACCACTCACTGACATGAAAAAGCAGTGATTACTTCTGGTACCACCAAATCTTAGTGGTATTTTTTTCGCTGATGTTAATACAGTTCAAATATCGAAGTAGTAATGTCTCTGACTTCAGTACAGTGTGATATATATGAATTTGAAGCTTTGGAGAGAAAAATCTTCAATTAAGTTTGAAAATATGCTTTGATGGCGAGTGAATTACACAGAGAAACAAAAGCTACATTGGATTTTGTCAGCTGAAGCCAACAAAAGCACCGCCAAGATATTTGATTGCCTTATAACCAACTGAGTGTACTATACAGCATCCGGTTAATGAAGGAAAGTTGAAGGCTCTAAATGTTTGAGCAGCTAAACCTATGTATCACTGAACAACTATGTGAGGAATATTCATGCTTGGCGTTGAATCTAAGGTAACTTAGGTAAGTCATTCGATAAAGTTGTAACCCTACACTGAATCCGGTGGGTACAGGGTGTATCTGCCATATACACAAAGTCATCACCTATGCAGGTGCACCATGCCACTTTAAGTATGGTTAGGTTAGAAACAGATAAACGTTGCCAGCCTAAAACGTGTTGTTTAATCGATGAAGGAATATGTAAGGTAATTGGTTGGGGTCCATGTGGCAAACAAAACAGACGACTGGAAACTTTAAGTCATGCGACTGTGAGTAGATCGTAGTGGTAAGGATGCATCCATACCTCATCATCGAAGTTTTCGTTTAATGAGGTGAAGTGAAGCTAGAACCTGTCAACAATTAGGAATATGGTATTATATTATAATAATAGATTTATTAAAGGTAATTAGGTGATTTCATATTGAAATAAACATATATGTGTGACTGAATGATGTAATGCACGTGCTCAGCGGTAATTTTCACACCACATAGGTTTTTGTACTTTTTAAAAGGCTGAAATAAATACATTTATTTGATTATTTCAGTTATCATCAAGTTGGTCTTCATAGTCATTCCAATTCTTCAAGCTTACAAAATCAAATGGAAATAAAAAGAACAACTGAATTAGAACTGTACGAGATTATTGCCTTTCAGATTGTCGTCAATTGTTCACAATTAGAAACACTTTCATATGGTGTATGTGATAAAGAGGTGATCACATAGTTTCTTCAGCTTCATAAGACAGTTTTGAATGAAATAGAAAACAATACAAACGTGATTTGATTCAAAATAATGGAAACGGTTGAAATTGCTAGGCTATTCATATTTTTAGCTATTTGTACACTTTTAGACTGAATATCTATAACGAGGAACTAAAGTTAACTAGACAAGTTAGAAGCAGCAGTCTTTTACGATCATAGTGATACAATGATGTCATGGTTTATTTAGCAGCAATAAAAGATTCAAAGATAAACATAGACTGGTGGAAAATATTTGTCACTCAGGTGGATGGTTTTCGTTGTGTTGTGTTCTCTGAGCTGGGTTGTTTAATCGTGAAGCTTTCATCATCATTCTTAACAACAACGTCAGCACTTACTTCAATATGGAGTGAGCTGTCAGTGTCTGTTCGTTAATGATTCAGTAGCTTGTTCTGAAGAGGCTATTTGCTACTGCTTGTTTCCTTTAACTGCTGTATCACTGACTGCATAGACTGTCTTGCTGACTGTTTGCCTGACTGACCTCTGACCTTTCGTTGCTTACCATTTTTCTTATTGGTTTATACATTCAGTCCTTGTCTGAACATCTATTGATTACTGACTGACCTGAATGCAAACTTTCTAGGAATTTTCTGATATTCTTTGTATTTCCTCTGTTCAAGATTTCTACATTGGCAAAATTGAATTCCTCTCAACAACTATCCATATGCATTGAAATGAGCAATAAGATATCGTGATATTCAATAGCCAATCGGTATTCATGTAGGTAAATACCAAGAGGACGACCACTTTTTGTAATGAAGTGTTGATCGCAACTGTTCCAGTTGATTTTGCTAATGATATTTGGTTTGTCTTCTCTGAGGAGATTCGTGAATTTAGAGGACTCAAAATCAATGAAAACAATATTTCATATCTCAACTAACAAGCCAAATATAGTACAAGATTTTTAATTAAGTCCACCTAATCAAGTTCCATTCAAACACTTTTTGAGATGATGGAGAATATTTGTAGCTCAGCAGGATAATTTTGGTGCTGTTGTATTGAGAAGAGGTTTATGTGCAGAATGTTGTCTAGAATGAAAATAAAAGCTCAGGTAACCAAATCCTACGAAATTTCAAGTAGTTTATTTATTGTAAGAAATTTATTACGTAAGCAAAAATTGTTTTATTCCAATATCACAGTGGTATTTCCAGTAGCGTAGTTTGTCTAGACAAGGTTATTACAACTGTAAATGCACTAAGGTACTGCTGATTAGTCTGATTTTTTTCTCATCTTATCTACATCATGTGAGACGTTCTGCAAGTTGTCGACATGGTGTTTGTGTTGCCGAGCTGTGAATACCTTGAAAAAGAGCTGATCACGAGTCATATGATAATAATAAATGAACAGAGTGTAAATGGTGGTATGCTTACATTTAACTTATATGCACACAAACACTCATACACCTATGAATATGACGAAAGGAGGGGAAAAATTCAGTAACACTTCAACTTCACTTCCTAGTGTCTATTAATTATTGTAATGACTTCAAGGCAATAGAAGCAAATATTTACATCTTAGACACTGAATAAACTTTAAGTTAAACTGCATTATCAGTAACAATGAAAACGTTTCCTTACAATCCCTTATCAGTCAATTAATTTGAACAGTTATTCACTGTTGTTACCAAATTCAACGATTTCTGCTTCATCAATTAGGATTTCGTAGTTTATGCTTTATGGGGATTTTCATTTTCAAGCTGGTAATCATCGTAGACTGGCAATAGTTCGAAAACTATTGAAAACCTGGAAGCATTAGCTAGGTGTCTCATCCCACTACAAAACTTCTCAGCAGTATGTGATCACGATTACGCCAAGGCGGCCTGCTTAAACCTTGGACTACCAAAAAATGTTTTCCACCGAAGATATGTTCCAGCAAATTCTTCCCTTTCGGTTTGTTTTATGTTTCTAAATCTGTTTTCTAAACCTATCATTTACTCTCTCAAATCTTAAAAAGTTTTCAAACTGCTGTTTGTCGTGCTAAGAACAAAACAAAGCTGTAAGGTTACGTCGGATGGAAATGGACTCTTAAATGCTCAAAAATACAGCACAGTACTATTCCTAGGATACCTATATTGAATCCCAGATCTTTGTACTGACTGACTGACTGAACTAACATCGCCAAAACCAAACTCGATTTGTTTTCATTCCCGAGTCGAGACCATACGTTAATGTAACACCAGCTGCCAGTTTTACATTGATACCTGTTTTACTGTTATGATTAACACTGCTCAGATTCAATGGTTATTTCTTTTAAAAATATTGCACAAGGGAGAGAATTCGTTGAAATACTATAGGCTGATAATTCCGTACTTTATCATACAAGCTGTTTCGAATAAAGCGATTATTAATAATATCATTAGTAATAATAAATCCATAGCCTTCAGGTTTCACGGTAAACGGGTTAGCCGTTCAGGTACTCGGTCAGAGTTCAGTAGTCCCTTGTTTCCTACTGGTATCAGTTCGCAACTCAGTGCAATTACCCACCGAGGTCTTGCGCTGGCATCCACCTCACCTCCAGTTGGTTGACTCCAGTGGCGTTAGCCGTGAAAGATGAAGCTGTTGAGTTTGATCCCTGGTGAAGTCATTCGGGCAAACCGTTGAAGAATCACTACTGGGACAAAATACTTGTCTATTCCTTCCATGTTTTATTATGTTCATATTTCTAATGAAAGTTAAAAGAATATATTGACCGAAATAATCATAAGGTTCAAAATGAAGAAAAACCTTGCCCTAGTATAGTAAGTAGATAATTCATTGAATGAAGCCGCTATAGAAAATCTTCCAGCGTAAGATTATGCAATCCAGCTGTTCTATAAGAGTGAAAGACATTAATGGTCAAAACGAAGTAACCATGGTGTGATAAAAGAATTCATGAACTTATAACTACCAGTTAAAAGTCAGGTATTAACTCTAACCTCTAAGTGGTCCCTCATAAGCCCACCTAAAGGATTAAGGCAGAACCTTCTTTTTAAAGTTTATACTGTTATTTATTCAACGCAGTACAAGCAGGTGACAAAAAAATAATATACGTCCAGGTAACCTACTTAAACTGCTTAAATCAGACGCTAGTGAAATACCAGATGCCCCTTTCGCATTGTGGTTCTCATTACTGTTATTGTTAGAATTATTCAAATGCAGCGATAACTTCGCTTCAAGATATTGTACGGCGAGTGAGTCACCTGAGATAGGCTGACAATTGTTGCCAACTGAATTTTGAACTATCATTCAAAAATTGACTGAATCTCTTCGATTGCAAACTGTTAAATGCGATCAGTAAGCATTTATGAAGTGAAACAAATTCTCGGTACCTCTTTGATATCATTCAAGTTGTGATTGAGATTGTACTACACAGACAGACAGAAAAAGTCAACACAGAAACTCGTAAACAAGTGGATTGCTTTAAGTTGCACACTTTACCATATTTTTCAAAGAAAAAGTGAGTAGAAAAGATTGATATCAAACCGAATAAAGTATATTCTAGGAGCAGGAATCCAAAAATTAAGGTCAGTTTGACAGACGGAATCAACGGAGATTTTCGCACACAAATCTTTCACCTCAGTTTGTCACAATTCATAGTAGTGTTGTATACCGCATGTAACTTCAATCAGATTTCCTCACGAATACTGTATGTACCGATATCTCATTAATACTGAAACTAATTTTGTTGATATATATTGGACAGCGAATAGCTTAATTAATTACACCCTGTTGAATTCTGTGGTATCTGTCTTTTGATTTGTCTGTCGTTGACATGTGTTGGATCGGCGCGTGTCGGTTAGGATAAGGCCCATAACACTGTGGTCAAGGACCAGTGACATCTGTTCATGTTCTCCGACTCACATTGGAACGCGATTGGAACGAATACCGTTGCGCATACTCAAGCCACAAAAGTAGTCACTGATAGAAGTAGCATACAAAGAACAGGAGAGTGGAAAAAGGCTGGTACAAATCCAGACAAAGTTGTTTGAGGGAATAAATTATTTGAAGATAAAGGTTAGTGCGGATGTTGAGGCATTAGAAAATGTCAAGGAGTGAATACCTCTGTGCCAGTGGGACCAGTTTTCAGCCATGTCATGAATGGCTCTCAATCACTAATTCCTATCTTCTCGAGAACTCCAACCAGGCACTCCATATCTTATCACAAAGCTCAGATCAACAACCAGGTACTTCTTCGACTGGTGTCGAGTCTTGGTCTCGCAACCCATAACCCTCTTCCAACTTAACCCAGCTTCCCGTATCGTGGCACTATGAAGTCATTGATGAATCGGCGTGTGCTGTGCATATCGAAACCATTTCAGTTCCATAACGTTATCAGTCGACCTGCACGACCTCAACGTTGCTCACTGTGTAGTTCCGACACACACGAACAACGCTTCAAAGACACCTAGGAGTAAAACACCGCAACTGCTTCATATCTTCTACTCTTCGTGGCCATGTCTCAGTGGCGTAACACGACAGATCGGACTTCAGTTGCCGAAATGTTTACCGCACTATGGAATAATCGAAACCGTTGTGAACAGTGAAGGTTGTCCCTTCTTTTCTTCTGATCTGTTGCTTTTTTACATATTTGTGGTTTCTATACTACCCTTTCAGTCTGTTTGCCAGAATTATCAAACAATGATACAGTATCATTTACTGGATAATGTTTCGGACATGATTTACAAGTCAGTACACACATTTTCTTAGTCATGTACTAATTCGGTACAAAGCAAACATGGTTAAACGTCTCACTAACAGACCAAGAAGAATGTGTTTGGATGACCAAGTACAGAAGGAGTTAGAATATATTAGTAATTCATTGGTTGGAATGGACCACCTTAACAGTTTCATAAAAAGGCACGTGGACAAAGCCAGGGGAAACAAACCTTGAATTATTGCCGTACAAACGAAACCATTGTTCATGAAATTGCAATTTAATGGGATGTAGCCTGAGAAATTTTATATAGAAGACTCCCTAGAGCCACTAATGTATATAGGGCATACTACTAGACAATTTAACAAACGTATTGCTGAGCATCTACCTTCACGGTTGGGAAATGAACAGATAAAATCTATCAGAAGTTCGTTTTTATCTCACCTTGTTGGTAATGATTACTTGGTAGATACGAACAACGCTTTCACAATTAGTTACCACATACCACCTCATCTTTCGAAAGGTATTCAAACTCGTCTTTTACACCCAGCAGAAGCTGTGGGCTGCGAACGAACCAACCAAGAACCTATCACGCAACAAATATGCAGGAGGAAGTGGAGCTGGATTGGGCATGCACTGAGAAGGCCGACTGGGGACATCACGCGTCAGGCCAGGCCCTCGAGTGGAATCCCCATGGGAAGCGACGAGTTGGACGTCCGAGGGTGACATGGAGGAGGTCGTGTGAGGAGGAAATGAGAGCTTCTGGGCTGTCGTGGAACCAGGTTCAAAAGATCTCAGAGAACAGGATGAAATGGAGATGTGCTACTGAAGCCCTATGTTCCACTAGTGACCCAAGGGACTAATAATAATAATAATAAGCTGTGGGAGTTCCAGTTAGTAATCCTAATCTTTGTATCCAAAAGAAATTTGTACATCCCTTATCTCTCCTTTGGCCATGGAATACTTAGTTAATAACTTTATCATTGAGTTCTTTTCCTATCCCTTTCTTATTCTTCACCCGTTTCATGTACTTACCACATTTGTCTAGACTTTATTTATCCACTTACCTTGTCCTTCAGTATTACGCAGTTTTTATTTTACCAAGCTTCTGACCCACTCTGACGGGCGACGTTTATTACACGGCACACTTCTCCCCCTAATTTATTTAGGGTGGAAGAAAGAAATCTGAAATTAAAAAATGACTGGTTTATTCCTCTATTTAAAAGTCAATGTGTTTGCGTGGCCAAGTTACTTTCCTATTGGACTAAAACGCTTACTCGTAGGAATCTGATTAGTTGAGCCCAGATAAGCTATCTCTATTTAGATTGGCTTGGAAAATCATCAACACATGGCACATAAACTATTTTAAAAAATTAATCACCTTTAAGATTAAATTCAAAGTGAATTTAAACTTTGTAGGGAATTTAATTATATAGTGTATTATTTCAGGCAGCCTGTTTCAAAATGTATTGAGTGTAGTTGTTGTTATGATAATTGTAATTTCCCGATGCTATACAGTGGTGAACTGCTCGACCTCTGTTGGTAGATAGGCTCCTATGCGGTGGTGTGGTATTGCTGCTGATTCATGAAGTAACGTTGGTCTCTGACTAGCAGGGGGCTCCAGGACTGGCGTTTTGTCCTATTTGGGACTTGGCTTAGTGAATAACGCTCTGTCAGTTTAAGCTATGGATACTCAGCTGGAACCACAGTGGGAACCACACCACCCCCTGGAGTGCTGGTGTATGCGGCTGACGAGTCCCGAGTAAGACGATACTCTTGTTCTGGTAGTCGTCGAGAGCAAAATGTATGGGGTGCAATTTATAACTATAAATGCAGAAAAATTTAACTCTTAAATGTATTCATAGAAAGTTTGCACATAATGATAAGTTCTTATTTTGGTAATAATTCTGATAAAATTACTCTCGTGATCACACCAAGAGCTGGAATATTTTCTCAATAATTTACTAAAATAAATTTTTCATTTGAAATATACTTATAATATATTATTCTGTTCGATGATACAGAATTTTTTCATCGATATGTTTAGATCTGAATAGCTGTAATTTTAAGGACCAGGTAATAGTTGTTTGGACGCGAAGATAATATAATCACTCAGCTCACATTTATTTCTGCAATCCCACAGCAGTTTCTGAATGCGCCCCTGAATCCAGTAACCGCTACGCAACATTAAGGTTAGTATTGCACTATGTACTGGTATTTTCCTGAAAAACTTATGAAACTTCAACGTATGATGTGTGGTTTCGACGAAGATGGTTTTATTTTGTTCCAAAACAACGTCTTGCGGACGGTAAGCAGCAGCTCACTTGTGCTTACGAGGTGAGAGGTAGGACACTAAGTACCTGTGAAACGTTGTATCCATAGAATCTATTTGAACGAGACAACGTTTGAAGCTACAAAAAATATGATACATTCAAAGACAATAATCACTTCATATTCTTCGTGTACAACATCCAAAAGAAGTACTACAGCACCTCCTGTAATTTGGTACACATGCTTATCTTATGCTCTCTAATTCAGCTGCCATCAAACTCCGCGCACAAGAACTATTGTCATAAAGCAGAGAATTGCAGGGATGATTGTGAGTTAAGAGCTGCTGGGTTACTGTCTAGAAACCTTCGAAGAACTTCACAAGCACGAACCCCCGACACGAATATTTCAAGGATATTCTACGAAATATATAATGAAAACAAATGGAACTGACCTTCTTGTCACTACACCACCTATTGACTGATGTTCACTAGCCTTGAAGCAAACAAACTTGACGTAGGCTCTTCGGCCACCTTGCAAATGTGAATCTCTCACGACATAGTGCGTGTACGTTAGCTTTTCATACTTCTTCAGGGCGATCTTCGAAGACTCTAAGGATGGAAACACAGTGAGACAAAAACGCTGCATAGAGATTGATTCGTTTTAGGCTACAACACTTTGGACGGTATCGTCACTCATCATGAAAATAAAACAACCCTTCCTCAGTTTGCTCCGTTTTATGGTGCTTTTCAATTTCGTGCAACCAATAACATGGGATGTTTCCTCGCCCACTTTGACCGGACAACAAGTGACACAGGGAGTGAGGGGGAAGGGGTAAAAGTATTACCGTGGACCAAATGTATTTCTACTTTGATTATCGGAGTGTCTACATTTTAATGCTACTATCTTGGTCCTTATCATAATTATCATCTATATTGTAAGTGCTGTAGTTAACATAAACTCTTTTGTCATCATTATTATCATTTGTATTAGTATCACCATCCTTATTTGAGCTATGACTTATATAGTTCTGATTTTCTCTCCTTCTTTGTGGTAGGATATTCCATATACCTGGGACAGGTGCACGATCATTTCTACTACATTTACTTGATGTTGGTTCGACAAACAAAGATGCGGTTACCAGTCTCTCCCTCCACCCAAATAAGTTAGATAGTTTTCAATACTATCACTCCACCCCACCTAATTGTGTAGTTGTGTGCAGTAGCGTGCATAGTCGTAGCCAAGTTGCTCTCTAAATTCTTTATCTTGTTAGTATCTACTAATCTTGATTTCCCTAAGTTGTTGTGGTCGGTCATTCTAGTTGACCCTGGTTGACTACTTTGACCCACGTATCTGACCTCTCAATCATTGCAAAGGATTCAGTCAACTAAATCATTTCAATTGATTGGATAGATTGGATCTCTCAACTACACAGCTTGTTTATTGATTCAGTCGCGTCTAACTAGTTCCACCATTACTAACAAATCTGAAGTGCCTTCTTCGTATGGTGACGCAATAAAGGCTGTGAATTCCCTCTGAACCCGATTACCATGATTACTACCAATCTTAAAATCGAGGTGGATAGTACTGCCTTATTTTACAAATCCAGTCCACACTCCATCATTATTAAAAAGCTACTTGATGGAAAGGGACAATCTTTATGAGATACAACATCTATTTCATTCAGATGATGAGCTCAAACACTAAAACTGAATTTTACAGTGCTGACCCAATTTCGGCATTCAAAAACACGGTCATCCTACAGTTCCACTAAGTTTTGAGTGGAAATCGACTGCCAGGAAAGAATATAAATCTTCACGAAGATAGTGTCGTTATTGCAGGATTTCACATGGATACAAAGCTAGAACACAAATCTTTAGGGCCTTCAGTTAAGAACTTATCCGTCATCAATTTGACTACTGACTGCTTCGTGATCTTAGTCCTGCATTTGGGAGCAATGAAACTGTGAAAAGTGGTCCATTGGTTTCGTTTTCTGACTTTCAACTAGTGGATAATGTGCTTGAGTTCTACTGCCAGTCAACGTCTTGGAAGCAGGGCACTCATGGTCTTCATGTGACACTTGCACTCTATATTCTCACGAGGTAAACTGGAGGCTGTTTACGATAGAGTTACAGTGCACAAGAAGATTTATTACAGGCAAGGATTCATAACGTCATGATTTCCATCCAGAATTTCGGCAGCTAACTTATCTTCTGGTTTAAGATTTCATCTTCAATAGCAATCAGATACTATTATATATTAGTCTGTGTGTCTGACAAGATCCAAAGCGAATCAGTAGGATTCTTAAAACTGCTGGAATAAGGATGACATATAAAAATTATTAGACTCAAACGCCAGACACTTATCCAAAACACCATCGAGAAACGACAACCACTGATTAAAATTATTATTTCTCCCTTAGTTTCCTAATGGAACATAGGGCTTCAGTAGCACATCTCCAATGCGTTCTGTTCTGTGAAGTCCTTTGAACCTGGTTCCACGACAGCCCAGAAGCTCTCATCTCCTCCTCGCCCGATCTCCTCCATGTCACCCTCACCTCAGATGCCCAACTCGTCGTTTCCCATCTCGGTTCCAACCGAGTACCTGGCCTGACGCGTGATGTTCCCAGTCGGCCTTCTCAATGTATGCCCAATCCATCTCCACTTCAATCTTCTGCATATTTGTTTAGCGATAGCTTCTTGGTTGGTTCGTTGCCAGTCAGCCACGTTTCTTTGTTGCTTATTCTGTCTGGCCATCTGATCTTCAGTAACGAGACAGTGTAGGCAGTTGTTGACGAATGTCTGTGGTTTGTTGGAAATGCTTTTCGTGACACGCCGCCAAGTTTCTGAACCATCACATAGAAGCACTGAATTCATCAAATGACTATTACGAAAATACTTGGCACAAACTAGAGTTGTTACCGAAGAAAGTTGATTATCTTCAGTCATACTTATCCACAAATGTTTATCGAAAGGAGGGTGCAATACTGCTTCTGGAAACATGGTTTCACAACCTGCATGATGAAGATTTAGTCAGCTTAAACGGTTTCAAATTATTTCGACAAGATCGATATATATATATATATATATATATATATATATATATATAAAGCCAGTGACTGCACACTCTGACAAGAATACAATCTCAACCACCTCAGTAGATCTGACAGCCAAGTAACATGAATCCAAGCAGACTCGAAGGTCCTTTGTCAAGTATGAAGTACGTTTACTCTCCTCACTACGGTTATTGTCATTCATGACCTACATAGATAGCTTCGGAGATTATTCTCTTCTCTATATTCCTGATTACTATCACCACAATGAGAATCCAGCTCAGATACAAAGAAAGCATTACATTCCAGAGTTTCTAGTCTTACAAACACTGATTCTTGTTTATTTTCCACCGCCGTCAAAATATTCTTTTATCTATCGTTGTCACTTTCTTGTATGTGCCGACCAGATCATACATCTCAGCTAATTAGCTACTCTTATGTGAATACCATTCTCGTTCTTACTAGCAACTAATCAGTAAATAACGAATTAACTGACTAATAAACTAACAAAATTATTGAAAAACCAGGCAACTACATACCTCAGGAACCAACTGACAAACACAATACCCAAATTACTCAACAACTAACTAACCAACCACCTAACTAACTTACTGCATAACTAACTAACTAACTAACTAACTGAATAACTGACTAAATTACCAAATAACTAACTGACTAACTAACTAATTATCTATAAATCTAATTAACGAAACAAATGACTCAGTGACTAGCCAATAATCTATATAGCTCACGCACTAACTGAATAACCCGTAAAGTAAGTAAATATCGAACTAAATAGCTAACTATCCAACTAACCACCAGTGCGAATAACTAACAGAGTAACTGAATGACCAACTAACTAACTAACTAACTTAATAGCTGAATAACGAACTAACTAACTGACTAGATAACAAACTAACTAAAAATCAACTAAATAACTAAATAGCAAACAAACTAACTAACTAGCTAACTAAATAACTAACTTACCAGCCGAATAAAGAACTAACTAAACAACTAACTAAGTTACTAACTATCTAACTGAAAAACTAAATAACTAACTAACTGACAACCTTGCCTGGTTAACTAGTTCACTAGTTACTAGCTAGTCCTAAGCCCGAGTAAAGAGGGAGGGTTGGGCATTGGGCCAGCAACCCTACCCGAGTAAACTAATCAACCGCTAAACAAACTTCAAAACAGAAGGAAACAAACTAACCTGATAAATAAGCATATAACTAACTAAGAAAATACTTCACGAAGTAACTCAATGACAAGCTGATTCGTATACTAAATTGCTAGTAAGATAACTACCTAGCACTTTAACTATCGAACTACTTACCTGGCTATCTCAGAAAAAGTATTTACCAACTATCTTTTTAACTAAGTAAGTAAACAGCCAACTAACTAACTAACTGTCTGGCTGATTAACTAGCTTATTATGTAATTAACTGACTGTCCAACTAACTGAGAATCTATCAAACTAACTAGTTAATTAATATACCAAATTAACTAAACAATTAACTAAATGACTTACTAACTGATTAAGCAACTAACTAACTTGTTAGGTGATTCACTAACTATCTAACAAAAATAAGTCAATGTTTAAATAACTAAGTAGCTATCTGATTAGGCAACAAACTACATAACTGACTAGCCAACCGATAAAACGTTAAACTAACTAATTACACAACTAAATAGCTATATGAGTAGCTAACCAACTAAACTGCTAAGTAAATAACCAATTGACTAACCGGCTAACTAAGTAACTAACAGACTAAATAAATAAAAGCTAACTAAAAAACCAACTGTTTTCTAAATAACTATATAACTAACTAAGTAACCAACCATTTTACTAAATAAGCAGCTAGATAATTATGCAGCTCACTAGTTTACTAAGTACCTAACTCAACATCAAACGAAATAACTATCTAACTAGCCAGCTAACTAAATAACCAAATAGCTAAATAACTATTTAACTGAATATGTAGCAAGCTAACTTTGTAACTAACTAGCTAACTAACAAACTAACCAACCGACTAAGTAAATAAAAACTAGGTAACTAACAAAATAACAATCGAACTCGGTGATTAACTAGCATAAATGTTTTAATATGGTACCGTCGTTGATTGGACCGAATTGACCGGTCTCCAATTGCATACAGGGTCCTGTGCGGATGCCTCGATATAACAGATGCTCTAAAGGAGATAATGATGAACAATGACTAGAGGTGAAACCCAAGATGCGCATTCCGTCTCATTTTGGACTCGTCAGCCGGATATACCCGCTTCCCAGTGAGTGATGTTGTCCCCATCAGGATTCCGACTACGGAGAGATCGCCTCAAACGCCAGACACTTATCCAAAACACCATCGAGAAACGACAACCACTGATTAAAATTATTATTTCTCCCTTAGTTTCCTAATGGAACATAGGGCTTCAGTAGCACATCTCCAATGCGTTCTGTTCTGTGAAGTCCTTTGAACCTGGTTCCACGACAGCCCAGAAGCTCTCATCTCCTCCTCGCCCGATCTCCTCCATGTCACCCTCACCTCAGATGCCCAACTCGTCGTTTCCCATCTCGGTTCCAACCGAGTACCTGGCCTGACGCGTGATGTTCCCAGTCGGCCTTCTCAATGTATGCCCAATCCATCTCCACTTCAATCTTCTGCATATTTGTTTAGCGATAGCTTCTTGGTTGGTTCGTTGCCAGTCAGCCACGTTTCTTTGTTGCTTATTCTGTCTGGCCATCTGATCTTCAGTAACGAGACAGTGTAGGCAGTTGTTGACGAATGTCTGTGGTTTGTTGGAAATGCTTTTCGTGACACGCCGCCAAGTTTCTGAACCATCACATAGAAGCACTGACTTGATTGACATTAGTGGTGAAAATCCGGATCTTGTTCCACATGCTGAGTGCAGTGCAGAAGATCTCCACACTGGTTTCAGGTTAATGAACGCCTGTCTTGCTTTTCTGATACTGGCTTTGATATCGTCATTTGTGCCGGTGTCGCCTGTAGTTGAAACGATGCTGCCTAGATAGGTGAAGGAGGCTACTTCCTTTATGTTTATCCCGTTGTTGGTGTTGGCGGTGTTGGTTGGGCATCTTCATCACCTCCATCTCTGTCTTCTCTATATTCACTTGAAATCCCGTCTTCGCTACCCTGACTCTTCTGTCAACTTGTTAGTTTTCGCCTGTAGATCTTCCAGTTTGTGCAACATCAGACACAAGTAATCGCTGGCGAAATCCAAACCTTCTAGGTTATTTTCCCCTGTCCAGCCAGCGTATACCCCTCTTCTCACAGCTCCTCACTGTTGTCTACTGCATGATCCAGTCTAGTCGACTACAATCACGAAGATCATGGGTGATAGTAGACATCATTGTCTTACTCCTACCTGTCTTCGCTTCACTTCAAAGGCATCACTGAGCTTCCCACTGTGAATCGCTTGGCATGTGGCGTCTTCATATAGTTGTTGAATGAGGTTGATAGAGGTTTGTGGTATTCCGTAGTGTTGAAGCAACTGTCAAATTACTTCTCGGTCGACGTTGTCAAAGGCCGGCCTTTTCAAATTCGATGAAGTTGAGGTAGAGTTGAGTTGACTGCCATTCTATACTCTGTTCTATGGTGATGCGTAGCGTTACAGTTTGGTCCGCACATGATTTGTACTTCCTGAATCCAGCCAGCCTGTTCCGGTCGTAGTTTTGAATCCAATGCATCCTTTAGTCTCTCCAGGATGATGCGGCTCAATATTTTGATTGGGGTGGACAGGAGCGTGATTCCGCGCCAGTTCTTGCAAACACTTATCTGCCCCTCTTCGGGAGTTCGACAAGATGGCCCTTTTTCCATTCAGTCGGCAGTTACCTTCCCTTCCTTCCAGACCTTCTTCAATAGCGGTGTGAGCATGTCTGCTGTTATCCCTGCGTCCACTCCCAGTGCTTCTGATGGGATTTCATCTGGTCCTGCTGCTTTCCCGCATTTCAGTAGCTTTATGGCGTTCAGGACTTCCACTTTTGTTGGAGGATTTGTATTCACTTGTAGTTCTGTGCCTGGGCTGCAGGTGGTATTTCTGGACGAGTTGTGGGTGGTGGTGGTGGTGGTGGTGGTGGTGGTGGTGGTGGTGGTAGTGGTCGATTCAAGAACCCTTTGAAGTGGTCAGCCCATCGTTTCCTTTGTTTCTCCACTCCCTTTGGTAACTAGGTTCCCTTCACTATCTTTCATTGGTTTCATCTGTGTTGATCTCTACCCTCCCGGATAGTAACCTGGTTATTTGATACAATGTTGTCAGGTCTCTATCTCTCCCATCTGCAGCCTGTTCTGCTTCTTTTGCCAGTGTTTCATAGAAGTGTCTTTTGTCTTTCCGTGCACTCTTCTTCACTTCTTTGTCCAGTGTAGTGTTGTATACATTGTACTCAGATCCTCACCTCGTCGTTCATCATTGGACTGGTTTACCTTCTGCTTCACCATCACCATCATCCTCTCCCTGCTCTCTCAGCTTCCATCTGTCCGTCGAGATCCATTCCTTATCCTCTTTCTCCTTCCTTCCTAACACGGTTGTGCAGGTTCCTTTCCACATAGCTTTCAAAGAGTCCCAGTGCTCATCCACACATGTTTCTTCACGGATGTTCCTCGATATCTCCCATTTTGTCTTGATGGCTGACGTGAAGTTGTCCTGCGTAGTTTCGTCCTTCAATTTCCGGGTGTTGAACTTGAACTGTGGTCTATCACCAACTTCCTTGAAGGCTTTCAACTTGATTTTGAAGGTTCCTTGCACTAGATAATGGTCTGAGCCTTCATCTGCTCCTCTTCTTGACCTTGTGTCAAGTGGGCTGACTGCGTCTCCACTTTCTTCACATTGAGATAAAGTCGATCTGGTTTTAGTGTGTCTGATGTCTGGTGAAATCCATGTCGCTTTGTGGATATCCTTATGCTTGAACACAGTGCCTCCAATCATCAAATCGTTGAATGCACAGAATTCTGCAAACAATTCTCCATTCTCGTTCATCACCTCACCGAGCGCTTCTCGACCCATGGTTAGTTCTCTTCCTGTTTTGGCCGCTCCCAGTTCCCCATTCATGTCACCCCACCCATTCGAATTGTGATGTCGCCAACTGAGGTCTTGTCCGGTGTTGATTGCAGTTGTCTGTAGAATTCCTCCTTCTTCTCCCGTTCTGCGTCTGCATTTTTTAGCATAGTTTAGCATTGAATGGTTGTGACTTTCCTTCCTTTTCAGTTGAACTTTGCTGTTATGATACTGGAGGAGATTTGTTCCCCTGCATAAGAGAGAGCCTTCGATGCTCCCGGGGACATCATAATTGCCACTCCAAAACTCAGTGTGCTCGTGGTTGTCGTCTGGGTGACAATATCGGAGTAGACTCTTGACTCTCCAGTTCAAAGTTTGCAGAGTCCACTCCCATTCCATCTGCTTTCGCAAATTCCTAGCACTTCAATGCGATACCTTCTCATCTCGTTTGTAATCTGAGCAGCCTTACTAGGTTCAAACATGGTGCAGACATTCCATGTCCTCACGTTTACTTCCGCTTTCATCGAGAGAAGAAATATTGGCCAATTTGTTTCCCGAAGGCTTTCACCAACCGGTGTCATTTCGTCTTTCCGATTCCAGCGAAAAATAATATTGTTCTTATATTTTATATTTTATTTGTGCTCTGAAGTTTGTCTAGCGGTTGATTAGTTTACTCGGGTAGGGTTGCTGGCCCAATGCCCAACCCTCCCTCTTTACTCGGGCTTAGGACTAGCTAGTAACTAGTGAACTAGTTAACCAGGCAAGGTTGTCAGTTAGTTAGTTATTTAGTTTTTCAGTTAGATAGTTAGTAACTTAGTTAGTTGTTTAGTTAGTTCTTTATTCGGCTGGTAAGTTAGTTATTTAGTTAGCTAGTTAGTTAGTTTGTTTGCTATTTAGTTATTTAGTTGATTTTTAGTTAGTTTGTTATCTAGTCAGTTAGTTAGTTCGTTATTCAGCTATTAAGTTAGTTAGTTAGTTAGTTGGTCATTCAGTTACTCTGTTAGTTATTCGCACTGGTGGTTAGTTGGATAGTTAGCTATTTAGTTCGATATTTACTTACTTTACGGGTTATTCAGTTAGTGCGTGAGCTATATAGATTATTGGCTAGTCACTGAGTCATTTGTTTCGTTAATTAGATTTATAGATAATTAGTTAGTTAGTCAGTTAGTTATTTGGTAATTTAGTCAGTTATTCAGTTAGTTAGTTAGTTAGTTAGTTATGCAGTAAGTTAGTTAGGTGGTTGGTTAGTTAGTTGTTGAGTAATTTGGGTATTGTGTTTGTCAGTTGGTTCCTGAGGTATGTAGTTGCCTGGTTTTTCAATAATTTTGTTAGTTTATTAGTCAGTTAATTCGTTATTTACTGATTAGTTGCTAGTAAGAACGAGAATGGTATTCACATAAGAGTAGCTAATTAGCTGAGATGTATGATCTGGTCGGCACATACAAGAAAGTGACAACGATAGATAAAAGAATATTTTGACGGCGGTGGAAAATAAACAAGAATCAGTGTTTGTAAGACTAGAAACTCTGGAATGTAATGCTTTCTTTGTATCTGAGCTGGATTCTCATTGTGGTGATAGTAATCAGGAATATAGAGAAGAGAATAATCTCCGAAGCTATCTATGTAGGTCATGAATGACAATAACCGTAGTGAGGAGAGTAAACGTACTTCATACTTGACAAAGGACCTTCGAGTCTGCTTGGATTCATGTTACTTGGCTGTCAGATCTACTGAGGTGGTTGAGATTGTATTCTTGTCAGAGTGTGCAGTCACTGGCTTTATATATATATATATATATATATATATATATATCGATCTTGTCGAAATAATTTGAAACCGTTTAAGCTGACTAAATCTTCATCATGCAGGTTGTGAAACCATGTTTCCAGAAGCAGTATTGCACCCTCCTTTCGATAAACATTTGTGGATAAGTATGACTGAAGATAATCAACTTTCTTCGGTAACAACTCTAGTTTGTGCCAAGTATTTTCGTAATAGTCATTTGATGAATTCAGTGCTTCTATGTGATGGTTCAGAAACTTGGCGGCGTGTCACGAAAAGCATTTCCAACAAACCACAGACATTCGTCAACAACTGCCTACACTGTCTCAGATGGCCAGACAGAATAAGCAACAAAGAAACGTGGCTGACTGGCAACGAACCAACCAAGAAGCTATCGCTAAACAAATATGCAGAAGATTGAAGTGGAGATGGATTGGGCATACATTGAGAAGGCCGACTGGGAACATCACGCGTCAGGCCAGGTACTCGGTTGGAACCGAGATGGGAAACGACGAGTTGGGCATCTGAGGTGAGGGTGACATGGAGGAGATCGGGCGAGGAGGAGATGAGAGCTTCTGGGCTGTCGTGGAACCAGGTTCAAAGGACTTCACAGAACAGAACGCATTGGAGATGTGCTACTGAAGCCCTATGTTCCATTAGGAAACTAAGGGAGAAATAATAATTTTAATCAGTGGTTGTCGTTTCTCGATGGTGTTTTGGATAAGTGTCTGGCGTTTGAGGCGATCTCTCCGTAGTCGGAATCCTGATGGGGACAACATCACTCACTGGGAAGCGGGTATATCCGGCTGACGAGTCCAAAATGAGACGGAATGCGCATCCTGGATTCCACTGCTGGCCACTGCCCATCGTTGCTGAACAAAATTATCTTACTTTTTATATAACTGATCAACTCACTAACTTTTTATCCAAATATCTTGCTCACTATCTAACTGGCTTAATAAGTATCTACTAAGAAACTATTTTACTGAAACAGAAAAAGCTAGCTCACTTACTGACTAAATCCCAGTCTTACCAACTAACTAGCTAATCAACTAACCAACTAAATGACTAACTAACCGAACAGTAAAATAACTGAACAGCCAACTAATTGACTAAATAACTAAATCAATAAATATCTGGATTTCTGACTAACTAACTAAATAACCAACTTACTGACTTACTAACGGACTAACTAACTCAATAACCATCTAAATAATTAACTAAATAAGTAAGTATCTAGATAAACAAATATTCAGCTTACTAACTCACAGGCTAACTAACTGAATAAACGAATATTTAACTAACAAAATAACCAAGAGACTACCCAACAAACTAAATCACTGACTAACTGAAGAAAAGAAATCTAAGTAAATAAATAAATAAATAACCAGCCAATCAACTCACTAACTAGGTATCCAACTAACTAACTGAATACAAAATGACTAACTCAATAACCAGCTGACTAGCTAACTATTAAAATAACTGAATAATTAACTAGATAACAAAATAAATAACTCACAAACTAAATGACTAGCTAACTAGCTGACTATATAACCAAGCAAGCAAGTAAATAACTAGATAACAAAATAACAAACTGAATAAATGAATAACCCACTAAATAAATAACTAAACAACTAATTAGCTAACGATGTAACTAAATAAATAAATAACTGATTATTTAACTAAAAAACCAACTGACTGACCAAACAACTAATTCAGTAAATTGCAAAATAAATTAGTTAATAACTATCTAACCAACTGAAAAACTAACCAAATAACTAACTAAATGAATAACTAACTGACTGACTAAATAACTGACTGGTTAACTATCCTAATAAATAAATCAATAACCGATAAACTAACTAACTCACTTGCTAAATAAACACTTAACTTACGAAATGACCAAATGAACAACTTACTAACGAACTAAATAACTACCTAACTAACCATCTTTCTAACTAACTAAGTAACTAACCAAATCATTACTTAAATAAATAACAAAACAAATAAATTCCTATTTATCTCACCAACCAAATAACTAAATAACTTACCAAATAACTAAATGAATAACTAATCAACTAAATATTTAACTAACTAAGTGACTTGCTATTTTACAAACTAACTAACGAACCAAATAAATAAATAATTAGCTAACCCACTGATTGACTGATAAACAAAACAATAACAAAATTGAATAACTAACTAAATAGCCGACTAATTAAGTAACAAATGAACTAATTAGCCATCTTAGCAACTAACTAAATAACTAACTAACTAGCTGACCAACTAAAAAACCAACTAAATAACTAACTAACTATCTAAATGAGCAGATTGACAAATTACCAAACAAATAAATAACTAACTGACTAACAATGTAACTATCTACGTAACTAACCTACTAACTGCCTAACTAGTTAATTCGTTAACTAACTAACTAACCAACTATCTAACTAAATAACAAACGAAATAACTGATTAAGCATCCAAACTAATTAACTAACTTACTACCTAAACGTCTAACCAAATAACGAAATAAACAAATAACTAGCCAACCAACTGACTGACTAATTAAGTAGTTAACTCACTAAATGACAAAGTTCCTAACTAACTAACTAATCAACCAACTAAATAACCAACTGACTAAAACTTAACTAAATAACTAAGTAAACAACTGTCTAACTAACTAACAAAATAACTAAATAATAATTAGAACAAAACTAATTAAATTTTAACTAAATAAGTTACTGAATAATTAGTTAAGTGACCAGCTAATTGAATGACTAAATAAATAACTGACCAACTAACTTCCTAACTAACTAGATAACTAACTAACTGACTAACTAAATAACTAGCTGATTAGCTAACTCACTAACTAGCTAAATATTCAACTGACTAACTCACCAACTAACTGAATAGCCAAAAAAATAACTGACTAAACAACTAAATAACTAACTGGCTAACTAACTATCTAGCTAACTAACAAACTAACTAGCCAACTGATTGGTTAACTAACTAACTAAAAAGGTTACCAACTGACTAACTAATTAAATAGCCTACCGACTCACTAAATAATTAAATAACTGACAGACTAACAAACAAACCAAGTAACTTAATAACTGACTAAATAATCAACTATCTAACTAATTATATAGGTAATTAAGAAACCAACTATTTAACCAAGCAATCAACGAAATGACTAACTGACAGACTTATCAAATATATAACTAACTTATTATCTAAGTAACTAGCTAACTATCTAACTGACTAACTAACTAGTCAGCTAGCTAAATAAACATCTAACTAACTAAATAACAAACAAACCAACTAAATAACGGACTATATAACTAGATAATTGAATAACTCCCTGACTAACAAAATAACTAAATAACTAACTGGTTAACTAACTAAATCATCAACCAACCAACTGAATAATTATCTCGATAACTGACTGACTAGCCAACAAACTAAATCACAGATTCCCCAACTGAATAAATAGTTTACTAAGAAAGTAAACTAACTAAATAACTAAATAACCAACTAACTGACTAACTAACTACCTGAATAACCAAATAAATAACAAAACAGCTAACTAGCCAACTAAATAACAAATTGATTAAATGAACAAATCAATAACTAAATGGCAAACTAAGTAACCAACTAAGCAACTAAAAACATAAATAAATAAGTAACTAATTAACAAAATAACTAACTAAATTACTATCTCACTAAACAAATAAATAAATAACTAGCAGACTCACTTAGTATCCAAATGTTTGACTAAAAAACTAAGCAGCTACCCAAATAAATAACTAAATAAATACCTAACAACTAACTAAGTAAATCAATAAGAAATTAAATAACCAAATAAATAACTGCATAACAAAATAACTAACTGAATAACTAAGTAAGTAAACAACTGAATAACCAACTAACTGACTAGTCAACTAACTAAATTCCTGAATCACTAACTAAATAATCAGTAAACAAACTGACTAAATAACTAAGTAAATAACTAACCACCCAACTAATAGGAAAACTGACAAATTAATTAACTGAATGAATCATTAATCACATAACTAATTATATAACTAAATAAATGACCAAAGAACTAAATAAATAGACAGCAAATAAATGAGAGTATCCCTAACTGAATAAACAGTATAATAAGTCAACAAACAATAAAGGGACTAAACAAATAAATAACAAACTAGAAAACTGATTAACTAACTAACTAACCGATTCACTAACTAATTAATTAAAATCAACTAAATGACTGAATAACTAACTGACTGAAGGGACAAAAAACAAAATAAATACATCAAAAACTGAATAACCAGAAATTAAATAACTAAATAACTAACTGACCAACTAACTTACTAACTAATTAACTAAATAACGGATTAGCCAACTAACTAAATAAATGATTGACTTAGTGAATAACTAACTGAAAAAATGACTGAGTAACTGACTGAACAACCAGCTAACTAACAAAATAACTGACACACTAACTCAAAGGCCAGCAAATTAACTTAATAACTAACTTAATTTTCACCTCAAGTATATACCCAGCAAGATGCATCATGTTGTAGTATTAAGCTTTCTTTGGTGTGTGACTACTGTTTTCCATTTTCATGTGTTTCAGTAGTGTATATCGCGACATTGCGGAACACACGAACAAAAATAGGCAACTGGTGAAGCCTTGAGACGAAAGAAAACACAAGGAATACAGGTATTACACTACTTCATCCCACTTGCCAAGGACACGCGTGTCAACAATCTTCCAGTAATACAATGTCCCACAACGTTGTAAGCCATGACTGCATCGAGAATTCAGTTGATGCTGTATATTTGAAGAAAACGCTGAAAATCTATCACACTTGATAATCAATTGTATCACAGTGAATTTCTTCACACGCAATTGATTTCCGAAAGATTTGGTAGGAAAAGAGCTGCGAAAATGAGAGTTTCGAAATGAACACCAATGGAGAGCAAGTTGCTTCTCACCTCCTGGAAATAACAACTCCTGATTGATTACATGATGCAAAAAATTAGTGAATAATTGTGCTTGTCCCCGCTGAAAAATAGTCGTCGATTCAGAGATAATGTTTATTGTGCCATTTCTGTAGATCACAGTTGCCATCACATATGTGAGCATGAGGATATTTTACAAAGATATCATTATGGACACTCATCTTCAGACTATAGTTAACTTGATGTTATAAATCAGAATGCACATCAGCTGCATGTCACTGTGATCAATCTCAACATAAGGGGAGTCCTTGTCGGAATAATGGACGATTGTGCTTAGTGGCAGACGAACCAAATTCATCGAAATAGAAAATGCAGTCCACAGAGTGACTCGGGGAAATTTTGAATACCAATAGATGTGTAGATATGTGAACAGACTTCTTTCGACTAATACTGGTACGATTCTCTAAATGAGGATCAAAAGTCAACAAGTAGCAAGATGTTCGCTATCGAAATCACGACAGAGCTGTGACTGCACACTTTGACAAGCGTACAATCTCAACCACCTCAGTAGATCTGACAGCCAAGTAACATGAATCCAAGCAGACTCGAAGGTCCTTTGTCAAGTATGAAGTACGTTTACTCTCCTCACTACGGTTATTGTCATTCATGACCTACATAGATAGCTTCGGAGATTATTCTCTTCTCTATATTCCTGATTACTATCACCACAATGAGAATCCAGCTCAGATACAAAGAAAGCATTACATTCCAGAGTTTCTAGTCTTACAAACACTGATTCTTGTTTATTTTCCACCGCCGTCAAAATATTCTTTTATCTATCGTTGTCACTTTCTTGTATGTGCCGACCAGATCATACATCTCAGCTAATTAGCTACTCTTATGTGAATACCATTCTCGTTCTTACTAGCAACTAATCAGTAAATAACGAATTAACTGACTAATAAACTAACAAAATTATTGAAAAACCAGGCAACTACATACCTCAGGAACCAACTGACAAACACATACCCAAATTACTCAACAACTAACTAAAAAACAACCTAAATAACAGACTGTTTAAATAACTAACTAAATAACCAAATAAAAGCCAGCTAACTAAATATTTAACTAACTAACTAACTAACTAACTAACTAACTAACTAAGTAACTGACTAACTGAGCAAATAACAACTGACTAACTAACTTACTAACTAAATAACTAAATAAATAACTGAATAACTAACTTAATAACTAACTAACCAACTAACTAAATAACTGAACAACTAACTAAATAAGAAAATTACTAACTGGCTAACTAAATAACTACCTAAGTAACCAACTAACTAACTAACTAGCTAACTAAATAACGAACTGACTAATTAACCTACTAAATAACTGACTAACTAACTATGTAAGTAACTAATTAACTTACTAACTAAATAAGAGACTAACTAACTAACTAAGGAACTAAATAACATAATAAATAACTAATTTACTAGTCAACTAGTTAACTAACTAACTTACTTACTAACCAACTAACTAACTAAGGAACTGACTAGCTAAAGAACTAACTAACTGACTGACTGACAAACTAACAAACTAACTAAATAACTAACTCACCAACTAACTAACTAACTGACTAATTAACTTATTAACTAACGAACTACCCAGCTAACTAACTAACTAAATAGCTAACTAAGTAACTAAATAGCTTACTAGCTGACTAAACAACTAACTCACTTACTAACTAACTAAGTAACTAAATAACTTACTAACTAACTAAGGAATTGTTTAGCTAACGAACTAACAAACGGACTAACTGACTAACTAACTAACTAACGAAGTAACTAAATAACTTACTAACTAACTAACTAAAAAACTACGTCACTAACTTACTAAATAAATAACTAACTTACTAATTAAGTAACTATCCAAATAAACAACTAACTGACTAACGTACTGACTAGCTAACCAACTGAGTAACTGACAGACTGACAAACTAACTAATTAAGTAACTAAATAAGTTTCTAATTAACTAACTAACAAACTACGTCACTAACTTACTAAATAACTAACTAAATAACTATCTTACTGACTAACCAACTAACTCACTGAATAACTAACTAAATAACTAACCAACTAACTAACTGACTAATTAACTTACTAACTAACTAACTAACCAACTGACTAACTAACTAAGTAAGTAACTGAATAACTTACAAACTAACTAACCAACCAACTAACTATGTATCTAAATAATTTACTAACTAACTAACAAAAGTACTACGTCACTGACATACTAAATAACTAACTAACTAGATGACTAACCAGCTAACCAACATATGAACTCACTAGCTAACGAACTAACTAACTGACTGAATGACAAAATTAACTAACTAACTCACTTACTAACTAACCAACTAAATAACTAACTGACTAACTAACTAACCAACTAACTAAATAAATAAATAAATAAATAACTAAATAACTGATGAATTAATTTACTAACTAACTAACCAAATAACTAAATAAGTAACAAACTAAGTAACTAAATAACTTACTAACTAACGAACTAACAAACTACGTCACTAATTCACTGACTAACTAACTAACCAACCAACTAACTAACGAAGGAACTGACTAGCTAACGAACTAACTAACTGACTGACTGACAAGCTAACTAAATAACTAACTAACTAATTAAATAACGAAATAACTTTCTAATTAACTTACTAACAAACTACGTCACTGACTTACCAAATAACTATCTTACTGACTAACCAACTAATTAACTAACTAACTGAATAACTTACTAAATAACTAACCAACTAACTAACTGACTAATTAACTTACTAACTAACTAACTAACCAACTAACTAATTAACTAAATAAGTAACTAAAAACTTACTAACTAACTAACTAAATAACTAACTAACTAACTGACTACCTAACTAACTAAGTGACTAACCAGCTAACTAACTAAGTAACCAACGGACTGATTAACCAAATAGCTATCTAAATGACTCACTAACTAACTAAATAACCAACTAACTAACTAAATAACTAAATAACTAGCTAAATACCTAACTGACTAATTAACTTACTAACTAACTAGATAACGAACTGATTAACTAACTAACTAACCAACTAACGAACTGACTAACTAGCTAACTAACTAAATAACTAATTAACTAATTAACCAACTAACTAACTAACTGACTAACTAAGTAACCAACTAATTAACGAACTAACTACCTAACTAACTTACTCACTAAGAAACCAAATTACTAACTAGCTAACCAACTAACTAGCTTACTAACTATCCTACTGACTAACTAACTAACTAAATGACCAACCAACCAACCAACTAAGTATATAACTAAATAACTGACGAACCAAATAACTAACTAAGTAACGAACGAACTGATTAACCAGCTAGCTATCTAACTAACTCACTAACTAACTAAATAACTAATTGACTTATTAACTTACTAAGTAACTAACTAACTAACTGACTAACTAACTAACTAACTAACTAACTAAGTAAAAAAGTATCTAACTAACTAACTACCAAACTGACGAACTAGCTATGTAACTAACTCACTAATTAACTAACTTACAGACTAAGTAACTAACTAACCAACCAAATTAATAGCTTACTAACTATCTTACTGACTAACTCATCAAATAAATGACTAACCAACTCACCAACTAAATAACTACCTAGCGAACTAACTAACTAACTAAATAACCAACATACTTACTAAATAACTGACTAAATAACTGACTAACTAACTAAAATTCTAACTATCTGACTAACCAACTAACTAACTAACTTACTAACCAACTAACTATATAACTAAATAATTAACTAACTAAGTAACTAACTGACTAAATAACTGACTAAATAACTAATTAACCAACTAACTAACTAACGAACTAACTGAGAATCTAACTAACTAACTAACTGACCAACTAAATAACCAGCTAACTAACTGACTAACTATCTAGGTAAATAAATTTCTCACTGACTAAATAACTGACTAAATAACTAACCAACTAACTAAAGAATTAACTAACTAACTAAAGACTAAATTACTAACTAACTAACGAAATAACTAGCTAGCAAACTAACTTATTAACTAACTAAATAACTTAATAACTAAATAGATAAATGGATAACTATTTCAATAACTATGTAACTAACTAACCAACTACTTAACAAACTAAATAAATAACTAAATAACTAACTAAGTAACCATCTAACTAACGAACTAACCAACTAACTAATTAGCAAGCTGACAAACTAGCTAACCAAATAACCAACTAACTAACTAAATAACCAAATAATTAACTAACTAACAAGCTAACTAACTAAATAACTAACTAACCAAATAACTAACTAGCTTACTAACTACCTTACTGACTAACTAAATAACCAAATGACTAACAAACATACCAATAAACTAACAAATTAACTAACCAACTAACTAACTAAATAACTAACTACCTACCTTACTAACTGACTAACTAACTAACTAACTGACTAATTAACTTACTCAGTAACTAAGTAACTAACTGACTACCTGACTAACTAACTAAATAACTAAATATCCATCTAACTAACTAACCAACTATCTAACTGACTAACTTAATAGCTATCTGCGTATCTCACTTTATCCCGCTTGCCAAGGACACGCGTGTCAACAATCTTCCAGTAATACAATGTCCCACAACGTTGTAAGCCATGACTGCATCGAGAATTCAGTTGATGCTGTATATTTGAAGAAAACGCTGAAAATCTATCACACTTGATAATCAATTGTATCACAGTGAATTTCTTCACACGCAATTGATTTCCGAAAGATTTGGTAGGAAAAGAGCTGCGAAAATGAGAGTTTCGAAATGAACACCAATGGAGAGCAAGTTGCTTCTCACCTCCTGGAAATAACAACTCCTGATTGATTACATGATGCAAAAAATTAGTGAATAATTGTGCTTGTCCCCGCTGAAAAATAGTCGTCGATTCAGAGATAATGTTTATTGTGCCATTTCTGTAGATCACAGTTGCCATCACATATGTGAGCATGAGGATATTTTACAAAGATATCATTATGGACACTCATCTTCAGTCTGTTGCTTTCATGATATTTGAATCAGTATCCCTTTTAAGTTCGTTTCGCTGTGATTTTCGCCTTCTGGGTATTTTCCTTTTTATCAGCGTCTCTTTTTTCTTTGCACACCATGCTCTTCTCTGTTCTGTCTCTCTATGAGTTTATTTGCCATTCTTTTTCCTGGTACCTGCAGGAGCTTTTGATATGTTACTACAGATTTTGTGTTAGACTGTGTATACTGTTGCATATTCTCCAAAATAGTGGAACTCTTACTTTGTCGCTTTCCTAATTATATATTTCTACTTAGGCATCTTGCATTGGAGAGGCAGAGGTACTATCAACAGTTTTTTCGTCACAAGAATGCAAAGTTGCGATTATTTATTTCTATTGATTTTCGTTTATTTATTCCATTCATTGCAGAATAGGATTCCTTAATTTAATTTGTTACATTTCGGGCACAGTCTTCTTTAAATTCTACTATCTTTGGTGTATTCTACATTGAAGCATATCATGATGTGTCATAGTCTCTTCATTGTTTTGAAATGATTTACTTCCAGATTTCATAGGTTCTCTAACAACATTAAATTGTCAGCAATTCTGCGTAAATATTGCCTACCTTGTTCTCCATCCTTCCCTCATAAATTTCAACCGGGTATCAGATATGAATGGAGTGAGCTTTTGCATTCATACTTACCGAGAACCTTAACGTTAATATTGACGAAATTCCGTCGTAACTTGAAATCTGGAAACATGTACGTGAGGTGTAAATGATTACTCGCTCGATGAGATGTTGGCTTCCAATAGGAAATTGTCTTAGTAATGACTACTATGAAGAATCTATCATTCAAATCAAACTATTTAAATAGCCACTGAAATCTTCATTCACAGTTTATTTTGCAGTTCTGAAACTTCTTACGAATACACCCTGACAGTCATGTACGAAAACAAATATATTCATGAAGCAGAAAGCAACGATAGACGAAAGTAATCATATGAAATTCTAGGAGAGAAAAGCAGCTTACAAACATCCAGAGCATAGTCGTTACCGATTTCCTAGAAGAAGTTGAGCACTGGGTCTAATTTAATCATTACAAAAATATATTTTAATATAATCCCAGCGTGATTTGAAAATGAAAACAAGACGTTTCTGAACATACTGGGATTATGTTGAAATATATTCTTATGAGGCAACAAACAGTGTTTAGTTCGTCAGCGCAACTATTGGTTCTAATGGATCCACGAACGGAGAGAATGCGATCAATTCGTGTATACAACAGGTCTAGTTCCCGTTGCTAGTAATTTTATCAACAATAATGCGTGTTGAAAAGACGAAAACACGAATGTTTGCGAACGATGTATTTCAAGTGCACCTTGATCAGCATACTGAAAACCAAAAGATACGTGAAGTGCATAAGGCTTCAAGAAAGTGTCTGTAAAGTTCTTAGGTATTCTTGATGCAGACAAATATCTCAACAGTATTAAATGTCTAAAAATTGAATGGCGTGTTCGGGGGAACAAACTGAGGTTACTGCAAGTGTTTTAAGAAACCGCAGAATGTAAAGCCTTCATTCTTAAACTTGTTTGGCATCAGTCAACTTCATCAACGTGGTTACTACCAATTTCTGAAGAAGGTGTTTGGATGTTGACACCACCAATGATTAAGCGCCATGCCAGTTATAGGCCGACTTTGAACTATTTTAACTGGTGGAATATCGCTAATTAGTCAAGGACCAATCAGCAGTTAATGAAAGCATTGCTAACCATTTCTGACAGTATAAAAGCAAATGACTATGAGTGCCTAACTAACCATGGTGCACCATTTCCTGTCTATCAGTCTAGCTGTAATCATCCTACTTCTTCGTAACTCCTTAGTGGAAGGTAAGTTTTTCAAAAGTGCATGCCCTCATAACTTTCTACGCTGTTTAACTGTTAAATCCTGTATCTTTCTACAGCTGACTTTATTCAGAGGCATTCTATGTTCAAAATTAAGCAAAAAGTGAACAATATCCTCCAATAGAACACAATCATACCAGACAACAAATCAGTGCAATCGCAACAACATGAATGAAGCATTAGGAGTAATCAGTTTTTCAGCTTCGACTTTCTCTTCCCTCCATCAGAAAACATACTGAAATGATTTAGAATATTTCGCTATCTCAGATGATGCAACTAGACTCTACCTTCGCCGAATTCGGTGGTTTGTTACCAAGCAGGCGCACAACACTGAAATTACCTCTGTTTCCCGCTTCAATGCACAAACATTGCTGCTGTTATCAGCCAGTTTCGGGTAAAATTATGTAGTACAGTACCAGGTGAATCTTTCAAAACAGATATACGTCAAATTGGTTTGATAGCTATGTCAATATTTCAGACTATGAAACAATGCAGAACCATTGGTTGACTGTGAACACTTTCTGCTTTCATTATCAATATATATTCATAGTAAATGAAGTGTAACTTTTAGTATAACTATAATCCGTTTTGCTATTTTGTTCTTATTTCAAGTGGAAGGAAGACAAAGTAATGTGGAACAAGGTAGATAATCTGAAAATTTACAGTGTTCATTTTTATTCGACTTTGAAGGCTAATCAATATTGCAGCCTGGAAAGCAACTCAGAACCAGTTTTTTAGTTTGAGCATTTCCTGTAATCAATTATATAACAGGCGACTCAGAACAGCATTTCTTTATACATTCTCAGACACTTGTTCCTCTCTAAATGACCGGCACACGACTTTGTTTTGACGATATCCAATGAATACATTAGTCAGGTTTTTGATCAGTGTCTATGTCCATTGTAAATGAAGGATATCCATATGATACACTTCAGTAATTACATGAAGAATGATTGTGGACACATTACTTCGATCAAGATTTCGGTATGACTCACTCTGTACTATACACTGTGACCCACTCTGAACTACTTTATCTGCTCAGAGTGTATTTAGCCATATTCATCGAACAACTGATGCAACAATCCTCATCGTGACATTACTGTAACCACACTTTCACTCAGAATGAAATATAGCTCTTTTCTTAGGCATATAGTAGCAGAACCCGATGAAACAGTACGCTTGGAAAGTGTAGTAAAGCTATGAAACATTTGCAAAGCATAATCTTCTATTGGAAATCTAAGAGACCTGATAAGTGGTCTCCATCCTTCCAGTTAAGTGTGCTTTTAATAAACTGTAGAAACGCCGTGGCACAAACCCTTTCGTACACAATATGTGCATCTTAAAATACACCTTCCTTTCCCCAATACAGACAGACGGGGTACAATCACAGAATCATTCGAACGAGATGGGAATCGTTTCCACTGCCCTTAATTCCCCCATAATATGGCAGAACAAAGAGTTCATTTCCATATTTATCTGGTTTCCACTTCAGCCAACTAGTTGAAGGTGGCAAGTGGAAGCGAAATACGTGTCTTGAGTTTCGAAATGCAATTCATTAGATGTCTTCCAGTTAACTGCTTTCTATGCCTGCCATTTGCTTTCACTGTTCGTGAGAATTTCTTCAAATGTTAAAGAGTGTAGCCATTTTTATCTGTTCCCTTATTTGTATTGCTTAACACAGAGTAACTCCAAACTCATGCATCTTGGGACGGGATTTCAGCAGTTTTCCAAATCTCAAACATGTCTTAAATAACGATTGAAAAAGTCTATTAGGTAACAGAATTTATTGCTTCACTTTCCATTGGTGGCTTTTATGAGCCTCTACCAAAGCGGCAGTGTACCGACAAGACACACCTCTCAGTCATTACCTGCACAATTTATTAGTACAGTCTCTAGCTTGAAGACAGAGTGATACCATTTCAAAACGTATCACAAAAATGCAACTCACAGCGTTTTCACGCCCAACTTATAGCAAAATACCAACAAAGAAGGAATGTGATGAGCGACACTTGCTGTCAATTTTATGACAATATCTAACTGTCAAAACACCCTGCAGCTTATAAGGGTACACGCCTCATATATTATATTCATGGGCAGACTTCATTCAGGACCGTACACATAAATCATTTAGGATTCGGTAGCCGACTGGTGTGGTGTTACATATAATGGATAGTCTGCATTCGCCAGATATTATGCATGAAAATAGGTGAGGATTTGTGTTCAAATCATGTTAGTCATTTGTTTTTATTGTTTTTCAGCTGACGCACAACGAATTAAGTTGAATAATAAGATTGCTGAACGCTCATGTGAGTTCTGTTTTGTATGCGTTTTACAACTTAAATAATTACTTAAGTGGAAAGTTGCAATAATTTGCATTCATGCAAAACAGTACCAGAAATATGCCACCTGATAAATGTTCCTGCGGTCTAAGCTCACGTGTATTCACTTTCTTCGGCAATGACATGCTGTGCAAACTTCATGTCTTCAGTGCCTGAAACAGCTTTGTAATTACTATCTACTGTCACTATCTTGTGAGTAAGCATCTGCTGGAGTTACCTGGATTTTTTGCAAGACCATCATACTGATGTCTATTTCAGAAAATAATACTGTTTCCTACCCTTCGGTTGTATAGGGCGCGTTCGAACACAAAATGCATCTTTACAGAGAGCTGAATCAGCTACGATATCATTTGCAGGTATTTAAATTTATTGCTATTTACTGCACTCATTTAGCAATGAAAGCAGATTTTAGATATGGCTTAGCTTGTGATGTATTTTTGTTTCATTTTAATATACGTTCCCGATCACACATTCCAATCCAGTCTGACATTGAGCTTTACTGGAACACTATCCACTACCGGAAATTCGCTAATTCGTTGCAATAAAATACACAACTCACGTTAAGCATTCTATTTTGACTTTGAAACAGTAGTGAGTACAATGGGCCGCTACTCGATAACCAAGTAGATTTTGTAGCCTAGTTGTTGAATGGGAAACAAAAAGGACAAGAGCCTGTGACATTTTCATTAGCCACACCATACCTCAAGCCTTCATTCATGCTTCAGCTCCAGGAATATTATTCAGACTGGATGCCAACCAAAGAGATTGGTAAAACAGCATAACAACTTGTACAGTTCTAAGCCAATCAGCTCTATAGACAACTAGACACATTTGTGGAAAGAAATCCTCAACCTTGGCATTCACTTACTCATGGCCTAATTTTTCCGTTCATGAATTTTACTCACTTTATGTTAATACATGTCCTATTTTCGACAACTGTTTGTTAAAACCAGGACCACTTATGTCTTTTCTTATTGTCGTTCGCCAATGAATGCTGCATCGATAAGATGCCAGATTACACACACTGCATCAAATACATACATTATTCTGATTGAATGAGATGGCATCTTTTGCACGTTTTAGGAGAAATGCGACAGAAATTAGGCAAACAAAGAGAAAAAGTCAATCAATGTAAGTGAATAATTGAACTTGCAATTAAAGCTTCTGATTTCAGTCATAGAATGCCTAAATCTTAAACAACGAAATGGGAAAATGAAAACAGTCTTTGATGGTTAGTAATTCTTGCATTTCTTCCGATATCTTACAGGTGCTTTCCATAATTTAATCAAAGAATGTACCAATGAGTTCAGAGTAGCATGAAACTCCTCATAGTAGGTGGCTATATCTTATTCTGCTAGAAGATGACTAAGACCCTCTTACTGTTTAGCTATTAGATTTCCTAGGGTTGATGGAAGTTATCCGTCACGTTTAAGTCAATTGAAGTAAAATCAATGATTGTCAAATTCACCTCAATAGTTCCTCAGCTCCAAGGAGTTGAAGAGCAAATCGGACCCTTCACACTAAACTAAGTAATTCTCAAGCAATGTGCAAGTCATACGCCTGTTCCTACTAATTGTTGGATAACATTCGGTTATGTCTTCCGAGCGATTGCATCCTACAGATTCAGATGTGTCCAGAAGCAAATCTGAAAGGAGTTTCCGACTAGTTTTCCTTGTGCTCATAATCGGGGATCGCACATCACTACTTACCAAAACGATGTGAATGCTGTACGTAAATCTACATGCAGGCTGTGCATATTCGTTCTGTCACAATTAATCCTATTACATCTTCAGATCATTTGTTTCCTCAGTCTTGTGCTACATGAAACCACGCTGAAAAGTGGGTCCAGACGGTTCATATCCAGTGCATTTCTTCGACTGATATACTCCGAAGAACACTGATTCGTAAATTAACTGAAAATGAAGAACACAGAAGAGAAAGGATTTCATACTGTCAGGCATTAGTAATCACCTTGCAATGTAAGGCAGTTCAACACGTTAGACTTTCGACTGACATTGTTTTAAGAAGCTGTCAAGATAAGATTTTCAATTCTTGAATATTTCATCACGAGTTTATTTCATTCTACTTCTTGATGCTTTTCGAATAACACTGATATCTGCTGAGAATATTTTCATCGAAAAACATTTTAGGAATTGTAGAGGAACTGAAGAAGATAAAGGAAGAATATGGTATGTAATTGAAAGTCTACAATTGCCCTACGTTCTCATCAAAATCATACTTGCACCTCATGTTTTGGGACCATCTTAGGCGTGCACTTTGTGGAGTAGTTTACATCCACTACTATACCGTTTCCATGAAGCCATACTGTATGTGGTTGGAAGTATGAAAATTGGATGTCCCGTTCATATCTCAAAGTATTTTCTATGTTTTCTATTCTGCAGGAAAAGGGTTTGAGCCAAACGAGATGGTGCTCTCTTCTTTCACACGTTTGTCTAATCTTTATCAAGGTAAAAGCACATCATATTCATATTGGCTCTACTGCGTTTAGTCGTTGCTCTTCATTCGTTCATATGTACATACGACTCTTTATTTATGAATGATATAACTTGATAAGTGACAGAGAAATATGACATTCTATGATATTACTTGAAATACTTCTGACTTCTTACTTGGTTTGATTACTGCGTTTGATGACACAAAAATTGTGGACAGATTCATCAATGAGAAGAGGAATAGTATCCCAAGGCATTTAAATTTTGTTCCTGATAAAATCCATTACTTTCTATCCTCTCCATTAAACAGATACAACATCCGTTAGAATTTTGAGGCTGTGCAGGTTCTATCTACCACGGCAATACAGGAAAGGTATGCAAAATCTGAAAAACATAAATTTCAGTCATTTAACACTTCTGTCTTCATATATCGCGAAAGCTCTCGCGAGATTATGTGAATTATTAATACTATTTGTCCTTTGGATTCCTAGTCAAATATAAAACTTCATTAGCACGTCGCCATTTCACTCTCTTCTCTTCAGCCTTCAAACCTGACTCCACGACTGCCCACAAGCTTTCATTTCTTCCTCAAACCATCTCCTCCATGTCACCCTCGGCTCGGATGCCTAAATCGTCGTTTCCCCTTTGGGTTTCACTCGACAGCCTTGTCTGGTCTTGTGCGTGATGTCTCCAAATGGTCTTCTCAGTAGGTGCCCAATCCATCTTCACTTTCTCCTGCATATTCGTAAGGCGATAGGCTGTTGGTTGGTTCATTGCCAGACCAGACTTCCTTGTTGCTTATTCTTCCTGTCCTTCTCATCTGATCTTCTTTATCGCATGAGAGAGCGTAAGTGGCAGCTGTTGATGTGTGTCTTTGGTTTGTTGGAAATGATTTTCATAACACGTCAAGTCTCTGAAGCACTGACTTGACTGTTGAAAATCCGGATCTTGTTCATGCTTTATGCTGAGTGCATTGGAGTGGAGTAGATTTCCACACTGGCTTTAGGTTAATGAAGGCCTGTCTTGCTGTCTTTCCGATCCTGGCTGGCTTTGCCATGGTCATCTGTGCCGCTGCTGCCTGTAGTTGAAACGATGCTGCCTAGGTAGAGAGGTAGGTGAAAGAGACTATTTCCTTTAGATTTCTCCCGTTGATGGTGATTTGTGATTGTGCTTCATGTTGATGTTGTTGTTGGTTGGGTAGCTTCATCACATATGTCATCTGTATGTTCAACTGAAATAGGTCCCGTCTTCCTTTACTGACTCTACATCATCGAGGTTGTGAGACATGAGACATAAATCATCATCGGCAAAATTCAAATCTTCCACGGTCTTTTCATTGGTATAGCGTATGCCCAACTTCTGGCTCCTCATAGTTGTCTGTTGCATGATCCAGTCCAAATCAATCAGGAAGATCATCGGTGATACTAGACGGCAAAACTTGCTTACACCTGTCTTCAACTCACATTAAAGGTATCATTGAGCTTTCTATTGCGCATCACCTGCCATGTAGCATAATATAGCCTATAGCTGTAGAATGACGTTGATAAAGGTTGGTGGCACTAAAATAGTAATGTTGGAGAAGCTGCCAAAATTCATACTCAGTCAACGACATTGCAAGACTTTCAGAGAAGCTGCACTAAAGCTACGGAGTTGATTGTTATTACACAATATATTCTATGATAAAGCGTAGCGCAGCGGAACAATTAGATCCAAATACGATTTTCGATTCATGCAAACAACCAGTCCGTGGAGAACAAATTTAGAATCCAGAGCAAAATTTCACATCTCCTAGATAACATACAATATTGTTTTATTTGGGGTGTAAAGCAGTATGACTCTACGCTGGTTCTCCCAAAGACTTAGGTCTCCTTCCTGTGAGAGTTTGACATGGTAGCCCTTCTTCCAATCAATCAGCAGGTACCTTTCCTTCCTTCCCTCCTTGCAAACCTTCTGCAACACTGTTATGAGCATGTTCGCTGTTGTCTTTGCGTCTGTTTCCAGTGCTCCCAGAGGAATCCCATCTGGTCCTGCTGCTTTCCCGCATTTCAGTAACTTTATGGCCTTCAGGACTTCTGCTTTTGTCGGAGGGCTTATGTTCACTGGCAATTCTGTGGCTGGACTGCTGCTGCTGGTGGTAGTGGTCGATTCAAGAACCCTTTGAAGTGGTCAGCCCATCGTTTCCTTTGTTTCTCCACTCCCTTTGGTAACTAGGTTCCCTGCACTATCTTTCATTGGTTCCATCTGTGTTGATCTCTTCCCTCCCAGATAGTAACCTGGTTATTCGATACAATGTCCTCAGGTCTCTATCTCTCCCATCTGCAGCCTGTTCTGCTTCACTTGCCAATGTGTCGTAGAAGTATATTTTATCTTTCCATACACTCTTCTTCACTTCTTTGTCCAGTGTAGTGTTTTATATATTGTGTTCAGTTCCTCTTTTCGTTGTTCATCCCTGCACTGCACTGGTTCATCTTCTGCTTCACCATCACCATCTTCCTCTCCCTCCTCCACCAGCTTCCACGTACCCGTGGAGATTCATTCCTTGTCTCGCCTCCTCTTCTTCCTTCCTAACACGGTTATGCAGGCGCCCTCCCACATCTCTTTCAAAGAGTTCAAGTGTTCTTCCACCTGGGTCTCCTCCGGGATGTTCCCTAATGTCTTCCATTTTGTCTTCATGACTAACTGACGTGAAGATGTCTTTTGTAGTCTCGTTCTTCAGTTCAGTTTCTGTTCTGGGTGTTCAACCCGAACTGCAGTCTATCACCAACTTCCTTGAATTGAAGGCTTTTAAATTGATTTTGAAGGCGGGTTCATTGCACTAGATAGTGAGTAGTGTCAACCTACATCTCCTCCTCTTCTTCATCTGATCTTGTGTCCAGTAGGCTGTGTCTCCACTTTCTTCACATTGGCATGAAGTCGATCTGATTTTCAGTGTAGTGTGTCCTCGTGTCTGGTGAAATCAAATCTATTTCCATTTGTGAATATCTTTGTGTTTGTACACACTGTCTGACTCCAATCACCAAATTATTAAGTGCGCAGAAGTCTCCAAACAGTTCTCCATTCTCATTCATCATTTCACCGAGTGCCTCTCCACCCATGATTGGTTCTCTTCCAGCGTTGTCTGCTCCCAGTCTGCCATTCATTTCACCCCACCCATTAGAATTTCGATGTCGCCAACTGGGTTGGGGACTTGTCCACTACTGATTGCAGTTGTCTATAGAATTCCTCCTTCTTCTCTTCATCTGCATCATTGTTAGGTGTGTAGCATTGTATGATTGTAACTTTCCTTCCTTTTGAGTTGATTGAGTCTTGCCGTCATGATCCTGATCCATCAGGAGGAGATTGGTTCCCACTACATGAGAGAGAGCCTTCGATGCTCCCGGGGACATCATGATAGCAACTCCAAAACTCAGTGTGCTCGTGGTTGTCGTCTGGATGACGATATCGGAGTAGACTCTTGACTCTCCAGTTGACAGTTTGGAGAGTCCACTTCCATTCCATCTACTGATTCCTCGCAGATGTCTAACCTAGCAATTCTATGCCATACCTCTTCATCTCTTTTGCAATCTGGACAGTCTTGTCAGGCAGCCAGCTTCAACTGTTGTGCAGACATTCCGTGTCCCCATTCTTACTTTCGCTTTCATCGAGAGAGAGAGAGAAGACACATAGGCCTACTGGCTTCCCGAAGCTTTTCACCAACCAACGTCATTTTGTTTCCTCGATTCCAACGAGGAATAAGTTTATTTTCATTTTTTTATATTTTCTTTGTGCTTTGAAGTGATTTCAGTGATTGGATTGGTTTTACGGGGTAGGGTTTCTAGCCCTATGCCCAACCTTCCCTCTTTATCCGGGCTTAGGACCGGCCAGTAATTAGTGAGATGCTAAACTAGGCAATGTTGAGCTTAGGTGAATTGTGCAACAGATATTTTAGTGAATTCAAATTCTGAACGACTGCACAGTTGATGCGTAGCATGTTGTCTACGTTCGAGTTTTGAACATCTACATTGGATTCTGATTTTGCAAGCGCTTTTGGGGAAGGAATGCATGACATTCGGATACGTTGGTGGCTATTTCACAATAACAACTAACTCGTGTTTGCAGAAGCTGTTTGCATTCCTTTTCACTGCTTGTAAATCTGTCAGCACGATGTTTATCAGCATTCAGAATTGTTTCCCCTCTTGAATTTTACCATAAATGTTTTACAGTGAACAGCAACATGACATTCAGAAACTTTTGGCTACAAGTCATAGAAGCATTTCTTATGCAGTCCATGCCTAGGGAAATGCTGGTCCTACTACTTCCACGAATATCCGGAGAATGCACAAGTGCCTTCCAGGTTGTGTGGGATGTGACAAATAATACACAGCTAGAAGCCCTCACTATAAAATGCAAGGCAGCTGGAGATCTCATCTTGTCATATATTACCAAAAATTTGTCAAATTCATGAAATACGTTAGCAAATCTGTCTTGTTACTTAGTTATTCAACTGATTTTTCCGTCGTTTAGATGGAAAGAAACTATATGATTTGATAGGAAAGGAAAATCAAGCATTGAGGGGAGTGCAAATAAATTCAGGTGAGTATTATCAAGACGAATCATGGATTGTGCTCCACATTAAGCGAGAGATGGTAACACAGATTTCCAGCTATCATTTCTTGTCTCGTACCACTATCCCAGTATTTTAAAATTGAAGAGTAAGCTAGTTGTGCATTTTGTGAAGATCTAATTCTATTAAACAACAGACTTCATGCATATCTAATTTTATATTACAGAAATCAGAGATGCGTACCAGAGGATATTTAGGTACCTAAAAGTGAGTCATTTGTTTACTTGAGCTGCATACTAGTATTGCTAACAGTATTTAACAAATCTTGGTATGTGCATTTGACTACAAATCATGCAGTGGTGGTACTAAAACTGAAAACTCAGATGAATACGACAACCAGCGGTTTGTTAGTATTGATTAATCGCAAGGTGGTATTCATCACGAACTGATATCAAGTGGAGAAGCACTGAAAACGTGAGAGCATTGAATAACCGTCTTTTGCTAGCATGAGAATCCTTGGTAGTACACATCTACAACTTCGCCAGGAATCAGGCTGATGACTCTCTGGTTTCGCAGCGAGTGCTTTTCTATGCCAACACTGGGTGGGAATCCAACAGTCCATAATTCCCTGCTTCCGTTGATTCGTGATGTAGCACGACCATCACGAATGCAATCATTAAGTTTTCAATGATTTCTTCGATGTCCTCTCAGGAAACGTGAAAATACTTATGATGACATGGATCTAAGCGGTAATGCAAAAATTGCAAGGATATGAGGCTGAATCACCGGGTTGTATGTAAGGTGTCTTCGAAATCAGATGAGGAGGATAAATCAAAATGTTGATAGACATAGTCAAAGTAGTATTGATCCCATAAGTTAGTTCATTTTGAATACTGTCGTACTATGTCATGGTGAAGTATACTGACTGGTATAAACACTATTTGAACATCTAACGTCGTCTAGCCATAAAACTTTTGCGTCGAACCGAATATAAAATTCAGTTTAAGCGTTATCACCTTCCAGTTGCTACTATTTGACAGGACTATTTCAATGTCCTGAATACAAAAGCTAGCAATAAGCAAACTGTAAATTCCACTCGGTGAGCAATTCTTGGATGGTAGTAACCGTCAGCTGTTCTATCAATCAGTGGAATACACTGCTGGTGAGATGTCGCTGCATCTTCCATTTATACCAGTGAGTATTTCAAGATGTTGTACTTCTTGAAACGAAATGGTCAATTGCTTCTTGTTTGGTGCTTTAGGGGAGATCAGCTTCTTTTAGATGCACACATACATCGGTGAACTTCTGTAAATATTTATGACTTATTGAATGAATTATTTCTCAGTAACTAACTGACTAAATACATTTTCAACAATAACAGTCTTTCAGCGTACAGGATAAAGCAGTTTTCTGTCATCGCACTTGAAACTAACATGTTGCAGTGAAACGACATTCAATAGAAAGAACCATTCGAAAAGTAAACATAGAATTGTTTCTAGACAGTAAGATTCCAAAAACTGGAGAACATCAGAATATTTTGTAGACTACTTCCACTGTTTATTGCAGAGGATAGAAATGTTCCAACAACACTCTCTCCAAAAATATGTGATTACTTATTGAGTTGAAATAATTTATATATATGTATTCAGATGCCTAACTTACATTTTAAAGCAAAATAATTAGCACCGTTTCTTTTTCTTTTGAACTTAACATCGGTCATATTTGCCATGAACTCTCTAACTTCACTACGATTGTACAGTTGTAAAAGCATCGATTTCGGAATAACAATTAAAGTGTAATAATAACTACACACTTCATTTGCAAAATAAAATGATTTAATCAAGGTTCTTACATTTGAAAATACTGATATCAGATAATAATGTGGGCAAATAGACTTAGAAAATCATGAAAGAAACATAAAGGGGTCACTATGGGCAACAAATTATCCGAAATAACAGGTATGGAAGACAAGGAACTTTCGAAGCGCGAACCACATAGGGTAACCTTCCCTTTAAAACTGTGTATACGTAAACGTTTTTCAAAATAACCGAGCAAATGAGTAACCCACAGAATATACCTTGTTAGATTAAGCATTTTTGACTGGCATATGGAATGTAAGAATACCTCACCAGAAACAAGTTCATACATACTTCATTGCCAACAAATGGATGTCTGAAAATCTTCATGAAAGCTGAATCCTCAAGACTGCGAACCGATCCTCTAGGTATTCAGTAACGACAGCTCTAAATATACTGACAAGCGATAACAGCACATTAAAATGTATGCTGCAAAGGTAAATCGAGAACGTTGTACACCACAGGAATTGTTTGAAGACACCTGGTGCACACGCATAGCAGACGGAAAGACTGCGATCACTGCATTGAAGATAATGGGTCATACAGTTCATCCTATGTGAATTAAATGGATGGAAGTACACAAACACCCGAAATTCCATAACCGACGCACAGGTAAAACTTATAATCCATACCCACTGATGAAGACACCCATGAGGATCAAAGGTGATCATGTCTCATCCACTGCATGACGCGCATACGGCAATCAATCATACCAATCTTGTCGACTGAGAATAACAACCCAGATACATATTATGAATTAGAGGATAAAACAAATATATCGCAGAAAATAAAGACATAATGCACGCACACACCTGTGTGAATTCAAACTTGCGCATATTCATGGACAAGATACTTCAGATAGAAGAAATTCCCCTCCGAGTAGCAGCATCCATAATCACGTGACAAAAACTTATAAGTTGAATAACTAAGAGTATGTTGAACAGTATGCTCCATGAGAAGAGGTGCGTTCTGCAGAAGTATATCTGAATGGCCGAACTGCCTTTACTAAGCATGAAAACCCGTAACCGCAATCACAAATCACGAAGTCGTCACCTGCAAAATGAGTATACAACAATAGTCGATCAAATTGGAGAGATAGTAGGAACAGACGCAACATATACCAACACGCAGTTTAAGTATCGGCAAGTAATCCAGAGCATTACTTAATCTCCTCAGGATGACACGGATTAATATTTTACTTGAGGTGGAAAGCAGCATGATTCTACGCCAGTTCTCGCAAAGACTTAGGTCTCCTTCCTGTGAGAGTTTGACATGGTAGCCCTTCTTCCAATCAATCAGCAGGTACCTTTCCTTCCTTCCCTCCTTGCAAACCTTCTGCAACACTGTTATGAGCATGTCCGCTGTTGTCTTTGCGTCTGTTTCCAGTGCTCCCAGAGGAATCCCATCTGGTCCTGCTGCTTTCCCGCATTTCAGTAACTTTATGGCCTTCAGGACTTCTGCTTTTGTCGGAGGGCTTATGTTCACTGGCAATTCTGTGGCTGGACTGCTGCTGCTGGTGGTAGTGGTCGATTCAAGAACCCTTTGAAGTGGTCAGCCCATCGTTTCCTTTGTTTCTCCACTCCCTTTGGTAACTAGGTTCCCTGCACTATCTTTCATTGGTTCCATCTGTGTTGATCTCTTCCCTCCCAGATAGTAACCTGGTTATTCGATACAATGTCCTCAGGTCTCTATCTCTCCCATCTGCAGCCTGTTCTGCTTCACTTGCCAATGTGTCGTAGAAGTATATTTTATCTTTCCATACACTCTTCTTCACTTCTTTGTCCAGTGTAGTGTTTTATATATTGTGTTCAGTTCCTCTTTTCGTTGTTCATCCCTGCACTGCACTGGTTCATCTTCTGCTTCACCATCACCATCTTCCTCTCCCTCCTCCACCAGCTTCCACGTACCCGTGGAGATTCATTCCTTGTCTCGCCTCCTCTTCTTCCTTCCTAACACGGTTATGCAGGCGCCCTCCCACATCTCTTTCAAAGAGTTCAAGTGTTCTTCCACCTGGGTCTCCTCCGGGATGTTCCCTAATGTCTTCCATTTTGTCTTCATGACTAACTGACGTGAAGATGTCTTTTGTAGTCTCGTTCTTCAGTTCAGTTTCTGTTCTGGGTGTTCAACCCGAACTGCAGTCTATCACCAACTTCCTTGAATTGAAGGCTTTTAAATTGATTTTGAAGGCGGGTTCATTGCACTAGATAGTGAGTAGTGTCAACCTACATCTCCTCCTCTTCTTCATCTGATCTTGTGTCCAGTAGGCTGTGTCTCCACTTTCTTCACATTGGCATGAAGTCGATCTGATTTTCAGTGTAGTGTGTCCTCGTGTCTGGTGAAATCAAATCTATTTCCATTTGTGAATATCTTTGTGTTTGTACACACTGTCTGACTCCAATCACCAAATTATTAAGTGCGCAGAAGTCTCCAAACAGTTCTCCATTCTCATTCATCATTTCACCGAGTGCCTCTCCACCCATGATTGGTTCTCTTCCAGCGTTGTCTGCTCCCAGTCTGCCATTCATTTCACCCCACCCATTAGAATTTCGATGTCGCCAACTGGGTTGGGGACTTGTCCACTACTGATTGCAGTTGTCTATAGAATTCCTCCTTCTTCTCTTCATCTGCATCATTGTTAGGTGTGTAGCATTGTATGATTGTAACTTTCCTTCCTTTTGAGTTGATTGAGTCTTGCCGTCATGATCCTGATCCATCAGGAGGAGATTGGTTCCCACTACATGAGAGAGAGCCTTCGATGCTCCCGGGGACATCATGATAGCAACTCCAAAACTCAGTGTGCTCGTGGTTGTCGTCTGGATGACGATATCGGAGTAGACTCTTGACTCTCCAGTTGACAGTTTGGAGAGTCCACTTCCATTCCATCTACTGATTCCTCGCAGATGTCTAACCTAGCAATTCTATGCCATACCTCTTCATCTCTTTTGCAATCTGGACAGTCTTGTCAGGCAGCCAGCTTCAACTGTTGTGCAGACATTCCATGTCCCCATTCTTACTTTCGCTTTCGTCGAGAGAGAGGGAGAGGGAGAGAGAGAGAGAGAGAGAAGACACATAGGCCCACTGGCTTCCCGAAGCTTTTCACCAACCAACGTCATTTTGTTTCCTCGATTCCAGCGAGGAATAAGTTTATTTTCATTTCTTTATATTTTCTTTGTGCTTTGAAGTGATTTCAGTGATTGGATTGGTTTTACGGGGTAGGGTTTCTAGCCCTATGCCCAACCTTCGCTCTTTATCCGGGCTTAGGACTGGCTAGTACCTAGTTATCTAGGTGATGTTGGCGTAAGTAATTTCGGAAGTATTAGCATATCCGCAGTTATTTCAGGAATCATAGGATATTAGATTAAAAACGCGACAGCTGACGACCTGCTAGCTGCATCAAGTAGTTAAAATAAAGCTTTCTCGAAACGAAGTCATAAGTCACAGGCGTCCTCGAATTTCTAGCAAGGTCACCTACGAAGATCAGAAAATGGTAACGATAGTATAATTCTAGGACATCACTGCAGTCTTCAGTTCATTTCGAAACTACTTATTTATCAATAGGCTGAGTTCACCTACAGTCTGCGATCCACTTAGACAAGTTAAAACACTTTCTGTCCAACCGTTGTCAAATAATACACGCTAATTCAATTACTATTTATTGATATACTTGTTATTCTCCGTTGTTTTATTGGATCAAATTGTCCGACCACTATTGGCATATGGGCTCCTATGCGGATACCTCAATATTGCTTAATTGTTACTTATAATAATTTGCTTAGTTGGAGACAGCAGAAGAATCTGTGGCATAGTGGATAACACCTTGGCGTTTGAAGCAGTGGGTACGAGGTTCGAGTCCCAGTGAAAACAAATCACTCACTGGGGTGCATGTGCATCCAGCTGACGAGTTCCAAACGAAACGCGCGTCCCCGATTCTTCTGCTAACCACAACTAAGCAAATTGTTAACTCAATTGTTTGAAAGCCTAAAGGAATAATTAGTGGGGTTTTCCAGTGTAGTGTCTTCATAATATACACAAAGAGCACATGTGAATAATTCAAGGTAGGTAGACCATTTCTACGTGCGGATGACCTGAAAGCAGTACATACATGCTTCAGCAGTGATTTGTTTTGAATATTAACTCTATGTAAGAGGGACGAAGATATGCTAGCGTATGGTGCAACACCGAGTGACTCAAATTTAACGTTGAAAAATGTGGTTGGTTATGCACAGGTGACCCTGCTCTTGAATCAAACTTGACAATACCTGGCCAATCACCCCAAAAGTTGATGTGTGCTAGACCTGGAATTGTAATACTCTCACAACCTATCCTTCACTGCACACACATCGACAAGAGTCTAGAAATCCTGCAGATTGGTAGGCTTCTTATTGCGAAACTTTCACAGTGACGAATCCAACGCTACACTGCATACGGGTTTCAAATAAACTGAAAGTCAGAGGATCACAGAGATATTTTTCGGTGAAAATACTTAACACGATTATCATCGTAAAATATATCACCAGATGCAACATCCCAGAACTTGAGCCACTGTGGAAAGGAAGACTAAGACTGGACTTGATGCTGTCGTATAAGCTTCTTAATTGACTAACAGTACACGCACAGACATGTGGTTCATGAATAAAACTGCTTATGAGTTAAAAAACGACAACAATGGTAGAAATTGAGCATTTTAAGACGGTTATCCAGTAAAACTTGTAACTGGTTTAATATGCTCTGATAAGGAACAGTTTGCCCAAAGAAACAAGTAAAGTGAACACTGGCTAAGTTATAAGAAGACAGCTCAACCCTACACTGTACGATTCTGCCGTAGAAAGCACCACCAATACTGCTCCACAAGTTGCAGGCATCACAGGGACTTTCAAGATGAGAACAATTTCAAACTACGAAAGTACACAAGCTACATGCGTTTTTGTTTTGCTTTTTCAAACCGAAATTTCAGATAGTAGCGATAACAAAACACCATTAACTTATGAGGAAGAATAGACTACATTGAAGAATTACCCAATTACTTGGAAATCTGAACATGAGATGAACAAGGAACTTAACTATAAAAAAATTCGATAATCAGAACATTATCCTGTCTTCAACTTTTATGACAGTATACTCACATCAGATAGAGAACTTTCAGACATTAGAAAGCCTCAAATAAGGATTATTTCTTACCAATTTCTAATAATCTAGTGTTTTTCAAAAGAATAAAACTATGCCAGTGACAGTGAAGAGACTCTGTGTTTTTGGCTATTTTGTCAAGTTTCTGGAAAAGAATACAAAAATCGGCAAACTGAACAGTTGTCTTCATAATTATGACTATCCAAAACTCAACTGGAAAGCCAAACGGTGTTATGACATTTATTCTTATGATCAGACACTGAAGCGATGTGCGTCAAACCTTACTAATACCATCCATGTACAACTTTCTGAACTCGAAAGGAATATTTCTCAACGAGAGAGAACCTCTCTTAGTATGGGACTCAACAGCAGTGCCCAGGCATAACCCCACCAGGGGTAGAACCAAGAACATTTACGTCCCGTGGAGACCACGTTACCACTGAGTCAGAATCCAACGGTACACAGCTCCTCACTTCTATCAGTTCGCCATACAGTGCCACCTTCATCCAGCACAATTCTCGAGTACCTGTCATCACATCTAATTCGGTTTGCGCCACTCCTCACCACTTCTCGTTAGAACCTCCAGAATTTTCATCTCGAACCAAGTCACTCATAGGCATTGGACAGTAATTCGATTTGGAGGTTTGTGGAGACCCATTGATTCCAAGTTGGCTCAAAGTTAGTGTGCTTGCTGCAAGACCTGAAGGTCCTGAGTGCGATTCCTGGCACAGTCATGGGTGCGTGCTGCTGACAAGTCCTATACTCGGACGAAACAGCTAACTAGTACTTCCAGTTTTTCACTGGTCCTCCAACTAGTGTCATTTCCTGATGAGTACGAATTTGAAATCAGTCGGATCCCACCACAAGCCTCTAAACTGAATAGTAGGATTGGTAAACTACGCAAGGAAAGATATTATGAAAAAACAATTAAAGCATGAATCCGAAAATATCCTGAAATATTTAGTATCATAGAAAACTTCGGATGATGTTAAACGTCCTCATCTACATTTTCAGGATGAAACTAGAACTATGCGAAACAAGTACTACTGCGATAACAAAACAAGTAGAGCTTTACCTAGCTTGTAAACAGTACACTTTTGTGATGAGCTACATACACATTTCGAATGGTCATAAAATTTTAGTGAAATTAAACTAGTTTCTAGATTAAAAGGATGCGTACCAAATTATCTCATCACAAAACACACGACTGTAGCGAAGAAGCACTTTTCTTTTCGACGAAATCATTCTCTTAGCTGTATATTCATGAATGTATGGTAAAAGGGATAGAACATTCCAGAGTCAGATGTCAATATTAATTACATCACAAAGGGGATTTACGTAATCGAGAAATAAACGAACTGATTACAAAGTAAAAAGAAGTAGTTACATTATGTGTGAGTTATTTAGAGTGATCGACAATCTATTATGACGTTGCCGAAGAAATGAGTAGTACATACTTCTTCTGAAAGTCTAATGATGATTTGAATTTTTGAATCGCTAATACTTCAGCTATGTTCAGATGTCATAGCCTCACTCCCTTTGAGTTGCTTGGTTGCATTTTATACAGAATTTTGAAGGACTTATCATAAGGAAGCAAATGTTCTAAGTTTACTATGTTCTGCTACACAGCTAAAGATGCATTTCCGTTTTCCCCAAGTCAATCAAGTTGGATCGTTTGCGTGCATGTTGCATAAACTGGTGTATTGCACTACCAATGTACTCGGACTAATACGAGAAAGTAAAATGATATACACACATTGATATGGCCCATTGTTCCAGCTCTTTTTGATAAGTCCTTCAAAATTCTGTATAAAATGCAACCAAGCAACTCAAAGGGAGTGAGGCTATGACATCTGAACATAGCTGAAGTATTAGCGATTCAAAAATTCAAATCATCATTAGACTTTCAGAAGAAGTATGTACTACTCATTTCTTCGGCAACGTCATAATAGATTGTCGATCACTCTAAATAACTCACACATAATGTAACTACTTCTTTTTACTTTGTAATCAGTTCGTTTATTTCTCGATTACGTAAATCCCCTTTGTGATGTAATTAATATTGACATCTGACTCTGGAATGTTCTATCCCTTTTACCATACATTCATGAATATACAGCTAAGAGAATGATTTCATAGGGGGAAAAAACTTTTTCTTCATTATTATTGTTTGTTTTCCTATGTAAAAATGGAATTGTTCCGATATCTTATAAGAGTTTGAATAATCAATGGAGGTAGTGGATGCATAAAATCATTGATTAGAGTTAGGAAAAGAAGTGAGATGCCTCATACACCAGAACCGATCCCTGGAACTCGAACCCCCAACTGCAGTGGCAGCAACCCATAAAATTTGTTGCTTGAAGACCCTGTTCAAAAGAGAGAAGACACACTGTAGTACATCAACTTCATCAAAAGATGTTTCTCAAACTCACCGTCAACCAAAAAGTTATCTTCGGAAACCAACAGACATATTGTCTTACCTTACATGAAAAATAACTCCGAGATTGCAACTAGATTACTGCAACCTTTCAAAGCCGCTGTAGCTTACAAATCCAAAAAATCTTTTCACCTCATGTTATTCAGGCCAGAAGACATAAAAGCAAAAGAAGACAATTCCAGTGTTATGCACATAACCAACTGCCAAGATTTTAAAATACACTATACTAAAAAGAGTGGTCACCATCTTCGTATCTGCTGTCTACATGAACATCAACCAACAGTGGAGCGCTATAACATATCTTCACTCATATCAATACATGCACACAACTGTGGACATGAATTTGACTGGGAAAATATAAAAATCTTGAAGAGAGGAAATACAAGGAACGCTTGGCATTCAGCTCAGTCAAAGATCAATACATATATTGACACTAACCCAGTCTACCATCCAATATGAAACGAGGTCAAAGTTCACATCAACAGGACAACTAATCGAAATAAATAAGGAGACAATGATAAGACCTTGGCAGAAACATCCAATCACACGCAAGGCAATCAGCACAAGCTACTAAGCAAACTGTGGGGAAAACCCAACAGATCACTATACTTCCCGATGTTTGCGCTGATGTTGTTTAGATTTCACCAACCAACTCAAAAAACACGGTATCACTAAAATCCTCCTCCTGAGTTGCAGACATTCTCCATCATCTCGTAAACGACCCTTTTAACCATATAAACCTCAAGAAAAACACTGTGGTCCGCTTTTGATCACATCGATGAACTCAATGAAATGGGTTGCGGTTGCAGCTGAACCTTATCTTCTCCAAAATTTTATAACTTGTCATTATTATTTATCCCATAGGTTCCTAGTCGAATATAAGGCTTCAGTAGCATGCCGCCATTTCACTCTCTTCTCTTCAGCCTTCAAAACCTGACTTCACGAATGCCCACAAGCTTTCATTTCTTCCTCAAACCATCTCCTCCATGTCACCCTTGGCTCGGATGCCTAAATCGTCGTTTCCCCTTTGGGTTTCACTCGACAGCCTTGTCTGGTCTTGTGCGTGATGTCCCCAAATGGTCTTCTCAGTAGGTGCCCAATCCATCTTCACTTTCTCCTGCATATTCGTAAGGCGATAGGCTGTTGGTTGGTTCGTTGCCAGAGTTTGACAAGATAAAGATAAACAAGTGATTTTCATATAAGTTTTTATATTATGTAGACAAAATAAATATTCTTTTAAACAGACTAGGTTGTTTTTTTCGTTCTTAACAAAACTGTGGTCTAGGAATAAAATTCTTTGTTGATTCACAATAACTTAAACGTGGTGTACTTCTGTGAAGCAATAAATTTTGTTGATACTGTACAGGTACACTAGAATGCCGTTGACTTTTAGACGAATTACAAAAGTATGGATGACGAAGTGCATCATGTGCACTTATACGCTTACGTGGACATGGTTCCAAAAGACGGGCTAATAGATCATACGCTGATGTAGGAAATATATGTGTAGACGATAAAGCAATCGTTGCATTTTTCCAACTAGACTCACAGGGGATATCAGCATTATTAGTTGAAGAGGATTGATCACCATTTACAGTGGTTGGCTTTATTGAAGTTTTCGAGAGTAAAGGGGGTAAACCAGCAAATTTCTTCTCATATCGCCTAATGGCTGTGCATCTAAACAAAGAAGCATGATCATTAGAACAAATAAATAGATTACTGGAAACTTTCAATATTCAATCCTGTAATCAAGTTTCATTGTTATCATGAAAGAAATGATGAATCAATGTAAAACGAAACTAATATATCAAAAATTTACAGCATACAAATTTAGTGCAGCATCAGCAGTAACCAACAACAAGCACAAATCACCATCAACGGGAGAAATCTAAAGGAAATAGTCTCTTTCACCTACCTCTCTACCTAGGCAGCATCGTTTCAACTACAGGCAGCAGCGGCACAGATGACCATGGCAAAGCCAGCCAGGATCGGAAAGACAGCAAGACAGGCCTTCATTAACCTAAAGCCAGTGTGGAAATCTACTCCACTCCAATGCACTCAGCATAAAGCATGAACAAGATCCGGATTTTCAACAGTCAAGTCAGTGCTTCAGAGACTTGACGTGTTATGAAAATCATTTCCAACAAACCAAAGACACACATCAACAGCTGCCACTTACGCTCTCTCATGCGATAAAGAAGATCAGATGAGAAGGACAGGAAGAATAAGCAACAAGGAAGTCTGGTCTGGCAATGAACCAACCAACAGCCTATCGCCTTACGAATATGCAGGAGAAAGTGAAGATGGATTGGGCACCTACTGAGAAGACCATTTGGAGACATCACGCACAAGACCAGACAAGGCTGTCGAGTGAAACCCAAAGGGGAAACGACGATTTAGGCATCCGAGCCGAGGGTGACATGGAGGAGATGGTTTGAGGAAGAAATGAAAGCTTGTGGGCATTCGTGAAGTCAGGTTTTGAAGGCTGAAGAGAAGAGAGTGAAATGGCGACATGCTACTGAAGCCTTATATTCGACTAGGAACCCAAGGGATACATAATAGTAATTAACAGTAACCGGATACTCTTTAGATGGGTTGGTTAGAGAAAACTCCTAAGTAAATATGAGTGATGTAGTCTCGCTAGGTGAAAACAGTGACAAGCAGTTTTCTAAACACTTAGTAATAGTTTGATATGCGTTTCAAACATACTAAATACAGCCTGTTGTCTCAGTATTGGCTTGAGCCAATAACTCGTTTAACAAAAGGGAGTGCATCAGTTGAGCGCGTTGATCACTTAATTTGCAAAGTCGGATCAAGCATGGTCGGTTGACGGTCTATAAATCGTTGATAGGGACACAAAAGGGTACACTCGCTTTCGCCAGCTTACCCCGCTTATAATATCGGTACGATATTCAAATCCCGATTAAGAATCAAGTGTACTGTGCTGAAGTCTTTTGTTTTACTCTACGGCTGTAAAACGCGCCCACTAAAAGCAGAGGATACGAGAAAGGTTCTGGTGTTCGACTATCATTGCCTTGTAGCATCGTGTATCGTGGAATCTCCACATTAGATTATCCAGATTAGTAGCAGTCGTAGATAGAAGAGGTAAGTTATTGGTGATGTTGTTAGTTCCCATGGACTGAGATGACTTGGACATGTGCTACGCATGCTTGGCTCCCATCTACTCCGTCGAGAAATGTTAACAGAAGCAAGTTTAGGGTTGGAAACGGTTAGAGGCAACCAGACTAAATCATGGCACCAGTCCATGAAGTCTCTGACTACTGCTTTGAGCCACTTAGAGAAATGTAAAATACCCGGTTGGTGCCAACATGACAACTGAAATCAGTGGTTGGGAACTTTAGATATGACTCATATTCCACATCAGGCGCGTAAATGCGGAACTTCGCAATCCTTTTATTACTGTTCCTCTTCTCCTACAATTTTCCACGACTCGTGATTACCTTCCCTTCATACTTTTCTACCTTTCATCTTGATGCTGTGAGGTGTGGCAACACGTTGTTACGTACCGATATCAGGCCGCCATGTAGATCGGACTGATTGACTCATACTAAACGACTAAATGACATGGTATTACGGACTCTATCCAGTCTTGATGCACCAACAGGAGCCAACTCAATACTACCATCTTTTATCGGACAGCTACACGGCACACATGGAACACTTCTCCGCTTCTTTCAACCAGGTATAAGGTTTCTGAACAACTATCTCCATGGAATTCCCTGACACGCCATATGTGATGAAAGCCATATGCAAGTCACTTAACAAGGTGTTTAAAACCTCATCACCTGCTGACCAAAGATTACTATCATTCTCAAACAGATACTGCCAGCCCACAGATCAAATCAACCCTATGGAAGCAGTGGTGATCAAAAAATGGGTTGTTGGAAATTGCAAACTGGAAGGCCTGGCTACATACTATAGTAGAGTGGGAGTATCCACATTCAAGCACTAACCAACCGACCTTTCACAGGTAGAACAACTTTGCAATGATGTGAAATGTGACTTGCATTGTCACATACTGCTTTATTTTTCAGTAAACAGCTGGAAGTCCCATCAGTCACACATGCACCAACACAGAGTCACTTAGATCTGTTTGTCTGTACAAACACGTAAACTTTTCGATTAATTCCAGAAATTTACTGCGAAGGACGAATGCAAATGAAGACTCCTACTAACCATGCAGAAGTACTTTCCACTTCAGTTGTGCGAAGCCTACATCATTATTACGTACACTGATCGTCAACTAGTTCAGTGTGATTTCATAAAAACCTCATTACATGTACATAAGAATTAGACAGACCAATAGATAAAAGCAAATGAGTAAGATGCACATTTCACCAACTAAATAGAAGTGAAACTCAGTGAGGCCCAGGGTCACTTAGTTCCCAAAAATGTCATTATTAACAGGGAGGGAGTAGTGTAACAAAACATGAAAAAGAAAGTGAATCACGTTAATTTCTCATAAGGAATGAGAAATATAATGTTACTGTTCGATTACTAAGAATGGTCTTATCATAAATTAGCTAACTTACGCTTCCTCGATAATTTGAATTAAAGTTCTATAACTGTAATTCAGATCATATGTATAAGTCAATACGAAGTTATCTTTCTGTCAGCCAACAACAAAGATCACTAAGCGGAGTAACCACGATGACAGAACTTGTTTGCCTAGTGGTAAGAACTAATGACTAACACGCCCTAAAACAACACTAGTCAAAATAAGAACATTCTTATCACAAAATAAGTTCACAATGGTTATGCTCTATAGTCACAAAATACAATCGTATGAAGAACCATTATTGTTATTTATGAGTGGGTATTTGATTCATACTGAAATCGATGCAGGCGGGTAAACACCTAGTTCTCTTATCTCTGTTCGGTCCCTATTATGTGGTCAATGGAGATGAATAAGTAGATGAAGTACGACTATTGTTTGTGCTCCAAGCTAAGTACAAACAAGTGAAAGTCATTTTGAAATTCTAAACCACAGCATTCCAGACACTTTGGATTCAAAGTTTGCATCTCAAAAGATTGTGTTGTCTATGCATCCTACACTGACCAGTCACTCAGAATTCAGATAAATTCTTGAAACGTCACCATCATTGTAAGAGAGGAGTACATGCAAAATTCGTAAATAAAAACTGTAGCGATCAATCACGTCAGAAACAATACAATTAAGTAATAAGAGTAGTCGATTGTAGATCTGTGTACACCAATCTACCACTCACCAAATTCACACCAATCTACGTGCTAGACTGTGGAGTCGCGAGTTATTGATTTACGCAGTCGATTTTCAATTAGTGGACCACATGTAACGAGCATAGCTCCATTTCCAACGTTTACGCAGTTAGATGACAATATACGTTTCCACGCAATAGGTTCGCTTCACCGCTTGATGCACTTACTTTTCAGCTCGAATAGCTCAGTGGTAACGTCTCTGACTGCAGCACTGTGTGACCGGTTCGAATCCCAGGGGGGACTTCAGTTCCATAAAGACTGTAGATACACCTTGCTGACGAGTCCTAAAGAGCACGTAACCTATGTCTAGAGCTTACTGCCGCTTGCCTCCATCTAACTAACATCTATCAAAGTGCTTAATGAACTTATTTGTAAGTGGTCACTTACTTACACTACACTCTATACTTACAAAACATTACTAGTGAAACACCATGTTTGTCATGAGGCATTTTCATTCGGTAAATGGAGCAATGTTAGTGGCTACAGTATCGAAGATTGTATTTGGGTATCCAACCTAATGACAACAGATGGAGTTTCGAACTTATGAGTTAGATTTCAGGTATGCTGCACCAGTTGATCAGTTATCCGTTCAAAATGTCATGACAATCGGAGCAGAAGTGCACTGGTAGATGCGAGGCTGAGATGTAGCAACAGATAGCGGTAGATTTGTAATGGCAGGAATCTACTCATGTAGACTGTGATGTTAGGTGGATTAAAACTATTGCTTGCAAAACATCGAAATTTAGCTCACTGCTGTAGCTGAAAGAAACAAATCAAATCGTTATTGTTTCATTCACTTTTCGCATCGATTAGTGGTACTACTGTTGTAAGGTTAGGCAGTAGGAGCGAACTAAATCAGTAAGCCTTCCATTTCTCAATCGTTCTGACTACTAGAACAGAAGTAACAAAGAAATATGTCGTAATTTCAGTTATGGAGAAGTAATGAAAAAATTATTTCTCACATTTTCACCGAAGACGCGGTCTAAAATGATAATTAAGCCACATAAAGTCAGTTATTCGGTTATAAATTAATCACAGGACGCAATAATAATTATATATATATATATATATATATATATATATATATATATATATATACATATGTATATATATATATACATATGTATATATATATATATATATATATATAGTGCTAAAGCAAATTACCTGGTTTTAAGCCACGCAGCAGGTGAATCACTAGCTTCCATAGGTGGTGGTTTAGGTTCAAGCACGAGTTTTCTCCCAATACTTCTGGCACCCATTTGCATACGCTCATATCCAACCAGGTGAGTGAAAGCATGAAGTACATCCAAATCGTCATCTACTTTTATGAAAGGATAACGACCGGACAGGAAAGAGAGGAATATAACTCCAACAGCCCATATGTCGACAGCAGTTGTTTGTTCTACATGACGCATCATTACTTCTGGAGGTCTAAATCCAAGAGTTCCGCCTCTCCGAACGGCTGGAGATCGAGGTAAGTGTCGACAACCTCGACACACTGTAAGGCGTAAACCACAGACACATCCACCCTGTCCTAAACATTGTGTTGAAGTATTCGATAACTGCTGATTGGATTTCACGGTTGGACCTTTGAATGAGGACATGCCGTCAATTTTCGGAGAATTGCATTTGAAACTGAATCTAGAACTCCCAGAATCCATAGTATCCCACTTATGTGTTTTACTATTTTCTTTGTTTGCCAAACTTACGCGTTGTGTAGAGTTCACTGATATACCGAAATCTGACTAAAATGAAAATGTACTACATGAGATTTTTCATTGACAAGTAAAAACAATCACTGAATTTTCCTCGATACAGTGGAACACAATCGTTCAAATTCGTTAAGCAAGCAAGGATTTACAAATGGTGAACAACTATGAATATCTCACTGATGCCATGCACTTTTAAGCATAAGGGTTGTGAGCTATACATGTAAACGAGTGCTACATCACTTCATTCATTCTCCTAGATCAAACTTATAGCAGTGTGTGAAGCTGCAACTCAGCGGCTAGACCAGTAAACTATGTTTGCGTAAATATCAAAAAAGGAGTAAACAGTTGTTGGTCTTGCACCGACCTATAGGGACTAAGTTTTAACTCAAAGGTCAAATTTGAAAACGAATCTATCTTCTTCCGTTTCAACAATCGGACACTGTAATTACTCCTGACAAAATAAGCATAGGTTTCACTTTTGACTACACACACTTGAACAAGACATTCATTCCAAATTACTTGGTCTTTTATAGAAAACACACTCAAGGGCATTCTCTTTGCAAAGAAAATTCACTTAATCTTTACGCACTGTAAAACATATAAAAGACTAATTGGTTTAATGAGCATCGACTAGTTCATTTGCATCTACATAGGAGAGTATATTAGATGGTGGTGATGCCAGACTTTTAACACGTACGTACAGTACAGTTTTACAATTCTTTACAGAAATTTTTTTAAATTTTCAATGATATTTACGTTTAACACCCCCTAACACCACAGAGAGTTTAACTACTTACTCACAGATTGGACGTTAATCTTTGTCTACAGAGTATATATGTTCAGCCTATGTTTACACAGTAATAATAACATTAAATTTACTTCCTCTTACTATCTTAATTAGTTTTTTGCATCCTTTTTGTATTTAATCTTAACCACCTCCGTTGCTACTACATAATACTCATTCCATTTCAATGAAATTATTCACTCTACAAAACAACTTATTCTTTTCGTTAATTTTAGTTCGAGACTACACAAATTTCCGTCGGTATTATTTATTGTTTTAAAATTCGAATTCTTACTACTGATATCATCTATATCAATATTGTTTATTTTCGCTTATTTAAATTTCCTCATCGGAGTTACTCTCTTCTAGAACATATTTATGGATGGATGTTTGGTTTGGTGGAAACAAAGTCACTGAAGATAAGTTATTTGTTTAGTGGTGGTCAACAATGCAAACTAGAACAGGCTTCTTATATACTGTTAATCATTTAGACATACGTTGTATCCCATCCACAGCAAAAGCAATTACCTGACCGAATTTCTTAACATGGTTTATTACACAACAATACAGAATCGGTCTCCGCAGAATATACGGAATTTTTAACTTCAGCACTTTAAGCTGAAAATTCATAATCTAACCGGTTTTTAACTTGCTTGTATGGGTTTAAAACCAACTGGCTGTCTAATTTTAGTCTAGTTAGGAGTTTTATGACCACAACAATACACACGTCTTCAACCGTACATTTTACGAATGGATATGATTTCAAAAACACCTGGATTAGGAAACAAATAATTGGAAATAAACAAGAAAAATAACGTTGCTCAGTTGGTACAGCATAGGGCCGGAAACCCGGTGGTCACTGGTTCGAATCTGGCGGCGGTCCAAATGTTCACTTCACCCTCAATCATCGCTCAATATCAATACTAGTCTGCTGAACCATGGCTCAGATGGTAAAAATGATTTTAAAAAATAACATATTTTGATAGGAAATGGATATGCCTAGTTAATCTATACTTCAATAAGATATTCAAGCATAGAAAGACGATAAAGAATGAGTAAATGTGAACTGTTGTGATCAACCTTGAACGACATCCCTCAAAGACAACAATCAGTCAGACAATATCACCATGAGACTTGATATTGTATGAACAGTCCAAGGCAGTCCAGAAGGCACCTCAGAAACACTACCCAGAATTCTCAATAAGGCTGGGATTAGAGTGGCATTTAAACCTACAAACTTACTTAAAAATAAGCCTTGTAGGTAAAAGGATCCTATTGACCCAATTAAGCAGAATAACTTAATTTACCAAATCCCTTGCAACGACTGCCAGGTCAAATACATAAGTCAAAGTAGTCGACCAGGATCAATTAGGCTATCCGAACACAAAAACCTAGCTAGGTCAAAATTGGTAGATCCTAGTAAGGTAAGCAATTTAGAAAAAAGCTCAGCCATAGCTATGCATGCAGTTACACACAACCACACAATAGGATGGGACAGGGTGAAAATTCTTAAAACTAACATAACAGGGTGCAGGGTGAGATTGATAAGTGAATCTTTGTTTATCGAATCAACACCTAACACATGCAATAGGAATGACTCAGCACCTGTTCCGGATATATGGAAAATCTTACTACCCATCTCACAAAAGGATAAGGAAATTAGGACTATACACAGGATATCTCAAAGTTGTGTAGTTATCTTGATATGACTATGGACAATAAATTATGTCCGAAACGTAATCCAATAAACAATACTGTTACACTGTGTGGTAAATCTAATAAATCAATAAAAATGGAATTACATTCTACCACAGTTCACAAGTTTTGCTCTTATATTCAGTAAAAAAGGAGTCAAAATCGGTAGGAAGTTATTGAGAGCAAGGAAAAATCAGTATTGATGATTAAGATGAAAATAATATTTGTATACATCTGTTCTACTGCGATCGATTCCGGGTCATATTACCTAATGTGTACTCAACCGCCGATCTCAGTTGTAACGCGGACCCCAACTGTGAAGGCAATAACCACTTATTCCTAACATCTTGAATATCTCAATATGGGAGTCTACATTTGTCTACAGAGTAAATACAGACAGACACAAAACCAACGTACAACCTCGTACACACGTGCATTACCTCAAGTTGCTACATTTCACAGTAGTATATACAGAATAGGTGGATAGAAAAAGAGTGATATCACAGTAAACGAAGTTGTGCAAGAGAATAAACAATTTAAATATAACGGTTAGTGTAAATTTTCAAGCTTTAGAAGACATCAGTGAATGAATACATCTATACAACTGTGACCGATTTTCAACTATGTCACCAAGAGTTTTCAACCATCGATTTGAGGATCCTAGCCAGATAGTCTACACGGCTCAGATCTACAGTCGAAAACTTCATGGGTTGGTGCCACATTTTGGTCCGGTTACCTAAGATCTTCTTCCAACCCAATCTGACTTCTCCTGACATTTCACGACAAGGTAGGCGGGTGGGTGCAGTAAGTGTCCAACCCGTCTAAGTTGATCAAGGTTCACAACCTTATCGACTGACACACCTAATAATCTTCACCTGACCTCTACATTTCTCACATGGTGACTCCACCATACAAGAGCAATGCTAGTGACCTAATTAACCGCTGTTATATTTTTTCAGTTTGACCAGCTTCAACTCTTATGTACCCACTAATATAAGTTTCAGCCACTAGAACAGGTACAAAATTCATAATATTATCTACAGAACAGCTTTTCATGTTTACAACCCTGAATATCGAAATCATCAACTTAACGATTCTATCACATGCAGAAAATTCTTTAGAAAATACCAATGACTGATCTGCTGTGAAATATATTTACCTTTCGATGAACAGTCGCTTTAACCATATCATATTCCTTACATTAGTAACTTAATGTTACTTCGGTGTTGATAGGTCGTTTCCTCACTGCTGCTTTAAACATAACTAAATTCTTTTTCCAATCTCCCGATTTGTAATTAAAATTGAATTTCGTTCAAAAATATTTTACGAAACATTTCTTTTCTGTTAACATGGGAATTTAAATAATATATATGTGCTATTGCACAGCTTGGGAATGATATCGCTGAAAAGAATGACACTTCTTTAGAGATCTTTTGAATTTGTATCAAGATTTTGATAGTGATCGACTCATTTCAGCTGATGAAGTTGCCTAAAAAAATTCCGCTGGTCGACAAATAAAACCAGTTCACTTTCTATTTTAAAACAAATATAAACTCATAATGTAGTGGGTGTTGCTGATAACAACGGATATAAGTAGTATATATCGAGAGGGTGGCAGGAATCATAGGGAATTACCGGCAATGGGTAAGGTTTCTGCCAAGTGCAACGCAGGGGACAACACAGGTGTATTACAGGGGATGCTGCTGATAAGAGTGTAAGAAGAGCCAGTCAAGAGCAAATCAAGACAGGAACGGAGAGGAAACGAAGACATTTGCAAATGGCTGCGTTAGTGCAAGGATTACCATATATAACCACTACCATTCCAATTGTTCGTAATAAACATTCTCTCGTCGAGTTGTCTTCTGTTTCTTCAATGGTAGCACGTTTATAATAGACTCCAGATTTCTATGAAAGAACTTGAGTAAATTCTCTTAACTTCAAAATAAGAAGTATTTGTTAAGATCAAGCCAATAACTCACTAAGATTTTTTGCATATTGTGTATTACTATGTATCACTAAGTTTGTCATCAAAACAAATTACCGCGAATTTTATGATAAAATTACGATATAATGGTTAGGTTAGTTTGTTACCTGGATACAGTCTGGAACCCTTTTTCTTATTTCATCTTTTTTTGTATCTGAAATACGCTTGACTTCAAATTTCCTCTCCCATCTTTCATCAATATCTCCAAATTCTTCTGAATGTGCTAAACCGAAGTCTACAAGAAAAAAGCTATGCAGTGGTATAAAACTGTAGGAAAATATTACTGTCTAGTATTTTGATCCATAAGAAAGTTTGTAGGCTTTATATCACGATGAATTATCTTAAACTTATGAACATGTGCTAAGGCTGACAGAAGTGCACGCATATAACGTTTGATTTCTTTTTCATCAGCTGTTAAATAATAATCCTAGAAACAAAAAGGAAAAAAATACAGCTAGGAAACAATAATCTATTAACTCACTGTAAAAGGGACATAATCAATAAAAGGCATTAAAATAAAGACATGATCACGAATTCGCATTGCTGTATGCATTTGTATCACATTGTGTTTACCACTAAAAAATAAAAATAAATAAACAGAAATTAACAGTTCAATTTACCCTAGTCTTCGTAAAATACGAATTTCATTCTCAATCCTTCGAATATCAACTGTTGGAATAATCATTTTTAAGGCATAATATTTGGACTCATCAGGATTGCGTTTATTTTTCACGGCTAGAACAGATGCAAATGTGCCTTGTCCCTGTCTTTCAGAGATATCAAACAAGTCTGTGATTTGTGGAAATTCGAAAATATACTGTACACTTCGGACCTTGCTTTCAATCATTTGAAAAATATCTGAAATAAAAGTTAGATTAAAGCAAAGTTTAACCAAATATTACTCAAAGTTAGTATACAATTAAAAATCAGCTATGATATTTAAAGCATTAACTTGAATACATTACGAGTTTTATTTCAAATCTGAAGACAACATAAACAGTGACAAGAGACGTGAAACAATCATGTATTAGGTAGCTTAAGTTGAAATGTGCCACGTTATGAAATGAAGCGGAGAAATCAACAAGATACGTAAGAAATCTGAGAGGAATACACAAAGAAAATGGTGAAAACGAGAACAAAACATACACTTAAAATGATAGCAAAATACTTGAGGTTCAGGGCAAGAGTAAAGTGTGTGCGCATTTTCAACACTCTGAAAGAATTCGGGAATGTTGCGTAAAATGACGGAGAAAATTCCTAGCTTGGATGCATACATGATCTCGGTGAAGGTGGTTTTTCTGAGCTTGATGACTTAATCGTGAAATTTTTCATGGTAGAACTGAAGAATTCTGCCGTCTTAAAATTACTATAGAATGACTTTAAACTGACCGACGACCAACTTCCGGCACACCCATCGCATCTGCCAACAGTCGAAAGCTGTTCCAGTTCATTTGAGCCACTGGAAGCAAGAAGCCAATTATATATATATATATATATATATATATATATATATATATATATATATATATAACATTTATTATCTATTTATCCCTTGGGTTCCTAATGAAACATAGGCCTTCAGTAGCACGTCTCCATTCAACTCTCTTCTCTGCAATCTTTTGAACCTGGTTTCACGAAAGCCCAGAAGCTCTCATTTCTTCCCCACACGATCTCCTCCATGTCACTTTCATATCCAACACTCAACTCGCCGTTTCCCATCTGGGTTCCACTCGAGTACCTGGCCTGACGCGTGATGTCCCCAGTCGGCCTTCTCAGTGTATACCCAATCCATCTCCACTTCCTTCTGCATATTTGTTGAATGATAGGTTCTTGGTTGGTTCGTTGCCAGAGTTCCTTGTTACTCATTCTTTCTAGCCATCTGACCTTCAGTAACGAGCCAGATTAGGCAGTTGTTGATGAATGTCTGTGGTTTGTTGGAAATCCCTTTCGTAACGCGCCAAGTCTCTGAACCATACAGAAGCACTGACTTGACTGGTATTGGTGTTGGAAATCCGGATCCTGTTCCACATGCTGTGTGCAGAAGATCTCCACACTGGTTTCAGGTTAATGAACGCCTGTCTTGCTTCTCCGATCCTGGCTGGCTTTCACGTCCTCCTCTATGCCGCCTGTAGTTGAAACAATGCTGCCTGGGTAACTGTAGGTGAAAGAGGCTACTCCCTTTAAGTTTCTATCGCTCATGGTGATTGGAGCTTGTTGTTGTCAGTGGTGGTGTTGGTTGGGTACCTTCTTCACCTCTGTCTTCTCTACATTCACTTGAAGTCCCGTCTTCGCTGCCTCGCTCTTCTGTCAACTTGTTAGTTTTCGCCTGTAGATCTTCAAGTTTGTGCCACAAGACATTAGACACAAGTCATCAGCGAAATCCAAACCTTCTAGGATCTTTTCCCAGGTTCAGCCAGCGTATCCCCTCTTCTCACAGCTCCTCACTGTTGTCTACTGCATGATCCAGTCCACCACAATCAGGAATATCATGGGTGGTGATAGTAGGCAGCCTTGTCATACTCCTTCCTATCTTCACTTCACTTCAAAGGCATCACTGAGCTTCCCACTGTGAATCACTTGGCATGTGGCGTCTTCATATAGTTGTTAAATGAAGTTGATAGAGGTTTGTGGTATTCCGTAGTGTTGAAGCAACTCCCAAATTACTTCTCAGTCAACGCTGTCAAAGGCCTTATCAAAGTCGCTGAAGTTGAGGTAGAGGGTTGACTGCCATTCTGTCCTCTGTTCTATGATGATGCGTAGTGTAGCGTTGCAATTTGGTCAGCACATGATCTGTACTTCCTGAATCCAGCGCATCCTTTAGTCTATCCAGGATGATACGGCATAATATTTTGCTTGGGGTGGACAGCAGCATGGTTCCGCGCCAGTTCTTGCAAGCACTTAGGTAGCCCTTCTTCGGGAGTTCGACAAGATAGCCCTTCTGTTAGACAGTCGGCAGGTACCTCCCTTTCCTTCCAGACCTTCTGCAATAGTGCTGTGAGCATGTCCGCCATTGTCTCTGAGCCTGTTCTCAGTGCTTCTGGCGGGATTCCATCTGGTCCTGCTGCTTTCCCGCATTTCAGCAGCTTTACGGCGTTCAGAACTTCCATTTTTGTTGGAGGATTTGTGTTCACTTGTAGTTCTATGGCTAGGCTGCAGGTGGTATTTCTGGACGAAGTGTAGGTGGTGGTTGATTCAAGAGCTTTTTGAAGTGGTCAGCCCATCGTTTCCTTTGCTTCTCTTCTTTGGTAATTAAATTTCCTTCACCACCTTTTATTGGTTTCATCTGTGTCGATCTCTTCCCTCCCAGATAGTAACCTGGTTATTTGACACAGTTGTCAGATCTCTATCTCTCCTACCTGCAGCCTGTTCTGCTTCACTTGCCAGTGTTTCGTAGAAGTGTCTTTTGTCTTTCCGTGCACTCTTCTTCACTTCTTTGTCCAGTGTAGTGTTGTATACACTGTACTCAGTTCCTCTTCTCGTCGTTCATCCCTGGACTGGTTTATCTTCTGCTCCAGCACCTTCCTCTCCTCTACCAGCTTCCATGTATCCGTGAAGATCCATTCCTTATCTTCCTTCTTCTTCCTTCCTAATACGGTTATTCAGGTTTCTTTCCACATCACCTTCAAAAAGTTCCAGTGTTCATTCACACAGGTCTCTTCAGGGATGTTGCTCGATATATCCCATTTTTTTCCTGATAGCTGACGTGAAGTTGTCCTGCGTAGTTTCGTCCTTCAGTTCGGTTTCTGTTCTGGGTAATGAACCCAAAATATGATCTATCACCCACTCCTCTGAATTAAAGGTAGTTTTCTCGCACTAGATGGTGGTCTGAGCCTTCATCTGCTCTTCTTCTTGACCTTGTGTCAAGTAGGCCGACTGCGTCTCCACTTTCTTCACATTGAGTTAAAGTCGATCTGGTTTTAGTGTGTCTGGTGTCTGGTGAAATCCATGTCGCTTTGTGGATATCCCTGTGCTTGAACACAGTGCCTCCAATCATCAAATCGCTGAATGCACAGAATTCTGCAAACAATTCTCCTTTCTCGTTCATTTCACCGAGCGCTTCTTGACCCATGGTTAGTTCTCTTCCTGTGTTGTCCGCTCCCAGTTTGGCATACACGTCGCCCATTAGGATTTTGATGTCGCCAACTGAGATCTTGTCCAGTGCTGACTGTAGTTGTCTGTAGAATTCCTCCTTCTCCTCTTCATCTGCATCATTTTTAGGTGCTTAGCATTGTACGATTGTGACTTTCCTCCCTTTTCAGTTGAACCTTGCTGTTATATATATATATATATATATATATATATATATATATATATATATATATATATACCACAGCATAACAGTTTGAGTTGCCACAACTAACAGCACATCAAGTAACAATGCACGATGAGAGATAGAAATATAGAAGAATCAGTCAAAAGTCACAAAAAGTAGTAGGAGGAGAGGAAGGCAGAATAAGAGAATTCTGAATTCAGTATGAAAATTAACATGGGAATAATGTGGGGATGTGTGGGTGCAGCTTTAACTGATTCTGAGCTGAGTCACCTAGAGTACCGAACCAGCAATTTGTTTTCACGCGAACACTAACCAAACACCCGACCACTGCCCATACCAACAGTCAAAGATTTTATGCAGTGATGCCGTGTCTTAGTCTGGCCGTTACAAGCCTTTCATGAGCTTAAACCTAACTGAGCTAATTATAAACATCCAAGTCACAGTTGTTAAGAATGTCCTGAAAGAAGTTGAGCGCCGAGTAAGGTTTATTCATTATATTAAAACTTACTACTTGAGCAAACATTGTGCGACGTAGGAGACGACTATTAAAGATGAGTAACATATGTCCTATGCACTTCACTGGTAAAGATTTAAAATCTCATCAGCTGACTTTCCTCTTCCGCTCAAGACTCTACACCTAACTTCTACGCTACTGATTTGGTGACACCATGGTAGATTACCTATGTAACGAGGGCAATGGTAGTCGAAGATCTAAAACCTCATATCCTCTACTCTTAATGTTCATAATTCACACCTATAAAGTAGAATAGACAGGACTGATGCTAAGCACGATCGACCCTATATAGACAATCGGATATCATGGCAGCTCCGTAAATGGCTTAGGTTGGTGAATCCTAAGCAAGCCTTTAGTATCTGTAGAGAGATTTCGTCGGTCGGTGATCTGAATTCCTAGACAAGTGAAGTAGTTAACTCACTCAACTATGTCACTCCTTATTTTTAGACAAAGCACCAATGAAGACCATTCCTGGAGTAACAATTTGCACTTATGCGGCGAGAAACGCATCCCAAACATTCGCAAACTGCCACTCAAGGTGTCTAGTAGACTCTGTATCGTTTCACTGTCTTCACCTAGTAAGGCTCTCGTCTGCATGATTTAGATTTATTAAGGATTCTATGACAAGATTCATGTCTGAGAAGTTAAACAAACTGCATAATCACGTTTCTGGTCAAGGTGAATACGCATGGCGAGAGTGAACACTTAAGGCGGACACTACTTAATAACTAATCGTTGGCCCTGACACGCTCACGGGTGTCCGAGTACAGAGCTTTTAACATAGTGATATACTTGCCCTGAACTACTTTCAGTGACAGACAGCCATAAGGCATCTCGATTGATGTGGCGGAATGTCTCTTTCCAGGTTAAGGAATATAGCTAATGTAGGACGCCTTTGTGTGTGCCATTATTTCAGAACCAAGAGGGAATGAATGTCTGGTTGATACGCCCAAATTTAGGTTGTTCCGTTCAGAAGCTGATTGTATACAGTGTAACAGAATCCCCGAAATGTTCCACTCATCATCCCAGTAGTTTCCTCTATGTGAATCACAGACCTATACTTTTCCGCTATAATCTTACTAACCCTTAAACGTCCGACCCGTCTCCTCAAAAAGTCTAAATAACTGCTAACTTTTACCTATTCCTGTTGCCTTTATTATCTTTATGGCCTTCGTTGCTCACCGTTGCTCGTGGTCACGGCACAGACTTAGTCCGTCTACATTTGAGTTGCTTCCACTCCTCGTCATGCTCAGGCCTCGCATGGATGCATTGATATGCATCCACTAATTAAGAGGTCATTGAGACCCCACTGTCAATCACTCTTTGACAGTCGGTTGTGGTATTCAATACTGCTTTTGCAGCAGACGAGGAATGTCACTAGGTCTCGGGATGGGTGGTGTTGGATTTTCCGGCAATTGTTTAGCCAGCTTTTTACTGAAAGCTACCTCAGTGTTCTCAGTGATGTGAATTGACTGGAGGTTTGCGATAGGTCAGATTAGAAGCCAGTCGGGTTGTAATGTTACTGAACCAATGTTTCTAAAAGGTGATTGTCAAAGATCGACAGTAAGTTTACCGGCTGTACAGTGGCACTTACCCAGACTTGCAATTAACTGCTGTTACTATTTCAACCACGGTTTCCCAGGAGACATTTTAAACAAAAAAAATAATCGACGCCTTGAATTTCTCCCTAATTGCTGCAGCCTTCACAGTAGGTTTGTGGAGTCACAAAAACCTGGGACTGGATTTTCTAGAACTACGTGGACCAGCGAAAAGACTAGGCCAGATGCAGGACGAAATACAGAGCAGGGAGAAAGGACGGGGAGAGTACAGGGACAAGTGAGATATGCTGCAAAACTTCTCGTCTCGCCCAGTGAAAATGTTGACCTGGCTTTATTATGCGTGTTAGTTCTAATACTTGAAATAGTTGTTGACGGAACAGAAGCCTTCGCTCAACTGGCTTCCGCGTCTGGAATCCATGGCTCACTACTTTATGTGGTTGTTAACCTATATACAAGTAAAAAGGAAGGAAAAAGTGGCGGTTAAAACGTAAAAACTCAATTACTTCTGGGCACATCCCAGCCACATATCAAATAAGTATCCGACCGGCGTTTAATGGATTCAGACGAAGTAGCCTGAATCACGTCTGGAAGAAGAGTATTCCAGGGTTTAAAAACTCTTAGGAAATAGAAGTTGTGCCTGACACCTAACCTGCTATGTTCCAGGCTTGGTTTTTGTATGTGTCCTCTAAGATTAGTGCTGCAGCTAAGATTTAATGTGGCGGAGTGGGTGTCCAGGGGTGTTCAAAATGTTGCGAGTCATTATCAAGTTTCCTCTTTGCCTTCTATATTGCAGGGAATACAGATCCAGCGCAACCAGTCGTTCTTGATATGTTTTAGACCTAAGTCCTCGAAAAGGTCTGGTCAAGTGCCTTTGGATCCATTCTAAGCTTAATTTGTCCTTCTGCAGAGAAGATATGAAGACAACCAGTTAGTGAGTGGTGGTCTTACCCTGATCAATCTCAATCTATCAATAAGGTAGTCATGATTAACATGATCAAACACTTTAGCAAAGTGCAAATAAATAACATCAATTCGACCTCGACGGTCGACAATACTAGTCCAGCTACCTACTGCAGTGAGCAGATTAGTAATGCAGGAGTATCCTTTTTCGAATTTGTGTTGTTGGGGGTAAAGAAGTTGATATTTATGAGGTGATCCCTCAGTCCATCAGAAATCAATGATTTCACTACCTTGGATAAGAGGGCTACCGGTCTGTATTTCTTCGGGTTGCTTCGTCGACCTCTTTTGAAGACTGGTGTTATGTGCCTAACTTCTTAGGAAGGGGTGCTTTCCCGATACTTCCCCATTCTCCAGTATAAATCCCCCAATCCTGATTTCCGCGACCTCATAATTGACAATGATGAAGCAACATTGCAGTACGGTTACGCACAGAAAACCACAAATATGCTTGAAAAAATGGTCTGAAATTAAAATCTACAGTTCGTCTGCCAATCCAACAAGATCCAACATCAACAGTACGAGTAGAGGAAACCTATAGTTCTATAGACCTATAGGTCTTGAGGCTCGGTTATTTATGTTCGGTTGTACTCCAGTGTTGATGAACGCATGCGCAAATAGTACGATATGATTCTACGTTAGGATGAAAGCACGGTGAACAAAATAGGACAGTCAAATGAGAGCCTGAAGAACTGTAGGACATTTTGAATATATTAACTACTGCACTTTGTGAAGAATAAAGTTGCTATGCAGCTGAACGGTAATAGCACTCATTATAAGTTAAGTTTAAAAAAAGCTATGGAGTTAGAAATAATAGCTACAAATCAAGACCAAACATGTGACGAAAAAGTTACCCGAAATTATAAAATCTTTTTCAAATCTTGAACGAAACCACTCTCTTCAAAACCTTTCGACCTTCAGCTCCACCGGTACATCTAACATCCAACAACAATAGTACGAGGAGAGGAAACTTGTAGTTTTTGAGCTCTCACTTCTAAGCCTTGAGCATCAGTTATTTATGTCCGGTTATACCCGTTCGGAGGCCTCAGAAGTCTTCACATTTTTCCTGCTTTTAGCTTTGGAGGTAGTGATTGTCCATCTGAAGGTATTTTTTGTTTTTGAATTGCAGATTGATTTGTTTGGGAGACAGCGAAACTGCTGATGAGACAAACTAACGTTTACAGTCCCTGTTTTTGTAAGCACCTTCAAGTAAGCGTTAAGCGGTACTTAAGAAGTGCTAGAAATAGGGTGAGTGGCGAATGAGAGAAAAAGCAGTGTGAAGTACTTATGGAAAAATAAGTGTTACCAGTAAACATGTGGGGGAGAGACGCCTCTTGATGCAGATACTAGGGCTGAGGAATACAGGGGGGACGAGCATAGGCCGTTTGCGCTAACGTACTAATCTGGTAGCCGCTTGAAGGAGCCAATCGATGTAACTGTGGCTACTTCCTTCGGTACAGCGTTCCATAAGGCACATACTCTGTGTGAGCAGAAGTTTGATCTCACTCTCTTCTTTGCCCTGTAGTGGGTGTATGAACTGGGTTCTCGTGAGACTGCTGGTTCTGGGCTGATAAAGTTGACCTATATGCTGATCGACTTGGTAAGTGATCTTGCTGGTTGTTATTAGGTCACCGCTTCTCCCTCGATAGCCTAGGGTGAACAACGCTATGGGGGGCCGAGTTATCCAAACGGCTTAAAAGTGTATCCTCCGCCTTTAGAAAATGACCTGTGTTGAAACAATCCTCAAGAAACAATATTTTTTTGGATCGCTGTTAGAGGCCCTCCAGTTGATTTGGATAATCTCCCTTCGTCGCAAAGGATGGTAGTCTATCAGTCCGCGTTAACCTTTGCGATGACTGTCTGTGTGAAAAACATGTTCTCTCCAGAGTGCGATCACTTAAAGGAACTGCTACCGCTTGTCGCGATACCAAGTCCCGGACTCCGGTCACCCTGGGAGAGCACCTATAATCCACCCGAATATTATACAAACTTAGCTTTTGGAACAGGCTGTGATCACACCAGGCTAAAGCGCCCAGATAAAATTTCTGCATCGGCCAGGCCCGGTTGCGTCACGTCTTCCTCCTCTCCATACGGCTGAGGTTTCCTCACTTCTCCCAGTCCCGCTCAAAACGTGAAGGAACAGGAGTATAGAAAGTTACAGAGAATTATCCACTAATGACATTTTGCACACTGTCCAATATACATCAATGATTGACTTACGTTAGTTTGTAACCTCTCAATATTCAAGCCTAAATGCCCTATTATTTGTTGGTATGGATGCGCCATATGGGTTTTCTGATCTCCAGTAACCTACGAACTTAGCTAGCAATCCAAGGTAGCCTAAGAGCTGGTCTCCGACCAGTAGGCAAAGGAATAACTGTGATATAACACCACCAAATATACTGTTAAACCTTTCCCAAGTCATCTTTTCTGAACAACCCACGTCGAGAAGGCAGTTGGGTAGAATGGCACCATTCCTAACCGCTGACCCCGCCGGACATTTGGCATAGGAGGAGTGGTGCCACAGATCAACTCCTGCTTTCAAAACCTGAACACAGTTACCACACGACCCCTACTAGACAGTTAGGATAAATATTTTAGATATAACGCATCCTCCCATTGATGTATGGGGAGGAGGGCCAAAGTCAATGGCTCATGGGTTGCCCAGTGACCTTGGGGACGCTACACTCCGAATAAGTGTGCGTTCTGGACTGGTCAGCGGCAGATTGTCATCAAAACAGCTACCTGGCTCAAATACGGTGGTCTCTTGCCAATTAATACTAGGTACATTAAAGCCTTTTATAATTAGACATCTATTACTATCGCCCCATTTCTAAAGTAATTTAGGAGAAATTCTTCGGCAAGGCAGTCTATACCTGAGCGGACTGTTGAACTTGTCATTCCTCATGGCTTGAACTTTTCACCTATAGCCTCCCATGTGCCACTTCAGTATGCCACATAAATATTACAGCCAATACCTTAGGCGGCCGTGAATATGCAGAGTAAGGCCATCACCATTACGAGTTAGGACCTCTGTTCTGGTGCACGTTTTGTCCAGAACGACTGTAGAGAACCCCCTACGCATGTCTTGTCACGTTTCAAGGGTCCGTGATACATCCGGATCTGGGAGCACAAGCAAATAAGTAAAATCAGACTCATTATTCCGAAAGCAGCGAACATCGGGGTGCCACAAACTGCACCGGTTGTAAAGACAAGCAGTCCCCCGAAATCAATAACCCGATGCACGACAAGATTCAACATTGGCGCCAACTTTCACAGTTCTAACGGACTCGCTAGGCCGGATGCAAACAGTCAACCATCCAGGCTGAATGGAGTAGCAAGTTATCAGGTTGCCTGGGGTTGCCCGAGCGGCCGTGCGGTATCGCAGCCAAGCAACGCAGAAAAGTGGTTTTTGTGGGCAAGGCGTAAGTTCCGAGAACAGGAAGTCGCGGTTTCTCACTTTCCTTTTCTTGGCGTCATATGATCACTACACTGGGAATAAAATGGTTACCTTACGATGCATATGTCCAACGATGAAATAATTAGTCATGCAAAAATTGTTTTACTAAATAATTAGTCTTCCTGCTCACCCCAAAGCAGCCATCCCAAAGGAAAGTGCTCCCACGGATCGTCTACGCTTATTTAAGTTTTTTCGCGACATTAGGAAATAACTTAGTAGCTCAAGTGCTCGCATTCATGCGAGACGTTATTGGTCAAATAACGTTTGACGACGGCTTTTTCTGCCAACTGCTTCTCAGGAAACTGACGCTGCAGGTGTAAATCATCTCAGAGACATTCCACTCGGTTCCCATCAGTGACTTGGCAACATCAAACGTTAAAATATTGCGGATCTCTAGTAGATCTGCCTTCCAAGTATGTTATGTCAACGAAAAACCCAGGAGTCAGAATTCAGAGACTACAGAGCCATGCAACTCTGTCAAACTGTCTCTACAGATCTGAAACCACAGGTCATGACAAACTAAACACCAACAGCCCGAATCGTCCTATCGCAGCGATTCACGTGGTGGTCCCGAAGCTAATTCTCGCATGGTCGAAAATTCTAAGTGACGTTGGTTCCACGACACCTAAAGCAAAGAAACGGAAAACCATCAAAATCCGTATGCCTTTTACGAAGACAGTACGAAACCGGCACATCGCCTAACCAGCAGGCGTTAACAGCAACCGTCGCCGGCTGCAGAATGGCCAAAAAGAAGCCGTTTGTTGCGTGTCACGACATGAAAAAGGGAGCCCAATACCTCACCAAAGCTGGTGTAGAAAGTAGTGTTCTTCCCGTAACCACAAACGCACGTCATTATGACCCATCTTTCAATCTGCCGGTAGCTAAGGATAAGGCAATGGGAACCTTCGGGCAGAGGCGTGCCTACCTTAACTTGAGTTTACGCAAACCTGTCCGTCTGATTTTTCTAGTTTATGTTTCCAGGCCCGCGTTGTCGTAACTTTGCTGAACCATTAACACCCACTCATAGGCATCCGTCGACAACGACTGATGGATAAGAACACGAAGCTTTCTATTGGCAGAGCCTCACACTTAGGTCTGAGTTAAGCCACAGAACGGAACACCCGGTAGGTGCGTCCTGTCAGGCAGCGTTAGAGAGATATCCGGAGTTGAGACATCTAAAGTGTACCCTGATGTGGACAACTGGCAATGTTATGCATCACACCGCAGCCACAAGTCAACATGCGGCATCAAGGCAAGCCGCACAACTTCTGAGAATTTCAGGAATGCGGAAAGCGAGTCTGATCACAACCTTGATCTCGACATCACCTCCGGACAGTTTTTCGGCATCACCATCGCACATGGTTTCCGAATAGGATGACAACGACTGGTATCTGGTCGGTGATCACCAGTGGCTTAACGCCAAAACAACACCCGATAGCGGACATCTATGAAATGAATTCGACTTCGAGCACGTGAATGTCTTTTTCAGGGTCAGCATAGTCAAACAGTACAATAAGACACAGATGGCAGAAGAAGATATTTCAAAAACAGTCACTTTTAAGCGTTTTGAATGCAGCACTAACATCCCAATACCTCGTGGATAACATCTCTCGTTGATAGGATTTCGCCTACATGTTCATCAACTACTGGATCGTTGTGAGTCCAGATAAAGAAACTCACCCAAAACATGTGAAGACTCCACTCCACAGGTTGCAAGAGTATGGTTCCACGGCCAACATCCAGAGATGTCAAAGTGGAGTCCAATCGCTTGATTTCCTTGCGGATACCATTCACTACAATAGTACGCGCCCACTGATAAAGTGCCAACTATTCTGAACTACCCACAGCCGGTGGCTGTAAACCTGCCTGGCAAGTTAGTGCCAAAGGTGCACTCCAAACTGAGCTTCACTTACTAAACCTCTCAAACATCTACTCCAAACGAACTCAAAGTTTGACGCTGGATGATGTGGCTAGGCTTGTCTTCCCTAAGGTCAAAGAAGCTGGCGGAAATGGTACCATGTTTATGCTTATATGTGTTATATATATGTTATATGTCCCGAGCGGATATAGTACGGACACTTAGATGATACCCGACTTCTCACACAAGGGTAGACCGAAGCTGGGTGGGTTTATTCCCCCAAGCTTAGTAATCAATACACCAAAAAACACTTGAGTATGTATACACATGAGATTTGATTCAGTCGACAAATTGGCGGATTAAAATAGTAAGAGTGAGGATCAACCATTCAGCGAATCGCATTGCAAATGGGGGCAGAAAATCAACTGCTAGTCGGGCTGTGAAAAGTAGCGTGTAAGCAACAATATTAAAAATGCTCAGATAGATGACAATGTTTTGTCCAAAACTAAGGCCTCCCAACAGCTTTACAGCCCCGATGCCCCTTTGGGTGTTGGCGTTGATGCATCTAAATAAGTAAATATTTTTATTCTCGGGTTATGAATTTAACATGAGAGAAGCCGGTTTACAGGCATCAACGAATTGATAATTGCAGGGAAACCTAAAATCTTTGAGCAGCGCTGGATGGTACAGAAGGGAGGATATCAAGGTCTATCATAACATCAAGTGTCTAAAAGTTATGGAAGTGGCAGGAAAATATCACTTCACAGTACACACACATCGTTCCGAGTTTAGATCATTCCTACTCATAATTCTTTTCTCATACTAAAGTGGTATCAAACAGTGCGATATTCGGTGTTTGCGTTATGAGCAGTCGACATGATTCACCCGTCTGCGGAACCCAGAGTTTCGTAAGATAAACTTCTATTTTAACAGCAATTCTTTTGTTCGTAGCTTCGTCGACAAATGAAAACCTACTTCGATGATTTCAGAGATAAGTAAGTATCCGCACAATCATTTAATTCAGGTGGATATCTAAGTTCAGGCATTTCTCGCTCTTAAAGTGATACCTTCTCCAGCAATTCAGATTGGTACTACCTAAAATATTTGCTGCGGTACAAGTAATTAAAGAATGGAAGAATCATCGTTCAACAAAACTTCATAGACTTCAAATCAAAGTATGCAGCATTGACAAGGAGATGCACTGGCTGTTAACTGACTTCTATTAGATGAATTCATACGAGACAAAGTACCAGAGAAATCCGTTACATAGCATTATTATGGATGTGCTACCGTTGGGTTAAGTGATATCTCGGGTTTGATTGTTTATCCGGATTTCCACCGCATTTGTGACGTGCCAGAAATTGGAGTCCATTTATCGTGCTTCAGGTTTCGCATGTGATAGCATTTTTTGCACTGGTAGGGAAGTGAGTTGACTGTGAAGCCGTTCAAGAAACAGGAAATCGGAGGCAAGCCAGTTGAACACTTCCAACATCGGATTCCAATATTACGTACAAAGTAGGATTCTCAGTAAGTTAGTACATTCTGACCAAATTAATGCTTAAGACTTTCTCATCAGGTTGATACTGAAAACAGGAGAGGGAAGAAGGCGCAAGGAGAAACTGGAAAATGGAATACCACGCAAGAAAAAAAGAGAAGGAAGACTGTTCTGCTCTTTTAAGAGACATATGAACTATACGTAAAGCTTTATTTACGCATATAGAATAGCCCTACCTCTTTCTCTCACATAAATTTCACGTGAGTTGTAACATAGGGAGAATTTGTTGGTAAAAATAGAATGAAAACCGTATTTGCACTGAACAATCCAACCAGAAGGACTAATAACCAAACACCTTCTGTGAATCCGTAGAGGTAAAAGGTACTTGTATTTTGTGATAGCCTTGCTCTATACCTTTACAGATCCCAGTATGTTTTCATTGGCCCAGAAAGTATAGATAGTGACTAAGCAAGTGATGGACTCGTCATCTTTGTGGAGCTTATTAAGTGAGAAGCGAAAGAGAGATAATGAACCCGCAGCAAGTTTTTCCTTAGGAAGTCTATTCCAGATGTGAGAGAACCTGTTGAGGGAGGAATAACCTTGCAATTTGGTCTTACAACACTGATTTTCAGGCAACAGATTGCGACTACGTAAATAGTGAGTAGATGTTACAACTATTTTGATTTGTAGTAAAATATAAGATTCATTCTAAGTTGCTTCTTCCAGAGGGGTTCCAGTCCTAGCACGTTGCATCTGCAGACGTAGTCTAGGCTGCAGTCAGCTCCTAGTGTTCTTGGTGTGAAGTGGCGTTGTACTCCTTCAACTTTTTCGTCGTCGCTTGTACGAGGGTCACTTAGGATAAACGGGAAGCATTCTAAAATTGGACTCACGCTCACTTGTAGAGTAGTACCACTGATTCAGTGGTATAAAAGTTACGGAAGATGCATCCAAGACGTCTACGTGACTTCGACGTGATACAAGCCGTCTGTTCGGAGAATGTTAAGTCGCTGGAACAACCAAGACCGAGATCTAGCACTGAAGAACGTATAAGTAGCTTTTGTTCGCACACTTTGAGAGACACATCTACGTCATCGCTGACTATGCCAAGCCAACCACATTTACCAATGTTGAACTTGAGATGGAACTCGTCACACCATTCAGCAACTTCACCCAGTTCTTGTCGAGCAGTAGATAGCGTGTCACCCAGTTCATGGGTGTGATATGAGTATACAACCTTAAGGTCATCAGCATACAAGAATGTTTCCCCTACAGTGAAGCACTTGCACACACTATTAGTATAAGTTGAGAACAACAAAGGCCCAAGGACACTACCCCGCGTTACCCAACTAGCCATGGGCCCAGGTTTAGACTGCATGGAATTTACTTTGACGATTTGGCTACAATCACTGAGGAATGATTTTGGCCAATGAAGTGAAGAGTCATGAATGCCAATCGATTGTAGCTTGTTAAAGAGAATACAGTGCGGCACCTTGTCAAATACCTTTGATATATTGAGGCACGGGACAATGACGATTTCACATGCCTCGCGGCTACTTGCGATAAGGTTGAAGAAATTGAAGTGGCGAGTAACGCGAGACACATTTTTAATGAAAGCGTGCTGAGACTTTGTGATGAGGTTTTCTCTAAGTAGGTCGTCAGGTATTCTGCTCTTAATCACTTTTTCCATAATTCCGGAGACGACTGGCGTTATGTTGATGGGTCCGTAGTTGCTAGCATTCGCTTGGTCACGGGACACGTAGCGAAGAATTATGAAGCTAATTTTCCACTCGCTGGGATACTCCCCACTCTCCATTGACAGTGTGAATATCTTAAGCAAGGACAGCGGCATATCGCCACCACTATTTCTGATGACCATTCAGTTCAGGCCATCTATCCACGTACCCGCCGATAGTCTCAGGTTTTTGAAAGTGAACTCCACCCTAGTATATGAACTAGTAGTAATTGGAGTAAGGCTAGTGGGGCTTAAATTATTGTGGTTAGAGAATTACGTTTTGGTAACAGTTGTACAGATACTTCGAATATCATCTGAAGGTAGCTGTTGCCAATGGAGATCCACATGCATTTGTTGATGTTGAACTGTGAAAGTTTATCAACACCCGAATATGATACCTTTCCTAGTTCATGTCCAGCAGCATTCTTAATGTCACCTGGATCATGGCCATAACAAGAGTAAACGACTTTTAGTTCGTTGGAATTTAGAAGAGCGTTCCCTGTGGCAAAGCGGTTGCAAACACTGTTATGGTAGGTAATAAATAAAAGAAGCCCGAGAAAGCCACCTTGCACAATTCCACTTGTGATATCTCGGAGCAGGTAGAACTGAAATGATTTTTGTTGTTTCGGTGCATTAACTAAGAAATGATGTTAGCCAGCTTAGCAGAGGGTTGCTAATACGCAATGCGCTTGACTTTTCGAATAGTATATTATGCGAAACCATGTCAAATGCCTTCGATGTATCGAAGGACGGAACAGAGACAATTTCGCTTGCCTCGTGACTACTGGTAGAGGTTGAAGAGGTCGAAATGAAAAAGGCCTGCCGAGACTTTGTCATAAAATCTCTTGCAAGTCGGTATTCAGATATTCTATCTTTTGGGACTTTTTCCACAATTCGCGATGGGACCAGGGTTATATTGATGGGTCTGTAGTTGCTGACACCAGGATTGTCCCCAGACTTCTAGTGTGGAATTACAAAGCTAGTTTTCCATTCAGCTGGATACGTTCAACTTTCCGTCGAAATAGTGAACAACTTGGGCAGAGTCAAGGGAAGGTCTTATCCACTATTCCTAAGGGCTACTGAATCGAGGCTGTCTATTCGCGTTCGTTTTGTAGGTCTTAGGCTTTTGATGGCTTCAACAATATTTTTGCAAGTAAATTCCAGTCTCAAAATGGCTACTAGATGCTATTAATGCTGCTGATGGGAGAACGCGTTCACAGCAGAAATTCCCAAGGCGGTCACTAAATAGTTCACAAATCATGGCTGGGTTGCTTTAGACTACTTCGTTATGAACCAAGTACCGTGTATCTTTTGTTGTTTGAAGGCGTTTCTTTAGAAGTTATGTTAGACCGCATACCTTGATGCCTGTTCTGAGGGCTTGCAACTCATCATTTCAGGCTTTTTATGCACGTAAGCTTTTGGCTGATTCCAGGGTATCATGGATTGCCTGCAGTGAGAAGGAATCCTTAGTGGAGTGGTACAGGTCCGACGGTCGCCCAAGCTTTTTGCGGTATATAGGTGGGATGTATTCTGAGTGGCAATGTAGTTTCACTGTCTTCACAGAAGCGGCAGTATCCAGGCGCGACGCACCACACATCTAAAAGAGGTACACCGTTGTTGAGTCAGTGGTAAAGTAGTCCCCCCAAGGGGAGAGCCTTAGAAGCTCTGTGATCAGTTTCCAGTCCGTCTTTATAGCCGTGATGTTCAATAATCCGTAAGACTTGCTTCTCACACTTAGTCCTGGGATAGGTAGACAACAGAATAACATTCTGTGGCCGCTATTGGAAAATCTGCCACTAATATAGGTAGTTGCTGAGATGATATCGTGGCAAAATACAGAGTCCAACGTGTAGCCGCCGCGGGTGAGTGCGTGGACGTGTTGCTTTCAACAATAGAGATCCATCCGTTCATAAAAGACTGTAGACATCGTCTGAGCCCAAATGCAGTTTGATAGGGTGCGTTAACTGCGGCACACAAATACCGCTGGGCACGGATATGGGAAGCCAGTTCCATATCAAGCTGCAGCATGTGGTGAAGTATTTACATCAGACCTGCTTAGTGCATCTGTTTATCGCTAATATGAATGTATGATTTCAGGTCATATAGCGACGTATATCTCCAAGTGGGTGGGGAGGAAGAGTGTGATAGAGCGTGCAGAATTTTATAGAAAAGAAGTAAGCTGTTTCGATGACATCAGCTTCGTAGAAGTCCAGCAGATGGTATGATGCATCCACCTACGTGAGCCGCGTTACTGGCGCTACTCAAAGATCGTTTGGTGAAACTTCTTAGGATATACTGAAGACGTGATTTGTCACTATTGCTCATACTAGAAAAAATGAATGAGGCGCATTCCGATGCCGGTGTAGCAGAAACCTTAAAAGCAGCAAGTTTGGCCTCTTTCGTATACGAGCTCTTCCACAGAACACTTCATAGCAGCTTCGTTTTAGAGATGATAGCTGAGGCATGCTCAATTAAGTTGAGATTGCCAGAATACTGGGCGGCCAGATCTCGTAATTTATTGAGTGTTTGAACCCCATAATCTCCCAAGCACAGCGTGGTTCTACGATAACGTTTTTCGACGCATAGAATCCTACTCTTTTCATGGTTGAACGCGAGCTGCCATTTCTCACCGCGGTCAAGTAGAGTGTCTAAATCAGCCTCAGACGCTGACAGGCCTTCAGTAATCGCATCAGGCTGGAAGCCGTGGGAATTCTTAACGCTGTCTGCATAAAGACGTGGTTTTCCAAGCATGACCACTCCACACATGTCGTCAGCATACGTGAGGAATAATAGTAATAATAATGGTAATGTTTATTCATGAGTAAACAGACACACCACTTTTACAGGTATGAATAAGTTGCTACATAAACTACATGTCTCCATGGAAGGTAATCTCAGTCCCCACCCTTTTTCACTAGAAGATATAGGTGCTGCATGCTGATATATGAAACATCTCGGCAGAATGAGTATGCAAAATTTAGAAGTTGGACAAGTGGAGGCATTGGTGAAAAAACCGGGTTTGCATCACGACACTACGCGTATTACCTGGAGAACAATAAACCTTGAAGCTAATACTTCCGTTGTGACAGTTTGCATTTTTTGCTTGAGATATGATGAAAAGTTTATGAGGGAATGTATTCACATATCGTTTGCTTGATATACTTCGTTGATGATTCCAGAACTGTATAATTCATGCATGTTAATACCATTCCACATCAGAGATTCGTAGCGTTGATGAATATTACAACTGAGGGCCAAAATATCTTCACTTTTCCACTTCTGGTATTCAGAGGCAATAAACTTGTTTGGATTCGCCAAGTGGACTTCCAGGACATGTTGTCCGCCGTTTACACTGGTCGTGACAGCCTGTGGTCGGTGAGTGTTGAATTTTCCTGGTCACTTTTACGATGAGTAAATCATAGATTTACATAAATATGAAGTTTTAGTCCAGTTAACATTTTTGTTTCCGTTTGTTGTAGTTAGATATTGTGAACGCAGTAAGGCTGACTACCCCCACCCACGGAGTGTAGTTCTGGCCAAGGTCTGTTCCTCAAATACTTAACTCTCGATGATGACCGAGCTAATATTTGGAACTGAATTGCCTTTCTACAACGGGAAAAAAACTGACGAAGCAGCAGGTAAAGAAAGAAGCAAGAATTCCAACAAGGGGAATTTTATCAATGTTCGTGTTTTTCCCTGGTTAACTTTCATGTGATTTCTCAGTTGAATACTTAAGAATATAAATTTCATGCAGTCGTGCAGTGCAGAACTTCTATTTTTGATCACTATGTCGGGTGGCGCAGAACTTGCTGTTAGTTTGATATCATAGAAGTGGACCGAGTGCACTTCCTTGAACCACGCCATCCTTGATCGGGTGATGATCAGTTAGACGTCTGAAAACAGTATGAAAACAGTAATATAAACAGCTCCAGAGACCATCCATAGGAATTACTCCGGCAGTCACATTTATCTATATTCGATCAGGCAGATCTTACGTGAACGCGAGACAGTTTTGCGTGGTACATCACGTCTCCACTGTTGTCTCTTGTGATTGCAGATGATACCAGGTCACTGATAAGAGCAAGAAACAGTATTCGACGAAGAATGGAGGCCTGGGACGTACCGCGAAATGGGTTCTTTGTTGCTCTTCCCACAAACTCCACATTTGGAGAGATTAGGGAGACTGGTGTGTGATTAGTGAAGATTAGTCTGTTTTCGCTTTTACACAGCGTGACGATAGCCACCCACTTCCAGTCGGAGGGTAATCTGCCCTCCAGAAATGAACATCTGAAGGGGCTCAATAACGGGGCACTCAGACCACTGGCATACTAAGTAATCTTGGGCAAATGCGATCACCTCCTGGGGACATGTCGGGACATAAGGTTTTTAAGATTCCTTTAATTGTAGTATTTTGGGACTCTGCATAATTGAATTGCTCTGTGACACGGATGTCCGACAGAAGTGTAGTTTTCCGTCCCAATCAGTAGCAGCTGTTATAGAGTTCCTGAGGCGATAATTTCGCTACGCTAGAGTTAGTCCGGAGAATCTCCAAACTACTTTGACCCTGTTTACCAAGTGAAATGCAACTATTCCGTTTGACCAGTGAGCACAACGCCCTGTGATTATACTCCAGTGTTCCACACAGATGTACCTTGTAGCCATACCTGCCATTTCTGATTTTTATCGTTCATCCGTTTCTGATATCCTTACAACTTTGTCAGTCGATAGAGTTATGAGTGCTCCCCATTGATTCGAGGACGGCCGCTTGTGTGTCATAGGGGTAAGCGCGCTTGAAGTAAGCCACAAAAAACAAAACTCGTTGGTTTACCATGTGGTCAGAAAACCAGCGAGCCTTGCTCTTCATGGCCTTTGTCAAACATGCGTAACATCACACGGCGTAAACAGTCTTCTTCGAATAGTATTAATAATAATCCTCTTTATTGTTCATCCCTTCTCGCTCCCCCGGTGTTCAAGGAAATTTTGTTCCATTCTGTTGCACCTGATTACTGTCTGCCTCCTGGAAAAACGCTGAAGCTCTTCGGGGTGCAAATATCTGTCTTCAACTTTTGCAAATCTCAGGCCACAGGCAACATGAGGAAGCACTGAACCTGTCTTCCGAACGTCGAAGTTACTCAGATCTACCTCGACCTCAAGGTGGCAGAAAGTTGGACAGCGTCACCTACTTATCGAAAAATGCTTAAATGCTAGTAGGAAAAGTCATTGTTATTGCCTAACTCATTACTCTCTTGAGGCTAACTGATATCCAATACCTGTTATTATTCAGCCCGTCAACTGTTTATCTAACATTATTGCGTTATTCAAACTTTCAGCACTTCTCGCTTGCTTTTCTGAGGGTGAAGCAGGTGTCAGTAGCCTCCACAGAAATAAGGGTATTAGCGCGAAAAGGCTAAAGTTATCTTATCTATCGCCTGAGGTCAAAAGTTCCACCAGCGATTGGGGTCTGTCACTTAAATAAACAGATCTTATGACTGGCGTGTATAGCGATGTTAACAGAGTTAAGTCCGATATTCTGGAAATCTCGAAAGCAGTTGAGAATATGCAGTGTATATCCCCTCCCACTGATGGATTTGTTAGACCCCAAAAACGACTCCCCACTTGATAGTTTATTAAAACGAGAGAGATTAGCTGACTTTGTAGCCAGTGAGGTAAGCAACCAAATGCCATCCTCCTACAGTTCGGTAGTCTTCAAAATCCCTGACAATTCCCCACTAGAGAGGGTTAAAACTGATCGCTTGCGAGCATGCGGCCTGATTGACTCAGCCCGAAATGTTCGTCACGTAAGGAAAAGAACAATCAGGTTCCCATTTCCTGTTTTGTTTCGGTTCAACTAGCCGTTCAACGCAAAACACGTATCTGAGAGCCAGGGAATTATAGCATTCACAACACCGTATAGCAAGGTTAAGATATCTCCTGACATAACTTCTTGTCAGCGTCGCACACGGGCTGACTTCGCAGGTTTCGCTAAAACCGTGAGATACCGAAGACGGAAGCAGATAAAGAGTGGTCAGGGTGACAAGCCAACCAGAACTCCACTGACCTTTATACCCCCACCCATTTACCAGTGAGGAACTTATAAACACAACAGGAAGCATAGGAAATGCAGACTCCAACACGCATAAATATGACATCCGCAGATATAGATGACAATACAAATCTTAGCGATGAACTACAGGGATCTCAAAGCAGTCAATCCGGTCGTACCACTCAGGCAGACCAGTCTGCGCGACCTGCCTCTTCGGCTTTGTCGCCGAATGCAGTATCCCTAAGCCAAATGTTGTGGAGATCTAAACGTTTTAACAACAAACAATGCTACCCGGCGAAATTAAGAACCCGAAGTCGCCTGGTACTACATAGCGTCACGAATCTCTCCCAAGTTGGTTCATTCCCATACAAAGACGATTATAGAAACGCTCCTGGCCCAGAACGATGAAACCAGACTGTCCCAGCCAGCCATAATAAGGTTCAGCTGTTTAGCTGTGGGAGCACAACCAAAGGGTACCACCACAGACGACCCAAGCCACCCAAGCTGAGGAATACGGTTCCAAGAGATATAAATAAATAAATAAACAAACAAATAAATGTTTTGTTCTCACGTTACAAAAGTTTTAACATGAGAGAAACCAGTTTACAGGCTTCATCAATTTAATACATCTAAAAATATCTACAAGGCTTTAGCCCTCAGTGGTGCTGACGGAATATCATTAAACTCAATTAAAAACTGCCGAAGGTCCTGCTAGTTATGAAACGAACAAGGAAACATTACTTTACTACGTACATTAAGTGTTAAAGTTCAGATAATAATAAATATCGTCTTCATTTAACGGGATTAACATGAGGGATACCAGTTTACAAGCACCGTCAAATTCATAATTTTTGAGTTTACGAACTGGTATCTAGTATTAAATAGTCTACATATCAAGTCATTAGTGTGCATAATCTGATTAAAATTTGCTGAAATTCATGAGATGGATACGGATTTCCACCTCCCTTCCCACAAACAGATTCCATTACCAATATCGAAAGCGCGCAATGTTCAAAGTTTTGCGTTATAACCAACCGACGTCGTTAGTCCACTGGCATAGTTTGCTAATTAGTAATACAACAGTTTATTACCTAGAATGGTCATCAGTTATCAGCTTTGCTAGCCACAAAGGACCCATCCATACGATCTGGAGTATCAATAAAGTATCCACAGCTAAATGACCAACGTGTACGGCTATGTTAATGCATTTCCAGGTCACCATGTTACGTTTGAGGGTAATACAGATTAATTCTGCTGGGAATACTTGTTGTATTGGATGAGAATAGATGTTGAAACAGTCAGTAGCCCAGGTGGCAGTATTTATACATAGACTTCGGGTATCATTTGTATTAGCATGGGCGGCAACATTCGAGAAGTGTATCTGATGCATGGTAGGTTTCATACGAGAAGGTCTCTTGGTACAGAGTACTAGAAAATGTGTAGTGTGGAGCCATTGAAGGTAAGTGACGTCCGGAGCCAATATGTAAATTGGTCTTTGGTTTGACCATCTGTTCAGAATGTCTCTGCTACCAATACTGTTGGGAATGGTCAGACGGTTCTTCGCAAAGAAAAGTCATGACCAGCAGGTGAGCTAACCTTGAAGATAGTCCAGAATTTGCGAAAGAGTAAGAGTGGTCAATAACTACTGGCGTAAACGAGCAGGTATTATTCCCATAAAATAATCACGTTCAGACTGAATTTGAATACCAAATGTCAGCTTGCAGCTGCTTCTGCAAGTGAGGAAAGAAAGAAGAGGCACGAGCAGATAATGATAATGATATTATTAATAACATATTCCACACAGCATAGGTTACATGAAAACAAACTAGTTTACGGGTATGATCATTCTGGTAATGTGAACTGACTGTCATGTACAATATGTAGGTTTACCAGTAAACACAGTTATTTCCGATACATAAAAGATGCGTCTAGAGTAAGGAAGATAAGGCTTTGCAGACAGCAAAGAATGGAACAGATAAGCAGCAGCATAAATGTTGTACATACTGAGGCAATTCGAGTAGGAAAGTGGGAAATATTCGGCCATTCTTTGAATCTACCAGTATTCTTGAAGGTAGGGCGGGAAGTACAGCTGTGAAATTCGGATTTATGCGTTAGTCAAAAGGCCTAGATGGCGTACAACGTGCTGACAAATTAAACTACTAGGATTCCACATGGATGAAGGACTGGGTGGGTAAACCTGAAAAATGAATAACAAAAGCCAGTCGCAGACAAAACTCGAAAAAGGAGCACAAAAATACCACGCAAAGTGTGTCAACCATGATACACGCGGGTGAGTCCATTGCACCGACTACTAAAGTTGCTTGAATAAGTATCCAAAACCAGCTGCTTCGAGGTAAGCTTGAGAGGAAGATGAAGGTGCATACGAAAGTAGTGGAAACAAAACTGAAGCCGAGGATATCACTATGAAACGGGGAGAATAGAGGATTTTGGACCAGGTACTCGCTTACGTGTAGAAAACCTATGAACAAAAGTTAGATGAAGTTACAAACATTTAAATAAAACTCATGCCTTTTACTATAATGGTAACCATGCTTTATATAGTCATGGGGGGATGATCATGGTATTGCCTGTTAAGTGTTACCATATCAGGACCATGGAGAAAATGTGGTGGCGCAAAGTGAGCTGAGCTAGTAGACCTGGTGAACTTTCTTCTTTTTTTCGTGACCTTAATCTTTTTACTACCAGTTAATCATCATACATACAAGGGTCGTAGGTTTCATAAAGATACCGCCATAGAGGCAAGGATAGTTCAAGTTTATCTCCCTACCATCATGCCTCTTGGTCAGTTATCACTATCTCCGCATATTTTCAAGTTAATTTTTTGAATATTTTTGTGCTACGCTCAGTAGGGTTGATGGTTACGAGGAGCTTTCCAGCTTGCTGTCAGCTGGCCAAGACCGCGCATACGTTACTGACTCAATCGTCCCTTAGTATATACCACACGTCGGGCAACACTTATGACCATTGTAACTCCACCCATGTCTTAGTCAAACTTGGCTTATCACACATAACCGGATTTTCTTACTGCACATCACAAAGACTCCTAGCTTATTACAAAGAAAGAGAAGAATGGTGGGTGGAATGTTTACTTGCAGGTGGGTTAAAAGTAGTTGAACTATGGAGCATTGAGGTTAGGAATGGTAACTAGCACCAAACGTAATCACCACAAGTTCGCATAGAATAGTATGTAACTCAACAAAAATTGCCGTTTGCTAAATCCCTAGGTGGTTGCGTTAGATTATTGCGTATTTGACTCCAGATATTTGGTGAGCCAGTAAGGAACATGGTATCGTCTATGTAGGATGCATCAAGAATCCTGCATACTCCAAGGTCATTGAGGTAGTGGTTAATGGTTGATTGAAACTGAGACATGGTCTTGTAGCACCGGATATCCTGCAGGAGTAAAGGTTTCACCTTTTCGTGTGTGCTTTTTCAGGTCATTGAGAATGGCGTGGATACTAAGAATCTCAGAAAAGTCATGGGATGAGAAAATTTTTTCCCGATTTCCTTAGTTTTATCCTGAATGTGATAGGGATGTAGTCTTCGATGTTAATATGCGACTGTTGGGCTTTCTTCGGAGCGACAGAGTCGAGACGTACGCTTACATTGGGGTATAAGCTTGCAAGCGTTGCTCAGACTAGCGGATGAAAAGAACTCGTCCCGGTCTAGACAGAGTATTAAGTACTGTGAGTTCGACCAATGGACATCAACAAAATTTCCGCGAACGAGTATTGTAGGCCTCAGTGATGTAGGAGTGCACCTGCATGGTGCAAAGAGTTGAGTGGATACAATCTTGTGGTCGCTTTCCGGGAATTCGCTGCCTTTATGTATTGTGAATGGTGGTGTGCTGTTTGAAAATTCTGATCAAGTAAATTATTTCATCGAGTACGGCTATTAACAACTCCAACTCACTTGCTGGTTTCTAAGGTTTGAATAATGGCTTGAAAAGAGATGGCCCTTGCAGTGTCTCCCATGTGATACCCGGCGTATTAAAATCACCAAATACTACTGTAAAAGTTGGCAGGGATGATAGCAGTTTGAATATTTCGTTGATATGTTCGTCAACGGTAGGTCCAGCATGTGGTGACCTATAGAGGCAACCAGCGGTACTTCTGTAACCTTGGCAAGTTTTAATATTCATCTAAAAGGTCCCAACCCAGCGGGGAGGCATTTGAAGATGAAAAGTCAGTGCAGATATAGAGAATGCAACCTCCACCTTTGGAAGTACTGCGGTCATTACGATACAAATCGCAAATATCTAACATGGGCCTGAGGTTTGAGGTACCTGACATACACCAATTTTCAGTGATTAGAATGTAGCATGGTCTGATCAAGTAAGGTGGAGATTTTAGATAATTAGGCTCATTACAAATTGGGCGTGAGTTAAACAGAAGGACAGAGAATTCTGATGGGGCTGTAAAAAGGCCTAGGTCAATGACAAGATCGGATAAAAGTGTTCTTTCACAGTCACCATTTGAGTCAATGCTATGTGGGTTGGGAAATCTCAGAACGTGGGCAAGTTCCTTGACGTTGCGTGCCGGACTATCCATCGTTACCTAAGACGATGACCAATCATTCATTGAACTGAGCGATGGTGGATATCACCATAGTACTTCCGTCACTGAATAGGCTGCTGGCCATAGCTGATAGTTGACTCGAGTATGTAATCATTTCGTGGCACCCGAAAAAAGATGGATTTTAAGGGGGTTCCAGAGAGTAGATTCTTCAGAGAACGCTGGATAGGTGCTGCTTGCGCTTGCTTTTCTGTCAGCCGGGGTAGGTATAAGGTCCCTTGTTGGGGACGCTAAAGGGAATAGTTTTGGATTTATTCACATTGGGTTGTGAACTAAAGTTGTCGGTGGTGCACTGGAGTTATATTCCTAGGTAGACAGAAACTGTACATGAAAATGTACATAAAGTCCGGGTAATTGAAAAAAAGAATAGGAACTTCTCTCTACTCCAAATCTGATAGCGTAGTAATCTCTCTTTCCATATCTTATGAATTCCTCACAGCATGGATTTCTGTCTAGGAAACCTTGTATCACGTGTCACCTAGAATTCTTCGAACACATGATTAACAGTAGAGACGATGGAAACGTGGTTTTCTCGCCTTACTTCGATTTCATTAAAGCTTTTGACAAAGTGCACCACCCCTCACTCCTTCGGAAATTGAATTCATTTGGAATAGGTGGCAAGTTGCACGACTGGATCTGCTCATTTCTCCTGAACCGCATCCAAGTTGTCAAAACAGGCTCACATCGCTCCCATCCCAAAAATATCACCAGTGGAGTTATCCAAGGCCCCGTTCTCGGACTCCTTCCCTTTATAATGTACATAAATGATATATGCGCCTGCTTTCAATCACGGAAAACCTTCCTTTTTGCAGATTACTTGAAAGTGGTGTACACTTTTTACCCTAACCGATGTAGCGGCATCGATACCACCATACAAAACTATCTCGACAAGCTGCAAAGATGGTGTGACACGTGGCTGCTACCTCTGAATACACAGAAGTCCGGCCTTATGCTCTTCGGTGAACAAAGCGTGCCAACTAACCGTCGACTGAACAACATTGCGCTCCAACAGCTCAAAAGTATTTGCGACCTTGGAATAAGGTACTCCAGTGACCTCTCCTTTACAGAACATGCGACGGCAAAGTGCCCCAAATCACGCCGCATCACTGGCTTAATTCACGAGAATTTTTGCCTGAACGAAACCAAACTGATCCAATATAAGATGTGCGTACGACCACTACTAGAATACTATCTTATCGTGCTTAGTCACTTGCGGTCCAGTGACAACCAGAAAATAGAGAAAACCCAACGACACTTTACCAGACTTATTTCCCCAGGTAATTCATACAAGGGCAGATGTCATGCTAATCGTTTAGAGCCTATGTGGTTAAGGCGAACAAAGTTAAACCTCGGCATTTTCTATAAAGTCCTAAACCATGAAGTGACTACTGATGTGGATACAGTAAAGTTCGCCGGAGAAAAACCCCATAATCTTAGAGGCCAAGACTGCCTAGCCACACTACCATATGCGTCGAAACGGCTCAAGTCTTCATTTTTCACAACTCGTTACGCTAAAATTTGGAACAGACTGCCGCATGATGTTCGGTGCTGCAAGACCATGTCTCAGTTTCGATCAACCTTTAACCACTACCTCAATGACCTTGGAGTATGCAGGATTCTTGATGCATCCTACATAGACGATACCATGTTCCTTACTGGCTCACCAAATATCTGGAGTCAAATACGCAATAATCTAACGCAACCACCTAGGGATTTAGCAAACGGCAATTTTTGTTGAGTTACATACTATTCTATGCGAACTTGTGGTGATTACGTTTGATGCTAGTTACCATTCCTAACCTCAATGCTCCATAGTTCAACTACTTTTAACCCACCTGCAAGTAAACATTCCACCCACCATTCTTCTCTTTCTTTGTAATAAGCTAGGAGTCTTTGTGATGTGCAGTAAGAAAATCCGGTTATGTGTGATAAGCCAAGTTTGACTAAGACATGGGTGGAGTTACAATGGTCATAAGTGTTGCCCGACGTGTGGTATATACTAAGGGACGATTGAGTCAGTAACGTATGCGCGGTCTTGGCCAGCTGACAGCAAGCTGGAAAGCTCCTCGTAACCATCAACCCTACTGAGCGTAGCACAAAAATATTCAAAAATTAACTTGAAAATATGCGGAGATAGTGATAACTGACCAAGAGGCATGATGGTAGGGAGATAAACTTGAACTATCCTTGCCTCTATGGCGGTATCTTTATGAAACCTACGACCCTTGTATGTATGATGATTAACTGGTAGTAAAAAGATTAAGGTCACGAAAAAAAGAAGAAAGTTCACCAGGTCTACTAGCTCAGCTCACTTTGCGCCACCACATTTTCTCCATGGTCCTGATATGGTAACACTTAACAGGCAATACCATGATCATCCCCCCATGACTATATAAAGCATGGTTACCATTATAGTAAAAGGCATGAGTTTTATTTAAATGTTTGTAACTTCATCTAACTTTTGTTCATAGGTTTTCTACACGTAAGCGAGTACCTGGTCCAAAATCCTCTATTCTCCCCGTTTCATAGTGATATCCTCGGCTTCAGTTTTGTTTCCACTACTTTCGTATGCACCTTCATCTTCCTCTCAAGCTTACCTCGAAGCAGCTGGTTTTGGATACTTATTCAAGCAACTTTAGTAGTCGGTGCAATGGACTCACCCGCGTGTATCATGGTTGACACACTTTGCGTGGTATTTTTGTGCTCCTTTTTCGAGTTTTGTCTGCGACTGGCTTTTGTTATTCATTTTTCAGGTTTACCCACCCAGTCCTTCATCCATATGGAAACCCAGTAATCGCGTTTTTCAGCGTGCACCGACCCACCAAAATGTTTTGACGGACGCACACAATCGAAGTTCACGGCTGCACAACTAACCCTAACTGCAGTAAGATTGGATCCAATATCTTCGTAACGAGGTTGTGTACACCGGTTCGCTTCGTATTCTTCGCCTATTTGTTTTGCGGAATGGTTCCAGGTCTTTGGCGGATTCCGATGGAGTGTATCTAGTCTCTCGTCTGCTAATGCTCTGATTTACGAAACAGGAATTCAGGTGTTGGTTTGTTTGCCTTGGACTGTGTTGCGGTCAAGTTGCCAGACAGTTGTTCGGGCTGGTCTCTGGAGAAGGTTAGGGATAGTGAAGAGTAAACCTAGAGGGGTGTTTGTGTGGGTAGAAGGGGAAAAGAAACGGGGACCAGTGGAGTAATCTGCTTACACCCGAGTAAGGCGAGGAGGGGAGCAAAGGTATGAAGGACTTAGGTAATTGGAGCTAACTCATGGCAGGTGGAAGGGATGAGAAGGACTTAAAAGGTTAAATTAGAAAGAAAACTGGTTGCGAAGTTAAAATAGTTGGGAGGGCTTGACATCAGTTCGTGTTCCAGCTATATGTGGGTAGACTATGGGTCTCTGCGTGACTGCCTAGACTCTTCCTGAAGCTTTTGATAGTTAATTCAGACAACAGCCGAATAATTCCCATTTTCTAACTGAGCTTGCCTCAGTATGATGAACAATTATATTGGTGTTTTTCTGTTTTACTCTTCGTTGTCTCAGGAGCATTAACGTTCGTTCTCTAGACACATCTCTTATGCAACTTGAATAACGGTGTCCACTGTGTCGCTTGACACCGTACAAAACAGTTAGTTCATATTACCAAAATGATCAAACCTGTAAACTGGTTTGTCTTCATTTAACTTATGTTGTATGAAATATGTTGTCATTATTATTGTCATTGAGTTATTCCCGAATTTGTAGGCGCATACCATTTTAACAGATACAGTAATAATAATTAGTCGTGAAAAATCAATGGTGATGTTTTTTACCATCTTTTTTCCACCCAAGAAGTCCCTAGTCTGAAAGAAAGGTTTCAAGTCATATACAGATAATGCACTTTAAGCCAAACGCTGAACATTTGTTATGTTTCTAGGCTATCTGGCGGAGATGAAAATCATATATGATGAATGTGTAAGGGAATCATTCAAGAAAACAGGGGGCAAAGTCAAACAGCATCATTATCATTTATTTGTACCTTGGGTTCCTAACGAAACATAGGCCTTCAGTAGCACGTCTCCATTCAACTCTCTTCTCTGCAATCTTTTGAACCTGGTTTCACGAAAGCCCAGAAGCTCTCATTTCTTCCCCACACGATCTCCTCCATGTCACTTTCATATCCAACACTCAACTCGCCGTTTCCCATCTGGGTTCCACTCGAGTACCTGGCCTGACGCGTGATGTCCCCAGTCGGCCTTCTCAGTGTATACCCAATCCATCTCCACTTCCTTCTGCATATTTGTTGAATGATAGGTTCTTGGTTGGTTCGTTGCCAGAGTTCCTTGTTACTCATTCTTTCTAGCCATCTGACCTTCAGTAACGAGCCAGATTAGGCAGTTGTTGATGAATGTCTGTGGTTTGTTGGAAATCCCTTTCGTAACGCGCCAAGTCTCTGAACCATACAGAAGCACTGACTTGACTGGTATTGGTGTTGGAAATCCGGATCCTGTTCCACATGCTGTGTGCAGAAGATCTCCACACTGGTTTCAGGTTAATGAACGCCTGTCTTGCTTCTCCGATCCTGGCTGGCTTTCACGTCCTCCTCTATGCCGCCTGTAGTTGAAACAATGCTGCCTGGGTAACTGTAGGTGAAAGAGGCTACTCCCTTTAAGTTTCTATCGCTCATGGTGATTGGAGCTTGTTGTTGTCAGTGGTGGTGTTGGTTGGGTACCTTCTTCACCTCTGTCTTCTCTACATTCACTTGAAGTCCCGTCTTCGCTGCCTCGCCTCTTCTGTCAACTTGTTAGTTTTCGCCTGTAGATCTTCAAGTTTGTGCCACAAGACATTAGACACAAGTCATCAGCGAAATCCAAACCTTCTAGGATCTTTTCCCAGGTTCAGCCAGCGTATCCCCTCTTCTCACAGCTCCTCACTGTTGTCTACTGCATGATCCAGTCCACCACAATCAGGAATATCATGGGTGGTGATAGTAGGCAGCCTTGTCATACTCCTTCCTATCTTCACTTCACTTCAAAGGCATCACTGAGCTTCCCACTGTGAATCACTTGGCATGTGGCGTCTTCATATAGTTGTTAAATGAAGTTGATAGAGGTTTGTGGTATTCCGTAGTGTTGAAGCAACTCCCAAATTACTTCTCAGTCAACGCTGTCAAAGGCCTTATCAAAGTCGCTGAAGTTGAGGTAGAGGGTTGACTGCCATTCTGTCCTCTGTTCTATGATGATGCGTAGTGTAGCGTTGCAATTTGGTCAGCACATGATCTGTACTTCCTGAATCCAGCGCATCCTTTAGTCTATCCAGGATGATACGGCATAATATTTTGCTTGGGGTGGACAGCAGCATGGTTCCGCGCCAGTTCTTGCAAGCACTTAGGTAGCCCTTCTTCGGGAGTTCGACAAGATAGCCCTTCTGTTAGACAGTCGGCAGGTACCTCCCTTTCCTTCCAGACCTTCTGCAATAGTGCTGTGAGCATGTCCGCCATTGTCTCTGAGCCTGTTCTCAGTGCTTCTGGCGGGATTCCATCTGGTCCTGCTGCTTTCCCGCATTTCAGCAGCTTTACGGCGTTCAGAACTTCCATTTTTGTTGGAGGATTTGTGTTCACTTGTAGTTCTATGGCTAGGCTGCAGGTGGTATTTCTGGACGAAGTGTAGGTGGTGGTTGATTCAAGAGCTTTTTGAAGTGGTCAGCCCATCGTTTCCTTTGCTTCTCTTCTTTGGTAATTAAATTTCCTTCACCACCTTTTATTGGTTTCATCTGTGTCGATCTCTTCCCTCCCAGATAGTAACCTGGTTATTTGACACAGTTGTCAGATCTCTATCTCTCCTACCTGCAGCCTGTTCTGCTTCACTTGCCAGTGTTTCGTAGAAGTGTCTTTTGTCTTTCCGTGCACTCTTCTTCACTTCTTTGTCCAGTGTAGTGTTGTATACACTGTACTCAGTTCCTCTTCTCGTCGTTCATCCCTGGACTGGTTTATCTTCTGCTCCAGCACCTTCCTCTCCTCTACCAGCTTCCATGTATCCGTGAAGATCCATTCCTTATCTTCCTTCTTCTTCCTTCCTAATACGGTTATTCAGGTTTCTTTCCACATCACCTTCAAAAAGTTCCAGTGTTCATTCACACAGGTCTCTTCAGGGATGTTGCTCGATATATCCCATTTTTTTCCTGATAGCTGACGTGAAGTTGTCCTGCGTAGTTTCGTCCTTCAGTTCGGTTTCTGTTCTGGGTAATGAACCCAAAATATGATCTATCACCCACTCCTCTGAATTAAAGGTAGTTTTCTCGCACTAGATGGTGGTCTGAGCCTTCATCTGCTCTTCTTCTTGACCTTGTGTCAAGTAGGCCGACTGCGTCTCCACTTTCTTCACATTGAGTTAAAGTCGATCTGGTTTTAGTGTGTCTGGTGTCTGGTGAAATCCATGTCGCTTTGTGGATATCCCTGTGCTTGAACACAGTGCCTCCAATCATCAAATCGCTGAATGCACAGAATTCTGCAAACAATTCTCCTTTCTCGTTCATTTCACCGAGCGCTTCTTGACCCATGGTTAGTTCTCTTCCTGTGTTGTCCGCTCCCAGTTTGGCATACACGTCGCCCATTAGGATTTTGATGTCGCCAACTGAGATCTTGTCCAGTGCTGACTGTAGTTGTCTGTAGAATTCCTCCTTCTCCTCTTCATCTGCATCATTTTTAGGTGCTTAGCATTGTACGATTGTGACTTTCCTCCCTTTTCAGTTGAACTTTGCTGTTATGTTTTTGGAGGGGATTGGTTCCCACTGCATAAGAGAGCGCCTTCGATGCTCCTGGGGACACCATGCTAGAAACTCCCCTCAATATGCTCGCGGTTGTCGTCTGGGCGACAATATCGGAGTAGACTCTTAACTCTCCAGTTGGCAGTATGGTGAATCCACTTCCATTCCATTTACCGATTCCTTGCAGATTCCTGGCACTTCAGTGTGATACCTTCTCATCTCGTTTGCAACCTGGACTGCCTCGTTGGGTTCAAACATGGTGCGGACATTCCATGTCACCCTTCTTACTTACGTTTTCATTGAGGGAGAGAGAGAGAAAAGACATACCGGCTGATTGGCTTCCCGGAGCTTTTCACCAATCGGCGTCATTTCGCCTCTCCGATTCCAGCGAGGGACAATTTTGTTTTTATTTTTTATATCTCATTTGTGCTTTGAAGTTTGTTGAGTAGTTATATTTGTTTTACGGGGTGGGGTTGCCAACCTTCCCTCTTTACCCGTGCTTACGACTGGCTAGTAGCTAGAGAACTAGCTAACCATGCGAGGTTGGAAGGTTAAAGGAGCTCATTTTAAAGAGAATGTGATGCTGGTCGAGCCACTCGAGTGTTTTCATTTGAGGTATCTCGTACATAGAAGCAAGTACCACAGCAGATTCCATGTATTAATAAAAAGGAATGCATCTCTAGGGTCACTGAAATGTTGAGGTGTACCGCACATGCAACAACAAATGATACAAACGACAACATATCACCTCCCTGATGAAAAGATCTATTTTTGTTCGTCCATGCTAAACTGAAAATATGTCCACCATAGCCACCATGGTGCTCCCAACCGCTTATAGTGGCTCGATGAGTTGTGGTGAAATTCCACTGTAGATAAAGTTGTTTTGGAAAACATGCCAAGAGTCACCGCACTCAAGATATATAGAGTAGGTAAAAAGGAGACAGTTATTACTGGAAACAAGTTTCGGCTACTTAAAGTAGTGTTCAGGTTAGCGGATGGGAAGGATCGGATTCTGAAGAATGCCCACAGACTTCAAGAATCTTGAGTGTTCGTGCTTAAGGACCTGGCTTTTGCTGATGGAATCAAAAAATGAGAAGCAAAACTAAAATCCAGATTAGCAACTGGCGAGCAAGATCTGGAACTTGTGGGTTTTTGTTGCATTGAGGTTTTGGGAACAAATGGTGTTGAAGCCTCCGTTGATAGAATGGAAACTCATTTATGTAGTTTCACTGTCTTGTACATGAATGTGCGTAGTCTCTCAAATGCGGTACTTTCGAAATTGCGTTACACCTTGACGTGATTTCGGATTTATGCCATAACTGTTATTAACGTCGTCATAAAGTTATATTAGTGCTCTAATGACTAATCACATATGAGGTGTGCGACCAGACGTGGTTAATGAATGTAAGGAGGCACAGGCACAATTATCTGTGGAACAGCGCATTAACAGAAGCCAGAACGTATTCAAATAAGACAGACGTAGGACCTAAGGAACCGCCGTTCACCAATTCTACAACAGGAAGTTTGAAGTTTGAACGGGGCGAGCTAACCAACGCTTAACTTCCCGTTCTTTATACCAGAGCTATAGCAGATGAGTGGCTGGATCTAAGACATCGGAATCCGCCAGAGGCCTAGAACCGTTCCGTAAGACCAAGAAGCGAGCAAGAAGAAATCAACTGGTTTACACAGGCTCGTTGAGCAGATATTGGATATTGGACAATATCCAAATGTTGGTAACACCAAGAGCAGGTTCCCCTCGCAACAGCATAAATGAGTCAGCTTATACTCCAGTTATGCTTAAAAGAAGAAAACACTTAATTAGATAAGCCAGTCAACTTTAATAATAATAGAAGTAGCCCCGCAGGTCCAACATGTAATAAGACCATAACAACAAATGTTACAGCATATGTGAAGCCTAATGGAAGCTCCACATCTGTTGTAAGACTAACTGGACTTCAGCCACCAAGTGTGATATTGTCGCTTCTTCCAGAAATCGAAGGCCCGAAGTCCTCTGCACAGAAACTAAGGGCAGAAATACGCGAACTGGAGGACTACAAGCAGATTGGTGGACCACAAGAAAATATGATAAGAGCGTCCGAAGTGTTACCCCGGCTGGATGAAATCTGAGCTCAGATTAACAGCCTCTTGCCACTGAGCATCTTGACGCGTAGTGAGCTCAATAATGAGACCGACACCGAAACCCTATCCAGGGTGGACCACCTGGTAAGCTTTGTCTCAGCTGAAATAAGCAAGAGACTTGCACTTAAACCGAACGGGGCGGTTTATAACGTCCTTGACACGACAACGTTGTAGACGGTACGAGAAGTTTTGCGCGGAACAGCAAAAATGCATGATGGCCATGCAAAATGTTTCCGACTAAGGAAGAACCAGCAGGACCACCGCTATCCTATACGCCCTTAGTTTAAAACACAGACAGAAGCGGAGACATTTATCATAGCAGAATCTGTTTTGGCAAACACCGCTGCCTCTGCAGGAATAAGGATAGTCCTCAATAAGATAGTGATGGAAAGGCGGGTATACAACTGTGCTCATAGACCGGACGGTCAAAAGACTCCAAAGCTACGGCATACTAAAGCAGTAAGTATATCCTCCAACATACCCAAGCCTAAGACTTCTGCCTCCCTAAACCCTGTCATGCCAAATAAATGGGAAACGGTATCGACCAACATGGAGACGGAAGACTGCAGAGTGCATGACTTGACTCAACCACTCAAAGCTGCAGATCTAGATGTATCCAAAAAAGCCCCAAAATAAAACCTGAAACCGCACCAAACGTCGCAGAACTTTTACCAAGGTCTGCCGGAGGCCTGGAGTCTACACCCAACACCAGCCTGGATCCCAGGATATCGGCCACTCGATATGCGACAGGTGAACCAATGCTTCCATTGAACTTAACACGTGGAGACGGACGTAGAAAGCATACAATGATCCCAGAATCCCTTCTGGAATTGACAGAAGTCCGAGCAGTAGCTCCAACAAAAAGGTTCTATGTACTGAGCTACGTCCCACTAGTAACGGGAACACAAACAGACGCCACAACAATCCGACCCTATTGTCTGCTAATGAGATGAGACAACACCGAACCACCTACAACAGGACGTCAGTGGGGTACCTTGCGAGGGAAAACTTTCATCCCGTGCATGGTGATAGCTTACTGGGAGACAGCCCTCTACCCAGCATAACGCCAGTTATGTCCGTTATGAATTGTAACGGAGGGTAGTCACTGGTAAGGAATACAACGCAGGACAGAGGTTCACAAGGACCGAAAAAACACGATGATTTTTCATCCATTACTCTCTATCAGCTGACCAAACAACTGATAGGAATATTAAAGCCCCTTTCTCTGAACAGCTAATCTTAGCGCCCTCTGAGCAACGGAAAAGACACATTCAACCATACACAGATCCTGGACGCCAACTACCCAGGTGGCGTCAACAGATGCGAAAGCGCAACGGGTCTATTGAATCCTCCAAGTGGCATCATCAGCCGTACACACCCACCACGTACAATGGTAAAACTACCTACCCTCTGTATGACAGATACTACAGACAACACTTGCATGAGGTCAAACTCTGTGTATGTGGATACGATGTCCACACTGAACACAAATAAAATCATTACTGTCTTCTCCCTTGATAAAGGTGATACTATTCAAGTCACCATGAGGTCGATTTACCACTGGGATCTCCTAGTAACTCTCCAACTACAAGTGAACAGGGTGTAGAGACGTTTTGTAACTCAGCGACGTCAGACCATCCTCACTCAAGTGACACTGAGATACCTTTTTGCCTGTTCAGCGAATTAGAGAGCTTTACATTTGCACATCGTTCTCATAAACGTAAGGTCTGTTCTTAGCAAACTATCAGTATTAAGGGGAATCGCGCTCATACATAAGCTGCCGGTAGTAATTATCCCTGAGCCTCGGTGTCACGCAAATATACCAGATGAAGAGATAAGTACTGACATGTACACACAATTCCGATGTGACCAGAGTAACAAGAAAGGAGAAGGTTGTCTGATGTACCTCCCGATCGCTCTCCCTGTATCCAGGTTGGAAAATATGGTTCTTGGCAAGATAAGTGACTCCCATGGGTGGCAACATACTGCAGGAGTGTTACAGCATCGTTGAGATGTGTTTATAGAGCACCTGATACCTTAGAAAATCATGAGATTCCACCGATTACAGCTCTAAAACACGCATCCACTCTTCTGTATGGTCATAAGGTCATACGCGGTGACTTTAGTCTACCTGAAATTAAGTCGAATTCACTTACTGGTCCAGCCGGGTGTGGCGAATTTTCGCATTCGCTGGCTATTTTTGGATCGAACGAAATTGTTAGTACTCCTGCAAGAGGTCGCAATGTATCGAGCCTAATATTTTGCCATAAAGTAGTTCTCATTTTGATAAATGTGGGCTCCAAGTTCCCAAGACGTGATCACAAAACGGTATTACGCGCACTACCGCTTCTCGCAACCAGTACTTCAGTTGGCACCTCCACTCCACACCAAACGGTATACAGAGACTGCGGTAAGACGGACTGGCAGTAGATGTGTCCAGTGATTAGGTGCATCGACTGAGGATCATACTTTACCACTTCAGACCCCAAAATAGCCATTGATATGTTTTGCTGCGACTCTAAAACTTGTCTGGACACCGATGTTCCATTGAAAGGTTTCAAAAATGCCACTAAATAATAGGCCATATATACCTCCCAATGCTTGTCGAAAGTTACGCAAACTCTTAACAAGATACTGCAGACATCAGGACTTTGATGCATTCTGGTTGATTCTTGGTATTCTTAACTATGTCTTGCATAGCCATGATTTGCGTCTGAAGAATGAAGACAGGAGTGCGCTAGTTAGCTCATCCAGAGCATATGCCCTCTCAGCGCTCCTTAAGAAGCGATGGAACTGCGCAAGATATAACGTCCCTCTTCTTGTTCATGACGGCAAAGCTTATAATAATCCAGTGGATGTATGTGAAATATTCAGCGACTTATTTGCAGCAAGTTATCTGGAACCTACAAATTTTTCGAGTGATACTACTACGGTCTGCGCTATTAAGTCATTCTTCCTCTACACTACAACAGATACGGGTGAATTCACGTATTCTAATATTCGCGGAGCCATTAGGACGCTAAAATGCCCCAGCAGAGCTGACGCAGATGGGGTATCATCACATTTCCTTAAACTCTGTGGCCCTGATATTCCGTTATTATTAGTCAAAATGTTTTCGGTCTTTTGAATCTTTCACATACCCTGATATATGGAAAACACCATTTGTCCTACCCAGATATAAACCTGGTTCAAGAGCACTAGCCAGTAACTACAGACCGACGAACATCACGCCTGTAGTTTTTAGAATTATGTAGAAAGTTATTGAGGAAAGCGTTCCTTAGCACATGCTTAGTGGCAACATGGTTGCATCGGATCAACATGAGCTCCTAAAATCGGGGTCCTGCACAATTTGCCGTCTTGGCTTCTCCAACTTCATAACTACTGTGTGCGACCGATAACAGTTATTCCCTGTATTCTGTCTAGACATTTCGGAGGCATTTGACAAAGTCGATCACTTGCTGTTAATAAGTAAGTTGATGTCTATAGGAATTGACCATCCACCATTGGAACGGGTTAAGTCTTCCCTCGGCGGTCGCACTCAAGTGGTGAAGGTAGATTCGAACACTTCAAAACCTGGGCCAGTTACCTCAGGTCTCTTCTCTATACTCCGTACGTCCGTGACATATGCAGCTGCTTTACACACGGTAAACCACTCTTGTTTGCTGCTGACCTTAAACTTGCATACACGTTCGTCTGTGGTGATTTATCCCACTTCCAAGCACTAATACAAAGGAAGCTCGATATAATATCCGCATGGTCCGCTGCTTGAAACTGCAGTTCAACAAAGGCCAATGTGGCCGGATATGTTTTGGTGCTCCATCGGTGGGCATCCTACTACATCTTCAGTCCAAGAAACTACCTGTTCTTAAAAGTGTGAGTGACCTTGGACTAAGATGGTCATGGGCCCTACATTTTCTGAACAGGTGGCGTCGCAGACCCGTAAATCTAGGATCTTAACGCGTTGCATTCTTCGTAACTTTCAATCCAAAGAAGTCAAGTTAATGCTCTATGAAACTTTGGTACGTCCACTTTTAGAATATTGTCCATTAATAATGAGCCATATCCGCATAAAAGGCGAACAAAAAATAACGGGTATCTAAGGGCGTTTTGCGGCTAGATTGCCTGGACACGACTGCAAACAAGATTACAGCTGCAAATGCAGAACCCTAAGTCTGGAACCACTTTGGATGAGATGAGTCGAAATTAACCTGACACTTCTTTAATGCGTTACATAAATTCACTTTTACAGCCAGTGGTTAGTTTCAGTTCGAACAAAACATTTGGTACAATCTGCGCAACCACGCCCACGATGTCACAACGAAACCATTTAAATCCTGCTTGAGCGCGAACTTCTTCGCTGTCAAATTCTCTCAGTTGTGGAGCAGACTTCCTGCTGAAGTGAAGACCCCCAAATCAACCTTCGAATTTGGTCGGCTGTTAGTTAACTTCTTATCATCTGGAAGCTTTCCCACCTACAGAATACACCACCTGTGTCCTTCACGGCATTTCGTATACTGAGCACTCTTAATGTACAATGAGATATCCACCACTTATACACCGGTCTTTCATACGCAGCGCTGGAGAGACTTCCGTGAGTTGTAACCTCAAACCAGCGGCACATTCTGCTTTACCCGACATAGTAATCAAAAATAGAAGTTCTGCACTGCACGACTGCATGAAATTTATATTCTTAAGTATTCAACTGAGAAATCACATGAAAGTTAACCAGGGAAAAACACGAACATTGATAAAATTCCCCTTGTTGGAATTCTTGCTTCTTTCTTTGCCTGCTGCTTCGTCAGTTTTTTTCTCGTTGTAGAAAGGCAATTCAGTTCCAAATATTAGCTCGGTCATCATCGAGAGTTAAGTATTTGAGGAACAGACCTTGGCCAGAACTACACATGGTAACAACTGTGATGTTGATGGGACTCCTCCACAGTCAGTACTAACCCATAATACCTAGGGGTTGCAGTCGATTGGTAGCGGCTCAGAGTGCAGGAACACTTTGGACACTGGGCAGAACATTTACAAAAATAAGCCGTGATATACTCATTATATTACGCACATCCTTAGTTAGATATGTATTGTAAAACTGTACACAGGTGGATAATCCCTGTCTGAAAGGTGACGCAGACTTTCTAAGAGGAGTCCAGGGGGCAGTCATTCTTATGATCCCGAGAATGGCTGGCCTCACTCATGAAGACCGACTTAAAGAGCTAAATCTTTTCCCTTTATCCCATCGCAGACAGAGGGGAGACCTAATGATGCTACACAGGCTTCTAAGAAATGACTTCAGGTCCGATCTATCTTCTCTTTACCTTCCCACTGAGTCGGAACACCTCAGAGAACATAGTAGGAGGCTACAAAAGCAAAGAACGTAAGTGGCCTCCGCGGAGTACTGATTCTCACGTCGAGCAATCAAGGCTTGGAACCGACTACCAGAGGAAGTGGTGTCTGCATCATCAAAAGAGGGCTGGAAAAGCACAGAAATATACTGGAAAGGGGTTATTATAGGGTCACAACCACCTATCTTTAAACAGCAAGTCTGAATCTGAACCCGCAGTTTACAGGCACTTAACCTAAAGGTTAACGACATTAGAAACTATCGTCCCGGCCATTTTAGGGTGTGTGTGTGTGTGTGTGTGTGTGTGTGGGGAGGGGGTTATAGTACCGACCAATCAGAGCAACAACTGAGGACGCTTTATCTCACTTGCGCGAAGCAGGACATTACATTTTAGAGGTTAATGATCAAAATTATAGTGACAATCACTTTATTCTTAAAAATATGTGTGACATTATAGAATTCTCAGCATGTCATTTTTTAACAGATTCATTGGCAGAACAATACTTTCTGATGAAACGATTATTGGATCGGAATGATGTTACTAATAACAGTATTCAAGGCAATAATGTGAAATAGCCAGCTAGTTCTTGATGGGCATGAAGCATCAACAGGAATGCAAGCGTAATTTTAATTTTCATTCATATGGTACAAAAATCTGCAACTCAAGCTAAGTATCTGGCGCATAAAAGTATAGTGCACCTTTCCGCACTGAAAAGTTCATTTCCAATTAATGTAACATTTTTTCTCTGCTTTGTTATTGACTCGAGAAACGGAGAGTTGGAAACATCTTTAAAATGTGCGAGGGTTTAAATGGTACGTTGAAAGGACATATTTAAGTGGGTAAAACTAATTGAAAGGAAAGAACTTGGAGAAAGATGTTGGATGGACAAATTTAGTAGCAGAGGGTTCAAACAGGCCGCTGCATTGATTGCATCCGGCGTCTGGTACTCGGTTCAAGGTTACTTGGTATGTCATTAGTTTTGCTTAAGATTCTTGATTTTACACTTTCTTTAAAGAGAATCACCAAACCGACACTCTGTTTTAGTAAAATTCATGAGATATTCACATTAAGTAGTCCAAAAAGTTGGAAATCGCCTTAAGCGAGTTGGTAAAAGGGACGGGAAGTAGAGGACGACGGCTTTTTTGAGTGTCAAGATGTTATGTGAAGGAACAGTAGAGGATAAACAAATTCTGAAAATAATAATAGTTCACATTTGCTTGTGTCCACACACATCACGCATTTTCAGGTGTTTTTTAGAAGGATATTCCTGTCATATGGAATAGTAAAAGATTGATACAATTGGTCTGAAAAAACTGGTATAGACTTTTTCATCTTTTAATAATGTCTTATGGTTTCCCTACATCCATGATTAGTATGCGGATGTATGACTTAACTTAGTAAGTGGTTTATAAATTGGTTATTGTTGTAATGAGTCTTTGGAAAGTGCTGAACAGAAACACAATCGTAATACACATACTGGATAGGTACTATGTACATTACTACCTTTGGACAATAGGGTCTACCAATTTGCGTGTGGCATTTGTAAGATCATAGCAGTTTCATTGTCTACGTGCGTGTGAAAGACTTTATTCTTTTCATTAATACATCCAGTTAAATGCATAGCATATTGTCATTTGTAGCACAGAATTTATCATTTTCGCATCCAGTGGCAAAAACGCCGCTGTTGGTCGGACTGTGGTTAGTTATTGCCGATGAGGTGTGGTGTCTAGACTCTTATATAGTTGGTTCAACGGGGATTTAGGTTGAAAAACTGATTCTCAACTTGCTAACACTTTTTGTGATTTCTCAGGTGACCTTTTCCAGAGATAGTAGTTAAGATCTGGGGAAGTGTGTGGTGCTGCATAGTGAAAGTTGGTTCCAAGTTGGAAATGAACGCAGATAGGTCATATAAGATTATCCAGTGGATAAAAAAGCAACTATATTTTAAAATCTGTCTAAACGGTCCGTGTAATGTGACAGCATTATACATCTGAAAACAATTTACTTAAATATTGGTGAATTCGTTCATTTTGTTGATGAAAAGTCAAAGAACAGATCTCAAAGTTCGGGGAATATCAAACAGTTATCACTTTCCGAGTTAAATCAACCCACCTGTTTCAACTCGCTGTTACCTTCAGTTAGATTGCAAGTAATCTTCAACAGGAGATTAAAAATAACTATCGGATCTTCACAGCACAACCATTTGAACCACTGTTTTGGCTGGTTGCGAGCATGGAGTTTTAACAGGTCAAATATAGTGAAATTACCAAGATAACCTTAACATGCTTTAGCTAGCTCTCCACATTGTCACTTCTTCAAGTCTGGTTGTGGGGATCTCGGTGGTGGAAACAGGTCCCAAACTTGTGACTTTTTCAAACTTTGGGGCCAAATCGAATGGTCTACAGCACCAAAGGATTGTTAGACCTATTAAAGTTGGTGTAAAGAAAGCTGATGGCTGACAAGATTATGGCTGAGAAAAATGGATCAGCGATCTGTTCGTGCAGGTGAATGGAATGAGCGGATCATTTGAAGCAATACTTCCACTGACTTTTCATCTACTTACCGCTAAACTACAGTATTAGTAAAAGAATCGCATCGAGTGTTCGGAGTTTACAAAATTTTCATATGCTATGGTCAACCTGAAACAAGCGAGAATAGTAGGTTCAAGCTAGTTACTTTCATACATATGTAAAAATAGTAGTAGGTTTATCTCATAAGCTGAATAAAGCCATTTATTGACTAGTCTTTGTGGTGCAAATAGTACCCAGAACCAATTATTTCAGTAAGCAAACTTGATACCATAACGTTTAATGAGTCAGGTTTTGTATGATCGCTTGGTTGCTTTAGTGTATTCAGACGACATAGTCCTAGGCAGTGTTGATGAGGTGCAGGTCTTCTGATCGCCTTGATCAGAAATTGAGTATGGTATTCGTTTTGAATCTGTTAAGTGTAAGATTATGCTTCAGAACTGTTATACTTTCGAACGCTAATGGTTATATATACCGAACGATATAATACGCACGCTTAGCTGACAGCTAACTTAGTACGCAAGAGCCCCTGACTGCAACCCCGAGAGGAATGGAGAGAAGACCGAAGCTAGCAGATGGGAGAGTTTATTACTAAATAAGTTCATCGTCCGGCTTTCAAAAAAAGAAAATAACAATCAATCCAAAACACGTGAATAAGTATACACACGAAATGACCTTGTCTGCAATTGCTGTAGGAATGACACGTTAAAATGTTCAGATCAATAACAATGTTTTATACAAAACTGAGGCATCACAACACTTTTAAAAAAAAAAACAGAAACTTTAATACCTTCACTTTTTGGGTCCAGTTGGAGCCGCACTGTTTAGGACCGCTTCCGATCCGTACATCTGTGGAAGGGCTCATTGCTGAGTTTGGGCTCGAGCTTTTTCGTCGTTGTTAGCAAATTAAACGTATCCAGCAGAATACTAAGTAGTATGGTTGGGTTCTCTGGTTGATTGGCTTTTCTGTGACGCATCTGATTCTTGTGTCTTTCCCATTTCTCCTGACCCACCATTATATCGTATATCATACTCCCACGTCTTCCTACGGCAACACCTTCCGTCCGCATGCCGTGTCCTGGTCTGTAATCTCGTACGTAGACGGAGTCTCCTTTGTTAAATTGCGATCCAACTGTTTGCGTTGTGTGTGCATGACGTGGCGGTAGCATTGCGTGGTGTAGCGTACGTAGCTTCCTTCCCATCAAAACTTTGCAGGAGATTTGTGGTCTGGTAGGGCATCATTTAGCGCTGAGCGACAGATGAATAAAAATTGTTGTATAACACGCGTGTCTCCTCCTCCTTCGGCTTTAAGGAGAGCTCGCTTAAAGGTATCAACAAATCTTTCTGCCTGGCCATTGGATTGCGAATGGTACGGTGGTGTACGAATATGATGGATTGCATTGACACTACAAAACTCCGCAAACTCGTGGGAGGTGGATTGTGACCCATCATCGGAAACAATGGTGTCGGGCAACCCATGGCAGATGAAAATATTTTTAAGGGCCGCGATTGTTCGGCGTGACGATACGGGTGATACTGTAACGATCTCTGGCTACTTGGAATAAGCGTCAACAAGAATCAGATACTAGGTTCCATGTAATGGACCTGCGAAATAGATATGAATTCTAGACCAAGGTCGATCTGGCAATGGCCAACTCTTTGGTGGAAGACGTGGGGGATTCTTAGCTGCCGTCTGACATAATGCGCAGCGACTGACAAATTCAGTTATATCAGAGTCCATATTCAGCCAATAAGCGTAGCTTCTGGCGATGGCTTTCATACATTCTAATCCTGGATGATCGATGTGAATATGTTTTAGGAGTTTTGCACGAAGAGACTGGGGGATCACTACGCGTTCTCCGATCATGAGGCAGTTGCCGACGACACAAAGGGATTCTCTTCTGCAGAACGGTTGTTTCAGGTCACCGGTAAACGAATTTTGCGGCCATTTCGTCTGGACATAATGCATGACATTCTGTATGATATGATCCTTGAAGGATTCATTTTCCACTTCAGCTGACGTGACAGGAAGTGTGCGGACGGCACAACTCAGTAGATTAATTGCATGATCTCTTGTAGGTACTAATGGATTCGCTGTCTTCGTTAGGTGGAGGAAAATCTGACGCTGCTTCCACTTTGTTGAAGATCATATTCAGTGGAAGGTCGGCGAGTTTCAAACTCTCGAACCAGTCGAGACCCAGAAGGTTTAAATTTGCGTCAGATAGACAACAAATTCCATTTATCGAAATATTGTGAAAAGATACTGTACATGGTAACTGACCTGTTAATGGTAATCGGCCACTGTATGCTCTAATAGAAGTTTGTCCAGTCTTCTGGACAGGGTGTCGACCAGTCTTCCACCATAGCTTCTTGGAAATAATCGTTATATCGGAAGCTGTGTCGGTTTGTAGTCGTACTGAATGGTTATTTATCTGGACGGTGATATATCTTCTCCGTGCTGGTGGATGTGCTTGAAAAGCAGCAGTAAGACTAAGAGATTTGCCGACTGGTCGAGACTTCGATCTTCGACGGTGACTGGATGATGACCTGCTTGTTCTTTGTGGTGGCGGCTGCTTGCAAAATCCATCCTTGTGACCCACAGTATTGCAATCTCTGCATTTATTCTGCTTATATGGACAAGATTTAACGAAATGCCATTCGCCACAATGTCAGCAGGGGACGTTGGGGGTCTTCTTTGTGTTTCTTCTGGTATTGTATGAGCTTTTTGGATGAAGAACCAGGGGTCTTTTGGCCAGAAAAGAGTGCAGAGGAATTAGATGTCTGGCGAACCGCATGCACTTCATGATCACCCTGGCGTCCGGATTGGACTAAACTGGCATCCCGTTGTAGGTTCACCAATCGTTGATATTCAGCAGCAATATCATTCAACGTTAGTTTTGGTTCTTGCTCCAACCGATTAAGCAGTCTCATCCTAATATCTGCGAACTTGGGTGATTGAAAGCTGCATATGAGTATCAGCGATTTGAATTGGTCATCGGTGATGGACTTCAGCTTCAATTTTTCGCATTCACGATTAACAGTACCAACATGGGTGAGGAAGTCATCGTTCTTGTTCATGACCAGTTTAAGACAACGATACCTGGCATTGAAAACAGACGAATGATCACTAAAATGTTGTCTCAGGGTCTATATTGTGGCGTCGAAGGAGCGGTCTCTTGGTTCCTGTGGCAGTATTATATTGCAATACTGATCTAACTCGGATGGACCAAGTTTTCCAAGAAGGAGACGAGCTTCCCATGAATCATCTTGACCAGCAAATCAACTTTGAAGTGGTCTTCATATCTTCGGAACCAAGTATCGAGAGTCACGTTAGCATCATGATCATAATAAAATTCTGTTCTGTGATACTGGTTGCAATTCCGTCGTCTGTAGGGGCTGATGTAGCAAGCGTTGGGTTCAATGATTCAGATGCAGAAATTCTGGACTGAGTCAGTAACTCGATAATCTTCATCTGTTGTTCGAGAAATTTGTCTAGCTTCGAAGAGTCCATTTTTAATCCACTTCCCGTCGCCACTGTTATGATTTGACTCAATTTAAGCGCAGATAATGAAGTTAGGAAATGCACTGATCACTTATTATAAGAGTTGCATCATCCCAAATTGATTGGTTTCTAACGAAATCTCTGCCCCGGTTCTCAAGACCCATTCTGCATTTGCTAACTTCAGCCGCTTATGGGAGCGGTGAAATACTTGACTCAAAATTGAATATTGAGATGCACTCAGTTGCGTACACGTACCGTAGAGTATACAGTAAGCCGCATCTATTGTATGAAGCCTCGCACTTCAGTAGGTAAAGCGGTGGTCCAGGCTGGAAAAAGGCCTGAGGTGGACAGACTAAAACATGGCACCAATGTATGAAGTCTCTGACTGTTGGTTTAAGCCATGTAGGACGATGCAGACTAGGTGGTTGGGGTCCACGGGACAAGAGGAACCAGTGGTTGGAGACCCTAGGTGATATGGCTCAGAGCCGATGTCAGTGGTGCAGATGTATACATACATTATCCTCATCTTAGCAACGCTATACCGAGTCTCACCATTTTGTCACTCCTCTTTCCTTTCTTCTCGTACTTTATATTTCTTTTGACTGCATCCTTCACCTCACTACCTTTTTACTTGATGTGCTGATATGAGGTGTGGCAACTCGGACCGTTACGTAGTAATGCCTGGTCCTATGTTGATAATGATGATGATGAGGTAAAGCGGTGTTCGAATCCATAATCCACTAGTTTAAAATCGAATTCCTAAACTAAATGGCAGCTGCACAAAAACACTTAACTGCTTGTCGAGGAACGAGCAAACTGTATCAGTCTGCTCTGTCTTCATCTACCGCTTGGGGATATGTTTGTTCAAAGTAGAGAACATAGAGAGGGTACAGGATTTTGATCATAGATGTCTTTTTACGATTGGCGGTGTGGTTGAATCACCGTGTGAGGGATGTCAAGGTTAGGTATAGGGTTCTAGACTACGAAGATAAGTTAGTTAACGTTGTGAAAATTCTCGGAGACAGCTTGAATATGTGTTGCGTATGCATAGGTACGAACTAACTCAATGTGGGTTGGTATTCAAAGTAAAGTAGGATTTGGAGAAGAATAAGGGTGGCGAGACCAATATGTGGTATCAGTTCATGAAGTGTCTGACTGTCGGTCTGGTTACCATTGTAGTGTAAACTAGTACATTATGATGGGGGTGTGGGGGCAAAGTCGTACTTCTGCTAGCAGGATGGGCTGTGACAGTAGTGCCACGCTTATGCTACCTTCCCTTTGAAAGAGGGGTGTAGAGAAGGTCGGCCTCGAAAATAACACTCCACCTGTTCTACGATCTTCTGATACCGGTGGTATGGGTTTTCTCTATGCTGGGTTAAAACAACCAAACCTCAAGACATCTCGCAAAAGACTGTGTGACAGGCCTCAACCAGATGTCCATGCTCTTTGCGGTCACACAAGTCCTCTTCTCTTTCAGGCAACTTAAGAAGAAATAGCCTTCCCTGATGTGGGCTTCCGGGAAGTGTCAACCACCCCGACGCTTTCAGTAGTGCACTAGAGGCAATCAAGCATAACCTGTCATCCTCAATTGTCTCCTCCTTTGCCTTCGCCTCACAACACTAATATTAGACCTTTTACGCTATACTCAGCCTCTCGCTGTGCAACCGTTGTAAATGATTAAAGCCATTATAACCTCATTCCTAGTCTCCTAAGATCTTACCATTGATTTCATATAAGAGCTTTTAACGTTCGAACTGTATGCCGAATCGAACGGCAAACATCAGTCGCCGAAACTTTGAGATCTCCAGCCATGGATATACGCTGTGTCTCTGAGACACGTATACAGGACCCGAGTGTGGTTATTAAATTTAACTGACCTGGCCACAGCGATGAATCTTCAGAACTCACTTTACGAGTATCCAGAGACCCAATGGCTAGCTCTCCTGAGGTCGATGGTGTAGGCATAACATTGAGTTGTAGAGCAGAATTTGCGCTCCTCGACTGGGTACCGGTAAACAGACGTCTATGTGCTGTTCGACTGAATGGATCTGTAAGAACTAAGGGTCGTGTAACCAACCGACACCTATTTGTAATCGCCTACTCAAACACCGAATGATGCACAGAATGCATCTTATGAGAAGCTGTTAGCTTTGCTTCAAAAAGCAAAACGTCCAGATGTAGTCATTATAGCAGGTGACTTTAACGCTCAAGTAGGGAAGCTGAGCCAGTCGGAGAGCCATCTTGGAGGTATTTACGGAATGCTCTGCCAACGAACGAACAACAATAATCATCTGTTGCACTTTTATCCTGACAGTCAATTGTTTCTTGCCAGCACTGACCTTTGACATAAGGAGAGACACTGTCTCACATCGCGTCTGCCGACATCAAACCAACGATGGACACAGATAGATCACATTGCTATAAGCTATCATTGAAGAGGGTCGGTAGAGGATTGCCGCTCTTTCTGGAGTATCAGTTTGGACTCCGACCACGTGCTAGTATTGAGTCGCATATATCTACGATTTTTGATCGCAGGAAAGAGAAAGCAGTGAGGCTAATCTGTGCTCGACTGGTAGATGAGGACGCCAAATGGATATTTAGAGAGGAGTTGGCATTTGTCTGAGCATGACAGGAATGGTAATCTTGAGGAAACCTGGCGTGATATTAAGTCTGCTGTAGAAACAACGGTAAATACAGTTGGTAATCTACACCCGAAGGTTAAAAAACGTCATTGGATTTCCACGTCATCCGAAATGATTGATTCGAGAAGACTGATTTTAGCTGACTGTGATCACGATGAAAAAGTAAGTTGACCGAGAGTCTTTGCGCCAATCTCGAGGGTTGATGAGTGATGAAAGCGGGAGAGATGAAAAAGGCATCAGCGGTGGGTGAAACATGCCAACTTTTTAGGCTTATTAGAGATGCCGACAAGAAGACGATGTTGAGTGAAACCATCAACGGAAAAGATGGGACGCTGGTAATCTCCCAGGACAGGTGGCTGAAACGTTGGAGAGAACACTTTGAAGCACAGTTTAATTGGCCCTCAGTAACGCCTCAGTTGCCCAGTACTCCACCTGAATCGGAATGGAACATAGATGTCGGCTCTCCAACTTTTCTTGAAGTTTAGAAAGCCTTATTAAGCCTGAAGTGATGTAAAGCTGCAGGACCTGACAGTCTTCCACCTGAAGTTTTCAAGGATAGGGGCTGGAAATTGTTGAGTGAAGCAGCGGAGGCACTGGGTAGTGTATGGGAATCAGAGGTAGTGCAATCAGATTAGTATTTTTATCTAATCATCTGAGTCTATAAGAAAGGAGAGGAGTCTTTCTGTGACGACCATAGGGGAATTAGTTTAACTAACACTGTGTTCAGGATCCTAGGGTCTATAGTTATCCAACGCCTAACTGGAGCTCAAGAATAGCAAACTCGAGAAAACCAGACAGGTTTCGGACAGAGCTGAGCGATGGTGCATCAATCAGAATTTTATCCTCCAACAGGCTTTGGAACACAGGTGTGCCTACCATTGGCCTACACGTCTTATATCTTGAGCTGAAGGCGGCATTTGACTCTATGAACCATGAGTTGCCATGGCAGTATCTGACTAAAGGGAGTACCGTGCGAGTAAAAACGCTTATCAAAGCTCTCTACTCTAACTTACGTAGTTGTGTAAGGGATTATAGAAAGTTGTCATCTGAATTGACGACAACTAGTGTCTGCAAGGGATGCCCACTGTCACCGTTCCTATTTAACTTCGTTATAGACGTTCGAATGGACATAACCTTAGGTACGTCTGACTCTATAGTGATTGACCTACTCTCTGTAGATTATCTGGATGATTTGGAGTATGCAGACGATGTTGTCCCGCTAGGTGACGATGCTGACAAAATGCAAGGTCTTCTGAACGCATTGAGCAGAAATCTGAATATGTTTGGCATGCGTTTCGCACCTGTCAAATGTAAGATGATGGTCTAGGACCGGTCTTATGCAAGCGCTCCCGGTTTAATGATAGGGAGTGAAGTGGAGGGATGTGTCGACCGATTTATTTACTTGTGGAGTTGCATTAGCGCGATCTGTTTGCTTGCTGACAAAATCTCAGCTCGGATACAGTAGGCTCGTTTGACATTTACCAACTTACGCCACCTGTGGCGCTGACTGTCAAGATATCCGACTATCAGTCAGAGCATGAGTAAACTGCGCTACAGTCCATTCTTTCCTGTTGTATAACTGTGAGACATGGCCGTTAAAAGTAGCAGAAGTGAAGCGATTACAAGGTTTCGAGAAATGTTGAGGTCAGGCGAAGGGTACTAGGCAAGGTAGACAGATCTATTGATAAGGTTGTGAGCCTTCATCGACTGAGGTGGTTTGGAACTGCGATTTGCATGCCGTCACCGCCTACCTCGACGTGCCATTCTAGGGGATGTTCGATTACGTTGGAAGGGTGTTCAGGGTGTCCAGACCAAGACGTGGCACCAGCCGATGAAGTCTCTTACTGTTAGTCTGAATCGGGTTGGAAGATATAAACTGCCTGGATGGAGTCCTTGGGACGAAAGGAATCAGTGATTGAGGAATCTTGGTGACATACTTAAAATCGGTCGCAATAGCGTGGATGTATTCATTCCTTGATATCTTCTAAGGCTTGAATATTTGCACTAATCTTTGTCTTCAGATCGTTTATTCTCTCACACAAGCTTGTCTACTTTAACATCACTCTTAATCTACTCGCCTGTGTGCGAGGTTCTACGTTGATTTTGTCAGTAAGTCAGTCTACTCCGATTGGGAACGAACGAAATAGTTGGTTGACTGTGTGTGAGATATCTTTGGTGTAGTATAACGTAACCTGCCTATCAATTTGAAGCCATCGCTCTGTATTCTGTCCTGTTGATAAACACTTTGTACAGGTATTTTTCTTCGGACTTCTGTAGTCGATGGAAGGGAAGAGTGAAGTCATCATCAGTATCAACATCAGACCAGGCATTACTGCGTAACAGTCCGGGTTGCCACAGCTCTTATCATTACATCAAGTAAAAAGGCAGTGAAGTGCGGGATGAAGATAAAATTCAGTCAGAAGAAATATAAAGTATGAAAAGAAAGAAAGGAAGAATGAGAAAATGGTAAGATTCGGCATAGCGTTAAGATGAGGATAATGTGTGTATAAATCTCCGCCACTGACATCGGTTCTCAGTCATATCATCTAGGGTCTCTAACCACTGGTTCTTCTTGTCCCACGGACCCCAACCAACCTATTCTGCGTCACCCCACATGGCTCAAACCAACAGTCAGAGACTTCATACATTGATGTCATGTTTTAGTCTGGGCACCTCGGGCCTTTTTCCAGCCTGGACCTACTTCGGCCAACATTGTGTGTCTAGGCAGTCGGCGACTAGGCATACGTGTCCCAACTGTCTCAGTTGATGAAGGTTCATAACCTCATCAACTGATTTACCTCTTCTCCCTAAAACTCTATACTTGACTTCTGCATTACTCACATGGTGACACCACGGAATACGGCCTATACTTCGAAGTCAACAGTGGTCAGAAACTCAAAGTATTCTCATATCTTCCACCTTCAATGGCCATGTTTCTTAGCCATGCAGTAGGACAGACCGGACTGCTGTGAAGTACACACAACCCTTAATTGACAATCGGATATCACGGCGGCGCCATAGGTGGCGTAAGTTGGCAAAAGCCAGCTGAGCCTTTTGTATTCATGCAGAGATTTCTTAGGCCACTGAGCCTGCCACCAGGGTTGATCCTACTTCCCAGGCAAGTGAAGTGGTCGACACACTCATTCACCACACTCTCTATTGTGAAGTCACACCAAACGATATCATTCTTTCGTCACTGCTTTCTTTTATTTTGTCTAAAAATTCAGTTACTGAACTGACTTGGTGTTGACTTCCATCGACTAGGTGCTTTAGTTTTCTGTATAATTCTTTCGATAGATTGAATAGTTTTCCATATAGTGAAACTATTGGTCGTTGTGGAATATCTATCCTCATGTATCTCAGGTCGACCATAAACCTCTACAGGAATGCTCTGTTTGTCATCACCTATCATTCTTCTTCTTTTGCCACTTGATCGTCTTTCACTAAACTCAGTTTTCTTTGAATCTGGTTGCCCAACTGTTTAATTGGATTCTTGTCTAGTGGTTGGCAGACATCTTCGTTGTTCGGCAATGCTTGCCCTTTTTTGACATAGTCTAGTCCGTTTTGCTCATGACGACTGTTTTCCTTCCATTATCGGAGGGCAATATTACAGTTCTCTTGTCAGTCATTAGTAATTTGAGCACATTTGTTTCTTTTGTGCTTAGGTGTTGATTTCCTTTGATTTTCATTAGAGGTAGAATTGATTGACGTAGATCCTGTTGTCGCTCAACATTTTATCCTGAGGTTTTCAAAGTAGACTCCAAAGTAGTCCAGAAATCCAGTTGTTAAGCATTTCCGGTGTGGTCCCGTTTGAAGCAAATCGCACTCTATTGCAGATAGTAGACACTCACTGACCATTCATCTTTTGATTTCTTGTCTGTTGGTTGTGATAGCCGCCTGAGTAGTTTATCATTTAACTTCGGCTCCTCTTCTCGCCTTTGGTTTCGGTTGTTATATTGATGGCTGTTGTCAATTTGTTCATCATATCTACTAAGATGATTGGTTCCGAATTTCGTTTTTGAGTTGTGATTACTTTGTTGTATTTGGTTAGTCTGTTGTGTGCATCCGATATCATGATTGGCAGCAGTTTTCTATCGCTTTGTTGTGCAGTTTTCAACCCAAGTAAGAGGGTTGGTGTTGGTCTGTATCTAACACTGTGGCAGGATGTTCTACTGTATGTAAAGATCCGTGTGAGAAGAGTAGCTACTCTCGAGTGGCAGCTCTCCGACCAGGGAAATTCTCCACTTCCCAACATGAAGAAGCAAGCGCTTTGTGTCGAAAAGATTTTTTTAAATGAGGGAAAAGATTTTTAGTTTAGGATGAGGTTGATGGTGAGTTAAATATGATCAACATGTGCTTGTAACCAGGAATATTAAAAAGTTGAATTTTGTTTAAGAGTTTGGGGTTTTCTAAATACTAAAAAGGACTTCATAATCCACTGATGATTCCTTAGCCAGTTTCCAGTATTGCATCGTCTAAAATTCATTTTCATTGACATTTGTTTCATAAACTGAAGCACATATTCTATTCTATCAACACGCTTTAATCATAATAATGTGTAAGGAGTTTTCAAACTGTGCATAAAATTTCCATTTATTCATTATTATTTAGCTTTCACTGATGAAATTGTGTATTGTCCTGGGATGAAGTGAGAAATGGGCAAACAATACAATAAACATGGTGGATTAATTTCCTTTAGAAAAACCAAAGCAAATGAGTTGATCAATATCGCGAATAGGATGACTGATCTACAAAGTCAATTAAATATATCATTGGAAACTCCTGATTACCTCGGTGTGATCGATGGTGTTATCACAGTTGAATGCGTACAAGCGTCTAAAGTGAATGAAACAGTTATTGATGAATTAATGAAACTGCTTCAACAAAATATGCAAGTAATTACTAGTTATTTTAGAGATTGAGATAACTTATCTAGGATTTGTACACTTCATCTTCATGGGGTTGGAATGCTGAAACGAAAAGAGCTGAAGCATTCTCGTCGAAATCTTGGTTGATTATCTGCCATTGTAAAAATGCTTCAGTTTCACCTGATTCTCATTCATTAGTTGGTTTTGTGAGTTTTCGATTTGAACGAGAAGACGAATATCCTGTTTTATACCGCTATGAAATTCAATTATATCCTCAATTCCGGCATTTACACGTTGGAAGCTTTTTAATGAACTTGTTGTTGTCGATTGCTGTTGCAGCTAACATGCACCGTGTTATTTTGACTGTGTTCAAATCGAATCAAAGTGCTGTTCAATTTTTTAAGAAACTTGGGTTTAAAACTGATCGAACAGATCCTTCTTTATTCAAAGGAGTTGATCTGTCGATTACATGATTTTATCTAAATTGGTTGTTAAGTAGGTCTGTAATTTCAGTGATATTGTCTAAAGCCACACAAACTCATGTACATTTGTATATTTTCTCATAATAAATGTTTTTCAACCTTGTACAAAACCGAGTATTTTTAAAATGTTTAAAATTGCATACACTGGTTGGTGGTAGTTGCTTTCTTATTTGAATGATGTAACACGAACCACATTTGAATAAGATGATAATATTTTATTTCACAGGACATTCGTTAACTGAATACAAGAAAAATCAATAAGTCATCAAGTTGTCAATGTAAGCTTACATTTCGGGTTTTCTGAGATATTAGATCATGCGTTGGAGAGACAGAACGACGGACAATGTAATATTGCTTGAAGTATATCTTTGTTCTCTACATTTCGCTTAATCTCTGACCTCAGATGGTTTCCATTTACTTCCTTCTCTGTACTCGGATTTTTTAGAACCATCTTTCTGTTTTTGTTTCACTTTTCTGGCTTCCTTTTTCCGCTCCTTTCTCAATCGTGTTATGTTCCATGACTGTTGTTGGGGTCAAGTTTTACTGTGTATTGGGAGACATGGTTTCTTGTCATACGTTAACGGAAATGACGACTTGATTGTTCCTAGTACAGAGGCACGATGCGCTAATAGCACTAACGGCAATTCCGTCTCCCAGTTCCCTCCTTTCGAAGCCAGCCACTCCTTAGGTGTACTGTTATTCCGTTCTACCAACCTGTTAGTCTGCAGGTGATACAGTGTCGTTCTTATCCTCTTGATATGGAGCTACTTCAAACAGGATTTGAATTTTTCACTCACAAAACTAGGACCTTGGTTAGTCAATATCATCTTGGGTACACCGTGGTCTGCGAGAATATGCGGCAATACGGCCGCGGTCACTGTCTTTGCGCGATGATCAGGAATTGTGACAGCGTCTAACCATCATGTAACATGCTCCGTCATCACCAACAGCTGTTGTTTGCCACCGAGTGTCTGCGGAGATGTTCCTATTACGTCCGCAGACTACAGGTCACCAACTGCTGCTACTGGAATCGACTGACACGGCGGTCGTATATACTGATCATCTTTCATCAGCTGGTAGTGAGGACAACCCAGCACGTGTTTGGCAACATATCTCATACCTGGTCAGTATGCACTTTGTTTGAGAAGGTCGACTGTCCGTGCGACATCTGCATGCGCTAACTGGTGGCATTCCTGTATCATTTTGTCGCGTAGACATTCCACAATCACTGCCAAACAGCTGTCGTCGTCTTCTCACCAGGTCAGCATTCCATAAGTATTCACCCGTAGGGTTTCTTTCTGCGTCAACAACGTTTTTAACCATTTATTTCCTCCAGACTTGTTGTCTCTGGTCCTTCAGTTATGGCTTTTATCACTTCTTTAGATGTAGGGTCTGACTTTTGAAGGTAAATAAATCCTAATGGGTTCGGTTCTACTGCAGGTACACCGTATGCGATCCCTGGTAGTTCGTTTTCTTCGTCTGATCTTGTTAAGAAGTCTACCAACTAGTTTCCTTTCTCCGTCACGTGACTGATTGTGAAATTGTACTCTTACAGTTGTAACATTCAACGTGATAATTTTCCTCTAAGGTCTCTCGCTGTTTTTAGCCACTGTAAGGGTTTATGACCAGTTTCAATATGGAATCATTGACCGAGGAGGTAGGACCTCCATTTATCCAGCGCCCAAACTGTCATCAGACATTCCTTTTCAACTTTGGAATACTTATGTTCTGCATGTGTCAGGATACCGCTGGCATACTCCACTACTCCTTCAGTCTGTCTCAGAGCTGCTCCTATTCCATAATCACTCGCGTCGATGGACACAGTGGATGGTCTCCTGGGTACTGGTGGTTTTAAAGTCATCTCCTGGTCATTTAGGAGTTCTCTGATATGGTCAAATGTTTTCTATGCCTCCTCTGTTCACGTAGATTTGGGGTTAGCAAGTAGCTTGTATAAGGGTGTTGCTATCTTGTTAGAATTTGTGCAGAACCGACTACAGAATGCTGCTCTACCCAAGGACTGTCACAGTTTCCTCTTTGAATTCGGCGCTCGAACAGTTTTAACCTTCAGAATTTTCTCAGCCAGTGGTTTTATTTCACCGTTTCCAACTTTATGTCCTAGTAATATAACACTCTTCTTGGCTACCTGAGATTTTGTTGTATTGATGTGAAGTCCAAACTCATCAATGCGTCTTAAAACAGCTTCCAGGTGTTCTATATGTTTTGCTTCCGTCTAACTGTACACCGCCAGGTCGTCACCATAGACCTTTACGTTCTTAAAGTTCTTCAGCAGCAACATCAATCGTCTAGATGTAAATGGCGCGCTTGTAAGACAAAAATGTCATTCTTTTTAATTGGTATTGCTTCTTGCCCACAATAAATTCTGTTTTCTCTCTATCACTTTCTTTTATTGGTGGCTGCCAGTGGCCTGAACGGAGGTCTAGAAATATAAAGATGTTTGTATTCTGCAGACGATCCAATGTTTCAGCTACCGTCCGCACGGCACAGGGCTTTTTTTCGTTATGGTATTTAACTCTCGGAAATCAACACAGAATCTATATTTCCCATTGGACTTTCTTACTAAAAGCACTGGCGAACTGTATGGGCTATCGGCCTCTTCATTAATGCCTTCAGTTAGCATTTCCTGAACCCGGTGCCCAACTTCTGAGTGACATTGTATTCGCCGTGTTATAAATGTTGTCATTGCTTGACTTGTCACTGGGACTTCATGCTGAACCTTTTCACAGTACGTGTAGGGGTCTCCATCTCCTGTGAACAATCTGTCGTATTTCTTAACCAACTTCATGATGTTTGACACTTCAGATTGTGGTACTTTTGATGCCTCGCTGTGTTCCTGCAAGTTGAACGACCCGTATTTCGTCGCCACTATTCCTGCTGTCGTATTCGTAGCTTCACCCACTTCTCTCAAAAAATCAGCACCTAGGGTTGTCCGTTGTAGACGCGTGGTGACAATGGATGTAAGTCTAGTCTTCTGAATTCTAATCTCGACAACACAATCTGATAAGCCTGCGAATTCTAATGCATGTCCCCCAACTGTGTGGACTGTTAGAGCACATGGTCCTATATTTTGAGACTGACTTATCTATCAGCTAGACATAAGATCTCCCGAACATTTATTCGCATTCTAACATACACAGCACCTCTGTCTATGGCTCCTATGATATCCAGTCTGATCGGAAAAACAGAACCCATATATCCTTCAAAACCTTTCTTTTTCGCCTCCGGACAGTTACTTCAGTGTCCCAGTTTTCTACATGCAGAGCATTTACTCTGTCTGTTGATATTCATTCGAAGTGCAGCCTCCTCCTGAAGGTTGTCGATTTGTTTTTACTAGTTATTTGCCTCTGGTAACTCCACTGCAGCTACTGCCGTGCCTGTTAGCTGTCTGGTGACCTTGACCAGCTCACTAATATCCATGGTTTGGGCTGCGTTCACTGGTCGTTGGTGCTGGGTGATGGCATTCGGGACACTTCCGGTGAACTGTGCAGCCATTAACTGCGCCTGACAGTCATCCAAAGTGGGAAGTGTTCGTTGAAGTAGTTTTGTCAACTTCACAGCCAATACCAGCGGGTCTTCGTCTATTCCAAGTTTCGTGCTCCGGAATTGCTGCATCACCAGCTCCCTGTCGGCTGGGCTGTCAAACTCCGCCTCCAGGCGTTCAACCATTATCTTCCAAGTCTCCTTCCCACCCACACGTCCCACGTCGTCATATTTCGTTTTCACTCTACCCCTCAGCAACATGCCAAGAACCACAACTTTTGTTCCTGGATACTGGACACCCAGCAGCTCCGCAACCGACTCGAAGTCCTTGAGGAAAATCTTGAGGTCTCCATCCTGGAACACTGCAGGCCACGGAATCTTCATCACGTCCAGAAGCAGCGACACGATTGTTGGAAACGACAAGACTAAGACACAGGAAGAAATGTTTATTATTGACATGTACAGTAGTGATGAAATATTGTACACTTTCCACCAAAACAGTCATTCTCACAATGTGCTTCATTTCCTCTCCTGCTTTTATCTTTATTTGCTTTTAAAAGGCCCACATCGTCTTTTGTGTTTCTCTGCTCAGAATCTTTACCCATTGCTGGTAATTGTCCATGATTTCTGCCGCTCTCTCAACATATACTACTTTATATCCATTCTGATCAGCAGCTTCCACTACAATATCACTATTACTTTTAACTTGAAGTCATATTTTATAAATCCTTCTGCCATCGATTTGCTTATTTTCTCGGGCCGTATTCTAGAAGTTGTAATACATCACAGAATACTAGTGAAAAGCAAATATCCTTCATTTTAAGGCGCCATATCAAACACTGACCACTTTTCCAATCATTACCAGAGCTGTCTGTGTGTAAGTCGCTGGGACTGTATGCAACAGGTGTGTCCAGGTCATGAGAGTCGTTTCAAGATGACGTCACATATTGGATAGCAATTTCCCTCACGCCTTGACACACTCCACGTTGTCAGGGGATTGTCGTCTCAGTGGGGTTGTCAAATTCACGTTGCCTTCATTAAGGGAGTCTGCTTTTACTTAGATTGCTGAAATCAACAATCAAAGACTTTATGCAATTATGCCATGTTTTAGTCTGATGTTCTTTAACCTTTTTCTGCCTAAACCTATTTCAGCTATCATTGAGCAACGTGGCAGATGATAACTAGGGATACGTAACACATGTCCCAGCTGCTTGAGTCAGTGAGGGTTCACAACCTCTTTAACTGACTTTCCCCTTCTCTCCAAAACTCTACATCTGAATTCCACATTACTGACATGATGACACCATGCCCTATTGTCTGAGCTACGAAGACAACGTTGGTCTAATATTAGAAGCCCTATCATGTCCTTTACCTTCACTTATGCCTTCACACAATGTTAGCCCAAGTATGCTCAGACTGGACAAAGGTTGTAGGCGGCCAGACTAAGAAATGCCACCATTACATGGGATCTTTGACTGCTGGTTTCAGCTGTGTAGGGAAATGTAGATTTCCTATTTGAGGCTGACGTGACTGGTTGGTGACTCTAGGTGATATGGCTCAGAATTGATGTCAGTGGCGCAGATGTATCCACATATTATCTTCATCTTAACCGCTATATTGAATTCAGGAGTTTCTCATCCCTCCTTCCTCTCTTCTACCGATTTTGACCGATTTCGCCTCCTATCTCCATCTTTCATCTTATTACTTTATTAATTGATGTGCTGACATGAGGTGTGACAACTTGGACGGTTATGCAGTAATGTCTGGTCCTGTGTTGACATTGATGATGATGAAGACCTTTAAGTGACCGTGTTTCGCAGCCATAAAGTAGAAGAGATTGAACTGCAACGCAGTATATTCAATTCTTAATAGGCCGTCGGATATGCTAGCGGTGCCATAAATGAAGTAAGTTGGCAATAAGTAGATGACTGCGAATACTAACTCGTCTCGCGTTCACTTTGACTCATTTTTTGCTAAACCAACTGTAAGAATGTATCAATATGGATCAGTTCTTTGAATCTCTGACTACCATTTCCAACTATATAGGGTAGTGTAGGCTTTGTGGTTGTACTGCATGAAATAAATGAAACAAATGATAGGAAATCCTAGGTGATATGGATTAGGAGATGATTACATTAGCGAAGAAGCATTTATCTCTTCTCTAGATGTCGACGGTTATATTCCATCTCATTGTTTTCTCTATCCTCTCTTTCTTCTTCTGACAGCTTTTTGCTAAATCTGTTCATATTATTTTTCTTTGCGAAGTTCTGCTCAGATGGGGCCGTTACTCAGTAATATTATATATCCCAGTCTGATGATGACTATCTATCAGAAGTTCCATTGTGATGTCATGGTAGTACACGTCAAATAGAATAGGACAAACGCTCTAGATCTCACTACTTACCACGAATGGAAAAATAAAATGCCTTTCATTCAACCCAGAGCTTGGGATCAATTACTGTGAGACGGTCTATGTTAACACACCTTGAATATAGATACAAGGTAACAAGACAAAAAATAAATGAATTGAAATAATGCAATCGAAGGTCTAAGAAATCCATGGAATGAAGGGAAGATGGGAGAGGGCAAATAATGAAATTTGATGTAGTGGTTAAGGTAAAGAAAAAGTGTGAATGTATGTGAACCACTACAATTGAGTGTAAGTTATCATTTACAGTCTCTAACCAGGGAGCCTACATTTCCGACACCCTGTCAGAGACTTAATGGACTGACGCCATCACTGAGTCTGGTCATCCGTAACTACCTTCCAACTGTCCCTACCGCAGCTAACATCACATGCCGAAGTGGACGTCGCTCATAAAACATATTTAGTCTGTTTTAGCCGCTGCAGGTTTTATGCTTCATCTAGTGATGACTTACTTATTTTTTTAAGACGTCACACTTGACCCTTACGTTACTAACTTGATGGTTTGGTGACATGTAGTTGACGCTAAGGAGGCGAGATCAACGTTCGTTGTTTATGACCTAGTTAAAAATGTCTAGAGCATCGAATAATTTACCGAATGGTGTGGGTTATTTACAAATGATATTGTTCCAGTGAATGATCGAGATGTCTTAGTCACTTCTGTGAAACAGCCGCGATATAAATCACTTTCTTGCATTTTATTCCCCTTATGTTGGTTTCTTATTTTCACTGGATAGTACCACCTCTGTATCTAAAACCTTCAGCTCCCTTAATGTCTAATTTTATTAGAAGATATAAAGCGGGTTGACTCATTTCAGTTGGTGATGAAAACTTTCTAGATATCAATAAATTCCTAAAAATCTTTATTCCACTTGCTTCGAGATGGAGCCTGTGGTTCAACCAAGTTGGGTATCAGGTGGATGGCCATGAAAGATGTTTGTGCTGTATCGTGAATTGATAGAAATGAGAAATGGACCACTGCAGCCTAACTCATTGGCTGAACGGCAACACAGCCTTAACACCCAGAACTCCTGTTCTTGATCCCTTGCGGATTCATAGATCTTATTGTCTAGAAGTTCAAAATGAAAACCAAACTGTCGTCCAGTGCTTCTAGGTTTTCGACGTTCCTCCTACTGGCGTTATTCGATGACGAAAGCTACCCAAAAATCAAAATTCGGTTTGTCGACTTTTATTTTTAATCCAAATATATTACTGAGTAACTTAAGTAGTTAGAAATCATACAGACTGATCTATAGACTTCAGATCAGAATGATCGAAACGCCGAACGGCCATTTAGATCGTTTACTATCGGGTTAATCAACAATGTACCCGGAAGAATTCAGTTCATAGAGCTGAACTAGTTCAGATCATCTGAATCTAGCTAGTTGACTTGCTTGGACCAGTATGCCTAAAAAACGATAACCAGTTTGCAAATGATTTACAAAGTTCACTGTTCATCTTGACAAATCTCAGCTGAGCAATCTCTCAATTTTCCAACCGTGGTGTTAACAGAGTTTTCGTTTTAAATCATCCAGCCAAGATCACGAACGGAACAGCCGTCCGGTTTTTAAGTCACTCTAATCTGGCGAGCAGAATCTACAGATCAGCGTAAGTGCTTACAAAATATTCAATTTGTTCATCGGTATTATATTTTGCTAGTTCATGACACTTTCGCATCGGAGACCACTCCTTGTGATCTTGGCTGGATGATTTCCAACGGAAACTCTGTTGATACTACGGTTGGACAGTTGGTAAAATACTCAGCTATTAGAGATGTCACAGTGAACCGCGCAGTTCGCAGTTCATTCGGAAATTATTCATCTTATTTAGTTTTTTAATCAAGTTAATGCATGTCCTTGAGTATTGCTTCAATAAATTCCCACGTATTCTCTAAGCAGTGCTCTATGATTCGAACACTTCAAGCTCTTACTTGAAGTTTTTGAGTTGTTTCACGTAACATATGGCGAAACGTATAAAATTATCTGTGCAAGTGCAATATTGGGAGGCGTTCTACCTCATGTGTAACTGATGGTTATGAAAAACACAAGAAAGCAGTTTTATTACCTAGCACTTCTTAAAACATCATTATGTCTATCTGTCGAATAGGAGATTTCAAAACTCCTACGAACAGATATGAATCATTGGTCGATAATGGATATGGAGGTGTGTAGATGTTTACATGGAAAGGAAAGTGTAGGAGTACAACTATGGCTCTATGGTAGATTGTAATTCCATATTGGTCTGTTTATTAGATGTGTCATACACTGAGACAGACATTTTTATTTACTAGATCCAGTAAATTATTTTCTCTTCGAGTTAGAGCATAGAGATAGATATAATTATGAACATGAGAACAAGTATTTGGGGTTTGTACAAAGAAATCAAAGAGTAATTACATGATTCTTAATAGTAGAACAATTGAAAAGCTTGAAAAGAATTCAGACCAAGGAAGCAAGAGGTACTGGACAAAACATTATGATTAAGTGATCCGTCTGATGGTATATTTTTCTACTGAATGCTTTCCAGTCATTGTAAATTATGATGTATTTGATCGTGATCAAATATGTATTCGAAAGTTTGAGGTTTCTTGACATGCAGAATACTGTTAAATCACTGAGCTAGTCTCATATATAACTAAGGCTTTCCCTCCGGACTCCCTCTTCAAACGTCATTCTCATTCACATTCTGAACTCCACTAATTGAGTTCAGAAGATATTACTAGATAACTGGTGAAATTTATTCATTTAACCATAAATAAGAGGAAGAATACTTTTTCTAACTGATTAAATATTTCATGTTGGTATTCACCGTGGACTGACATCAGTTGGAGGAACATTGGAAACCCTGGAGCACTGGACAGGTGTTTCGTCCTAGTATGTTCTAGAGCTTCTTTTGTCAAAAGCGATGATGCTACTTTGTATAAATTGACTAACTAAATGGTCATTATCATAAAAAAGTAAGTGTTATCATGATGTTGCTATTATTTGCATGCCGAAGTCAAAACATTCATAATTTATAGATGTGTTCTATATTTAGGTTAAAAAGATGTACTGCTTGAAGTTTTCGTTTTTTCTACAAACAAATAGATACATGAGAAATGTCATTTGAAACCAATTTCAATGGTGAGTTTACATCAGTTCCTTGTGAATGTATCGTCATACTGATTCATAATTGGCTAGGTTGGTCTCCTCGATCTGAATCCTTTCACTGGATTTTTAATCCAAATTCCACATGTGCTAGAAATCATAGGAAAAATGGGAACAGGTTAGTTGTATTGTGGAATGAAACGCCAGTAGGTTAGCAGTCCTCACTGATAGGTGTTTTGGCTGGCATCAGCTAGATGTTGTGGACAGATTGTGACACTTATCAACACGGCCTGTGGTTAGAGAAAATACTACAGAACTATTGAAAATGGTAATTTTCAATACAGGACTAAGACAATGTCTGTTTGACCGTGAGTGCTTAAGACCTCAAACCTCCACCGGTCAGTACCAGGGTAGAAGATTTTCCTGATGTATTGTTTTGATCGTAGACATAAATATGAGGATTGGTAATGGTTTTTATCATCAAGTTACTTCATACGTTTATGACTGTATTGCGGTAATAAGGCAAATGTTTGTATAGATGTCACTTGATGTACAACAAATAATACTGAGTCTTAATTTACAGAGACGTGACTGTTTGTGTTAGGTGAGTCTCGTTTCACGAATAGGACTATGAGCAATGAATTGTCCTTTTCCAACTGATATAACTAGTTGAAAAACTGAGTCGTATCGTCTGTGACTGCAGCTATGGGTGACACTCGTCCAGCTGTCTCAGACGATATCAGTCCCATCGGTTTAGCAGCGACACCTTGCTAATGGGTGCCAATAAGCTTGAAACCTAGGTTTAGGGATTCCTGCCAATTGCTTTTGATCAACTAAGAGTACTCTTTTTTCCTATTTTGTGTGGTAAGGTCTCCACTCATTTTATGACCCATAAGACAGTCACTTCAAGACTAGACGTTCCGAACATCATGGATATTACCTACGTGTGTTTATTACAACATGTATGGAATTCGGAAATAAGCAGGTAATCCTATACTTGCACTTTGTCAAAATGAAAAGACTATACACTTGAATAATGCATAACATACCGTCCATATATTTATTTGGGATACTGAACAAGTTAGTTGTTGTTTGCATTAAACGTGAGTCACCGTTGCGATGTAGGTTATATTGAATACTCGATGATATGCATACAAGAATTAATCAGTGAAATCAAGGCTGAATAACGGTATTAACATTTTAATATCAAGATTTTGTTGTTCATACTTTCATTGATATATACAGTTTGCATATATCAAGATTGGTTATATACATCCACTGAACTATTCAAAGTACAAATAATGTTTCAGTGACCTAATTTCTGTAAACACTTGTTCTTCAACCATAATTGCTGAAGCAATCACATTCAAATCCAGCTATCTTGTCATGATTAGTTATATGATATCATTACATTTCACGCGACAGGTGTTACTCAAAAATGAGGTGATTTATTTTGCGCAGAAATTATTAAAATATTCTATGTTCACTAAGTGATTATTCAACTTACTCAGTTACATTACGATGACCAGATTTAGTTTTTATTTCATCAGGAGTTGGTCGTGTGAAATCAACAATTGTTGCGCATATATCGTCTTTAATTACCAAAGATAGATTTTTATCCGAAAAGAAGTCCAATTTTTCGAACTCAATATACATTTGACCTGATACAAATCAACGAAGAAGCTGGCAAATACAAATTGGAGAGTTATGTTTACAAGTATTTTAATGTGATTTCACTCAAACATATTTTTAAGCAATAAGTTAACTACATCACAGATTGATAGTAGCTGGAAAATGTAAACCGTTGGATTCTAGTACACTACCTGGGGGTGATAAAATAATCACCACGTTATATGAAAGTCCTGGGTTTAACTCTGTACAAAGTTGTGAGTGCACACTGGTAGAGAGGTTTAAGCTGAGAAGAATAGGCTGTCCATTGACTGGTAGTTCATATTAGTCTTGTAGTTTATGACGATCCACGATCAAAGCTGCTTTAACATAAACCAAATATATTTGTAAAATCCCGATAAAGTAGAAAAATAAATTTCTGACGTTTCACGACTTCATGGAAATCGCTTCTTCAGAGAATAAAACCTGTAAAAGTTATCGATTGTTTAAATAGTGAGTGGTGACGGATCAGATCACATTCTCTATACATGATAATAATATAAAGGTAAATTCCAGGTCGGTATTCGTTGTAGACTGACATCACCTGGAGGGACAGTAGAAACCTGGGAGCACTGGACAGCTGTTTTGTCCTAGCATGGGACTTCCGAGTAGTGCACACCCACGAGCCCGCTGGGGATCGAACACGAAACCTTCAGATTCCGTGGCCAGCACGTTACCAATGAGCCACTGGGTCGGAATCCACTGGTCCATATTTCCAGCTTCTGTCAGTTTACGACATAGCGCAACCGCCACTCAATGTCATCGTTGAGTAACTGTCCTCACGACCATTAGGCTAGCTCGACTACTCACGACTTCTCATTGGAACTTCGCGAATCACCTCTCGAAGCTAGTCACCAATGAGCACCAGTTCAATTGAATTTCAAGGAGGTTGTGCGGATTTAGAAATATTTCAAGTTGGTATTCATCGTAGACTGACATCGGTTGGAGGTAAATGTCATTGTTATGTTGGTCAGGAAGCGTCCAAACTTGTCTTTGTTTTCTTTTATTAGTCTGAAGTTCAAAGCGATATGAATAAGTGCACAGGTGACTGGGTGTGAAAGTGTAAGAACAGTACTATGGATGACAAGCTGGGTTTGTTTGTGTGTATGCACTTTTGTTCTGGTCATTGTATGTGATGTGTTGTTTTTGGAAATACTGTCCAGGTTGGTTGGGTAGTTAGACCTTCCTTTCTATTGAGTGTATTAGGATTAAACATGAGGTGAAATGTTTCATCTATTCTTCTTTCTTTGTAGTTTGAAAAACCTCTTTGAATAATTTTAATATTTTCAATATGGATTTCGTGACTGTGATAGATAGCGTGAACCGCAGTTGCCAACTTGAGGATCTATAAATCAATCACCTTCGAAGTATATACTACAGAAGGGGCAACAATCTTCCACTGACCCTTTCTGACGACAACTCATAGCTATATGGCCTATCTGTGTCTATCGTTATTTCTAGTAGGCGCATGTCACGTAAGAAAACATCTCTAATTTATTTCTGAAGTTCGTACTGGTCAGATAGGAGTCGCTTTCTAAGCATAGTTGTATCAGGCGGTCGGCATCATTCCTTCGTTTGAATGAGTAATACAGTGTCCCAGAAGGGCTTTCCTGCTTGGTTCAGCCCAACCGCTTGTACCTTGGAATCATCAGCTATTACAGCCACACCTCAAATTCTGGTTTGGAGTTTAAGACCAGATATGTTTCTGTAGATTTCATCTTCCAATTCTTCAAAGCTGAAGTCATTTGTTGCGTAGGCTGAGATTACAAGGAGACACCGTTCTTCTTAGTCCTCACTGGAAAATTCAACCAAAGAGCGCACAGACGACTGTCAAGTGAGATCCAGTTGGGGAACGCACGTTCTACCTTGATACATTCCGCTATACCCATATTTGTAATATCGTGAGAACAAATCGTCAGATCTCCGGAAGTTCGGAGAGTGAATTTTGCAGACTCACCATATTATTCTGGCGGGTTTAAGTGAATATCCATAATTGAGTCATGTACGCATGTTTTGCAACACATGACCCATGATGTCAGAATTTTGGCTGGCGAGGCTTGTTATCTGATTTGACGAATGCACCGGATATTGGAAGCACCGACATGTAGTTTGGAATGAGGTTTCAGGAGAACGGGGATGCTGGTTTGGGGGCGAGTATCACTATTTATGGTTGTGGATCTTTGAGAAATCGATAATGGCATGGGAATATGGACCGAGTAATGTTGATGGAGATTAGAAGGTGAAGATGTCGAAGGTAGATAATGATGTGGGAGCAACTGAGTGGTAACGTAGTTGTGAGGGCCTGACACTTTCTGTTTGTTTACACCACGGAAGTTTGGTTGTTTTTGTGTTACGTAAAAAAGGAATTTTATTATCAGTAGTGATGTGCGGCTACAGAGCTCATGAGACATCTGTCTGTTGCTAACCCCACAGTGTCGTTTTAGAAGTTTGAGATTTGTGTTTGATTGTGATGGATTCAGGTAGAATACTAGTACTTTCACTACCACGATATCGTACGTTAGAGGAGAGTGTGGAGCTTACTTTTTCGAATCTGTTTGTTCTCAAAGGAAGGTCAGTATCCTCATGGTACTGCTTGTCATTTATGCGACACATTTTATTGCTGTCAAGCCGGCAATATGGCTCCAACCCTAAGCCCTACTCTCAGCTTAGTGATTTGCAGTATAACGGTGATAGCCTTTTTTAACCATTCTTAAGCACACCTTTCTTCTATATTAGGAGGAGAAGGAAGACAGGACAGCTCGGTAGGTTGGTATGATATGCAAGGCTGAGCACCATGATAATGAACAGCTATCCGTTTGAAAGTGCTCAGTACTTCGTAATTTGATCATGTGTGCAAACAGAGGCTAAATTCCACCTTACGACTCATAACATCGTTTATAAGTAGCAATTTTATTCTCCACCACTTTCTATTGAATAAAAGTTTATTTGTCATTTCTCATAAGTCCATCACTCTCAAACAATAGAAACTAATAATACTACTATTACCATTCACATTTCTATTGCTATTACACCTTTAGTATGAGTCTACTTATCAACTCTAGAGGACGATCTCATAGCTTAATCAGATACTGCACATAGTAGTGCTGATGTTGTTATCAGTTTCTTATCTGTTCTTTCACTATAAACTTGAACTGTATTGACTGTGAAAATAGTTTATTATTATCACTATTATTGTCATTATTATTAGTCAGTATAATTACTATAATTACTCACAACTCTACCAGTAAAGTGGATTCATTTAATTTAGTTGACTGTGGCACAGATCACACTCAGACGCACATGGCATTTTAGCACAAGTTTGTATGTCAGTCTGTCTACCAATTTACTTTCTTTAGATTAGAGCATATTTCAAGTTGTTATTCATCGAAGACTGACATCAGTTGGAGGAACAAAGGGAACCTGGGAGCACTGGACAGCTGTTTCGTCCTAGTATGGGACTCCTCGGCGGTGCGCACCCACGACCCCGTCAGGGATCGAACCCGCGACCAGCGCATTACCATTGAGCCACTGGGTCAAAATCTGATGGTCCATATTTCCAACTTCTGTTGTCTCATGATATAGCGCAACCGCCACCCAATGTCATCGTTGAGTAACTGTCTTCATGACCGTCGGGCTGGGGAACCTGAAGGTCGCGGGTTCGATCCCTGGAGGGGTCGTGGGTGCGCACTGTTGAGGAGTCCCATACTAGGACGAAGCAGCTGTCCAGTGCTCCCAGGTTTCCCTTGTTCCTCCAACTGATGTCAGTTGACGATGAGTAATAACTTGAAATATTTCCAAATCTCCACAACTCCCTCAAAAATTAGATTAGGGCATATGTCTTTTATTCAAAGCAAATGCATCAAAATCAGTTCCCTTGATAGTAGAAAAAGTTGATGTCCTTACTTTAGAATAAGTTTTTCATTTGTCATGTTAGATTTGCTTGTTTGATATATTACATAGTGATACAGAATTATTTACTTGATGTCGTTTACAACATAAATTATCATGCCTCATAATCATATCTCAATATAATCAATCACGCGATTGTCAACACCAGATTTTTATAGTCCTATGATTTAAAATTCTTTGTTTTTGGCAGTAGTAGGATTTTCCAAATCTCTAGTATAGGTGTTGCATCATTCTTATTACATGTGTTGGGTGGTGAACATAGATTCAATAGTCAATCTCTCTCTCCACCTAACCATATTTCCCTTGAATAGAGTAGTTTCATTCTATCTTATTGTGTGCTTGTGTGTTATTGCATGCATTGAAATGACTGAGGCGTTTTCTAGATTATGGATCCTATTCGGGTTTATCATTACATATTTGACTAAATCTCTGTTTCGACAATCTAACTGACTCCGACCAGCTAGTTCAACCTATGAACTTGATCCCACAGCCATTGGATGGAATTTGGTAGATTAGATTATTGTACTTCTATCGGATCCTTATGTTAACCGACAAAGCTTATCTCTGAGTTGGTAACGCAATAAAGGCCTTGATCTTTTTTCCGCTTATGGTGTCGTTATTATTCATGTTCTTACTACCGTTAGTAAGTTGTTTCTTGTCCTTTATTATTTGTCGGCAAACAGAAAGTTCGTTAGGGTTGAGACCGATGGTTTGAAAGCTAATGCAACTCAAGCTTTTCTTTAACTTCACTCATTATTATATGAGCATCAACATCATCATGATTGTTCCCGTAGATTAGATTTAACAGTAAGCATCTATAACAAAATTAAACTGTTTATAGCTGGCAAAGAGCAAACAATAAGGTCAATCGAAATGATTTTTTGACACATACCCTATTACTGCTTTTTTAAATTTAGTATATTGGGTTCCTCAGGGCTTTGTTTAACATTGTGTGACATTGATTTTTTATCGTCCGTCCACTAATGGGTATCATTATTATTAGGAATGAAAGGTTAGGAGGTCCTGTAGTGTTATTCTTAGTGCTTAGTCGAAAAGTGTGAATGCGCAGGTTATATGGCTTAGTGCTAAACCGCCGGATTGAGATGAGTAATCTAGAGAAGAGTATAGCCTTCCTATGCACTACACAGTAAACAGCTACACGTTGGAGTGGGGGTAAATTAAAGATTGTAAAGAGTAGTGTGGTTAAGTGGACGATGAGGAGGATCATCGAATACTGACTCATTATTTTTTGTGAATAACTAGTGCAATAGAAATGATTCGATACCGATCTCAAATATACAAAACATTCTAGTACCAGTAGAATTAAAGAATGAATAACATCAAAAACTATGAAACTAAACTGGAAAATTGTATGATTAGCGTGATATAACTATAACATAGTTATAGTCCTAAAGACTAATCTAGCTAAGTGATGACAGGTTGATTACTAAGTCTGTCTTCATCAACTTAACACGTGTAATGAAAATGACGCAACACTAATTCTTGATGGGTGGAAAATTTCTCTATTAATTAAAGTGAAGAATGAAAAAGAATGGAACTATAAAGACTAGACGAGAAAGTTGTGTGATTACCTTGATATGATTAGGAGCATTAAATTCTGTTCAAAAAGTCATCCAGTAAATAATATTGTATCACCGTATACCCTATGGAATTATTTAATCTTATATCAAAGGTATATTCATATTTTATAACTGTTGGAAGCTGGAACTAGCTGAAAAGTAATTGTGGAGCTTACTTGAGTCTTGTGTTATCATTTATGAAGTAATTCGAGTCTGATTCAAAGCTTCAGCTGAAGTAAGTCACTATTATCAAACTACTTAAGATGTATCTTATTCCTTTTTCATAGCGCATTAGAACTCTAACCTTATAATCTGACGTCTAACATATCTTATTCACTGTAGTGCCTACATAGCTGATCAAAATATCGTCTGGAGTGGATTTCTTATCTAAATGTACACTTGTTGTTATTACATGATGTTGAATAAGTGTAACATGACACGAGCTAAATGAAGTGTATCATAATCGGTTCAACTGAAAATGGATTAGTTTATACGATAATAAAATGATATATTAGTTCCACTTGACTTATATGGGAAAAAACAGTTCAACCCGGTAAAGCAACAGAAAATAGCAAGTATCAATAAACAATAACTGAGACCCGTTGTACAAGAGGTGGTTCTGATGTCTTAGTGGATAAACATTCGGCTTTTGAAGCAATGTGCACTGGGTTCGACTTTCAGTTGGAACACTATCACGCATTGCAGTACAGATATATCCAGGTGACGAGTCCTAAATAAGACGAAATGCGTGTCCTGAATCCCACTGTAAGTCTCCATGCAAACTACGAAAAATCACTTTTTAAAAAGTTTACCTAGAACATTTAGTGAGAAGTGTGACAATTAGGTGCCTGCTGGTGTTTACCTTCGTAAGAGTTGAATCTAAACGCTGTGGAAAAATATAATTCCATATTTAATAATCTTATATGATGTGGTACACAATGAAACTGTATTATTTAGTGGATAATGTTTCGAGGACCATTTACTACTCATGATCATATAAAGATAATCATCAAACTTTTGAAAACTGGTTCTAATAATCCTATCACTTATGTTTTGGTTACAAGTTTCAAGTAACAGAACTATAAAGTATATTTTCAGAAGTTGTTTCATTACCCTGAGATGATTACGCACAATAAATGCACTCAAAAAGTCGTTCTGTTAATAACTAGTTCACTAGTTACTAGCTGGTCCAAAGCCCGGGTAAAGAGGGAAGGTTGGGCATAGGGCTAGCAACCCTACCCCAAAAAACCAATCAACCGCTAAAGAAACTTCAAAGCACAAATAAAGTATAAAAAATAAAAACATACTTATTCCTCGCTGCAGTCGGAGAGGCGAAATGACGCCAGTTGGTGAAAGCCTTCGGGAAGCCAATTGGCTGATGTGTCTTCTCTCGACGAAAGCGAAAGTAAACGTGGGGACATGGCTGTTCAGATTACAAACGAGGTGAGAAGGTATCGCACTGAAGTGCTAGGAATTTGCGAAAGCAGATGGAATGGAAATGGACTCTTCAAACTTTGAACTGGAGAGTCAAGAGTCTACTCCGATATTGTCATCCAGACGGCAACCACGAGCACACTGAGTATCGGAGTGGCTATCATGATGTTCCTAACAGCATCGAAAGCTCTCTTTCTCTCATGCAGTGGGAACCAATCTCCTCCAGTATCATAACAGCAAAGTTCAACTGAAAAGTAAGGAAGATCACCATCATGCAAAGCTACACATTGCACCTACAAATAATGCAGAAGAAGGGAAGAAAGAGGAATTCTACAGGCAACTATAGTCAGCACTGGACAAGACCGCAGTTGGCGACATCAAAATTCTGATGAATGGGGTGACATGAATGGGGAACTGGGTGTGGACAACACAGGAAAGGAACTAACCATGGGTCGAGAGGCGTTCGGTGAGGTGATGGACTAGAAAGGAGAATTGTTTGCAGAATTCTGCGCTTTCAACGACTGGGTGTTTGGAGGCAGTGTGTACAAACACAAGGATATCCACGAAGCGACATGTAGTTGATTTCACCAGACACGAGGACACATTACACTGAAAATCAGATCGACTTCATCTGAATGTGAAGAAAGTGGAGATGCAGTCAGCCTACTGAACACAAGATCAGATGAAGAAGAGGAGTAGATGTAGGTTCACACTACTCACTATCTAGTGCAGGGAACCTACCTTCAAAATCAAGTTGAAAGCCTTCAAGGAATTTGGTGATAGACCACAGTTCAAGTTCAACACCCGGAAATTGAAGGATGAAACTACAAAAAAAATCTTCACGGCAGCCAGCCATCAAAACAAATGGGAAATATCGAGGATCATCCCTGAAGAGACCTGTGTGGAAGAACACTGGAAGTCTTTGAAAGAGATGTGGAAAGAAACCTGCACAACCGTATTAGGAAGGAAGAAGAAAGAAGATAATGAATGGATGTTGACGGACAAATGGAGGCTGATATAGCAGGGAGATGAGGATAGTGATGGTGAAGAAGAAGATGAACCAGTCCAAGGATGAACGACGAGAAGAGGAACTGAGTACAATGTATACAACACTACACTGGACAAAGAAGTGAAGAAGAGTGCACGGAATGACAAAAGACACTTCTCCGAAACACTGGCAAGTGATGCAGAACAGGCTGCAGGTAGGAGAGATAGAGACCTGACAGCATTGCATCAAATAACCAGGTTACTATCTGGGAGGGAAGAGATCAACACAGATGAAACCAATGAAAGATGGTGAAGGGAACCTAGCTACTGAAGGGAGTGTAGAAACAAAGGAAACGATGACTGACCACTTCAAGAAGCTCTTGAATCGACCACCACCACCACCACCACCTGCACTTCGTCCAGAAATACCACCTGCTGCCCAGCCACAGAACTACAAGTGAACATAAATCCTCCAACAAAAGTGGCATCGTGAACGCCATAAAGCTACTGAAATGCGGGAAAGCAGCAGGACCAGATGGAATCCTGCCAGAAACACTGAGAGGGGATGCAGAGACAACAGCGGACATGCTCACAGCACTATTGCAGAAGGTGTGGAAGGAAGGGAAGGTACCTGGCTAGTGATTGGAAGAAGGGTTACCTTGTCGAAATTCCGAAGAAGGGAGACCTCAGTGTTTGCAAGAACTGGCGTGAAATCACTCTCCTGTCCAGCCCAAGTAAAATATTTGGCCGCATCATCCTGGATACACTGAAGGATGCACTGGATTCAAAACTACGACTGGAACACGTTGGCTTGCTTGCTTTAGGAAGTACAAATCATGTGCAGACCAAATAGCAATGCTTCGCATCATCATAGAACAGAGTATAGAATGGCAGTCAGCTCAACCCTACCTCAACTTTATCGACTTTGAGAAGGCCTTTGACAGTGTCGACCGAGAGGTAATTTGGAAACTGCTTCATTACTACGGAATACCGCAAACCTTTATCCGCCTCATTCAACAACTATATGAAGATGCCACATGCCATGTAATTCACAGTGGGAAGCTCAGTGATGCTTTTGAAGTGAAGACAGGAAGGAGTAAGGCAAGGCTGCCTACTATCACCACCCATGATATTCCTTATTGTGGTGGACTGGATCATGCAGTAGACAACAGTGAGGAGCTGTGAGAAGAGGGGATACGCTGGCTGGACCTGGGAAAAGATCCTAGAAGATTTGGATTTCGCCGATGACTTGTGCCTGATGTCACATAAACTTGAAGATCTACAGGCGAAAACTAACAAGTTGACAGAAGAGGCATGGTAGCGACGACGGGACTTCAAGTGAATATAGAGAGGACAGAACTGATGAAGATACCGCACCACCACCATCAACAACAACAACAAACTCCAGTCACCATCAACGGGAGAAACTTAAAAGAAGTAACCTCCTTCACCTATCTAGGAAGCACTGTTTCAACTACAGGCGGGACAGACGAAGATGTCAAAGTCAGAATCGGAAAAGCAAGACAGGCCTTCATTAGCCTGAAACCAGCGTGGAGATCTTCTGCACTCAGCATGCGGAACAAGATACGGATTTTGAACACCAACGTATGGTGTATGGTTCAGAGACTTGGCGCGTCACGAAAGGGATTTCCAACAAACTACAGACATTCATCAACAACTGCTTACGCTGGCTCGCTACTGAAGATCAGATGGCCAGAATAGTCAGAATAAGCAACAAGGAGCTCTGGGAACGAACCAACCAATAACCTATCACCCAACAAATATGCAGAAGGAAGTGGAGATGGATTGGGCATACACTGAGAAGGCCGACTGGGGACATCACGCGTCAGGCCAGGTACTCGAGTGGAATCCCCATGGGAAGCGACGCGTTGGACGTCCGTGGTGAGGGTGACATGGAGGAGATCGTGCGAGGAAGAAATGAGAGCTTCTGGACTGTCGTGGAACCAGGTTCAAAAGATTTCAGAGAAGAGAGTGGAGTGGAGACGTGCTACTGAAGCCCTATGTTCCACTAGGAACCCAAGGGACTAATAATAGTAATAATAATAATAAATAATAATCTTGGATGTCCTAAACTAAATCGTCTATTTCACGTTGTTTCTTAGATTTGAAGTATCGTCAATTGCACATAAATCACTGATAGAAAATGCTTGTATTCAAGGATCTGAATGCTTAGGCTGAGCTACCATTTTATTGGTACACATACTTCCATATGATGCTGAATCTTATACTTTTTCCGGTTCAATAAAACGTTTAACCTACTTGACCCTTCATAATCAATTACGTTTTAGAGCTTTTCATGATTGTAGTCTAACTGATAGAATATCTGCATTCGATGCTATCATATGACTCATCCAAACAAACAAAATCAGCTAACCAGACTATCAAACTCCTGTGTGATGAAAACAATGAAAAAGTTTTTACTGATCAGATTCAGTCAACCTTTAAACACTTCTAGTTCAAGGAGTACGGTTGGAACTGTTCAACTTTGCTGAATGGAAATAGCAGTGATAACAGTGTCTAGTATGATACTAAAACATTTATTGACCAAAACTTCAGTCCAAATGGCAACTCATTCTCACAATAATAGTATCCAGGCAATGGTTGAAGTTATAAGGAGTCAAATCGATCGTCTACATTAGTGATACTTTAAAATATTTTATCATTAGAACAGTTATATACGATAAGATCCCTCTACTTAACCATTGGAAATAATCAGTAGGAATAAATTTAGCATGCTGAATGTAGCGTCGAGTAGACAAAAACGAGTAGTAAGAGTAATAATAATGATTTGTCAAAGCTTACCAGCTTGATTAGATTGTATAGGAACACGAAATAGGTTGGTCATAACAGTACTAAAACCCATTAAACATAAAATGATGATGGTTGAACGGAACATTTGTTTCCTTTCACTGTAACCTGAAAGTATTGAGCATATGGGGGAGACAGATAGTTTCTTAACAAGCAACTGATGTTATAAAAGAACCTCAAAATTGACCCCTTTAAGATTTTTCCTAGAATTTCACATATTTTCCAAATTATCATGTATTTGGTTGTCCAATGAATCTCATTTTTGACTCATGAAAGTTGAATTTTGATGTAATTTCAATCCTGGAGAGGCCTTTTTGATTGACTAATCATCAATTTTCAGGCAGAACTCGATTCCACTTCAATGTGTATATTTTTAGCTACTTATATTTGTCAAAATACAAAAATCTTCATTTCCTCGAATGATAAGGCTTCCTGATAAGCAGTTGAATTGATGGCTGTTAAACAATTCTTCTTATTATAGAACATATAGTGAATCCTATCTAACTGCTTCCTCTGAGTACGAAGTTAGTTAAAGCTGGTGGGAAAATTTTAAACTCAATTATTTCTGAATATAATAACACGTTGTCATTCTCCAACCTCAATTAACCTGAATTACATAAGTCATGAAATAGTTTAGAGGAATCTGAAGGATAGAGGTTTACCATAGGACGTTAGAAAGTGGTAAATATCTGATCTACAGCAACTTTTGCTTTTCTCCGTTGAAAGATATTCACATGAAAAATGATATATTTCATCCTAAGTCAATGATTTAAATAGGTTCATGTTTGTCTTCTTTTCTAATCAAATGGGGTTCAAATTTAATGAATGAAATTTTTGCGTTGTTTCTTTGAAGTCGACTTACACAACAATGAGAAATCCGGTCACACTTTCAAATCAGCTATTTATACAGTACATTTATTTGTTATTTAAAGTATATCTATTTTAATATTAAATCTATCTACTTCAAAATCAATAACAATGACCCTGAAAAACAGAAAAGTATTAGATTGACAGAAACTTGTTTTATTGGATTGGTTACTTCTAAGTGTGACATATAGAATACGAATTGTCAATGACCTGGTCGAAGGTTTGTATTTGCGTAGTTACAAATTCAAGTCACATTATTCAGTGGATGAAAACAGGCAATTAATATGGAGCAGGCAAATAAATGTTACTGAATCGGTGAAACATATCATATTTCCCAATAACTTAGACAAAAAGAATCCAAGAAGGGAGAAATGTAGAGGAATGAACATGAAAGTTAACATGATTGAATAGGGTAGGGTGCAAACCATATCAGGATTCAACAGCCTTCATACTCTCATGCAGCTAAGATGAATACTCTGCTAGGTTTTGAGTCATACCTAATTTGTGACGCCAGTAATCAACGAAGTGAGACTTGGCATTGTTGCGTAAGGGTATATATTGCCACATCAACATATCAGGGTAGAAAGCACACATGTAAAATATAAAGATATGAGGAATAAAGTAATCAGAAGTAGTAGAAAGTCGTCAGAAGAAGACAAGAAGGAATGAAACGACGAACTTCGGAATGATGATTATGATGAAGATAACGTATTCATACACTTACTCCGCTAGAGTCTTTAACCACAAACTTCAGTTGTCACATGAATCCCAACCACGAAGTTTACATTTCCCTACATGGTTCAGACGAGCAGTGAGAGACTATACGAAGTGATGCCATGTTTTAATCTGACCCTGTCTAACCTTTCTTCAGCATAAAGCTACTTCAGTCATCATTGTGCAATGGGACGGACGGTGACTAGGCACGTGTAACACTTGTTCCAGACACCTGAGTGAGTGAAAATTCACGGTAGCATCGACTAACATTCATATTTTATCTACAAATACACACCTAACTTTTACGTTAATGATATTCTGGCATCATGACCCACAGCCAGTGCTACGAAGGCGATGGCTGTCGAACACCTGCAGCCTTCCCATTCCCTTCATCTTTGATGGTCATGTCTCACAACCACATAGTAGAAGAGAGTAATCGACCCCTGACAGGTAATCGGACACCCCAGTGGGCCATTGGTGGCGTAGGTCTGTGAAGACCAAGCGATCTATTCTGTCTCAGTGCAGAGATTTTATCGGTCGCTGACTCACCAGTGCTGATGTGACTTCAATGAACTCAACTGCTGTGATATTTAGAAAAACATGGAAGACAATTTCAGCAAAACACTGAACAGTTTTTCTAGTAAGGATAAAGAAAAGATAAGTTACTGAAAATATATAAACTAATTTGAATAAAATAAAGACTGTCATACGCCATGAGTAGTAGAAAACTCAGTATAGCGATTTGTATTAACCAGTTGCTAGACGAGCGCGTTCCAACAAAGGATGTCATTTTCAAATATATATAACTCAAACCACTAACCGTCGTTTAGACTGCTTTTTATAGCTAACGGAAAAAATTCAGGTTGAAGAATTCTAAAAATCCTTTCTCACCCGATTGGAAGCACTTGACAAAGACAGACTATTTTCGTAGTGCCGAGAAATAATTACGGCTGATCTTATTCACGGATCAGATATCACAGGACTTTCGATACTTCTGATTACGATTTCTTATATACTTCTCCATAGATTTGTCATATAGATAAGGCTAGATTTGTTAAGTGCTAAATGTTGGCAATAATCCACAGAGTTCATCGTTTGGTCAATGTTTCCTCAATAGTGGCTGCAATCGTTAGGAAATTGATGTTCTTCCGGTGATTCCTACCAGTGTCCGACATTGCCGAAGTCATGAAACCAACTAGTAAACTACTGAGGTTTCGACTGACCCTATGTGAGATTGTTCTGCGATCATGCATTTTTAGCAAGATCGTAACCAATATCTGTCAAGTCCTAAGTGTTTCATAATGATCGGAGTTTGTCGATCAGTTTCGTGACCTGACCACTTAGCCAACTGACGCAACTCTGTAATACACTGTATTATGGTGCTAGAAGTTGGAAGTGAATTAGCAGAAAGTCCTGAAACTGAGTTATTTGTACTTAGCCAAGTGATTACATTGCGAACCGGATCAATAGACAATCAGTGTTGTTTATGTGAATGAAAATATGACAAATCAACGTTTCATAGGGATTCAGATGTTGAAGTGACAAGTTTGACCTATTCAAAGAAACACATGTGGACACAAATACTCCTAGATCCAGTGGTACTGACAAGACAATCATTAACAGTCGATTTGGTTGTGTGAAACAATTCTCTATAAATACGAAGGAGAGAATTTATCAGAGTGGTAATTATTGTTCACAATTAGGTGAGATATGTTTTCTCAGTATTGGAGAATATCTTAAATGCATGTGCCTTTTAAGTAGAGTCTCCCTAATAACCCAACTACAAATTCATCTGACGAATTTGTTTATTTTATAGGTGAAAAGAGCATGCTAGTTTCATTGATTTTCCTTCTGGTTGTCAGTGGATTTTCGACTGCTAAGCAAATTGATGTCATTAAACTTCCGTTTGTGTTAACTGAAAAAGGCAAGTGAATAACAGATGTCAGTGCATTTTTCAATATGGGTATCTTGTGATTGTGTTGCAAGGTGGGTGACAGACGAATTTGAGAAAGTCATTTGTAGTTCCACAACATGCCAAACTGTGTGGCAGTAAACGCTTTTTATTGTGTGAGAAATCTACGCTCTGCAAGTATGCATACTTGGGAATCGTAGCGCACAGGCTGATTGGTGTCGAAGGCATCATATGAGTCTGAGAGTATTTTGGTGTTGTGTGAGGGGTCTATCGATGGGAAGCTGTGTTTGGCCTAGGTCTCATGTCTGTTTGCAGTCATTACCACGGTGTATCGTTTACTCACTGCTGAATTATTCGCGTTCATACTAATGCATATTCAAACGATAAAATCCCAGAAAACTCCTATAATTTTATAATATAGATGAGAACCAGCCAACCGCTAGTTCACGAACTCGTCTAGAACTTTCCCACATGGGATGCCACTCTGTGCATAAAAAGATCAAGTCAAGTGATTGTAGCTGTAATACTTGTAAACCCCGACTCATTAAAAGTGTAATATGGATTCCTATAATTTTGGCCCTTTTTTCTCCTTTTTAGGCGATATGATTCTGGAAGATGATGTAGAAAAATTCTCTATTGACTCACAACTTGTACTGACTCATAAGGATAGTAGATGTACAACAAAGGTCAATTTCTCAAGACCAACTGCTGAAGAGGTAGCTGCGAAATCTGGTTACCGAACAATGATCGAGTGAGTTTGCAACCTGATTGATTTTTGTTGATTCTATTCCCTCTAACTGTCACCAATTCCACATTTATATAAAGTTATCTTCCTTATGAACTGACATACTGATTGGTGTGTATTTGTTTTCATTACTATGTATTACTCCATATGTATCAAACAAATATTCTAGTATTTCTCATTCTTATCCATTTATACTTTTTAGAAATTGCAAGGATCTACCTGAGAGTGCGAAGAAAAGTAAAAATGTGAAGAAGGAGTCAGGAAAACAGTAATTACTAGTGAATCATAGTTACTTCGAGCATTGTGATTTTATGTGATTTTGTTAACTTTCTCTGTGTAAATTTCCAAAATTTATTTTATTTAAATAAATCATCTATATAACCGCTTAATCGTTTTGTTTGCTAGCTTTCTATTAACAACTTGTAGAGGATTTATTGTTTATAGATTTGACTATGTATGTGGCTTATTGAGTAGTCGACATATGTGTGAACAAATATTCTAGCAAGTTATGCAGAAGGAGGAATTTTACAAAAATGCACTTCCTTGAGGAGATCTAGGTGTGTTGTATCATAAGCACTTGAAAAATTAATGTTGCGAATATTTTGGCTGATTGAAACCCTCAAGTTAGATTGGACACCTGAAGAGTGTTTTTGTATTTTCACACACTTTGAATTACTTAGGATCCTATATTGTTTGGCAAAATTAAAATGAGACTACGTAGTTCTGTTCATTATGAGTAGACTTTTGTATCTGTTTATGTGTGCTTCCAAACAACGCCAGTTGATTTTCATTCCATTTCAATGTTTTAATAATATCTACTTTGACGAGATTAAGTAGTGAATTTGAGCCCAGAAAATTTAGTGGTCAATTTGGAAAGTTGATGCAGAACAGTTGCTGGTAATAGTTAACCAGATCAACCTGTCGGTATCCAATGCTGCTGTGTTGAGTAGCTTCGGTGCCCTAATCGGTCTATGAAATTAGTAAGTCTTTGTTTTTCTGAAGTGAGTAGATAGAAATTGGGTTGAGATTCAAATTCAACTTTATTTGTTCACCTTATGGCTGGACACAGGGGACTGAACAAGGAGTTTTCACTGACTCAAAAGATTTCTAATCGACTAGTTCAGTTGAAGTCTTTGGGGATTACCAAGATGAAGAAGTTTAATCACTCTTCATATTAAGCACCAAGTATCAACCTTGAACACGATATATGAATCACAGTAGGTTACCATCAGCTTGAAATCCGACCATCCTCACCAGATTTGCTGAATGATTATAGTCAGAGACGTCAAGTGATATAGCTCCGAATTGATCACAGTGACGGACATTCATCTACACACCAGCTTCATCCTATCGAATATGTGATATTTCTTTGTTCACTTTGACCGTTCTTCTTCTTTTCCTCGAGCATTCTATGACTTTTGGTTAAGTCACATCTACTTCCATATTCTGTGGTGAGGTAAGGTTCCGCAGTTGGTATCATGATGCTGTGATTTCATGTTTTATGCTGTCAAGGACTGATGAAGTTTTGGCACAAAACGATTGCAATAAGCCAACTAGAAAGTTGTAATTTTGACACAATCAATATAAATCAGTAGAAGACTGAAATGCAAAGTATGCCCACATTGATGTAAAACGAGATAAATTCACAAAGTCTATGTCAACAGGTGGAACTTCTTCAAAATAAGCCGTAAGAATAAATTATTGAATTGTGTAAAATGTTGGCAGTTTTCAGTATGTACATAGTGAAAGTGAAAATAATCTGACTTGGTGTGAGGTTTAGCAAATTCATATTGAAACAGAAGACATTATATCCACAAATAATATTACTGGAATTCTGAGTAAAAGCTATAAAAGTCTGATACGTGAAAGCATTACATTAATACTGTTTGTGAATATTGAAGGTAATTAGTAGACATGGTCAGCTATTACAAGATTATTTAATAAATAACAGAAGGAAATAGATTGGCGAAAAAAGATGCACAGAAAAGTTAATGAATAGAAGTCATTTCGACAAAATAAAATATTCTGCGTGAAACAGTTAATAAATAGCGAATTGAAAAATTACTAAGCGTATTTCCGAGTTAGTTTTCAGGTTCAAATGCCACTCTTGTCCCAGCCTTATTGATAATCCTGTGTAGTGTTTCTGAGGCTTCTTCCTTATTTGTTTATTCTGTAGGTGTACAGAATTCTCCGTTCACAGTATTGCCACTATTATCATTGTTATTGTTATTATTATTATTACTATCACTTTCATTATCGTTATTATTATTATTATTACTATTATCATGGTTATTTACATAATTTTTACTCCTATTAACACCTGTGGTACAAATGTTGGTCATATTTATTCTACGATTCATAAGGTACATGTCAATTATTTCTGAGAGTGGATGTTTCTCAATGAGTAAGATGTCAGTAATCATGCTGGTTTCATGTCTTGCATCTTCTGTCTGGACGTTTTACTCAGACATTAGTCAACAGTGTGCACTATGGCAGAATGCAATCCTATTTTCAGTGATTTATTAGATTTATCAAACAGTGCAAATGCATTGTTTACCGAATTAAGTTTCGCACATAATTTCTTTTCCATATTTTGAAAAAATCAGTGTCTTCCATGATTTCGGATAGCGTAATTACCAGAAGTAGATTATATGAAAAATGTGAGGTATTTGTGCTATACATTTGGAACAATCTGATCACACATTTACCGGTTAAGGCATTTTAATGTGCCCTAGTCTAGAATTCTCTTTCACGATTACCTACCCACCCATTCCTGCCTAAACTAATTGTTCAGCTTCCCTGCGCACGCACACTATTCTGTCTGAATTACTGAACACAGCGTAGTTGAAAGGTGACTTTTGAAAATGTGAGCTGAAAATTGCTAGTTAATCAAGAAAACTATTTTGAAACTATGCATAATATGGTGCGATTCAGTGTGTAAACAATTGCTACACGTGTACAGTTACTGAATTAAGATAATGTTAGTCAATCTATTTGCAGGTACATCGGTCAGCTAGAGAATTTGTTATTGAGTTCAATTAGAAGTTTATCTATAAGAGAATCCCACTCAGAAAAACTGATTTCATTAATGAGATGAACTAGCTGATTTAGCTTAGGACACGCAATCGGGAGGTAACAAAAACATACGTAAACATCGTGATAAGGCATGAGACATGAACTGGAAGCATTGTGTGCTAAATTAGAAATTGTGGAGTGTGTACCTGTTAATGCATCTGAGCTGACTTCTGGTTGTGGTAAGTAATACGAGCAGGTTGTTCAGATACGTTATTCAGACATAAATCGAAGCTATGCATATCATGCTTGAAGTTGGGAAGACGTCAACTCTGCGTTTTTCAGTTCTTCCCAAGTCTTCCTGATCGGTGTAATGTGAGAAGAAGATGTAGACACAGAAGTATTAACGATTGGACTCTGGGAATCCATAGGTAATATAGATTAGGATGCTGCTCTGACATCAATATTCCTCAGCAGATAGCAGATAGCTGTTTCAAGAAGGATTAGTTTCTTCCAGTGACTGGACCTTCACATGACAACTAGAATGAAATACAAATTTACACGAAGTCACTTATTGTCCTTAGTACAAGGAGAGCAAAATTCACAGACACATCACCTATTCAGATACTTTCCTCGCATCATTAACCATGCAGATGTGATTAAAGAATTTATCAAAGTAATCCGAGTGTCGTGGACTCACTGTGCGTCGTATCACGAGACTGAAAATATATCTTCATATTCCCTGCATACTAGTATCGATCAAATGCACATGAATAGGTGGTGTACGGAGACGCCAATGAACTAGGCTGTACAGGAGCAAGTAAAGTGATGAGCACACAGTGATATCGCATATTTTACAGGTTGTACTCAAAGTTCTGTTGAAAGAGTATCTGTCTGACTGTCTGAGATAGCTGTGGTTTGTCAGAATACTATTGATACTGGGTGATTATTGAAGGTGAAATGGAAATCTGGGCAGTTGCAGGATTGAAACCAGTGACTTGACACATATTATCTCTTTTGTTTACCAAAAGTGCTCGGCCATATGAGAAAGCTCACACTCCACGATAAGCATTGTCATCATAGGGTTAATCACAGATGAGTAACATTTGGACAGCTCATGATAAATGTAACATAATCAACCTGAATTGTGTATCGCCTCAGCAGTCATCAGAAAGATGTTATGCTTTAAATTACTGCTTGCATATGATGCTTTTAGAAGGAAGCCATGTAACAAACATCAATTTGCACTTTTTGAGTAATAAATGACACTCTGCATCAATTTGAGAAGTGACTGTGTGAATTCTACTAGTATTATGTTGAGGTGAAGCTGTGAAGTGGAGGCTGTGAAGGCTAACTTTACTCTGCAGCATTCCATCATCATCTTTCGTGATATCTATCTTCTTATCTATCATTCTTTCTTTCTTGTTCTTGCTGACTTTGCAATATTTGATCTCGTGCATCTATCTCCTCTTCAGCGATCTAGTTTACATTCTTGAAGATTTCACTAGAAATGGTAACATGAAATTGATGCACTGGAGATGTTACAGTTTGTGAAAATACTGATCGATGATGGTCTAGCTGTTCTTTGAGTTTGTGCTTGCATCGAGTAAAAGTTGACATGTGATCACAAGAGAAATCCGTATTCCGTCATATCCTATTGAGAGGTGACTAAATTGCATTCATGAGCTTGAAATCAGTGGTTGTTGTACAGTTATCAAGTGACCTCAGATTGAGGTACATTTAGGTTGGATGTGTCCGTAATTACAGATGGATGTGAAATAAATTACCACTATTATCATCTTCCTTCTTCTTTTGATCTGCATAATTTTTAGGTGCACAACGTTGCACTGTATTACTTTTATTATTAGTCCCTTGGGTTCCTAGTGGAACATAGGGCTTCAGTAGCACGCCTCCAGTGACCTCTGTTCTCTGAGATCTTTTGAACCTGGTTCCACGACAGCCCAGAAGCTCTCATTTCCTCCTCGCATGACCTCCTCCATGTCACCCTCGGACGGCCAACTCGTCGCTTCCCATGGGGATTCCACTCGAGTACCTGGCCTGACGCGTGATGTCCTCAGTCGGCCTTCTCAGTGCATGGCCAATCCATCTCCACTTCCTTCTGCATATTTGTTGGGTGATAGGTTATTGGTTGGTTCGTTCCCAGAGTTCCTTGTTGCTTATTCTTTCTGGCAATCCATCTGATCTTCAGTAGCGAGCCAGCGTAAGCAGTTGTTGATGAATGTCTGTAGTTTGTTGGAAATCCCTTTCGTGACGCGCCAAGTCTCTGAACCATACAGAAGCACTGACTTCACGTTGGTGTTGAAAATCCGTATCTTGTTCCGCATGCTGAGTGCAGAAGATCTCCACACTGGTTTCAGGCTAATGAACGCCTGTCTTGCTTTTCCGATTCTGACTTTGACATCTTCGTCTGTCCCGCCTGTAGTTGAAACAGTGCTTCCTAGATAGGTGAAGGAGGTTACTCCCTTTAAGTTTCTCCCGTTGATGGTGACTGGAGTTTGTTGTTGTTGATGATGGTGGTGGTGCGGTATCTTCATCACCTTCTGTCTTCTTTATATTCACCTGAAGTCCCGTCTTCGCTGCCTCTTCTATCAACTTGTTAGTTTTCACCTGTAGATCTTTAAGTTTATATGACATCAGGCACAAGTCATCGGCGAAATCGAAGTCTTCTAGGTTCTTTTCCGCAGTCCAGCGTATCCCCCTCTTCTCGCTCCCCACTGTTTGCTGCATGATCCAGTCCACCACAATCAGGAATATCATGGGTGATAGTAGGTGGCAACCTTGTTTGACTCCTGTCTTCACTTCAAAAGCATCACTGAGTTTTGTTGCCATTGTGAATTACTTGGCTGGTATGTGGCATCTTCATATAGTTGTTGAATGAGGCGGACAAAGGTTTGTGGTACTCCGTAGTATTGAAGCAGTTTCCAAATTACCTCTTGGTCGACGTTGTCAAAGGCCTTCTCAAAGTCGATGAAGTTGAGGTAGAGAGCTGATTGCCATTCTATGCTCTGTTCTATGATGATGCGAAGCATTGCTATTTGGTCTGCACATGATTTGTACTTCCTGAAGCCTGCCTGTTCCGGTCGCAGTTTTGAATCCAGTGCGTCTTTAAGCCTCTCCAGGATGATGCGGCTTAATATTTTACTTGGGGTGGATAGGAGAGTGATTCCGCGCCAGTTCTTGCAAGCACTGAGGTCTCCCTTCTTCGGAAGTTCAACAAGGTAACCCTTCTTCCAATCACTAGCCAGGTACCTTCTCTTCCTTCCACACCTTCTGCAATAGTGCTGTGAGCATGTCCGCTGTTGTCTCTGCATCCCTCTCAGTGCTTCTGGCGGTATTCCATCTGGTCCTGCTGCTTTCCCGCATTTCAGTAGCTTTATGGCGTTCACGACTTCCATTTTCGTTGGGGGATTAATGTTCACTTGTAATTCAGCGGCTGCAGGTGGTATTTCTGGACGAAGTGCAGGTGGTGGTGGTGGTGGTGGTGGTCGATTCAAGAGCTTCTTGAAGTGGTCGGCCCATCGTTTCCTCTGTTTCTCTTCTTTCGTAATTAAATTTCCTTCTTCATCTTTTATTGGTTTCATCTGTATTGGTCTCTTCCCTCCCAGATAGTAACCTGGTTATTTGATGCAATGCTGTCAGATCTCTATCTCTCCTACCTGCAGCCTGTTCTGCATCACTTGCCAGTGTTTCGGAGAAGTGTCTTTTGTCATTCCGTGCACTCTTCTTCACTTCTTCATCCAGTGTAGTGTTGTATACATTGTACTCAGTTCCTCTTCTTGTCGTTCATCATTGGACTGGTTCATCTTCTGCTTCACCATCCTCCTCTCCTCTATCAGCTTCCAGGTATCCGTCGAGATCCATTCCTTGTCTTCTTTCTTCTTCCTTCCTAATACTGTTGTGCAGGTTTCTTTCCACATAGCTTTCAAAGACTTCCAGTGTTCTTCTACACAGGTTTCTTCAGGGATGTTGCTCGACGTCTCCCATTTTGTCTTGATGGCTGCTTTGAAGATCTCCTTTGTAGTTTCATCCTTCAGTTTCCGAGTGTTGTACTTGAATTGAGGTCTATCACCAGCTTCCTTGAAGGCTTTTAACTTGATTTCGAAGGTTCCTTGCATTAGACAGTGAGTGGTCTGAACCTACATCTGCTCCTCTTCTTGACCTTGTGTTAAGTAGACTGCGTCTCCATTTTCTTGAGATTGAGATAAAGTCGATTTGGTTTTTAGTGTGTCCATCTGGTGAAGTCCATGTCGCTTTGTGGATATCCTTGTGCCTGAACACACTGCCTCCAATCACCAAATCGTTGAATGCACAGAATTCTGCAAACAATTCTCCATTCTCATTCATTTCACCTAGCGCCTCTCGACCCATGGTTAGTTCTCTTCCTGTGTTGTCCCCTCCCAGTTTGGCATTCATGTCGCCCATTAGAATTTTGATATCTCCAACTGACGTCTTGTCCAGTGTTGATTGAAGTTGTCTGTAGAAATCCTCCTTTTTCTCTTGCTCTGCATTATTTGTAGGTGCATAACATTGTATGATTGTGACCTTTCTTCCTTTTGAGTTGAATCTTGCTGTCATGATCCTGATCCATCAGGAGGAGATTGGTTCCCACTGCATGAGAGAGAGCCTTCGATGCTCTTGAGGACATCATGATAGCCACTCCATAACTCAGTGTGCTCGTGGTTGGCGTCTGGGTGACCGGAGTAGATTATTGATTCTCCAGTTGACAGTTTGGAGAGTCCACTCCCATTCCATCTGCTTTCGCAAATCCCAAGCACTTCGATGTTATACCTTCTCATCTCCTTTGCAATCTGGGCTGCCTTACTGGGTTCAAACATGGTGCGGGCATTCCATGTCCCCACGTTTACTTTCGCTTTCATCGAGAGAAGACACATCGGCCAATTGGCTTCCCGAAGGCTTTCACCAACTGGCGTCATTTCGCCTCTCCGATTCCAGCGGGGAATAAGTTTGTTTTCATTTTTTATATTTTGTTTGTGCTTTGAAGTTTCTTTAGCGGTTAGATTTGTTTTACGGGGTAGGGTTGCTAGCCCTATGCCCAACCTTCCCTCTTTACCCGGGCTTAGGACCGGCTAGTAACTAGTAAACTAGTTAACCAGGCGAGGTTGTTGCACTGTATGGTTGTGGCTTTTCTTCCTTTCAACTTGAATGTTATTGTCATGATCCAGATGTTGGATGAGACTGGTTCCCACTGCGTAAGAGAGAGGCTGCGATGCTCTTGTGGACGTCATGATAGCCTCTCCGAAACTCAGTGTGCTCGTGGTTGTCGTTTGAGTGAAAAAAATTGAGTGGATTATGGACTCTCCAGTTAAGAGTTTGGAGAGTATAATTCTGAATTAATGAAGAACATTTGTAGCTCAATTTGACGGTCTTTGTTGTATTGTGTTGTCTGAGCTGGGTCGTTTAATGGTGAAGCTTTCATTCTCTTCCTGGACGACATCATCAGCACTTACTTCAGTAATTTCATACTGACGTACCATTATAATTTTGACGTTAAGCTCTGAAGAGGAGGCTGTGAAGACTAACTTTATTCTGCAACATTACAACATCAGCTCTTCCGATTCCTAGTTGTAGTGAGAAACAACTGCCAAACACTTAGCATCTGATGGTGGTGTTGAAAACAAATTATTATGCGATTGCGAGGTCTAATGAAGTTTTGGCACAAAACGATTGCAATAAGCCAACTAGAAAGTTGTAATTTTGACACGATCAATATAAATCAGTAGAAGACTGAAATACAAAGTATGCCCACATTGATGTAAAACGAGGTAAATTCACAAAGTCTATGTCAACAGGTGGAACTTCTTCAAAATAAGCCGTAAGAATAAATTATTGAATTGTGTAAAATGTTGGCAGTTTTCAGTATGTACATAGTGAAAGTGAAAATAATCTGACTTGGTGTGAGGTTTAGCAAATTCATATTGAAACAGAAGACATTATATCCACAAATAATATTACTGGAATTCTGAGTAAAGCTATAAAAGTCTGATACGTGAAAGCATTACATTAATACTGTTTGTGAATATTGAAGGTAATTACTATGTATGGTCATCCATCGCAAGGTGTATTATAATGAACGGAAGTATTCGCCAGAAAACTTCATGAACCGGTCAACCAACGATAACAATAGTCTACTTAGGTATTACTAGCAGAGGGCACCGAAATCTTGGCTCTCACAGTAGCTACAACTACATCAACTGACTCAGTAAAAGTTACCTGGTGAAATTCGTGGAGAAGTCTAGCAAAAATATTCAGAAAAAAATGGAGGAAGACAACGCAAAAAGCAGTATACCTTACTTAGCTTTTTAAAATGGCGCTGTTACATGAATCAGAAGATGAATTTGGAGTGGACCATCTAGGACTTATTTCAGCTGTTAGGTCTTTCTCTCTCTAGCAAACAGCATATGCAGTCACACAATCCAAAACTGAGAGTTTCTGAAATTCTCAACTCCGTTTATTTCCAACTGTACTTATCTATCCATACGTGGATATGGAAGCAAGTACGTAAGGAGAAGAGAAACAAAGTTGTTTACTCGGAACGTGGAGCAGATGACAGTCTCAGACGTTCATTCTCACTCAGAAGCACAATAGCTAGTAACCTATACCACACAGGAAACAGAGTATATGTGGTGGGGTTTTGATGCTTGTAATTTCTCCTTACTATGAAAGGGGTGAATTACTGAACCTCTGTCGGCAGATGGGCTGCTATGCGGATGCCTCCCTTATACTAAATATTCATGATGTTATATTCAATTCGGTGACTAGCACTGGAATCTGGGACACTCACTTCGTCACAATTGAGACTCATCAGCACCTCAGTGAGTGATGCTATTTCCACTGAAACTTGAACCTCGTACCCATCGCCTCGAACGCCAAAGCGTTATCTGCTAGGTAACTTGGACACGATAACCATCTCTTGTACAACGGGTATCACTTGTTGTTTTGATACTTGTCATTATCTGTTGCTGTATCCGGCAGTATTGAGGCATCTGCATAGAAGCTTATCTGCCGACAGAGGTTCAGCAATTCGGCTACGAACAGAAACTGGAAATTTCAAGTATCAAAACAACAACTGGTACCCATTGTACAAGAGGTGAATGCCGTGCTCAAGAGACCTAGCGGATTACGCTTTGGCATTTTAAGCGATGCGTACAAGGCTCGAGTTCCAGTGGAAGTAACATCATTCGTAGTTGGGTGCGTCTAGATATCAAACGAAATCTAATTCACTGTTTCTGGCATAGAATCCGTACTATCTGCAGTCGTGATATTTCGAAGGAGGTATTCAATTTTATGAAAAATGTTTTGATTGGGAATGGGTATCGTGTATGATTCCCTGCTAAAACCATGAAACTGAGAGCAAATAATCATTCTACTTCCACGGCTTCTAAGAAGCTTCTTTTCATAAATGTACAGCTCAGCAAATACGTCAGCAGACATACGAAGAAATCGCCTAGCATGCTCACTGAGAAAGAGTTTCTATACTGCCAAACTCAGACTAACTTTCTCTGTTTACCCAGTGCTTTGATTATTTGAAAAATTAGGATGAGCCAACTCCCTTGGCTACCTCTAAGTGTGTTTATCAATTCATCTGCTCCTGTTGAGTAAGATGTTTTAGCCGTACTCAGCATTCGCTTTCCAAACGTATTTTCGAACATATACCAGTCTAGTTCCACAAAGGAGAAGAAACAGCACATCGCAGTTACATTTTGGAATATTTGACAGATTATGACAATCCAGTAGTTGCGGAAAACAACTTCACTATCATCTATAAAGTGTGTTACTTTCACAAAAGGTGTATGTCTGAAACATCTTCAAACTGCCAAAGCTGTGGCAATTAATATTGTGAAGCCTGAAATCTGCATTCAAAAGAAGACTGTTCCAGTCACCCGAGTTGTAGTGGACATAACCTTAAAGAAAATATCACCCTCAAAATCTTCCTTTCACCTCCTCACCAGTATATCACGTCCTCTCACACACCGCTTTCTGCATTCCTTAAAATTGTATTTCTTCATCCCATTCACCAATCCCGTTTAATCACATTATATCACTTAAATTAGTAAAGAAATATTTCTTCGCTCTTGACAAGTCTTCATCTCATAACTATTTTAAAAACTACTGAATTATTTACTGTCTAATCTCCTAATTTATAATCGAAACTGGATTCCGTTGAAAAATATTTAATAAAGCATACTTTTCCTGTAAAAATATGAATGTAAATAATAGTTATTTGCAATTGTAGAACTTGAGACTGGTGTGACTGGAAACAAAAACTCTTATATAAACTCCTTTTGTTCGATGACTTTATGATTTTTAAACCATTCCACCTGAATGGTATCCTCAGTAGGAGACTGTAATAAATCTTTTATTGCCCCGATAATCAATAAGTTCCAATCTCCTCACCTAACATAAAAAAATCTGAAAACCAATCTTATAAGCCTGCCTCCAATATTACACATAATGACTGTCGATATACAAATAGTACATTTCTAATTAAAGTGAAAATCTACCTAGCCAACTTATAATTTAGTTAAGAAAATTTGTCTAAATGCTCAACTAATCGCAAGTACGTATTTTCAAATTAAACGCAGTGATTAACAAACAAGTAGTCACCTTGAATTTGAAGCGAAGTATTTGATTAAAAATACAGCACATATGGGTTTTCGCACATGATAAGAATAAAAAATAATTTGAAAGTTCCGTCTACTAAATAGAAATAAATTAAAGTAATCCTAACATAACCATTGTCAGATAAAAGTGTAATATTCAGAAAACCAAATTACGGAACTAGACTCATCACCCACTTTGTAATATGGATAAAGAGATATTCCATGTATCCGAAACAGGTGTTGAGTCATTCCTGTTGCTTGTATTAAGTGTTGATTCGATAAACAAAGATTCGGCTATCACTCTCTCCTTCCACCTTGCTATGTTAGATTTAATGACTTTTACTGTGTTCCATCCTATTGTGTGTAAACGTAAGCATATCCATAGCCGAGGATTTTTAAAAACTCTTTACTTCACTAGGATGTACCAATTTTGACCTCTGGTAGAATGTAATTGCATATTCATCGATTTATTAGATATATCACACAGTGTAACAGTATTGTCTACTGAATTAAGTATCGGACATAATTTCTTGTCCATATTTTGAAACAATTCCTCTCTTTCATAAAATTGGATCAGCCAATTAAAGGCTGAATTTTACCTGGAAACTGCCATGGGATTTCCGCGCGTCTGATTTTTGCATTCAATATTATTATGACGACGGATTATTTTCAGCAACAAGAGACATATAAGCTACAAATCGATAAAATGTCTGAGTAAGAGAGCTAGAAAATTTGCTAGTAAGACGGAAGATCCAAGACAAGAAACCAGAATCATTGAGGATACCTTACTCATTAGGAATTACACACCCTCGTAAATTAATTGACAACCTCCTGAGGAATCGATGGAAAAATATTAATAATGTCTATATCAAAAGTGACAATAGCGGTAATAATAATGTAACCAATAATGATAATAATACTAGTGATGACAATAATAATGGTAATAACATTAATGGCAATACAGCGAAGACAGAATTCATAATGCCCACAGCGTTACCATCAGTAATTTGGCAGTTGCTTCAACACTACGGAATACCACAAACCTTTATCAACCTCATTCAACAACTATATGAAGACGCCACATACCAAGCAATTCACAATGGAAAGCTCAGTGATGCTTTTGAAGTGAAGTGAAGACGGGAGTGAAACAAGGTTGCCTAGTATCACCACCCATGATCTTCCTGATTGTAGTCGACTAGACTAGATCATGCAGCAAACAGTGGGGAGCGAGAAGAGGGGGATACGCTGGAATGCGAAAGTGATCCTAGAAGATTTGGATTTCGCTGATGACTTGTGTCTAATGTCTTGTGGCACAAACTTGAAGATCTACAGGCGAAAACTAACAAGTTGACAGAAGAGGCGAGGCATCGAAGACGGGACTTCAAGTGAACGTAGAGAAGACAGAGGTGAAGAAGGTACACAACCAACACCACCACCACCAACAACAACAAGCTGCAATGACCATGAACGAGAGAAACTTAAAGGGAGTAGCCTCTTTCACCTACAGTTACCCAGGCAGCATTGTTTCAACTACAGGCGGCACAGAGGAGGACGTTAAAGCTAGCCAGGATCGGGAAGATAGAAAGACAGGCTTTCATCAACCCGACATCAGCGTGGAGATATGCACTAAGCCTGTGGAACGAGATGCGGATTTTCAACACCAACGTCAGTCAAGTCAGTGCTCCTGTATGGTTCAGAGAGTTGGCGAGTTACGAAACGCATTTCCAATAAACTACGGACATTCATCAACAACTGCTTATGCTCGCTACTGAAGATCAGATGGCCAGAAAGAATAAGCATTAAGGAACTCTGGAAACGACGCAGTTAAGGACTTATCACCCAACAAATATACATTCACTGAGAAGGCCATCTGGGGACTTCAAGCACCAGTCCAGGCACTCGAGTGGAATCCGAATGGGAAACAATGAGTTAAGTGTCCGAGTGTGACATGGAGGAGATCATGTGAGGAGGAAATGAGAGCTTGTGGGCAGTCGTATAGCCAGGTTTTGAAGACTGCAGAGAAGAGAGTGCAGTGGAGGCGTGCTACTGAAGCTCTATGTTCCACTGGGAACCTAAGGGACCAATTTATAATAATAATCTTCAGTCGTGGGATGTCGTTAGGCATATAGGAGAGTAGGTTGAGTGAGTAGATTGCGAAAAACTTGTTTTTCATGACCTTGATGGAGACACAATGCTCATACTTCTCTGCCACTGCCCTAGAAATTCCAAAGTAATGCTGAGTTATTTACTGGCCAAATTCTAATGTCTTGTTAGTTACCCTCCTTTCAGTCCCTTCAATAAACCAGCTGCTGTAAGTGCATGCTAATTCATTAATATGTTTGGAGTTGACATGAGAAGGGTATTTATTCAATTGAGACTGGTTTCGTGATCATACGGTATCGTATACTCATACAAGTTTGGCTACACGAAAGCTTCACTTAAGTGCTGTTTTGATTCTCATGTTTCTTCTCTTAGATATTGAATGCAAAGTGAATAAAAACCTTGTTCTTTTCAACAGCTGCGTGCTTATCTCCCGTATTTGTTCTTTCCCGTACTGCGTCATAAACTTCTTATGACATCTTTTCTCCCTGAGACGCTTTTCAACATCGCTTGGTTCTTTTTTCAACTTGTCCGGAGAACATAAAGTGTTTTATCTAACACACGCTCATAACTTATAGAGCACCGGATCTGTGACTCGGAGTCACAAGTTTTAATTTTGCTGTGACCCAGTTTTTTTCATTTCGTCTTGATTTATCAGCCAGTGTCAAATATTAAACATCTAATGGTTAGATCAAATGCCTTTGCATTTCAGTAAATTCATACAATGTAGGAGAAACTAACAAAACCCAGTGCCAGGATCTGAACCGGGGACTTATAAAATAAGATGAATACTGAACATATCACTTCGGAGGAAACTTACTTGTTATGTTTCAGTGTAACACATGGTTGCATTTTGAACTTTCACCTAAGAAAGGATGAAGACGCTTGCAGAATAAAATGCGCACATTTTGTTTCACGGCCCCTCAACAGCTGCAAACTGCCCAAAATCACAAAAGTTCTCATAATCATCAAATGAATATCTGACAAATATGAAGTGTTTCAGGCAAGGGCCACGTTCAAAAGTCAAAGTACACCAAAAGGCCAAGAAAATACACCTGCAAGAAAACAGCCAAATACCAAAATGAGGATTAGTGTACAATGTTACTTAATAAAGGGAAAAAAGGGAGGAATCACTTAAACACATCCTATATTAGTAACTTAAGATGAATTCCAATTAACCGTTGAGTGATTGAACTTGTAGATAATTGAGATCCGTTTAGTCCATAAATCCTCGGAATAATTTAGGAAAATGGATGAAGTTCTTCTCTTTGTCCCTTCAATATACCTGCTTTGATGCGTAAGCTAGAATCCATACAGACAATCAGTAATCCACTTTCGATACAGAAGTATACATATTATTACGCATGAACCAGTTTAGCTTCTAAATAGATCCCAACAAGAAGAATTCCTTCCTAAAAGGTGGGTGAATTAAAACTCTTCTCAACTGTAGCAGCACGTCTCTTATTCCCTTCCGTATTTCCTGATTTATTTATTCGGATATCCATTGTCAGAAAGTAACTTTTTAATAAGTATCAACCAGCAGTGAAATTTATTCTCGAAACCACTGTTTATTCCACTCTAAAGAAGTGATCTTATTATCTCTTGTTTGTAGTTCAGCAGGCAGAAGCTGGCGTAGTTTCAATAGCACTCAGTCCAGACATTCTTGTCATGAATGCTTCTCTCAGTTGCACTACCAGCTCTTTTACTGATGACCATACCCGAGAAATTGGAACGACTGTCACCTTTATTTTCTAGTGTTTAGTTTGTATTATGATGCACCACAGTGAAAATTCAAGACATTTTTGAGGCTTACTTCACATATTTGTAAATGATAAACATGTCATCCATATATATAATTGTAAAACTTAGACACTATTTTAGAGTCTAATTCCATATTAAATTTGTTTATTTAATAAATCACGTAGTGATACAGTAGTATTCACTGGATGATGTTTTGAGCAGAATCTTTTGCTCTTATTCGTAGCAAAATCCACCAGATTACGCTCGAAATATCATTGAGTAAGTGATATTGTTTCCCTGTGTGCAACATCAATGAGCAATCTGATATGAATATCATTCATATACCTAGTGTAAAGGGTAATATAAACAACCACTGGGTTCACTCCGTTTCCTCCTAAATTTACCATAAATATATCGCCACAAATAGATCCAAGTGGACTTCTCATGGCTACACAATTAATTTCTAAATGGGGTTCACGCAACTGAATATCCTTTATGCACAATTTAAGGCGCTTCCGTAACCGTTTCTTTAAGAGAAAACAGAAGACCAAACTGTCAACAAGTAATCTAGATTATGACACTAAAAACTTGTTGAAAAGGCACAGACACTTCAGTTTCTTCACGAATTCAAAAGAAAAATTCAATCTGTGTACAGCTGATTTCATATGAACTGTCTCTACTTTCTCAGGCAACCTTCAAGGAAGTCAGTGGAAGACAGTGGGTTACTGTTGCGAATTAGTTTGGCTACACTGAATTATCTTTAAACTTGCTTCTACCTAATCATTATAACTTATCAAGGTTGACAATTTCACTGACAGAATAACCCTTTTGTCTTGGTGCTGTTAGTTAATTTCAGTTCAACTGATTGACTCATCTACCCTTCATACTTGAAATTCCTCACCTATTTTCGAAAGTGTTTAATGTAAAGTGTCGTGGCATTCTTTTACTTGTACACACAATTGTGTCACTTCAGTAGTGTGATTTCTCTTCTTAAAGAGGAAAATCGAAATATTCAAATTTTTATACGATATTCATAAGCTTACTAAGGTCTCTAAACTTTCTTAAGCTATCTTCAGGTATAAAGATCGTTGAGGAGTTCATATTTGACATGTATATTTCAACTTCAGTATTTTCTCAAGTGACATTTCTGCTGTCAGTTGAACTAAGCTAGTCAAATTCAGATTGATTGAATATTTTCCCTGTGAGTTTCATTCTGTCTGCTTTTACTCAATCCACTGATCAAAAAAAGTCATTTCCGTCTATAAATACACAAAAATCCTCCATACAGTTGTTGTGTACTCAGAAATGTAAGTCAAGTTAAAAGGTTTTAGTCTGTTCAAAAAGCCTATGTTATTCTTCCTGATACATTCATCTTATGGTTTTAGATAAGAGATGATTCTTCTCACTGTGGTGTGTTTGATATTCACTGTCATATCAGTCTCCGGCAAAATAACAAAGAATAAAGTTCCATTTACAATCAATGAAAAAGGTGAGTTCCAAGGCGACTTAACAGTTACAATCGACGAACAGATTTCCCCGTTAGATTGTCACCATTATTGTGTATCCTATATTAAGTGTCTTCCAACCAACCTTAGTCAAAGAGTTTTCGGTTTCCTAGATGAAGACATTCATATTGCTAGGTGAATGATTTTCCATATGAATGATAGGAACTTTTAGATTTAGGGTTTAGTCTATTTCGCGCATCTGGTATGGTTTGACTACTCCAGCTACTTGTTAACAAAAACTTATTGAGTTTACTTTTAATAGATTCTCTCTAAAGTTAGTCTTATGAGTTTCAAAGGTGATCTTTTACCGAATTTTGAAGCAGATTCTTCAATCATTCGTTTCTGACAGAATCCAGTTAATATTTTTACAAGTCAGATTGGTTTTACCAAAATTACTGATATTATGCCTTATTAGAATTCCATTGCCTAAAGTCATTCCTTTCCAATTAATTTTGCTTATTGCTAATGAACAATATGCATATTACTTTTCTAATTACATAACTTCTCGTATATATCTTGCTAAAAAGTGAACTTTCCCAATTTCAAACTCTTAAAGAAGTCGCAAATTTTGAGATCAATAGTATTTCAATCCCATTTTAGTCTGATTATTATGAATTTCATATGGTGAAACAGTGTTAATCACTGGATAAACTAGACAGACTATAATGGAATTACAATCTACCACAGCGGCCGCATCTTACTTCTATATCAATAGCAATTGTTTTCGCTTTCACTTCAGCAACAGTTGTAGTCATAAAACACACCAACCATAGCCCAACCTCAATACTGCTTATATTCTTATCAAATGAAATAAGTAGCAAAAAATGCCAAGGTGTTCATCTCGTACGAAATATACTAGCATTAAATTGTTGTTACTCATGATAACTTTATATACACCTAATCAGACAGATCCTTAAAATCCAAGTTTCAATTTAGCCAATCAAATTTTATAATTATTTAATTCTGACTGCGTTTGTTCATGCTTTCGTTATCCTCAGGTGAAATGTGGTTGTCTATTTCTGGACTGAATTATACCTTGAACGAAAAACTAATGCTGAAAATAATGGATGGAATTTGCTCAACAGAGATTGATTTCAGTCGACCGAATGATAAAGAGAAAGCCGCAAAAAAGGGAATCAGAAATATGATAGTGTAAGTTATCTCATTAGGTGATGGAATGCTAAATGGATACAGAATTATGAACCACTATACTGATTTCTACTTGTTTCTACAAATTCATTATACTTTATTTCTTTAGGTCATGCAAGCTTATGTCAGAAGATGAGAAGCCTTTCAAAGAAGAAAGAAAGTCCCCAAAGAGAAGAAAAATTAATCTTTTCACATGAACCAAGTATTGTTAAATGACTGCTTTATTATACTGCTTGTATGAGGCTTCCTGCCAGTCAATTTAACCTGCATCCTTTGCATAACTGAATAAATAACTACTACACTCACCTTTTTAAGTTTCACAATGCCTATACTCTTTGAATTCAACTTATGGTCTCTGCTATTGACTCTTTACGACTATTGATTATAATAAGAGTTACTGAATGCTTTCATAATCAATGAATCCTATGCACCACACGATGTGATAGAGAGAATTATATTGTCATGTTAGACAATGACATAAATACCAATTGGCAAGAGAAACTAACCTTTAGAAGTAGCTGTGTATTGGATAAAGATGTTCTGATTACCATAACATCCATTTATCAGTGTAGACAGCTGATTATTGAATTCATTGAAAGTGAATTCATTTATAAGAAAATAAAAGATCAACCGGACAGAAATGTGTTTAGAGATGACAGCATGAAACCGGTTATTAGAAAAGAGGGTGATTAGTGGGTTCCCAACTTCCCGAAAGGGAGCCACCTGCAATATAGGTGGACTCACCTATTGTGAATAAATTGCAAAAACCTCACATCATTCAAAAATTGGCCTTATGGATGCTGTTTAGAATGATAATACAAGCCTCTCAACTAAACCATCATACGTAGATAATGCGACATCATAAAATGCAGTTATCTCAGCTACTCACTCAGTTTCTCTCTGTTTGTCATATTAGTGTGCTGCAGATACAATCCAACACCAAGCGACTGTTGTATCTGTCCACCAACTTTACTGTTATCAGTGAAGGTTATCCATTTAAACCATATCAGAATGCTCACAATAAATTTAGATAATACATGTTGTGAATGCTCATCGGATTTCTAACATTATTTGTTTCACATGGTGTGAATGTAATAGGAAGATTTGATAACTTTGAGGAATTTACTGACAATAGGGATAAGTCACATCATAAAGATCTGTAATTACGGACACATCCAACCTAAATGTACCTCAATCTGAGGTCACTTGATAACTGTACAACAACCACTGATTTCAAGCTCATGAATGCAATTTAGTCACCTCTCAATAGGATATGACGGAATACGGATTTCTCTTGTGATCACATGTCAACTTTTACTCGATGCAAGCACAAACTCAAAGAACAGCTAGACCATCATCGATCAGTATTTTCACAAACTGTAACATCTCCAGTGCATCAATTTCATGTTACCATTTCTAGTGAAATCTTCAAGAATGTAAACTAGATCGCTGAAGAAGAGATAGATGCACGAGATCAAATATTGCGAAGTCGGTAACAAAAGGAATGAATGAAAAATCAACCTCAAAGAACAACAAGCATAAAAAACTACTTATTCAGTGAAACAATCAATGAAATGAGAAACATAATAAAGTAGGAGAGAAAAAGAGAATAAACCAATAAATGAATGAAGCAATCAATCAATCATTTAGTCAATCAATGAATGAGTGAATGAAACAAACAGTGAATCAATGAAAGAATTACCGTATGGATACTTCATAGTGACGCACAGACAGAAGGCTTCCACAATAAAATTGTAGCCAGTATAAATTCGCACTTCGTATTATTGCCGTCAGTGATATTAGCACTGATTTTTGCATCATTAGTATCATTATTATAGGTTACATTAATATTGCTGCTATTATCACACTTGATACTAACATTAGTCATATTTTTCCTACTAACCTCGCTTAGTGAAATAGTTCACTTGTTACTAGCCGGTCCTAAGCCCGGATAAAAAGGGATGGTTGAGCATAGGGCTAGCAACCCTACCCCGGGAAACCAATCTAACCGCAAAAGAAAATTCAAAGTGCAAAGAAAATATAAAAAATAAAAATAAACTTATTCCTTGCTGGAATCGAGGAGACAAAATGAGGCCGGTTGGTGAAAGCCTTCGGGAAACCAATCAGCCAATTTATCTTCCCTCTCTCTCTCTCTCTCCATGAAAGCGAAAGTAAGAATGGGGACATGGAATGTCCACACAATGTTTGAAGCTGGCTGGCTGACAAGGCTGCCCAGTTTGCAAAAGAGATGAGAAGGTATGGCGTAGAAGTGCTAGGTAAGGTATCTGAGAGGAATCAGCAGATGGAATGGAAGTGGACTGTGCAAACTGTCAACTGGAAAGTCAATAATCTACTCCACTACTGTCACCCAGACGACAACCACGAGCACACTGAGTTTTGGAGTAGCTATCATGATGTCCCCAAGAACATCGAAGGCTCTCTCTCATTCAGTGGGAACCAATTTCTCCCCGCTGAATCAAGATCATGACAGCGAGATTCAACTCAAAAGGTAGGAAGGTCACAATCATTGAATGCTACGCCCTAACAAATAATGCGTTTCAAGAGGGGAAGAAGGAATCCTACAGACAACTGCAATCAGTAGTGGACAAGACTCCAACTTAGTTGGCGACATCAAAATTCTAATGGGTATGTTGACATGAATGCCAAATTCAGAGCAGACAAAACTGGAAAAGTACCAACCAAGAAGGAGAATAGAGAACTGTTTGCAGACTTCAGAGCATTTAATAATTTGGTGATTGGAGTCAGGCAGTGTGTACAAATACAAGGATAATCACAAGGCAGCGACATCGATTTGATTTCACCAGACACCAGATACACTATAAATCACATCAACTTCATGTCAATGTGAAGAAGGTGGAGACAGCCTACTGGATACAAGATCAAATGAAGGTTTACCCCACTTACTATTTAGTGCAAGGAACTTAACCTCAAAAGCAAGTTGTAGGCTTTCAATTCAAAGAAACTTGTGATAGATTACAGTTGAAGTTCAACGCCCAGAACAGAAAATGAAGTGTAGGATGAAACTACGGCAACTTATTCGATATGAACTGTAAACGCTGAGCGAATGTTTAAAATATACTTTACAAATTCTCATCAGGTGCCATTTCCTTCAAAGTCTTTCACCTAGGACTTTATCGATTGTCTTTTCCTATTCGCATCCTTCTTATCCCAACTTTCGCCAATACTCAACACAAACTGTCCACGTGAAGAATGACACTAACTTCCACATGAAATATACCGATCCTTAGTCTCTGTAATTCATATGAACTGAAGAAAGTTTATTGAATTCCCTCTTCAATCATAGTCTCCTTGTTTCCTCGTATATTATTACTGTCATGCTGCTGCTACTCATGATGATGATGGTGATGGTGATGATTATCGACGCCAATTGTGACTTTCTCAAACAGGTGGCCTCTTAGAAATATTTCAACGGCATTACTACAGTTGGATGCTCCAAACTAAGAAATTCAACATTATGTCTTGTCACTTTGAAAGGTATCATGCACATCGCCTACTTTTAAAGGAAACGGATAATTTTGACAGACATGATTACGTTTTGTGTACTTTCCGAAAACACACAAACGGAATTTACAAACGCTGTGAGTTTCATTCCTCAGAGAGAGTGTCACATATCGAGGATTGGTCTGACTGGCAAATTTAAGTTGCTAACATCAGTGAATACAAGGAACGACAGGACCATGGCTGAAGAACATAGGTACATAGACAAAAACATGTTTGATGAAAATCCTATAGAAATTGTAACGCTTATTGCCATAGTTGGATTTGGAATAACAACTAGTCGGTGGTGAGCCGTAAATTCTTCAAGTTTTCAATGTGATGACAAATGCAGTTTACATCCTTCCTTGCTAGCACTCTTTAAAAAAAGAGTTAAAGTACACCTCACTTTGTTTTTAATACTCCGATCAATTGGTCATCTCTGATGTGTACTTTTAAAGTTTCACGCCTACTTTTACACAGAGAATACAGTTTCATTTTGAGCAAATACTGATGAAGAGAAAGAACAACAGATTTCTGAGGTCATTTGAATTCAGAAGATAAAAAGATGTAAGTTTTATTCTTTTCAGTAAAAGAACGAGAGAGAATGAGAGTGTAATTAAAACTAGTTACCAGTAATAAGCACTACGAGAAACTTACCATACATTCTTCTTAAGGACAAGCAGTTTACAATCTGGATACATTAGTAAGTAATGTTTTGGTGTTATATTTGGGTTGGTGAATGGAATGAGTACGGAGTGCAGTTTCATTGCTGCTCTTCCATCAAGTCTTCTCAGTATTGCTGAATCAAGGAAGGTGGATAACACACTTTGGAGAATCAGTTAGAGACCAACGGTATTCATCTTGGAAATTGTATGAGATTCAAAAGAAAAATGCTGAAGAAGAAGTAAACGTATAATTTTACTCCATGAAATATTCGTTTTCAAATATCAGTATTTGTCATAAATCTCAGCCGCTCACACGGCTTCGTCTGATTCAAGGTACCTCATGTCAATTTATTGAGAAATGCTGTAGAGACAATCAAAGATAGAGCATCGGGAAACGGCCTGAATTTTGTTGACTGGTCACTTGTGTCTTCAAAGGTGCAAATAGACATATCAATCACACCTTGAATGAAAGTGAATCCGTAGGTGAATCGATGATCACGTATTCCCTCTCTTCTCAGTAATGTCTATGCTTGGTGTGATATCTGGAGTCATTTATTCAATCAATCGAGGTCGATTGAGTTCCCTACCAACACACACACACACACATTTCTGTAGATATCAGCAAGTGATGCCAACATGAGTAAACGACAGCGTGATATTGTCGGATTTATGTGGCCCATCCTCCACATGGTCAACATTGATTCGTTATTCACATTCACTTGGATGATTGTATAACAGATTGAAGGATGTCCGATATACTGCAAAACGGATAATTTGGCAGCTTTGAAGGTCAGTGTGACCATAGTTTTTCAGGTTGGGTGAGGATTTGAGACAGGTGAATTCACTTGTTCACCTGATATCGTCGCACTTGGTGAACAAATTGAACTCACCACTTCATCATAACTTGTCACAAGCCGATCCTGATGGTTATTGGTAGCAACAAGCTAGACCTTGATTTTCGCCTAATTCGTGTTGCATGTGATGAATAATTCGTGAACAGTGTAGTGAGATTGAACCACATACATAGCATTTTGTTTGTTCGATATACACTTTTCTGGTTACATTCAAGGGATACTCGGGGTGTGTGGGCATGTGTTATATCAGTGTTATCTTCATTCCTTGAAAATACATATTTCAATATGAATCCGGTTTCTCTACGAAAAACATAATGTCTTTTCTCGTCATGTAGATGGATTCTGATTCAAGCTTGATACTGCAATGACTTAGTTTATTTATTATTTCTCCTCCTTTATTTGGTACTATTGATTCAATTCAATGCTGAATGAATCTCGGAGTATTTAGTAGTCTAATGTGAAATTCATCACAGTTTGTGAACGAAAGCAGTAGTGACTGCTTCGTCTTAGTGAGAGTGGTGTCGCTTTTCAAAATTTTCATCACAGGTAGCTTGCCGAAGGGCAAATTAACAATGCAATTATGTTATTCATCAAAAGACATCCAACAATATACATCAGAAGTTGAAGTATGTCTTGTGTGTTAAAAAAATATACCAACTTTCTCTCTATCAGTTTGGCAGTTGTCTCTCACTACAACTAGGCGTCAGAAAAGATGATGATGGAATGCTGCAGAATAAAGTTAGCCTTCACAGCCTCCACTTCACAGCTTCACCTCAACATAATACTAGTAGAATTCACACAGTCACTTCTCAAATTGATGCAGAGTGTCATTTATTACTCAAAAAGTGCAAATTGATGTTTGTTACATGGCTTCCTTCTAAAAGCATCATATGCAAGCAGTGATTTAAAGCATAACATCTTTCTGATGACTGCTGAGGCGATACACAATTCAGGTTGATTATGTTACATTTATCATGAGCTGTCCAAATGTTACTCATCTGTGATTAACCCTATGATGACAATGCTTATCGTGGAGTGTGAGCTTTCTCATATGGCCGAGCACTTTTGGTAAACAAAAGAGATAATATGTGTCAAGTCACTGGTTTCAATCCTGCAACTGCCCAGATTTCCATTTCACCTTCAATAATCACCCAGTATCAATAGTATTCTGACAAACCACAGCTATCTCAGACAGTCAGACAGATACTCTTTCAATAGAACTTTGAGTACAACCTGTAAAATATGCGATATCACTGTGTGCTTATCACTTTACTTGCTCCTGTACAGCCTAGTTCATTGGCGTCTCCGTACACCACCTCTTCATGTGCATTTGATCGATACTAGTATGCAGGGAATATGAAGATATATTTTCAGTCTCGTGATACGACTCACAGTGAGTCCACGACACTCGGATTACTTTGATAAATTCTTCATTCACATCTGCATGGTTAATGATGCGAGGAAAGTATCTAAATAGGTGATCTGTCTGTGAATTTTGCTCTCCTTGTACTAAGGACAATAAGTGACTTCGTGTAAATTTGTATTTCATTCTAGTTGTCATGTGAAGGTCCAGTCACTGGAAGAAACTAATCTTTCTTGAATCAGCTATCTGCTATCTGCTGAGGAGTATTGGTGGTTCTCAGGAAAACACTTCCGCTTTTGTCAGAGGGTTTGTGACCAATTGCAATTCTGTGATTGTTGGTGGTATTTCCTGACGAGTAGCAGGTTGTGGTAATGGTCCGTTCAAGAGTTTTCTAAAGTGATCAACTCATTGTTTCCTTTGTTTCTCCTCTTTGCTAACTAGCTTTCTTCACTATCTTACATCGGTTTCGTCTGTGTTCATGGCTTCCCGGATAGTAACCTGGTAATTAGGTCTCTGTCTCTCCTACCAGCACTTGTTCTGCTTTACTTGCAAGTATGTCTCAGAAGTGTCTTTTGTCTTTCCGCACACTCTTCTCCCCTCCTATGCCCAGTGTAGTGATTTAAGTGTTGTATTCAGCTCCTCTTTTAGTTGTTCATCGCTGCACCACACTACATCCGAATGCACTGCTGTGGGTTGTAGTTTCCTTAGGGGTTAGTTTGTTTTTACTGGGTAGGGTTGCTAGCCCTATCCCCAACCTTCCCTCTTTATCCGGCCTGAGGACCGGCTAGTTACTAGTGAGCTTGTTAACCAGGTGTGGTAATTCTTTCAAAATATGAACCAGAAATTATGTCCGAAACTCAATTAAGTAAACAATACAGTTGGACTGTGTGATTAATCTGATAAATCAATGAAAATAATATGACATTCTCCCAGAGAGCACACATTCGACTCTCATATCTACAAATTATTGTGAACGGATCGCTGTGGAAACCCTTATTCCAGCTCCAAATCCATAGTTTCCATATGTAGGTGACACGTCACCAGTGTTGAAATTGGAGCACGTATATAGCATGTTCACGTAGTGAATTCAGAAGACTACGCAATCCAACTCACCTCTGAATTGGAAAAGAGTGAGTGTAAACTAGCGATGTTAGATTGCAGAATAAAACGGAAACAAGGTGCGAATTTAGACACAAGTGTCCACAGAAAACCTTCACACTCAAATGGTTACTCAGACAGCAAGAAGTCTCACCCTATGTCAGTTAAAGTTGGCTTGATAAAATGTCTGATCAAGAGAGCCAGAAAACTCACTAGTAAGACAGAAAATCCAAGACAAGAAACCAGAAGCATTAAGGACACCTAACTCATTGAGCCACGAGGTCCGACTTATCACCAGATTTCTTATTTTTCTTCAATCACCAAGGGTTTTGCCCGACTACCGTGTGAATTAGTGACGGGTTACCACCACTTGATCGTATTCACACTGGCTGCCTATTTACGACTTCTCATCCCAATCCATATCTAAATGAATTATGGAGGGGAAAGTTATATTGAATCCGGCCGGTAAACCAGTGGTCGCTGTTCTGGATTCGGCTGTGGTTCAAATTTTCATCTCACTTTCCATCATCACCCAGTACAAAATACTAGTCTGCCATAAAACTTGGCGATCTCACATAGTCGAATGATAACTGCATCTTTGTTTATCGAATCAACGCCTAATATATGCAGCAGACATGACTCTACACCTGCTTCGGATACATGGAAAGCCTCACTACCCATATCACACAGGGAGCGAGGAATTTAGGACTAAATAAAGCATGTCACAAAGTTGTGTAATTATCTTGATATGAGTGTGTACAATAAATTACGTCCGAAACGTAATTCAGTAAACAACATTATTCCACTGTGTCACACTTCTAGTAAATCAACTAAAATGGAATGGCAGAATATTGACCACTTATTCTGAGTTCCACCTTCCTGCGTTCCATAGCAATTTATCATCGCATTAATCATTCCTTGGTGCATTTAACTTTGATCGCTAGGTTACTTTACCACCAAATTTTTGCTGTCGTCTCTTTTTCATCTTCATTGATATTTAGACCTTTAATGTGAGCTTCCCATTGACGCGGTAATTATTTTCCTACCACTTAACTTCGCCAGTCAATAGAGGGTGTAGTGAAAAGAAGGTCAGTTCTATTTGTCTCCACAATATATATTTCATAGAATATCCTTGAAATGCTCTTGTCCGGCATTCGTGCACGCCAAGTTTCTAGTAGGTTTCTGAACAGTAACTTGGTGGTTGTTAACCCACAATCATCCCTGCAATTCTCTGCTTCATGACGACAATTCTTGGACCAGGAAGTGATGGGAGTTGAATTGGACAGCATAAGGCCACTGCTAATATCCAGCATTGCTGCATTCAATGTTGTCGACTTCGCCTATGCACACTATGGTAAACGACCGAATGATCAATATGTGCTCAATGTGTGTTATCGTCTCTTCCCTCAGTGTGAGTTGACCGGTATATGAATTTTCTCATGAAAGCATTTTGTTGTAGACAGTTGGGAAACATTGCAGGAATACATACTCAGTCAAACTGGATTGGCATCCTTCTCTGTCACAGAGGATGGAGATGTGAAATACTCTTATTCGCCACAGGGGACCAGCTGAAAATTGCTGAAAATTTTCTCGGTCTCGTTGGCACGAACAGACTAAACTGAAACAGGTTGACTGTCATCTCTTCCATAAGGAAATTTGTAGTATAAATGTTGAACTTGTAATCTGATGTTAGACTTCAATTGATACAAATGAATTCTTATAAGGAAAACTTGAATGAGAAGTGATTTCCTTCTAAGTGAAATATATTAAATTGGAACACTGGTTTCATGTGACTAATTATTATGCCTAGCTAGTTTTGTTGTGTTCTGTGTGCAGTGAAATGTATCAGGTTATTCTGAAGACTTTGAAAAATTCAAAAGTAAGACACAGGCAATGCTAGGAAGCATGTGTGCACATATATGTAACCTGTGTAATTAATTCATTGTGAATTACATAGATGGAAAACCATATCACACAACCAACTTCCTTGACTTCGTATTCCATCACACTGTTGTCATATAGGGCAGTTGAAATATAATACTGGAAGTCCATGGCTTCCCAGTAACTGCTCATGCAGCTGTTGAAGCAGTCATCTATTTCTGGAGATCAGTGAACAGTTCTAAAATGACTATACTTCAGGCTTCACTGCCTCATCAGCTCTAAGCAACTACTTCATATCTATTTCCTGCCGTTACTTAGTTGAATGGCAAACAGAGATGGTGTACATAATTAAGTGCATCACCTAGGAATGATTGTTTGCTTTAAAAGCTAACAGGCGAAAAATTCCACCTACCTAACGAAAAATGATTTCGGTATGTAGATTTAGAATTCGTTCTTGTTTATACTTACATGTCTTGCTGATGAATTGCAACAAGCACTGAATCTGAGTCGATCACAGCTTCTTAAAATGTGATTGTACATCAGAAATGTGGGCACCTCTTATATCAGCATATCCAGAAAATGGTTGGTAGAAAAGTTTTTTGACGAATTAGAAGGACGTCTGTGTAATCGTATAGAAAAATGAAATACAGAGTGAATCATCTAGCTTTGACTAATTTCCCATGACTTCCTACTTAAGAAGTAGGTGAATCATGTATAAAAGAAACCTCATGAATAGGAAAGACAATGAGGTATAAAACTGATAGATTAGTTATAAACACACACACACACTATTTGTAAAGAATGCACTACAACAAGTTGAGCTCCGAGTTTCTTTTCATCATTATCGAACTATGCTGTAACGTAGTCTAGCCATTTTCGAATTTCTTACGGATAAGGCTGTGACTTCTATGGTGAAATATTCAGAGAAACTTTGTTTCCATTTTGTCAACACACTGGTATAACAGCACGATGTATTCTTATAACAATAGTCTATCGGTGCCCACGAACAAGCTATTATAAATACACTTTTCATGAAAAATGTACAAACATTGATGAGCTTTTATTTTGGTAATATATAGAGCAAAATATTGTTAAAATATTCCCACTTTTGGTTCAGTCATAGGCAGTAATTCTGTTTGGATAATTACCAAAATAGGAACTTATCTTATCATTGATATTTTTAATATTTTGATATTTCTGGAGAGCTCATCTACAGTTATAAATTACACTACATACATTTTGAAAATCGCTCCCTTAAATATATGACAAACTTGTCACTCACTTGTCACAATAAAATATCATCTACAAACTATAAATTTATTTAGAATTTAACTTCAACTGGATGGATATTTACTTGTCAAAGTGATCGCATCTGATAAATGAACATGATTTTCCAAGCTAATTTAAGCAGAAATGTACTGATGACCAAGTTCTTCAAATCATCCAGTCCATTGTTGGTCCGGATATGTTCAAACTAAGCACAAATAGCTCCTGTGGGCTCAACTAATCATATTCCAACAAATAATTGTTCTAGTCCAATAGGAATGTCTCCTGGCTACACAAACACATTGTCTTTTAAACAGAGGTACCAACCAATCACAAATCCTTTCCAATTGTTTTCCTCCAACTCAAGTACATTAGGGGGGAAAGTGGACCGGTTATTAAAGGTCAACCAAACTCATGAAAATATTTGTGTGTGTGTGTGTGTGAATGTAAACAAAGGTGTTGCAGTCATCATTGTAAACGAAGCTGATGAGATTCTGATTGGTTTATTTATATTTCACTTCTTTGTTTCCACTGAATTCAGTTTGTATAAATAGTTGATTGATACGTCGTGTAAACAATTAACCAGTATCACTTCAATCCACTGAAGTAAGTTCAGTTTTCTAACTGATATTCATGATATACTATAAATGCGTGAGACATTGTTTCTGAATTCTTCTCCATATGTTTTAGACTAGGATAGGTTAGTGAACTGAAGTTCTGGTTGAATGAGTCTAGTAAAAAAAGTATTTGTCAATATACTACATGTTCCAACCAGTTGTCAGCTGAGGAAATTTGAGCAACTAGTGACTACTGTTAGCCAATGAACAACACATTTGACTCCAAACTTGTGTCAACTTGCTAATCTGGTGGTCATTGCTAACACTGCGTACTAATCCTCCTCTAGTCTAATCTCTAGAGAAAAGATGAAACTCCTAGTCATTCACTCTGAAGTGAGCTGCCCAATAGTGGATGACATAGACAAATTGGCATACTAGAAAGTGGTGGGCATCTTGTAAAACCTCTACTTGGTCGTTATTACAGTGTGTGTGTGTGTGGCCTTCGATGAAAGTTCAATGCATTACCTAAATATACTAATGACTGACTGCATCCAGCCAGTGATACGAAGCACCCGTATGCGATTCCGAACCAAACAATCAGTCATCATCCCACTTCCAAAAGATACTGGACAACATTGTGGATTGACGAAGTGAAGGAAGTATTATACTATGCACTGAGTCAGGTGAGCGATTTGCCAACTATCAGCTGCTTCATTCGTCAGTATACTGACTACCGAATTATCAGAGTACTACTGGGTGGAGCTTTTGTTGCAATTTGTATACGACTAGAGTCAGGTCATACCCCTACTCATAGACACTTTAAATTCAATTTTCACCCGTTTCCCTGACCATTGAAGTTATTATGAGCTTATGCTGGCAAACACAGTACATTACAACAAACGTTTCCGATCATTCATATAGTGGAAGTATAACATAGGCGATTGGTCAACCCAGTTAATCCTCATGAATTTGAATGTGAGTTAAGCCCATTTGTCTAGAATTAATTTTGTTGGGATGGCTGCGAATCACTCAGGCGTAATGCGATTCGTTTTCTGTTCAGAAGTGCACGGTAAGAGAACTGATCATCACATACAGTCCAACCTACTTTGTGAAACAGTATGGAGTTCAAGGGCTCCATTGGATGCAATACTGGAGACAGAACTGATTAAATTATTCATGTACACCTCAGTACATTGACAAAGCATAAGTGGACGCACGAAAGCAATATGTGTGAAGCTGAATCTCCAGAAGCGATATGGACAACAAATGTAGGGGATAACACACTGAACAAGTTGTTTTCATGCGTGTTGAGCAGAAAGCTTTATGAATTGTCTGAGTTCTTGCCTACCAGTGGTACTGCTTTTATCAGCCTTCACGTTTCACTCAAAGTCAGCACCAGTCGAGAAATATGTGGAAATCAGACGACACTGAAAAAGAAGTGTAGCTTGAACCCACGTCTGCTTTACTATGCTAGCACCTGAGTTTCAACACATAGTGTCAATACTTACAAACTCAACATGATAAACACAACATTATCACCAATCTGATGCCCTCAAAGTTTTGGTGTGCTGAGCCTTGATCTATATTCATTAGAAAAAAAGCTATAAGATGGTTAAATAGATTTGGATGACTTCAAAGATCTGATAGCTCATGGAAATTTTGCTTGAGATTACGATAATTTCCTACCTCCTCGAAAAGAGGTCTTTGTTCAAATTGACTGTAGATTCCTAATGAACAAATGATCAGATCGTTTTCTTTTGTGAAATGTATGGTTTAGACGAATGATGTCTCAGATGTGGCAAGTGAAGCTTGTTTTATTCGGTCTATTAATGATCAGTGAATTATCGTATACTGAGTCGTTGAGAAAGAGGATTGGCGGTAAGTAAACTATTATACATAAAATTGGTTTAAAACAGTGAAATAACTAATGCTTATTGTTTACATTAGGATGAAACTCATAATAACCACTTAGACATTATATGGATATCTTTGTAGGCTAGATCATCAGTCCACAACTAACTGTGAAACTAAACTTTCTTATCTACATTCCTCGCACCGTCATATGTTAATTTGTATACACTTCAGAGCAGGTGAGGATGTCTTCTGGTGGAACCTGGAAGTGTGCGGAAAGGAAGACTGAGTATTTATCAAATTAGGCCATTTACGATACTGACGAGGCATCTGAATGCTTGTTGAGTGTTAATTGATACAGATTAGTGCTGACGTTTGCTGTGAAACATGGGAATCAAATCGGAAAGACATGCGAAGCCTCCACCTACTTGACCAATACTGCATTCCTATTGGCACTCGAGTCTGATAGGATCGCCATGTGAGAAATGAAATGTGGAATGTATGCACACCGTATTAGGTAGAAAAGAGCAATTCAGTTAGTTTGGTCATGAGCCTAGGGTGGAAGGGTTGTGTGAACTATGGCAAAGTGGTGAAAAATAGAGGCACGAGAGGACAGAAACAAAATATGAAATTCATGTGCTTGTTGGCTGTTGGCCAAGAGTAGTATGATCTGTCTGCATAGGGTTCTTGAATCGATAGGAGTCAGTCTTAAGAAATTTGGAGATGCGGATCGAATTCGTTGAATGGTTCCATTACCCTTCATCTGTGAATTCTGTCTACTCCAATACACATTTTCCTTCTATTTAACCTTTATCTTTCCAATTCCACTTCACACTCTGCTGTCAGGTGTGGCGACTTGAACTGATGCACTTCCGTTGCAGTTCCTACTTTGATTTATCTACCTATCTACTCTGAGATATTTACAGAAGTGTGGACTGTCTGGGGAATCTCTGTACGAAATCGGAGAGGGAAGATGACATACTCATCGATTTAGTTAAGTGTGGGTGACAGTGTAGCAGATGCGGCTCCACTAGCTTCCCAGCAAACTCACTTGAATATTTAAGTGGTAAATATTTATCTCCGGATTACTTCCTCACCACCAGTTTTCCCTAGGACAGATTGTGCGACCACTGTAATGAATATCTTCATTTCACAATGTTTTATCTTGATCTCCTCGTTGCGATGATTTGATAAGAAGAACATCTTGTTGCACCAACAATCTACTAAGACACACTGTAAGCTCTTGGTAAATTCCTTTCGTATTCCATACTTTACAAGTGGATAGTAATGGTGACATCATTGATAAACATCACGTGGACGGATCATAATGTATATTAAATAACTGGAAAATGTAGTCATTGTTCACACATGGTTGTTCTTGTTGATGGTAGGAATCAGAACTAGTAGTTCTTCTAGAGGACTAGGTTAGCTGTCTTGCATATAATGAGTTGACGCTGAAACAGATAGAAATGATCTGGGATACCAGATATTTTGTTGCTTTTCGAGATAGACAGTAGAGTGATGTTTCCTATGAATGGTCAGCTGATGGGTCTACAAAATCCGTTGCAAAATGATAGTTCGTTAAATGTATCCTGTTAATCATATCCGTAAAATGTAAATTAAGAAGCATGCAGTTTCAAAGCACTTACTGTCCATCATATAACGAACGGCACTGCCTCTGCTCCTAAATTACGTCTATGTTGGAGCTGACACAGTATCCGTATAATTTCATCAATGATTAATGCAGGTTAAAATCCTGGAGAGGAATTTCATTTTTCCATCGTCACAGATACTTCAAACCGATGAGTATCAACAAGCGTAGAATGCAGGTCAGACGAGGGTTCGCTTACATTGACTGACACCAGACAGCAGAATACAGTGAGTAGTGATGTTGCATCGCTTAGCCTGGTGACTACATTGTAGACGAGCTCGACAGAATTGGAATAACCCATACGTGTTGGCAGCTACATCAGTTACTGACCAGTGACCAACTGGTTGACCTGAATGTTTGGTCATTCATTGACTTTAAACAAATCAGCGCCTTCTTTCTAAACTCAGACTGGCCTTTATGTTCATCCGGTGCAAATTTCCGGCAGACCGTATCTCATATTTTCATATCATATCACTGATGTGATTATGAGTTATAATTTGTGCCCAATGCGTCACCAAGTAAATAATACTGTATCACCGTGCGTCGTATATCAAATAAATAACTGGTTGACTAGTTCACTAGTTACAAGCCGGTCCTAAGCCTGGATAAACAGGGAAGGTTGGGCACACGGCTAGAAACCCTACTCCGTAAAACCAAACCAACTGCTAAACAAACTTCAAAGCACAAACGAAATATAAAAAAACATAAAAACAAAATTATTCCTAGCTGGAATCGGAGAGACGAAATTACACCGAATGGTGAAAGCCTTCGGGAAGCCAATCAGCCGACGTGTCTTCTCCCTCTCTCTCTCTCTCTCTCTCTCCCTGTCTCTCCCTCAATGAAAACAAAAGTAAGAATGGGGACATGGAATGTCCGCACCACGTTCGAACCCAGCAAGGCAGTCCACATTGCAAACGAGATGAGAAGGTATCACATTGAAATGCTTGGAATTTGCGAGAGCAGATAGAATGCGAGTGGACTCTGCAAACTTTGAACTGCAGAATCAATAATCTACTTCGATATTGTCACCCAGATGACAACCACGAGCACAATGAGTATCGGAGTGGCAATCATGCTGTCCCCAACAGCATCAATGGCTCTCTTTCTCTCATGCAGTGGGAACCAATCTCCTCCTGCAGGATCATAACGACAAGGTTCAACTGAAAAGGAAGGAAGGTCATCATCATGCAGTGCTACACAATGCACCTACAAATAATGCAGAAGAAGGGAAGAAGGAGGAATTCTACAGACAACTATAGTCAGCACTGGACAAGACCGCAGTTGGCGACATCAAAATTCTGATGGGTGGGGTGACATGAATGGGGAACTGGGTGTGGACAACACAGGAAGGGAACTAACCATGGGTCGAGAAGCGTTCGATGAGGTGATGAACGAGAAAGGAGAACTGTTTGCAGAATTCTGCGCTTTCAATGACTGGGTGTTTGGAGGCAGTGTGTACAAACACAAGGATATCCACGAAGCGACACGTAGTTGATTTCACCAGACACGAGGACACACTACACTGAAAATCAGATCGACTTCATCTGAATGTGAAGAAAGTGGAGATGCAGTCAGCCTACTGAACACAAGATCAGATGAAGAAGAGGAGTAGATGTAGGTTCACACTACTCACTATCTAGTGCAAGGAACCTACCTTCAAAATCAAGTTGAAAGCCTTCAAGGAATTTGGTGATAGACCACAGTTCAAGTTCAACACCCGGAAATTGAAGGATGAAACTACAAAAAAAATCTTCACGGCAGCCAGCCATCAAAACAAATGGGAAATATCGAGGATCATCCCTGAAGAGACCTGTGTGGAAGAACACTGGAAGTCTTTGAAAGAGATGTGGAAAGAAACCTGCACAACCGTATTAGGAAGGAAGAAGAAAGAAGATAATGAATGGATGTTGACGGACAAATGGAGGCTGATATAGCAGGGAGAGGAGGATAGTGATGGTGAAGAAGAAGATGAACCAGTCCAAGGATGAACGACGAGAAGAGGAACTGAGTACAATGTATAAAACATTACACTGGACAAAGAAGTGAAGAAGAGTGCACGGAATGACAAAAGACACTTCTCCGAAACACTGGCAAGTGATGCAGAACAGGCTGCAGGTAGGAGAGATAGAGACCTGACAGCATTGCATCAAATAACCAGGTTACTATCTGGGAGGGAAGAGATCAACACAGATGAAACCAATGAAAGATGGTGAAGGGAACCTAGCTACTGAAGGGAGTGTAGAAACAAAGGAAACGATGACTGACCACTTCAAGAAGCTCTTGAATCGACCACCACCACCACCACCACCTGCACTTCGTCCAGAAATACCACCTGCTGCCCAGCCACAGAACTACAAGTGAACATAAATCCTCCAACAAAAGTGGAAGTCGTGAACGCCATAAAGCTACTGAAATGCGGGAAAGCAGCAGGACCAGATGGAATCCTGCCAGAAACACTGAGAGGGGATGCAGAGACAACAGCGGACATGCTCACAGCACTATTGCAGAAGGTGTGGAAGGAAGAGAAGGTACCTGGCTAGTGATTGGAAGAAGGGTTACCTTGTCGAACTTCCGAAGAAGGTAGACCTCAGTGTTTGCAAGAACTGGCGTGGAATCACTCTCCTGTCCACCCCAAGTAAAATATTAAGCCGCATCATCCTGGATAGACTGAAGGATGCACTGGATTCAAAACTACGACCGGAACACGTTGGCTTGCTTGCTTGAGGAAGTACAAATCATGTGCAGACCAAATAGCAACGCTTCGCATCATCATATAACAGAGTATAGAATGGCAGTCAGCTCAACCCTACCTCAACTTTATCGACTTTGAGAAGGCCTTTAACAGTGTCGACCGAGAGGTAATTTGGAAACTGCTTCATTACTACGGAATACCGCAAACCTTTATCCGCCTCATTCAACAACTATATGAAGATGCCACATGCCATGTAATTCACAATGGGAAGCTCAGTGATGCATTTGAATTGAAGTGAAGACAGGAGTGAAACATGGCTGTCTACTATCAACCATGATCTTCGTGATTGTAGTCGACTAGACTAGATCATGCAGCAAACAGTGGGGAGTGAGAAGAGGGGGATACGCTGGAATGCGAAAGTGATCCTAGAAGATTTGGATTTCGCTGATGACTTGTGTCTAATATCTTGTGGCACAAACTCGAAGATCTACAGGTGAAAACTAACAAGTTGACAGAAGAGGCAGGCGACGAAGACGGGACTTCAAGTGAACGTAGAGAAGACAGAGGTGATGAAGATACCCAACCAACAACAACAAGCTCCAATCACGAACAACGGGAGAAACTTAAAGGAAGAAGCCTCTTTCACCTATAAAGGCAACACCGTTTCAACTACAGGTGGTGGTGGTGGCACAGACGACGACGTCAGAGTCAGGATCGGAAAAGCAAGATAGGTGTTCATTAGCCTGAAACCTGTGTGCAGATCTTCTGCTCTCAGCCAGCATAAAGCGTGAACAACATCCAGATTTTCAACACCAACGTCAATGAAATCAGTGTTTCTGTATGACTCAGAGACTTGGCGGGTTACGAGAGGCATTTCCAACAAACTACAGACATTCATCAACAGCTCCCACCTACGCTCACTCGATGCTGAAGATCAGATGGCCAGAATAATAAGAATAAGCAAGAAGGAACTCTGGCTGACTGGCTGCCTGGCTGGCTAGCAACGAAGCAACCAAGAAGCTATAGCTGAACAATTATGCAGAAGGAAGTGGAGATGGATTGGGTTGGGCATACAGTGAGAAGGCCGAATGGGGACATCACGCAGCAGGCCAGGCCGTCGAGTGGAAGCCAGATGGGAAGCGACGAGTTGGGCGTCCGTGGTGAGGGTGACATGGAGGAGATCTTGCGGGGAGGAAATGAGAGCTTGTGGGCTGTCGTGGAACCAGGTTTAAAAGTTTGCAGAGAAAGGGGGACTGGAGACGTGCTAATAAAGCCCTATGTTCCACTGGGAACCCAAGGGACAAATAATAATATAACAATAACAATATGGGATTACTACTACTACTACTACGGTACCCCAGTTCTACACATATTACCACAATGATGTAATCACCTAAATAAAAAGTATCTCAGCATTAAATGTTGTTTTCTGGATTTGCTGATGAGTAAATCACGATATCTTTTATTATTTTCAGGTCAAGCATATTTACCTTTCAAAGGGAAGACCTACTCTTTAAGTCCAGACTACACATTAACAATCGAGGAAGACGATTGCACAGAAACGGTTTCATTGAAACCACCAACTGAAAGAGAACTGAAGAGGAAGGCAGGATATCGTCAAGTGACAAGGTAAGTCATAAACAGCATTCATGAAATATTTGCATAAGAAGTGAGTAATGTTTTGTGTTTTAAACGACAATTTACAAGTATCAGACAAATCGTTCAACCGTATTAAGGAGGGACTCTCAACAATGTGCCACATTATACACTCAAGATCACAGTGATCAAAAGACACATCTCAATCTAACTATCTGACTGATTAAGTTATCACTATCTCAGAAGATCGAAGTTACCTGTATGGCGCAGGTGTCACATGCAAAAAGCTACAGTTGTCAAAGTGGGCATAAGACCGCATAGAAAGCAAATGTTCATATGGCATGTGAGACTAGGTGCAAATAATGATAAGTAAGGATTTTGTCAGCTTCAATTACCACACTTATTGAACTCTATAACTTCTCCTCATATTGGAAATAAACCATATTGCCTTTTACATACCAGTAACTCGGTTGCTTCAGAGAACCATCTGGTTCACTTCACTGACATTTTTGACTAGTATTATCGTGGACTATTTGCCCCTATCGTTAATCAATCATTCAGATGCAACAGTCGACCTGCATAATCAATTTCTCGAGGATCCCATGTGGTCCGAGTAGACTGTTGCATCACCGGACGACTGAGTCCACGGTGTCAACACTAGTCGCCTAAATCACTATGATTTAGACAAAATCCTAATTCAGAACATCAGCATTATTCTGAAAGTCTCATGCAGTGAAACCTCCTTCTCTGTCACCACAATTGATACGCGATTCGATTTAAGAGGAGAACTTGAGCGTCAACCTGGAATCTACTAAGGAGAAAGTGACCAATATAGTCAGTGAATATTTCGTATGACAAGTGAACTCCAAGTAAACATTTCAGGCCGTAACCTACATTGTGAGGGAGTAATTGAGGCTGTGATGCTTGTTGCCATTGAGAAGACTTTGCAATTATTGTGTATGCATATATTTCGAATTGGTTACTGGTGTGTGTGTGTGTCGTTGATAGCAGCTGTCTGTCACGATGCAGTCACGAAATAACACTACCATAAATGTTTGTGATAAGTGAACTGAAATACCAGATTGCATTCTTTCTTAATTTTCGAGAATTTCACTCTGATGAATCGTTAAGAAAATAGTCTGTTTTAATTGTGTGTTGACTGAGCTACATGGAGTTGCTAGTATCGGTCGACGAGCAGTCATGCAAACTGTCATTCGATGGGTGGAGTTGACAAAATTGTGGATTGAAGAGAGGTTCGGATGAACAGTGTCATGATTTCTGGTAGACAACGAAATGTGTAATCTGTCTGTTTTCGTTCATTTGTGTGAGATATTTTACACAGGTCCACGGGATATTGGCATATTTTCGAAATATCGATTAGGACATTCGAGTTGTTGTTTAGTACATACGATGATTGTATTCATTTTCTTTCCGTTTCATTTTCAGGCTCTGTTCAAGCTGGAGTAAGATAAAATGAGAATTATTTCTGTAAGATTGAAAAGTGGACAGATAAATGGTGAATATTGTGTGACGATTTCCAAAAAGCATCGCGTGTTTCTTTGTTGTGTAAATTAAAATCAATTAAACCTATTTTGTTCGAAGAGTATCTGTTAGTCACTCAATAGATTAGTCTACACAAATTTCTTTCTTCTAAATAAAGCTAAATACAATTGTTCTTTTATACTGAATTCCTGAAATGGGAGTAATCATTTCGTCTATATATATATAGGTTCGTGTCAACAAATCACCTAACGTGATGATCATGGTGACCAAACGTGAGAGACATTCTCTAGTCTGACCAGTGTCCTCCTAGGCTAAAAATCTCAGACACCTCGAATTAATCTGGTTTTCACTAATTAGGCTGCATTTTTACTAACCTACAACTGTGGATAATCGTTGTCACTAAGTCAACCACAGATGAGGAACATTTGGACAGCTCATGATAAATGTAACATAATCAACCTGAATTGTGTATCGCCTCAGCAGTCATCAGAAAGATGTTATGCTTTAAATCACTGCTTGCATATGATGCTTTTAGAAGGAAGCCATGTAACAAACATCAATTTGCACTTTTTGAGTAATAAATGACACTCTGCATCAATTTGAGAAGTGACTGTGTGAATTCTACTAGTGATATTTGGACGTGAGTTTCTGAAGCGGAGGTTTCGAAGACTCCCTCCATTCTCTGATTTCGATGGTCAGCTTTTCTGAGGAGCGTGAAATGCAGTGAGGTCTTGTTCATAGTGCTGACATAGAAACAGCCAACAGAGTATGTAAATGGCATTGTGTACGGTTGTATCAGCCTCAGATGAAAGACAGCTAAACCGTAGAAATTGGATATGAATCAAATTGAACAGAAAGGTCTACTGTGTAACAAAGAATGAACAACTCCCTCATCTTCAGTGCTTCACAGACACTGAAATGATCCACACAAATTTTGTGATTTTCACTCAGTCAAATATTGGTATTATTAAACACAAATCGAATTAGGAAAATTTGGATATTACATTGAGAGAGAAAAGGAGTTGGTAAACTTAAAATATGTTGGTTTGAATGGCTCAGCAAGGAGTGGAAAAGGTTTGCATGTACTGAATCCAGTAAACTCAAACAAACTATACTCGGATGAAATTTCATAAAGTGATCAAAATCAAGAATATACAGTGATGGTAGCGGAAAACACATTAAACCACTTGTATGATGGATCGCCTTACAGTTGGTTGACTACTACTAAATAATGGACTGTTCAGTCTTACCTGATATGACACAGGTCTTTCATAGTGAAGATGAATGAAGTCATGAAATGTGACTGTGCACAGGTACCTCCTAATCACATCAGCTCGAAACACAACATTCCGTGAATTTATCCAATATAATACCATCCATCTCACAATTTTCCAGAGGCTTAGCAGGAAGGGCACAACTTGTCAGTTGAAGTGACTCCAATGTTCCTCCGCAAACACAGTCGTATTTTAGAGATGTTCAACCGACTGAAATTCATTCTATTCGGAACGAGAAGACGAATAAAATTCTGTGTGAAGTGACAGGGCTTATAATATCTGAGCAAAATAATGCGACAGGAAATCTGATAATGTCGTATTTTAAACAAGCATATGAAAAGAGGAGTGAATGTAGGAAAAAAAGGAACGGGTGGACACTTTTATGCATAAAGTGAGGAAATCCAAGAGGGATCTAGTGCACCTAACGAAACCGTTTGATGGGGAGTCAGTCTGGTTTGATTTCATGCTGAAAACAAATAACCTTGATAGGATTTGTGATCAGGGTAGAAACATCCAAGCTTATGAGTTGTCTAGATATTCATCCATCGTAAGTAAGAGGCTTGATAAGAAACCATGCGAAATCTGGACTTACCAGCTCCCATTGTATAAAGCATAGATTAGATAATATACAGTCGAATGACAACGGAAAAGTGGTTAGTTTTGGTGTGATTTACCAACCAACATGGCCCTGGAGGCAATTCCAACTGCATTCATTGATGACCATGAGGATATCATGCTATGAATGCGATTATGTCTGAAGTCTACATTCTCCAAGTTTCAAAATAAAATATATGAACAAATGATTGGAGTTGCTATGGGATTACTGATATCCCCCATCGTCACGGGCATATACATGAATGGCTGGGAAAAGTCGGTCGTTGAAGCACTTTGTCCTCATCCAAACATACGGTTTCTATATGTAGACGACACATTTCTAGTATTGAAATCTCAGCAAATAAATAGCTTATATATCCACAAATTCGGTAGTGATTGCAGTTGACTTCATTCATGAAACAGGAGGTGGTGAAGGGGAATTAGCGATTCCATATTAGGCTGCTTATTTGATTTGTAACATACCGTGATACAGTATTATCTACTTGATGACGTTTCGGGCATAAATTATTGCTCACAATCATTTCATATCATATCATATCATATCACATTGATGCCCGAAACGTCATCATGTAAACAACACTGTATCACTGTGTGTTAGACGTCAAGTAAACAAATGTAATATGGAATGAAGTTCTAACACAGTAGCCAACTTTTGCGCTTATATCGAGGGAATTTACGGTGTTGACTCGCAGGATAGAACGGAAACAAGATGGAAGTTTAGAGATCAATGTCTGCAAGAAACTCTCTCCTTCGGATTGCGGCTCAGACTTCACACCATATTTCCCGATGTCATTTACAGTGAGCATAGTTGAATGTCTGAATAAGAGATGTAAACAGCCTTCTGGTAGGATGGAAAATCTGGGACAAGGAGCTAGCCACATTAGGGATGCTTGATGTTTCACTAATTACACACCTGAGGTTTTAAACAGTTAGAGCAATGGTGGTAACACAGATGTCTACAATAATATTTACAACATGGATAACAGCAAAAATAATACTGATATTGATGATAGAATTAGTTGAAGTGTTAGTAGGAGAAATGATAATAATGGTGACGCTGTGGGGAGTGAATTCGAAATCTGTCCTGTGTCACCATACAGGGAAGTCACCTCAGCGACTACATGAGATTCCGAATAAGGGTGGGACCAGATTGGGATTTGAACCTGAAAACTGACTTCGAAACAAGCTATCCAAATTAAAGGATCTCACAGATGCAATGATGATAACATCGAACAAATAGTTGAAAGTAGATAACCAGGGTCAATCAGTGTGTCTGAGGGCGAAGGCCTGACTAAATCAAGATTGGTAGACCCGAATACAATAAGGAATCTAGAAAAATAGCTTGATCGTTTGTCATATCCTTGTGGTGACTACTTGGTATAACCCAAATTACATGGATGGTTGAAGAATAACCTTCAGACTCCACGCCTTGATGGTCACTCAGTTTCGCGATAAGTGGAAGAAGGCGTTGAGATGACAGTAGGTGTATTGCGACGTCAAACATGTGTTCAAAATATAAGAGTAGTGCCTTGGCTATTCCAGACCTTTATATATTTGAATGTCATATTGATTTTTGTGTCTTCAATCAATCCGAAATTTACACGTTGCTTCACGTGCAACTTTCCGAGACTCGGAAGCAAAACGATACGTTGTGAAAGGCTTCAAGTGTTCACGGCTGCTTACGAGGATTTTCGTAACCTAATTCCACACTATTTATGCAACTGCATCCAACCACACAATAGGGTGAGATGGAACAGCAGTATTGAAAAATATCTTTATGAGTGGTGTGGGAGATTGCTAACCGATTCTATGTATGTCGAATCGATACCGAAGACATACACTGGCAATGATTATATACCAGTTCCAGATAAGTGGAAAATTCTACCACCCCTGTCACAGGGGAGGAGAGGGAATCAGAATCACACAAACTATGTCTCAAACCTTTGAAGTTACCAGATAGGAATATGGACAATAAATTGTAGCTCACTGATAATAACTAAGGATAATATTGTTTTGCTTATGTGACACAACAAATAAAATGAACCAAAACAAAATTACAACTGTTATAGTGCCCGAATTTCACTCCCTTTTATCTTCCTGTATTCCGAAATTTCATATTGCTTGACTCATCGTGTTACTGGAAGATGATGACACAAGATATATGTGAAATGTCTTCGGCGGTAGTTAAGGGTTTCTGTGAGAGTTTGCTGCCCAAGGAAACAGTTTGAAGAAAAAAAATCACTTTGAATTTGATAGTCAAGCAGATAAATAAGTGCAGCGAAACCCAACTAAATCTTTGTCAGAATATAAAATATCCGATTGATACTTATACGTTCTTAGTGTTGTTTCGAATGATACTCTCATATCCTTGACTTATTCTCAGACCCACAAGTGACTTCAAAACCTACTGTGGGCCAGAATTTCACTCAGATATCTTTGATACATACAAACACTGAATTTTTACGAACTTTTGTCAAACTCAATAAAAGATATGGTGGATCAACAGCCACTTTCTTAAAACGAACTCCAACGAAACTAGCCTCGGAAAGTGACTGATAGTCAGTGGCCTCATACTTTTGTAAAAACTTGAAACCATTTGAAGGGGTTAGTTGTCATACGAATGCATCAAAATCACTTCTAAAGTCACGTGCAAAGTGTTGGTTTACTGGAATTCATCACATCTCTGTATTGTCGAGGATAATGATGTCGTCATCTAAAAAAGTAAGAGGTCTATTTGAATAAGTGATAACCGCTGCCTTGATGTGATGGTCTGGCTGGTGTATGTGACAGTGACCCGTTGAGCTATGCTGATGGAACGCTTGTTTCCTCGAAATTCTACCATGTCGGAGAGGTCTGTTGAGTAGTGATAAGACAAATAGCATTTTCCGTTTTAGTGTAAGTCACTACACTATGATGGGGATTTAATGGCGAAGTTCTACTGCTGGTTGGAAGAGATGTGACAGGAGTAAGGAAATCACCTTGGATGATCATCACCACCAAAATAATGCTGCCTTCTATGCGTGAAGCGAAGGAAGATCAGAAAAGGTTGTCCCTGAAAACAGCATACTCTCCACTAACCCGCTGTATCCCGATGCCTGTGGTATGCGTTTTCTCTATCCGGCGGTAGAACAAGCAAATATCATGCTAACACTCCTGAAGTTGCTGTGTGTGACACGCCTCAAGCAGATATCACATGGATCCTGTGGTCACACAAATCTTCCTCTTCTTCAGTCACCTCAAGAAGAAACAGCCTTCCAGAGTGTAGGCAGCCGGGAAGTGTAAGCAACCCGCACGCTTCTAATGATATACAAAATCTAACCAAACACAACTTATCCTTAATATAGGTTTAAACCTTGGGCACTGTGGTAGAATGTAGTTCCATATTAGATTTAATACATCAAAGCTAACCATTTTTTCATCCTCTTCTATATGTAGGTCATTATCCTTCCCAGCTCTGCCTCATCCTTTGCCTTCACTTCCTGTTACCAATATTAGGCCTCCTGTAATTTCATCAACCCCTGAATGTGCTTACGTTGCCAACGACCAAAGCCATTGAAACTTCATTCTTTGTCTCCTAAGATTCCACCATTAATCTCTGGCAGGAACTCTGAAATCTCTAGCCATGAGTGTATACCATGTCCCTGAGACACGTACACGCGACCCGAGTGTGGTGATTAAATTGATCTGACCTAGTCACAGTAGTGAATATTCAAAATTCACCTTACGAGCACCCGGAGACCCAGTTGCTAGCTCTCTTGAACTCGATGGTGTAGGCAAAGAGCTGAGTCATAGAGAAGAAATTGCTCTGTTCGATGAGTTTGCAGTAGACAGCCGTCTGTATCCCCTTCAATTGAATAGATCTGTAAAGACTAGGACGGATGGTGAGACTAAGCGATATCTTTGGCGCAGGATAACGTGACTGGTCTATTGATTTGAAGCAACTAATCTGTATTCCGTCGTGTTGATAAACACTTTCTCGGGCCTTCTGTAGTGTTTCACTGCTGCAGTGTTTTGTTTCTTGTGAGAATAGCGTTCGTACACAAAACTTCCTATGGACTGTAGCGTGACTGTTGTTCAGGATTTGATCGGTGCGTGTGGATTTCGTTGACATTTGAGTTTGTAGAGTCCTATCGTGTGTTCTGCTGATGCGGACATCTAATAATAGAATTTTATCGCTGGCTTCTTCCTCCTTTAAGAAGTGAATCCTTTCAGATGTTTGATTGATTAATTTGAACGTATCTTCTATTTCATCTCTTTGGGAACTACGAGTTTGTCGTCAGCATACCGGATGCAAAGTTTTAGCTCGGTGATAGAAATGACTACTGATTCCAGTCACTAAATCACAGCTTCAGCAATCCATTCTGAAATAAGTGATTCCATATGTTTCCTTTTCGTTCGTTTGCAAATCTTTCCATTGGATAGTGAATAGGTCGATTACCCCTATTAGGTATGGAACCGTGAGCTTCGTATAGTCAGAAAGGGTTAGGTCATTCTTCAGAAAAATATCCCTCGTCTACTTAGCTAGGTTTGACTTGATTGGTGTGAAGAGTGAAGTCACATCAAACGATATCATCCTTTCATCACCGCCTGTCTTTAAATCTCTTGTTTCGCCTAAACACTTAGTCAGTTTTTCAACTGACTGTGTGTTCATTTCCATTGATGAGGTGCTTTAGTTTTCTGTATAATTCTTTCGATAGATTGAATAGCTTTCCATATAGTGAAACTATTGGTCGTTGTGGAATATCTATCCTTATGTATCTCAGGTCGACCATAAAACCTCTACAGGAATGCTCTGTTTGTCATCACCTATCATTCTTCTTCTTTTGCCACTTGATCGTCTTTCACTAAACTCAGTTTTCTTTGAATCTGGTTACCCAACTGTTTAATTGGATTCTTGTCTAGTGGTTGGCAGACATCTTCGTTGTTCGGCAATGCTTGCCCTTTTTTGACATAGTCTAATCCGTTTTACTCATGACGACTGTTTTCCTTCCATTATCGGAGGGCAATATTACAGTTCTCTTGTCAGTCATTAGTAATTTGAGCACATTTGTTTCTTTTGTGCTTAGGTGTTGATTTCCTTTGATTTTCATTAGAGGTAGAATTGATTGACGTAGATCCTGTTGTTGCTCAACATTTTATCCTGAGGTTTTCAAAGTAGACTCCAAAGTAGTCCAGAAATCCAGTTGTTAAGCATTTCCGGTGTTGTGGTTTGGTCCCGTTTGAAGCAAATCGCACTCTATTGCAGATAGTAGACACTCACTGACCATTCATCTTTTGATTTCTTGTCTGTTGGTTGTGATAGCCGCCTGAGTAGTTTGTCATTTAACTTCCGGCTCCTCTTCTCGCCTTTGGTTTCGGTTGTTATATTGATGGCTGTTGTCAATTTGTTCATCATATCTACTAAGATGATTGGTTCCGAATTTCGTTTTTGAGTTGTGATTACTTTGTTGTATTTGGTTAGTCTGTTGTGTGCATCCGATATCATGATTGGCAGCAGTTTTCTATCGCTTTGTTGTGCTGTTTTCAACCCAAGTAAGATGGTTGGTGTTGGTCTGTATCTAACACTGTGGCAGGATGTTCTACTGTATGTAAAGATCCGTGTGAGAAGAGTAGCTACTCTCGAGTGGCAGCTCTCCGACCAGGGAAATTCTCCCACTTCCCAACATGAAGAAGCAAGCGCTTTGTGTCGAAAAGATTTTTTTAAATGAGGGAAAAGATTTTTAGTTTAGGATGAGGTTGATGGTGAGTTAAATATGATCAACATGTGCTTGTAACCAGGAATATTAAAAAGTTGAATTTTGTTTAAGAGTTTGGGGTTTTCTAAATACTAAAAAGGACTTCATAATCCACTGATGATTCCTTAGCCAGTTTCCAGTATTGCATCGTCTAAAATTCATTTTCATTGACATTTGTTTCATAAACTGAAGCACATATTCTATTCTATCAACACGCTTTAATCATAATAATGTGTAAGGAGTTTTCAAACTGTGCATAAAATTTCCATTTATTCATTATTATTTAGCTTTCACTGATGAAATTGTGTATTGTCCTGGGATGAAGTGAGAAATGGGCAAACAATACAATAAACATGGTGGATTAATTTCCTTTAGAAAAACCAAAGCAAATGAGTTGATCAATATCGCGAATAGGATGACTGATCTACAAAGTCAATTAAATATATCATTGGAAACTCCTGATTACCTCGGTGTGATCGATGGTGTTATCACAGTTGAATGCGTACAAGCGTCTAAAGTGAATGAAACAGTTATTGATGAATTAATGAAACTGCTTCAACAAAATATGCAAGTAATTACTAGTTATTTTAGAGATTGAGATAACTTATCTAGGATTTGTACACTTCATCTTCATGGGGTTGGAATGCTGAAACGAAAAGAGCTGAAGCATTCTCGTCGAAATCTTGGTTGATTATCTGCCATTGTAAAAATGCTTCAGTTTCACCTGATTCTCATTCATTAGTTGGTTTTGTGAGTTTTCGATTTGAACGAGAAGACGAATATCCTGTTTTATACCGCTATGAAATTCAATTATATCCTCAATTCCGGCATTTACACGTTGGAAGCTTTTTAATGAACTTGTTGTTGTCGATTGCTGTTGCAGCTAACATGCACCGTGTTATTTTGACTGTGTTCAAATCGAATCAAAGTGCTGTTCAATTTTTTAAGAAACTTGGGTTTAAAACTGATCGAACAGATCCTTCTTTATTCAAAGGAGTTGAATCTGTCGATTACATGATTTTATCTAAATTGGTTGTTAAGTAGGTCTGTAATTTCAGTGATATTGTCTAAAGCCACACAAACTCATGTACATTTGTATATTTTCTCATAATAAATGTTTTTCAACCTTGTACAAAACCGAGTATTTTTAAAATGTTTAAAATTGCATACACTGGTTGGTGGTAGTTGCTTTCTTATTTGAATGATGTAACACGAACCACATTTGAATAAGATGATAATATTTTATTTCACAGGACATTCGTTAACTGAATACAAGAAAAATCAATAAGTCATCAAGTTGTCAATGTAAGCTTACATTTCGGGTTTTCTGAGATATTAGATCATGCGTTGGAGAGACAGAACGACGGACAATGTAATATTGCCTTCATACACATCGATCCAATCAGACTAGGCGCATCAGCACCCATTAACAAGGAAATTAAACGTTGGCTGCTGTTTCATTTTTGACATATTTGTTCGGTGACTGTGGCTCCAGCAAACCAACTGCAGCTGAAACCAAAAGTCAAACAGTTCATGGAATGATGGCATGTTCTAGTCTGTCATCCTTTAACCATTTTGCAGACTAGACCTATTTCAGCTATCACTGAGTGACTAGGTAGACAGTGAATAGGGATGAGTCACACATTTTCCAGCTCCTTGAGTCACTGGGGGTTCACAAACTCTTCAACTGGTTTTCCTCTTCTCTCTAAAAGTCTACAACTGAATTTCACATTACTGGCATGGTTATACCATGATGTATTGTCTAGGATACGAAGGCAACGTTGGTCGAAAATCAGAGGCCCTCTCATGTCCTTTACACTTACTTATGCCTAACCTCGCCTAGTTAACTGGTCCTTAGCCCGGATAAACAGGGAAGACTGAGCATAGGGTTAGCAACCCTACCCCGTAAAACCAAACCAACTGCTAAACAAACTTTGTAGCACACACAAAATATAAGACATAAAATCAAAATTATTCCTAGCTGGAATCGGAGAGGCGAAATGACACCGAATGGTGAAAGCCTTCAGGAAGCCAATCAGCCGATGTGTCTTCTCTCTCTCTTTCTCTCTCTCCCTCAATGAAAACAAAAGTCAGAATGGGGACATGGAATGTCCGAACAATGTTTGAAGCTGACTGGCTGACAAGGCTGCCCAAATGGCCAAAGAGATGAGGAGGTATGGCATAGAAGTATTAGGCTAGGAATCTGCAGATGGAATGGAGAAAAAGTCAATTATCTACTCCGATATTGTCACCCAGACGACAAACGCGAGAACACTGAGTTCCGGAGTGGCTATCATGATGCAAACAAGAGCATCGAAGGCTCTCTTTCTCTCATACAGTTGAAACCAATCTCCTTCACGATAGGGATGATGACAGTGGGATTCAACTCGAATAGAAGGAAAGTCACAATCATACAGTCCCAATGCTACACTGTACACCTACAAATAATACAGATGAAGAGAGGAAGGAGTAATTCCAGAGACAACTGCAATCAGTACTGGACAAGGCTGACTCCACTCCCATTGGCGACATCAAAATTCTAATGGGTGGGGTGACATGAATGCGGAACTGAGAGCAGACAACACAAGAAGAGGAGTAATCATGGGTCGAGAAGCACTCAGTGAAGTGATGAATGTTAATGGAGCAATGTTTGCAGACTTCTGCGCATTTAATGACTTGGCGATTGGAGGCAGTGTGTACAACCACAAGGAGATTCACAAGGCAGCGACATGGATTTGATGTCACCAGATACCAGATACACTGAAATTCTGATGGACTTGATCTCAATGTAAGGAAAGTGGAGACGCAGCCTACTGGACACGAGATCAGATCAAGAGGAGGAGCAGATGTAGGTTCACACCACTCACTATCTAGTGCAAGAAACCTACCTTCAAAATCAACTCGAAAGCCTTCAATTCAAGGAAGCTGGTGATAGACCACAGTTCAGGTTCAACAACCAGAACAGAAACTGAACTGAACTGAATTGAAGGATGAAACTACGAGGGACACCTTCACGTCATTCAGCCATCAGGAAAAGATGGGAGACATTGAGTAGCATGCCTTAAGGATCGGGCGTGAAAGAAGACTGGAACTCTGTGAAAGGGATGTGGAAGGGAACCTGCATAACCGTGTTGGGAAGGAAGAAGAAGCAAGACAAGACAAGACAAGGAATGGATCTCGACGGACATATGAAGGCTGGCAGAGGAGGGAGAGGAAGATGGTGATGTTGAAGCAGCAGATGAACCGATGCAGTGCAGTGCAGTGCGGTGCAGGGAAGAACAACGGAAGGAGGAGCTGAATGCAACATATAAACCACTACACTGGAAACAGAAGTGAAGAAAAGTGTGCAGAAAGACAAAACACACTTCTTCGACACACTCGCAAGTGCAGCAGAACAGGCTGCTGGAAGGAGAGTCTTGACAATGCTGTATCAAATAGCCAGTTTACTATCTGTACGGGAAGAGACGAACATAGATGAAACCGATGAAAGTTAGTTAGCAAAGAGGAGAAACAAAGAAGACAATGGGCCGACCACTCCAAAATACTCTTGAATCGACCACCACCACCTGCAACTCGTCCAGAGACAGCACCAGAAGCCCAGCCACGGAACCACCAGTGAACGCAAACCCTCCGACAAAAGCACGAGTGAAGTCCTGAAGGCCATAAAGTTGCTGAAATCCGGGAAAACAGCAGGACCAGATGGAATTCCTCCAGAGACACTGAAAACAGACGCAGAGAGAACCATGGACATGCTCACGCCACTATTGCACAGCGTTTGGAAGGATGGAAGGAAGGAAAGGTACCTGCCGATTGGTTAGAAGCAAGACCGCCTCGTCAGACTCCTGAATAAGGGTGACCTAAGGCTTTGCAAGAATAGGAACTGGCACGGAATCATGCTCCTGTCCACCCTAAGCAAAATATCAAGTCGCATCATACTAGAGGGACTAAACAATGCTCTGGATTCTAACTTACGACTGGAACAGGCTGGCTGGGTGGCTGGCTTCAGGAAGAACAAATCATGTGCACATCAAACTGCACCACTACGCCACGCATCATCATAGAACAGAGTATAGAATGGTAGTCCACCCTCTACCTCAACCTCATCGATTTTGAAGAGGCCTTCGAACTAACAAAGAAACCATCAGTCAACGTGTATGCAGAAGAAAGTGCAAACATGGATTGGACTGGTCGTACACTGAGTAGGCCGGTTGGGGACATCACGCGACAGGCCAGGCCGTCTATTGGAATGCAAGTGGGAAACGATGAGTTGGACATCCGAGCCGAGTGTGATATGAAGTAGATCGTGTGAGGAATAAATGAAAGCTTGTGGGCAGTTGTGAAGCCAGGTTTTATAAACTGCAGTGAAGAGATTGAAATGACGACGTGATACTGCTCTTACCTTTTCAAAAAGTTGTAGATGGGATAAATATCTCTTTTTTTATGCATATACATATACACTTCTGACTGAGATTTCTTCTACTCCTCTCCATAGATCTCTCATATAGATAAGGCTAGATTTGTTAAGTGCTAAGTGTTGGCAATAATCCACAGAGTTCATCGTTTGGTCAATGTTTCCTCAATAGTGGCTGCAATCGTTAGGAAATTGATGTTCTTCCGGTGATTCCTACCAGTATCCGACATTGCCGAAGTCATGAAACCAACTAGTAAACTACTGAGGTTTCGACTGACCCTATGTGAGATTGTTCTGCGATCATGCATTTTTAGCAAGATCGTAACCAATATCTGTCAAGTCCTAAGTGTTTCATAATGATCGGAGTTTGTCGATCAGTTTCGTGACCTGACCACTTAGCCAACTGACGCAACTCTGTAATACACTGTATTATGGTGCTAGAAGTTGGAAGTGAATTAGCAGAAAGTCCTGAAACTGAGTTATTTGTACTTAGCCAAGTGATTACATTGCGAACCGGATCAATAGACAATCAGTGTTGTTTATGTGAATGAAAATATGACAAATCAACGTTTCATAGGGATTCAGATGTTGAAGTGACAAGTTTGACCTATTCAAAGAAACACATGTGGACACAAATACTCCTAGATCCAGTGGTACTGACAAGACAATCATTAACAGTCGATTTGGTTGTGTGAAACAATTCTCTATAAATACGAAGGAGAGAATTTATCAGAGTGGTAATTATTGTTCACAATTAAGTGAGATATGTTTTCTCAGTATTTGAGAATATCTTAAATGCATGTGCCTTTTAAGTAGAGTCTCCCTAATAACCCAACTACAAATTCATCTGACGAATTTGTTTATTTTATAGGTGAAAAGAGCATGCTAGTTTCATTGATTTTCATTCTGGTTGTCAGTGGATTTTCGACTGCTAAGCAAATTGATGTCATTAAACTTCCGTTTGTGTTAACTGAAAAAGGCAAGTGAATAACAGATGTCAGTGCATTTTTTCAATATGGGTATCTTGTGATTGTGTTGCAAGGTGGGTGACAGACGAATTTGAGAAAGTCATTTGTAGTTCCACAACATGCCAAACTGTGTGGCAGTAAACGCTTTTTATTGTGTGAGAAATCTACGCTCTGCAAGTATGCATACTTGGGAATCGTAGCGCACAGGCTGATTGGTGTCGAAGGCATCATATGAGTCTGAGAGTATTTTGGTGTTGTGTGAGGGGTCTATCGATGGGAAGCTGTGTTTGGCCTAGGTCTCATGTCTGTTTGCAGTCATTACCTGTCACTTAGAAGGTGATGAATGTGAGCTAGCAATGTTGGATTGCAAGATCAAACGAAAAGAACATAGAAGTTTAGAGACTAGTGTCTATAGGAAAGCTTCCCATTCAAATCGCTACCTAGACTTCAAGTCCTCCCACTCCATCTCAGTTAAAGTAGGCTTAGTCAAATGCCTTAGTGATAGGTCGGAAAAGCTTACTAATAGACCAGAAAATCTCCGACAAGAAACTAGACACATCAAGAATACCTTGCGTCTCAATAATTACCCACCGAAATTTATAAATATATTCATAAGGAATTGAAAGGAAAATATAAGCAGTAGCAGTAGTAATACAGGTGTTATTAGTAATCGCTCTACTACTAATAGTAATAATGGCGGTAATAATGGTGACAAGCTTGAGGGAGAATTCAAAGCTTGTGCTGTGCTACCATACAAGGAAGGCACCTCAGAAGCATCACGAACTCGATTAGGAACAAGCTTTGTAGGTTTAAAGATCCTATCGACGCAATTAGGCAAAACAATGTGGTATACAGAATCCGTTTCAATGATTGCGAAATCAAATGCATAGGTACACGTAGTCGACAAGGGGCGAGTAGAATAACAGAGCACAAACACTTAGCTGAATCTAGATTAGTAGATCCTACCTAGTAAGACGAGAAATTTAGAGAAAATCTCTGCTATAGCTCTGCACGCAGTTACACACAATCACACAATAGGGTGGGATAGAGCGACAGTATTAAAAACTAACTTTATTGGGTGCAGGAAGGAAGAGATTCAGGACTGAATATTTGTTTATCGAATCAACACGAAATACATGTGGTGACAGGAATGATTTTGCACCTGTCGCAGATATATGAGAAATTCTACGACCCTTGAAAATTAGGAATATATATACACAGTGTCTCGAAGTTGTAGAGTTACCTGATATGAATATGGACAATACTTTGTGTGACATTTCTAATGAACCGACTAAAATGGAATTATAATGGACCACAGTGTCCAAGTTTTAGTCCTATTTTTCTATTACTAACTTGTAGAGGATTTATTGTTTATAGATTTGACTATGTATGTGGCTTATTGAGTAGTCGACATATGTGTGAACAAATATTCTAGCAAGTTATGCAGAAGGAGGAATTTTACAAAAATGCACTTCCTTGAGGAGATCTAGGTGTGTTGTATCATAAGCACTTGAAAAATTAATGTTGCGAATATTTTGGCTGATTGAAACCCTCAAGTTAGATTGGACACCTGAAGAGTGTTTTTGTATTTTCACACACTTTGAATTACTTAGGATCCTATATTGTTTGGCAAAATTAAAATGAGACTACGTAGTTCTGTTCATTATGAGTAGACTTTTGTATCTGTTTATGTGTGCTTCCAAACAACGCCAGTTGATTTCCATTCCATTTCAATGTTTTAATAATATCTACTTTGACGAGATTAAGTAGTGAATTTGAGCCCAGAAAATTTAGTGGTCTATTTGGAAAGTTGATGCAGAACAGTTGCTGGTAATAGTTAACCAGATCAACCTGTCGGTATCCAATGCTGCTGTGTTGAGTAGCTTCGGTGCCCTAATCGGTCTATGAAATTAGTAAGTCTTTGTTTTTCTGAAGTGAGTAGATAGAAATTGGGTTGAGATTCAAATTCAACTTTATTTGTTCACCTTATGGCTGGACACAGGGGACTGAACAAGGAGTTTTCACTGACTCAAAAGATTTCTAATCGACTAGTTCAGTTGAAGTCTTTGGGGATTACCAAGATGAAGAAGTTTAATCACTCTTCATATTAAGCACCAAGTATCAACCTTGAACACGATATATGAATCACAGTAGGTTACCATCAGCTTGAAATCCGACCATCCTCACCAGATTTGCTGAATGATTATAGTCAGAGACGTCAAGTGATATAGCTCCGAATTGATCACAGTGACGGACATTCATCTACACACCAGCTTCATCCTATCGAATATGTGATATTTCTTTGTTCACTTTGACCGTTCTTCTTCTTTTCCTCGAGCATTCTATGACTTTTGGTTAAGTCACATCTACTTCCATATTCTTCATCTTGTCAGATTGTATCTTGATGTGGTGAGGTAAGGTTCCGCAGTTGGTATCATGATGCTGTGATTTCATGTTTTATGCTGTCAAGGACTGATGAAGTTTTGGCACAAAACGATTGCAATAAGCCAACTAGAAAGTTGTAATTTTGACACAATCAATATAAATCAGTAGAAGACTGAAATGCAAAGTATGCCCACATTGATGTAAAACGAGATAAATTCACAAAGTCTATGTCAACAGGTGGAACTTCTTCAAAATAAGCCGTAAGAATAAATTATTGAATTGTGTAAAATGTTGGCAGTTTTCAGTATGTACATAGTGAAAGTGAAAATAATCTGACTTGGTGTGAGGTTTAGCAAATTCATATTGAAACAGAAGACATTATATCCACAAATAATATTACTGGAATTCTGAGTAAAAGCTATAAAAGTCTGATACGTGAAAGCATTACATTAATACTGTTTGTGAATATTGAAGGTAATTAGTAGACATGGTCAGCTATTACAAGATTATTTAATAAATAACAGAAGGAAATAGATTGGCGAAAAAAGATGCACAGAAAAGTTAATGAATAGAAGTCATTTCGACAAAATAAAATATTCTGCGTGAAACAGTTAATAAATAGCGAAATGAAAAATTACTAAGCGTATTTCCGAGTTGGTTTTCAGGTTCAAATGCCACTCTTGTCCCAGCCTTATTGATAATCCTGTGTAGTGTTTCTGAGGCTTCTTCCTTATTTGTTTATTCTGTAGGTGTACAGAATTCTCCGTTCACAGTATTGCCACTATTATCATTGTTACTGTTATTATTATTACTACTATCACTTTCATTATCGTCATTATTATTATTATTATTATTATTATTAATACTACTATCATGGTTATTTACATAATTTTTACTCCTATTAACATCTGTGGTACAAATGTTGGTCATATTTATTCTACGATTCATAAGGTACATGTCAATTATTTCTGAGAGTGGATATTTCTCAATGAGTAAGAAGTCAGTCATCATGCTGGTTTCATGTCTTGCATCTTCTGTCTGGACGTTTTACTCAGACATTAGTCAACAGTGTGCACTATGGCAGGATGCAATCCTATTTTCAATGATTTTCTAGATTTGTCATACAGCGCAACTGAATTAATTTTCGGTCGTCAAAGTCATGAACCCAAAACGGAAAGGAGGAGTTGCGTGTCCGAGCCGAGGGTGACATGGTGGAGATCGTGTGAGGAAGAAATGAAAACTAGTGAGCAGTGGTGGAGCCACGTTTTGAAGATTGCAGAGAAGAGAGTGAAATGGAGACGCGCTACTGAATCCCTATGTTCTGCTATGAACCCGAGAGCAGAAAGTTAATAACAATTGTGAAAAAATTAGCCTCTTACAAGGTTTTGGATAACGTAATTAGAAGACGTAACCTCACCTGGTGAACTAGTTGAATAGTTTCTGGCCAGTCGTGGGCACGAGTAAAGAGGGAAGGTTGGGTGTAGGGCCAGAAATCATACCCCGTAAGACCAAACAACTGCTAAACAAACTTCAAAGCACAAAGAAAACATAAAAAAGTGAAAATAAACTTATTCCTCGCTGGAATCAAGGAAACAAAATGACGTCGGTTGGTGAAAAGTTTCGGGAAGCCAATCAGCCGACGTGTCTTCTCCCTCTCTCTCTCTCTCTCTCTCTCCCTGTCTCTCCCTCAATGAAAACAAAAGTAAGAATGGGGACATGGAATGTCCGCACCACGTTCGAACCCAGCAAGGCAGTCCACATTGCAAACGAGATGAGAAGGTATCACATTGAAATGCTTGGAATTTGCGAGAGCAGATAGAATGCGAGTGGACTCTGCAAACTTTGAACTGCAGAATCAATAATCTACTTCGATATTGTCACCCAGATGACAACCACGAGCACAATGAGTATCGGAGTGGCAATCATGCTGTCCCCAACAGCATCAATGGCTCTCTTTCTCTCATGCAGTGGGAACCAATCTCCTCCTGCAGGATCATAACGACAAGGTTCAACTGAGAAGGAGGTACGGTCACCATCATGCAGTGCTACACTGTGCACCTACAAATAATGCAGAAGAAGGGAAGAAGGAGGAATACCTCAGAGGTTTCAACTGCAGGTGGTGGTGGTGGCACAGACGACGACGTCAGAGTCAGGATCGGAAAAGCAAGATAGGTGTTCATTAGCCTGAAACCTGTGTGCAGATCTTCTGCTCTCAGCCAGCATAAAGCGTGAACAACATCCAGATTTTCAACACCAACGTCAATGAAATCAGTGTTTCTGTATGACTCAGAGACTTGGCGGGTTACGAGAGGCATTTCCAACAAACTACAGACATTCATCAACAGCTCCCACCTACGCTCACTCGATGCTGAAGATCAGATGGCCAGAAAAATAAGAATGAGCAACTAGGAACACTGGCTGACTGACTGGCTTGCTGGTGTGCTGGCTGGCTGGCTGCCTACGCACACTATTCTGTCTGAATTACTGAACACAGCGTAGTTGAAAGGTGACTTTTGAAAATGTGAGCTGAAAATTGCTAGTTAATCAAGAAAACTATTTTGAAACTATGCATAATATGGTGCGATTCAGTGTGTAAACAATTGCTACACGTGTACAGTTACTGAATTAAGATAATGTTAGTCAATCTATTTGCAGGTACATCGGTCAGCTAGAGAATTTGTTATTGAGTTCAATTAGAAGTTTATCTATAAGAGAATCCCACTCAGAAAAACTGATTTCATTAATGAGATGAACTAGCTGATTTAGCTTAGGACACGCAATCGGGAGGTAACAAAAACATACGTAAACATCGTGATAAGGCATGAGACATGAACTGGAAGCATTGTGTGCTAAATTAGAAATTGTGGAGTGTGTACCTGTTAATGCATCTGAGCTGACTTCTGGTTGTGGTAAGTAATACGAGCAGGTTGTTCAGATACGTTATTCAGACATAAATCGAAGCTATGCATATCATGCTTGAAGTTGGGAAGACGTCAACTCTGCGTTTTTCAGTTCTTCCCAAGTCTTCCTGATCGGTGTAATGTGAGAAGAAGATGTAGACACAGAAGTATTAACGATTGGACTCTGGGAATCCATAGGTAATATAGATTAGGATGCTGCTCTGACATCAATATTCCTCAGCAGATAGCAGATAGCTGTTTCAAGAAGGATTAGTTTCTTCCAGTGACTGGACCTTCACATGACAACTAGAATGAAATACAAATTTACACGAAGTCACTTATTGTCCTTAGTACAAGGAGAGCAAAATTCACAGACACATCACCTATTCAGATACTTTCCTCGCATCATTAACCATGCAGATGTGATTAAAGAATTTATCAAAGTAATCCGAGTGTCGTGGACTCACTGTGCGTCGTATCACGAGACTGAAAATATATCCTCATATTCCCTGCATACTAGTATCGATCAAATGCACATGAATAGGTGGTGTACGGAGACGCCAATGAACTAGGCTGTACAGGAGCAAGTAAAGTGATGAGCACACAGTGATATCGCATATTTTACAGGTTGTACTCAAAGTTCTGTTGAAAGAGTATCTGTCTGACTGTCTGAGATAGCTGTGGTTTGTCAGAATACTATTGATACTGGGTGATTATTGAAGGTGAAATGGAAATCTGGGCAGTTGCAGGATTGAAACCAGTGACTTGACACATATTATCTCTTTTGTTTACCAAAAGTGCTCGGCCATATGAGAAAGCTCACACTCCACGATAAGCATTGTCATCATAGGGTTAATCACAGATGAGTAACATTTGGACAGCTCATGATAAATGTAACATAATCAACCTGAATTGTGTATCGCCTCAGCAGTCATCAGAAAGATGTTATGCTTTAAATCACTGCTTGCATATGATGCTTTTAGAAGGAAGCCATGTAACAAACATCAATTTGCACTTTTTGAGTAATAAATGACACTCTGCATCAATTTGAGAAGTGACTGTGTGAATTCTACTAGTATTATGTTGAGGTGAAGCTGTGAAGTGGAGGCTGTGAAGGCTAACTTTATTCTGCAGCATTCCATCATCATCTTTCGTGATATCTATCTTCTTTCTATCATTCTTTCTTTCTTGTTCTTGCTGACTTTGCAATATTTGATCTCATGCATCTATCTCTTCTTCAGAGAACTAGTTTACATTCTTGAAGATTTCACTAGAAATGGTAACATGAAATTGATGCACTGGAGATGTTACAGTTTGTGAAAATACTGATCGATGATGGTCTAGCTGTTCTTTGAGTTTGTGCTTGCATCGAGTAAAAGTTGACATGTGATCACAAGAGAAATCCGTATTCCGTCACATCCTATTGAGAGGTGACTAAATTGCATTCATGAGCTTGAAATCAGTGGTTGTTGTACAGTTATCAAGTGACCTCAGATTGAGGTACGTTTAGGTTGGATGTGTCCGTAATTACAGATGGATGTGAAATAAATTACTACTTTTATCATCTTCATGATGTGATTTATCCCTATTTTCAGTAAATTCCTCAAAGTTATCAAATCTTTCTATTACATTCACACCACATCGATGTTATAGCAATCAGAACACCTCATGAATGAATCAACGAGCGAATAAAAATGAATGAATGAATGAATGAAATATTTGTCCATATTTGAATCTTCGCATTCCAACTTCTCGAAATCTCATGTGATATTTACAGCACCTTAGTCGACATAAGCTGTAAACTCTGAGCGAATGTTTAAAATATACTTTACAAATTCTCATCAGGTGCCATTTCCTTCAAAGTCTTTCACCTAGGACTTTATCGATTGTCTTTTCCTATTCGCATCCTTCTTATCCCAACTTTCGCCAATACTCAACACAAACTGTCCACGTGAAGAATGACACTAACTTCCACATGAAATATACCGATCCTTAGTCTCTGTAATTCATATGAACTGAAGAAAGTTTATTGAATTCCCTCTTCAATCATAGTCTCCTTGTTTCCTCGTATATTATTACTGTCATGCTGCTGCTACTCATGATGATGATGGTGATGGTGATGATTATCGACGCCAATTGTGACTTTCTCAAACAGGTGGCCTCTTAGAAATATTTCAACGGCATTACTACAGTTGGATGCTCCAAACTAAGAAATTCAACATTATGTCTTGTCACTTTGAAAGGTATCATGCACATCGCCTACTTTTAAAGGAAACGGATAATTTTGACAGACATGATTACGTTTTGTGTACTTTCCGAAAACACACAAACGGAATTTACAAACGCTGTGAGTTTCATTCCTCAGAGAGAGTGTCACATATCGAGGATTGGTCTGACTGGCAAATTTAAGTTGCTAACATCAGTGAATACAAGGAACGACAGGACCATGGCTGAAGAACATAGGTACATAGACAAAAACATGTTTGATGAAAATCCTATAGAAATTGTAACGCTTATTGCCATAGTTGGATTTGGAATAACAACTAGTCGGTGGTGAGCCGTAAATTCTTCAAGTTTTCAATGTGATGACAAATGCAGTTTACATCCTTCCTTGCTAGCACTCTTTAAAAAAAGAGTTAAAGTACACCTCACTTTGTTTTTAATACTCCGATCAATTGGTCATCTCTGATGTGTACTTTTAAAGTTTCACGCCTACTTTTACACAGAGAATACAGTTTCATTTTGAGCAAATACTGATGAAGAGAAAGAACAACAGATTTCTGAGGTCATTTGAATTCAGAAGATAAAAAGATGTAAGTTTTATTCTTTTCAGTAAAAGAACGAGAGAGAATGAGAGTGTAATTAAAACTAGTTACCAGTAATAAGCACTACGAGAAACTTACCATACATTCTTCTTAAGGACAAGCAGTTTACAATCTGGATACATTAGTAAGTAATGTTTTGGTGTTATATTTGGGTTGGTGAATGGAATGAGTACGGAGTGCAGTTTCATTGCTGCTCTTCCATCAAGTCTTCTCAGTATTGCTGAATCAAGGAAGGTGGATAACACACTTTGGAGAATCAGTTAGAGACCAACGGTATTCATCTTGGAAATTGTATGAGATTCAAAAGAAAAATGCTGAAGAAGAAGTAAACGTATAATTTTACTCCATGAAATATTCGTTTTCAAATATCAGTATTTGTCATAAATCTCAGCCGCTCACACGGCTTCGTCTGATTCAAGGTACCTCATGTCAATTTATTGAGAAATGCTGTAGAGACAATCAAAGATAGAGCATCGGGAAACGGCCTGAATTTTGTTGACTGGTCACTTGTGTCTTCAAAGGTGCAAATAGACATATCAATCACACCTTGAATGAAAGTGAATCCGTAGGTGAATCGATGATCACGTATTCCCTCTCTTCTCAGTAATGTCTATGCTTGGTGTGATATCTGGAGTCATTTATTCAATCAATCGAGGTCGATTGAGTTCCCTACCAACACACACACACACACATTTCTGTAGATATCAGCAAGTGATGCCAACATGAGTAAACGACAGCGTGATATTGTCGGATTTATGTGGCCCATCCTCCACATGGTCAACATTGATTCGTTATTCACATTCACTTGGATGATTGTATAACAGATTGAAGGATGTCCGATATACTGCAAAACGGATAATTTGGCAGCTTTGAAGGTCAGTGTGACCATAGTTTTTCAGGTTGGGTGAGGATTTGAGACAGGTGAATTCACTTGTTCACCTGATATCGTCGCACTTGGTGAACAAATTGAACTCACCACTTCATCATAACTTGTCACAAGCCGATCCTGATGGTTATTGGTAGCAACAAGCTAGACCTTGATTTTCGCCTAATTCGTGTTGCATGTGATGAATAATTCGTGAACAGTGTAGTGAGATTGAACCACATACATAGCATTTTGTTTGTTCGATATACACTTTTCTGGTTACATTCAAGGGATACTCGGGGTGTGTGGGCATGTGTTATATCAGTGTTATCTTCATTCCTTGAAAATACATATTTCAATATGAATCCGGTTTCTCTACGAAAAACACAATGTCTTTTCTTGTCATGTAGATGGATTCTGATTCAAGCATGATACTGCAATGACTTAGTTTATTTATTATTTCTCCTCCTTTATTTGTTACTATTGATTCGATAAGGAAAGCGGTGAATGGCGGATAGAAGACGATGTGTAATTGTGGTAGCTTCCTCCTTCAGCATAGAAAATCTACGATCTGGATAACCTATACTTCGTCAAGAACACTGACGTGAATCTACCCATGTAGTGAGAGTGTGAATAAGGAGTAAAGACCAAGCCTAATGACACCCACCCTGCTCATAACTGTTCGCAAACACCAGTAGGTCAATCGAGTTTAGTGAAATCTGATCAGTGTTGTAGCAGTTCTGGAACTTGAGTGCATTCCATGCAAAACACAATTAGACAATTCATACTGATAGGAGAAGAGCTGTAAACTGTCAGTATTGTTCATTGTGAAGACACGAATGATGGAGGTGTTAAGAGTTATACTGGGAATGTGGAGCACTAGGCGAAATCGTTACTTAAATCCTCAAATCTACTTGAGCTTCTATCATTCTGATACTCCATGAGATGAAGCTGTGTATGGTGACCAGATGAAACTGTCATCAGATTGCATCCTCAGCTGGACATTATTTCCTAGTTCATAGTTAGATGCAAGCTGCCATGTGTTGTTGTTTATGCATGAAACATTGCATGAGAGAATAATTTTGAGATGGTAGCTCATCGAAATCTCTCTCCTGCTCCTACTCCTTCCCTCAATATTGAAGTGTCACTGGATTGGATGATGTTTTGTGCAGGCCAGTATCTCCATCTAACGGATAACTTGACTGAAAGTCATTCTGTTCAATATCTGATCACTGAGTGTTGGTAATAATCTCAGTCGTGTGGTACCTAATCTATCTGAGGTATTCCCAGTCAATGCTGAATGAATCTCGGAGTATTTAGTAGTCTAATGTGAAATTCATCACAGTTTGTGAACGAAAGCAGTAGTGACTGCTTCGTCTTAGTGAGAGTGGTGTCGCTTTTCAAAATTTTCATCACAGGTAGCTTGCTGAGGGACAAACTAACATTGCAATTATGTTATTCATCAAAAGAAATCCAACAACATACATCAGAAGTTGAAGTATGTCTTGTGTGTTAAAAAAATATACCAACTTTCTCTCTATCAGTTTGTATACATATGATCCTAATCTTTCCAATCTTACACAATACATGTTTCAGAAGGAAGTCTTATATCTCGCGTCAAAATCTCGTCTTCTTCTTTTGCAGCTTCCACAGTTCGCTATACATGCACAAAACGAACAACTGGAATCTCTTCTCCTAACCTCAGCTGATGATCACGCCTGAGTGAAATGCAAGCTGATGGATATGATTCTCCTGCTTAGTAACTCTCAGGCACTGTGGATTAATGTATGGTCCGCTGAAGATTTCGGCGTGTTAAAGGGACTAGGACATAATGCCAACCACGCTACTACGCATGAAAAATGCACAATAAGAGTGAATATGAACGGAAGTGAACAGGTATGCATGATATTGACACCCTGAGGATGAAAGAAAATACATGACGGATTTTTCTCCAAAGTGTTCGAAGGTATTGAGACAAACAGTAACAGGTAGTTTAGTGAAACACCCCAGCATGAAACTTCTCGTAGAAGAGAAGTTCAATTCATTAACACCAACAAGATCTCATTTCACACAGCAATGCGCTTGATCCACATTGCATAAACGGGAAATTGCAACCCATTCGGAAGTGATTCACAAGGTATTCCTTAAAAGATGCATTTTAGTAGACAGACAGACAGACAGACAGACAGAGGATATATGGATGATAGTTGAAGTTTGCAGTATTTTGGAGCCGACTGAGTTATGTCCCTATTGACATATCCCTAAAATATATAGATTATTGGAAGATGCGTTTCGTAGATGCACTGACTGGTCTTTGCCATGATGTACCAATGAAACCACCTGTCTGTTGGAAACCCACTTTCACAGGAAGATATCTCAGATAGCAAAGCCTTTGTCCAACCCTCTGAAAGTCATCTTAAGTTAAGTGTCTATCCAGCAGAAACCAGCGAATATGCACGGAGGGTACTTTAAAGAAAGAAATCAGGTTGATTATCAAAATCAACTAGCCATCAAAATCTATAAACCGATGCAAAGTTGCCAGAGAAAGCAGAACTACAATTCACTCGACGAAAAAGAGAGAAGTGTTCATCAGGCTTCCATACAGTTCGATGCCTAAACACAAACGGACTTCGTATTGGCATTCAAAAAATATTCTTTAGCTATGGTTGGAATGACTGAAAACACTAAGCAGAAATTCCCAACAACGTCCTCGGAACATGCGAATGACGACGCCATAAGACATTGTGTCTATCGATTTGAACGTAAGAAAGTAGCAAGAAAATAGATAGGAGAGCCTCAGTGATCTTTGAATTCAAGGTCTTTAGAACATATCCTCAAGTGGTTACGAAACAGATTTAATCACCTGACTCTGTCAGTGGTGTTAACCATCCTCCGATGTACTCACTTGCGAAACATATCGATGGAACAGAGTGTGGAATAAATGTTTGTGCATTATTTGAACCCATCTACAGGACCTGTTGAGGAGGTGCCCTCAAATCTACTCAGGTTTGGAACATTCGAGTGTCTGTCTCTATATAAACAATTGGTCAACACATTGGACACATTCAATTCGCCTTTCGATGCAAGACCAATCGATATACAATTGTTTTTGTTCACCGACTTTCGTTGTTATTTTGGCCACCAATTTAGCCTTCTCATTTTCCCACATGTCTATAAATTAACGTTATCTTCTGAGTGTGTGATTGATCAAATAGTTGGAAGCATTTCACACAAATGAGATGACATGAGATGAGTAGACTCTATTTTGGCATTGCAACATCAAAATGTAGACACAGAACTAATTATTCATTCCGATTTCTTGTAATTCATTATTACTGGAAATAAATTTCAATGTTTGATAGCTGTATTCGCTTCCGGAATAATTTGACTTTCAACAATACATTTCGTCACTGGTCACTTTCACGAGATCTGTTCGATTCATTCAGAGAGTCGAATGTAAATTATGATTCCATCTAAACTTGCAGACTTTTCAGCAATTAACGTAAGGTAAAACGTGATACTTCAACTGCAGACATCTACTTAATAGATCAGTATGGACTAAGGAGAGACAATTATATGCAGAAGCTATGTTCATGTTTTAAAATCCGCATCTTTTCATGTGTAGTAGTTGTATTGGCTGTCTGCTTGCACTATGTAGGGTGGACTATAGATCGACGTTTGAGCAGTATTTAGGTGGCCTTTGTACTTGAAGTGGGTGATTCACACCTGATGAACACTGTTCAACCGGCTTTTGTTTGGATTTATGCAACCGCAAAATAATATGTGTTTTCGACACTACCATAATGTTCTAAGTGTTTGGCAGTTGTCTCTCACTACAACTAGGCGTCAGAAAAGATGATGATGGAATGCTGCAGAATAAAGTTAGCCTTCACAGCCTCCACTTCACAGCTTCACCTCAACATAATACTAGTAGAATTCACACAGTCACTTCTCAAATTGATGCAGAGTGTCATTTATTACTCAAAAAGTGCAAATTGATGTTTGTTACATGGCTTCCTTCTAAAAGCATCATATGCAAGCAGTGATTTAAAGCATAACATCTTTCTGATGACTGCTGAGGCGATACACAATTCAGGTTGATTATGTTACATTTATCATGAGCTGTCCAAATGTTACTCATCTGTGATTAACCCTATGATGACAATGCTTATCGTGGAGTGTGAGCTTTCTCATATGGCCGAGCACTTTTGGTAAACAAAAGAGATAATATGTGTCAAGTCACTGGTTTCAATCCTGCAACTGCCCAGATTTCCATTTCACCTTCAATAATCACCCAGTATCAATAGTATTCTGACAAACCACAGCTATCTCAGACAGTCAGACAGATACTCTTTCAACAGAACTTTGAGTACAACCTGTAAAATATGCGATATCACTGTGTGCTCATCACTTTACTTGCTCCTGTACAGCCTAGTTCATTGGCGTCTCCGTACACCACCTATTCATGTGCATTTGATCGATACTAGTATGCAGGGAATATGAGGATATATTTTCAGTCTCGTGATACGACGCACAGTGAGTCCACGACACTCGGATTACTTTGATAAATTCTTTAATCACATCTGCATGGTTAATGATGCGAGGAAAGTATCTGAATAGGTGATGTGTCTGTGAATTTTGCTCTCCTTGTACTAAGGACAATAAGTGACTTCGTGTAAATTTGTATTTCATTCTAGTTGTCATGTGAAGGTCCAGTCACTGGAAGAAACTAATCCTTCTTGAAACAGCTATCTGCTATCTGCTGAGGAATATTGATGTCAGAGCAGCATCCTAATCTATATTACCTATGGATTCCCAGAGTCCAATCGTTAATACTTCTGTGTCTACATCTTCTTCTCACATTACACCGATCAGGAAGACTTGGGAAGAACTGAAAAACGCAGAGTTGACGTCTTCCCAACTTCAAGCATGATATGCATAGCTTCGATTTATGTCTGAATAACGTATCTGAACAACCTGCTCGTATTACTTACCACAACCAGAAGTCAGCTCAGATGCATTAACAGGTACACACTCCACAATTTCTAATTTAGCACACAATGCTTCCAGTTCATGTCTCATGCCTTATCACGATGTTTACGTATGTTTTTGTTACCTCCCGATTGCGTGTCCTAAGCTAAATCAGCTAGTTCATCTCATTAATGAAATCAGTTTTTCTGAGTGGGATTCTCTTATAGATAAACTTCTAATTGAACTCAATAACAAATTCTCTAGCTGACCGATGTACCTGCAAATAGATTGACTAACATTATCTTAATTCAGTAACTGTACACGTGTAGCAATTGTTTACACACTGAATCGCACCATATTATGCATAGTTTCAAAATAGTTTTCTTGATTAACTAGCAATTTTCAGCTCACATTTTCAAAAGTCACCTTTCAACTACGCTGTGTTCAGTAATTCAGACAGAATAGTGTGCGTAGGCAGCCAGCCAGCCAGCACACCAGCAAGCCAGTCAGTCAGCCAGTGTTCCTAGTTGCTCATTCTTATTTTTCTGGCCATCTGATCTTCAGCATCGAGTGAGCGTAGGTGGGAGCTGTTGATGAATGTCTGTAGTTTGTTGGAAATGCCTCTCGTAACCCGCCAAGTCTCTGAGTCATACAGAAACACTGATTTCATTGACGTTGGTGTTGAAAATCTGGATGTTGTTCACGCTTTATGCTGGCTGAGAGCAGAAGATCTGCACACAGGTTTCAGGCTAATGAACACCTATCTTGCTTTTCCGATCCTGACTCTGACGTCGTCGTCTGTGCCACCACCACCACCTGCAGTTGAAACCTCTGAGGTATTCCTCCTTCTTCCCTTCTTCTGCATTATTTGTAGGTGCACAGTGTAGCACTGCATGATGGTGACCGTACCTCCTTCTCAGTTGAACCTTGTCGTTATGATCCTGCAGGAGGAGATTGGTTCCCACTGCATGAGAGAAAGAGAGCCATTGATGCTGTTGGGGACAGCATGATTGCCACTCCGATACTCATTGTGCTCGTGGTTGTCATCTGGGTGACAATATCGAAGTAGATTATTGATTCTGCAGTTCAAAGTTTGCAGAGTCCACTCGCATTCTATCTGCTCTCGCAAATTCCAAGCATTTCAATGTGATACCTTCTCATCTCGTTTGCAATGTGGACTGCCTTGCTGGGTTCGAACGTGGTGCGGACATTCCATGTCCCCATTCTTACTTTTGTTTTCATTGAGGGAGAGACAGGGAGAGAGAGAGAGAGAGAGAGAGGGAGAAGACACGTCGGCTGATTGGCTTCCCGAAACTTTTCACCAACCGACGTCATTTTGTTTCCTTGATTCCAGCGAGGAATAAGTTTATTTTCACTTTTTTATGTTTTCTTTGTGCTTTGAAGTTTGTTTAGCAGTTGGTTTGGTCTTACGGGGTATGATTTCTGGCCCTACACCCAACCTTCCCTCTTTACTCGTGCCCACGACTGGCCAGAAACTATTCAACTAGTTCACCAGGTGAGGTTACGTCTTCTAATTACGTTATCCAAAACCTTGTAAGAGGCTAATTTTTTCACAATTGTTATTAACTTTCTGCTCTCGGGTTCATAGCAGAACATAGGGATTCAGTAGCGCGTCTCCATTTCACTCTCTTCTCTGCAATCTTCAAAACGTGGCTCCACCACTGCTCACTAGTTTTCATTTCTTCCTCACACGATCTCCACCATGTCACCCTCGGCTCGGACACGCAACTCCTCCTTTCCGTTTTGGGTTCATGACTTTGACGACCGAAAATTAATTCAGTTGCGCTGTATGACAAATCTAGAAAATCATTGAAAATAGGATTGCATCCTGCCATAGTGCACACTGTTGACTAATGTCTGAGTAAAACGTCCAGACAGAAGATGCAAGACATGAAACCAGCATGATGACTGACTTCTTACTCATTGAGAAATATCCACTCTCAGAAATAATTGACATGTACCTTATGAATCGTAGAATAAATATGACCAACATTTGTACCACAGATGTTAATAGGAGTAAAAATTATGTAAATAACCATGATAGTAGTATTAATAATAATAATAATAATAATAATAATGACGATAATGAAAGTGATAGTAGTAATAATAATAACAGTAACAATGATAATAGTGGCAATACTGTGAACGGAGAATTCTGTACACCTACAGAATAAACAAATAAGGAAGAAGCCTCAGAAACACTACACAGGATTATCAATAAGGCTGGGACAAGAGTGGCATTTGAACCTGAAAACCAACTCGGAAATACGCTTAGTAATTTTTCATTTCGCTATTTATTAACTGTTTCACGCAGAATATTTTATTTTGTCGAAATGACTTCTATTCATTAACTTTTCTGTGCATCTTTTTTCGCCAATCTATTTCCTTCTGTTATTTATTAAATAATCTTGTAATAGCTGACCATGTCTACTAATTACCTTCAATATTCACAAACAGTATTAATGTGATGCTTTCACGTATCAGACTTTTATAGCTTTTACTCAGAATTCCAGTAATATTATTTGTGGATATAATGTCTTCTGTTTCAATATGAATTTGCTAAACCTCACACCAAGTCAGATTATTTTCACTTTCACTATGTACATACTGAAAACTGCCAACATTTTACACAATTCAATAATTTATTCTTACGGCTTATTTTGAAGAAGTTCCACCTGTTGACATAGACTTTGTGAATTTATCTCGTTTTACATCAATGTGGGCATACTTTGCATTTCAGTCTTCTACTGATTTATATTGATTGTGTCAAAATTACAACTTTCTAGTTGGCTTATTGCAATCGTTTTGTGCCAAAACTTCATCAGTCCTTGACAGCATAAAACATGAAATCACAGCATCATGATACCAACTGCGGAACCTTACCTCACCACATCAAGATACAATCTGACAAGATGAAGAATATGGAAGTAGATGTGACTTAACCAAAAGTCATAGAATGCTCGAGGAAAAGAAGAAGAACGGTCAAAGTGAACAAAGAAATATCACATATTCGATAGGATGAAGCTGGTGTGTAGATGAATGTCCGTCACTGTGATCAATTCGGAGCTATATCACTTGACGTCTCTGACTATAATCATTCAGCAAATCTGGTGAGGATGGTCGGATTTCAAGCTGATGGTAACCTACTGTGATTCATATATCGTGTTCAAGGTTGATACTTGGTGCTTAATATGAAGAGTGATTAAACTTCTTCATCTTGGTAATCCCCAAAGACTTCAACTGAACTAGTCGATTAGAAATCTTTTGAGTCAGTGAAAACTCCTTGTTCAGTCCCCTGTGTCCAGCCATAAGGTGAACAAATAAAGTTGAATTTGAATCTCAACCCAATTTCTATCTACTCACTTCAGAAAAACAAAGACTTACTAATTTCATAGACCGATTAGGGCACCGAAGCTACTCAACACAGCAGCATTGGATACCGACAGGTTGATCTGGTTAACTATTACCAGCAACTGTTCTGCATCAACTTTCCAAATAGACCACTAAATTTTCTGGGCTCAAATTCACTACTTAGTCTCGTCAAAGTAGATATTATTAAAACATTGAAATGGAATGGAAATATATATATTTATATATATTTATATATATTTATATATATATATATATATATATATATATATATTTTCAGTCTCGTGATACGACGCACAGTGAGTCCACGACACTCGGATTACTTTGATAAATTCTTTAATCACATCTGCATGGTTAATGATGCGAGGAAAGTATCTGAATAGGTGATGTGTCTGTGAATTTTGCTCTCCTTGTACTAAGGACAATAAGTGACTTCGTGTAAATTTGTATTTCATTCTAGTTGTCATGTGAAGGTCCAGTCACTGGAAGAAACTAATCCTTCTTGAAACAGCTATCTGCTATCTGCTGAGGAATATTGATGTCAGAGCAGCATCCTAATCTATATTACCTATGGATTCCCAGAGTCCAATCGTTAATACTTCTGTGTCTACATCTTCTTCTCACATTACACCGATCAGGAAGACTTGGGAAGAACTGAAAAACGCAGAGTTGACGTCTTCCCAACTTCAAGCATGATATGCATAGCTTCGATTTATGTCTGAATAACGTATCTGAACAACCTGCTCGTATTACTTACCACAACCAGAAGTCAGCTCAGATGCATTAACAGGTACACACTCCACAATTTCTAATTTAGCACACAATGCTTCCAGTTCATGTCTCATGCCTTATCACGATGTTTACGTATGTTTTTGTTACCTCCCGATTGCGTGTCCTAAGCTAAATCAGCTAGTTCATCTCATTAATGAAATCAGTTTTTCTGAGTGGGATTCTCTTATAGATAAACTTCTAATTGAACTCAATAACAAATTCTCTAGCTGACCGATGTACCTGCAAATAGATTGACTAACATTATCTTAATTCAGTAACTGTACACGTGTAGCAATTGTTTACACACTGAATCGCACCATATTATGCATAGTTTCAAAATAGTTTTCTTGATTAACTAGCAATTTTCAGCTCACATTTTCAAAAGTCACCTTTCAACTACGCTGTGTTCAGTAATTCAGACAGAATAGTGTGCGTAGGCAGGGAAGCTGATCGATTCCTTTAGGAGGAATGAGTTGGTAGGTAATCATGAAAGTGAATTCTAAACCTGGCTGCACCACTGCCCACAAGCTTTCATTTCTTCATCACACAATCTCCTCCGTGTCACCCTCGGCTCAGACACAACTCGTCGTTTTCCCTTTGGGTTCGTGGCTTTGATCACCTCATTCATCTCCGATACCATCACCTTTCGTTGAAGCGATGCTGCCAATGTAGAGATGTAGGTGAAAGTGACTACTTCCTTTAGATCCCTCCCGTTCATTATAATTGGCACTTGTTGTTGATGGTTTTCTTCGTATGCCCATCTTCTCGTCCCTCACGGTTGTCAGTTGCATGATCTAGTCCAGTCCAGTCCAGGCCACTCAACTCCAGTGTAGTGCAGTGCAGTCGACCACAAGCAGGAAGATCATTGGTGATAGTAGGCGGCAACCCTGTCTTACTCCTGTCTCCACTTCACTTCAAAGGTATCTTTGAGCTCTTCAATGTGAATCACTTGGCATGTAACCTCCTCATATAGCATATAGCTGTTGAATGAGGTAGCTGAAGGGTTGTGACACTAAATCCGGTGTCGGCGCTGTCGGAGGCCTTTTTAAAATCCATGTAGTTGAGGTAGAGTGTGGACTGCTATTCTATGCTCTGTTCTATGATGATGATGATGATGTGTAGTGTATCGATGCAATTTGGTGAGGACATGATTTCTTCTTCCTGAAGCCAGTTGACGAAGCTCGTTATTTTGAATCCAGAGCGTTGTTTAGTCCCTCCAGAATGATGCGGATTAATATTTCACTTGGAGTGGGCAGGAGCATGATTCTGTGCCAGTTATTGCACAGACTCAGATCTCCCTCCTGTGGGAGCTTGACAAGTTGACCCCGTATCGAATGAATCGGCAGGTACCTTTCCTTCCTTCCTTCCTTGCCTGAAAACGTTTTGCAATCGCAGTGCGAGCATGTCCGCTATTGTCTTTGCATTTGTTTTCTGTGCTTCTGGAGGAATTCCTTCTGGTCCTGCTGCTTTCTCGGATTTAAGCAACTTTATGGTTCTCAGGAAAACACTTCCGCTTTTGTCGGAGGGTTTGTGACCACTTGTAATTCTGTGATTGCTGGTGGTATTTCCTGACGAGTAGCAGGTGGTGGTGATGGTCAGTTCAAGGGTTTTCTAAAGTGATCAACTCATTGTTTCCTTTGTTTCTCCTCTTTGCTAACTAGCTTTCTTCACTATCTTACATCGGTTTCGTCTGTGTTGATGGCTTCCCGGATAGTAACCTGGTAAATAGGTCTCTGTCTCTCCTACCAGCACTTGTTCTGCTTTACTTGCAAGTATGTCGCAGAAGTATCTTTTGTCTTTCCGCACACTCTTTTTCCCTCCTATGCCCAGTGTAGTGATTTAAGTGTTGTATTCAGCTCCTCTTTTAGTTATTCATCGCTGCACCACACTACATCCGAATGCACTGCTGTGGGTTGTAGTTTCCTTAGGGGTTAGTTTGTTTTTACTGGGTAGGGTTGCTAGCCCTATCTTCAACCTTCCCTCTTTATCCGGCCTGAGGACCGGCTAGTTACTAGTGTGCTTGTTAACCAGGCGTGGTAATTCTTTCAAAATATGAACTAGAAATTATGTCCGAAACTCAATTAAGTAAACAATACAGTTGCACTGTGTGATTAATCTGATAAATCAATGAAAATAATATTACATTCTTCCAGAGTGCACACATTCGACTCTCATATCTACAAATTATTGTGAACGGATGGCTGTGGAAACCCTTATTCCAGCTCCAAATCCATAGTTTCCATATGTAGGTGACACATCACCAGTGTTGAAATTGGAGCACGTATATAGCATGTTCACGTAGTGAATTCAGAAGACTACGCAATCCAACTCACCTCTGAATTGGAAAAGAGTGAGTGTAAACTAGCGATGTTAGATTGCAGAATAAAACGGAAACAAGGTGCGAATTTAGACACAAGTATCCACAGGAAACCTTCACACTCAAATGGTTACTCAGACAGCAAGAAGTCTCACCCTATGTCAGTTAAAGTTGGCTTGATAAAATGTCTGATCAAGAGAGCCAGAAAACTCACTAGTAAGACAGAAAATCCAAGACAAGAAACCAGAAGCATTAAGGACACCTAACTCATTGAGCCACGAGGTCCGACTTATCACCAGATTTCTTATTTTACTTCAATCACCAAGGGTTTTGCCCGACTACCATGTGAATTAGTGACGGGTTACCACCACTTGATCGTATTCACACTGGCTGCCTATTTACGACTTCTCATCCCAATCCATATCTAAATGAATTATGGAGGGGAAAGTTATATTGAATCCGGCCGGTAAACCAGTGGTCGCTGTTCTGGATTCGGCTGTGGTTCAAATTTTCATCTCACTTTCCATCATCACCCAGTACAAAATACTAGTCTGCCATAAAACTTGGCGATCTCACATAGTCGAATGATAACTGCATCTTTGTTTATCGAATCAACGCCTAATATATGCAGCAGACATGACTCTACACCTGCTTCGGATACATGGAAAGCCTCACTACCCATATCACACAGGGAGCGAGGAATTTAGGACTAAATAAAGCATGTCACAAAGTTGTGTAATTATCTTGATATGAGTGTGTACAATAAATTACGTCCGAAACGTAATTCAGTAAACAACATTATTCCACTGTGTCACACTTCTAGTAAATCAACTAAAATGGAATGGCAGAATATTGACCACTTATTCTGAGTTCCACCTTCCTGCGTTCCATAGCAATTTATCATCGCATTAATCATTCCTTGGTGCATTTAACTTTGATCGCTAGGTTACTTTACCACCAAATTTTTGCTGTCGTCTCTTTTTCATCTTCATTGATATTTAGACCTTTAATGTGAGCTTCCCATTGACGCGGTAATTATTTTCCTACCACTTAACTTCGCCAGTCAATAGAGGGTGTAGTGAAAAGAAGGTCAGTTCTATTTGTCTCCACAATATATATTTCATAGAATATCCTTGAAATGCTCTTGTCCGGCATTCGTGCACGCCAAGTTTCTAGTAGGTTTCTGAACAGTAACTTGGTGGTTGTTAACCCACAATCATCCCTGCAATTCTCTGCTTCATGACGACAATTCTTGGACCAGGAAGTGATGGGAGTTGAATTGGACAGCATAAGGCCACTGCTAATATCCAGCATTGCTGCATTCAATGTTGTCGACTTCGCCTATGCACACTATGGTAAACGACCGAATGATCAATATGTGCTCAATGTGTGTTATCGTCTCTTCCCTCAGTGTGAGTTGACCGGTATATGAATTTTCTCATGAAAGCATTTTGTTGTAGACAGTTGGGAAACATTGCAGGAATACATACTCAGTCAAACTGGATTGGCATCTTCTTAAAATGTGATTGTACATCAGAAATGTGGGCACCTCTTATATCAGCATATCCAGAAAATGGTTGGTAGAAAAGTTTTTTGACGAATTAGAAGGACGTCTGTGTAATCGTATAGAAAAATGAAATACAGAGTGAATCATCTAGCTTTGACTAATTTCCCATGACTTCCTACTTAAGAAGTAGGTGAATCATATATAAAAGAAACCTCATGAATAGGAAAGACAATGAGGTATAAAACTGATAGATTAGTTGTAAACACACACACACACTCTATTTGTAAAGAATGCACTACAACAAGTTGAGCTCCGAGTTTCTTTTCATCATTATCGAACTATGCTGTAACGTAGTCTAGCCATTTTCGAATTTCTTACGGATAAGGCTGTGACTTCTATGGTGAAATATTCAGAGAAACTTTGTTTCCATTTTGTCAACACATTGGTATAACAGCACGATGTATTCTTATAACAATAGTCTATCGGTGCCCACGAACAAGCTATTATAAATACACTTTTCATGAAAAATGTGCAAACATTGATGAGCTTTTATTTTGGTCATATATAGACCAATATATGACCAAGTTCTTCAAATCATCCAGTCCATTGTTGGTCCGGATATGTTCAAACTAAGCACAAATAGCTTCTGTGGGCTCAACCAATCATATTCCAACAAATAGTTGTTCTAGTCCAATAGGAATGTCTCCTGGCTACACAAACACATTGTCTTTTAAACAGAGGTACCAGCCAATCACAAATCCTTTCCAATTGTTTTCCTCCAACTCAAGTACATTAGAGGGAGAAGTGGACCGGTTAATAAAGGTCAACCAAACTCATGAAAATATTTGTGTGTGTGTGTGTGTGTGTGTGTGTGAATGTAAACAAAGGTGTTGCAGTCATCATTGTAAACGAAGCTGATGAGATTCTGATTGGTTTATTTATATTTCACTTCTTTGTTTCCACTGAATTCAGTTTGTATAAATAGTTGATTGATACGTCGTGTAAACAATTAACCAGTATCACTTCAATCCACTGAAGTAAGTTCAATTTTCTAACTGGTATTTAGGGTATACTATAAATGCATGAAACATTGTTTCTGAATTCTTCTCCATATGTTTTAGACTAGGATAGGTTAGTGAACTGAAGTTCTGGTTGAATGAGTCTAGTAAAAAAAGTGTTTGTCAATATACCACATGTTCCAACCAGTTGTCAGCTGAGGAAATTTGAGCAACTAGTGACTACTGTTAGCCAATGAACAACACATTTGACTCCAAACTTGTGTGGGATGGCTGCAAATTACTCAGGCGAATGCGATTCGTTTTCTGTTCAGAAGTGCACGGTAAGAGAACTCATCATCACATACAGTCCAACCTACTTTGTGAAACAGTATGGAGTTCAAGGGCTCCATTGGATGCAATACTGGAGACAGAACTGATTAAATTATTCGTGTACACCTCAGTACATTGACAAAGCATAAGTGGACGCACGAAAGCAATATGTGTGAAGCTGAATCTCCAGAAGCGATATGGACAACAAATGTAGGGGATAACACACTGAACAAGTTGTTTTCATGCGTGTTGAGCAGAAAGCTTTATGAATTGTCTGAGTTCTTGCCTACCAGTGGTACTGCTTTTATCAGCCTTCACATTTCACTCAAAGTCAGCACCAGTCGAGAAATATGTGGAAATCAGACGACACTGAAAAAGAAGTGTAGCTTGAACCCACGTCTGCTTTACTATGCTAGCACCTGAGTTTCAACACATAGTGTCAATACTTACAAACTCAACATGATAAACACAACATTATCACCAATCTGACGCCCTCAAAGTTTTGGTGTGCTGAGCCTTGACCTATATTCATTAGAAAAAAAGCTATAAGACGGTTAAATAAATCTGATAGCTCATGGAAATTTTGCTTAAGATTACGATAATTTCCTACCTCCTCGAAAAGAGGTCTTTGTTCAAATTGACTGTACATTCCTAAGAACAAATGATCAGATCGTTTTCTTTTGTGAAATGTATGGTTTAGACGAATGATGTCTCAGATGTGGCAAGTGAAGCTTGTTGTATTCAGTCTGTTAATAATGAATGTCGTGAAAATTGACTCAGAAGTACATCTTGTGCCAATCCAGTTCGATGAATCAGGTAAGCAAACTATAATACATAAAATTGGTTTAAAACGGTGAAAAAACTGATGCTTGTTGAGTGTTAATTGATACAGATTAGTGCTGATGTTTGCTGTGAAACAAGGGAGTGGAATCGGAAAGACATGCGAAGCCTCCACCTACTTGACCAATACTGCATTCCTATTGGCTCTCGAGTCTAATAGGATCGCCATGTGAGAAATGAAATGTGGAATGTATGCACACCGTATTAGGTAGAGAAGAGCAATTCAGTTAGTTTGGTCATGAGCCTAGGGTGGAAGGGTTGTGTGAACTATGGCAAAGTGGTGAAAAGTAGAGGCACGAGAGGACAGAAACAAAATATGAAATTCATGTGCTTGTTGGCTGTTGGCCAAGAGTAGTATGATCTGTCTGCATAGGGTTCTTGAATCGATAGGAGTCAGTCTTAAGAAATTTGGAGATGCGGATCGAATTCGTTGAATGGTTCCATTACCCTTCATCTGTGAATTCTGTCTACTCCAATACACATTTTCCTTCTATTTAACCTTTATCTTTCCAATTCCACTTCACACTCTGCTGTCAGGTGTGGCGACTTGAACTGATGCACTTCCGTTGCAGTTCCTACTTTGATTTATCTACCTATCTACTCTGAGATATTTACAGAAGTGTGGACTGTCTGGGGAATCTCTGTACGAAATCGGAGAGGGAAGATGACATACTCATCGATTTAGTTAAGTGTGGGTGACAGTGTAGCAGATGCGGCTCCACTAGCTTCCCAGCAAACTCACTTGAATATTTAAGTGGTAAATATTTATCTCCGGATTACTTCCTCACCACCAGTTTTCCCTAGGACAGATTGTGCGACCACTGTAATGAATATCTTCATTTCACAATGTTTTATCTTGATCTCCTCGTTGCGATGATTTGATAAGAAGAACATCTTGTTGCACCAACAATCTACTAAGACACACTGTAAGCTCTTGGTAAATTCCTTTCGTATTCCATACTTTACAAGTGGATAGTAATGGTGACATCATTGATAAACATCACGTGGACGGATCATAATGTATATTAAATAACTGGAAAATGTAGTCATTGTTCACACATGGTTGTTCTTGTTGATGGTAGGAATCAGAACTAGTAGTTCTTCTAGAGGACTAGGTTAGCTGTCTTGCATATAATGAGTTGACGCTGAAACAGATAGAAATGATCTGGGATACCAGATATTTTGTTGCTTTTCGAGATAGACAGTAGAGTGATGTTTCCTATGAATGGTCAGCTGATGGGTCTACAAAATCCGTTGCAAAATGATAGTTCGTTAAATGTATCCTGTTAATCATATCCGTAAAATGTAAATTAAGAAGCATGCAGTTTCAAAGCACTTACTGTCCATCATATAACGAACGGCACTGCCTCTGCTCCTAAATTACGTCTATGTTGGAGCTGACACAGTATCCGTATAATTTCATCAATGATTAATGCAGGTTAAAATCCTGGAGAGGAATTTCATTTTTCCATCGTCACAGATACTTCAAACCGATGAGTATCAACAAGCGTAGAATGCAGGTCAGACGAGGGTTCGCTTACATTGACTGACACCAGACAGCAGAATACAGTGAGTAGTGATGTTGCATCACTTAGCCTGGTGACTACATTGTAGACGAGCTCGACAGAATTGGAATAACCCATACGGGTTGGCAGCTACATCAGTTACTGACCAGTGACCAATTGGTTGACCTGAATGTTTGGTCATTCATTGACTTTACACAAATCGGCACCTTCTTTCTAAACTCAGACTGGCCTTTATGTTCATCCGGTGCAAATTTCCGGCAGACCGTATCTCATATTTTCATATCATATCACTGATGTGATTATGAGTTATAATTTATGCCCAATGCGTCATCAAGTAAATGATACTTTATCTCCGTGCGTTGTATATGAAATAAATTACTGTTATATGGAATTACATTCTGCTACGGTACCCCAGTTTTACAATTATATTAACACAATGATGTAATCACCTAAATAAAAGGTATCTCAGCATTAAATGTTATTTTCTGGATTTGCTGATGAGGAAACCACAATATCCTCTATAATTTTAGGTCAAATGTACGTGGAACATAATGGAAGGAACTTTTCTGCAAATTCAGACTTTGAAGTGAAAATCAAAGACAAAGATTGCATAACAACTTTGCCATTGCAACCACCAAGTGCAATAGAATTTACGCAAAAGGATCCAACCCGTATTTTGACCCAGTAAGTCATAAACAGCATTCATGAAATATTTGCATAAGAAATAAGTAATGTTTTGTGTTTTAAACGACAATTTACAAGTATCAGACAAATCGTTCAACCGTATTAAGGAGGGACTCTCAACAATGTGCCACATTATACACTCAAGATCACAGTGATCAAAAGACACATCTCAATCTAACTATCTGACTGATTAAGTTATCACTATCTCAGAAGATCGAAGTTACCTGTATGGCGCAGGTGTCACATGCAAAAAGCTACAGTTGTCAAAGTGGGCATAAGACCGCATAGAAAGCAAATGTTCATATGGCATGTGAGACTAGGTGCAAATAATGATAAGTAAGGATTTTGTCAGCTTCAATTACCACACTTATTGAACTCTATAACTTCTCCTCATATTGGAAATAAACCATATTGCCTTTTACATACCAGTAACTCGGTTGCTTCAGAGAACCATCTGGTTCACTTCACTGACATTTTTGACTAGTATTATCGTGGACTATTTGCCCCTATCGTTAATCAATCATTCAGATGCAACAGTCGACCTGCACAATCAATTTCTCGAGGATCCCATGTGGTCCGAGTAGACTGTTGCATCACCGGACGACTGAGTCCACGGCGTCAACACTAGTCGCCTAAATCACTATGATTTAGACAAAATCCTAATTCAGAACATCAGCATTATTCTGAAAGTCTCATGCAGTGAAACCTCCTTCTCTGTCACCACAATTGATACGCGATTCGATTTAAGAGGAGAACTTGAGCGTCAACCTGGAATCTACTAAGGAGAAAGTGACCAATATAGTCAGTGAATATTTCGTATGACAAGTGAACTCCAAGTAAACATTTCAGGCCGTAACCTACATTGTGAGGGAGTAATTGAGGCTGTGATGCTTGTTGCCATTGAGAAGACTTTGCAATTATTGTGTATGCATATATTTCGAATTGGTTACTGGTGTGTGTGTGTGTCGTTGATAGCAGCTGTCTGTCACGATGCAGTCACGAAATAACACTACCATAAATGTTTGTTATAAGTGAACTGAAATACCAGATTGCATTCTTTCTTAATTTTCGAGAATTTCACTCTGATGAATCGTTAAGAAAATAGTCTGTTTTAATTGTGTGTTGACTGTGCTACATGGAGTTGCTAGTATCGGTCGACAAACAGTCATGCAAACTGTCATTCGATGGGTGGAGTTGACAAAATTGTGGATTGAAGAGAGGTTCGGATGAACAGTGTCATGATTTCTGGTAGACAACGAAATGTGTAATCTATCTGTTTTCATTCATTTGTGTGAGATATTTTACACAGGTCCACGGGATATTGGCATATTTTCGAAATATCCATTAGGACATTCGAGTTGTTGTTTAGTACATACAATGATTGCATTCTCTTTCTTTCTGTGTCGTCTTCAGGAAATGTAAATAACGTCAGTCTACACGGTAATATCATGCACGTCTCTGAAAACTAATAATGCATGCGAGTTATTGTGCAGAATGCAATGTGACGATTTCCATAAAGCATCGCGTGTTCCTTCGTTGTGTAAATTAAAATCAATTAAATCTATTTTGTTCGAAGAGTATCTGTTAGTCACTCAATAGATTAGTCTACACAAATTTCATTCTTCTAAATAAAGCTAAATACAATTGTTCCTCCGTTTGGATAGTAATTCCTTCTCTGCTTTTCTGGTCAATATTTTCTGTGCGAGAGATATAAATGAATGAGGTGCTTTCACCATTGTTTTACCTGATGCATTGTCTCACTGTAAGGTAATGGCAGCTCAACTTTCCTCGGTTTCAGTGTTGAGAAAAATCAGGGGATTTATCTCAGTTACTTTCCAAGTGTTTGTCTCAAAGGAATAGCCAAAGTGTATTTCCTGACCTACCTCGAATTTTGTGTTTGACCACTGTGGACATAGAATGTCTGTCTTTTATGTTGAATTCCTGAGATGGGAGTAATCATTTCGTCTATATATATATATATATATATATATATATATATATATATATATATATATATATATATATATATATATAGGTTCTTGTCAACAAATCACCTAACGTGATGATCATGGTGACCAAACGTGAGAGACATTCTCTAGTCTGACCAGTGTCCTCCTAGGCTAAAAATCTCAGACACCTCGAATTAATCTGGTTTTCACTAATTAGGCTGCATTTTTACTAACCTACAACTGTGGATAATCGTTGTCACTAAGTCAACCACAGATGAGGAACATTTGGACAGCTCATGATAAATGTAACATAATCAACCTGAATTGTGTATCGCCTCAGCAGTCATCAGAAAGATGTTATGCTTTAAATCACTGCTTGCATATGATGCTTTTAGAAGGAAGCCATGTAACAAACATCAATTTGCACTTTTTGAGTAATAAATGACACTCTGCATCAATTTGAGAAGTGACTGTGTGAATTCTACTAGTGATATTTGGACGTGAGTTTCTGAAGCGGAGGTTTCGAAGACTCCCTCCATTCTCTGATTTCGATGGTCAGCTTTTCTGAAGTCAGTTATCGATCAGAAGAGCGTGAAAAGCAGTGAGGTCTTGTTCATAGTGCTGACATAAGAAGCAGCCAACAGAGTATGTGAATGGCATTGTGTACGGTTGTATCAGCCTCAGATGAAAGACAGCTAAACCGTAGAAATTGGATATGAATCAAATTGAACAGAAAGGTCTACTGTGTAACAAAGAATGAACAACTCCCTCATCTTCAGTGCTTCACAGACACTGAAATGATCCACACAAATTTTGTGATTTTCACTCAGTCAAATATTGGTATTATTAAACACAAATCGAATTAGGAAAATTTGGATATTACATTGAGAGGAAAAGGAGTTGGTAAACTTAAAGTATGTTGGTTGGAATGGCTCAGTAAGGAGTGGAAAAGGTTTGCATGTACTGAATCCAGTAAACTCAAACAAACTATACTCGGATGAAATTTCATAAAGTGATCAAAATCAAGAATATACAGTGATGGTAGCGGAAAACACATTAAACCACTTGTATGATGGATCGCCTTACAGTTGGTTGACTACTACTAAATAATGGACTGTTCAGTCTTACCTGATATGACACAGGTCTTTCATAGTGAAGATGAATGAAGTCATGAAATGTGACTGTGCACAGGTACCTCCTAATCACATCAGCTCGAAACACAACATTCCGTGAATTTATCCAATATAATACCATCCATCTCACAATTTTCCAGAGGCTTAGCAGGAAGGGCACAACTTGTCAGTTGAAGTGACTCCAATGTTCCTCCGCAAACACAGTCGTATTTTAGAGATGTTCAACCGACTGAAATTCATTCTATTCGGAACGAGAAGACGAATAAAATTCTGTGTGAAGTGACAGGGCTTATAATATCTGAGCAAAATAATGCGACAGGAAATCTGATAATGTCGTATTTTAAACAAGCATATGAAAAGAGGAGTGAATGTAGGAAAAAAGGAACGGGTGGACACTTTTATGCATAAAGTGAGGAAATCCAAGAGGGATCTAGTGCACCTAACGAAACCGTTTGATGGGGAGTCAGACTGGTTTGATTTCATGCTGAAAACAAATAACCTTGATAGGATTTGTGATCAGGGTAGAAACATCCAAGCTTATGAGTTGTCTAGATATTCATCCATCGTAAGTAAGAGGCTTGATAAGAAACCATGCGAAATCTGGACTTACCAGCTCCCATTGTATAAAGCATAGATTAGATAATATACAGTCGAATGACAACGGAAAAGTGGTTAGTTTTGGTGTGATTTACCAACCAACATGGCCCTGGAGGCAATTCCAACTGCATTCATTGATGACCATGAGGATATCATGCTATGAATGCGATTATGTCTGAAGTCTACATTCTCCAAGTTTCAAAATAAAATATATGAACAAATGATTGGAGTTGCTATGGGATTACTGATATCCCCCATCGTCACGGGCATATACATGAATGGCTGGGAAAAGTCGGTCGTTGAAGCACTTTGTCCTCATCCAAACATACGGTTTCTATATGTAGACGACACATTTCTAGTATTGAAATCTCAGCAAATAAATAGCTTATATGTCCACAAATTCGGTAGTGATTGCAGTTGACTTCATTCATGAAACAGGAGGTGGTGAAGGGGAATTAGCGATTCCATATTAGGCTGCTTATTTGATTTGTAACATACCGTGATACAGTATTATCTACTTGATGACGTTTCGGGCATAAATTATTGCTCACAATCATTTCATATCATATCATATCATATCACATTGATGCCCGAAACGTCATCATGTAAACAACACTGTATCACTGTGTGTTAGACGTCAAGTAAACAAATGTAATATGGAATGAAGTTCTAACACAGTAGCCAACTTTTGCGCTTATATCGAGGGAATTTACGGTGTTGACTCGCAGGATAGAACGGAAACAAGATGGAAGTTTAGAGATCAATGTCTGCAAGAAACTCTCTCCTTCGGATTGCGGCTCAGACTTCACACCATATTTCCCGATGTCATTTACAGTGAGCATAGTTGAATGTCTGAATAAGAGATGTAAACAGCCTTCTGGTAGGATGGAAAATCTGGGACAAGGAGCTAGCCACATTAGGGATGCTTGATGTTTCACTAATTACACACCTGAGGTTTTAAACAGTTAGAGCAATGGTGGTAACACAGATGTCTACAATAATATTTACAACATGGATAACAGCAAAAATAATACTGATATTGATGATAGAATTAGTTGAAGTGTTAGTAGGAGAAATGATAATAATGGTGACGCTGTGGGGAGTGAATTCGAAATCTGTCCTGTGTCACCATACAGGGAAGTCACCTCAGCGACTACATGAGATTCCGAATAAGGGTGGGACCAGATTGGGATTTGAACCTGAAAACTGACTTCGAAACAAGCTATCCAAATTAAAGGATCTCACAGATGCAATGATGATAACATCGAACAAATAGTTGAAAGTAGATAACCAGGGTCAATCAGTGTGTCTGAGGGCGAAGGCCTGACTAAATCAAGATTGGTAGACCCGAATACAATAAGGAATCTAGAAAAATAGCTTGATCGTTTGTCATATCCTTGTGGTGACTACTTGGTATAACCCAAATTACATGGATGGTTGAAGAATAACCTTCAGACTCCACGCCTTGATGGTCACTCAGTTTCGCGATAAGTGGAAGAAGGCGTTGAGATGACAGTAGGTGTATTGCGACGTCAAACATGTGTTCAAAATATAAGAGTAGTGCCTTGGCTATTCCAGACCTTTATATATTTGAATGTCATATTGATTTTTGTGTCTTCAATCAATCCGAAATTTACACGTTGCTTCACGTGCAACTTTCCGAGACTCGGAAGCAAAACGATACGTTGTGAAAGGCTTCAAGTGTTCACGGCTGCTTACGAGGATTTTCGTAACCTAATTCCACACTATTTATGCAACTGCATCCAACCACACAATAGGGTGAGATGGAACAGCAGTATTGAAAAATATCTTTGTGAGTGGTGTAGGAGATTGCTAACCGATTCTATGTATATCGAATCGATACCGAAGACATACACTGGCAATGATTATATACCAGTTCCAGATAAGTGGAAAATTCTACCACCCCTGTCACAGGGGAGGAGAGGGAATCAGAATCAACCAAACTATGTCTCAAACTTTGAAGTTACCAGATAGGAATATGGACAATAATTGTAGCTCACTGATAATAACTAAGGATAATATTGTTTCGCTTATGTGACACAACAAATAAAATGAACCAAAACAAAATTACAACTGTTATAGTGCCCGAATTTCACTCCTTTTATCTTCCTGTATTCCGAAATTTCATATTGCTTGACTCATCGTGTTATTGGAAGATGATGACGCAAGGTATAAGTGAAACTTCTTCGGCGGTTATTATGGGTTTCTGCATTATTTTGCCGCCCGAGGAAACTCAGTTAGTTCAGGGTATAAATAAAGCGCCATTCCTTGCAGTGTTTCTTATCTTATTTAAGCGCAGAACAAGCAGCTTTTCCCTTGTTATCTTGTGACTGGTCCTCGGTATAACTCCACAGTTACTAACATAAGTGAATTTGAAATGAATGCACAAAACTCCTGTAGTAACTGCAAATAGTGCGAGTAAAAGTCCAAAAACTATGGGGGCATTACGGGTTGAATTGCCGAAAATTTTCATATTATTCAACAAGTTATCCTATCCGTAAGTTTACCTTCAAACTAGTCTATTCTGAAATCTACGAAACAAAAGCGGTTGAACAATTAGTTGCTTTTGTTTCATATACCTCTTTCCTTTCAGGAATTTAAATAAAGCGAGAACAACAACTTTAGCGGAATAGCGTGGATCCATTTTATTTTGTGGTGCCTTTACAGCTGCTTACAACCTAAGACAACTTTAGCTTCAATTTCTATAAACATTTGCATGCTTGAGTTAATTCGATACAAAATTATCGGCTTGAAATAAAAACATCAATACGAGGTAATCGAAGAACCGTGTGTTGAGGGAATAGATATCCAGAAATAATATTACTTTTGTCAATATAAAGATGAATAAGACGGTGATTCTACAGCGGATGTTGAGTAAGAGGAGCCGGAAAATGCAATGATACAGGGTGATGACTAGGGGTGAAATAGAAATTTGGGTCACTGCAAGATTGGAACTGGCGACCAAGGTATTGAGAAAAGTTACATAAAATACGTAAGACGGTCATGAGAATTATGTTAGCTAAGAATTAATATGAGCAGATTTCAGACAATTAGGTGGTGTGTAAAATCAAAAATTACAAAATCAACCTCCACCAATTGACAAATTCCTGCTGGCATTCTAGACTTACGAATTCACCGACCTCATTCTGAGATCAATAATAATCACAAATGAAATTCATGTCTGGGATCGTCAGCGTTAAGGAAAGATATAATTGAATTTATCTGAATTCGAAACCATGACAAATATTCAGTTGTGACTTGATAATCGTCAACACAAATGGAGGTGAAGTCAATGGAAGTATAAGTTTGGAAAATCTAACACATAACAGTAGGTCTGTTTACATTTGCGTGAAATTGTTTGTTCTGAGAGGAAATGTTGACAGATGTAGGAATTAGTCGTTAGATGGCCACCCAACCTTGAGACTGCACTCTTAAGCATTTTTCTGTCAGGTTTTCAGAGTGAATTAGAATGAATAAAAACCATTTGTTTGGCTGCAACGGGCTCGCCACTGGAATAAAAGTTTCTGGTACAATACTATTTGTCACACTGTATGCACACTCAGAAAATAGCCTCGATTTATCATCGAACAGATTTCTGGTGTTCTTCAAATTTAATTGGTTCGTCTGATTAAGTCATTACATGATGAGGAACAAATGTCACCTCTTCCCGTCAATTTAACTGAAGTCAACTTCATCTCCTGTTATTAGTGAGAGAAAATTGATTGACTGCTGTGCTTAATCGAAAACAGACTGATTGGTAATATAAATAGTGAATGCTGACGAAGTGTTGCAATCAAAAGTTAATAGTTTGCAAGCCACCACGTCAATGGCGGTCCATATTATGACTACTCAGCACTTTATTGTCATTGCACTTGAAGCAAAACATTTATTCCCACACATTCCTTTTGGAACAGTAAGGGATCTGGATATCACGACAACCCATCAGCCTTCGTGCACTGTGACAACATTCTTTGCTGGCGTCTATGCTTCACTAATCAACCACCACCAAGCAATCTGACTTACTGAATGCTTCTACAATTAATTTCATAAGGCGAGTGGCAAGTGTATCTCCTTGTCAAACTGCAGAATAAAAGACTCCCAGACTGACTATGAAAACTATATCTAATCTACGAGTGCAGTCACAAAATATCTGCACCCATATCATTAAATGCACCCCCTCCCCCCGAATATAAAGAACCTTCTGCAGAACTAGCAGGGTTATGATTACTTTCGAAGGTAACTAGTTGGTGCAGAGCTTTCTGTCGACTGACTACGACCGACTAACTAAGTAACCGGTGAACTCCGGTTTTGCAGCCGTAGAATCACTAACTAATTGGTCTCGAACTTAAGTGAAGCAGCAAACTAATCTTTTAATCTTTACTGTGAACCTACAGTCTTCTCATCTACTTTTATTGACTGTAATCTTATTAGTAACTTTGCTGTTTTAAAATTCCTTCTCCCTTGTGCAACTATTACTATTACCGATAGAACTATCACACTACTGTTTAGTTAGTTTCATCACTTCTCATTTCTTAACAGCTTTTTTCTACTCTCAAACTTTCGTCGTCCGCCAGAGTGAATGCAGAATGAATGAATGTCATATTTTCTTTATTTCGTTCGATACTCCAAAAGGTTACGCATCCAAACGCTCGATTTGAAACACAAACAAATCACATTTGAAAAGGTTGCATGCAACTAAACAGAACCTATGAAATAATCAGACCTGCTCAAATTGCATAGTTCGTCGTTGTGAAAGGAAAAATAGAGATGATGCTGGATGTAAACGCAAGAGGAATAGTGACATTACTGTAAAGGAAAATATTTTGAACTTGTTGAATTTGGATATGCTATATATATATATATATATATATATATATATATATATATATATATATATATATATATATATATATATATATATATATATAGCCTAATCTAGTCGTATTGAAGAAGTCCGTGCATTTCGCACCTGTCAAATGCAAGATGATGCTCAAGGACAGGTTTGCAAGTACTCTCAGTTTGATGATAGGGAATAATGTTGCGGAATATGTCGATCTCTTCGCTTACATAGGGAGCTACATCAGACTGAACGGGCTGGTTGCTGACAAAATCTCGATTTACATACAGAAGGCTAGTTTGGCATTTTCCACTTTACGTCATTGATGGCGTCGATTGTCCAGAAATACGACTAGTTATCGAAGGATGAGTGTGATGCCCTGCAGTGTATTCTGTTCGGTCATGGGACTGCAACGGCCGTTAGAAGATGTCAAGTGGTTACAAGTTTTCGATCACAGTTATCTTCATAGGATTGGTCACGTTTTACGAAATCACCTTTGAACAATGTCGAGGTCAGACGAAGGTAACTAGGCAAGACAGACGAATCATTTATTGACGTTGTCACCCCATCCACTCGGCATGCGCAGCACATGTTCAAATCACCGCCCAGCTCCATGTGCTGTGTAAAGGGGCGTTGGATTAGATTGGAAGATGGTTCAGAGTCGCCACACAAAGAGGTGGCACCAGTGCATGAAGTTCCTGACTGTTGGTCTGAGCCGTATACGGAAGTGTAGATTTCTTGGCTGGGGATTTAAAAACGGTAGGAATCAGTGCTTGGGGGCTATTGTTGAACTTACTGAAAGTAGGTTACAGTGATGCATGTATATTCACTCTCCGATGTCCTGGAGACTAGAATATTTCCACTAACCTTTATCTCCAAATTGTTCATTCGCTCAAACACTTTTGTCTATTTTGAAATCGGTCTTCTCTATCCATCTGTTCTTTGTCTAGCACTGTGAAGTGTGGCGACCTGGACTTATGCACTTGTGTGCGAGGCTATACGTTGATATCGTCTGTCTCCACTGACCGTAATTCGCAACTCATGATAATATAGTTAGCATATGAAACCCTGATGGAGTGTTGTACCCGTTCATTGTGAAATCATGCCAGTTAAAACACCATAATGGCCAACGATGCTATGCCACCTCACATAAAAATGGTTACTTCAAACACTTATTTTGGCCATGAAGAGAGAAAGCTATGTCCAGAACTTGTTAAAATGCACCATCGAGGAGCTGCTATCGCGGCAGAACAAAGAAGACAGGCCACAAAAAGCATGAGACTTTCTAACGAGCTACGGGGTTCAACGGAAAACCTTGGCAAGCATTAGTGTCAAATCATGCCCATTAGCAACTATTCCGCCACCGCCATAGTCTCGGCATCGTTGATGAATGCCTAATGTTCAGAGAACGAGTGGTTATAACGGACACCTTGCAAAAGACCGCCTGAAACAGTTCTATATTTGAAACTGAGGTATTGCGTGAGGTGATTCTTTTAACAGAAGTTGTGAACGCTGGCCAAGAATGGACGCCGATATAACTGAATTCTTTAACTGGTGCCTCTCAAGTCAAGCCGCGGCCAAAAATCCAGACCGAGAGCAACCGGAAGCATGACTGTCATCACAGCGAAGGACCTCGCAACACGTGGATTTTGCTCGGCTGGTAGATAGTGTGATTCACGTGGTTCCTGTGAATACATTTTCAAGGTTTCCAGGAGAAGTTCAGTATATCATTATCATTGTTATGTGTCCCAGAAAGAAGACATTTGGGACCGTCTGGTCTCTTGCTTACTAGTTGCACCTTCCTACTCGACCATTGTATTTCAGTAGAAGTCAATCTCAGTCGAAAACTCACTGAAAATCAGAGCGATACTGGGAACAGACATCAATTTGCTAGCTCTAGGTCTACCTAACAATCCCGGATAGTGACAGTGAACCCACACTCCCAATATTTGGCGACACAACACGACATGCTAAGCATAGATATCTTTCTCTATTCTGATGACTTGAACGTGTCAATATATCGTGAATTGACCAATATCCACTGGCCAATCAACTACCGTACTGTAAGACACAGTTTATTCTGATCATCGATTTTGACATCCTCTGGAATATGGAATGAAATAATTATGAAACACTTCACTGTCTCGTCTTGAACCACGGCCTTTTCATTCGAAGTGCTGGAGAACATCTCCAAGGTAACTCATCAGATTGTTTTCTTTTCTGGTGTCTAGTCTAGAAGAATGATGTCTAGAAGCACGCAAGTGAACCTGATTCTGCTCAGTCTGTTTTCAGCCAATTTCGTTGAGGTTGAAGCAGATGCTCACATGTTGATCGGTAAATTCGATGATTTGGGTGAGTGCTGTTTTTGATGTCTGAATGTTTGAACTTATTCAACTGACGGATTGTCATTGAATTTTTCCTGCAACCTACAAGCATATTACATTTGACACATTTAACTGTGTGAATATTTGTGTAAACATTGTCGTGATTCCATGTCTAGTATCGAAGCATATACTTCTTATCTACCTGTCTCATACCATCCTGCACCTGTTTCTCTCTATGGAACTCAAAATAAGCGAGAATGCCTCAAATGCGTTTCTCGCCTTGAAAATGCATCCGCCAACTTCGAAAGATCCTCATGATCACAGTTCGTTTTGACGTAGACAGAGATTTGATTGATTAGGTTGACTGATTCACTCTAGACGGAAGTTGATTGGCGTCCGATTGAATCTAGACTTGAGCACAAAACGCTGACTTGACTTTGCACAGACTGGGTAGGCTCTCATCCAGGTGAGATACTGGTTGGCCTATAGTGTGTCTAGCATAGATTTAGCAAGTGCTTGCTGTCTTCCTTACTCTGCTTTGACTACTTTCGTGTCCTCCAGCTTACATTTCACAATGATCTTATTACTGACTTGATTTATACTTGATGTCCCACTCTCAATACGCTGATTCACATATCATACGTCTACTCGGATTGAGGCACTGCAACGCCGACCCCTGAACAGTTGACAACTCCCTTTCCATTCCTAGATTTGACAACTGACAAATATGATGATATCACTAACACCTACTACCCGGATGACTAATATTGCTCGAGAAATGAGCAGGAACATAATGAATATTTATGCATGGCTGTTCCTTTCCATAGCAGGAATCCTGGGTGAGTGGAAGGGTGAGGTGACCAGCAGTACTCTTTTTCATACAAGCTTGAATAAGCAGACTACTAAACAGTTTGAAACAATCTGAGAATGTCGGTAAGTATGCTAGCAATTGAGACAGACACTGAAGTATAAATTTGCGTGAATGGGTTTCCTCATAATTGCAGATACTTCATGTCAATCAGATGCGACAAGCAAAAGAAAAATTGGGAGATTTACTCCTCACATCTGACATCCAAATCCAGAGTCCAAAAGTTTAGGAATATCTTGCCTAGTGACTGCATTGCAGATTTCGAACAGCGGTGACGAGTTGGTAGCTGCGTCGCCTGACATCTGGTTATCAATTCGCCTACCGAAATGTATGTCACTCATCAGCTTCAACCACACCAGTCTCCTCCTTCAGATCTCGACTCCACTTGTTATGCATTCAGAGAGTATCACTGCGACTGGAACTTTTGCAACGTATTGATCACACGCGCCTCATCATGGTCATTTATCCACGAATGTTTTGTTTGTTTGCTTGCTCGTTTTACGCCAGGTAACGCTTATATAGAAAGAGATGGAAAACGAATTTCTCTCAAACAACCGTCCACTATAGTATTTAGTGATGGGAATTGTGAAGAAACTTATTCATTGGAGCCAAGAAGGCCTGACGAAGCATCTAAAGAAACTGTATATCGTTCATACACTAAGTAAGTCGATAATAACACACACCGTAAGCGTGCATAATGAATACGAAGCGACTTCCTGTCTCTTCGACGGTGTAATGCGAGAATAAAAGATGAATTTTTTGACCATCGTGAAGTGGGCCTTGTTAACAACCCGACACACTAGGTATTAGGCATAGGCTTTGTTGAGTGATGGGAAGTGATTACTTGACAGTTAAATCGACTACAACCTTGCCTCAATATTGGGTACATAATCGAGTCCTCCAACGAGGAAGCGGTGCAGAACGACGTAGTGGTGAACCCTGTGACTCTGACACTGAGGCATGCAGGTTTGAACTGTTCAGAGAATGGATGATTCAACATGCTTGCGGACGCTTATTGAATATGACTGCCAACCGGTTGAATGTGTATATTTAGAACGGCATTCCGCCTACCTGATCCTAGTGTTTAACACTGAAACCTTATTTGCTAGGTTAAGTTGCAAGAGACTACAACGCATGATAGCGTGATTTATTCTACAGAGCCATATTATTCACCTGTCATTTGATTAACAGTTGAAACAAATCACTGGTGCGTCAACACAGACATGAGTGTCTGAGTGTTTTGTTTTATTTGACTAGCCTACGCTTACAGACAATACCTGAAGCCGAAGCTAAGAGATTCTCTTCCCCATATAATAATAGTTGCTGAAAAGGCGAAACTCCTGGTAACTAGGTGGCTGGATCAGCATACGTCAGTTGGTAAAAACAAAAGCTCCAATCTCTGGTCTTTAAAAATTCAAATTGACGGTAGAATGGATAGTCGAGTTATTCGGACACCAACAAGTGGATTCGTGAACAAGTCACCACGTTTTGAAATTGAATTCTTCAAATCCAAATTAATTCCATCTCATGGTGTTCTGTGAAACAGAAATGTTTCACATACGAAAACACAAGGGAGCAATTTTAGTCACCATCTCCACTGAATTTCCCGCAAATCTACACGAGGTGTTCAAAGATTCACACCATGTATATGGAGTGTCTACCCCGTTCACAATAACTGTAACTATAACTATAAAACCCACCTACACCTTTCGGTCTCTCTTTATTTGGCACACATGCAGACAATACCTAGTCCATTTAACTGTGGACACTTTTGCTGTGACCAGCCGTGTTGACTGACGTTGCATCAGTGGGTGCAGAGTGTTAATTGATATGCTGCTGAGGTTAATAACCTTGGTAGTGGTTGTCACTCAATATTTGCTTGAACTACCACACTCTGCTGCCTTGGCCTATCCTGACCGATTGTTATGATAAATCTACTGGATTTTGCCACCATGACATGTCTTATAGTTGAAGTGTCGTCGTAAGATGTGAATTGTCATCATGTCCTAATTCTCAACACTGAAGAGGTTTTGTATTCCATGTGTACACGTGAATAGTTTATCTGTTCTATTGGGTTGAGAGAAATTCCAACTTCATCTGGCTTGAAAACTCGCTGACTGACTGGTGTTTCAGTTTATTTCCCCTTTTCTTCAGTCAACTCCCCTGACACACTGGTAGGCTTCATGCTTTCACTTCCCAAGGTTACATAAAGTCACTCACGACTGGTTGATATGGAATTGGATGGGTGACTAAGATCGGTGTGCAGTTGGGATTCGACCATGTAGTCTCAACATGAGTAACTGAATCACCACTGAAATACAACAAAAGGCTGTCCAGGAGGTCAGCAATAATTTGACATTTCATTTGGGCAAAACTTGTACTTCTGCTACCACAACTGTCACCTGTTTCCCCCACAAAGCCAATTTCATGCACGAAATTCAAAGTCATTGGTGACTGAGAAATCAATCTGCTCCACCAGTGTCTCTCACAGTAATGACAACAGAATGTGACTCAGTAACATTTTTGCTGAAGTATTTGTGACATCGGTTCTGTTTGCGATCGAAATCAAGCCTCAGTAATTCTCCGAATAAGCTTAATTTCCAGCTTCATCATGCATGTATTTTGAGTACACCATACATTTGAGATGGTTGTTCGAGAGAAGCTTCCTGTTAATGTGTCATTATTAGATATTCCCATGGTAGATCATTCTTGTGAACGTAATGAATTAACAGCTTGGGTTCACTAGGGTTTCCTTAATATGCACACGGATGCTAGGTGAGTAGGGTGGCTCGCTTAAATGTGTCGATTGGACGATCATGAATAACCTTGTTTGTCAAACAGATACAGTGGTGCGTCTTCTCTATCATAGTACATGGACAGGTTTATTTAAACATTTTTTGTTGGTGTTACCGTGCTACTGAAGCCCTATGTTTCACTAGAAACGCAAATTTAAAATAATAATAATGTTGGTGTTACACGATACCAGGATGGGCATGTCTTTCTTCAGCATGAACTTCGCAAATGAGTGAGACATACGGTATTCATTGAGGTAGTTGTTGCACTACAGTCTACATCTCGACACAAATCTGCGCTGTCATTTGTTGTAGGCGTTCTGCAATAACTTTACCCTTGATGGTGTGTAGACTACATGGGTTCATGACGATTGGATATGTGCAGATTTGTCAGCAATTATAAGACGAATAACCGGTTTAATTGTGATATCTACATGTTAACTGACTTGGTATGAATGCACAATGTATGTTGACGTTCATTAGCTGTCACGAGATGGTTATAAACTGACGAAGTGAAATAGAATTACCCGATTCTCCTCCTAGTCCTGCTTGTTACGTTACAGTGTCCACGTTGAGATATGGGTAGGGAAATTTTCCAGTTTCGACAATTCGACTAATTTGGCAAAAATTTGTCTTCTCCTATTGCTTCAGGTAAATCTCGAGTTCAATTCACCGGCAGTATGTCGAGTAGTATTGTAGGCTTTTCGTCTCATCCGGTAATTAATAATTCTGCTTTTACAGTCCACGTCCTTCTGGTCAACTATGCAAAGATTCCATGAAGCCTAGGTAGTCTGTTGCTCCAACGGATGACTCAGTCTGTGGTGTTGCTCGCATTCAAATACCTCGTCAAGATTGTTAGCCTAAAGCACGGTAATGGATACAAAAGCCTAGTTCAGAAAGTGAGCATTATTTTCACAGTCCTGTGTAATGAAACCTTCTCTGCTGTCACGACAACTGATACCCGATTTGGTTTGAGAGGAGAAATTGAGTATGAACCTGGAATCTAATATACACAAAGGTGTCAGGAGCATTCGAACTAAACTTTCCTGGCTCTAAACTATAATGTGGGGATGCAAGTGAGGGTTTGTTGCTCGTTCTCATCAGTGACGCTTCACAGTTAATGTTGAATTTGTTATTGATATAAGTATGTCTTTCAGAGCGGCTTTCTATTACGCTGCCACCACGAAGTAATATTGACCTATGTGGCTGTTATAAGTAAACTGAATTACTAGATTGTACTTATTCGTATTTCCAAGTATTTCACCCTGCGGAGTCGTCGGGAAAATAGCCTGGTTTAATTGTGTGTTGACTGTGCTACATGGAGTGGCTACTATCGGTCGACAAACAGTCATGCAAACTGTCATTCGATGGGTGGAGTTGACAAAATTGTGGATTGAAGAGAGGTTTGTATGAACAGTGTCATGATTTCTGGTAGACAACGAAATGTGTAATCGATCTGTTTTCGTTCATTTGTGTGAGATATTTTACACACGTCAACGTGATATTTGTAGATTTTTCGAAATATCCATTAGGACATTCGAGTTGTTGTGTAGTACATACAATGATTCCATTTCTTTTCTTTCTGTGTCGTCTCCAGGATCTGTAAGAATCAGTCTAAAACGAAGCAAGCAATAAATCACAGGAGTCCTTGTGGATAATATGATGTGACGATTTCCGAAAGGATCCCAAATTTCTTTGTTATGTAGACTGAAATTAGTTAGGCTTTCTTCAGATCTGAAGACCACCTGTTGGTCACTTAGTAAATTAGTTGACACAAACTTCTTTGTATGAAAGAAAGCTAAATACAAGTGTTCCTATATCTGTGTGTTAACTTCTTTGTTTATCTGGGGATTAGTTAGCACCAGCAACAGACTTATCGCAAGTACTTATTTCATTCACTGGACTATCATCCCTGTTGGCGATCGGTGCCAATCACAACGAATAGGTTCCTGTTGTTAGAATTCCCGCTTCTTCCGATCGTTTCAACTCAGCTTCCGAAATCTGGTGTGAGATGTACGGAACAGGTCCTTTTGGGCGGAAGCTGGTGTGTTGTCAGGGCGCAGTCGCCGCACCACATTCATGGTGTTACGACGCCTAAATCTGGGCTGAAAAACTATTTCGAATCACTGGAGTCATGTTGAGCATTATATAGATTATTATTACTATTATTTTATCCCTGGGTTCCTAGTAGAAGATAGGTCTTCAGTAGCACGCTTGCATTGCACTCTGTTCTCTCCAGTCTTTTGAACCTGCTGCCACGGCTGCGTAAATGCTTTCATTTCTTCCTCACATGATTACATGCATGTTACCGTCGAACGCCATATGGATATGGACCTAAATAGTTACATAACGTTCGATACACTGTTTCGCAAAAGGGAAGGCCTTCTCAGAGAAGACTTCGCAAACACAGACGAAGCGTGTGAAGTCAGGCTGTTGCTTTGGATGACTAATATTGCTCGTGGAATAGGCAGGAACATTAATTATATATTATTATTTGTCCCTTGGGTTCCTAATGGAACATAGGGCTTCACTAGCACGTCTCCATTCCACTCTGTTCTCTGAAGTCTTCAAAACCTGGCTCCACCACTCCACACAAGCTCTCATTTCCTCCTCGCACCATCTCCTCCATGTCACCCTCACCACGCACGCCCAACTCATCGCTTCCCATCTGGCTTCCACTCGACGGCCTGGCCTGCTGCGTGATGTTCCCAGTCGGTCTTCTCACTGTATGCCCAACTCATCTCCTTTTTCTTCTGCATATTTTTTAAGCAGTAGGTTCTTCGTTGGTTCGTCGACAGCCAGAGTTCCTTGTTGCTTATTCTTTCTGGCCATCTGATCAGATCTCCAGTATCGAGTGAGAGTGGGTGGCAGCTGTTGATGAATGTCTGCAGTTTGTTGGAGATGATTTTCGTGACTCGCCAAGTTTCTGAACCATATAGCAGCACTGACTTGATATTGGTGTTGATAATCCAGATCTTGTTCTTTGTGCTGAGTGCAATATTTCTCGTTGTGCTTTTCCGATTCTGGTTTTGACATCCTCATCTGTGCCACCGCCTGTGGGTGAAAAGATGCTGCCTTGCCTAGGTAGGTGGAAGAGACAACTTCCTTTAGGTTTCTCCCGTTGATGGTGATTGGTGCCTCTTGTTGTTGATGCTATTGTTGGTTGGGTATCTTCATCACCTCTGTCTTCTCTACATTCACTTGAAGTCCCGTCTTCGCCACCTGCCTCTTCTGCCAACTTGCTAGTTTTCACCTGTAGATCTTCGAGTTTGTGCCACAAGACATTAGACATAAGTCATCGGCGAAATCCAAATCTTCTAGGCCCTTTTTCGCAGTCCAGCGTATCCCCCTCTTCTCGCTCCTCACTGTTGTCTACTGCATGGTCCAGTCTAGTCGACTACAATCAGGAAGATCATGGGTGGTGATAGTAGGCAGCCTTGTCATACTCTTACCTGTCTTCACTTCACGTCAATGGCATCACTGAACTTTCCATTGTGAATTACTTGGCATGTGGCGTCTTCATATAGCTGTTGAATGAGGTTGATAAAGATTTTTGGCACTCCGTAGTGTTGAAGCAACTGCCTGCAAAATTATTTCCCGATCGATGCTGTCGAAGGCCTTTTAAAGTCGATAAAGTTGAGGTGTAGAGCTGACTGCTATTCTGAACTCTGTTCCATGGTGATACGTAGCGTAGCATCGAAATTTGATGCGCACATGATTTGTTCGTGCTGAAGTCAGCCAACCTACCTGTTCCGGTAGTTATTTTGGATGCAGAGTATCCTTTGGTTTCCCTAGGATGATGCGGCTTGATATTTTGCTTAGAGTGGACAATAGCATGATTCATCACCAGTTCTTTCGAAGACTTGGCATGGCCTAGTGTGTGATGTCCCTAAATAGTCTTCTCAGTGAATGCCCAACCCACCTCCACTTTCTTCTACACATTTCTTGGGCGATAGGTTCATTGCTGCTCACTCTCTCTGGCCTTCTCATCTGATCTTCAGTATCGAGTGAACGTAGGCGGCAGGTGTTGATGAATATCTGTAGTTTGTTGGAAATGCTTTTTGTAGCGCGCCAAGCCTCTCAAACATCACATAGAAGCACTGACTTAACTGAATTAGTGTTGAAAATCTGGATGTTGTTCACGCTTTATGCTGAATACAGTGAAGTAGATCTCCACACTGATTTCAGGTTGATGAAGGCCTGCCTTTCTGTCTTTACAATCCTGGCTTTGACATCCTCATCTGTGCCGCCACATGTAGTTGAAATGATGCTGCCTAGGCAGGTAGGTGAAAGAGACAACTTCCTTTAGGTTTCTCCCGTTGATGGTGATTGGTGCTACTTGTTGTTGTTCGTTGGGTACCTTCATCACCTCTGTCTTCTCTACGCTCACCTGAAGTCCCACGTTCACTGCCTCTTCTGCCAACCTGTCGGTTTTCGCCTGTAGATCTTCGAGTTTGTGCGACAAGACATTAGACATAAATCATCATCGACGAAATACAAATCTTCTTCTGGGGTCTTTTAATTGGTCCAGCCAGCGTACGCCCATCTTCTCGCTCCTCACAGCATGATCCAATCCAGTCTAGGCTAGGCCATTCGAGTTGAGTCGGGTCGACCACAATCAGGAAGATCAATGGTGATAGTAGGCGGCAATCTTGTCTTAATCCTATCTCCTGTCTTCACTTCGCTTCAAGAACATCACTGAGCTTTCCATTGTGAATCACTTGGCGTGTACCATCCTCATATACTATATAGTTGTTGCATGTGGTTGGTGAAGGTTTGCGGCACTAAAACCGAAGTGTTGAAGCAGCAACTTCCAAATTACTTCTCGGTCGACGCTGTCTTCAAAATCGATGGAGTTGATGTAAAAATCCGGTTGACTGCTATTTTACGCTCTGTTCTATGCTGATGCGTGGCGTAGCATTGCAATTTGATCCGTACATGATTTGTTCGTGCTGAAGCCAGCCTGTTCCTATCGTAGTTTTTTAATCGAGAGCATTTTTTTATCTTCTTCAGGATTATGAGGATTAGTATTTTGCTCGAGGTGGACAGGAGCATGATTCCTCACCAGTTCTCGCGAAGACTTAGGTCTCCCTTCTTTGGAAGTTTGACAAGGTAGCCCATCTGCCAATCAACGGACAGCTACCTTTCCTTCCCTCCTTGTAAACCTTCTGCAGTAGTGGTGTGAGCATATCCGCTGTTGTCTCTGCGTCTGTTTTCAGTGCTTCCAGAGAAATTCCATCTGGTCCTGCAGCTTTCCCAGATTTCACCAACTTTGTGGCGTTTAGGACTTCTGCTTTTGTTGGAGGTCTTGTGTTCACTGATAATTCTGTGGTTGGACTGCTGGCGGTATTTCTGGACGAGTTGTAGATGGTAGTGGTGGTTGATTCAAGAGTGTTTTGAAGTGGTAAGCCCATTGTTTTCTTTGTTTCTCCTCTTTGCTAACGAGGTTTCCTCATCTATTATTTCATTGGTTTTATCTGTGTTCATCACCTCCCCCCCCACCCCCGAAGGTAGTAAGCTAGTTATTTGATACAGCGTCGTCAGGTCTCCTTCTAGCAGCCTGTTCTGCTGCACTTGCGAGTGTGTCGAAGAAGTGTGTTTTGTCTTTCTGCACACTTTTCTTCACTTCTGTTTCCAGTGTAGTGGTTTATATGTTGCATTCAGCTCCTCCTTCCGTTGTTCTTCCCTGCACCGCACTGCACTGCACTGCATCGGTTCATCTGCTGCTTCAACATCACCATCTTCCTCTCCCTCCTCTGCCAGCCTTCATATGTCCGTCGAGATCCATTCCTTGTCTTGTCTTGTCTTGCTTCTTCTTCCTTCCCAACACGGTTATGCAGGTTCCCTTCCACATCCCTTTCACAGAGTTCCAGTCTTCTTCCGCGCCCGATCCTTAAGGCATGCTACTCAATGTCTCCCATCTTTTCCTGATGGCTGAATGACGTGAAGGTGTCCCTCGTAGTTTCATCCTTCAATTCAGTTCAGTTCAGTTCAGTTCAGTTTCTGTTCTGGTTGTTGAACCTGAACTGTGGTCTATCACCAGCTTCCTTGAATTGAAGGCTTTCGAGTTGATTTTGAAGGTAGGTTTCTTGCACTAGATAGTGAGTGGTGTGAACCTACATCTGCTCCTCCTCTTGATCTGATCTCGTGTCCAGTAGGCTGCGTCTCCACTTTCCTTACATTGAGATCAAGTCCATCTGAATTTCAGTGTATCTGGTATCTGGTGACATCAAATCCATGTCACTGCCTTGTGAATCTCCTTGTGGTTGTACACACTGCCTCCAATCGCCAAGTCATTAAATGCGCAGAAGTCTGCAAACATTGCTCCATTAGCATTCATCATTTCACTGAGTGCTTCTCGACCCATGATTACTTCTCTTCTTGTGTTGTCTGCTCTCAGTTCCGCATTCATGTCACCCCACCCATTAGAATTTTGATGTCGCCAACGGGAGTGGAGTCAGCCTTGTCCAGTACTGATTGCAGTTGTCTTTAGAATTACTCCTTCCTCTCTTCATCTGCACTATTTGTAGGTGTGTAGCATTGGGATTGTATGATTGTGATCTTCCTTCCTTTCGAGTTGAATCTCGCTGTCATGATCCTGATCGTGGAGGAGACTGGTTCTCACTGCATGAGAGGGAGAGAGAGAGCCTTCGATGCTCCCGGGGACATCATGATAGCCACTCGGAAACTCAGTGTGCTCGTGGTTGTTGTTTGAGTGACAATATTGGAGTAGATTATTGACTCTCCAGTTAAGAGTTTGGAGAGTCCTTGTTCCATTCCATCTGCAGATTCCTCTCAGATTCCTAGTCTAGCACTTCTATGCTATATCTTCTCACCTCTTTGGCAATCTGGACAGCCTTACTAGGTTCAGACATTGTTCGGACATTCCATGTCCCCATTCTTACTTTCATCTTCATCGAGAGAAGATACATTGGGCAATTGACTTCCCGATGGCTTTCAACAACCGGTGTCATTTCGTCTTTCCGATTCCAGTGAGGAATAAGTTTGTTTTTATATTTGATATTTTCTTTGTACTTTGAAGTTTCTTTAGCGATTGGATCGGTTTTACTAGGTAGGGTTGCTAGCCCTACGCCCCCTACGCCCTACCCCTCTTTATCTGGGCTTAGGACCGGCTAGTGAACTAGTGAACTAGTTAACTAGGCGAGGTTAAAAGTCACCATATAGATACTAGGTTTGAATCACTTGCAAGGCATGTGCCTATGAGCTGGGACTCATGGAAACCGACGCTACACTTTGATTGCCTACTCAGTTGGAGTTTTCAAGCGTGTGCATTTGCTGCGTTTCGGTTTATCTTCCCTATGTTGAGTGCTATTTATTTCTGCCATAGATTCTTAAATATTTTTGTTATGTCCGGTGCAGTGTCTATGTGAAAACGTTCGGGCTGTGAGTTGATCATCAGGTCGATGTGTTTACCTGACCCATGAGTGTTGGTGTTATAGGTGGCTGTAGTACTCATAGATGTTTGAGATCTGACGTCGATGGGGTCGGCTCCTTGACTTTGGTCAGTTGTTCCGTTTACAATAATCATTTCTGTTGGCATTTACGGTATTTGAACTGGCTCGATTTCACATAGTGCCAAGAGCCACAGTGCCAGTATACTGTATGCGGTTTCTAGTGCGGTGAGTTCAACGTCGACGGTGCTGCACATACTGCATGTGATTCTACCCTTCTCTGACCGCCAGACTGGATCAAGGTGGCATCTTTACGAAGGTTGGTCAATCTCGAACACCCTTCTCCAATATCTTTCAAAGTCATTCCTTGATCCCGTTCTAATCTGTTCAACATGCGCGTTCGTATATTTGCAAACGTGGGGAACTATAGCCTGTAAATGAAGATTACGACTGTAAACTGGCCTTCTGTTAGTGATTTTAGCTTGGAACGTTCACAGGTGCAGTTGACTATCCCCAACTGCATGTGAATATCATCGTTTTTGTTCAGCATCAGCTTCCTGCAATGCTAACGTATATTAAACAAGGATCAATTGTCACCAAACTGATGACGAAGTGTCTGCATGAACCTATCGAACGTCTAATCATCAGGTTTCTGTGACAGGATCGAATTGCAATATTTATCCAACTTATTTGCTTACGACTTCCGAAGCAACAGCCTGACTTCACACGCTTCGTCTGTGTTTGCGAAGTCTTCTCTGAGAAGGCCTTCCCTTTTGCGAAACAGTGTATCGAACGTAATGTATCCATATGGGTCAAAGACGAGTTCTGATATGCTGCTCCCGACGTTTTCATTGGATGGAGATGGATCGGCTGGCGATGATGTTGCTAAGCAAGCAAGTAACTGCATCATTTTAAGCTGCTGCTCAATCAGTTTCTCCAGGTGTAGTGGATCCATTTCAAAATACACCCACCACTAAATCGCAATGACAATTAGTACGACCTAACAATCTACGAGTGCTACGAATACAACGCGCAAAACAGTCTACTCTAATCACTAATCAGAATATCAACCACCATAACAACAATGTCACAGAGCTCTTTCGATCCCAGCAGCAGTCAACATAGATGAGGGCCATGATGAATACATACATTCTGAACAACTTTGAAAGACACTAAATTCACTGATAAGTTGAATGAGTTCAGCATTCGGAAGCAGTGGGATAAACAAATGCTAGCAAGGGTGTGAAGAGGGCGTGAAAAGAAATGAAATAAAATAAGTTTAAGGGGAAATGTCGGGCAAAAGTTAGACAAAATTAGCGGTATTAACAGTCTCTTTCCTCTGTGCATCATGTCTAAGCTCTGAAAAGCTTGATTCGAACACGATCCAGCTCGTGAACTGCATCAAGATGAGATAAGCGAGAATCGCCAACGCGAATAACGTTCGTGCGTAACTGTGGAAGATGTGATAAAGCAAAGTGAAATAGATGAGGTCGGAAATTTGTTCTTGCATAAACTGAGCGCACAACAACTTACTTCTCCCTGTGACTAGTTGTTAGCCTATTCAGACACTCACTGACAATAATGTCTTAAAAAATGAATACAAGGAAACCGTCTTCTAACAACATTCATCCTCATACACAAGAGTAAGAGTGGCTCAAAAAATATGACCCCACTATGATCGACATAAGCGTGACCTGGTAAAAAAAAAGCGAACAAAGAAAATATTCATCAAAAAGTGAATATGATGAGGCACAGTTGACTATTCCTAGCAAAAATAGAATGGTGCCAACATTAACCAGAAGCATAATTTGTTAGGAGGAGAATAAAGTGGTTGCGGCCAAATCAATTCCCATTAAAACACCCACAGTGTTACGCACGAAGAGATTTAGCGGAATCAAGTTCACTTGCGTGCTTCTAGACATCATTCTTCTAGACTAGACACCAGAAAAGAAACAATCTGATGAGTTACCTTGGAGATGTTCTCCAGCACTTCGAATGAAAAGGCCGTGGTTCAAGACGAGACAGTGAAGTGTTTCATAATTATTTCATTCCATATTCCAGAGGATGTCAAAATCGATGATCAGAATAAACTGTGTCTTACAGTACGGTAGTTGATTGGCCAGTGGATATTGGTCAATTCACGATATATTGACACGTTCAAGTCATCAGAATAGAGAAAGATATCTATGCTTAGCATGTCGTGTTGTGTCGCCAAATATTGGGAGTGTGGGTTCACTGTCACTATCCGGGATTGTTAGGTAGACCTAGAGCTAGCAAATTGATGTCTGTTCCCAGTATCGCTCTGATTTTCAGTGAGTTTTCGACTGAGATTGACTTCTACTGAAATACAATGGTCGAGTAGGAAGGTGCAACTAGTAAGCAAGAGACCAGACGGTCCCAAATGTCTTCTTTCTGGGACACATAACAATGATAATGATATACTGAGGTGAGAGTGTTGTGCTCGACATTTGCTGTTGTCACTGCTACCGAAAATTCAACCTCAGATGACCAGACTCCTATGCATCTAGTCAACTATCAGTTAATCTTATCGATGTTGTCAGTTGAATATTTGTATGTCAGTCAATTCGATAGTCAATATCATGTCCATTGGAGTTCGTCAGCTTCATATGGCCAATGAGGTAGGTTAAACTGAACGTGTTCACAATGTCGCCTGGTAGACATTCATCAGTACACAGTGAATGTAGACAAATTGAAGTGGTGAACGACACGTGATCTACCAAGTGACTCCATTTTCCTAACTGCAGGAAAATAAGCTCGCCTAACTGTCTAATTTGTGAAGACGAACTGAATTTACCAGTCACATCCAGTGCTCTTCTGCAACACGTAGTGATTGGAAACGCTTGTTGTTACTGATGGTGTACATTATGCGTAGCCGAAAATCACACTTGCAATGGCAAAACCAATCAGAGCGGATTTGGAATGATTCATGAACGAGTGAATGAAGCAATTCCACTCGTGTGTAGACTGCAAGAAAATCTCTTTCTAACACACAGATAGTTCATCTGTCAGAATGCTGGTGAATCAGGGAGTTGATGGCATGCGTCGCATCGAGCCAACATCTTGGTGTGACACTGTGACATTCTCTTCTCTATCTCAGGTGTTGATGTGGCCTTATATTTGCTGAAAGTTGTGTGATGGCTGTTTATCGACTTGTAGTTTCTTTCTGACTATCATTTGGTCTCATTCTGTCACTAGACTGGTCACTGGCAAAGTAGCTTACCTATAGTCTTCTCTGTGGACAAAATAAGCAACATATGACCTGATGCTACTGAGCATCAATCCCAGTTGCCACACACCATTTCAGAACTCATTGATGAAACGTCCACTTTTTCATCTGGTCAACTGTTGGTTCAGTCCACTCAACTACCTTGGTCTAAACCGTAGGGATTTTAGTGCAGACTATATGTTCCATGCATTCACAATGTATAATGAACAACGATAAATAACTTGAACTTACTTCAGCAGATCGAAGTGTACCTGGCTAATTGGTCACACGGCACTCCAATGAAGTATTTATATGCAGTGAATTTCACAAAATCAACAACGGAATTCTGAGTTGACCAATCAGAATCACAGCTGCTTCATTTACAGTGATGACTGCTAAACACATAGTCTGAGTGTGTTTGGAAACCAGCTTCAACCTATTGATGAAGCGAAATGAGTGCAAGTGTGTTGTATGTGTGCGTGTTATAAAAACCATGTAGTTTACTCCGATTACACTGAATGTGAGCATTCGAGGGAGGCACTTTTGTTTCTCGGTGCAGTGATGGTATTTCTCTTGAGAAATCCGATGAGAAGAAACTCACAAAGTGTTCTTCATCTTCATCCAGTTCAGCTTGACGACACAGTTTACTCGCATTCAATATCAGTGAGATACTTGAACATCATGGTAATTGAGTGCTTCAGGTCAACAACATTTGAGTGTCTTCACATAAAGATCTTTCTCTCTTCTTATGCAAAGATGATTGCTCAAAATCATTTGTTGTCTAGGGTTCACTTTGGAACGTTGTTAGGTCGGTTGTACAACTGAAAATTGCTCAGGATTGACGATAACTAGCGACAGATCCTATTATTGAGGAGTTGACACGGAGTAGAATTGGGTGGGCTGGACACCTTGAAATCTGCACAGTGTGCTGAATATTGGTCACTGATTGTGCTAGCCGTCAACCCGCCTGTAGGGATTTGATTTGTTCTCACAGCAGTTCGAAGACACCCGTCACAACTTGTGAAGTGTTCAGTGCCAAAGTTTGCGAACTGCTTAGTCACAACAGTGATGCAAGCCAAACCAGGCTAGGAGACTGAAAAGTGCAATGATAGTCATACTTGTGGAAGGCGAAATTGAATTCAATTCCATGGGTGCTTGTCTTTTTTGGCTTCCACCTTATTATTATTATTATTATTTTTATCATTATTCCCTTGGGTTCCTAATTGAACATAGGGCTTCACTAGCACGTTTCCAGTGAACTCTGTTCTCTGAAATCTTTTCAACCTGGCTCCACGACAGCCCAGAATCTCTCATTTCCTCCTAGCATGGTCTCCTCCATGTCACCCTCGGACGTCCAACTCGTCGATTCCTTTAGGGTGCCACTCAAGAGCCTGCTACGTGATGTGTCCAGTCGGCCTTCTCACTGTATGTCCAATCCATCTCCATTTCCTTCTGCATATTTGTTATGTGATAGGTTCTTGGTTGGTTCGTTCCCAGAGCTCCTTGTTGCTTACTCTTTCTGGCCATCTGATCTTCAGTAGCGAGCATAAGCAGTAGTTGGTGAATGTCTGTGGTTTATTGGAAATGCGGTTCGTAACGCGCCAAGTCTCTGAAGCATACAGAAGCACTGACTTGACGTTGGTGTTGAAAATCCGGACCTTCCACCGTATGCTGTCTGCAAAGTCATCATGAGAGTGTGGTTCGCACTGAATTGATGAGAATTTATGCCAACAAGCATTTCATGGATGTATCGCTGGGCTCTGTCTGCCTAGAGAACAATGTCTCGCACCAAGGAAGACACATACGTCGTCACGTGATGGAATGAATTTGGAATTTGACATATATCTGTCCATTCAACTGATTCTGACAACCTATCATCCCTGCTGGCGATCGGTGCCAGTCACAACGAATAGGTTCCTGTTGTTAGAATTCCCGCTTCTTCCGATCGTTTCAACTCAGCTTCAGAAATCTGGTGTGAGATGTACGGAACAGTTCCTTTTGGGCGGAAGCTAGTGTGTCGTCAGGGCGCAGTCGCCGCACCACATTCATGGTGTTACGACGACTAAATCTGGGCTGAAAAATTATTGCGTATAATTAAATAGCCATCAGGTTTGTAAAATTCAAGTTCATTCCATCACGTGACGACGTATGTGTCTTCCTTGGTGCGAGACATTGTTCTCTAGGCAGACAGAGCCCAGCGATACATCCATGAAATGCTTGTTGGCATAAATTCTCATCAATTCAGTGCGAACCACACTCTCATGATGACTTTGCAGACAGCATACGGTGGAAGGTCCGGATTTTCAACACCAACGTCAAGTCAGTGCTTCTGTATGCTTCAGAGACTTGGCGCGTTACGAACCGCATTTCCAATAAACCACAGACATTCACCAACTACTGCTTATGCTCGCTACTGAAGATCAGATGGCCAGAAAGAGTAAGCAACAAGGAGCTCTGGGAACGAACCAACCAAGAACCTATCACATAACAAATATGCAGAAGGAAATGGAGATGGATTGGACATACAGTGAGAAGGCCGACTGGACACATCACGTAGCAGGCTCTTGAGTGGCACCCTAAAGGAATCGACGAGTTGGACGTCCGAGGGTGACATGGAGGAGACCATGCTAGGAGGAAATGAGAGATTCTGGGCTGTCGTGGAGCCAGGTTGAAAAGATTTCAGAGAACAGAGTTCACTGGAAACGTGCTAGTGAAGCCCTATGTTCAATTAGGAACCCAAGGGAATAATGATAAAAATAATAATAATAATAATAAGGTGGAAGCCAAAAAAGACAAGCACCCATGGAATTGAATTCAATTTCGCCTTCCACAAGTATGACTATCATTGCACTTTTCAGTCTCCTAGCCTGGTTTGGCTTGCATCACTGTTGTGACTAAGCAGTTCGCAAACTTTGGCACTGAACACTTCACAAGTTGTGACGGGTGTCTTCGAACTGCTGTGAGAACAAATCAAATCCCTACAGGCGGGTTGACGGCTAGCACAATCAGTGACCAATATTCAGCACACTGTGCAGATTTCAAGGTGTCCAGCCCACCCAATTCTACTCCGTGTCAACTCCTCAATAATAGGATCTGTCGCTAGTTATCGTCAATCCTGAGCAATTTTCAGTTGTACAACCGACCTAACAACGTTCCAAAGTGAACCCTAGACAACAAATGATTTTGAGCAATCATCTTTGCATAAGAAGAGAGAAAGATCTTTATGTGAAGACACTCAAATGTTGTTGACCTGAAGCACTCAATTACCATGATGTTCAAGTATCTCACTGATATTGAATGCGAGTAAACTGTGTCGTCAAGCTGAACTGGATGAAGATGAAGAACACTTTGTGAGTTTCTTCTCATCGGATTTCTCAAGAGAAATACCATCACTGCACCGAGAAACAAAAGTGCCTCCCTCGAATGCTCACATTCAGTGTAATCGGAGTAAACTACATGGTTTTTATAACACGCACACATACAACACACTTGCACTCATTTCGCTTCATCAATAGGTTGAAGCTGGTTTCCAAACACACTCAGACTATGTGTTTAGCAGTCATCACTGTAAATGAAGCAGCTGTGATTCTGATTGGTCAACTCAGAATTCCGTTGTTGATTTTGTGAAATTCACTGCATATAAATACTTCATTGGAGTGCCGTGTGACCAATTAGCCAGGTACACTTCGATCTGCTGAAGTAAGTTCAAGTTATTTATCGTTGTTCATTATACATTGTGAATGCATGGAACATATAGTCTGCACTAAAATCCCTACGGTTTAGACCAAGGTAGTTGAGTGGACTGAACCAACAGTTGACCAGATGAAAAAGTGGACGTTTCATCAATGAGTTCTGAAATGGTGTGTGGCAACTGGGATTGATGCTCAGTAGCATCAGGTCATATGTTGCTTATTTTGTCCACAGAGAAGACTATAGGTAAGCTACTTTGCCAGTGACCAGTCTAGTGACAGAATGAGACCAAATGATAGTCAGAAAGAAACTACAAGTCGATAAACAGCCATCACACAACTTTCAGCAAATATAAGGCCACATCAACACCTGAGATAGAGAAGAGAATGTCACAGTGTCACACCAAGATGTTGGCTCGATGCGACGCATGCCATCAACTCCCTGATTCACCAGCATTCTGACAGATGAACTATCTGTGTGTTAGAAAGAGATTTTCTTGCAGTCTACACACGAGTGGAATTGCTTCATTCACTCGTTCATGAATCATTCCAAATCCGCTCTGATTGGTTTTGCCATTGCAAGTGTGATTTTCGGCTACGCATAATGTACACCATCAGTAACAACAAGCGTTTCCAATCACTACGTGTTGCAGAAGAGCACTGGATGTGACTGGTAAATTCAGTTCGTCTTCACAAATTAGACAGTTAGGCGAGCTTATTTTCCTGCAGTTAGGAAAATGGAGTCACTTGGTAGATCACGTGTCGTTCACCACTTCAATTTGTCTACATTCACTGTGTACTGATGAATGTCTACCAGGCGACATTGTGAACACGTTCAGTTTAACCTACCTCATTGGCCATATGAAGCTGACGAACTCCAATGGACATGATATTGACTATCGAATTGACTGACATACAAATATTCAACTGACAACATCGATAAGATTAACTGATAGTTGACTAGATGCATAGGAGTCTGGTCATCTGAGGTTGAATTTTCGGTAGCAGTGACAACAGCAAATGTCGAGCACAACACTCTCACCTCAGTATATCATTATCATTGTTATGTGTCCCAGAAAGAAGACATTTGGGACCGTCTGGTCTCTTGCTTACTAGTTGCACCTTCCTACTCGACCATTGTATTTCAGTAGAAGTCAATCTCAGTCGAAAACTCACTGAAAATCAGAGCGATACTGGGAACAGACATCAATTTGCTAGCTCTAGGTCTACCTAACAATCCCGGATAGTGACAGTGAACCCACACTCCCAATATTTGGCGACACAACACGACATGCTAAGCATAGATATCTTTCTCTATTCTGATGACTTGAACGTGTCAATATATCGTGAATTGACCAATATCCACTGGCCAATCAACTACCGTACTGTAAGACACAGTTTATTCTGATCATCGATTTTGACATCCTCTGGAATATGGAATGAAATAATTATGAAACACTTCACTGTCTCGTCTTGAACCACGGCCTTTTCATTCGAAGTGCTGGAGAACATCTCCAAGGTAACTCATCAGATTGTTTTCTTTTCTGGTGTCTAGTCTAGAAGAATGATGTCTAGAAGCACGCAAGTGAACCTGATTCTGCTCAGTCTGTTTTCAGCCAATTTCGTTGAGGTTGAAGCAGATGCTCACATGTTGATCGGTAAATTCGATGATTTGGGTGAGTGCTGTTTTTGATGTCTGAATGTTTGAACTTATTCAACTGACGGATTGTCATTGAATTTTTCCTGCAACCTACAAGCATATTACATTTGACACATTTAACTGTGTGAATATTTGTGTAAACATTGTCGTGATTCCATGTCTAGTATCGAAGCATATACTTCTTATCTACCTGTCTCATACCATCCTGCACCTGTTTCTCTCTATGGAACTCAAAATAAGCGAGAATGCCTCAAATGCGTTTCTCGCCTTGAAAATGCATCCGCCAACTTCGAAAGATCCTCATGATCACAGTTCGTTTTGACGTAGACAGAGATTTGATTGATTAGGTTGACTGATTCACTCTAGACGGAAGTTGATTGGCGTCCGATTGAATCTAGACTTGAGCACAAAACGCTGACTTGACTTTGCACAGACTGGGTAGGCTCTCATCCAGGTGAGATACTGGTTGGCCTATAGTGTGTCTAGCATAGATTTAGCAAGTGCTTGCTGTCTTCCTTACTCTGCTTTGACTACTTTCGTGTCCTCCAGCTTACATTTCACAATGATCTTATTACTGACTTGATTTATACTTGATGTCCCACTCTCAATACGCTGATTCACATATCATACGTCTACTCGGATTGAGGCACTGCAACGCCGACCCCTGAACAGTTGACAACTCCCTTTCCATTCCTAGATTTGACAACTGACAAATATGATGATATCACTAACACCTACTACCCGGATGACTAATATTGCTCGAGAAATGAGCAGGAACATAATGAATATTTATGCATGGCTGTTCCTTTCCATAGCAGGAATCCTGGGTGAGTGGAAGGGTGAGGTGACCAGCAGTACTCTTTTTCATACAAGCTTGAATAAGCAGACTACTAAACAGTTTGAAACAATCTGAGAATGTCGGTAAGTATGCTAGCAATTGAGACAGACACTGAAGTATAAATTTGCGTGAATGGGTTTCCTCATAATTGCAGATACTTCATGTCAATCAGATGCGACAAGCAAAAGAAAAATTGGGAGATTTACTCCTCACATCTGACATCCAAATCCAGAGTCCAAAAGTTTAGGAATATCTTGCCTAGTGACTGCATTGCAGATTTCGAACAGCGGTGACGAGTTGGTAGCTGCGTCGCCTGACATCTGGTTATCAATTCGCCTACCGAAATGTATGTCACTCATCAGCTTCAACCACACCAGTCTCCTCCTTCAGATCTCGACTCCACTTGTTATGCATTCAGAGAGTATCACTGCGACTGGAACTTTTGCAACGTATTGATCACACGCGCCTCATCATGGTCATTTATCCACGAATGTTTTGTTTGTTTGCTTGCTCGTTTTACGCCAGGTAACGCTTATATAGAAAGAGATGGAAAACGAATTTCTCTCAAACAACCGTCCACTATAGTATTTAGTGATGGGAATTGTGAAGAAACTTATTCATTGGAGCCAAGAAGGCCTGACGAAGCATCTAAAGAAACTGTATATCGTTCATACACTAAGTAAGTCGATAATAACACACACCGTAAGCGTGCATAATGAATACGAAGCGACTTCCTGTCTCTTCGACGGTGTAATGCGAGAATAAAAGATGAATTTTTTGACCATCGTGAAGTGGGCCTTGTTAACAACCCGACACACTAGGTATTAGGCATAGGCTTTGTTGAGTGATGGGAAGTGATTACTTGACAGTTAAATCGACTACAACCTTGCCTCAATATTGGGTACATAATCGAGTCCTCCAACGAGGAAGCGGTGCAGAACGACGTAGTGGTGAACCCTGTGACTCTGACACTGAGGCATGCAGGTTTGAACTGTTCAGAGAATGGATGATTCAACATGCTTGCGGACGCTTATTGAATATGACTGCCAACCGGTTGAATGTGTATATTTAGAACGGCATTCCGCCTACCTGATCCTAGTGTTTAACACTGAAACCTTATTTGCTAGGTTAAGTTGCAAGAGACTACAACGCATGATAGCGTGATTTATTCTACAGAGCCATATTATTCACCTGTCATTTGATTAACAGTTGAAACAAATCACTGGTGCGTCAACACAGACATGAGTGTCTGAGTGTTTTGTTTTATTTGACTAGCCTACGCTTACAGACAATACCTGAAGCCGAAGCTAAGAGATTCTCTTCCCCATATAATAATAGTTGCTGAAAAGGCGAAACTCCTGGTAACTAGGTGGCTGGATCAGCATACGTCAGTTGGTAAAAACAAAAGCTCCAATCTCTGGTCTTTAAAAATTCAAATTGACGGTAGAATGGATAGTCGAGTTATTCGGACACCAACAAGTGGATTCGTGAACAAGTCACCACGTTTTGAAATTGAATTCTTCAAATCCAAATTAATTCCATCTCATGGTGTTCTGTGAAACAGAAATGTTTCACATACGAAAACACAAGGGAGCAATTTTAGTCACCATCTCCACTGAATTTCCCGCAAATCTACACGAGGTGTTCAAAGATTCACACCATGTATATGGAGTGTCTACCCCGTTCACAATAACTGTAACTATAACTATAAAACCCACCTACACCTTTCGGTCTCTCTTTATTCGGCACACATGCAGACAATACCTAGTCCATTTAACTGTGGACACTTTTGCTGTGACCAGCCGTGTTGACTGACGTTGCATCAGTGGGTGCAGAGTGTTAATTGATATGCTGCTGAGGTTAATAACCTTGGTAGTGGTTGTCACTCAATATTTGCTTGAACTACCACACTCTGCTGCCTTGGCCTATCCTGACCGATTGTTATGATAAATCTACTGGATTTTGCCACCATGACATGTCTTATAGTTGAAGTGTCGTCGTAAGATGTGAATTGTCATCATGTCCTAATTCTCAACACTGAAGAGGTTTTGTATTCCATGTGTACACGTGAATAGTTTATCTGTTCTATTGGGTTGAGAGAAATTCCAACTTCATCTGGCTTGAAAACTCGCTGACTGACTGGTGTTTCAGTTTATTTCCCCTTTTCTTCAGTCAACTCCCCTGACACACTGGTAGGCTTCATGCTTTCACTTCCCAAGGTTACATAAAGTCACTCACGACTGGTTGATATGGAATTGGATGGGTGACTAAGATCGGTGTGCAGTTGGGATTCGACCATGTAGTCTCAACATGAGTAACTGAATCACCACTGAAATACAACAAAAGGCTGTCCAGGAGGTCAGCAATAATTTGACATTTCATTTGGGCAAAACTTGTACTTCTGCTACCACAACTGTCACCTGTTTCCCCCACAAAGCCAATTTCATGCACGAAATTCAAAGTCATTGGTGACTGAGAAATCAATCTGCTCCACCAGTGTCTCTCACAGTAATGACAACAGAATGTGACTCAGTAACATTTTTGCTGAAGTATTTGTGACATCGGTTCTGTTTGCGATCGAAATCAAGCCTCAGTAATTCTCCGAATAAGCTTAATTTCCAGCTTCATCATGCATGTATTTTGAGTACACCATACATTTGAGATGGTTGTTCGAGAGAAGCTTCCTGTTAATGTGTCATTATTAGATATTCCCATGGTAGATCATTCTTGTGAACGTAATGAATTAACAGCTTGGGTTCACTAGGGTTTCCTTAATATGCACACGGATGCTAGGTGAGTAGGGTGGCTCGCTTAAATGTGTCGATTGGACGATCATGAATAACCTTGTTTGTCAAACAGATACAGTGGTGCGTCTTCTCTATCATAGTACATGGACAGGTTTATTTAAACATTTTTTGTTGGTGTTACCGTGCTACTGAAGCCCTATGTTTCACTAGAAACGCAAATTTAAAATAATAATAATGTTGGTGTTACACGATACCAGGATGGGCATGTCTTTCTTCAGCATGAACTTCGCAAATGAGTGAGACATACGGTATTCATTGAGGTAGTTGTTGCACTACAGTCTACATCTCGACACAAATCTGCGCTGTCATTTGTTGTAGGCGTTCTGCAATAACTTTACCCTTGATGGTGTGTAGACTACATGGGTTCATGACGATTGGATATGTGCAGATTTGTCAGCAATTATAAGACGAATAACCGGTTTAATTGTGATATCTACATGTTAACTGACTTGGTATGAATGCACAATGTATGTTGACGTTCATTAGCTGTCACGAGATGGTTATAAACTGACGAAGTGAAATAGAATTACCCGATTCTCCTCCTAGTCCTGCTTGTTACGTTACAGTGTCCACGTTGAGATATGGGTAGGGAAATTTTCCAGTTTCGACAATTCGACTAATTTGGCAAAAATTTGTCTTCTCCTATTGCTTCAGGTAAATCTCGAGTTCAATTCACCGGCAGTATGTCGAGTAGTATTGTAGGCTTTTCGTCTCATCCGGTAATTAATAATTCTGCTTTTACAGTCCACGTCCTTCTGGTCAACTATGCAAAGATTCCATGAAGCCTAGGTAGTCTGTTGCTCCAACGGATGACTCAGTCTGTGGTGTTGCTCGCATTCAAATACCTCGTCAAGATTGTTAGCCTAAAGCACGGTAATGGATACAAAAGCCTAGTTCAGAAAGTGAGCATTATTTTCACAGTCCTGTGTAATGAAACCTTCTCTGCTGTCACGACAACTGATACCCGATTTGGTTTGAGAGGAGAAATTGAGTATGAACCTGGAATCTAATATACACAAAGGTGTCAGGAGCATTCGAACTAAACTTTCCTGGCTCTAAACTATAATGTGGGGATGCAAGTGAGGGTTTGTTGCTCGTTCTCATCAGTGACGCTTCACAGTTAATGTTGAATTTGTTATTGATATAAGTATGTCTTTCAGAGCGGCTTTCTATTACGCTGCCACCACGAAGTAATATTGACCTATGTGGCTGTTATAAGTAAACTGAATTACTAGATTGTACTTATTCGTATTTCCAAGTATTTCACCCTGCGGAGTCGTCGGGAAAATAGCCTGGTTTAATTGTGTGTTGACTGTGCTACATGGAGTGGCTACTATCGGTCGACAAACAGTCATGCAAACTGTCATTCGATGGGTGGAGTTGACAAAATTGTGGATTGAAGAGAGGTTTGTATGAACAGTGTCATGATTTCTGGTAGACAACGAAATGTGTAATCGATCTGTTTTCGTTCATTTGTGTGAGATATTTTACACACGTCAACGTGATATTTGTAGATTTTTCGAAATATCCATTAGGACATTCGAGTTGTTGTGTAGTACATACAATGATTCCATTTCTTTTCTTTCTGTGTCGTCTCCAGGATCTGTAAGAATCAGTCTAAAACGAAGCAAGCAATAAATCACAGGAGTCCTTGTGGATAATATGATGTGACGATTTCCGAAAGGATCCCAAATTTCTTTGTTATGTAGACTGAAATTAGTTAGGCTTTCTTCAGATCTGAAGACCACCTGTTGGTCACTTAGTAAATTAGTTGACACAAACTTCTTTGTATGAAAGAAAGCTAAATACAAGTGTTCCTATATCTGTGTGTTAACTTCTTTGTTTATCTGGGGATTAGTTAGCACCAGCAACAGACTTATCGCAAGTACTTATTTCATTCACTGGACTATCATCCCTGTTGGCGATCGGTGCCAATCACAACGAATAGGTTCCTGTTGTTAGAATTCCCGCTTCTTCCGATCGTTTCAACTCAGCTTCCGAAATCTGGTGTGAGATGTACGGAACAGGTCCTTTTGGGCGGAAGCTGGTGTGTTGTCAGGGCGCAGTCGCCGCACCACATTCATGGTGTTACGACGCCTAAATCTGGGCTGAAAAACTATTTCGAATCACTGGAGTCATGTTGAGCATTATATAGATTATTATTACTATTATTTTATCCCTGGGTTCCTAGTAGAAGATAGGTCTTCAGTAGCACGCTTGCATTGCACTCTGTTCTCTCCAGTCTTTTGAACCTGCTGCCACGGATGCGTAAATGCTTTCATTTCTTCCTCACATGATTACATGCATGTTACCGTCGAACGCCATATGGATATGGACCTAAATAGTTACATAACGTTCGATACACTGTTTCGCAAAAGGGAAGGCCTTCTCAGAGAAGACTTCGCAAACACAGACGAAGCGTGTGAAGTCAGGCTGTTGCTTCGGAAGTCGTAAGCAAATAAGTTGGATAAATATTGCAATTCGATCCTGTCACAGAAACCTGATGATTAGACGTTCGATAGGTTCATGCAGACACTTCGTCATCAGTTTGGTGACAATTGATCCTTGTTTAATATACGTTAGCATTGCAGGAAGCTGATGCTGAACAAAAACGATGATATTCACATGCAGTTGGGGATAGTCAACTGCACCTGTGAACGTTCCAAGCTAAAATCACTAACAGAAGGCCAGTTTACAGTCGTAATCTTCATTTACAGGCTATAGTTCCCCACGTTTGCAAATATACGAACGCGCATGTTGAACAGATTAGAACGGGATCAAGGAATGACTTTGAAAGATATTGGAGAAGGGTGTTCGAGATTGACCAACCTTCGTAAAGATGCCACCTTGATCCAGTCTGGCGGTCAGAGAAGGGTAGAATCACATGCAGTATGTGCAGCACCGTCGACGTTGAACTCACCGCACTAGAAACCGCATACAGTATACTGGCACTGTGGCTCTTGGCACTATGTGAAATCGAGCCAGTTCAAATACCGTAAATGCCAACAGAAATGATTATTGTAAACGGAACAACTGACCAAAGTCAAGGAGCCGACCCCATCGACGTCAGATCTCAAACATCTATGAGTACTACAGCCACCTATAACACCAACACTCATGGGTCAGGTAAACACATCGACCTGATGATCAACTCACAGCCCGAACGTTTTCACATAGACACTGCACCGGACATAACAAAAATATTGAAGAATCTATGGCAGAAATAAATAGCACTCAACATAGGGAAGATAAACCGAAACGTAGCAAATGCACACGCTTGAAAACTCCAACTGAGTAGGCAATCAAAGTGTAGCGTCGGTTTCCATGAGTCCCAGCTCATAGGCACATGCCTTGCAAGTGATTCAAACCTAGTATCTATATGGTGACTTTTAACCTCGCCTAGTTAACTAGTTCACTAGTTCACTAGCCGGTCCTAAGCCCAGATAAAGAGGGGTAGGGCGTAGGGGGCGTAGGGCTAGCAACCCTACCTAGTAAAACCGATCCAATCGCTAAAGAAACTTCAAAGTACAAAGAAAATATCAAATATAAAAACAAACTTATTCCTCACTGGAATCGGAAAGACGAAATGACACCGGTTGTTGAAAGCCATCGGGAAGTCAATTGCCCAATGTATCTTCTCTCGATGAAGATGAAAGTAAGAATGGGGACATGGAATGTCCGAACAATGTCTGAACCTAGTAAGGCTGTCCAGATTGCCAAAGAGGTGAGAAGATATAGCATAGAAGTGCTAGACTAGGAATCTGAGAGGAATCTGCAGATGGAATGGAACAAGGACTCTCCAAACTCTTAACTGGAGAGTCAATAATCTACTCCAATATTGTCACTCAAACAACAACCACGAGCACACTGAGTTTCCGAGTGGCTATCATGATGTCCCCGGGAGCATCGAAGGCTCTCTCTCTCCCTCTCATGCAGTGAGAACCAGTCTCCTCCACGATCAGGATCATGACAGCGAGATTCAACTCGAAAGGAAGGAAGATCACAATCATACAATCCCAATGCTACACACCTACAAATAGTGCAGATGAAGAGAGGAAGGAGTAATTCTAAAGACAACTGCAATCAGTACTGGACAAGGCTGACTCCACTCCCGTTGGCGACATCAAAATTCTAATGGGTGGGGTGACATGAATGCGGAACTGAGAGCAGACAACACAAGAAGAGAAGTAATCATGGGTCGAGAAGCACTCAGTGAAATGATGAATGCTAATGGAGCAATGTTTGCAGACTTCTGCGCATTTAATGACTTGGCGATTGGAGGCAGTGTGTACAACCACAAGGAGATTCACAAGGCAGTGACATGGATTTGATGTCACCAGATACCAGATACACTGAAATTCAGATGGACTTGATCTCAATGTAAGGAAAGTGGAGACGCAGCCTACTGGACACGAGATCAGATCAAGAGGAGGAGCAGATGTAGGTTCACACCACTCACTATCTAGTGCAAGAAACCTACCTTCAAAATCAACTCGAAAGCCTTCAATTCAAGGAAGCTGGTGATAGACCACAGTTCAGGTTCAACAACCAGAACAGAAACTGAACTGAACTGAACTGAACTGAATTGAAGGATGAAACTACGAGGGACACCTTCACGTCATTCAGCCATCAGGAAAAGATGGGAGACATTGAGTAGCATGCCTTAAGGATCGGGCGCGGAAGAAGACTGGAACTCTGTGAAAGGGATGTGGAAGGGAACCTGCATAACCGTGTTGGGAAGGAAGAAGAAGCAAGACAAGACAAGACAAGGAATGGATCTCGACGGACATATGAAGGCTGGCAGAGGAGGGAGAGGAAGATGGTGATGTTGAAGCAGCAGATGAACCGATGCAGTGCAGTGCAGTGCGGTGCAGGGAAGAACAACGGAAGGAGGAGCTGAATGCAACATATAAACCACTACACTGGAAACAGAAGTGAAGAAAAGTGTGCAGAAAGACAAAACACACTTCTTCGACACACTCGCAAGTGCAGCAGAACAGGCTGCTAGAAGGAGACCTGACGACGCTGTATCAAATAACTAGCTTACTACCTTCGGGGGTGGGGGGGGAGGTGATGAACACAGATAAAACCAATGAAATAATAGATGAGGAAACCTCGTTAGCAAAGAGGAGAAACAAAGAAAACAATGGGCTTACCACTTCAAAACACTCTTGAATCAACCACCACTACCATCTACAACTCGTCCAGAAATACCGCCAGCAGTCCAACCACAGAATTATCAGTGAACACAAGACCTCCAACAAAAGCAGAAGTCCTAAACGCCACAAAGTTGGTGAAATCTGGGAAAGCTGCAGGACCAGATGGAATTTCTCTGGAAGCACTGAAAACAGACGCAGAGACAACAGCGGATATGCTCACACCACTACTGCAGAAGGTTTACAAGGAGGGAAGGAAAGGTAGCTGTCCGTTGATTGGCAGATGGGCTACCTTGTCAAACTTCCAAAGAAGGGAGACCTAAGTCTTCGCGAGAACTGGTGAGGAATCATGCTCCTGTCCACCTCGAGCAAAATACTAATCCTCATAATCCTGAAGAAGATAAAAAAATGCTCTCGATTAAAAAACTACGATAGGAACAGGCTGGCTTCAGCACGAACAAATCATGTACGGATCAAATTGCAATGCTACGCCACGCATCAGCATAGAACAGAGCGTAAAATAGCAGTCAACCGGATTTTTACATCAACTCCATCGATTTTGAAGACAGCGTCGACCGAGAAGTAATTTGGAAGTTGCTGCTTCAACACTTCGGTTTTAGTGCCGCAAACCTTCACCAACCACATGCAACAACTATATAGTATATGAGGATGGTACACGCCAAGTGATTCACAATGGAAAGCTCAGTGATGTTCTTGAAGCGAAGTGAAGACAGGAGATAGGATTAAGACAAGATTGCCGCCTACTATCACCATTGATCTTCCTGATTGTGGTCGACCCGACTCAACTCGAATGGCCTAGCCTAGACTGGATTGGATCATGCTGTGAGGAGCGAGAAGATGGGCGTACGCTGGCTGGACCAATTAAAAGACCCCAGAAGAAGATTTGTATTTCGTCGATGATGATTTATGTCTAATGTCTTGTCGCACAAACTCGAAGATCTACAGGCGAAAACCGACAGGTTGGCAGAAGAGGCAGTGAACGTGGGACTTCAGGTGAGCGTAGAGAAGACAGAGGTGATGAAGGTACCCAACGAACAACAACAAGTAGCACCAATCACCATCAACGGGAGAAACCTAAAGGAAGTTGTCTCTTTCACCTACCTGCCTAGGCAGCATCATTTCAACTACATGTGGCGGCACAGATGAGGATGTCAAAGCCAGGATTGTAAAGACAGAAAGGCAGGCCTTCATCAACCTGAAATCAGTGTGGAGATCTACTTCACTGTATTCAGCATAAAGCGTGAACAACATCCAGATTTTCAACACTAATTCAGTTAAGTCAGTGCTTCTATGTGATGTTTGAGAGGCTTGGCGCGCTACAAAAAGCATTTCCAACAAACTACAGATATTCATCAACACCTGCCGCCTACGTTCACTCGATACTGAAGATCAGATGAGAAGGCCAGAGAGAGTGAGCAGCAATGAACCTATCGCCCAAGAAATGTGTAGAAGAAAGTGGAGGTGGGTTGGGCATTCACTGAGAAGACTATTTAGGGACATCACACACTAGGCCATGCCAGGCCGTCGAGTGGAACTCAAAGGGGAAACGACGAGTTGGGCGTGCGAGCCGAGAGTGACGTGGTGGAGATCGTGTGAGGAAGAAATGAAAGCTTCTGGGAGTTGTGGAGCCAGGTTTTGAAGACTGGAGAGAAGAGAGTGAAATTGCGACGTGGTACTGAAGCCCTATGTTACACAATGGACTCAGATGATCAGTAATAGTAGGTATGTGGGCTCAGTTTTTCAACTATATTTAGAAATATATATATTCAGCATCGCTGTCAACTGTATTGACTGTTGTTGAGACAGCTGAAAGCTCTCTGTTAATGGTGTGCCTTCTCTTGACTTTGCGCATCAGTGGCACTGTTGTTGTGGTAGTTGATGTTCCGATTTTTTTGGAGTCGACTCACCTGCACGTTAGTTTCCTATCTTTCGTAGACGGCTAGGTTGTTATCACTCGTAGATTGTTAGGTCGTGCTTCCAGTAATAGTATTACTCTACAGTATTTTCGGCGTATCATATGGCATCAGTTGGACAGAAACTGTGTATATGTATACATAGGAAAGTGAAACCTATATTAATTACATAAAGAAAGAATACGACTTTTCACTCTGTTTACAACTTTCTTGAAAATGCATGGTTAATTTAGGTTGATAGTCATATAAGATTTAGATTCATAGCACATAAATACTAACATTCTGTTAAGTCATCAACTAGCTCGCTTTCAAACAGAGTTGCTGGGTGAGTCCATTCGTAATGCTTTCTCTATCATTCCGAGGACGAGCTTTCTACGGTATTGTAGAGTACGTGCATTAATTCTTATGTACTTACTGCTTGTCTTTCCAGATGACTGACACTCAGAGAGCTTTGAGTGAAAAGGATATTGTTTATCTTATGAAATAACTCCTGCAAATTTTGACATGAGTTAGTATCTATCTACAACTGTTTGAACTAGGAGGTCCAGAGGTATACCATGAGTTCTGCTGATAATCTCCAAAGTTCTAAACAGTACAGCATGGTCTGTCTTCGGCAACCCGGGGAAGAATAAAGCGGAACAGTTGAAGAGAATAGGCAAGATGCAGGCGTTTATAAAACAGAAGAGGAGAGACTGAATTATACCAGATACTCTCAGTTTCCTAACATAGAAAGCTAGGCAGTAGATAAAACATTCAGCTGGGAATAATATGTTGGAAAGTAGAGAGATCCGGAAACTTTCAGATCATCAGTATATTTGGTAAAATTGATACCAGCTGAAGATGATCGGTCTTACAGAAAGAAAGTGAAAATAGTAGGGGGAAAAGACAGCTCTTTGGGGTACACCAGTCACAGTAAGCAATGGGGTGAAGCGCTTCTCTCTGAACAGAATGTTGTTTTCCTTAAGAGAAGTAGGAATATAGACATCTGATTGTCCAGGACTCAGTATTTGTGCTGGTTAGCTTGTCCAGCAAAACAGGTCTTGGGATAGAATCAGATGCCGAAGTATGGTTTAAAAAAGCACACCTGAAATACTTGGCATTTCTGTCAAGGTCACGAGTAATATTGTGATATAAGAGAGTGGTGGCATCCAAAGTGCTTCTTCTGCTTTTATATGCAAATTGACAAGGGTATCCGAAAGATTTCAATCAGGGTTGAAGCACGAGTATTATTAGCTTCTCGATTATTTTCAAGAACGGAGAAGTAATTTCAATGGAACAGGATTTGGTACATGTGCCTGCAGTTCCTGACTTAGGTAGTGAAGTTTACTGAATACCTTTCCGAGTCACTGGTATGATGCTTTTTGAAAACGATCTATTGAACATGTTTGCTAATGGATGACATGAAATATTAGCACACTTCGTGAATACTAAGCTTGACACACCATCCGGACCTGAACTGCGTGAAGGGTTCAGGGATTTGAGCAATTTGTATATTTCTTTATCGGTGAACTCTGGATAGCATTCTTCATTGGAAATGTTTGGACAAAGTGAGATAGGACAAGTGGGTTGGCGCACAAACGATTTGTTCAAAGTACAAACGTTGACGTATGCTTCTTTACTAAGGTGTTAACTACCAGTGACGTCATTTAAAGTTTGTATATGTGAAAGAGCCTTTGCATGACAAACGTTTCTGGTTATGTGGTAGACTCAGACGTGTAATCTCCAACTCAGTTAAAACGTTCAACTGACGACCACCAGCATTATCACTTACCTTATATATTCTTTCTTTTTCTCTTCTTAGTCTCCTAAGCTGGGGAGAAGATAAACGGTCGAAGCTGAGAAAAACTTTTTGCTGGGGCAACAGATATCCAGGTAAAACTTGAGATAGCATGCCATACCATCAGTAGTGTCGTCCAAAACATCACTGTCAAATATACTCCAGTCTGTGCGTTGTAACGATTCCCTTAGACTAGGTATGTTACTCTGTGAATAGTTTCTATGTCCAGCTCTCTTATATGTGAGGGCTATTTTGTGTACTTTGCCACATACTTTGGGCGAAACACGTATAGTGCAATGATCTGAGCCGAGCAGTAGGCTCTCTTTCGATGAATACCTAGTCTACTGTTGCATCCAGACGTGTTGTGAAGTTAAAAAGGTTTTGATGACCAAGAGCTTTGAGAAAGTTTTGCTCACAAGGATTGAAACCACCAAATATTATGGACAAGGAATCACAGAGTATAGGGGCTGCGAATTCCATAAATATATTTCAGAGAAACCACAACCAGGTGTCACATAAATATTTTTGATATATGTAAAGCAATATTTGTTCAGATGTTTTGGGAGGCATTTAATAGTGGTAGAATCTAGGTGATTGTTTGGGAATTTGAAGCATGTGTAACTTAAAATGCATCAATGGGTATTGATGAAGGTAGCTACATACACCACATCCACTTTTCTTTATATAGCTACATCTATGATGACGGAAAATTTTCAAACCATTCAAATGAACCAAGCTGTTATCATAAAGTTCATGTAACCAAGCTTATTGCAGTGTAATTACTCCAACATTAAGGTGCATATTGGAGGATATAAGAGATTGTAAGTAATCCACTTTTCCTTGGAATGACCTGCAGTTCGTGCTTATAATTTCTGGCAAAGTCATTTGAGATAAGGTTATTCACTGACCGAATTATGTTGATGGATTTGCAACGCGGCCACAAAGCTAGGAAGCTCACCATCGCGATTCACGTTGATAGGTGTTAGCTGACTGGAGGCAATTGGCAGGATACCTTGGACCTAGGTTTCATGCTTGTTAGCACTCGTCATCAGGGCATATCTGCAACCGCATGGGCTAACAACCACGAAACCCAGGTACAGGACGGTCTGTAGTAAACTCAGTGGTCTTCTAGGCATCACTGAAGGGTTAAAATGAACAAGTTAAACTTGGGTAATTGTTGCATTCCATAAAGGTACGATTAAGATATTCCTCGCTAAAACTTATTTTTGATTTAATTTTCGAATATTTAAATCATCATATTTCCTCATAGGTACTTTTGAAAGTGAAGGTCTGCTGTCTAATATTACACACCGTTATTCTTGTCCGTTTTATGTGCACAACATTCTTGCTCTATTGTGGAGATATATTAATCAAGATTTTATTCTTTTGCCTTCGATTTTTAATGTTTGTTAAGCCATAGCCTACTGAGCACTCCTTACCAACTGATAAATTCTCGTGAAAACTCCTGAAAAGTTTAGTTTATTCGAATACTGAGCATATTGAAGATTATCAAATGGTAAACCTTTGAATGGAAGGAGCATGTTTTGCTAAAAAAATTCTCATTTTCATAAACATCTGTCTGATGATTGACAAACTTTGTTTTTATCATGTACAGATCCGACCTCATAAATGAATGCACATGAGAATTTGTGTATGTAACCAAAAGTGATAAGACAAGGTCGATACTGATGTCAAAAATTTGGTTGGTTCATTCATCAGTTTCATTACTTCCGTTATGTGAAATTCAGTCCACATAAATAGTTGACTGAAATATCACGCAACTAATTACCCGGATTAGTTCAATATATTGAAGTAAGTTGCATTGGTTTACTAATATCCACTACATACAGTTAGTGTATCAGACATGACATTTGCATTTTAATTCAGTTGATTTAAACCAAGTTATGTCGGTGGACTAAAGATGTAGTTCATCGCAATCAATAAATTATTATTATTATGATTATTATTATTATTTGTCATTCGGGTCCCTTGTGGAACATAGGGCTTCAGTACCACGTCGCAATTTCACTCTCTTCTCTCCAGTCTTCAAAACCTGGCTCCACAACTCCCCAGAAGCTTTCATTTCTTCCTCACACGATCTCCACCACGTCACTCTCGGCTCGCACGCCCAACTCGTCGTTTCCCCTTTGAGTTCCACTCGACGGCCTGGCATGGCCTAGTGTGTGATGTCCCTAAATAGTCTTCTCAGTGAATGCCCAACCCACCTCCACTTTCTTCTACACATTTCTTGGGCGATAGGTTCATTGCTGCTCACTCTCTCTGGCCTTCTCATCTGATCTTCAGTATCGAGTGAACGTAGGCGGCAGGTGTTGATGAATATCTGTAGTTTGTTGGAAATGCTTTTTGTAGCGCGCCAAGCCTCTCAAACATCACATAGAAGCACTGACTTAACTGAATTAGTGTTGAAAATCTGGATGTTGTTCACGCTTTATGCTGAATACAGTGAAGTAGATCTCCACACTGATTTCAGGTTGATGAAGGCCTGCCTTTCTGTCTTTACAATCCTGGCTTTGACATCCTCATCTGTGCCGCCACATGTAGTTGAAATGATGCTGCCTAGGCAGGTAGGTGAAAGAGACAACTTCCTTTAGGTTTCTCCCGTTGATGGTGATTGGTGCTACTTGTTGTTGTTCGTTGGGTACCTTCATCACCTCTGTCTTCTCTACGCTCACCTGAAGTCCCACGTTCACTGCCTCTTCTGCCAACCTGTCGGTTTTCGCCTGTAGATCTTCGAGTTTGTGCGACAAGACATTAGACATAAATCATCATCGACGAAATACAAATCTTCTTCTGGGGTCTTTTAATTGGTCCAGCCAGCGTACGCCCATCTTCTCGCTCCTCACAGCATGATCCAATCCAGTCTAGGCTAGGCCATTCGAGTTGAGTCGGGTCGACCACAATCAGGAAGATCAATGGTGATAGTAGGCGGCAATCTTGTCTTAATCCTATCTCCTGTCTTCACTTCGCTTCAAGAACATCACTGAGCTTTCCATTGTGAATCACTTGGCGTGTACCATCCTCATATACTATATAGTTGTTGCATGTGGTTGGTGAAGGTTTGCGGCACTAAAACCGAAGTGTTGAAGCAGCAACTTCCAAATTACTTCTCGGTCGACGCTGTCTTCAAAATCGATGGAGTTGATGTAAAAATCCGGTTGACTGCTATTTTACGCTCTGTTCTATGCTGATGCGTGGCGTAGCATTGCAATTTGATCCGTACATGATTTGTTCGTGCTGAAGCCAGCCTGTTCCTATCGTAGTTTTTTAATCGAGAGCATTTTTTTATCTTCTTCAGGATTATGAGGATTAGTATTTTGCTCGAGGTGGACAGGAGCATGATTCCTCACCAGTTCTCGCGAAGACTTAGGTCTCCCTTCTTTGGAAGTTTGACAAGGTAGCCCATCTGCCAATCAACGGACAGCTACCTTTCCTTCCCTCCTTGTAAACCTTCTGCAGTAGTGGTGTGAGCATATCCGCTGTTGTCTCTGCGTCTGTTTTCAGTGCTTCCAGAGAAATTCCATCTGGTCCTGCAGCTTTCCCAGATTTCACCAACTTTGTGGCGTTTAGGACTTCTGCTTTTGTTGGAGGTCTTGTGTTCACTGATAATTCTGTGGTTGGACTGCTGGCGGTATTTCTGGACGAGTTGTAGATGGTAGTGGTGGTTGATTCAAGAGTGTTTTGAAGTGGTAAGCCCATTGTTTTCTTTGTTTCTCCTCTTTGCTAACGAGGTTTCCTCATCTATTATTTCATTGGTTTTATCTGTGTTCATCACCTCCCCCCCCACCCCCGAAGGTAGTAAGCTAGTTATTTGATACAGCGTCGTCAGGTCTCCTTCTAGCAGCCTGTTCTGCTGCACTTGCGAGTGTGTCGAAGAAGTGTGTTTTGTCTTTCTGCACACTTTTCTTCACTTCTGTTTCCAGTGTAGTGGTTTATATGTTGCATTCAGCTCCTCCTTCCGTTGTTCTTCCCTGCACCGCACTGCACTGCACTGCATCGGTTCATCTGCTGCTTCAACATCACCATCTTCCTCTCCCTCCTCTGCCAGCCTTCATATGTCCGTCGAGATCCATTCCTTGTCTTGTCTTGTCTTGCTTCTTCTTCCTTCCCAACACGGTTATGCAGGTTCCCTTCCACATCCCTTTCACAGAGTTCCAGTCTTCTTCCGCGCCCGATCCTTAAGGCATGCTACTCAATGTCTCCCATCTTTTCCTGATGGCTGAATGACGTGAAGGTGTCCCTCGTAGTTTCATCCTTCAATTCAGTTCAGTTCAGTTCAGTTCAGTTTCTGTTCTGGTTGTTGAACCTGAACTGTGGTCTATCACCAGCTTCCTTGAATTGAAGGCTTTCGAGTTGATTTTGAAGGTAGGTTTCTTGCACTAGATAGTGAGTGGTGTGAACCTACATCTGCTCCTCCTCTTGATCTGATCTCGTGTCCAGTAGGCTGCGTCTCCACTTTCCTTACATTGAGATCAAGTCCATCTGAATTTCAGTGTATCTGGTATCTGGTGACATCAAATCCATGTCACTGCCTTGTGAATCTCCTTGTGGTTGTACACACTGCCTCCAATCGCCAAGTCATTAAATGCGCAGAAGTCTGCAAACATTGCTCCATTAGCATTCATCATTTCACTGAGTGCTTCTCGACCCATGATTACTTCTCTTCTTGTGTTGTCTGCTCTCAGTTCCGCATTCATGTCACCCCACCCATTAGAATTTTGATGTCGCCAACGGGAGTGGAGTCAGCCTTGTCCAGTACTGATTGCAGTTGTCTTTAGAATTACTCCTTCCTCTCTTCATCTGCACTATTTGTAGGTGTGTAGCATTGGGATTGTATGATTGTGATCTTCCTTCCTTTCGAGTTGAATCTCGCTGTCATGATCCTGATCGTGGAGGAGACTGGTTCTCACTGCATGAGAGGGAGAGAGAGAGCCTTCGATGCTCCCGGGGACATCATGATAGCCACTCGGAAACTCAGTGTGCTCGTGGTTGTTGTTTGAGTGACAATATTGGAGTAGATTATTGACTCTCCAGTTAAGAGTTTGGAGAGTCCTTGTTCCATTCCATCTGCAGATTCCTCTCAGATTCCTAGTCTAGCACTTCTATGCTATATCTTCTCACCTCTTTGGCAATCTGGACAGCCTTACTAGGTTCAGACATTGTTCGGACATTCCATGTCCCCATTCTTACTTTCATCTTCATCGAGAGAAGATACATTGGGCAATTGACTTCCCGATGGCTTTCAACAACCGGTGTCATTTCGTCTTTCCGATTCCAGTGAGGAATAAGTTTGTTTTTATATTTGATATTTTCTTTGTACTTTGAAGTTTCTTTAGCGATTGGATCGGTTTTACTAGGTAGGGTTGCTAGCCCTACGCCCCCTACGCCCTACCCCTCTTTATCTGGGCTTAGGACCGGCTAGTGAACTAGTTCACTGGGCAACGTTGTATCTAACAGGTGCTATTATCTAATGTGTCATCATATGCAACCTACACCGACCGCCGAATTTTAAGTGACTATGTAGTATGGATAGGCGTCGCAAATCACACGTTCGACTTAGAATATAGTATGCGAGTTTATGGGTATTTACTTAGTCACTTTATTCATTTGTTTATCTATTTTATTTTACATGCATTGGGAAGTGCACATATCAAAATAATGAATATCATTTACCCAATTCCCAAATTCTTCCAAAATCAACCACTTTATTATAAAAATAACTATTAATATCTCCTGCAAATTCTCAAGATAAACCTGTAAACTGGAGGTCTAACTGAGAATATCTAGCATCAGTTTCAAACTACATGAAAGAAGACTGTCACTCTAAAATGAGTCAACAGTGTTGCCCTTTCTGACAGTAGAAAGTGAAGCGGTTGAGTGTAAGGAACAACGCATACCTAGGAAGTCCAATCAGGCTTGGTTGAAGAGTGACCCAAGAAATCTCCAAAGACATACCAAGACCCTGAATAACTCCACCCTTACGAAGTAATGCCGTGTCCCCTGTTCATGCTAACCGACTGACTGATATTTACACATTGTTAACTTGGTGTTTTCGACAACTTCACAGTAATTTCTAATACAGTTCACCATAAGATTTGTCAATCAATGTTATGGGCTATTTTCCCCTTTTATTTATTTATGATAAACTAGTAGGCTACCGAGTCCTACTTTTCAAAGACTTCACCAAGTTCAGATATACTGGCCATGCATAAGTTGACTAGGTCTTAGGTAAGGTTGGAACCTATTTTATGTAACAACACTAAAAGCCTACACCACTGCAAGCGATAAAATCGGCTCATTTAGAAGTCATTATTATTGTGATAGTGCAGTGTGACAGTACCTTTCCTGTTTTCACTACAACAGACAACTGATTCTCTTCACCAAAGGAAATTCAGCATGTGAGCTAAGCACTCAAAAACGGCGGAGAAATCAACATGCTTAGTGAATATTTTGCATGATAGCCACATCTCAACCGAACTGTTTGGACATTGTGTCACATTTTAGGCGGAAAACTGAAGTTTCACTGACTCCCAGTCTATTTATGTGTGTATTTTGATTGCATCATTGACTGGAATGGGTTGTTTTATAACAAATTTTTGTTATATAGCCATTGTTAAATATTGCTGTCAATATGAAGGAATTGAAGTGTTTGTTCATATGCCTTTGGATTTTTCTCACCAATCCACCCAGTGAACCGTCGTTAAGAGATCTTGGTTTTATTGCGTGTAGGTGAGCTACTTTGAAGTGAGCTACCTAATATTGGGTGACTTAGACAAGCTAGTATACTATGAAATTAGATGAGTGAACTGCACTTTAGTTACCGAAACCTAACCACCGACTGTGACCTTTGACAAAGTTTTGGAACGCTGATTAAATATACTTATGGCTGACAGTGATCATTCTAGTGGTGTGCTGAAGCTAAAATCCAGCTAGAACCAAACTAACCGCCAAAACACAGTGATCTCAAACACGAGATAGATATGAAGCCAACTGAAGAAGGGAAAAAACATCGAACTATGCATGACGTTAGGCTGGTGAACTACCTATCATTAGCTGACTAGTTCATCAACATGCTGACTCCTCAATTGTCAGAACATCAAGCATAATTTTTGTTATATTCTGCATGCGAATAAAGCTGGATCATATGCTCATTCACACATGCCTTAAAGCGCATTCTGATGCCTCTTTCCGTATATGGAAATAATTCCTTGTTGATACAGGCACATCTCATCACTAAGAACAAATGTTTTCATGTTATAAAAGAGTATTACAGACAACCGGCCAACTTAATTCACCTTCATAAATTAGGCTGTAAACCATTCTACATGTCTAATGTGTGTATAAATTACTCATGTGTAACTTCATTCTGTTTGTAGTGAAAAGTGTTTGGTAAGCAATGTCTTCATCATTTGCAGTCTAAATTATCTTATCATGCTATGTGAAGTTCAAGGACTACATTGAACATGATAAAGAAGATCAAATTGATAGGTTTATGCACATATATTCTACAACTTATTAAAACAGTTAAACTGATAACTAACTTGATGTGTACTAATTAGATCATCTGAAGCTGAACTTTTTAAGGCATTAAAGATGGTAGGTGTGAAGATTATGACCTTGAACAGGTTACACTTCTGCGTGGGAGACAGAACTCTTTAAGAACCGTTTAGTTGTTTCATGACTGCCAGCCATATTGTCTTCCTCAACTATCACAATCCAATAAAAGTCAGTATCAATTGAAAATTCGCTGGAAACTAGGCAACATTAAGGCGAGACTGAAAGATGCACTGGATTCAAAAATACGACCGGAACAGGCTGGCTGGCTGGATTCAGGAATTACAAATCATGTATGGACCAAATTGCAATGCTACACTACGCATCATCATTGAACAGAGCAAAGAATGGCAGTCAACTCTCATTCAACAACTATATGAAGACGCCACATGCCAAGTAATTCACAATGGAAAGTTCAGTGATGCCTTTGACGTGAAGTGAAGACAGGTAAGAGTATGACAAGGCTGCCTACTATCACCACCCATGATCTTCCTGATTGTAGTCGACTAGACTGGACCATGCAGTAGACAACAGTGAGGAGCGAGAAGAGGGGGATACGCTGGACTGCGAAAAAGGGCCTAGAAGATTTGGATTTCGCCGATGACTTATGTCTAATGTCTTGTGGCACAAACTCGAAGATCTACAGATGAAAACTAGCAAGTTGGCAGAAGAGGCAGGTGGCGAAGACGGGACTTCAAGTGAATGTAGAGAAGACAGAGGTGATGAAGATACCTAACCAACAAAAACAAGCTCCCATCATCATCAACGGGAGAAACTTGAAGGAAGTAGCCTCTTTCACCTATATAGGCAGCTCTGTTTCAACTACAGGTGGTGGTGGCACAGGCGAGGACGTCAAAGTCAGGATCGGAAAAACAAGATAGGCGCTCATTAGCCTGAAACCAGTGTGGAGATCTTCTGCATTGCACTCAGCATGTGGAACAAGATGCGGATTTTCAACACCAACGTCAATCAAATCTGTATGACTCTGTATGACTCAGAGCCTTGGCGCGTCACGAAAAGCATCTCCAACAAACTACAGACATTCATCAACAACTGCCGCCTACCCTCACTCGATGCTGAAGATCAGATGGCCAGAATAATAAGAATAAGCAACAAGGAACTTTGGCTGGCTGGCTGGCTGGCTGGCTGGCAACGGAGCAACCAAGAAGCTATCGCTGAACAAATATGTAGAAGGAAGTGGAGGTGGGTTGGGCATACAGTGAGAAGGCCGACTGGGGACATCACGCAGTAGGCCAGGCCGTCGAGTGGAAGCCAGATGGGAAGCGATGAGTTAGGCGTCCGTGGTGAGGGTGACATAGAGGAGATGGTGCGAGGAGGAAATGAGAGCTTGTGTGGAGTTGTGGAGCCAGGTTTTGAAGACTTCAGAGAACAGAGTGGAATGGAGACGTGCTAGTGAAGCCCTATGTTCCATTAGGAACCCAAGGTACAAATAATAATAATAATAAGCAACATTAAAATAAAGCACTGCCTGAGTCTAGGTTAACTTTACAATGTCAGCGACTCAAACTGAACGAATAGTGTCAAGCTTTCGAACAAAGAATGAAAGACAAGAAGCTTCAAACTGCTCTAATAACCACAAAGTGTTGATATTTTCAACCTTGACCAATATATAGTGGAAAAGAAACTATCATAGACATATCTTACTGTTCTCACCAGTCCTTACACCTTTTGGAATGAGGCGGTCAAATGGAAGTGAGTTCTCATGAAACTTACTTGGATTTTAGTTTGATTAAATGATCAAAATGTTCTCTTTTCTGATATGTATAATCTAGGAGAACGATGTCACAAAGATGGCAAGTTAATCTTGTTGTGATGAGTTTGCTGATAATCAATGTAGTGAAGATTCAAGCAGCCACATATCTGTTGCCGATGAAATTTGATGAATCAGGTAAATGAACTATGACATACAGATGATTGAGATAAATGAAATAGCAGATGTTTGTTTTATTCATCAATCAGAAATGAAAACAAAATCTTAGTCGTCGTTTTGAAGCTTCGTAAATGTAATTTATTTTAAGGTTAATGAGGATTTTATTTTTAGGGTAGTATTCATCACAGAATTACATCAATTAGAGATAAAATTGAACTCTTTGAAGCACCGGACAGCAGTTTCGTCCTAGTATCAGACTCCACAGTAGTACACGTTCATGACTTGGCTAGAAGTCAAAATCAGGACCTTCAGGTTTCACGGAGGACGCGTTAACCACTACCTCGCTGGGTCAGACTTCAACGGTCCACAGATTTTATTGGAAGTCAAAGCGCATTGCATTATAGTACTCATCAGTGACATTCTACGAGATGGATATCCCGAAGTTCTAATAAGAAGCTGTGACCTGAAGGGTCAACTAGACAGAAGTGAAACGCATGCCAACTGGAGACTTCGGTTGACAGTCACGTCATATTGACAAAGGTAGGAAACTACTGACCACTGAATTACCGCCTAGTGAGTAAGTGTAAAGTCGTTCGCCATGAAACCTCAAGATCCTGAGTTCTATCCCTAACCGCGTCATGAGTATGTATTGATGAGGATTACGGTGCTAGGACGAAACAGTTGTCCAGTGCTTCAAGTCGTTCACTTGTTCTCTAACTGATCTCACTCTGTGATGAATAATTGCGTACATTTTTTGTTGCGTCAAGTGACCTTTAAATTAGTATATTTGAAGAGCATCCCGTCACATCAAAACTAGCCATTTTTGCTTCCTCCTCCACTTGTATATCATTCAGTCTTCGTTTCAAATCAGAGGAAGTGGTTAGCCTAGACTATGAGCAACTTCTAATTGGACAAAATATTGTGGCGTAATGTTCCAATTACTCACATGTTGGTGTGTTTCTAAAGTTAATTACTGACCGGACATGATAACGTGGTTTAGGAATCTGAATGGTGCAATACATTTTACGGAGATTGTTAATTTTAAGTTTTAAAATAAACCTTTGGAACTCACTCAAAGATGGTTTTGTCTGGTGCATTGCATAAGCTGTCGACTTCTTAATTTTGATCATATCTATGTCTACAGGTTTCTTAACTTCTACAAACAGTCCTGTTTCGATATGTTCATTGACTTTCTTTAAGTAGTCCACCTAACATATGACTGCTGTCAAGTTGCAATTGTCAGATTTGGCAGTTATCACACTATTATCGTTTCATTAGTTGGTTAGCGCCAACATCTCTGGTTTCACTAAGTTCCCTTTCAATTTATTCTGATCTTTAAGTGTTAGTTCCAAGTGTTCATGAGTTTGATGTCATTTCAATGCTGGAGAGAACTCCTGCAAGTTACAGTTGACCGCCTGTTAAGTAAACGTTTGGTTTTTTCGGAGTAGTTCCACGTAATATTGTTAACAATGCTGAGATTAGGGTGGTTTTTGAAACCATATACCTGGGACAGGTGTAGAATCATTCCTGTTACTGCATGTATTTCGTGTTAATTTGGTAAACAAAGATTCTGTTGTCAATCTCTCCCTCCACCCAACTAAGTTAGTTTTCAACACTAACAATCTATCACACCCTACTGTGTGATTGTGGGTAATTGCGTGCAGAGCTGTAGCTGGGCTTTACTCTGAATTTCTCATTTTATTAGAATCTACTAATCTTGAATTAGCTGAGTTTTTGTGCTGCCATTCCGGTCGACCCAGATCGACTTACTTCACCTATGAATAGGACCTCACAATCATTGCAAGGATATGGTAAGCCATAAAATCTACGACGAGAATTTGAAGACTCCAAAAATACCTTGCGTGTTAATAATTACCCACTCTAATTTATAAATAAATTCTTCAGAATTCGAAGGAGAATCGTCAAGAACATTAGCAGTAGTTGTGACGCAGATGTTATTAATAACATTTCTGCTACTTGTAGTGATAATGGTAACAGTGTTGACGGAGGATTCGAATTTTCTGCTGTGTTTCCATACAAATAAGTCACCCCAGAAGCACTGCGAAGATTTCTTAATATAGCTGGGATTGAAGTGGCATTTAAATCAACAAACGAGATTAGAAACAAGCTGTGTAGGTCATCGAAAAAAAACTAATCTTCTAGGCAATAATTCTGAGGTGAAATACATAGGTCAATGTAGTCGACCAGGGTCGACCGGAATGGCAGCACAAAAACTCAGCTAATTCAAGATTAGTAGATTCTAATAAAATGAGAAATTCAGAGTAAAGCCCAGCTACAGCTCTGCACGCAATTACCCACAATCACACAGTAGGGTGTGATAGATTGTTAGTGTTGAAAACTAACTTAGTTGGGTGGAGGGAGAGATTGACAACAGAATCTTTGTTTACCAAATTAACACGAAATACATGCAGTAACAGGAATGATTCTACACCTGTCGCAGATATATGGAAAATTCTACGACGTTTGTCACAAATAAGGAGACAGGCTTAGGACTATATAAACACTGTCTCAGAGTTGTGCAGTTACGTGGTATGAATACGGTGAATAAATTGTATCTGAAACGTTATCCAGTAAGTGATACTGTTTCACTATGTGACATTTCTAATAAACAGACTAAAACGTCGTAAGATGTACTACCTGACGGTATACCATGCATAGACTTCGAATTCCGCTTCCCAATTCAAGTTAGCTTCCCATTCATCCCATGAAGATCGCTATAATAGCACACTTTAAAGTGAAAGTCCTCACTTACAACCAATAGGTCTGATCACTACTTACTTTTTTTTATATAAATCTGTGAGAAAAATACACAAATAACTCAAAGACATTTATTTCGTTCAGGACAAATGTACATTGAATTTGATGGGAGGAATATTTCTCTAAGTTCAGAATTCATCTTAACAGTCAAAGATGATGACTGTACAAAAACACTTTCATTGAAGCCACCAACCAAAAACGAATTGTTTGCAAGAAACGGGTATCGTCCGGCATCTTGGTAAGTCATTAACACCATACATAAATTGCACGCATAGAGAAAATGTGAGGCATTTGTCTTTGCTTGATGATGTTATACAAATAATAGCTAGACCATGCCAATCAAAGACTCTGAACAATATGTCGCGTTAGATATCGAAAATACAGTTGTAACGAATAGATCTAAGTTTAGCTCACTAGCACTAATCGAGCTATCACTGTCTCAGAAGGTCGATTTGATCTCTAGGACAGAGACGTCACTAGAGGAAGGTTTCAATCCTCAAGGCAAGATCAGACGAGCGTAGAAAGTTAGTGTTCACGCAACCCAAGAGACTAGGAAATCGAGTACTATCAATTTGAATTTCTACAGTTCGAAAATACTTAGGTTCAGACAAATCTTGTCGATGAGAATCAACACGCTTAATATCTAGCTCCGTACCTTTCTATCAACTGCCTTCGAACACCCTACACAGAAAGCATGTCTGTTTGCACAGAGGAAAGAAATTACACCACACTGGTGGTATGGTCCTCTTTTCAGAACAGTGAAATTTATCCAAGAGATGAGCTAACCAGCAAGTAAATGTTGAAGATTATTGCTTATGTACGTAAAACGTTGCTGGCATTTTGAATTATCCAGTAGCAAAGTGACTAGAAACAGTATTCCGTACTTAGTACAGATAAGTTTCAGCTCTTCTTTTTGTGAGTACATAACTCAAAATTAGTGCATAAATCAGTGCTTAGGTCTTCCTTAGTTATTTTTAAGGAAGAAGCTACCAGGTTTCCACATACCATTCCTCAAATCAAAGTAGTCTCTTCTTTTGGTTGTTCATGATGCAGAAGTATTTCATTAATGGATCACATGGGATTATCACGTGTACTCCACAGTACAGTCTTTCGGCTCAATTAACAATTTAGATTGTAGGAAGACTGCCAGAGTTTCGGCTTGAAGGAAAAATATGGTCTAAAAGTTTTAACATCTTTAATTATTTTGAATAATGCGAGAACAAAAACAGTTGCAAAATAAAATGGGCTCATTCTAATCCACGGCCTCTCTTTAACTGCAAACAGTCTACAATTAAAATGAAGTATTTATAGTAATAATGGCTTTACAGACTCTGTAACTGATCTCTATCTGAAGACGTGATTCATTCATTGGCTTAAGGAATGAACTCTAATGCAATGGTTCTTAGTTTCGAATGCGCTTCCGCCTATATCGATTTGAATAAGAGGACAGCAACGTAAGTGAACATTTTATCATCACACTTATCACGAAGTTTGGCAACCTAATAAGCTGATTTCATTTTTTTAAATCATTCAAATAATAACTTGGAATGCGAATGCTTTATCAATCAGAATACAATAACGAAGAGGCTTAGAATATAATTATTTCAGAAAGATCAATCAGATTAATTATTTTGTTGAACTGTACGGCGAATGAGATTTAGCGTCACACTGAATTGTGTATACAATTCAGATGAAAGGTTGGCCTGGACATTCAGATTCTGTGATACAAGCATTTGTCAGCAGAACTATTTTCAATGTAAACTGTTGATTAGGCATAATTTTTCCACTGTATTTTGTCGTACATACTTGTTGTAGAATATAAAATGTACGACTTACGTGCAGTTGGCGATACTTCAAATCTAAGAAACTGTGCAAAAGAGATGATAGGATTCATTTATTGTCAATTAGGAAATTTGATATACCTGAGAGGGAAATACATTTTAGTGTGATTATAGGTAGGCTTATCATAAAGTGCACGGTTGTACGGTTGTAAACTAGTAAGCTTGTCGTATGATCACAGTCATAGTAAAGTAAATGTAGAGGAAACTAACTAAGCACAATCATTAAATATCTATCATGCATCATTAGTGTAAGAGCAAGAGTTGAACGGTGTAGTAGAGTAGAGAGGAGGGTGCTATATCAAATCAACAATCTAGTATGGTATGCCGCATCATCAGGCTTGTATTTTCGGTGTTTCAATCCTATACGATAGCCATCAGGTTGACATAAATCTGCATCACATGCAGATTACCAATATGATATGATGCACAATAAAATATCAGTTCTAATTCCTAAGGTTGTATGATGAATGTTTAAATAAATAAGTTAACACACTTTTCATACATCACAGCCTATACCACCTGAAATAAGTTTCTGTACTACACCTCACAGTGAAGCAGTATTATTTACGGAATTATTTTTCCAGTGGAATTTATGGCTCATTATTATATCAAGGCAATCACAAAACCTTTGACAATTTCTTCAATAATTCCCTCACTAATTACTTCGTCTCAAGCTATATGCCACATAACTATCATAATCTGCTGTCAGAAGTTGTATGATTACCTTTAAGTGATTGTGAGCAATAAATTATACATCAAACATTATTCAGTATATGATACTGCTTCACTGTGCGTCAAATCAAGTGAATTTAGTTCATATGGAGTATGCTCTTCCGAACTACTTAAACCTGATTCTTACAAAATTGAATACATCAAAAAGACTAATCCGATTATGATTCAACTGAATGTTCTGTACTTATTTTGACTTTAATCATGTGACGCATATTCAACCTCTAATGTGAAAAAGTTGATGTGTTTTGAAAAATAATTCACTCCAGACTATTTTCAATCAGTACTAAGGTGAATAAGACTTATTAAATGTCAGACAGTAAACTTCTTGATTCAGAGATGAAATACATTTTTAGTGGTGTAATGAAGATATTTTTGACTGTAATAGTGACCAACTTGAATTTAAATTTTAATTGAGACAAACATCTCTTAATGAATGAAATTACAAGGCGTAAGGAGACAGACCTAAGTGTACAGGGTGATGACATACACAGATCAAATTTTGAACTACGACGGTCGCAACCTAACTCTTCGCATGAAGAATTGTGTACAAACAGTCTTTGCATGTGCTGAGACCCATTGAGCCACTCAGTAACTGTGGAAGTCAGAAGAAAACCACCTTAACAAAGTTTTCACAGCCAGTGATTATCCGACCAACTACTTCAAGAAATACTTATCGACAGAACATACATCACGCCAATTACTCCTAGCTTACAAAACGGATCACTTTACTAGACGTCGACTACTTCCCCTTTTCAGTATCAGCATGGCGTACAAAACACCAAATCACTGCAGAATATATTATGTAAACTAAAGGATCCACTACCCAAAGAAGACAAGAATAATATACTCTACAAAATTAGTTGTAAAGGCTGTCAATATCACTGTGTTGACTAACCCAATCGTCAAATAAGCCAAAGAATTTATGAGCATCAACTTGCGGGTATGATATGTCATCACTGATTTCTGTACGTGTAGTTTAACCCAACAAAAACTTTGGTTGGAATAACGTGGAAATACTACAACAAGCAGGCTAACAAACTGCATAGGAGTTCCTGGGAGCATGGTACCCTAATCAAACGGCAATCAACAGACACGTGGAAATTGACCCAACATGCGAGCTACTAAGAAGAGATCAGCCAACTAGAAATCAATCAAGCAAATCAGCAGTCAGAAATTAGGTCAGCAGCAAAGGTCAAAAGACAACAACAGTTATAAAGGTCAACCTCTGGTAAAAAAAAGAAGAGTTCACCCCTTCTCAGAAGCCAATAACTATCAGGGCCAGCAAATATTCTCTTACAAACACTCATGTAACTTTAAAATGTTTCACTTCTGTATGAATTAAGTGGTGATGAAGTCCCTAGCCTGGCAAAGGAACACCCTAGAGCAAACATCAAAGATCTGAGAAAACCAAGTACTTTATTCTTCCCACCTCAATGTCTTATTTGCTTGAACTTAGATCATCTTCATTCTTCATTCTTTACACTTTTTCCTCAGCTTTGACTTACAGTTGTTTAATTGTCTGCAGTACCGTCCTGTTCTACCTATTCGTCACTTGGATAAATACGAAAATTATGGATACTTTGATTATGATTATTATGTGAATATTAACTGCTTGCAGTGATCCTCACCTAGCTATCACAGACTAATGAATGTTAGAGCAAAGCCGGAGAAGAGCTAACTAAAGCAGTAATGTTCACTTCTTCTCTTTATCACAAGGTAAATTTTGATTATTCTTAAAAGCAATAGCTCTAGGAAGATGTGGTTATTATCTCACCTCCTTGATGATGATCCCAGTCCACGGAATAGAATACCTAAGGTCCAGAAACTGTACTTCAAAATACATATCCCTTAGTCAAAGGGACAAGCTTTGCTATGCAAAACTGTAGCATCTTGGACCATGGGCATGTGCTATCTTTGTGACAAACGCAAACAGGTCCTAAGTGAATTTACTCACTGAACCTATAGTCAATAATTGTAGTGAATCTGCGGAATCCACTCATCTAGTTTCTGATGATTGGCATCTAGTTTCCGTAGCCCACAGGTATAGTGTCGTCTTAGGACACTGTTTGACTGGTTCTCAGTTAGCAGTTGTTTATGAGTCGTTCGAGTGATTGGTGTCATAAGGACTAAAAAGGTTACTGAAACTCTTCATTTTCTCTTCGTAGACTATGGCTATGCGTCTTCTGGCTGCAGTTCGGATAGAGTGAGAGCTTAGAAAGCGTCAGCGTATCCTAGTATCTCTTGAATTAATGAACATAAGTGAATTTACTTCAGCAGTCTCCGAGAACAATGAAGAGCGGAACCAACTCTGATGTGAACTTGCGAGAAGTTTACATTAACGATCATCAGTAGTGGTAGGTAATGAAGATCAAAAAGGAGTAAAAGATAGCAGCGATATGTAACAGTATAAATCTATTTAAGCTGACGAAAGAAAACTGTTAAGTAACTGATATCGTAGCGAAGGATTCTTCTGCAATTCATCCACAAGGGAAAACTTATTGAACGATGGAGTGATCACTCTAAGTGATAGTTCAGCTTACCTCTAGCTGCTATTCCGTTGCCTGCTGTTAATTTGAATTTTGAATGGAACACTGGGATAGGGCCTGGAAATGTGGTATAAGCTGTAAAAGACTTGCAGTCAGAAAGGGCAACAAACTCGGACGAGCTAGTACAAGATGCAATCAGCGGCGGAAGTCGAATATAATGGGTTGGATTAACTTAAGTGTTTGGTAGCGTGTGAAAGTCAGATATGGTCCTATCTATCTGGCTTCGATCACCCACTTTCTTGATCTTTAGGAAAAGAGCAAAATCCCTTTGTTATGGTCACAGGCAGACTAGTCTGATGTAAATAGTGTCCAGGATCCAGGATTCAATAATCATTAGACGCTTAAGTGAGGCTGAAGAAGAGCATGCTTAATTGAATAAGGCATTTTCCGAACCCAGTTGTAGATGTCAGCCAGTTATCTACCCTTCACCAGATTCTGAAACATATACACAGTTACTGACACCTGGCACTGGTTGTATTTCTTGACCTACCTGCTACATTCGAAACCGTCAACTGAGGGGTTTTATAACAGTTTCTCACTAAAAGAGGTTCACGGTAAGTACACGAGGTTTGTGAAGAATTTGTATTCAAATAGTCATATACTTGTCACAACTTTCAGTGATGTGATAGGCGAATCATGTAGTCCAACTGCTGTCCATAAAGATTTTTCACCGTCTGCATTCTAATTTAATTTTTTCATAGACATTCATACTGAGATCCCTCTCTTACTGTCTGACTTTGCCGTCACTAACCTTGTTAGAGGAGACAGCTAAAGTAAACAGTTGGTATTGTTTTTCAAGATGAAGATGCTGATAGGCTGCAAAGTTTTTCGAACAGCCTTAAGTAGAATTTGAAAATGGTTGGAATACTTTTGAAAATACTAGAATTCAATCTCTTGATCCAAAGAAGGTCTACATTGGCATTTGGTCCGACTGTAAGAAGCGAAATGGTTGAGTATGTTGCTCACTTCACTTGCTTGGGAAGTTCGATCATACCTGATCGAAGGGTGATCAGTGAAATATATATTAAACGCTGACAACATCCGGATTTCAACACAGCAAGGCTATGTCCCGTTTTCCTCCTGACCGACTGACATTTGCACATCATTAAATTGTCATTTCCGACAACTTCATGCGAGTTTCCAACGTAATTTACTGGAGTTATCGTCAAGTAATGCCGTTAACACCAATAACCTGCAACACCGAAAGTAAGAAAAGTGACTCATTTGGGAGTCATTATTATTGTGATAGTACAGTGTGACAGTACCTTTCCTGTTTTCACTACAACAGACAACTGATTCTCTTCACCAAAGGAAATTCAGCATGTGAGCTAAGCACTCAAAAACGGCGGAGAAATCAACATGCTTAGTGAATATTTTGCATGATAGCCACATCTCAACCGAACTGTTTGGACATTGTGTCACATTTTGGGCACAAAACTGAAGTTTCACTGACTCCCAGTCTATTTATGTGTGTATTTTGATTGCATCATTGACTGAGATGGGTTGTTCTATGACAAACTTCCCTCACGATGATTCCACTAAACATTGTCGTAGTTGTAAATCCATTAGTGTCAGTTTGCGTTCTTTTAGATTTTCACTATAAATCAGCCCTCTGGATCATTAGTTGGACAGCTTGGCTTAGCTGCATGCTGACTGGGTCAAAAGGTTTTGCTTCAGTAATCAAAGACACTTTCTCATTGATATGTGTATACTGAGTATTTTAAAAAATTTTGATAGAGAAATGTTTCAAAGCAGCACAGCCGAAGTTACTTCTAAATAGATAAGAGGTTGTCGTATCGCAATATATTTTATGCTCATCACCATGATACGAATAAATGTTTCAAAAAAGTCATAAAGACAAATGTATGTTGCTATAGTTAGTACAATGCTGATATTTCTTTTTTTTCTTGTGTCATCTTCAGGTTGTGTAAAAGTTGGTTTGCACCGAAACCGGTTAATGACTCCTATCAGAATGAAATAGAACAGTACTATGAAGGCAAATAATGTTCTGGTTCAGCTGTACACAATGGAATCAATAAATATTCAGAACACATCAAGAATTTCTTTACTGCATATTCTGAGGAAACGAAGAACCTGTTTTTGACTCAAACGTGATGTTAACCACTTTATAAATCAGTTTACACAAATGGTCATTGCTGAAAATTCAAATGTTCCCCTTTCATAATATCAGCTTCTTCCTTGTATTTCTGACAATCATTTCCTGTTGAAAAGATTCAATGTAGTTAGATGTCTTCACTATTGGAGTATGTGAATAATCTTATTAAAACATTTTTTGTCAGTTCCACGCAGTACTGGATTAAATAAGAGTAGCTTAAGCCTAATAATGTTCACGAATGTGAAAAATTTGAGGATGCTTCTCAAAAGACTTTTAAATTGGTTTCAAACGATTTATCAAAAAGCATTTGGTCATCTGTCGCAAAAATATAGTTAATCATCGCGGATCTAGGACGTCTGTTAATCAGCACTGATGAAGTGAAATAATTATAAACACTTTGAAAGCCATCTTTGAATACGCTATGATGCTATTATTCACGAGGATCGATCTTTACGTTGTAGTATGTAGATTTAATTTCTTAAACAAAGTAAAAAGAACATCATCACTTAGATGGGTATGAAGACTTGGTGTTCTTACTCATTCGGAGGTTAGCTGCATTTTCTGTACTTCTATTAGTATTACATTTTCGGCTTAATATCATTTTGTGACTACCTAATATGTATGGAAGTTTGAGAATCGCATCTTTTTTTGAATAGCAGTAGACTGTTACTACAAGCCATCTGAGTAATTCACACTGGTCAATAAAAGCTAGTGCGTGATGATTCTCCAAGACTGTTATAAATGTACAATTTCATGCTTTTCGTAAAAAAGCCACCTAATAGACATTAGTTTGCACATCATGATCAATGTTTCAATCTATCCGTGATTTTAGTATATGACCTGTGGAGAATAGGCTAAAAGTAAGCCTTTATCAAAATATTTGCAACCGTCCAGGAAAATAGTTAATTACATCAATCGAAGGATATGTGACAATGCGCTAGGAACAAAGTATACTTCATAAGTAACGAGTAATCAGATTTCATCCCATGATTGCTTCTCCGATTGTAATGACCAATATTTCTGAAGGGGAAGTTGTGCAAACTTTCAGCGTACTTTGGTTTTCAGCGGTTAATTTTTCCGAAATCCGACAGTAAAATCAGAAACGTCTGAAAAACATTGACTACTCGTTCGCAAAGTCGAGATATGCTGCACGGAGCAGTATTTGTAAGCAGCATCATATGCGATTTAAGAGATCCTATGTGGAGGGCGGAAGAAACGTAGAGATTAGATTTCAATCCAATACTAACTTCATACTTAGAGGAAACACTACTACTCAACAATGAACGAACAACTCCGCCATATTAAATGCTTTATAGTAACAGAAATGAATAGCACAAATCTCACTATTATCATTGTATCATTTATTGTTAACAATATCCTGAAGTAGAATTATCAATGCAGTAATTATACAGAGTGGAACTATTTTGGAAAACTTAATGGAAAATATTTTTCCTGAAAAACGGTCAGCATGAAAGAAGGTTGGTGCATCCTTACATGAGTAAACTAACTAAGAAGCAAATTCAAGGTAAAGCTATGAAAGTGGTTTTCATTATGACCTGAAAATGTACAATTTCACTACCATTATTATGTGCGAATATACCTCACTGTTTACAATATAGTACTGCATTCTCATTACTTGAAGTGGTATCACTCATCTTGATTGAGGACACGTATATATTCTCAAGACCATTTTCTTATTTTGACCTTACATGAGACAGGTTTAGGGCTGTGAGATTTTGAGTTGTATTGCGTGTCTTGTACTCTTGTTGCACCTACTGCATGAATTCAGGTGATTTGCACCATGATGTACTCATCCTGAGAGATTAGCTAGAAATAGATATTCGAAGTAGGCACACGCTTTGGCGATGAATTATTTTGAATATTTTACGAAAACACTGAAGGAAAAAACAAATTAGGTAAGTTGAAAGCATCTCCCAGCTGTTTATATATTCAGTCACTGGGTTTACTGAGAACAGCTTACATACATGATTTGTATAATTTGTAGTCGACCAATCAGGCATTATCATACAGATAAAAGACCAAACTTGAATGTTGCCTTAGCCCACAGATAAACGAATTCTTAGGTTGACATGGTAAAATGAAGGACCTACCACTATCATTTGTAGAAGTGGAAAATGTATGCTTGTCGTCCTTGGACATAATGATTACTAGTCAGTGCAAAAATACATTCATTAAACCAATTTTCCATGAGAAACCTTCACGCGTTTCCGGAGTTTTAGTTGATAATCTAAGAATTACATGAAACTAGGTTTCAGATATTTTTTGAAATTATCTAGCAGTCAGTCCATTTCAGAGCACTTATGATTGGTTGGTAATACTATTCTCATTATCGTTATCATTGGTCTAAGAGTTTCATAAATGATATGAGAAATTAGAAACTAACAAGATACATTACCTTGCAAGTCAGACAAATAATCTTCTTTCTTCTAGGCAACACATAAAACGGATTCTGATACACTGAGTTCTGTTTTTTGTTCGATAATTCAGTAAGCCGTAAATTCCATATGATTAAGGGGACCTTGAAATGATGACGAGGAGAATAAGAATAAATAGTCACAGGGGGGTAGAGGTAGTGGATGTTCCAACTGTGACACAGTGGAAGTATTCCTTGCCTAACTCATCGGTGAGTAAGATATCACTTTATGCTTACCAGAGCTGCTGAGAAATAGGTCTGATGTAATTCATTCTAGTACACTTAGTGCAGTGATGATATTTGTTCTGAAATGTGATAATTTCTTCAAAAAACCAGAGCACTACCCAATTACTCATCACCAAGCCGTGAGTACTTTCGCTCAAATACTATCATGACTTACACAGTTTCTACCTGCCGAAGTTCAATAAAATACTGCACACGGGTATTACTGTCACGTGTGAAACAAAGAGAACACCATTCTCAGGCTACATTCTGAAACTCGATATGCCAACTACCGAGAAGAAACCAGTCAACTAGAAATCAGTCAATCAGATCAGGAATTTCACGGAGGTTCAATGATCTCAATAGGTACAAAGGCTAGCCTCATGCGAAAGAAAGAAACCTCAACCCAATAACGCTCCATGTTGTCAAATATCCTAAATAACAATTTGTGTTATTTGAAAATGCTTCACTTCTTTCTGAAGTAACTTCTGAAAAAGTTGGTTAGCCTAGTGTGACGTCCAAAAACAAACCTGATAGTTTGGAGAACACCCAACAACTAACATCTTCGAGTGTTACTCAAATGGATTATTATCTGGTAACTAGGTTAGTGCTCCAAGGCCACATATGACCAAACCACATTTCAGATTCATAGACTGCCTGTAGACTAGTTCTGGAGATTCATCTGTTGATGTATACCGATACAAGAATCTCAATGTTTCGGAATCTAGCATCTTGACATTAACCTACGATTAGGAAGAGGACTAATGGTTCTCTTTGTGTTTCTCTGAAAAGTAAATTTGGAGGAAAACTAATGACAGACACTTATGCTATGATATTATTATCAAAATTGTATCCCGAATGCCACTAACAAACACCGTGTTGTGATTAAATCGCCACAAACCATAGCCATTCAGACCGCCTCATCTTAAGTAGAGTACTAGGTTTAAATGAATCTCAACACCTTGTAGTCAGGAACAAAGACAGAAGATCTGCAACTACGGGTAGGTTTTTGATGATGAGTTGTTTAGGTCTCGAGATTCTCATATGCATCATCAGACCATACCTAAAATGATAGTGTTTTTATCGAAAATAACATGACAGCGTATTTTCTCTCTTCTTTGGAATAATCCCCCTGATCTGACTAATTAAATCATGATTTCAAAATCATGATTCAGTTAATCAGATTAGGGTGATTTTTATACCTTAAAGTGAGGAATGGTTAGTGAGTTTGATATGAATACACAACAATACGATATGGTCAGATGGAAGTAGTACAACCTTCTAATGGCCGAGGTTCTGTCCTTTATGATCATTGTGATGATCGCATAATGTCTAAATGCATATCAGAAACAGAGTTGAAGATATAACTTGAAAATATTTTGAACTTAATTATCATCAGCATTCATCAATTTAGGTAAGAAATGAAAGCTTAATTATTAAGTTGTTTGCGTGCTATCACCATGAGATAGTGAATGAACACTAGTGAAAACAGCTAAACTTATCTCAGACCAATAATTGAGTCAGTAAGCGCCGCGTAGTAGGAAACTTGATTTACCTTAATTTGGGCGACAAACTAATACTGGTGCTTGTATTGTGCAATCAAAGTGAAGGAAGCAAACAAAATACCAGTAGTTTGAAAAAAATATCATTACATTAATGCATTAGTATTGAAAAAGTGCTGGCACTTCGCACCAGTCAGATCTAAGATGATACTCCAGGACTGGTATGCAACCACTGCCAGCATAATGACAAGGAGTGAAGTGGTGGGATATGTCGACTACTTTACTTACGGGCTGGTTGCTGACAATGAAACCTCAGCTCCAATACAGAAGGCTTGTTTGGCAATTGCCAACTTGCGTCATCTGTAGTACCAGTGAATACCTATCAAAAGAAGAGTATACTGCGCTGCAGTCCGTTGTGTCCTGCTGTACGGCTGTGATACGTGGCCTTCAAAAGTAGTAAAAATGAAGCAAGTACAGGGTTTCGATCATAGGTGTCTTCATGCCACTGCTCATCTTTTTAATGGAATCACTGTGTGAGCGATGTTGAGATCAAACGGAGGGTATTAAGCAAAACAACTAAGTCGATTTATGACGTTGTGAAGCTTAATCGACTGAGATGGCTTGGACATGTACTGCACATGCCAAGTCACCACCTGTCTGGCAATAATCAATAAAGTCTTTGACTGTCGGTCTGAGCCTTGTGGGGAGATGCAGAGTGCGTGGTTTGAGTCTCCGAGAGAAAAAGAATCAGTGGTTGAGGACTGATGGTGAAATGCTGAAAATCGGTCAGAATGACACAGATATATTAACTCCAAAACATCTAAAACTTGAATGTCTGCACTAACCGTCAGCTTCAAATTGTTTATTCTCTCACAGTTTGTCTACTTTGATATCACTCTTTTTCTGTCCAACTGTTTTTCCTGTAGTACTGTGAGATGTGGCTACTTGAGCCGATGCACTTGTGTATGAGTTTCTGTGTTGACTTTGTCAGTCAATGTCATACATGAAAGGCTTCTATCTACTTACATCCTATTATAAGTAAAAATCGTTTCGAATGTTTACCAGTTGCATCTGCTTCCGAAATAACCTGACTTTTAATAGGCATCTGCTTAGTGATTTATTGCTTCGAGATTCTTCTGATTCATACAAACCGATGGTCCCCACCTGCTACTTCATCAACATTCGGAAACTGTTTCAGTCATTTATGTGTGAAAAAAGATGGCCGGTCAAATTAGGAGGAAACGGAGGTCAACTTCCCATGCATCCTGAATTCATTTATTTTAGAATACTATTCCAGACACTGAGTTGTTATGTCAAACTTTGGATTAAGATTTAAGTTAGGATTACAACCAACCAGTCAGTGATTTACAGCTGTCAAACAAAAATACACCGTATTTCTTACTGAACAGCTGGAATGAACTAATTACTCATCTCAAATACACATCGACGCTGGTAAAGCTGATCCACATCCTTACCTTCTAAGTGTTCTCTAAACTTTGAACAATGTATTCTTTCAAGTGGCCATCACTGAAACAATAATTTGTTTTACAAATTTTATGCTTAAATTATTATATTTTCTGGTATAATTGTAAATATTCTGAGGTTTCACTGTTTGTTGTGCTGGAATTCTACTAGGTATAACTATTGACACCTGTCTTACAGTCGTTTTACTTACAGTTTCACAAGCAGGTAAATTGGCCATATGTTTCATAAGAATTAATAGTATTTATCTCTACTAAGTCAAACAACTGGAAGTTGGCTGGTTCTCCTTTAACCCTTTGTGAATGCACACTGAAGCTGACCCATAAGATTAATTGTAAAAGCTCTGTTTATCCATGTCAGAGTTGGGTAATAAATGTTTTATGTCCTGTGTTATTACAATGAAACTGCTGAACTGCTCACTGCGTCATTTTGGAATAAATGTACACACTCTTACACACGTCACCGCTCATTGCACTGTATAAACTTATACCTCCAATCACTTTCCCGCCACTTGTTTAAATGATTGTAAGCTCAAGACTGACTTCTGTTGACATCTCAAATTCAGATCCATTCAAATTTTCACCTTCTCATGACTGGTTGTTTTAGCTGTAAATAACACTGATCGCTGTGAAGTAGCACTCACAGATTTGCAGCGGTAGAGTCTAAGTAGGAAGTTACTAAAATAGAATCATTGTTTGTTCAAATACTTTTTGCTATGCATGTTTTGGAACAGAATAGTAAAGAAAGGGCACATCTACTATAGAAAACCCGTTGAATGAAAACTATTATTCGTAATGAGTATCCAAACTTTTTCTGGCCAGCGCTTAGGCGAAACCTTATTCACCCAAATTTGAAGACACTGAAGCGTCATGCTTTAAACTACTTTGATGCTATTAGGCCCTGTACTGTCGACCTGGAAAGAAATATATAAATATTTCTTAATCTTTAACTTACACTGTATAGTATCCGTAGTTTTATAATGAGTAATTTGCATTGAAAAAAAAAGAGAATTTGAGCAAACTCGCATTTCCGTGAAAATGATATCAGGCTTGCCTTTGAATATGATATTTCAAACTGAGAAACACACATGAAATCTTTACAGAAACATGAATGTTGACAGTTATCTGTACATTTAACTGGTTTTGAGATTAAAATTATATCATCAAGTTGACCACCTGAGATAGCAGTGGTTTGGCAGACCTGTATTAATGCCAGTTGTTGACTGGTCAGGAGTCGGGTCTCGTAATTCAGGTGGTAGACCACTGAGTCAGAAACTTAATAGTCACTAATTCGATTCCTGCCTCGGTCCAGATTTTCACTTCACTTTTGATCATCACTCAGTATCAAAATTTTACATGCTTTCTCATTTCACAGGATTTCAATGAATAAATGGACGAAATATGTAACAGTTATAAGAGTTATCAATTACAACCACATTAAAATTAGAAATTCATAACATGCAGTCAGTTACAATGGTTTACTAGGTTTGACGGAAAAGAGAAGCATTTAAAGTAAAATCGTAAATCGGAGATTATTATTATTATTTGTACCTTGAGTTCCTAATGGAACATAGGGCTTCACTAGCATGTCTTCAGTCCACTCTGTTCTCTGAAGTCTTCAAAACCTGGCTCCACCACTCCACACAAGCTCTCATTTCCTCCTCGCACCATCTCCTCCATGTCACCCTCACCACGCACGCCCAACTCATCGCTTCCCATCTGGCTTCCACTCGACGGCCTGGCCCACTGCGTGATGTTCCCAGTCGGCCTTCTCACTGTATGCCCAACCCACCTCCACTTCCTTCTACATATTTGTTCAGCGATAGCTTCTTGGTTGCTCCGTTGCCAGCCAGCCAGCCAAAGTTCCTTGTTGCTTATTCTTATTATTCTGGCCATCTGATCTTCAGCATCGAGTGAGGGTAGGCGGCAGTTGTTGATGAATGTCTGTAGTTTGTTGGAGATGCTTTTCGTGACGCGCCAAGGCTCTGAGTCATACAGAGTCATACAGATTTGATTGACGTTGGTGTTGAAAATCCGCATCTTGTTCCACATGCTGAGTGCAATGCAGAAGATCTCCACACTGGTTTCAGGCTAATGAGCGCCTATCTTGTTTTTCCGATCCTGACTTTGACGTCCTCGCCTGTGCCACCACCACCTGTAGTTGAAACAGTGCTACCTCAAGTCGGAGAGTGAAAAACATCAAACTAGACTGCTTCTGAATATATACAGATTAGTTGTGTTACTGTGAATATGAACTACATATGATTGCCATATTTGTGAATGGCCACAAAAGAATACGTGAACGCATAAGATGCTGTAGCACAAAAGCTCTGGTTTCATGAAGTTTGTTGCAAAAAATAGTTGTAAAGGCCGAGGAACTGCTGAAATAACTAATTAAGCTCCTATATTTAAGCTGGAATGTTTACTTTTTGAAAGGTGAAGCAAAGTTATTGGTTATTTTATTAGCTGTTAGGGTGGCCTTCATGATCATACATTACACAAGTATAAGAAGTTTGAAAAAGATGAGCTCTTCTGTATGTTACTAATTCGGAAATCATATCAAAAACCACTTATAAGACGAAATAGAATTTTAAATTTGCTATGAGTTGTTTGAGAACAGATTTATAGACTTGATGTACACGATTCATGCATGATGTGGCTTTATAACACCAAGATACTCTTTTCAGTTCAGACTGCTCATACTATAGGCTCTTAGACACCTTTATTTGACTTCTTGAAACATTTGTGTGGTAATGCGCATAACCACAGATTTATCAGTTCATATGAATCTTCAGGAAAAAGAGATTGAAATTAACTCAAAACCCTGATAGCATTAAGATTCGAACTAATCGTCTTCAGGTTGATACTTTGGCTTTTTAGTGAGTTATTGATTAAATAAAACAGCTTACAAGGCTTTATTATCGCTTCAACCGAGCAGTATTTTACTCAGCTATCATATGAATGGATAGCACACTATTTTATACTCTATTTTTTTATGTGAATCACAGTTGACCATTAGAGAAGTAATTAACAACAGTGCTCCTACATACAAAGTTGATTTATGAAAATTGATTGAAATTAGTGCCTACTGTTATGACCTTTCATTAGCTCTGACATTATATCTTGACAAAATAAATTTGAAATCGAGTATTGCAATCAGAATTATGCGCTGCAAAGACAATTTGATCTCAAAATTTTCATAACTGCAGATTGACAGATTCACAAGTTAATGTCAATCTGTATATTGCAATCTTCTTGAAGGTGGATGATATAAATTTGAAGTTATTACTGATCTACTGAATGACATTGTTAACTGAAATGAAACAAACAGTGTCATATAAAGGAACTTACGAAGCTGAATATAGGGAGAACAGAAACTCAAACGGAAAACAGTGACTAGACTGAATTTGTTATCGCCTGCTCAGAAGGTAAGATATTCAAACATCAGAATGCAGTAAGAGTTTGTCAATATTCTAAACGATCAGAAAACGTCAGCCAGTCAGTCAATGACTTTGCTAAATAGGCACCTGAAATTAGACACCATGCAAAGTATGGCCAAATTCCTTAGGTCTATGTAGCTAAGGAGACACCATTGGAATAGAATGATATCTTCTTATTTTCCTTCAAGATCTATTCTTTGTTTCTTTAAATTTATAAAAGTAAAATGCGTGCAAAGTTTTAATCTTGATTGATGTGTTCAGCACTGAGTTATTACTAAAATTTCTGTTATTTTCTGGAACAACCTTCCCTGAGTTGAACTGTCGCTCATTGGCTTAGGCAGCCGACTCAAAACCAATGGGTCATCAGTTCGAACAACCTCCTACTTAATGAGGTTTGGGCTGCCAGGTAATATAACTATCCCTTACACAATAGGTGCCGCTCATTGCCTACTTCATAGGGTTGCTGAGTACATTCTGGTCCCAGTTTCATCCTGAGTTGAAAATGTACACGAACAAAAAGTTTAGGTAACTCAACTGACTCAGTAGAAATTACTAAAATAAGCATAGTTTGTTTTGTCTCTGCAATCAGCTTATAGACTTTGTTTAATATCTAATTGAAGTCCTGAAATATTGTGACCCCACCTTAATCAACTTTTGAATAACTTAATTACAGCGCAATGTTAAGCATATTTCTTAAAATTTATCTTAGGCCTTTAAGATATGTGTAGAATATATCATTAGTGAAAGTCCTCATGTTCTCTTATGAAAAACATGCTACTGATTCTGGCAAATTTATAAACCTTGTGATCGAAAACTTCTGTGAAAATAAAATTTCAAAACTCATATGCATACCTGAGAAAAACTAATTCCTGAATTTTCAAATCTGGTTAAAAGGGAGTATTTATAGTGGATTTTGGTCAGAACTGAGGTTTAATTCCGGACGACTGGCAAGATTGACTGTAGAAATTGTGACTAATATATTTGTAGTTCAAGGCGTGTATGTTCATTGAGATGTCCTATGAAAAAGCCCGGAGAAAAATTTACTCTAAACGAGGCTACCAATAGTGTAATGGATGAGTTTTATTTGAGATATACATTACTTGCAGGGAAATATACCTCGACAGTCTTCAATTTCCAATAGCATTTATGAGACTTTACAGCCTATGGGTACCGTAAGAGTTCACATGTTTGTTCAATGCAAAGTGCAATAAAATCATCTGACTGCTAGACAATTTGTATATACATCTAACACCTAAGATAATCAAAAAATTGAAAAACAGCATTACAAATAATTCATTACTGATGTTATCAAAAGTATTTCGGATACTTTTGAAATTTTCAACAAAACTGAAAACTTTAGTGTAAATCATTTATTCCACTTGTCACTTGACTTCACTTTATTTGTCATTATTCTCATTCTAGAGACATTAGATGTGATATTTTATTTCAAAAATTCATATAGTCCACAGAAATGAGAATTTGAGTTTGCATTCTGACTAAGCTCATTTTAATAGTTCATAATAAATATACTTTTTAGGAAATTAACTCGGAAGACAGTGTGGTATTGTGCGATTATGGTATCGCAAGTAGATTCAATCTTAGCAGGCTTCTCAATGTTAAAACTGCGAAACAATCTGTCGAAATAAGTAATCAACAACTACTACATAAATATATGCTATCAATTCTCAAATATATAATGGGAAAGAATGATGTCCTTATTGAAGCCGATAACTTTCAATCAATTATCATGTTTTCCACAGAATAACAGCAAACTGACACTAATTCACTATTAGTATATTCAACTAAAGGTAAGAGAAATGATACAATAAAACAGAGCACATTTTAAGAGAGATATTTCATTGCTTACATATCCATTTCTTCATGTCCGTATAAATTCAACCTAATGAAATGTTCAGCCCAAAATAACATACTGAATAACAATATACGACAAAACTTAGGCATTATCCCATACAGGTTTATAAAATAAACGTTAGCTGACGTTCTGTCGACGCTCATCTGACTGAACTAGAATCAAAACAGTTCATCGAATCACTAATATCCTTAGTGAGCTTCAACTGACAAGTATAAAAAATTTGCACTGAAATGCTACACTAGATTTGATCACTTGATGAGGAGTATAATGACACACTATAGTTCCATATTCGATTTGTTGGTTTGATTTATAACACAGAGTGATACAGTATTATTTACCTGATGACGTTTCGAGCATAAATTATTACTGCTCACAATCACATCAGTGTATTCACACAATTTTCTACATTTGATTTTTATAGTTCTATCACCTCATATGATTTGTTTTTATTAGTAGGAAAGTTCTCCATCTCTCTGATATTGGTGTTGCGTCATTCCTGTTACTTGTGTTGGGTGGGGTTTGATTCGATGAACAAAGATTCAGTGATCAATCTCTTCCTCTCTCCACCTAATTATATTCGACTTCAGTACAATGGTTTCATCTTATCCTATTGTGTGGTCGTGTGTTAATCCATGCATTACAATAGCCGAATTTTTCTCTAGATTATTGATCTAATTTGGGTCTGTCGTTTTATTTTAAGCTAAATTCCTATGTTCCGCTATTGTAACTGACTCCTAGCGGCTAGTTTGACCCAAGTACTTGACCTCACAGTCATTACATGGAATTCGATAGATTAGATTATTCTGCCTAATTGGTTCTATTGGATCCTTACGTCAGCTGACAAAGCTTATCTATGAGTGAGTTTTTAGGTTTAAATGCCACTCTAATTCCAGCTTTGTTGACAGTCATACGTAAAGTTTCTGTTGTGCCTTCCTTGTAGGGTAACACAACGGAGGCTATGAACTCCTTTCCACTTGTGTTGTCGTACTCGTGTTACTGTTATCTTTCCGTTTCTTGTGCCTTGATACGAATTTCCTAATAAATTTCTGAGGATAATTATTAGGTGTTAGGCCTTCTTTTACGTGTTTTCATTTCTTGTTTAGGTCCTTGCACCGGCGGGTCAGTTTTCTAGCTCTATCACTTAGACATTTGACTAAGCCTGTCTTAAGTTACATTCGATGAGATAACTTGAAGTCTAAATACCTACTAGAATGTATAGGTTTTCTGAAGACGGTAGCATCCAAACCACTACCTGTCCTTCTTTTTATCCTGCAATCCAACATAAGTAGTTCTTTTTGTCCATTTCCTACCTCGTAAGTGGATTAGATTACGTTTAAGACTGAGTTTATATATGTGAGGAAATTGTCGATATGTTCCGGTTTCAAGACAGTAGTGAATGTGTCATGTACATATCACCACCATATCTGAAGTGTAGGATTAAATGCTGGTGAGGCTATGTCTTCCTAACTCCCCATAAATATATCTGCTACGAATGGGAATATTGGCGATCCCATCGTTACTCCTTTCTATTTGTCTATACATTTCTTCCTGAAACTTGAAGACTGTGGAGGTGAAGCACAACTGTACGCCTAATATTATTCTCTCAACCGATGTCTCAGTTCTGTAAGTTTTGAGTCACTATTTAGTTGACTACCGACTGCCTCCAGTTCCATATTGACTGGTATTTTAGTATAAAGACTTGTTACATCGAAACTAACAATTTTTTCATCCTCTTCTATATGTAGGTCATTCAGCCTTAGTTTTAACTCCCAAGAGTTTACTGGCTTGGAATTTGAACGGTTCCTAATAGGACACAATATGGATGCTAAATACGTTGCTAGTTCATATGTTGGAGTATTTCTTAAGTCAACTATGGGTCTAATAGGACCTTAATAGTGCCATAAATTCTGCTGGGATTATTAGTTTTAGACATTAAACCATTTATGCTGACCTAGAGATGGTTTTAGTCGGCGTATCAGATCGGCTGTAGATTTCTTAATTCTATTCATGACCGCGTACAAAGGTTTTTCAATCTCTTCATATGGTCCTGTTTGGATATATTTGTGAATTTTGTTGAAGACTTAATAATTACTATATTATTATCATTTTGTAGATTATTCACAGCTGAATTTTCAAGTTTTGTTAAGTTTCGCTGTCTCTTCTTTTGTCTTTTCAGTGTTGACGCACACTGTGCTCTAACCCGTTCAGCAGTTGCTGCATCCACCGAGCGTAAGCCTCTTCTATGCTAGGTATGACATCTAGTTTTAGATGACATATTATCACGTTGAAGTTTAGTCCATTTCGAGTACTTTCGTCTCAGGTGAGCTTAGGGTTCTCGAGGAGAGGTTGACTACCCACTTTCTTCTATCAATGTTTGATGGTTTCACTTGTAATTTGATTATTTTCAGAGGGATATTTTTCTTACATTAATTTGAACTTTTTGATTTGACTGTTTCTGGATTTATTGAAAACAGTTGATCTTGCTTTATCTGATGTTTGTATGAGAAATTCATAGTCTCTGCTGTTTACCATCTTCATTAGTTTACATTTCAGTTATTCAATTTTATTCCTCATAGTACTTATCTTTCTGATAATCCTGTGAATTTCTTCCGTGAGACAAAGTTTGCTGACATGTTCTGTTACTCTTTTTACCTTGTCAGTGGATATTGCAATATGTAGACGAAGGTATTTAGGAGTAATTTGATTTGTCGTACAACGAACATTGAAAATACGATGATTTGTGAAAAGCGCTTCAGTTTGTGAAAGTAGTGTGAGCATATTGACTAGCCTTCGAAAAGGACGACCATATGTTTCACTAATATAGGTGTAAAACTTGGGCACTATGGTAGCATTTAATTCCGTATTAGGTTTGTTGACTTGATTTATATATAACACAGAGTGATACAGTATTATTTACCTGATGACGTTTCGAGCATAAATTATTACTGCTCACAATCACATCAGTGTATTCACACAATTTTCTACATTTGATTTTTATAGTTCTATCACCTCATATGATTTGTTTTTATTGGCAGTATCACACAAGCATACAATAGGATAAGATAAAACCATTGTACTGAAGTCGAATATAATTAGGTGGAGAGAGGAAGAGATTGATCACTGAATCTTTGTTCATCGAATCAAACCCCACCCAACACAAGTAACAGGAATGACGCAACACCAATATCAGAGAGATGGAGAACTTTCCTACTAATAAAAACAAATCATATGAGGTGATAGAACTATAAAAATCAAATGTAGAAAATTGTGTGAATACACTGATGTGATTGTGAGCAGTAATAATTTATGCTCGAAACGTCATCAGGTAAATAATACTGTATCACTCTGTGTTATAAATCAAACCAACAAACAGAATATGGAATTAAATGCTATCATAGTGCCCAAGTTTTACACCTATATTAATGACACAGCATAATTTGTTCATAATTATATAATATATCGGGGTATGGTAGATAATGCCGATCATTTATGTCTAATGTCGCACAAACTCGAAGATCTACAGGCAAAAACTAACACGTTGAGAGAAGAAGCACGGCAGCGTAAACGGGACTTCAAGTGAATGTAGTAAAGACAGAGGTGATGAAGATACTCAACCAACAACACCAACAAACTCCGATAACCATCAACAGGAGAAACTTAAAGGAAGTAGCCTGTTTCACCTACCTAGGAGAGGCAGCATCGTTTCAACTACAGGCCGCGGTGGTACAGACAAGGACGTCAAAGCTAGGATCGCAAAAGCAACTCAGGCTTTCATTAATCTAAAATCAGTGTGGAGATCTACTGCACTCAGCATAAAGCGTGAACAACATCCGGATTTTCAACACTAACTCAATCAAGTCAATGTTTCTATGTGATGGTTCAGAGACTTGGCGCGTTACGAAAAGCATCTCCAACAAACTACAGACATTCCTCAACAGCTGCCACCTACCCTCACTCGATACTGAAGATCAGATGGCCAGAATAATAAGAATAAGCAACAAGGAACTTTGGCTGGCTGGCTGGCTGGCTGGCTGGCTGGCAACGGAGCAACCAAGAAGCTATCGCTCAACAAATGTGCAGAAGAAAGTGGAGATGGATTGGACTGGGCACACACTGAGAAGGTCGATTGGGGACATCATGCTCCAGGTCATCAAGTGGAATTCAAAAGGGAAACGACGAGTTGGGCATCCGAGGTGAGGGTGACATGGAGGAGATCATGTGTGGAAGAAATGAAAGCTTGTGGACAGTCGTGGAGCCAGGTTTTGAAGACTGCAGAGAACAGAATGCAATGGAGGTTTGGTTCTGAAGCCTTAGTTCCACTAGGAACCCAAAGAAAAAGTAATAAATAATAATAATAATAATGGTAGATAATCAGAGTCAATGAATTTAATAAAGTGTAGAATGATAGGACCCAATGAAGTCAATAAGCTAGAAAAATAACTCGGCTATTGCAATCCATACACTAACACACAACTCGATGGAATAAACCAAACGCACTGAAGTCCAATATAATTAAGCTTAAAGATACACTGATAACCAAATCCACGATCATCCAATCAACACCCAACGTACATAATAGTAATCCCGCAATAAATACAACAACAAGCACGCTGGACACGTGTCAAATTATACTACCACTGAAAATAAGGAAGACAAGTTGATGGAATTATGAAAGTCACATATCGAGAGATGTGTGATAATTGTGATATGATCATGAGTGACGGCTTACGCTAGAACCGTCACCAAGTAATTTATGCTTTATCATGGTGTATTACACCAAATTAATGATTCTTATGTGGACTACATCCTACCACAGTGCCCAAGGTTTACACTTATATTAGAGCTCAGAAATATCATTTTCTTTATTTCAGGTATAAGAAATATGTTACATTTTTTTAGGTTATCATTCATAATAATCAAAGGATGTTTTATTTTACCGAAACCTATCAAGTAATCTGCATTTTTTGGTTTCTAAGAGGTATGATTACTTGAGTTAATACACTTCTATATCAGACTCTAAGCTGATCTGTCCGTTAGTCTATACTGCAGATTATTCAAACGGTAACCACATTTTCATTAAATCCCTTGACAGTTACAGATTAAGAAATTTGTTTTTTAGGAATGACCGATATAAAATCGGGACAGAATGTATTTTTGGCAAAATACAAATATTTTTGGTTTCATCAGCTTACAGTTTTTCGTAAGAATAACAAACAATCACTAGGATATCAGTAAATTATTTCTATTCAATCAACCCAAATACTAATAGACCTATTTATTAATTTCTAACCAAAGTATAAGTGTTTAATACAAGCAGTTAAATGAAAATGAATAAAATTTATATGAAAAAGTGTATATCTATGTCCATGAATAAAAATCAATATGAGTAAGATCGTTATCATGTTAATCAAATGTGTCAACGATGTATTCCAGTTTTTATTCCCCTAAATTATAAAATGAATCAATCCTGAGAAATAATTTTATCAACATATAGTCAATTAATGAATTATACTTCACTTACATTACGTGTATGGTAATACATATTATGCATATATAAATACAAATAAACTTGTAACCTATTCTTGAACATATTGTAAAAGAAGTAAGTAATTATATATATATATATATATATATATATATATATATATATATATATATATATATATATTGTTCCCAGTGAAATCAATCATGATTTTACAACGAAAAATAGTTTCTTCAGTTGACTGAAGACAATAAAAATCACTCATTGAAATACTGAACAGTACTTATTAGTCAGTATCTAAATGTTCTCGTAGAAATTCAATTCGTCTTAGGATTGTTTTCGTGCACTGTCAATTATTAACGGTAGTGTTGCATAGAAATCATAACTGATTGGTAAAAGTTTCAATTTTTGTTATTGAAATAAGATCCATAAGAAAGCTTTTGAGAACTTCAATCCAGAAATGTTGTCAATTAAAACATTTATTCAAACCTATCAACTACTGTTCTTCGATCCAAAAATCTAATGAGAATAATGAATGATTGTTCTGTATCAATGATCATGTAAACTGTGTAGTCTAATATTTGTATCATCTCTTGCAAGTTTCCGTCATAGATAGAACCGGTCCAGTTATTGAGACAGTCTTACAGGCTATAGCATCAAAACTGTGCTATACCCATAGCATATAGAGTGGCTGTCGTGACTCATTGGCCTAGTGGATAACGCTCTGGCATTTGGATCGATTTTTCCTGTTACCCAGTCTTAGTGAGAATAACATCACTCACCGTAAGGCAGGTATACCCAGCTGACGAGTCCCAAATCGGATGAAATGAGGATTCTGGGTTCTACTGCTAACCAGTATCCATCAGTACTATATAGCCTAATGTTGTAATTTACTTAGTAGTGGCTAGTAGTGAAAACAGCGACACTCACTATATCCTCTGCTAACCACCATCAAGAAAACTAGAACATAGTGAATATCCAGATAGTATCGAGGCATCGGTATAGGAGCCCATTTGTCAACAGTCGTCAGGCAAGTCAACCCAGCATAGCAAAGGAAAGTTACATGTACCAATAAATAACATATAACTTAATGTTTACTACTATGAACAAATGAGTAGTTATGATTGAAAATTAAATTTCACTTCACTTCAGTTACTTCTGCCAACCAAATTCATTGACAGTATGAAACCTGATTGATAATTAGGTATCACACTGGTCGACAAAATATCTTTTTTGTCTCAGTCATATCACTCTATATAAAGATTAATCATCTAATCTGAGACATCTCAAACTGTTTAACTTATATACGGAATTATTTGTTTTCATTTCTTTTAGATACAGTATTTTAAGATGCATATATTCTCCATTGGCCTGTCATTTTTGTCCTTATTGCATGTAATTACAATGCTGACTGTTGTTCACAAAATTCTACTGAAGAATCATAAAAAAGGTAGGTTTCAAAGTATACTCAGAAATACAAATGAATAATTAAAACAAGTACAAAAAAAGTAATTTGATGTCATATATGATGGAAACTTTTTGGTAGCCCAAATTTTAAGCAGGCTGCCAAGGTGACTGTGTCTCTGACCGATGCCTTCTTGTTGAGAACCGAAGTGATAGTGGAATTGATGACTAGAGATCTTTTATCACATAGCGCATAAAAAGGCTTCAATGGTGTATAGGCAACTATTTGTTTTCTACCAGTGGAATGTTCACACATTATTTCCAGCCTTTTTCCCTTTACCTTAAATTTTTTTATCTTCTTCTATAGGTGCTATCATTTTTATTCCATTCTATCCTCTGTTGTTGACTTCATACTGCTTTTGATGTGTAAACTGAGACTTTGAAGCGATATAAAATTGTATCAAGTTCCAAGTTACCTATTGTCTACCTGTTTGATATCTTGCATTCGGTGATTCGATAATAATTCGTAAACACAAAATAATTTTTCAACATTTTGGTGTTTATTTTAAGATATATGCGTTTTCTTTCAAACATTTACGTTATGATAAGCTCTCAAATTTTCATATTATGAGTTGATATCAATTAGGGATACATATTGAGAATCAGACGCTCATCAAGAAGTATTTTATCTTGCTTGATGAATTACAAGTATTACTGACTTATTACTTGTTTGCTGATCTAAAGGTTTACTATTGAACTACCTGACCAATAGATAAATTAGCATTTAAGCTTTTAAAATCGATTTCAATGGGTTAAATTTTCAAATTCATGTTTCCCTTAAGATTTTAATTTCACGAAGCTAATACCAATTCAATTCCCAAGCATTTTAAAATATTGAACGTTGACACTAAGTGTACCGAGGAATAGCTACGAGTTTAACTTGCAGTGAACGTTTAGCTTCTACATATTTAGCACAATTGTTCTCAATTGAAAGTTGGACTTAACTGATTTAAATGTTATAAAGGGTAGATAACTGCATTATGCATATACTTTTATTCCTGAATTCTATAGTATTCAGCTGACTCCCAACACCTTTTGTGCTATCAATGATCATACAGAATAGTCAAATAATCATTGAAACCAACACACTCCACTTCAGATAATAGAATCAGCTGTTCACCGTTTTATTAACAACATAGAATGCTAACCAATAAGTTACAGTATCGTTGGTACTATCTACCTCATAAAAAGTTTATTTATTCCAAACAAATAACAAACATCCATCATACATGTTTCATCGTTCATCCAATCATCAATGGGAACTGTCATCAAATTAATCCGTTCCTTAGAGGCTATTCATCTGCGTCATATCAATTCAATCAAATCGAGAGTGGTAACAGATACCGATGATATTCAAAAATGGTTAGTGTATGTCACTAATTGACAGAATTGAATTTGAATGCAGCAGGTAAACGGTAACTTAAATGCTTCCAGGTTTTAACGATTTTGGGCTATAGACTATATGGAGTTCTAGTGGCGAACAACTGAAGTGTCTAGGGTTAGAATGAAGCAATTACCCTGCTCTCCTAGATATTTAATTAATCCCTAAGTGATAATGTGCTATGGTCGAAACCGTACTGAAAAGCTATATTCATTACACCTTTAGCATAAAAATGTGTCCCAAAGCATAATTCAGGTATATACTTGGTCTAGAAATACAATGCAAATATATATACTGTACAGATTCATACAATGATATCCTTTATTTTCGAAATGTATCTCGTTTCTACTCGAAGAATATCCAGTTAATAAGAAATAAGGGACAGTAATCACCAGGAGATTCAGTTTCTTCCCCCTCAACAGAAAAGTTGACTAAGATATATTAGACGCTTTTGGTCAAACAAAATTGTTTGCAGCGCAATATTCTACCACACAATAGCTCGATACTCTTTTTATTTGATTGTATTCAGTGATTTACAAAGTCAGTGTTTCATTTTACCTACCTACTGTTGGTTACTAAAGTTCATTGCTTGCTAAAAAAAATATGTAATAAATGATAATGCACTCAGCAACCTTGTGCACATCCGGGCAGTAGGCAATGAGCCACACCTATTGTGTGAGACCTAGTGTTACTACCTGGCTGCCAAGACCTTGGGAGATAGAGCGAAGTGCGAACCCCTGACCCACTAGCTAATAGTCGCTTCCCTGAACCACAGTGATGCTCTTTCCACTCACCTTATTCAGCGACTACGGATGGCATTATGCTCTGTGGTTAACGCTGAGCTGAGGTCGGTGAACATCACATCAGACCATCTCTCTACATGTTCAAATTTCGTGCTGGCCGTGTGAAGCTGTGATCATTGGTTGAGGAAGATGACTTTCAACCAGTGGGTCACGGGTTCGAACTAGTTCCGGCTGCCGGGATTTGGGCAGCCAGATAGTATCACTAGGCCTCGCACAACAGATGTGGCCCATTGCCTACTAGACGGATGCGCACAAGATGGCTGAGTGCGAAAGAGAGCCACTGCTTGCTGCAAACAGATAAACATAATCCGAATGTGAGCTCAAACTAGTAAATGATAGGTCAAAGCTTACAAAGTTCAGTCAAACAGACTAATTCCTTTTTATCGCCTCAGTCAGACACTTTGCAGCAAAGATTTAACATTGAATGTTTGGAGACGACTATATTCCATAAACTTGTGTGCTTGTACCATCAGGAGTACTCATACTCCCTCGGGGATTCAAATACATGTTCTTCCTAGCTGTAGCCAAAGACATTACCATATGTTCATTCAATGAAAAACAATCATTCACTATTTCATGAATGAAGAATAAATCTGTTCAACTTTAACACATGTCTTTCAGATGAAACTTCTCTTGAGTTCAGTGGAATAATCTTCTCTTTACTTAAAAACTTAACACTAAAAATAAAATATGATAACTGTTCAACGCTGATGGATCTTTCACTCGTAACTCCTAAAGAGGATTCAACAAGAACTGGTATTCGTACTGTCTATGAGTAAGTCTTGTTTATACGCATGATAATTGTCTTCATTACTGTATACATTAAATCAACTAAGTTATCAAACGATGAGATTTCTCACCACGTTTTTGACATTTTCACTTCATAAAATAATATCTGAATGACGTCAATTGCACTCAAAACTCAAATTAAGAGAGTTGAACCATTAAATATGCAAAAGTTATCGGGATTAATATAACTCAGTTTCTAAATGGTTACTTTTTAATGTTCTCTAGGCTCTGTTAACGCACCATGGATGTTTTATTACCACCAATAATGGTAATCTCTCAAAAATAACTTAGCAGAAATGTTAGTTATATCTAGATAGCATGAATGTTCAGTGCAAACTTTAACTCACCATAGAAGTTAAGTTATAAGTGGGAGGAAACGGTTCTAACTTATAATTGGATTACTCTCTATTACTTAGCTTTGTCGATGGTTACGTGAGGTTGAAACAAACCATGACATTAAAATATAACAGACTGAATCTTCAAAGCAAAAAAACGTTTACCTGAACTCCGACTTACTGCATCATATGTATATTTGAATTCGTCTTCGATCTCCAATTCACCAACCTCTCTATCTTCACAAAACGAAGGGGTCGCTAAACCTCTTCACATATTATTACACGGTTAAGGTAGGCATAATACGGCTGTACTTTAGTTTTCATAAGTAACTCTTGACTCCTCAGAGTTTTGAAAGTCATCCACCTCTAAGTTCAAGGAGTTAAACAAACATATACTCGCTAGTGAAATTAGCGAAAAATTTTGAATCTTCTAAGCAAGTGATTGGATGATAATGTTTCCATAGATTTCCAGCTTCATGAACGAGGTTTATACACCATGACAAATTTGCAGATACATCTTACTAACTGCCGTCAATAAGTTGCAAACTTAATTTCAGAACATTCGAATAGACCGCTAGTTGTCTGATTGAAAATATAGCTCACTGATATATTCAGTCACAGACTTGTATTATCACTTTGAACAACAGCACTGCGCTGGTTATCATCCAGTTTTCACTTCCCTAAGTGGTAACAAAATTCTTGAAAATCTGATTAACACCAGTTTTACCGGTACTTAAACATTCAAACTAAAAAATATCTAGTAATAATACCTAAATAATCTTAGGTGCCTACAGTCTTCGTAAAGCCTGGACACATCTACATGACTGGCTTTGTACATGCTGAAATGTTCCCAGGCTAGAATTAAGGTGATATTTGAACCAGCAAACTCATTGAGTGAAAAAAACTTGTCAGCTTACGGATCCCACTGGCCCAATTCAACAAAATAATTTTATCTGTCAAATGTTACGTAATGAGAGTGAGGTCAAATACACAGTTAAAACTAGCCAAATGGGATCAGTCAGTTTGTTGCAGCATACGAATTTAGACAAATGCAGAAGGATAGAGCCAATGATGTCAATACCCTAGAAACGAATTCGGCTATCGCAATCAATGCATTAACACAACACGATGGAATAATCTATTCATTCATCCGAATCACCAAACGACTAGGCATTAATGCGTAACGGTCCAAGTTGCCACAGCACATATCAGTCCATCGAGTAAAACGGCAGTGAAGTGAAAGATAAAGATACGAAAATTCAGTCAAAAGAAATACAAAGCACTCAAATATAGAGAGACAGAAAAAATGAAAAAATGGTGAGATTCAGGATAGCGTCGTTAAGATGAGTATAATGTGTGTATACACCTGCGCCACTGATATCGATTCTCAGACATATCACACAGAGTCTCCAACCAGCGGTTCCTCTCGTCCCGCAAACCCCAACCACCTAGTCTGCATCGTCCTACATGGCTCAAACCAACAATCAAACACTTCAAACGTTCGTGCATGTTTTATTTTGGCCACCTCGAGCCTTTTTCCAGCCTGGGCCTACTCCGGCCAACATTGCGTGACGAGGCAGACGCTGGCTAACCATGCGTAACACGTGTCCCAGTCAGCCATCTCAGTCGATGAAGGTTCATGAACTCGTCAACTGATTTACCTCTACTCCCTAAAACTCCACACCTGACTTCTCCATTACTCATGTAGCGACACCACGGAATACGGCCAATATTACGAAGGTGAAACTGGATAAGAATGGAGATAATGGGCATCCTTGACAGACACCACTCGATGAGTATAGCTCCCTGGACAACTCACCATAGGCTCTAATATGCACACAAGTGGTCGAGTAGAGTCTTCTATAAGATGATGTACTTACTCGGCACGCCTTTCAGTGAGAGACATTACCACAAGACTTCTTGATCAACGGAGTCAAATGCCACCTTCAGGTCGAGAAATACAACTATTGTCGGGCGTTGGTAAGCGTGCCTATGTTCCAGAACCCGGCACAGTGTGAACATTTGGTCGATACACCCGCGACCGGGTTTAAAGCCTCCCTAGTTTTGTTGAACTTGCTATTCCCGAGCTCCACTAATACATGTCTAATGATTATGGAACCTAGAATCTTAGACACTATGTTCGCCAGGCTGACTCCTCTGTGGTTATCAAAAGAGGACTTCTCACCTTTCTTGAAAACATGAATAATCAGTGATTTACACCAGTCAGAAGGGATCGTATTTGATTCCCATATACTAGCTAACACTTCCGTGAACCTGACTAAGAGCACTCTACCACCATTCTTGTATACCTCAGCAGGTAGTCCGTCTGGTCCTGCCACCCGTCCTCGTTTCAAGTTACCTACCGCTTTCTAAACTTCTGAAAGTCTTGGGGGCATATCTCAATGTTCCATTCGGGATCCTATTGGATAGCGGGCAACACAATGGTGGCTGGAGGCCAGTTAAACTGTTCCTCGAAGTGTCCTGCTCATCGTTTCAATCGTCTCCTCTGCGAGTCAATCGTAGACCCGTCCTTCTCCGCTATGGTCTTACTAATCACAGTTGACCTTTGCCCCCAGTCTCCTTAATAAGTCTAAATAACTGTCTACTGTTACCAATCGTCGCTGCCTTTTCCATCTCTTTAGCCAGATTGATCGGGAGACGTTAGGTGAATAACCACACTTGCGTCCTGTGTGCGAGTCTCACAAACACAGCACACATCCATGGCCCGAGTTGCTAGAGTCTTGACCAATGAAGCCTGTTGACCAATTTGACGGACGATGCGGACATTGAAGGCTCCAACATGTCATTTGGAGCGTGGTTTAAGGAGACCAGGGACGCTGTTCTGTGGACTCAGATCGTTGTCGAAGGCTACAGAGCTAGGAGACACGGAAGATGATGTAGTATCGTTAATTGAGAGACGTAAGGGAAGATTAGAAGGTAATGATGGGGGAGGTGGATAGCAGTCTGAGGGGACTTAGGTGCTGACAGAGTTGTGAGGGCGGTTGACACTTCCCGGCTGCCCACACCGTGCAAGGCTATTTCTTCTTAAGGTACCTGAAAGAGATTTGTGTGACCGCAGAGCCCATTGGACATCTGCTTGAGGCCTGTCACACACAGCCTTTCGTGTATGGTTGTTTCGAGCTTTTGTTGTTTTGCTGCCGGATGGTCGAAAAGAAACGAAAAATGAAGCAACACCGCCGGCCCGACAGACCGTGGGGAATGGTGGAGTGTGTGATTTTTGGGGGCCACCTTTTCTAACCCCACCCCACCTCTTTTTACTGAGAAGACAGCATCAGCATGGCACTACTGGTCACCTAAAGGGGAACATCTTACTGCTGGTACACTCCATCCAGCTAGCAGCAGTACGACTTCGCTCTCAGACAACCATCACAGTGTAGTAATTTACACGACAACGGTAACTGCTTTTCGTCTAATTACTATCCAACAGACCTTTCTGGTACGGTAGGACCTCGAGGGAGTAAGTGTTTCAGCAGTGTAGCTCGTTGGGTCATTGTGATATGCAAGCCCGACCACCAAGTCAACGTAGCACCTATCGGTCGGGCGATGGAATAAACCAAACGCACTGAAGTCCAATATAATTAAGCTTAAAGATACACTGATAACCAAATCCACGATCATCCAATCAACACCCAACGTACATAATAGTAATCCCGCAATAAAAACAACAACAAGCACGCTGGACATGTGTCAAATTATACTACCACTGAAAATATGGAAGACAAGTTGATGGAATTATGAAAGTCACATATCGAGAGATGTGTGATAATTGTGATATGATCATGAGTGACGGCTTACGCTAGAACCGTCACCAAGTAATTTATGCTTTATCATGGTGTATTACACCAAATAAATGATTCTTATGTGGACTATATCCTGCCACAGTGCCCAAGGTTTACATTCACACTAATGATATTCCTCTGTTCTGGTATTTTACTGGAATGGCAACAGAAGGTGAGAAAAGTTGTAACTAATGCACTTATTATTGTACCCGAAAACCATTAATTGGTTTTTCAGGCAATCTAAAACATTATTATCCCTTTAATGTGTGTAAGCTTCTGAGCAGGTGATTAGTTGATTCCTTTGACATAAACACATAAACTGAAACCTATTACTCTGAAATTCTCGGTTAATAACAAATTAAACACTCTAAAGCAATTCATGTCCCTATTTTCTACACTTGCTTACTCTTTCATCAACATATAGATTGAAAAAACCAAACCCTGGTTACCGCAGTCCTCTGGTTCGAATCCTGCAATGACGATTCTCATTTCACTCTCGGTTATTACCCGGTATTAACAACTGGGTAAATAGTTGATATGTAAATATTTGTCGCTGACTCACCTAGCTAATTATGTAAAAAACAAGTCAAAAGATAAAACAACAACAATAACTCAACTCTGTATGTTATTTAAGAGAATATCGACCTACTGAGTAGTATAATCTATTGAAAATCTGCCACAGAATCATAGTTCTCTAGTACCAGTTTGAAACGACAAACTTTAAACTATCTGCTCTCAGTCATTCAAATAGATAAATAAGACCAACATGGATCCTCGCATACAAGTGCATCGGTTCGCTTGACCACACTTCATAGTGGTATAAAAAGAACAGGGGGATAGGAAAAACTGATGTCAAAGTAGCCGTTCGCATTTCTAACACAGTAAGAGGGATGGAAACTAATCACTAAAACTGGTATTTGAAACGTATGCAGTGAATAATGCTTTACATTATGCTCAATCATAAGCTTCAAACGTTTTATTACTGTGATCGAGTAAAAGTAACTTTTCAGAAATTCGAATAAAGAACTGAAATACACTAAGCACAGAGGGATCGGACTATCGCACAATAATACAGGAATACATATACATAAAAACATTTTGTACCTTGGAAATCGATAATCAGATAAACCTAGCAAGGATGCTTGAAGTAGGACAGATAAGCATAGACTTATGTGGTATTTCATACACGAATGATGAACTAACTGATAAATTCTAAAATTACTTGTTTACTTTCCTAACAGTTCAAAAATTGCAGTTAACTCAAAAGGATAAAGCACAAATTTATCATTTAAAACACCTACAGCTTCTCGCTAACTCATGGTTTGTATTCTTTTTTTTCTTTTCACTTCTTCCTATAAACAACCACTCACTCATAAGTAACTGCATGAGAAGTACCAGGAAATCTCATAAACGGATCTCTCCAACAAGAAATATTTCATTATCAGGTCAATAAACGAAAAAGACAACTATCTTCAGAAGTAAGAAGTCTGTATGTGCTTGTGTGGATAGTTCCAGCAAACAACCGTAATAATGTGAATAAATTTTTGAATTCCATTTTTATATTGATACTTCTTACATAGAAAAATGCTCAAAGTTTAGCGTTTCTTTAGTTTTGTTTGTTTGTAAGGTTCTCCACTTAAAGGTGAATACTTCATAATTTTTCCTATTCCTCTTTTCCAAGGATAATAATTCAGTATACTAGTACCATCAGTAAAAGATAAACTGAACACAGCTAAATTTATGACCCAACTCTGAAACCATTCAGAATGTTATCAAACAATCAGAACTAAAACAGTTTGCAGATTTGTTCAAAGTTATTGGAAAAGGAATAATGCCGAATCAACGTGTACCTTCAGCTGAGACTCATTGTAGGGCATAGTAGAAATACTGCACAAAGAAATGCCAACAGAGGATGAGTTTATACTCACATATAAGTGGTGCACCCCCAAAAGAATTCTTTTAATAAGCTTTCTAACCTTCCACCTAGATGTCTAAGAGCACTTGCCATTCATTAGATACTAGAAATGTAAATAACCGTCAAATCTGCACTGGATGACGTAAACCCCAAGGTAAGAGTGGGGTGGCATCAGAGATGTCAATGTGTGATCGAAAATAGTAAATAAAGTAGTGAAGAGGTAACGGAAACTAATGATACTTCATTAAAAAAAAAGGCAAACAGTTTCTCTCAAGGATTCGGATAGGACAAAATAAACTGGCAAACCCACAGTTAGCGACAGTAATTTTCACTCAACTAATGATAAAACTTTCATAACGTAGGAGTCGATCATGTACACCAGTTGGTTACTAAATATTAAACGATAAGACTGTCAAGTCCTAAATCCCCAGCACTAACCGAAGACTGCCAACGAAGTTTACAATATGAGTACTACGCTAGGTACATGAAACGTACTTTCAAGGCTTCTTGCTGATCAACTCCTAACATCCAATACCACAATGAAGTGAGCCACACTGTCATCTCACTTAGGTCAGTGGTGACTTTTCGAAGTTGATCAACTTAATCGATCAGTGCTGAGTTAGTACTTAAGACTTGACGGTCATATAGTAACTATCTCCTACTAGTTGGACCTTATATCAGACAAATGGTATGGAAAGAAAAGTCGTATCTATCGACTGATTTGCAAAACATTTTGAAAACTGAAAGAGAAACTCCCGTTCCTCTCTATCTCGTTAGTTTGAAGTCATTCATTCACTGAATCACAACACAATAATTTTACTAGATGGAATATTTGCAAAATTCACCTTCTTGATACATATTATCTCTAGTATGTCTGATACAGTAATAACTATCTCAAGATTAGGTTGTGGATTTTCTATTTGTTTGAGTGCTTTATGAGCTTCAGTTTAAGAGATAATGCTTTTAATGAGTCTGGGCATTATCACCAACGCAGATCCATATCAAAACAAACTAGGATGACTCCAAGAAAACTGGTCAATAGAAAAGTACCTAATATGTGACTTCTTTTCAGATTAGCCTGGTGATAAAACTGGCTTTTTCAGTCTTTGATTCGTTTTCAAGTCCAATCAAGATATTCCCTACTTCTGTAATAACTTGTCACATCACGCGTCAAATGCGGTTGTTTATCCCAACATTTGAGTTCGTTTAGTTGCGTCAACCTCCAACATCTAATTAAGTTCGATGGATTTCCCCTACTTACTCTACACAATGACTTCTCACCTTGTTAGCCCTTTAAGTTCTTAAATGGGTTGACCAAGTATCTTCCTCTTGGTCTACTTAATTCATCTTTATCTATTATGTTGTTGTTTGCTTTAATGCTGCTAATCTTCATTTTCAAATGAAGCTTACTTTGAATCTGCCGAAGCGGTTCGGTTCATAAAGTGATTACTAGTGAGTTTTTAATTCTACATTTCTGTTAACGGCTTTCTGTGTGCATGTCATACTCTCGGGAAATGTGTTTCTTCAAAGTTGCACCTAAGATTTCACAGACTCCTGTATTCAAATGTGACTACACTGATCAGCTTGTAGTTAGATGAATGATTTTATATCCTGCCAGCCAATTTTCATGAAAATGTTGCGTAGCACACTATTATAGAGTGACCAATACAGTAAATATTGCTATAGACTACATTCCAGTTTCCTTCTCTGTTTGTTGGATCTTCCACGCTTCCCCAGACATTTTTTAGACTTCGCTGTCTATGAAATACAATTAATGGTGAGACCGTTTAGGCACTGCAGTTTGATAGACTAATAATATTGATGCAAGGTGAGTAATAAAAGTGGAATGAAAACCTGAGTCAAAAGAGGATACTGACCTCCAGAATACCGGTTTGGTGCCCTAATAAACGAGCTACGAGAACAAGTACTACGTAAGTGTCCATTCATCAATATCACATCAGATAATCTCACCGGTACTAGATACAACGCTTCTCCTAACTAATCCAACTCAATGTGGATAGAGACGAGAACACCTGACTAGATATACACATAAAACCAACGTAGAACCTTGCGTACAAGTACATCGGTTCAATTTACCACAATTCACAGTAGCATACAGGGAATAAGTGGATAGAAAAAGAGTGACATCAAAATAAACAAAGGTGTATGAGAGAATAAATAATTTAAAGATAAAGGTTGGTGCAACTATTCAAACTTCAGAAGACGTCAAGAAGTGAATACGTCTGGGCTATTGTGACTAATTTCCAGCCATTTTACCAAGAGTCCTCAACAAATGTTTCTAATCGTCTCAGGGAAATCAGCCACCTAGGCAACACCTCCACACATGGTTCAGACCAACAGTCAGAGACTTCATGCATTGGTACCGTCTTAGTCTAGCCACCTGACTGGGCAATCTATTTCATGACGATGAACAGAGAGTCACATGTCACGCATTCACACAGCAGCCGGGGAAAAACCTAGTGACTAAAGTGAAGGTCTGGCCAATACGAATATCGTTCCCTGTTAACCAATTTCATTGATGTATTAAATATTTGTGTTTGTTTGTAAGCAGCTGATGAGAAATTAACGAAATAAATCAAGATCATATTATTCGTTTTCAACTAATTCTATCTTTTTCAACTTTCATTAAAGGAAGTACGCACATCAAGATAGGGGAGGTAAGTGATATTACAGGCATATAGTTGCTTAGTTGAGTCACGAAACACCATTTTGGCGGAAAGAAAACAAGCACTAATGAAGAATTGACATAATTATGCCAGTTGGAACAGCTTCAACCCATACTATGCATTACGATTATGTGGATGACCTTAATCCTTATTGTTTACACTTCGATAAGCGGAATCGACATTCAGACATCATACTGATATTGCACCTGTCCTGGTTTCACCATTTTGAAATCTTCATAACTAAACACACAGGTAAGGTCAGTACAAATATGGAACTAGGCATGACTGGGTAGCGGTTCAAGTTGCCGCGCCTCATTTCAGCACATTAAGCGAAAATGCGCTGAGACCTTGTCTCAGTGCAGTGATAATGAAGAGAGCAGTCAATGATGATAGGAAGTTGTGAAAAGAGACCACGGAGAAATGAAGCAATACTAAAATGCAGTAGAACGATTAAGATGATGATCCTTGAAAGTATTTGGGCGATCAAGACCGATTCTAATCAATTTCCAACCAACAGTTTCGGTTTTCACAAGGACCCTAGTCAGCAAGTCTACACTTCCCTACACGGTTCAGACCAGCAGTCAAAGACTTCACGGACTGATGCCATATCTTAGTCTGACAGCCTCTAACCTCTTTCAGCCTGAACCTACTCAAGCTAACATTGTATGACGCGAACCACTAAAAAACTTTAAATAGAAATCTCAAACAATCATTAACGAATTCCCTAAATGGTCTGTTTCTGAAATCATCGACCATATAACTTAAATAAACCCGATCTTAATCATACAAGAGTGGCACTTGACAGACAGTAGTGATCAAATGTTTGCAGATTTTTGTATTTTCCAAAGAAAGCTAGTGTCTCACAGATATACGACAAAATCAAACACAACTCTGAATTACACAAAAAAGAATGATCTAGTAAATATTAGAGATGGAATGGTTCGCATTCATCAGCCATACTTACACCCTCCGAAATCCAATCCATCAAGATTAGTAGTCATTCTAAACCATATATAAGATATCCGACATGTCTCTCACTTTAAAAAACGCAAACACTGTCCAGAATACTCCTTAGTTCAACTGTTAAATATTTTAAGGAATTAGTATTTTTGCAACCTTTATGCCTTACTGGTAATGATCACCTACAAAATCCCTACTCAACAACTTCGTGAGTAGGCAGATACGTACAAAAATATCATTAATGAATTTAAAACACAAAGTGACGAGTTTAATATTGTAAAAATAGGTCACTAAATGTTAGCTTATTTAGCGGCAGTAAATAGAATGGAATATAGAGGCATAAACAGAAAGTTAATCTATATCGATCATGAGACTTTTTTTTCAGTTTAACAAATACTGGAATTGCATAAATCAAGTTTTCTTAGAATTTCCACACGTGATAATAAAAATGAGACTCTTCAGTGTAGCAACAATTCACCTAATTTTATAACATAAAGATAGCTAAAACTACGAAGTGATGCGTATAGATCTTAATGTGCTGAAGGTGAGACCAGAGTTCTAACACATATTTGACCAAATACACTTACGATTGAATTAATCTGTCAACCTTCACGCTGGGTTGCATAACATGATCTGTAATGCACTACCCCATACTAAATGACACACAGAACCAGCAGAATAAAACATTGATCTAGTGAGATTTGAAGGAGAACATAAGGTGGCTGACAGTATTACTGAATGTTACCAACGCCGCTTTTGAAATTCTTCGCTGAAAGTTCCCTGCCACGCAGCAGAGAAACAGACAACTTCTGCAGCAGTGGTCCAACTCTCAAGAGCTGTGTTGCAAGTTACATACAGTTGAACAGGAATTAACTTGAGCTTCTACACAGTAAGACGTAAATATTGGAGTATTTAATCGACACGCAGCAAGCCATCAAGCTCTGTTATCGACATTGTATTATTAGAAACAAGGTTCCATGTTCTCTTTATATTCAACGTTTGTGACCTTAGGTAATTATTAATCACAATGAACTATAATCAAACAACAAATAAGCATTCCTACCACTAATACTATTTCCAATCGGCACACGAGGCTACATGATATGATATTTAGCTAAAATTCTTTGATTGCATCATAAAATGATACTAGTGGAGCAAACTTCCCAATCTCTTTCTAAAAAGACACAAGATTATGAATAAACTATTCATAAGTTTGAAATTAACAACTGAAATATGAAAGCACATATGAAAATTATACATTTCCCATGTGAAAAGCTCTACCGATCACAAGCTCCTAGGAGAACATCAGTCTTTCTTTCGTCGAGATAAATTCATTGCGTTTGATTGCTCCTTGCTCTGGTAAGTTTCGTGAGATAAACGATTCAGGTAATACAGCATCACCATTGAGAATATGAAGCTATAAAAAAAAGACAACCAGATTGTGTTAACAGTGAGCGATAACTACTGTGACAATGATTAGTTTCCTTGTTAAAAATGATGAGACGTGGTTAACTGATCATCATCATGGCAAGAACCGACACCACATTAGTCAAAAAATTTGTATCGCAAGCATATAAGAAAGTTATATTGCGAAGTCTACTATAGAAACGTCTACGAGATTGCTGAGCTGAAATATTATCAATAAAATCATCAACATTACAGTAGTCTTCTCAATCGACAGGCAGATAACTTGAAGCAAACTTCCCACAGAAGTGAATCGGCTAAGTATACCGCGAATCACAAAAGCATGTAGAGAAGAAATGGATAGAAAAAGGGATTTTAAAGCAGACAAAAGTTTATGGGAGTTGAGTGAGTAAATAAGTGAAGACTAGTGAAAATAATCAAGATTTCAAAGGCGTGAAACTCAACAACCTTGTACACTTTCGTGTAATAGGCAATCAGCCATACCTACTGTGTAACAATTAATAATGTTACTACCTGGTTTCCCTAACCTTAGTAGATGGAGTGGTGTTCGAACCCGACACTCACTGGTTAAAAGTCAAATCGTTAAAACAATAAGCCACAACTCCAGAAAACGTTGAAGGTAACAAGGACTTTATACATATGCACCAGCACGATCGATTTTGACCCATATCACTAAGATTCTCTAACTGCACATTTCTGACGTATTGAAGAACCCAATCAAGTAGTCTACACCTCCAAATAGTTCAGACCAACAATTAGAGACTACAAGGGGTAGTACCACGTGCTGGTTCAGCCACCCTTACCCACTTTCCAACGAAATCCTAACTTAATTACCATCCGCACGTCTAAGTAAACGTCGGCTCGGCGTGAGCAGTTCATGTTCAGAACATCTCAGTCACTGAAGCTTCATAACACCGGCGGTTGACCTGCCTGCCTTGCCTAGTTCCGTCCCCTTAACCTTGCTAATACTTACAGTGGTTACACCATACATGAGCGATGCTATGAAGACACCTGCGGTTAAAAACCCATAATCCTTTCGACGGCCTTGTCTCATAGCTCTATAATAAGGGCAGAACGGAATATAGCGCAGTGTAGTCACCGTCTACGAGGTATTCAAATATCTCTCCGGTGCCAGAGATGATGCAAGTTAGTAAATGCCAAAACCCACCTTTTGTATCCGAGCTGAGGTTCCGTCAGTAACTAAGGTCTTCAGGCGGATGCAACTACCCTAACAAATGAAGTGGTCAACGCATGCTGCCACTTCACCAGCTATCATTAAACTGCGAGTAGGTGCAGACCAGTCCTGAAGCATCATCCTGCATTCGACAGGTGCGAAGCGCACGCCAAACATACTTAGATTTCTGTCTAATGCGTTAAAAAGACCATGGATTTTGTCAGCACCTTCATTTACGATGACAATGTCTGTGTACTCCACGTTGGTGGGATGCCGTCCGAGGAGTAGGTCAATCTCTATGAAGTTTAACATACCTAAAATTATATCCATTACTATATCTATAACAAAGTTAAACAGAGGGCATAAGTCGCGGACACCACGTAATCACCAATTTTGATGAAAATTCATAACAACTTATTAAGGCTGGACTGTAAATTCATTTCAGCTAACGTAGTCCGTTTGGTCATCACGGTAGGTAAACCTAGTCATCATGGTTATTGTCGAAACCAAAAATAACCGTCTTCCTCACCAGTTTTGTGAAATTTTATCAATAAGTAACAAAGCTATGAGCAGTTTCGCCGGGTTTAGTCAAGCAGGAACCACCGGTAAGAAACCCATGTAGTTGTAAGATGGTATTTTTAACATGACCCTCTAATAGCTACTAACCTAACGTGTCGGTTGGGCTTGGATACCACAATGACCCAATGTATTACACTTGCTCCCTTGAAGTCATACTAGATAAGTCTTCGAATACTGGTAAGATTAAGTAATTACCATCAGGGGATAATTACGAAGTTCAGCTGTGGCTCATTGGTTTAAGCACTTGATTTCCAACCGACTGATCCCCAGTTCGAATCCAACTCCACCTACCGAGGTCTGGACAACTAAGTAGTATCATTATCCATCACAATATGTGCAGCTCATTATCCACTACACAAATGGGCAGAAAGTTGGTGAAGGGATTACTGCTCGACTCGATTCGTTAATTACTACATCAAGAAGGACGTTCAAGGGTACAGCCGTACTGCTGCTAGGATGCGAGTGTGATAGGAGTGAGGTGTATCTCGTAGATGACCAGCAGCGCCACGCTGATGCTGCTTTCTCCATAAAAATACGGGTTGAAGAAATGTCACCCTTGAAAACAGCCTACAACACCTAGTCTGCCGTATTCTGTTGTCGGCAGTATGGATCTATTCCTAGATTTAAAACAAACAAACTTAAACCTCAAACTTCTAAAGCACCGTGTGTGACTAGCCTCAAGCAGATATCCCCTGGGTTCTGTGGTCACGCACCACTACTACTAATCAGATTTCTTTCTTGGGATTCTTAAGCAGAGGTAATCTTGCACACTTTGGGAATTGAGAAGTGTTAACCACCCTCAACTTTGTCAGCACTCGAGTCCCATCAGATCATTACCAACCTTCCATATTTTTACCTTATTACTAATCTTTACGTCTCTGTCAATAGACCTACGTTATTTTTTATTTCTCTTAGCTCTACAGCTCTCGATAACGATTCTGGTTCACAGAATAGCTTTCTATGTCTCTTCAAACCAGTCTAAACTGAATACTAGAGTTCTCAATGTCCGTACCTTTCATCGAATTGGACAACAACCTTCGCTATTCAAAACTTTGACTTGTCAGGTAATGAAGTGGTGCTATTTCTGAGACATGCGCACAGGACTGAAGTACGACTATTCACTTACCTTCACGTGGTCAGCATGGGGAATTCGCAAAAGATATCATCCCAGTGTATGAAGACCCAATAGCTAGTTCTTCGAATCTTGCAGCCGTGAGCATAGCATTAAGTGCTAAGGTAGGAAGTCCACTGCTTGCCTGAATCCCAACAAAATGGTGGACACAGAGAAATTATATTGCTGCCACTTATCGCCAGGGATGATCGCAGACAGATTGCCGTTCCTTCTGAAGTGCGCGTTTGGAGAGCGTAAAAATGTTGGCTTGAACATGCTTGTCTGTATCTACATGAAAGTGCAGAAACAGCAGACACAAGACCATTGCCAGCGTAGCTCGACCATGAGAATACCACAGCTATTTTCAGCAAGAAACTGGCTATACAATTAACGGAATAGAACACTACTTATCTAAGAGAGGCCGGGAGCCACTTCCAGTCTGCTGTAGAAACAAAGCTGAAGACCGTAGTTGACTCTCAGAAAGTGCCAATGGATCTCAGCATCTTCCCTGTAATTGATATATGCCTATGAACATCTTGCAGGAGTGAATGTAACACAAATTTAGCTTGACAAGAAGTCTATGTAATGACCGAGAGCAGTGGTGGGCAGCGAAAGTCAAAGAGATGGAAATAACGGCGGCGATAGGCAGACTTATCAAAGAAACCAGTGCATGAAGGTCAGTGGCTAGGGAGACTATAGCCCAGAAGCATGGATCGGAGACTCATTCTCAGAGGAGTCTACTGGAACGATGGAAGAAACACCTTAAGAAATAGTTCAACTGACCTCCAGCTACTATTCCGTTGCCAGCTATACAGTCAAACCCTGAGTAGAACACTGAGATTGGCCTCTCAACCCGTTCTGAAATTGAGGTCGTAAATAACTTGAAACGATTAACGTCAGTATGGCTAGATAGGCTAGTGACGGAGGTATTTAAGAATGGCAGTCGTCGACTATTGGTCAGGTTACCCGAAGCGTTAGCTAGAGTATGGGAATCATATATGGTCCCCTCTGACTGGTTTTAATCACCGAGTCGTCATAAGAAGGGAGAAATCTTCTTGAGACAACCACAAATAATTATGGATTCATCTTTCAGTTTTCTTAAGAGTTTTGATATTTGACTTGAATCATGGATAACAAGTTTAAAAAACGAATTACACCTCACCCTATTACAGCTCCAAAGACCATCCTAATCTTGAATTTGAAAACCGAAGGGGATGCCACAGGTAAGATGCTGAAGAGCCGTCTTTCGACATGTATCAGTAGTACCCTCTATTCTGCTACCCTGTAGTTGGTATTTTCTAGATGCAGTTTGACGCTACAATGCGTGGAAGATAAACTGTCGCTTATGTCCACATATATGTGGATCTACAAATTCAGATGCTCCTGTGCTGCTGACTATATTGGAGGTTGTAATCGGGCTCTACGGAGACGAGTTTCAGAACACCCCGTTTTTAATGTCGTTACTGGTATTACCCCGTCGTTGATTGGAGCGAACTGATCGGTCTCTATTGGTAAATAGGCTACCGCGCAGATGCCTCGATATTGCCTGTTTTAATTTTATATTAATGATGGATATTAGCTAGCAGTGGGATCCAAGATGCGCGTTTCTTCCTACCTGCGACTCACTGTACCTGCCTCCCAGTAAGCGATGTTGTTCCCACTAAGGCTCGAAACCGACACCGATCGCTTCAAACGCTAGAGCATTATCCACCAGGCAACCAAGTACTAATACTACTCGGTTTTGTTAGTCGGTGAGTGGAAAACAACTTCATCCATACGTGAACACCGAATGGAATCAAGTCATTCAGTTCTTCAAGATCCGTTTTTTAAAAGAAGTTTAAAAAACCAAATTGAACAACTCCAAAGGTCTACATCCCCACCATATATGCATACCTGAGGCACTAGCTGTACATAGACAAAAGCCGAAACTTTGCACTCAAAAGTATTTAGAGAACCCCTTTCCACTGCCTTGGTCTTAATAATTCATTCTGGTTAGTTTACCGATTTCATTTCACTTCATTTTGTATGCATCAGTTTAATTATCATCATTACCATGTTACACATTTTTGACAGTATTCGACCCTTATTTCACCAATTGAAATCAATTCGTTCCTTATTCAATGACTCCATTTCTACGTTTCTCACTTGAACCAATCCTCCCCACACACAGACCGATTGTCATGTGTATATTGACTGTTATTTATTACTACTTGTCCCTTGGGTTCCTAGTGGAACGTAGGGCCTCAGCAGCACGTCTCCATTTCACTCTCTTCTCTGCAGTCTTCAAAACCTGACTCAACATCTACCCACAAGCTTTCATTTCTTCCTCACACGATCTCCATGTCACCCTCGGCTCGGACACCCAACTTGCCGTTTCCCCTTTGAGTTCCACTCGACGGCCTGGCCTGGCACGTGGTGTCCCCAAACGGTCTCCTAAGTGTGTGCCCAGTCCAATCCGTCTCCACTTTCTTCTGCATATTTGTTTAGCGATGGGTTCTTGGTTGGTTCGTTGCCAGCCAGACAAAGTTCCTTGTTTAGTAATGATGGGCAGTGGCTAGCAGTTGAATCCAGGATGCGCATTTCGTCCTATTTGAAACTCGTCGGCTTATAATTATTATTTTGGCCATCTGATTTTCCGTATCAAGCGTAGGCAGCTGTTGATATCTGTAGTTTGTTGGAAATGCTTTTCGTGAACCACATAGAAGCAATGACTTCACGGTGGTGTTGAAAATCCGGATCTTGTTCTTTATGCTGAGTGCAGTAGGTCTGTGCAACTTTTAAATTCGATTTATCTGATATTTTACCGATTATAAATACCCCTCTACAGCTTGATAACAAAGTCGCTGAAACGAAATATGTTTTCGCTGGTACAAATCTTACTCTTCTTATCCATGAATACCAATAGGCCAATGAGAGTCAGTGGTAAGTGCACGTCAATTGGTGTATGTAAACGATGTTCGCTCTCTCCATTCCTATTTGACTCTTTCACAAACGTACTCTCATCATCTGACTACAGGGATTGACCTTGTCACAGGAAATTGAGTCCTTAGTAAACCTTGAGTGAACAGACGATACTCCTGTTGGTCAAAAAAAAGCTGACAGGATGCAGTCTTTTGAGAACACTGAGTGGTAATTTGAATAATTGAAATGAGTTTTTCATCACCTAAATATAAACTGTCGCTCCAAGACTGATCTTAAGTGAAGTGGGGATGCAGTGACTGAGTGAACTACTTCACTTACCTGGGAAGTCGGATTAGCATCGGCGGGTCAATCAATCAATATCAACATAGGACCAGGCATTACTACGTAGCGGTCCGAGTTGCCACACCTCACGTCAGTTCATCAAGTAGAAAGGTAGTGAGGTGAAGGATGAAGATAAGAGAATGCAGTCAAAAGAAATATAAAGTACGAGAAGAAAGGAAAGAGGAATGACAAAATAGTGAGATTCGGTATAGCGTCGTTAAGATGAGGATAATGTGTGTATACATCTGCACCACTGACATCGGTTCTGAGCCATATCACCTAGGGTCTCCAACCACTGGTTCCTCTTGTCCCGTGGACCCCAACCACCTAGTCTGCATCGTCCTACATAACTTAAACCAACAGTTAGAGACCTCATACATTGGTGCCATGTTTTAGTCTGGCCACCTCGGGCCTTTTTCCAGCCTGGACTCACGTCAGCCAACATTGTGTGACGAGGCAATCGGTGACTAGGCATACGTAGTACATGTCCTAACTATCTCAATCGATGAAGGTTCATAACCTCGTCAACTGATTTACCTCTTCTCCCTAAAACTCTATACCTGACTTCTGCATTACTCATATGGTGACACCACGGAATGCGGCCTATACTACGAAGGCAACGGTAGTCAAACACCTGAAGCCAGCCTTCTCACATCTTCCGCTTCGATGGCCATGTTTCACAGCCATACAGCAAAACAGACCGGACTGCTGTACAGTACACGCGACCCTTAATAGGCAAACAAATATCACGGCGGCGCCACAGGTGGCATAAATTGGCAAAAACCAATCTAGCCTTTTGTATCCGTGCAGAGATCTCATCAGCAACTGACCCAACAGGGATGATCCTACTTTCCAAGTAAGTGAAATGGTCAACACACTCAACTACTTCACTCTCTACTGTTAGCCCCGGTACTGCTGAAAACCAGTCCTGGAGCAAAAATTTGCACTTGGGTGGTGAGAAAAGCATCCCAAACATTCTCAAATTCCCACTCAACGTGTTCAGAAGACTCTGTATCTTGTCAGCGTCTTCACTTAACAGGACTGTCATCTACATATTCTAGGTCTAACGAAACTTCTCCACCGATTAGGTAAACGTCTGTGTAACCTAGTGACGAGAGGGAGACCTCCATAAGAGTATCTATGATGAAATTGAATAAGAATGGAGACAGTGGGCATCCTTGACAGACACTACTCGACGAGTACAGCTCCCTGGACAACTCGCCATAGGCTCTAACATGCACACAAGTGGTCGAGTAGAGAGCCTTCAATAAGATGATGCACTTACTCGGCACGCCTTTCAGTGAGAGACATTACCATATGACTTCTCGATCAACGGAGTCAAATGCCGCCTTCAGGTCGAGAAATACAACTATTGTCGGGCGTCTGTAAGCGTGCCTATGTTCCAGAACCCGGCACAGTGTGAACATTTGGTCGATACACCCGCGACCGGGTTTAAAGCCTCCCTAGTTTTGTTGAACTTGCTATTCCCGAGCTCAACTAATACATGTCTAATGATTATGGAACCTAGAATCTTAGACACTATGTTCGCTAGGCTGACTCCTCTGTGGTTATCAAAAGAGGACTTCTCACCTTTCTTGAAAACATGAATAATCAGTGATTTACACCAGTCAGAAGGGATCGTATTTGATTCCCATATACTAGCTAACACTTCTGTTAACCTGACTAAGAGCACTCTACCACCATTCTTGTATACCTCAGCAGGTAGTCCGTCTGGTCCTGCCACCCGTCCTCGTTTCAAGTTACCTACCGCTTTCTAAACTTCTGAAAGTCTTGGGGGCATATCTCAATGTTCCATTCGGGATCCGATTGGATAGCGGGCAACACAATGGTGGCTGGAGGCCAGTTAAACTGTTCCTCGAAGTGTCCTGCTCATCGTTTCAATCGTCTCCTCTGCGAGTCAATCGTAGACCCGTCCTTCTCCGCTATGGTCTTACTAACCACAGTTGACCTTTCCCCGAGTCTCCTTAATAAGTCTAAATAACTGTCTACTGTTACCAATCGCCGCTGCCTTTTCCATCTCTTTAGCCAGATTGATCGGGAGACGTTAGGTGAATAACCACACTTGCGTCCTGTGTGCGAGTCTCACAAACACAGCACACATCCATGGCCCGAATTGCTAGAGTCTTGACCAATGAAGCCTGTTGACCAATTTGACGGACGGTGCGGACATTGAAGGCTCCAACATGTCATTTGGAGCGTGGTTCAAGGAGACCAGGGACGCTGTTCTGTGGACTCAGATCGTTGTCGAAGGCTACAGAGCTAGGAGACACGGAAGATGATGTAGTATCGTTAATTGAGAGACGTAAGGGAAGATTAGAAGGTAATGATGGGGGAGGTGGATAGCAGTCTGAGGGGACTTAGGTGCTGACAGAGTTGTGAGGGCGGTTGACACTTCCCGGCTGCCCACACCGTGCAAGGCTATTTCTTCTTAAGGTACCTGAAAGAGATTTGTGTGACCGCAGAGCCCATCGGACATCTGCTTGAGGCCTGTCACATGCAGCCTTTCGTGTATGGTTGTTTCGAGCTTTTGTTGTTTTGCTGCCGGATGGTCGAAAAGAAACGACAAATGAAGCAACACTGCCGGCCCGGCAGACCGTGGGGCATGGTGGAGTGTGTGATTTTTGGGGCCCACCTTTTCTAACCCCACCCCACCTCTTTTTACTGAGAAGGCAGCATCAGCATGGCACTGCTGGTCACCTAAAGGGGAACATCTTACTGCCGGTACACTCCATCCAGCTAGCAGCAGTACGACTTCGCCCTCAGACAACCATCACAGTGTAGTAATTTACACGAGAACGGTAACTGCTTTTCGTCTAATTACTATCCAACAGACCTTTCTGGTACGGTAGGACCTCGAGGGAGTGTTTCAGCAGTGTAGCTCGTTGGATCATTGTGATATGCAAGCCCGATCACCACATCAAGGTTGCAGCTATCGGCGGGTCAGTGGCCAACAAAATCTTTGCATGGACACTAAAGGCTGGATTGGCTTTCCGCACCCTACGCCATTCATGGCATCACCCTGATAGATAATTATCTACTGAAAGGCTAGTTTACTGCACACCAGTTTGTTCTGTTCTACTATATACGGCTGTGAAACATAACCATTAAAGGTAGAAAACATATCAGAGCTCCAAGTGTTCAATGACCGTTGCCTTCGTAGCACCAGCCGAATGTTGTGATGTCACTACATACGTAACACAGAAGTTAGACAGGGTTTTTGCCATAAAAGGAATGTCGGTTGATGAAGTTGTGAACCTCCATCGACTGAAGTGGTTAGGACAATGGTAGGCATGCCTAATCACCATCTACTCCATTGGCATCAGTTTATGAAGTATTTTTCTGTTAGTCTGAACCACGAAGTAAATGTAGGCTCTCAGTTTTAGGTCTGCGCAACAACTGAAACCGGTGGTTGGGGACTCCAGGTGACATGGAATAGAATCTATTAATTAATATCAACATAGGACCAGGCATTACTGCATAGCACTTCAAGGTGCCACACCCCATATCAGCACAACAAGCAACAAAGCAATCAGATGAAAGATGAAGAAAGATAAATCGGTCAAGTGCAGTTAAAAGTAATAAAAGAGCGAGAATGACAAAATGCTGAATTCAGTACAGTGGTTGCGATGAGGATAATTTATGTATACATCTGAGCAACTGACAAAGATTCTGAGCATTTCACCTAGTCTCCGACAAGCAGTTTCTGTTGTCGCGAGGACCCTAACCGGCTAATCTGCATCTCCCGACATGCTGCAAACAATCATTCAAAGACTTCATGCAGTGCTGCCATGTTTTAGTCTGGCCGACCTGAGCCTTTTCCAGCCTGAACCTTCGTTACCTAGCATTGCACAACGAGGCAAACAGTGAACAGGCACGCGTAACACATGTCCCAGCCATCTCAGTCGATAAGGGTTCATAACCGCACCAAATGACTACCCAATTCTCTCTAGAACTCTACGCCTGACTTCTATGTAACGTGGTGACACCTCGACACATGGACTATGCTACGAAGGCAATGGCGATTAAACACATGAAGCGTTCTTATGTCCTCTACTTTTAATGGTCATGTTTCAGTCATAAAGCAGAACAGAGCGAACTGTAGCACAGTACACTCTACCCTTAACAGGCAATCAGATATCGTGGCGGCGTCATAGATGGCGTAAGCTGGAGAAAGTTAATTCTTTTGTTACTGAGTAGAGATTTCATCGGTCACAGCCACCAGGGCGGATCTAACTTCCCAGATAAGTGAAGTGGTCAACCCACTCAACTTCTTAGCTCTCCACTGTTAGACAGGGCACCGCTGAAGAGTTCATCTTAATGACGCAAATGCATACACACAATACCATCTTAATCGTCTTACCAAACTTCAGTATTATTTCTCCTTGGTCTCCTTTTACAGCTTCCTAGTATTTTTGACTGCTCTCTTTATTACCTTATCTTTCACCTCAGCACATTTCCGCTTGATATGCTGATATGAGGTGTAGCAAATTAGACTGCTACGCAGTAATACCAGGTCCTATGTTGATATTGTCTGTCTAGCATGTCAGAAACGTCTGTTGAATGGTAGTTCGATTATTAACAGTTACTGTCGCAATTTTAATAACTTATGTTGCGGGGTTTGAGGGCGAAGTCGTACTGCTGCCTGAACCAGAATGTGACAACAGTAAGCTGTTTCATGCAGATAACCAGCAGTATCTCGCTGAAGCTACCTTCTTTATTGAAAGGAATAAGAAAAGGTAGATCATAAAAGTAAAACACTCCCCCCTGTCCTACGATCTTTCAGTGCCAGTGATATGGGTTTTCTAGTTCAGCTGTGGTACAACGAAATGTCATCCAAAATTCATTTTAAAAAAGCCATGTGTGGTCACCCTCAGGCAGATGTCGCCTGAGTACTGCGATAACATAGTACTATTAATCATTCTTTTTCAGGTGCATTAGAGGGACTACTTCACGGTGTGGGCAGCCGTGAAGTATCAGCCACCCACGCGCTTCTGGTAGCCTACAAAACCTACCTCACCTTCTTCCCCTCCCTCCCACTCACTTCCTAATACCAAGACTACGCCATTCACAGTATATTCAACTTTTTACCCTGCGACCATCGCTAGCAATCCAAACTAACAAAACACTATTCCTAGTCTCTTTGAAACTCGCTGCCAGTTTAAAATAACAGCTTCCCACCCCCGATCCGCATGCTACATCGGACAACAGATATCACTTTCTAAAACTGAAATCCCGAGCCATTGATCTATGCTGTGTTTCTGAGACGCGCATACACGACTTAAATGCTGTTGTTCACTTAACCACACGTGACCAATCCAGTGAACCTACAACATCCGCTTTACGTGTTCAAAAATTTTATGACTAACTCCTATGAATTCACTGTTGTTGAATAGAGCACACTCCTTTAGTCAAAAATCATCCGAAATCTGTCCAAATGAATGGATCTGTGATAAATGGAGATCGTGACACTAGCCGATATCTATAAATAGCCTCCCCTAACACGCTCACCTTCGGATGAAACAAAAGATTAATTCTACAATGGAGAATATTTGTAGTTCAGGTGGATGGTCTTGGTTGTATTGTGTTCTCCGAGCTGGGTTGCTTAATCCTGAAGCTTTCATAGTCTTTCTGGACGACATCATCAGCACTAACTTTAGTATGAAGTTAGCTGTCAACATCTCTCCGTGAGTGATTTAGTGGCTTGCTCTGACGATGTGGTCTGTGATTGGTTTTTTCCTTCGATTGTTGTGTCAATGATTGTTTAGACTTTCCTGTTGGCTGTTCCTGCTTCACCTCTGACCCTTCTGCAATCTCTTTGTCCACCATTAGTTCACTTTTGGCCTACGCTAAGTGTGATCATTTCCCTGTATGGCTTATTTTAGTACTGACCAAAAATCAGTGATTGTCAGGAAAAAGTTCTAAGAGATCACTGTTGTTCATTGTTTGGTGTGACGAAATGTCGTAGCGTTTAATAGCCATAGCCGTTAAGTAGCTACTAAACGCTACGACATTTCGTCACACCAAACAATGAACAACAGTGATCTCTTAGAACTTTTTCCTGACAATCACTGATTTTTGGTCGGTACAAAATAAGCCATATAGGGAAATGATCACACTTAGCGTAGGCCAAAAGTGAACTAATGGTGGACAAAGAGATTGTATCACAATAAATCACTTCCAGAGAGCATCGATGGTGGATTACATCTCAGTCTGAAGTATTTGTTTGGAACCTAATCAAATGCTAGTATGACTACCTGTATATCTGCACCTTAATGGGAGCAGGAAACTTTAGAAGGCCTGACTGAGAACATAGCACGAACTTAGGGAGGAGATAGCGAAGCATTTATCTGAACACGACAATCCTCCTCCTAATTAAGCCTGATGTAATATTCAGTCTACTGAAGAAAGGATGGTAAATATAGTTGGTAAACTACATCCAAAGATTAGTAAAAATCTGTAGATCTGTGATTGATACGAGAAGACTTATTCCAGCTGACTTTGATAATGATAATGAGAAAGCAACAAACGCAAATTGATTATTAGTCTTAGCAATGACCACGAGCAGCAGTGAATAGAAAAACAAAAAAACACTAACACTAGGTAATAACCGATCGTTATTACCGCTTATTTAGGAAACTAGTAAAAATAAAACGATAGTTAATGAGACCATTACCCCAAAAAAATGAGTACCTGATAACCTCTGTGAACAGGCAGCAAGAGTTGGGCAGAACACTTTCAAAAACAGTTCAATTTGCCTGCAGCCACCCTTTAGTTGCCTTGCCTTCAATTTAAACCTTAATGAGAAATAAATGCCGGTGCTCTAACTCTCCTTGAAGTTGAGAAGGCTATTTTCAACCTGAAACGATGTAAAGCAGCAGAACCTAACGGTTTGTCACCAGGAGGTAGGAAATTACTAAGAAGAGTAACGGATCATTCCAGTGTTATCACAACGAGAGGAGTAAAATCAAGTGTGCAGATAATTGAATGAACAAGGACATGGAAGAAGAAAGAGCAACTAATTTGTATCAGTTCTTACCACCTTTCACCTACATTTTTGATGTTCCTGAGACTTGCATCTTCACTTAACTCTTATTAGTAAGCTATGCATCGAGTAAAGGGTATCAGAATAAATCAATCCATGTAAAACTATATGACGTGTTAATATAGGTCAATCATTCAATAATTAAGTATCAGAATGACACGTGGCAATGCTGCGGTTCGAGTTGCAATACCTCACATCAGTACATTAAGGTACGAAGCAGAAAGATGAAAGTTAGAGAGAAAAGGAAGTAATTATAAACGATAAAACTGTAGAAAATACAAAGAGAAGGAATGAAACGATAGCGAAATTCGGTTATGATGAAGATAATACGTGAATAAACCTATCAGTGAGATCAATTCTGAACCGTATCACCTAGTCTCTAACCACTAGTTTTGGTTATCTCGTGGACTCAGCCGGGAAGTATACATTTCCCTATATGGCTCAGAATAAGAGATCCTATGGACTGACGTGGTGTTTAAGTTTGGCCGGCTCTAACCTCTCCCTATCTAAGATCGCTCCAGTTAACACTGAGCCACTGGGAAAGGATGACTGTATGTGTAACATGGGTCCCAGCCATCTGAGTTCATGAAGGTTCACAGCCCCACCAGCTGCACATAACCTCTACACTTCTAATATGGTGGTACCACGATATACAATGAAGCTACGAATGTGACGGTGATCAAACACGTGGATCTTCCTCATATCCGCCTTTAACAGCTATTCTACAGCTAGAGTGAAAAAGAGCGAACTGCAGCGTTGTACTCTCAGGTCTTAAGGCGGTTGAACACCACACTCTTATCACAGTAGACTCAAGTTGTCGAAAGCCAAGTCAGTTTTTTGTATCCGTAAGAAGACTTAGTAGGTCACTGAGCCACTAGGGCTGATCCGAATTTCCCAGTAAGTGAAGTGGTGAATGCACTCAACCGCTTTACTCCTGTTTATCGCACGAGGAGACAATGCAGACCAGTTATGAAACAGTAATTTAAGTTCAGTGGTGAGAAACCCCTCCTAAGCATTTCCACACTGCCACTGAAGAAAGTTGATGCTATTACAAGAAACAAGTGAGTGGATGTGGGACGAAAATTCATGAAAAACACTACTCGACAAAATTCCTTCAGATTACAGCTTACCACAGCTTTTTACACAGCCCGCATTATCAAGGATTAAAGCCTTGAAAGATAAACTTTTCCTATACAAACCTCTCGGTGACATTGCCACAACCTCCTAACCGACAGAAAAGCAAGCAGTCCACTGGAGAAAGGATGGTAAATGTAGTTGGTAAACTACATCCAAAGATTAGTAAAAATCTGTAGATCTATCTAAACTAATTGATACGAGAAAACTTATTCCAGCTTTGATAATGGTAATGAGAAAGCAATATAGGCAAATCGCACATACAATCCGAATTGTTTGAGAAGACTACCGATACGTTTCTAAGGCGAGAACTTTTGGTTATGATTAGGAGATCCCAAATTTCCCTAAATTCCCATGGGTTTTAGAATCATAAAACCTCTAGAAAAATATTTTTGTAACTGACAAACGAAAACTTATATAATCACTTTCATAATTCTGGTGTCAACAGTCAGCTACACACGGTAATAATACTACGAAGCCAATGGCTTAATTTGCAACAACACTATTTCAAAGACAAGCTATGGCGATTAGCACTACAGCACTTCATATGACTCGAATCATTTGCAAATGGAAGTGGAAATCTGTTCAATCAGTTGAGGCTACCTAAGTGAAATACTGACCAGGTGAAAGTACTACAGTAGCTAAAATCATGAAACCTGAAATAGTTAGATACCTAACACCAAGTTTTCCAGTATATGATGAAGCATAATGCCAGGTAGAGTAAGACAAAAAGGAACCCAGAACGTCTACATAAAACACGACGCTAAACCATGCTACCTTGAGACTGTTGTCAAAGGAGATTGAAAGAAATCTGAGCGGAAACTGAAATCAATCATTTGAATTTGAAAGATGCGACCTAATTGCTGTGATACACATGCATTCACGATTTTTCGCTGTCTTACAGAATGCACTTAACACACTTCCTACTTACCCCACTACTTGGATGCCTAGTGTTATTTTCCCGATTGTAGGTTGGTGCATCAAGAGGGACCGAAAAGTATCCTAAGTTCTGTGTTGTCGCCTATGCCATCAAATTCTGACTCCCCAGAATACGCCAGGTCAACACAGTGATAACGATGCTGAACGACTTCGGTTGGTGGATCAACTCAATGTTAACACATATAAGCGAGAGAGTCAGTAGGCAAAACATTCTTACCATGTAGTGGCGCAGACACGATGAACAGTAGCAGAGAAGGAACAGGCAATGATAATACATGTTACCACTTGAAAAAATGTAGTGTTTCAACAGGCATTACCTTCTGGAAAAACCCCCGAGTAAAATTCATCACCAAAAACTGTCCGTTCAAAATTGTTCACAAACTACGAAATAAGACCAGTAATTACGTTATGAAAGAATACCGTAATCAGTAGGACGAAACCTAAGCTGCCAAAAAACCCACCGATGATTGTCATGAGTTTTGAAGAGCATAGCGTTTCAGTGAACAAACGCATTGCCGCAAACAAAACAATTAATAACAGCAAAGACATAAACGACGATGTCCCAGACTTCAACACCATTTCCCGCGCTACTCACACTTAATTTGTGGCAAGCGCTTATTTAACTAGCATCCAATATCAGTTCGTCGAGCTTGCATAAGCTAATTGAGTCCTTCAGGCTCACTTCTAGGTTCTGTGGAGTGATTCCAGGCATTTGAAGAGTTCCAATGCAATAGATTCAACCAATCACTCCCAACAGCCCAAGTAATCACGATGGGTGGTTGGTTGTTGATTAACTTTGTATGTAGGTGTATGTTTTGTCTTAGAAGTGTGACGCAGGTGGATTCCTCAAATTTTGCGTCACCAGAAAAGGGTTCAGACTGGAAGTAAAAATAAGATGGGTACACGAATAGAGTGAAACTGTAGAAAGTAAGAGGGAGGGGAAGAAGCAAGTCTGAAGGGATGATGGAAATAGATATAGTGGTTTTGGCAATGGTATGGTAACTATAAAGCTCAGAGGACCAACAAAACGGCACGGCATCGAGTTTAGTTTGATTCTTAGTCCCTCAGAAATGTTATTTCAATCCCAGCCAGAGCTTCGTACAGTTACAAGCGGTTGCCGAAAGAAAAGAAAAAGCCCTCGAGAAACCAGGCCTGGTTTCAATAAAAAAATAGACAACTAATTCAGGCTGCGGCGACAAATGACACCCTAAAGTCAGTGAACCAGGTCAGGATGAAACTCAGCATCGATGGTGATCTTTGTATTTTCAACGAATTGACCAGGCTGATGGTACACGGTCAGGCACCAACCCTACTTAGGACATTGTCGTGCTACGCAGCGCTGCTCGTGTGCGCTCACATAGTCAATCGGATAAGGGACATAAGGATCTTGATAGAGTTCATTAAGTATACTATTCCTACCCGACTACCCAAGTATGCTCCTGTTCAGTCCCGCCTTATGTATCCCACAAGAAGGAAGAATTGGGGATTGGCCTCTACGTGCATAGTGTTCACGTAATTTTGAATAATAATTCACTTTATTCCAAACAATTTGTGACAATTCCTAAAAATTGTTCGTAAACCAGTGTGCACCAAAGGGGATGAAAGAATGGCTGATATGCCAACTGGCTAACCTTGGCTAAAACTTCATCCGTGCTTTGAGTTTGTGTTTTGGCGAGTCTTACAAAATGCCGTTAAACATTTCCGCTGGAAAGTAACGCAAAACTTGACTACTTTCGGGGATTAAAATCTATGGCAGGTGTCCATCATGACGTTACAAACAGCCTGCACCAATTTAAAAAGAATCAGAGACAACTGCGAAGCCAGACTCTGAGTTAGACCTTATGGAATTACAGGCGACCCAGTGACCTAGTAACCAAACTACTGGGAACTTCGTCAATTTACGAAGATATCTGTATGTCTCAGGCTATTATTTTTGGTAAAAAAATGATGCCATCACAAATAAATAAACAAATGCTTTGTTCTCACATCATGAATTTAACACAGGAGGGATAGCCAGATTGATAACAGTCGAGAAACCTACAACATATCGGCGGTCCTGAAGGGTACATAAGGGGGATGTTAAACTCTAGCATAATATTAGAAGTGTCTGCAAGTTATGAAACGAACAAGAGGATATTACCTTTCAGTGCACACGTAGCTACAATGGGTTTGGACCACTTTCAATCATACATGGCATAAAGGCCGAGGAATGTCCGATGTTTGTGTCACACCAGGCCAGCATGTCTGATCCATCTACACAGGTCGATTTTCCGTCAGATAAACGCCCATTTCAACATCAGTTCATGTTTATGGCTTCAGTGACCAACAAGAAGTCACTTCACACGCAGCATCTGAGAACCATATGAGAGCTTCTGGTATCCTCAAATGTATCAAAGTTCATTCGAACTTTCAATGCTCTTACATATAAGTGACAGCAAACCAATTCCGATTAAACACAGTCCGTAGGTGCAATCAAATACATTTCGCAAGACCCCTTGCACAGCTTCCATTCCCACGTCGGTCAGTAGTAACATTCCATTTGTCAAACATGTTGGACAAAATAGCGATAAATAAATATCTCACACCAAACCCATGCTCATGTGGATAACGGACACGTTTATCTCATTCAGCAGCACTGCAGCACATGAACGAAGGACCTCTAGGCCGGAACTTCTTCCAGCGAATAGATCAATAGTCCCAGAAAAGAGGCAAAACATAATCTACCTTTAAAAATCCGTGCAGCATTTCGAGATATTTGAAATGAACCGGTAATCTGATCTGAGATTCTTCCATGAAGTTAGAGCAACCCTAATGTTATCCAAATCCGTATTTGCATGACTTTCCGGCAAGACAACCTAGATCAGCAGCCAAAACTCCTACTGTTTCAACTGGATACATGTACTTGACGGCGATGAATATTTGCAAGTCTCGATCAGCCGAAAGCCTGACTACACCAGCATCAGTTATCTAAATGAAGTCCATTACGGGTAACTTCTGTCTTGGTGAGCCGGCGCAGTGCTACCAAGTAGAGAACTCTTCGATACTGCATACTGCACACAAAGGTGAACGGAGAGTACTGTTGCCCCTTACTTTCTCATAAGGCCCCATTATAAAAAGCCCCCGATCACTCAAACTGCTCGGAAATCAAGCCTGGACCGTCTCTTTTGAATCCTGTCGGCATCTCTTCGGTGACAGAACCCCAGGGTTTCAAAATGTAGTAACCTAGCACACTTACGACACTTAGGATGTGGTAGTGGAACGTATCCACTATTTTGAACATAACTTTGTTGCGTACGAATCCTAAATATGTGATAATTGCCCATGATGCCCGGTCACTTCCGAGCCGCTTTATTCTACCACTGTCAGAATAACTGCCCCAGCGGCGTGGAACCACGATAAAGTTTTGTCGCGAGCTGACGCAAGAATGAGGATCTGGAGGAGCGGATAAGCCCCAGTGGCTGAGTTTCAACGTGCCCTCCACCACGTCTCATAGTGGTGGGTCCAACTATTAGTTGGGTAGTGACCGCTCACCACTAAGGAGTCCCACATAATAATAATAATAATAATAATAACAATAATAATATGTTTCATACAACAAAGGTTACATGAATACAAACCAGTTTACAGGTTTGATCACTTTGGTAATGAGAGATGACTGTTATGCACAGTGTTATGCTTTACATTAGGTGCTGTGACTCATGGCACATAGGAGGTGTGTTGAAGCAGGCTCAGTTCGAATTTGAAGATTATCCGGTCATCGTTTGAATCATCCAATATTCTTGAAGATGAGGCCGCATCACAGTCATGACCTTGAGGTGTGCGCGTTCATCATAAGGTTTTGACGGCAAGGTGCACACTGACAAATGCGATCTCTAGGATTCCATTTGAATGCAGGACTGGTTAGGTAAATCTGAAAAGTGAACAACAAAAGCGAGCAGCAGGCGAAATTTGTAACAGGGGCACAAAAATACGCAGGAGTAGACCAACCATGATACATCTGGGTGAGTTTGTACTGACCGTTAAACTTACTTGAGGAAGTGTCCAGAACTAACTGTTTAGAGGTAAGCTTAGGTGGAAGAAGATGAAGGTGCGCACGACAGTAATGAAAATCAGTCTGAAGCTGAAGATATCACTACGAAATAGAAAGATTAGAGGATATTTGACCAGGTATTAACTTGTTATATACCTATGTACAAGCGTATAATGAAGTTATAAACATTTGGGTGAAATTCGTGTTTTTTTGTTCTTAGGACCACCACCCTTTATCTGGTCACGAGGGGGATGATCATGGTGTTGCCTGTTGAGTATTACCATATCGGGGCTACCGAAACTATGTCAGTGCAGAGTACTTAGATGTAAGTACTGATGACAAAGGGCAAATAATAAAAAGTTGCATGCTATGAAAATGCACCGACAGACAGTTCTTTTATCTTTTCGGAGTAGAGCGATTACTTTAAGGGACGGTTTTTAGGAAGTAGGTGCCAAGTCGTGAGATCAGTTAGGTTATGAAGAAAAGTAGGTTACATTTGAGTATCTAATGAGTTCACCGTAGCATATCGTGTCGCACTACGCTTCCTGTTCACTCTTGGTCATTTTTTTCAAAGAAATTAGATTTTAACTTAACATGAGTATGAAACAGGTTCCAGCCCTCCCAGACGTCAATGGTTTTCAGATTAATAGAAGCTTGTTGTCCCCTACACCCTTTTAATTGAGTTAACTATAAAATGCCAGTTTAGTCAGTCAAGTTTAAAGAAATGGGGGGCCAACAACATTTGTCTAAACCCCACTCTTACGACCAGCCTAAAGAGGATATATGATGGCTTTTTAAGTGCCAAGGTAAGGAACTTCATGTGCATCTGAAAAGTATGACTTATTAGTTGACTTCTCACTCTTTCTGGATTGCGTGAGAAAACGTTTCCACTAGCAGTTGTATTCATTTTTAATCCTGTTGTTGTTTTCATACTTATGACTATTTCAAAACTGATAATATAAATTTCCGGTTGAGTGTGAGGGAAAACTGGCTAATCTGCCCCCGTCAATCTGGCAAGAAAACACCAAAAGAGCTTAGATGATTTGCGTGCGAGGCATGAAAGACCTAAGTCATTACCAATCAGCTGTCATGGAACGCCTACCATGGAGAAGTGTACGCTAGTGAATACGTGGCCAGTTAAGCTTTAAGGAACAAGTGCGATATACAGAACCACTGAATCGGGAAAAACGACCTTACTGATTACTACCCTGTAGACGAGTTTCTTCATAATATCCAGGTGGGTAACAGTCCAACTACTGACGCACCCAAAAAACGTATGATGAAGGTGAATTTCGACTACTACTTGCTGTATGGCCCCCCTTGAAACTAATTTATATTTATTAAAATGTCTACTTTCACGCTCAGTAAACGAACACATGGATTCCGAAAACCTAGTCATGGTCACTGCATGATTGTCATTCATCTAACAACCACTCCAGAAGAACACATGATTTGGAGACCCCTCCTGAGCACCCTATATGGCGGTACTGTTAGTTATTTGAATATTTTCACCCTTGTCATAGATGTTATGCTTCTAATCCTAACCGATGTAACATTATTTTGTCATCTGCTCTTCTTTAACTCTGCACTCGTCATCTGTCTTTCTTTTGATTCAGACTTACCACTAATGCTTCGCTTTTCTATTGAGTGATACTGATCTGTTGACAGAATGGAGTTGTTTTACCGTCCTAGGCATTTTTTGTTTTGGCTCAACTTGGGGTTGAGCCATGAAGTGACTGCTTGTCTTCTGACTGTCAAATGGAAGCATTAATTGGTTTGATTCTTGTAGACAGGATTTCAATCCCATTTTTGCTGGGAATATTCTTATTGAGTTTCACGACGTATTCAGCGACAGAGAAATTTTGGGCTGCATAATTGCCCAGCCGCATTGTTCAGCACTACGGATTTACCATAGCTCTGTCACACATTTATCATGTCAAAGCGTGTTTTGACGTTGTCGAAATATAATATTTGTGCGTCACTCGAGGAAGTTCAGGAAACCACAGAGTAGAAGGCAGTAACTTGTCTGGATGGCTTTAGCTTGGTTCCGTTGAATCGTTTCCTGCGTTGAGACCAAAATGACAGGATTTCGATCGTTACAGTACTCAACATACCGACGTTGCCATGCCTGGCGTGTGCAAGACATTTGGCTCAGAATCAGTTCGCGACAATGAAGGTGACATGTCAATGGATCTACCTCCAGATACGCAGCAGGTCCCTCTTGATGCTATCTAATGTTGTGACTCTAATGCTAATCCAGCCATTCACCATAGTAAGGCTGATGCTACAGGGGCCCCAGATGAGGAAAAGGCACGTTAGTTTAAGGAAAGACAGTTGAAGCATAAACATCGTGAAGAAACGCTAGAACTTCGACAAGAGTTAGGGTTGTCAGAAAGAAAAAAGACCACGAGGGATCGAGTAGAATCCCCTTCATATGCAGATGAAAATCAGCTGGAATGGTCCGATGTGTCCGTTCATCTCTTGAAATCAAACGGACTACAAGGTCATATGTATGTCGAGTATGTTTATGAAGTGAGCAGCCATGAAAGGAAGGAGACAAATGTGGCCTTGTCCCTCGATTAAAATATGCCCTGAGCCCCCAAAAGTGAAACTGAGTGCTTTCGATGGGGACCAGCCACCCACTGACAACTCTTAAGATGGTTTAAAGCCCTGTTTTTCATTTAGTATGGGGTTTGATGGTCATCGCTGGTTGTACTTCTATCTGGAGGTTTGGGGAGGTTTATCAACTGGTCTTGGGTTGGAATTCCTCATGAAAACCCCAGAGAACGGGACAGCTTTTTTGTCCCATTACGGGACTCCCAACGGTGTAAAACGGCAACAACCATGACCCGATACTTTGCCACGACATCGAGCTTTTGTTGGCACAGGTAGGAGGTAAATTTACGAACAGCTTTCATACCAAATTGCTTTGCACTCTACCGCTTCTAGTAGCTCGCGAGGATGTCCACAAAGTAACACGGAAGTACTACCAGTAAAACGACATCAAGAATGCTGGCTGGGAGCTACTTGAAACACTCATAAGATTCTCCAGTAAGGAAGGCTTCCTTGCTAGTGGTAATCTGTGTCCAACCGTAGACGGATTTTGCAAGAATATTGGCTCCGCTCAGAAAACAATTGCACCCACCAAACTCAGCCTGAAGATAACTCTAAATACGGGTAAGATAGCTCGACATAAACTGAGGAGGCTAAGAAAAAGCACCTTGTTTTGAAGGAAATTCGTGTGCTGAATCAGATGCGTGCAGCATTCCTTTCACTCGAAAAAGGCACTGGTCGAGGGTGCAGGGCCCTTGATGGCTTGTACAAAACTTAAAACCCTTGCAGTATCCTGCGAAAGCCAAATAACAAGTCATCTACAGCGTCAAGGCATAGGTCACCACGATCTACAAGTGGTTTGTGGCGTTTCAAGTCAGCAGTTTTTCAGCAGCATCAATATGCCTCTAGCTCCAGACATCGAGATAGCCAGTACGAGTATCAGTACGATGTGTAGCACAGAACCGAACATGAATAACATCAACGATACAATTAAAACCCTAATAGCAGATGTTAGCTATGGGACGGACGAGATATCGTTAATAATTTACAAAAAGGATGGAACGGAAATGGCAGTTTTATTACTCTAAATATTTACCCTCTCATTAGGTTTTGGGCCTATCCTTACAAAAAAGAAACTACTTATATACTGCCAAAATAAGTCAGGAGCCAAGACCAACTTCAGCAATTACAGACCAATTAACACAACCGCAGTCATCCCATGGATTATGGAAAAAGTGATCACCTGCCAGCATCTAACCTTATCAGCTCGGCACAATATGGCTTTCTGAAGGGAAGATCTTGCACTACAGACGTGTTTGACCTTTGAACGAGGTCGCCAACTAAAGAAATCAGAGGAAGGTGGTGACAATACTTTACTTTGACATCACTAAAGCTTTCGACAGAGTCCCACACAGCTTGCCTATCGATAGGCTAAGATCCCTTGTAATCTGTAATCCACTCTTGGACCGGTTAAAATCTTTTCTGTGTGACCGTTATCAAATAACAAAAGTTGGTCCAACTATCTCAAATCCTAAACCAATAACTGGTGGACTTTCCCAGGGCAGTATCCAGGTCCACTCCCCCTTATAACGTACGTAAATAGCATATGTAAAGATTTCAAGGTAGGCAGGCCATTCCTATGTGCGGATTACCTAGAAGTAGTACACACACGCCTTAGTAGTGACTTGTCGTCGACTATTAGCTCTATGCAGGAGCAACCGAGATATGTCAGCATATGATGCAACACATGGAGACTCTAATTTGACGCAGAAAAATGCTGCCGGATGTGCGTAGGTGACCATGTTCTTGAACTTAACAATAACTGGGCAAAACTGAGGTCTATACAAGACTTAGGGTTGCGACATTCCCACAACCTAACCTTCTCTGAGTGCTTACCCATACGGGTGTTGAAATCGAGCAAACTGGTGGGTTTCCTGCCACGGAACTTGTACAGTGTCCAATTAAGAGTCATCCTACAGCAGTATATGGGCCATGGATATGCTGAAAGTCAAGAGCGTGCAGAGATACTTTACAGTGAGAATACTCAGCACGGATAGCGACGTAAAATGTGCCACCAGGTGCAACATCCTAAGACTTTAGCCATTATGGAACCGGAGGCTCGGATTGAACCTGATAATGCCTTATGAGCTGCTCAACAGGCTAACTTATAGCCCAAGCACCGACATGTGGTTGACGAATGAAATTGAGTATAGATTAAGAAGGGCAACCGCAACAGTAGCAGTTGAGCTCTTCAAGACGGTCACTAGGAAGAACTCCTTTATGATAAAGTGCACCCAGATATGGAACGATTTGCCTACGAAGCACGTGAACCGAGCACTCTGACTAAGTTTATAAGGCAGCTCAACTCCACTTTACAGGATAGTGCTATAAAGAGTACGACCAATACTGCTACTAAAACTAGACACATAGTGGGAACCCTTAATATATAAACAATTTCCAACCACAAGGGTACAAAGGCCACACCGGTTTTTGTTGTTTATTCCGATATTTTTTCATGGTAGTTGGAGCACGAAGGTGTCACTGGGTTATGAAGAAAGTGGACTATGATGAAAAGTCCAAGCGATTAGCGAACAGAGGGTTTAACCCAAAACTCTGAAGGCCCGCATCACGAAAACGAAGTTCAATGATGACAAAAGGTCACAAACGAGGGATATATGGTGACGCTTCTCAACACCCCAACGTTTCTTCGAAGGAACGAAGGTGTGCTTTCAAGAAAATTGGTGTCCAGTAAGTGTAAATTACCAGTCTCATTCACTCATTTGGCTGTTTCGCCACATGGGTATTCATCAGTCCTTGAATTACTCGATTTCTAGACTGTTATAATGGCAATGAAAATCTGGGCAGACAGCAAAACCTAAGCAGTCAACTCACCCATTGATCCTGAAGTGAATATATTCACAACCACGCCATGCAACGGACCCCCCTAGTACTTCACCTATCAGTGAATAATCCTTCTTGTTAGTACTTACTAATAGCAATATTTTTTCATGAATATACAGGCACACACCATTTTAACAGGTATGAATCAGTTTATATATAAATTACATGTATCTTCATGGAGGGCAGTCTCAATCCCCAACCGTCGTCACTAGAAGATATAAGTTTTATTATTTATTATTATTAGTCCCTTGGGTTCCTAGTGGAACATAGGGCTTCAGTAGCACGCCTCCAGTGACCTCTGTTCTCTGAGATCTTTTGAACCTGGCTCCACGACAGCCCAGAAGCTCTCATTTCCTCCTCACACGACCTCCTCCATGTCACATTTGGACCTCCAACTCGTCGCTTCCCATGGGGATTCCACTCGAGGGCCTGACACGCGAAATCCTCAGTCGGCCTTCTCAGTGCATGGCCAATCCATCTCCACTTCCTCCTGCATATTTGTTGCGTGATAGGTTCTTTGTTGGTTCGTTCCCAGAGTTTCTTGTTGCTTATTCTTGTTATTCTGGCCATCTGATCTTCAGTAGCGAGAAAGCGTAAGCAGTTGTTGATGAATGTCTGTAGTTTATTGGAAATCCTTTTCGTGACGCGCCAAGTCTCTGAGCCATACAAGAGCACTGACTTGACGTTGGTGTTGAAAATCCGTATCTTGTTCCACATGATGAGTGCAGAAGATCTCCACACTGGTTTCAGGCTAATCAACGCCTGTCTTGCTTTTCCGATTCTGACTGACTTTGACGTCCTCGTCCGTCCCGCCACCTGTAGTTGAAACAGTGCTTCCTAGATAAGTGAAGGAGGTTACTTCCTTCAAGTTTCTCCCATTGGCGGTGATTGGAGTTTGTTGTTGTTGTTGATGGTGGTGGTGCGGTATCTTCATCACTTCTGTCTTCTCTATATTCACTAGAAGTCCCGTCTTCGCTGCCTCGCCTCTTCTATCAACTTGTTAGTTTTTGCCTGCAGATCTTCAAGTTTATGTGACATCAGGCACAAGTCATCGGCGAAATCCAAGTCTTCTAGGTTCTTTTCCGCAGTCCAGTGTATCCCCCTCTTCTCGCTGCCCACTGTTTGCTGCATGATCCAGTCCACCACAATCAGGAATATCATGGGGGATAGTAGGCAACCTTGTTTCACTCCTGTCTCCACTTCACTTCAAAAGCATCACTGAGCTGAGCTTCCCATTGTGGATTACTTGGCATGTGGCATCTTCATATAGTTGTTGAATGAGGCGGATAAAGGTTTGCGGTACTCCGTAGTATTGAAGCAGTTTCCGAATTACTTCTCGGTTGACGCTGTCGAAGGCCTTCTCAAAGTCGATGAAGTTGAGGTAGAGAGCTGATTGCCATTCTACGCTCTGTTTTATGATGATACGAAGCGTTGCAATTTGGTCTGCACATGATTTGTACTTCCTGAAGCCTGCCTGTTCCGGTCGTAGTTTTGAATCCAGTGCATCCTTAGCCTCTCCAGGATGATGCGGCTTAATGTTTTACTTGGGGTGGATAGGAGAGTGATTCCGCGCCAGTTCTTGCAAGCACTGAGGTCTCCCTTCTTCGGCAGTTTGACAAGGTAACCCTTCTTCCAATCGTCAGGTACCTTCTCTTCCCTCCACACCTTCTGCAATAGTGGTGTGGTGTGAGCATGTCCGCTGTTGTCTCTGCCTCTGTTCACAGTGTTTCTGGTAGGATTCCATCTGGTCCTGCTGCTTTCCCGCATTTCAGTAGCTTTATGGCGTTCAGGACTTCCATTTTCGTTGGGGGATTTATGTTCACTTGTAATTCAGCGGCTGCAGGTGGTATTTCTGGATGAAGTGTAGGTGGTGGTCGATTCAAGAGCTTCTTGAAGTGGTCGGCCCATCGTTTCCTCTGTTTCTCTTCTTTTGTAATTAAATTTCCTTCTTCATCTTTTATTGGTTTCATCTGTGTTGGTCTCTTCCCTGATAGCAACCTGGTTATTTGATACAATGTCGTCAGGTCTCTATCTCTCCCACCTGCAGCCTGTTCTGCTTCACTTGCCAGTGTGACGTAGAAGTGTCTCTTGTCTTTGCGTGCACTTTTCTTCACTTCTTTGTCCAGTGTAGTGTTTTATACATTGTGCTCAGTTCCTCTTGTCGTTGAGCATCCTTGCACTGGTTTATCTTCTGCTTCACCATCCTCCTCTCCTCTATCAGCTTCCAGGTATCCGTCGAGATCCATTCCTTGTCTTCCACCTTCTTCCTTCCTAATACTGTTGTGCAGGTTTCTTTCCACATAGCTTTCAAAGACTTCCAGTGTTCTTCTACACAGGTTTCTTCAGGGATGTCCCTCGACGTCTCCCATTTTGTCTTGATGGCTACTGTGAAGATCTCCTTTGTAGTTTCATCCTTCAGTTTCCGAGTGTTGTACTTGAATTGAGGTCTATCAACAGCTTCCTTGAAGGCTTTTAACTTGATTTGGAAGGTTCCTTGCACTAGATAATGAGTGATGTGAAACTACATCTGCTCCTCCTCTTGACCTTGTGTCAAGTAGGCCGACTGCGACTCCATTTTCTTGAGATTGAGATAAAGTCGATTTGATTTTTAGTGTGTCCATCTGGTGAAGTCCATGTCGCTTTGTGGATATCCTTGTGCCTGAACACACTGCCTGGCCTCCAATCACCAAATCGTTGAATGCACAGAATTCTGCAAACAATTCTCCATTCTCATTCATTTCACCTAGCGCCTCTCGGCCCATAGTTAGTTCTCTTCCCGTGTTGTCCCTTCCCAGTTTGGTATTCATGTCGCCCATTAGAATTTTGATATCGCCAACTGACGTCTTGTCCAGTGTTGACTGAAGTTGTCTGTAGAATTCCTCCTTTTTCTCTTGCTCTGCATTATTTGTAGGTGCATAACATTGTATGATTGTGACCTTTCTTCCTTTTGAGTTGAACCTTGCTGTCATGATCCTGATCCATCAGGAGGAGATTGGTTCCCACTACATGAGAGCCTTCGATGCTCCCGGGGACATCATAATAGCCACTCGAAAACTCAGTGTGCTCGTGGTTGGCGTCTGGGTGACAATATTGGAGTAGATTATTGATTCTCCAGTTGACAGTTTGGAGAGTCCACTCCCATTCCATCTGCTTTCGCAAATCCCAAGCACACATCTCATTTGCAATCTGGGCAGCCTTACTGGGTTCGAACATCGTGCGGACATTCCATGTCCCCACGTTTACTTTCGCTTTCATCGAGAGAAGACACATCGGCCTGGCCAATTGGCTTCCCGAAGGCTTTCACCAACTGGCGTCATTTCGCCTCTCCGATTCCAGCGGGGAATAAGTTTGTTTTCATTTTTTATATTTTGTTTGTGCTTTGAAGTTTCTTTAGCGGTTAGATTTGTTTTACGGGGTAGGGTTGCTAGCCCTATGCCCAACCTTCCCTGTTTACCCGGGCTTAGGACCGGCTAGTAACTAGTAAACTAGTTAACCAGGCGAGGTTAGAAGATATAAGTGCTGCATGTCAATATAATGAAACATTCCAGCGGAATAAGCATGCAGAAAATTTACAAGTCGGACAAGTGGAAGTATTGTCTTCGCATTAACTAAAAAACCAGATTTGTATCTAGACATTACGTGCATTACCTGGCGAAAAATAAGGCTTAAATCTAACACTTCTGTCGTAATGGTTTGTACTTTTTGCTTGAGATAATGATGAAAAGTTTCTGAAGGAATGTGTGCACGAACTGTTTACACACTGTACTTCACTGATGATTCCAGGACTGTATAATTCATGCATATTAATACCATTCTACGACAAAGATTCATAGTCTTGATGAATATTATGACTGAAAGCCAAATATCTTCATTTTTCCAACTCCAGCATCCGGAAGCGATAGACTTATTTGAATGCACCAAATGGATTTCCAGAACATCTCGTCCGCCATTTTCACGGGTCGCAACAGCCTTGCAGTTGATAAGTGTTGGACTTTGCTGGTTACTTTCAAAATGAGTTAATCCCAGATTTTGATAATTATGAAGCTGTAGTCCAGTGAACATTTTTTTTCTGCTTGTTGTAGTTAGGTATTCTGAACGTGGTAAAACCGGCTGTCCTCCATGAAGAGTGGTTCTAGCCATGGTCTGTTCTTTAAGTAGTTAATTCTCGATGATGACCAAGCCGACATTTAGAACTTAATTGCTTTTCCACAACAAGAGAAAAACAGACAAAGCGGCAGGCAGAGAAAGAAGCAGGAGTTCCAGCAAGGAGAGTGTTTTCTGAGTTCATGCTTCTCCCTACTTGACCTCCCTTGCTGAGGCGTTCATTGCGTGCGCTTTCTCTTTAGAGTACTCAAAAATATAAATCTCATGCTGTCATGTAGTGTGGAATTTCCGTTTTTGATTAATGTGTTGGGTGGAGCAGAATGTGTCGTTAGTTTGGGGTGATAACTTATGGAATTCTCCTCAGCGCTTCGTATGAAGGGCCACTGCAAGTGTGATGGATGTCTCATAATACATTAAGAGGGCCTAGTACACAACATGTCACGAATAAGACCGTTGGTGTATTCGATAAGCCGGAAAGGCCACCAGATGATAAGAAGTTAGCCAGTAACTGACCAAATTCAGAAGTTAATTTGGAGGTTTTCACTTTAGCTGGAAGAGAGAACTTGACGGCAAAGGAGTTTGCGAGCAAACAAGACTTGAACGATTTCATTGTGACGCCGTGGGAGCGGTTGCGCAGATGATAACTGCAGTTGTGTTCGAACTGAAACTCACCACAGATTGTGATAGTGAATTTATGTAACACATTAAAAAAGTGTCAGGTTAATTTTGAGTCGTTCCATCCGAAGTGTTTCCAGACTCAGTGTTCTGCATCTGGAGCTGTAGTCCTGCTTCCAATCATGTCCCAGTAATGTAGCTGTGAAATACCTTTGGACGCCCTCCACTACTTGTTTGTTTTTAATGTAGAAGCCACTCAATACAGATGGAGAGCATTCTGATAGTGGACGAACATAAACCTCATAGAGTAGTAACTTGACTTATACGGAGTGAAAGTTACGAAATCTGCAACCCATCAGGATCCCAGATCTGCGAGACTTCGATGCTACTATAACGGAAAATTGATCTGAAAATCCCTCCCGATCACCCTTATTTGATTGCATTGACATTTATTTTAACATTTTTACCCTCATTATGGATGGTGTACCTTTGACCCTAGCCGGTGTAGTGTTATTTGCTTGTTCAACTGTCTTAGTTGACTTTACACTCGGTATTTGCCTCTGTATGTTTGAGACTTATTATGCATGCTTCACTCTCCTATTATGTGACGCTGGACTGTTGACAAGGTGATGTTGTGTTACTGCGCCCGACATTTTGTTTTGGTTCAACTTACGGTTTTGCTGTGATTTGACTGTTTGTCTTTCGACTGTCTACTGGGAACGTTTGTTTGTTGATTTGATTCCTGTAGGCAGAGTTTTGATCCCTTTTGTCGGGAATATTCCTATTGACCGACAGGTACTCAACGGTTGTATTTGTTTAACCAGTTTTTACCGTGTAGTACGTGTTTGTACCCGAGAACGTTTTGGACTGTATAGTTACCCAACGGCACTGTTGAGGTATTTTTGCAATTTTGACATAACTTATTGTTGCGTTGGTAGCACCACAGACTTTGTTACGAATCCACTATTGAATTACTACAAACCGTGTTTTGATATTTCTATCCAACCTTTGACTGTGCGTCACTCGTGGAAGTTAGGAAGCTATAAAGTAGAACGCAGGAACTAGTCAGATTCACGTCAAATGGCACCGCCTGATTATTTCCCGCGTTCAGGCCGACATTATTGGATTCTGGCCGCTGCAGCTGCCTCTTCAATTATTGTGAGGCCACTTGAATATCTTGGTTTAAGGTCGTACAGACTGAAGATGTATTTCGATATCCACCGATGGAGTACCAAAACATATCCAGCCACGTTTGCCTTTATTGAACTGAAGTTTCCAAGCAGCAGACCATTCGGATATTATATCGAGCTCCCTTTTGTGTTAGCGCTCAGAAGTGGATAAATCACCATGGCTGAATGTGTATGAAACTGTTCGGTCATCAGCAAACAAGAGTGGTTTACTGTGTGTAAAGCGGCAGCGGATGTTATTGACGTATTCCCTTGGAATGCCTGGATAGAGTACAAGGACTAATGCTCCATAACTTAACGTGAACAGTATGAAAAACCCATTGCCACAGGTCAGAGTTTCTTCCAATTTTGGTTACTTTGCACCACAATACCGACCTCTGATGGCATTAATCTATATTGCGGTGAACGGTAACATGAACATGGATTTGCTTGGATTACTTGGCTAGACGAAAAATTACAGATTACCGAGGTAGTCTTCATGGGTCCTTTTTGCCTCCAGATTTATAAGAATAAGAATTTGCGGTAAAACAGCCTTCAGAGTAACTTGGCATTACGAAGAAGAGTCGAACATATCGACTGCTTCCAACGCAAGTTTGGAATTTTTGCGCCACCTCGGTGCCCCCACCGACGAAAAATCAAATTATTTCTAAATATCTTCGCATAAAAATCCCAATGTATACTGACAAAATCGAAAAGGCAATAGAACGTGTCGGCAAACTATGTCTGAAAGAAGAAATTCACAGGATTATTAAGAAATTAAGTACCATTCGGAATAAAATTGAACAACTTAAATGTAAGATTATAAAGACAGTAAACTACAGAGACTGCGGATTTATAATAGAAGCATCAGACGAAGCAGGATTAGCCACTTTAAAGAAATCTAGGAGCAGTCAAATCAAAAAGTTCAACAGACTAATGCACGAAAAATATCCTTTGGAAAGCAGTGAAATTACAAAGGAAACATCATCAAACGTTGATAGAACAAAGAAGGTGGTCCATCTCTCCTCGAAAGCCTCAAGCTCAGCTGAGATGAAAGTACTTGAAAAAGGAATAAACTTCAACATAACAGTAGATCATCTAAAATCAGATGTCGCACCTGGCATAGAAGTAGCATTAAGCTCGATGGATGTGACAACTGCTAAACAGGTTAGAGCGCAGTGTGCAATAGCACTAAAAAAACAAAAGAAGACACAGCGGAACCTAACGAAACTGGAAAATTAAGCTTCAAACAATCTACGAAAGTATAATAGTATAGTAATTGCTAAATCTGACAAAGGTAACTCAACAGTAGTTATGGACAAGTCGGATTATCTTTAAAAAATGGATGAACATATCCAAACAGGGCCATATGAAGAGATTAAGAAACCTATAGATACCGTCATAAATAAAATTCAGAAATCTACAACAGATCTGCCACGCCGACTGAAGCCATCTCTAGGTAAGTCCGAATGGTTTACTTTAATGCCAAAAGCTAATAATCCTAGCAGAATTTAAGGTACTTTTAAGGTTCATAAAGCAGGTTATCCCATTAGGCCGATAGCTGACTTCCGAAACACACCAATATATGAGATATCAGAGTATTTAGCATCAGTATTACGTCCTGTTAGAGACCGTTCAAACTCTAAGCTAGTAAATTATCACGAGTTAAGACAAAAACTTAATGACCCGCACATAAAAGAGAATGAAGAAATGGTTGATTTTGAAGTAACAGGTCTTTATACTAATATACCAATCAATGTGGCACTGAAGACAGTCAGAAATCAACTAGATACTGACTCACAACTTACTCAAAGAACCAGGGAGTCGGTTGATGAAATCATGTTAGAAGTGCAGTTGTGCTTGATCTCGACAGTCTTCAAGTTTCAGGGAAAGATATATTGACAAACAGAAGGAGTAGCAATGGAATCACCAATATCCCCTATAGTAGCAGATATATTTATGAATAGTTGAGAAGATACGGCTTTACGAAAATATAGTCCGACACCTAAGATATGGTGGCGATATGTGGATGACACATTTATAGTGTTGAAATCGGAACATATCGACAGTTTCTTGGCACACATAAACTCAGTAGTTAACGCGATCCAATTCACTTACGAAGTAGAAAATGAACAAGGAGAATTACCTGTGTTGGATTGCAGAATAAAAAGAAGGACAGATGATGGTTTAGATACTACCGTCTACAGAAAACCAAAACATTGTGACAGGTATCTAGACTTTAAGTCATCCCATCCAGTGTCAGTTAAAGCGGGTTTAGTCAGATGTCTGAATAACAGAGCTAAGAAACTCACTGGTCATCGTAAGGGCCTAAATAAGGAATTGAAACACATAAAAGAAGCGCAAATAACTAATAATTATCCCCATCATTTTATTGAGAAATTCACACAAACACATAAGAAGCGAAATAATAACTCTCATACAAATGCAAATGATAGCGACAATATAAGTGGAAAAGAAATCAACACCTCTATCGTGATACCGTACAAGGAAGGAACATCAGAAACCGTACGTAGAATTCTCAGCAAGGTTAGAATTAGGGTGGCATTTAAACCAACAAACTCACTTAGAGGTAAGCTTTGTCGGCTAAAAGATCCGATAGAACCAATTAGGCAAAATAATACAAACTACCAAATTCCATGTAATGACTGTGAGGTCAAATATATAGGTCAGACTAGCCTGTCGGGGTCAGTTAGATCAGCAGAACACCGGAATTTAGCTAAATTTAGAACGACAGACCCCAATAAGATCAGAAATCTAGAGAAACACTCGGCCATCGCATCACATTCACTATCACACAACCACACAATAGGATGGGACAAAACCACTGTACTTAAGTCCAATACATCTAGGTGGAGAGAGAGATTAATTACTGAATCTTTGTTCATCGAATCCACACCCAACACATGCGATAGGAATGACGCAACACCTATACCAGAGATATGGAAAACTTTACTAACAATCAAAAAACAGAAAAATCAGGTGACAGGACTATAAAATCAGGCATCGAAAGAAGTGTGGTTACATTGATACGATTATGAGCAATAATTTATGCTCGAAACGTAATCAAGTAAGTAATATTGCATCACCATGCACTATATGTCAAATAAACAAATCTAATATGGAATTACATTCTACTACATTGCCCAAGTTTTACACTCATATCAATGTTTTTGACAGGACATCTCACGTGACTAGGCTTACAGACGCAGTGCGTTCAGTTAGGCCTTCTCCTGTTAGACCTCAAACGGCTGATATCTTCGTTCACCCCGTTTTGCAGAAGACACCTCACTTGTTCGAGTGGAATCCCCATGGGAAGCGACGAGTTGAACGTTCGAGGGTGACATGGAGGAGGTCGTGCGAGGAAGAAATGAGAGCTTCTGGGCTGTCGTGGAGCCAGATTGAAAAGATTTCAGAGAAGAGAGGTCACTGAAGACGTGCTACTGAAGCTCTTTGTTCCGCTAGGAACCCAAGGGACTAATAAAAAATAAATAATAAGGCCTTCTGAGTTTCTCTGCACTTATCAATTTGATGAGGCCTGTTAACTGGCTTCTCTCACGTTTACTTCCTAGTTTGAGAATAAAGGTATTTATTTATTTTAAAAAGTCATTTCTTAGTGGTCGTACTCAAAATATGAAACTCCGCGCAGTCTGAACCTAGACACATAACTAGCGGAGTTATACATGATAGTGTCCTTGGGCCTTTGTTGTTCATAATCCATATCAACAGTGTGTGTAACTGCGTCAGTGAAGGCAAAGCATTCCTATACGCCGAGGACTTGAAGGTTGCGTACACTTGTCACTCTCATGAACTACGTAGTACTCTGGATACTGCCCGACAGGAACTAAGTAAACTTGCATCACGGTGTGCTGAGTCGCACCTTGAATTCAATAATGACAAGTGCGGTTGGCTTACCATGGGCAACGACAGCCACGACCTGACCCTTGAGGTATGCGAAAAACAGCCACCTAGACTGGCTTCCATGCTAGATCTTGTCATCAGGTATTCCAGAGACTTGACATTCTTGGAACAAACAGCATATATCCGATCCACGTCACGGAAACTCCTGGGGTGTATCACTCGTAACTTCTATAGTACTGAATCACGGGTTCTATTCTATAGTGTGCATTCGCCCACTTTTAGAATATTACCCGTTTATTCTCACTAGCCTCCGTGGAAGTGATAAACTGAAAGTTGAAGGAGTGCAACGTTACTTCGCCTTCAGAACATTAGGAACTGACTCCAGTCTAGACTACACATCCAGATTTAACACATTGGGGTCAGAACCACCCTGAAAGAGGAGACTTAAACTGAACCTTATACTTTATTATAAGTTACTTCATCAGCACTTGCACTCTTATGGTCCGCAAATCAAGTCAATTGTAGCGTCTGGGCACGATATGCGTAACGACAAATTATTGGTTGAAACTGAGTGTTGTACGACGAGATTGCGAGATAATTTCTTCCTCAACGAATTCTCACACATTTGGAACAGGCTTCCAGAAGAAACTCTTTCGGCAGGCTCGTTGACACTTTCCCGCTCTTCACTTGATAGGCTACTAATCAACGTCATGTCTATCGCTCAATTAGTCACCATCTATGCATCCTGGGCTAATGAGGATACACTTGGACCTCTAAATGTATGAAACCGAGTTATTACAGTCCTCATGTTCCTCCTACACTTGAGGGTTGACAATTGCTTACAAGGGTGTGAGCACTGGTTCCCCTTTTAATTATAATGAACTTATGTACACTGTTTCCCTCTCGAAGCTACTACGATACACTCATGTAGAAAAGTTTTAAGAATCCGATAATGGAAAAAGTGTGTAGTTAATCACACATACATACATGAAAATGTACATAAAGTTCAGATAGGCCTAGAAGTATAGGAACTTTTCTCTTTTCCAAGCTGGTCTGTGTAATAATTCCCTTTCCCACATTTACTCGTGCTTCTTCTTCGTTTTTTACCTTGCAGCAACAGCTCGATGACAACATTCGATGCCGATTTTCAATCCGGACATATCTACCGGGTAAAAATAATACCTGCTGTTTGACTATATGAATTATTGGACTGCTAACAATCTTTCGTGGTTTCCAAAGCATCCTCACAATCAACTAATCAGCTGGTCAGTATTCTTCTTGCGACGAACTGTCTAGAGATTCCCAACAGCCATGGTGGCCCAAAAATTCTTAACAAATGATCAAACGAGAGACCAATATAACTGTTGGCACGGAATATGACTAACCTGCAGCAGTTCCCCACTAAATATTCTATAGTATTGTGTGTAACGGAAAATGGATCTGAAAATCCCTCCCGATCACCCTTATTTGATTGCATTGACATTTATTTTAACATTTTTACCCTCATTATGGATGGTGTACCTTTGACCCTAGCCGGTGTAGTGTTATTTGCTTGTTCAACTGTCTTAGTTGACTTTACACTCGGTATTTGCCTCTGTATGTTTGAGACTTATTATGCATGCTTCACTCTCCTATTATGTGACGCTGGACTGTTGACAAGGTGATGTTGTGTTACTGCGCCCGACATTTTGTTTTGGTTCAACTTACGGTTTTGCTGTGATTTGACTGTTTGTCTTTCGACTGTCTACTGGGAACGTTTGTTTGTTGATTTGATTCCTGTAGGCAGAGTTTTGATCCCTTTTGTCGGGAATATTCCTATTGACCGACAGGTACTCAACGGTTGTATTTGTTTAACCAGTTTTTACCGTGTAGTACGTGTTTGTACCCGAGAACGTTTTGGACTGTATAGTTACCCAACGGCACTGTTGAGGTATTTTTGCAATTTTGACATAACTTATTGTTGCGTTGGTAGCACCACAGACTTTGTTACGAATCCACTATTGAATTACTACAAACCGTGTTTTGATATTTCTATCCAACCTTTGACTGTGCGTCACTCGTGGAAGTTAGGAAGCCATAAAGTAGAACGCAGGAACTAGTCAGATTCACGTCAAATGGCACCGCCTGATTATTTCCCGCGTTCAGGCCGAGATTATCGGACTCTGGCCGCTACAGTGCTCAACAACCCGTCACTGCTGTACCTGGCAAGCGCAAGGTGTTCCTTGAGTCAATTCCGGACGGAGAAGGTGACATGTCCATGGATCCAACCTCAGATACCAAGCAAGTCCTTCTTGGTGTTATTTCGTGCCGTGGCCCTGATAATGGTACAGTTAATGACTATAGTAAGATTAGTCCTTGTAGGACCTCTGCGCAGTTGAAGGTACGACAGTTGGATGAAAGGCAAGAGTTGGAACTTCGTGAATTCAAGGCTAAACAAAGACTGGAAAGGTTGCGTCGGCATTGGCATTGACCCTCATAGCAGTCTTGATCGTGAAACGACTAGCCAGGTGAGCAGCGCAGAAAACAAAGGGGTTGCCGCTACGTTGCCTTGTGTCAATGTTGGCCATGAGTTGCCGAAAGTAGAATTAAGCAGCTTTGACGGACATCCAGCCAAATATTGGAAGTTTATGAGGCAGTTTGAGCTCTACGTTGTCTCTAAGGTTGATGATGATGGACAGAGGCTGTTATACTTGTTACATTACTGTAAAGGTAAGGCCAGGGAGGCTATAGAGGAATGCATTATGTTACCACCATCTGCTGGTTATCGTAGGGCTCGGGATATACTCAAACGTTTGTTTGGAAGGACTCATGAAGTCAGCCGGGCCTTACTACAGGATCTGATGGAATGCTCGAACATAGAACAAAACGATGCTGAGGCAATGTCGAGGTTAGCTATAAAAATGGAAAACTGCGCTATAGCCCTAGAGCAAATGGACTATACTGCGGACCTTAACTCCTTGAGAACTTTAGAAGGTATAGTAAAGAAATTGCCCCGTGTGTTACAGATGAAATGGGCGGAGACTGTCGAAAAGCTAACTGAAACCGAACGAGAACCTACCTTCGCAGAGTTAACGCAGTTTGTGTCAGCACGTGCGAGCATTTTGCTAAGTAGGTTTGGACAGCTGGCAACAAGCAGTCGACGACCAGATAGTAAAATAGCATGTTCCACGCAGCAGCTAGTACCCGTTGGGGGAGTCCTGAAACCTTCATGTATATTTTGTGGAGGGAACCATGTAGTCACAAAATGTACCACATTTCTGTCGTTACCGGTGGATGAGAGATGGTCGAAGGCTAAAGAAACAGGTTGTTGTTTTTCATGTCTTAAAAGGGGCCACAGGTCCGTAGAATGTAAAATTCACAGGGTGTGCAGTGTAGAAGGTTGTAAAGCATACCATCACCCTCTGTTACACAAGAAGACCCACCACGCCGTAGGCGAACAACCGGAGAAAGGTAGTTGTGGATGCACTGAGTCTCTCAGAGAAAGCGTGTGTTTGGGCCTACTCCCGGTACGTGTAAAGCACGGTAATAAAGAGGTTTACGGTTATGCTATCTTGGACAATGGCTCTGATACAACTTTGATCACGAAAGATGTTTTGCAACTTCTAGGATTGTCGACTGACGGCACAAAGACTATCATCAAAACTGTTAGTGGAAGTAGATTGGCGGACTCAGTCAGCAAGCCTTTCGAAGTTTATTCACTAGACGGAAACGAATGCATACTTATAGATCGAGCAGTTGTGGCAAGAGATCTCCCAGTACGGAGACCTAAAGGGTCGATGCGAGAAAGTATTAAAAGGTGGCCGCATCTGACTGACGTACCCTGGACAGAGGTGGAAGACGGGGAGGTATTGCTGCTCATCGGTTGCGATGTACCTGAGGCTCACTGGGTTCTAGATCAGAAGTTAGGGGGCAGAAAGAGCCCATATGCTGTGAGATCATTGTTGGGCTGGGTCGTGTTCGGTCCGACAAGCTTTCGTGAGCACAGGGAGAGGGTTGTGAATTGTATGTCTCGGTCAGATCTATTAGTCGATCAATGGAAGAAAATTTACGATTATGAGTTCAGCGATTTGTACTCGGGAGATAAGTCGTTATCTCTCGATGACCTAGCCGCTGTAAACATAGTGCAGCGAGGTACTTATTGGGATACTGGACATTTCGTTGTCCCCTTGCCCTGGAAAATGGAGTCCAAGAGAGTATACGGTGGATGCGAAGTAGCCAGGCGACGTTTGGAGAGTTTGAAACGCAGACTAATATCCTCTGAAAGCCTTCGCGAAAGCTACACTAGCGCCATGGAAGAGACCATCAGAAAGGGATATGCAGCAGTAGCTCCTGAGCCCCAGCTTAATCCTAGCTACCGCCCACGATGGTATTTGCCGCATCATGCCGTATTTAACCCCAAGAAACCGGGGAAGGTAAGAGTTGTGCTGGACTGCGCTGCCAAACTGTCCGGAACTTCTTTAAATGACTTCCTGTATCAGGGACCAGACACGACAGCGAACTTGGTTGGAATATTATTGCGTTTTCGCAAAGAACCGATTGCCCTGACGTCCGATGTGGAAGAAATGTTTATGCAGGTGAAAGTCCCAGAGTTTGACCGAGGTGCTCTGCGGTTCCTATGGTGGCCTCAGGGTGATTTCTCGAAGGAACCTATTGAATATCAAATGACGTCACACCCATTCGGTGCAGTGTCCTCACCGTTTTGTGCGTATTTTGCAATGGCCAAGACTGCCGAGACGTATGCCAACGATTATGATAGCTATGTGGTGGAAGCAGTGAAGCATAACTTTTATGTTGATGATTGCCTAGTGTCCTTTGCAAGCCCAGGTGAGGCAAAAACGTTCGTAAAACAGTCCACTGAGTTGTTGTTACGTGGTGGCTTTAAATTGAAGAAGTGGGTGACTAATTCAGAGGCAGTGAGAGTAGTTCTTCCTGGTCTGAGCCACACAGAGAACTCAGTCGACTTACGTGTTAGTCAAGGCTCAATCCACAGGGCCCTAGGTTTGGAATGGGACACCATGCATGATGTTTTTAAGTTCCGATTTGAACCCGTCGAAAAACCCTTCACGAAGAGAGGACTACTATCCACCGTCTCAGCTCTTTTTGACCCACTAGGCCTCATCGCCCCAGTTTGTCTTCCGGCCAAGCAGCTATTGCAGAATCTTTGCAAATCTCATGCTGGTTGGGATACACCCCTGAGTTCCAATGACCTATCCCTATGGATGGATTGGATGAGGTTCATGAAGAATCTTGGGCAAATCTCCGTACCCAGAAGTATCAAGAAGGAGGATAAGAGTGAGATGAGTAAGATTGAGTTGCACTTATTTTGCGATGCCTCTGAATCTGGTTATGGAGCGGTGGCTTATTCGTGGAACGTTCCAAAAAACACGCCACCCTACAGCATACTGCTTTATAGCAAATCCCGGGTTGCCCCTCTGAAAACGGTGACAGTGCCGAGATTAGAGTTAGCTGCGGCAGTATTGAGTGCACGAATGAGTGAAATTTTGAGGAAGAACCTCCCAAATAGCTTTGACAAGACTTATTTTTGGACAGATTCTATGATTGTTTTGTACTATATTAGAAATACAGAGAGTCGGTATAGTACGTTTGTGGCCAACCGTCTAGCCATTATTCACCAGTATTCATCCCCAAATCAGTGGGGGTACGTTAAATCTGAAGAGAATCCCGCAGATTGGACATCAAGAGGCATACGAAAAGCGTGTGAATTAGCGTCTTGGATTCAGGGCCCCTCTTTTCTGGGAACCCGACAGTTTTCAAGTACCACAGACCTCTGCTGGAAGGAACCACCGAAAAATGTCGAATTGAAGAGGTCGGTCCGAACAAACACAAACGTTACTGAGCTCACTGCTGATCCGATTTTGGCGTATCATTCGGACTGGGTGAGGCTGATTAAAGCTGTGGCATGGCTTAAGAGATATGTGGTCTACATATCCGTTATGTATTCGCGTCGCCAAGGTGTGTCACTGAATGTTGGCTATCTAACAGCCGATGAACTGGAAGCTGCTAGACATAAAGTATTATGTATGGTACAACAGGAGGTATATGGAGAATTAATAAAGGAACTCCGAGAAAAGGGTAGTTGTGAGACTGAAGAAGGTGAATTGCAAAGGTTGTCACCTATACTTGTGGATGGATTGGTCTGCGTCGGTGGGAGGTTGAACTATTCCGACTACCACTTACTTTTAAGCATCCGGTTATCCTCCCCAGACATCACTTCGTGACTGAGCTGATCATAAGGCATTATCATATTATAGAAGGACATACTGGTACTTCGCAAGTCCTGGCCACTCTACGAAGAAACTATTGGATAATTAAGGGGATCAGTGCGGTCAAACGGGTGATAAGAAAGTGCATAGAGTGCCGACGATTGAAAGCTGCACTGGGTCAGCAGATGATGGCCCCTTTACCGGTCTGTCGCGTGCAGAAAGGATGGTTTTGCTTCTCATCAGTGGGAATTGATTATTTTGGACCACTCATGGTTCGCCAGGGAAGGAGAGAGGAAAAGAGGTACGGGTGTGTGTTTACTTGTCTCCAGACGCGAGCCATACATTTAGAGGTAGCTTTCAACCTAGGCACCGACGCCTTTATAATGGCTGTAATGAGGTTCATAGGAAGAAGAGGAACACCTGCAGAGATATACAGTGATAATGGTTCCAACTTTGTTGGAGCGATTTCGGAACTAAGACAACTGGTGAGTGTGTGGGATAGACGACGAATCAATGATGCCATGGTGTCAAAGGGGATACGATGGAGTTTCAACCCCCCGCAAGCGAGTCATCGAGGTGGGATATGGGAAAGGATGATACGTTCTGTACGCAGGTTATTGATGGTCATATCCAAAGAGCAGACTCTGCATGATGATACATTAGCCACCTACTTCGTGGAAATAGAAAGAATTTTGAACAATCGTCCTATTGTTCCCATGACGACCGACCCAAAAGACGAGTTAGCTCTCACTCCCAATAGCTTATTGTTATTGAGAGATAGTGGAGGAATAGTCGTGGAGGGCACTATTGCCGATAATTACGTCAGACGTTGGAAACAAGTTAATTACTTAGCTGACGTATTTTGGCGCCGATGGATGAAAGAGTATCTACCATGCTTGCAAACTCGTCAGAAGTGGTTGGGAAGGAAAAGAAATTTCAAGGAGGGAGATGTGGTGATTGTGGCCTCTGAAAAAACACCACGTGGTTCCTGGCCTTTGGGAGTGATCGAAACATGCGAGAAGGACGAAGACGATTTAGTAAGAACTGTGATGGTGCGTATGAAGGAAGGTACCGTGAGAAGAGATATAAGAAAGCTTTGTCTTCTTGAGGGAGTAGAAGAAAGATAGAGTATGCAGACAGCTAGGTAGATAGAGCCACGGCTGAATACACAGAGGTGTTTTGCGTGTCTGGAGGGATTTTGGTGGCCGGTGTAAAGGAAAAATGATCTGAAAATCCCTCCCGATCACCCTTATTTGATTGTATTGACATTTATTTTAACATTTTTACCCTCGTTATGGATGGTGTACCTTTGACCCTCGCCGGTGTAATGTTATTTGCTTGTTTAACTGTCTTATTTGACTTTACACTCGGTATTTGCCTTTGTATGTTTGAGACTTATTATGAGTGTTTCACTTTCCTATTATGTGACGCTGGACTGTTGATAAGGTGATGTTGTTTTACTGCGCACGACATTTTGTTTTGGTTCAACTTACGGTTGTGCAGTGATTTGACTGTTTGTCTTTTGACTGTCTACTGGGAACGTTTGTTTGTTGATTTGATTCCTGTAGGCAGAGTTTTGATCCCTTTTGCCGGGAATATTCCTATTGACCGACAGGTATTTAACAGTTGTATTTTTTAACCAGTTTTTACCGTGTAGTACGTATTTGTACCCGAGAACGTTTTGGACTGTATAGTTACCCAACGGCACTGTTGAGGTATTTTTGTAATTTGACATAACTTATTGTTGCTTTGATAGTACCACAGATTTTGTTACGAATCTACTATTGAATTACTACAAACCGTGTTTTGATATTTCGATCCAACCTTTGACTGTGCGTCACTCGCGGAAGTTAGGAAGCTATACAGTAGAACGCAGGAACTAGTCAGATTCACGTCAAATGGCACCGCCTGATTATTTCCCGCGTTCAGGCCGAGATTATCGGACTCTGGCCGCTACACTCTGTATCAAGTGATGTTTTTAATTAAAAGTTACCATGCATGAAATACACTTGCCTAATCATTCTGCTTACGTTAATATGAACGATGCCTGATATCCATATGTAACTGCTGCTATTTGGACTATTAACGGTCACAACGTCAGCCTTCATCTACTGCTAAACATGAAAATGTACATAAAGTCCGGGTAATTTTAAAAAGGATAGGGACTCCCCTCTACTTCAGATTTGATAGCGTAGTAATTTCTCTTTCCACATCTGCTCGTGCTTCTTCATTCTTTCCCCATTTTCGTAAACAGCTGCAAGTTGACATTTGGTATTCAAATCCAGTCTGAACGTGATTATTTTATGGGAATAATACCTGCTCATTTACGCCAGTAGTTACTGACTACTCTTACTCTTTCGCAAATTCTGGACCATCTTCAAGGTTAGCTCACCCGCTGGTCATGACTTTTCTTTGCGAAGAACCATCTGACCATTCCCAACAGTATTAGTAGCAGAGACATTCGGAACAGATGGTTAAACCAGAGACCAATTTACATATTGGCTCCGGACGTCACTTACATTCAGTGGCTCCACACTGCATATTTTCTAGTACTCTGTACCAAGAGACCTTTTCGTATGAAACCTACCATGCATCAAATACACTTCTCGAGTGTTGCCGCCCATGCCAATACAAAAGATACCCGAAGTCCATGTATAAATACTGCCACCTGGACTGCTGACCGTTTCAACATCTATTCTCATCCAATACAACAAGTATACCCAGCAGAATTAATCTGTATTACCTACAAACGTAACATGGTGACCTGGAAATGCATTAACATAGCCACACACGTTGGTTATTTAACTGTGGATACTTTATTGATACTCCAGATGGCATAGATGGGTCCTTTGTGGTTAGCAAAGCTGATAACTGAAGATCATTCTAAGTAATAAACTGTTGTATTACTGAATAGCAAACTATGCCAATGGACTAACAACGCCGGCTGGTTATAACGCAAACTTTGAACACTGCGCGCTTTTGATGTTGGTAATGGAATCTGTCTGTGAGAAGGAAGGTGGAAATCCATATCCATCTCATGAATTTCAGCAAATTTTAATCAGATTACGCACACTAATGACTTGATTTGCACACAATTTACTACTAGATACCAGTTTGGAAACTCAAAATTATGGATTTGACGGTGCTTTTGAACTGGTACCCCTCATGTTAATCCCGTTAAATGGAGACGACATTTATTATTATCTGAACTTTAACACTCTGTGTACGCTGTGAAGTAATATTCTCTTGTTCATTTCATAACTAGCAGAATCTTCGGCAGTTTTCAATGACATTTCGTCAGTACAACTGGGGGCTAAAGTCTTGTAGATTATCTGAGGTGTATCAACGTGATGAAGCCCGTAAACTGGCTTCCCTTGTGTTAAAACTTTTTTAACGTGAGAATAAAACATTTATCTATTTATTTATTCATTTACTAGAAGTGCGCCGATTGAAATTAATGTATACTACCTTTAAACCACATAGTGAACTGGAAATGCATGAACTTAGACACTCACCTTGCCTATATAACTGTGGACACTTACTGATAATCCAGATCGTATAAGTAGGTCCTTTGTGGTTAGCAGAGCTAAAAACTGAAGAACTTTCTAGTGAACGGATGTTTACATACTAAATAAGAAACTGTGCAAATGGACTAACAACGTAGTCTAGTTATAACGCAAACTTCGAACATTGCGCGCTCTTGTCGTTGATAGATGGAAATCCATACCCGTCTCTTGATTTGCCGCAAGTTTTAATGAGTTTGTGCATATCAATAACCTGCTATGTGAGTAACATAATTCCCGGCATTATACTGTAAACTTTCGAAATCATCATTTTGACGGTGCTTGTGAACTGGTATTTGTCATGTTAATTCCATTATGTGGGAATAGAAACTTTTGTTATCTTCACTTTGACGCACTGGGTATGCTGAAAGTAGTATTTTCTTTGTCTCATAACCGCAGTCTGGTGTTTTTGATGGAGTTAAACGACCTCCCTTCTGTACTATTCAGGACCCGTAAAACCTTGTAGATTTTTTCGCCCGTAACCTGCCTTCTCTCATGCTAAATTACTAATGTGAGAATAAAAATTGACTTATTTATTTATAGAGGCCCAACAGTCCGGTAGATTTCATCACTTCTCAGGTAATAAAGCGGTTAGCTTCACCTCGGCAGGCACTAGTGTATAGTGTATCCGACAACGTACATTTAGGGGCTGTTAAAAGTAGGATCCTATGAACTTGTGGTGTGTTTACTTGAAAAATTGTTAAAGGGCAGTTGCTCCATAATTTTCAGGTTTCTAAAGCAATTTGGTGCCGAGACGTTTATTACGCTGCAGCACAGAGCTAGGGCTAATTGCGACTTCAAAGGAATTGCCCTGTGCAAAATATAACACCACTTAGGTATTGTCCCGGTGCGAACTTGACGGAGGCAGAGGCTGATCACCAATTATTCATACCTATCATACACCCACGAGTACGAGACTAAGAAAGAACGTAGCATCGTAGTCAGATGGAATTGTACATCTGCGAGGTGGTGCCAAGATACTGACGCGTTCCAACCGGCTGGCTAGAGGTCGATTATGAGCAGCACAACGTAACAGTGCGCCAAATGGCGAGGATGCTTGACCGGACGTCTTCAGCCTAGCGCGTCTGGTGAAGCTATCAAGGTCAGTATCAATGTTGAATCTCATCAAACCCTAGGCCATAGATTCTGCAGAAATGTGTGTCGCTGCAGATCACTCCCCCTAGTGGGTTCGTGAGAACCCTAGGACGATACCAGCCGGAGGTAAAAATCCAGTGGTTTCTCCACTGGTAAAGTTCTGACGACGGACTCACGGCGAGAAGTGGCCCCTAGTTTTCTGAACTTATTCTAGGGTGTCGTGGTGAATGAAAAATAAAATACAACATATCGGACTGTACGTCGATCACGATCCCCAGCGCCCTTTGACGTTCCGTTCAGTGCTTGTTGCACCTGGAATATGAATAAAAGTCTTTATTACCGGGAAAACATCCCGTAAAAATGGGAAACATTTACACTCAGGTATACTGAAATTAGATTTTATGCTTGTTTCCACTTTTTGAAAAAGTTTCATCACGTGGTAGTGGGAAATTGGCATTGGTTAAAATGTAGAAGGGTTTTCACATTCCCAGTAAATCAAGAAGGTTCTGAACTAGAAAAACGGTTTAAACATTTTATTTCACACTAGTTAGTTGAATATGACTTTAAATACTTTAGGGGCCTGGCAGTTCTACCTGATCGTGCTTTTTGTTGCCCCCGTGGTTATTGTATCTGAATACTCCCAGGCACGTCGTCAGGAATTTCGATAATTTGGCCATCCGCCAGTCAGCTTTAGTGAGCTGAAACGTCACCTATGATGGGGCTGCCCTCGGAATATGCTAGTTCCAACCGATCGGTACCAACAGTACCTACACATCCGCTTCGCTTGATCATATAGAATTTTTCATGCTGCTTGGTCGCTTTGGATGGTCTGTCGTAAGGTGGTTCAAGCGGTCGACGAACGGCATTGTGGCGAATGAACAAGTGAGGTGTCTTCTGCAAAACGGGGTGAACGAAGATATCAGCCGTTTGAGGTCTAACAGGAGAAGGCCTAACTGAACGCACTGCGTCTGTAAGCCTAGTCACGTGAGATGTCCTGTCAAAAACATTGATATGAGTGTAAAACTTGGGCAATGTAGTAGAATGTAATTCCATATTAGATTTGTTTATTTGACATATAGTGCATGGTGATGCAATATTACTTACTTGATTACGTTTCGAGCATAAATTATTGCTCATAATCGTATCAATGTAACCACACTTCTTTCGATGCCTGATTTTATAGTCCTGTCACCTGATTTTTCTGTTTTTTGATTGTTAGTAAAGTTTTCCATATCTCTGGTATAGGTGTTGCGTCATTCCTATCGCATGTGTTGGGTGTGGATTCGATGAACAAAGATTCAGTAATTAATCTCTCTCTCCACCTAGATGTATTGGACTTAAGTACAGTGGTTTTGTCCCATCCTATTGTGTGGTTGTGTGATAGTGAATGTGATGCGATGGCCGAGTGTTTCTCTAGATTTCTGATCTTATTGGGGTCTGTCGTTCTAAATTTAGCTAAATTCCGGTGTTCTGCTGATCTAACTGACCCCGACAGGCTAGTCTGACCTATATATTTGACCTCACAGTCATTACATGGAATTTGGTAGTTTGTATTATTTTGCCTAATTGGTTCTATCGGATCTTTTAGCCGACAAAGCTTACCTCTAAGTGAGTTTGTTGGTTTAAATGCCACCCTAATTCTAACCTTGCTGAGAATTCTACGTACGGTTTCTGATGTTCCTTCCTTGTACGGTATCACGATAGAGGTGTTGATTTCTTTTCCACTTATATTGTCGCTATCATTTGCATTTGTATGAGAGTTATTATTTCGCTTCTTATGTGTTTGTGTGAATTTCTCAATAAAATGATGGGGATAATTATTAGTTATTTGCGCTTCTTTTATGTGTTTCAATTCCTTATTTAGGCCCTTACGATGACCAGTGAGTTTCTTAGCTCTGTTATTCAGACATCTGACTAAACCCGCTTTAACTGACACTGGATGGGATGACTTAAAGTCTAGATACCTGTCACAATGTTTTGGTTTTCTGTAGACGGTAGTATCTAAACCATCATCTGTCCTTCTTTTTATTCTGCAATCCAACACAGGTAATTCTCCTTGTTCATTTTCTACTTCGTAAGTGAATTGGATCGCGTTAACTACTGAGTTTATGTGTGCCAAGAAACTGTCGATATGTTCCGATTTCAACACTATAAATGTGTCATCCACATATCGCCACCATATCTTAGGTGTCGGACTATATTTTCGTAAAGCCGTATCTTCTCAACTATTCATAAATATATCTGCTACTATAGGGGATATTGGTGATTCCATTGCTACTCCTTCTGTTTGTCAATATATCTTTCCCTGAAACTTGAAGACTGTCGAGATCAAGCACAACTGCACTTCTAACATGATTTCATCAACCGACTCCCTGGTTCTTTGAGTAAGTTGTGAGTCAGTATCTAGTTGATTTCTGACTGTCTTCAGTGCCACATTGATTGGTATATTAGTATAAAGACCTGTTACTTCAAAATCAACCATTTCTTCATTCTCTTTTATGTGCGGGTCATTAAGTTTTTGTCTTAACTCGTGATAATTTACTAGCTTAGAGTTTGAACGGTCTCTAACAGGACGTAATACTGATGCTAAATACTCTGATATCTCATATATTGGTGTGTTTCGGAAGTCAGCTATCGGCCTAATGGGATAACCTGCTTTATGAACCTTAAAAGTACCTTAAATTCTGCTAGGATTATTAGCTTTTGGCATTAAAGTAAACCATTCGGACTTACCTAGAGATGGCTTCAGTCGGCGTGGCAGATCTGTTGTAGATTTCTGAATTTTATTTATGACGGTATCTATAGGTTTCTTAATCTCTTCATATGGCCCTGTTTGGATATGTTCATCCATTTTTTAAAGATAATCCGACTTGTCCATAACTACTGTTGAGTTACCTTTGTCAGATTTAGCAATTACTATACTATTATACTTTCGTAGATTGTTTGAAGCTTAATTTTCCAGTTTCGTTAGGTTCCGCTGTGTCTTCTTTTGTTTTTTTAGTGCTATTGCACACTGCGCTCTAACCTGTTTAGCAGTTGTCACATCCATCGAGCTTAATGCTACTTCTATGCCAGGTGCGACATCTGATTTTAGATGATCTACTGTTATGTTGAAGTTTATTCCTTTTTCAAGTACTTTCATCTCAGCTGAGCTTGAGGCTTTCGAGGAGAGATGGACCACCTTCTTTGTTCTATCAACGTTTGATGATGTTTCCTTTGTAATTTCACTGCTTTCCGAAGGATATTTTTCGTGCATTAGTCTGTTGAACTTTTTGATTTGACTGCTCCTAGATTTCTTTAAAGTGGCTAATCCTGCTTCGTCTGATGCTTCTATTATAAATCCGCAGTCTCTGTAGTTTACTGTCTTTATAATCTTACATTTAAGTTGTTCAATTTTATTCCGAATGGTACTTAATTTCTTAATAATCCTGTGAATTTCTTCTTTCAGACATAGTTTGCCGACACGTTCTATTGCCTTTTCGATTTTGTCAGTATACATTGGGATTTTTATGCGAAGATATTTAGAAATAATTTGATTTTTCGTCGGTGGGGGCACCGAGGTGGCGCAAAAATTCCAAACTTGCGTTGGAAGCAGTCGATATGTTCGACTCTTCTTCGTAATGCCAAGTTACTCTGAAGGCTGTTTTACCGCAAATTCTTATTCTTATAAATCTGGAGGCAAAAAGGACCCATGAAGACTACCTCGGTAATCTGTAATTTTTCGTCTAGCCAAGTAATCCAAGCAAATCCATGTTCATGTTACCGTTCACCGCAATATAGATTAATGCCATCAGAGGTCGGTATTGTGGTGCAAAGTAACCAAAATTGGAAGAAACTCTGACCTGTGGCAATGGGTTTTTCATACTGTTCACGTTAAGTTATGGAGCATTAGTCCTTGTACTCTATCCAGGCATTCCAAGGGAATACGTCAATAACATCCGCTGCCGCTTTACACACAGTAAACCACTCTTGTTTGCTGATGACCGAACAGTTTCATACACATTCAGCCATGGTGATTTATCCACTTCTGAGCGCTAACACAAAAGGGAGCTCGATATAATATCCGAATGGTCTGCTGCTTGGAAACTTCAGTTCAATAAAGGCAAACGTGGCTGGATATGTTTTGGTACTCCATCGGTGGATATCGAAATACATCTTCAGTCTGTACGACCTTAAACCAAGATATTCAAGTGGCCTCACAATAATTGAAGAGGCAGCTGCAGCGGCCAGAATCCAATAATGTCGGCCTGAACGCGGGAAATAATCAGGCGGTGCCATTTGACGTGAATCTGACTAGTTCCTGCGTTCTACTTTATGGCTTCCTAACTTCCACGAGTGACGCACAGTCAAAGGTTGGATAGAAATATCAAAACACGGTTTGTAGTAATTCAATAGTGGATTCGTAACAAAGTCTGTGGTGCTACCAACGCAACAATAAGTTATGTCAAAATTGCAAAAATACCTCAACAGTGCCGTTGGGTAACTATACAGTCCAAAACGTTCTCGGGTACAAACACGTACTACACGGTAAAAACTGGTTAAACAAATACAACCGTTGAGTACCTGTCGGTCAATAGGAATATTCCCGACAAAAGGGATCAAAACTCTGCCTACAGGAATCAAATCAACAAACAAACGTTCCCAGTAGACAGTCGAAAGACAAACAGTCAAATCACAGCAAAACCGTAAGTTGAACCAAAACAAAATGTCGGGCGCAGTAACACAACATCACCTTGTCAACAGTCCAGCGTCACATAATAGGAGAGTGAAGCATGCATAATAAGTCTCAAACATACAGAGGCAAATACCGAGTGTAAAGTCAACTAAGACAGTTGAACAAGCAAATAACACTACACCGGCTAGGGTCAAAGGTACACCATCCATAATGAGGGTAAAAATGTTAAAATAAATGTCAATGCAATCAAATAAGGGTGATCGGGAGGGATTTTCAGATCCATTTTCCGTTACACACAATACTATAGAATATTTAGTGGGGAACTGCTGCAGGTTAGTCATATTCCGTGCCAACAGTTATATTGGTCTCTCGTTTGATCATTTGTTAAGAATTTTTGGGCCACCATGGCTGTTGGGAATCTCTAGACAGTTCGTCGCAAGAAGAATACTGACCAGCTGATTAGTTGATTGTGAGGATGCTTTGGAAACCACGAAAGATTGTTAGCAGTCCAATAATTCATATAGTCAAACAGCAGGTATTATTTTTACCCGGTAGATATGTCCGGATTGAAAATCGGCATCGAATGTTGTCATCGAGCTGTTGCTGCAAGGTAAAAAACGAAGAAGAAGCACGAGTAAATGTGGGAAAGGGAATTATTACACAGACCAGCTTGGAAAAGAGAAAAGTTCCTATACTTCTAGGCCTATCTGAACTTTATGTACATTTTCATGTATGTATGTGTGATTAACTACACACTTTTTCCATTATCGGATTCTTAAAACTTTTCTACATGAGTGTATCGTAGTAGCTTCGAGAGGGAAACAGTGTACATAAGTTCATTATAATTAAAAGGGGAACCAGTGCTCACACCCTTGTAAGCAATTGTCAACCCTCAAGTGTAGGAGGAACATGAGGACTGTAATAACTCGGTTTCATACATTTAGAGGTCCAAGTGTATCCTCATTAGCCCAGGATGCATAGATGGTGACTAATTGAGCGATAGACATGACGTTGATTAGTAGCCTATCAAGTGAAGAGCGGGAAAGTGTCAACGAGCCTGCCGAAAGAGTTTCTTCTGGAAGCCTGTTCCAAATGTGTGAGAATTCGTTGAGGAAGAAATTATCTCGCAATCTCGTCGTACAACACTCAGTTTCAACCAATAATTTGTCGTTACGCATATCGTGCCCAGACGCTACAATTGACTTGATTTGCGGACCATAAGAGTGCAAGTGCTGATGAAGTAACTTATAATAAAGTATAAGGTTCAGTTTAAGTCTCCTCTTTCAGGGTGGTTCTGACCCCAATGTGTTAAATCTGGATGTGTAGTCTAGACTGGAGTCAGTTCCTAATGTTCTGAAGGCGAAGTAACGTTGCACTCCTTCAACTTTCAGTTTATCACTTCCACGGAGGCTAGTGAGAATAAACGGGTAATATTCTAAAAGTGGGCGAATGCACACTATAGAATAGAACCCGTGATTCAGTACTATAGAAGTTACGAGTGATACACCCCAGGAGTTTCCGTGACGTGGATCGGATATATGCTGTTTGTTCCAAGAATGTCAAGTCTCTGGAATACCTGATGACAAGATCTAGCATGGAAGCCAGTCTAGGTGGCTGTTTTTCGCATACCTCAAGGGTCAGGTCGTGGCTGTCGTTGCCCATGGTAAGCCAACCGCACTTGTCATTATTGAATTCAAGGTGCGACTCAGCACACCGTGATGCAAGTTTACTTAGTTCCTGTCGGGCAGTATCCAGAGTACTACGTAGTTCATGAGAGTGACAAGTGTACGCAACCTTCAAGTCCTCGGCGTATAGGAATGCTTTGCCTTCACTGACGCAGTTACACACACTGTTGATATGGATTATGAACAACAAAGGCCCAAGGACACTATCATGTATAACTCCGCTAGTTATGTGTCTAGGTTCAGACTGCGCGGAGTTTCATATTTTGAGTACGACCACTAAGAAATGACTTTTTAAAATAAATAAATACCTTTATTCTCAAACTAGGAAGTAAACGTGAGAGAAGCCAGTTAACAGGCCTCATCAAATTGATAAGTGCAGAGAAACTCAGAAGGCCTTATTATTTATTTTTTATTAGTCCCTTGGGTTCCTAGCGGAACAAAGAGCTTCAGTAGCACGTCTTCAGTGACCTCTCTTCTCTGAAATCTTTTCAATCTGGCTCCACGACAGCCCAGAAGCTCTCATTTCTTCCTCGCACGACCTCCTCCATGTCACCCTCGAACGTTCAACTCGTCGCTTCCCATGGGGATTCCACTCGACGGCCTGACGCGTGATGTCCTCAGTCGGTCTTCTCAGTGTATGCCCAATCCATCTCCACTTCCTCCTGCATATTTGTTGGGTGGTAGGTTCTTGGTTGGTTCGTCGCCAGCCAGAGCTCCTTGTTGATTATTCTGACTATTCTGGCCATCTGATCTTCAGTAGCGAGCCAGCGTAAGCAGTTGTTGATGAATGTCCGTAGTTTATTGGAAATCCTTTTCGTGACGCGCCAAGTCTCTGAACCATACAGGAGCACTGACTTGACGTTGGTGTTGAAAATCCGTATCTTGTTCCGCATGCTGAGTGCAGAAGATCTCCACACTGGTTTCAGGCTAATCAACGCCTGTCTTGCTTTTCCGATTCTGACTTTGACGTCCTCGTCCGTCCCGCCTGTAGTTGAAACAGTGCTTCCTAGATAAGTGAAGGAGGTTACTTCCTTCAAGTTTCTCCCATTGACGGTGATTGGAGTTTGTTGTTGTTGATGGTGGTGGTGCGGTATCCTCACCACCTCTGTCTTCTCTATATTCACTAGAAGTCCCGTCTTCGCTGCCTCGCCTCTTCTATCAACTTGTTAGTTTTCGCCTGTAGATCTTCAAGTTTATGTGACATCAGACACAAGTCATCGGCGAAATCCAAGTCCTCTAGGTTCTTTTCCGCAGTCCAGTGTATCCCCCTCTTCTCGCTCCCCACTGTTTGCTGCATGATCCAGTCCACCACAATCAGGAATATCATGGGGGATAGTAGGCAACCTTGTTTCACTCCTGTCTCCACTTCACTTCAAAAGCATCACTGAGCTGAGCTTCCCATCATGAATTACTTGGCATGTGGCATCTTCATATAGTTGTTGAATGAGGTGGATAAAGGTTTGTGGTATTTCGTAGTATTGAAGCAGTTTCCAAATTACCTCTTGGTCGACGCTGTCGAAGGCCATCTCAAAGTCGATGAAGTTGAGGTAGAGAGCTGATTGCCATTCTATGCTCTGCTGTATGATGATGCGTAGCGTGGCGTTGCAATTTGGTCTGCATATGATTTGTACTTCCTGAAGCCTGCCTGTTCCGGTCGTAGTTTTGAATCCAGTGAATCTTTAAGCCTCTCCAGGATGATGCGGCTTTATATTTTGCTTGCTCCGGGTGGACAGGAGAGTGATTCCGCGCCAGTTCTTGCAAACACTGAGGTTTTCTTTCTTCTACAGTTTGACAAGGTAACCCTTCTTCCAATCGCCGGGTACCTTCTCTTCCCTCCACGCCTTCTGCAATAGTGGTGTGAGCATGTCTGCCGTTGTCTCTGCGTCTGTTCTCAGTGCTTATGGTGGGATCCCGTCTGGTCCTGCTGCATTCCCACATTTCAGTAGCTTTATGGCGTTCAGGACTTTCATTTTCGTTGGAGGATTTATGTTCGCTTGTAGTTCTGTGGCTGGGCTGCAGGTGGTATTTCTGGATGAAGTGCATGTGGTGGTCGATTGAAGAGCTTTTTGAAGTGGTCAGCCCATTGTTTCCTCTGTTTCTCTTCGTTCGTAATTAAATCTCCGTCATCATCTTTTATTGGTTTCATCTGTGTTGATCTCTTCCCTCCCAGATAGTAACCTGGTTATTTGATACAATGTTGTCAGGTCTCTATCTCTCCCACCTGCAGCCTGTTCTGCTTCACTTGCCAGTGTGACGTAGAAGTGTCTCTTGTCTTTCCATGCACTCTTCTTCACTTCTTTGTCCAGCGTTTTGTACATTGTGTTCAGTTCCTCTTGTCGTTGTGCATCCTTGCACTGGTTTATCTTCTGTTTCACCATCCTCCTCTCCTCTATCAGCTTCCAGGTATCCGTCGAGATCCATTCCTTGTCTTCTTTCTTCTTCCTTCCTAATACTGTTGTGCAGGTTTCTTTCCACATCTCTTTCAAAAACTTTCAGTGTTCTTCCACACAGGTTTCTTCAGGAATATTCCTCGATATCTCCCATTTTGTCTTGGTGGCTGCCCAGAAGATTTCCTTTGTAGTTTCGTCCATCAGTTTCCGGGTGTTGTAGTTGAATTGAGGTCTATCACCAGCTTTCTTGAAGGCTTTTAACTTGATTTGGAAGGTGGGTTCCTTGCACTAGATGGTGAGTGGTGTGGACCTACATCTGCTCCTCTTCTTGACCTTGTGTTAAGTAGACTGCGTCTCCATTTTCTCTAGATTGAGATCAAGTCGATTTGATTTTTAGTGTGTTCTGGTATATGGTGAAATCCATGTCGCTGGCTTTGTGGATATCCTTGTGCCTGAACACACTGCCTGGCCTCCAATCACCAAATCGTTGAATGCATAGAATTCTGCAAACAACTCACCAAGCGCTTCTCAACCCATGGTTAGTTCTCTTCCTGTGTTGTCTGTTCCCAGTTTGGCATTCATGTCACCCCAACCATTAGAATTTTGATGTCGCCAACTGAGGTCTTGTCCAGTGTTGATTGGAGTTGTCTGTAGAATTCCTCCTTTTTCTCTTGCTCTGCATTGTTCGTGGGTGCACAGTGTAGCATTGTATGATTGTGACCTTCCTTCCTTCCTTTTGGGTTGAACCTTGCTGTCATGATCTAGCAGGAGGAGATTGGTTCCCACTTCATGAGAGTGAGAGCCTTCGATGCTGTTGGGGACATCATGATAGCCACTCCGAAACTCAGTGTGCTCGTGGTTGTCGTCTGGGTGACAATATTGGAGTAGATTATTGATTCTCCAGTTGACAGGTTTTTACAGTCCATTTCCGTTCCATCTGCTTCCGCAAATTCCAAGAACTTCAATGTGATACCCCTTCATCTCATTTGCAATCTGGGCTGCCTTACTGGGTTCAAACATGGTGCGGACATTCCATGTCCCCAAGTTTACTTTCGCTTTCATCGAGAGAAGACACAAAAGGCTTTAGCAGTATTTAACGATACAGAGGGAGGATATTAAACTCTATCATGATACCAAGTGTCTAAATGTTATGAAAATAGCAGGAAAATATCACTTTGCAGTACATACACGCCGCTCTGAGTTTAAGTCATTCCTGCCCACAATTCTTTCTTCACATCAAACGACGCATTATTTGGTGTTTGCGTTTTGAGTAGTCGACATGAGTGACCCATTTCAGTGATTTCAGGAATAAGCGAGTATCCATACAATCGTTTAATCCGGGTAGATGTCTAAGTTCAGGCACTTCTCACTCTCCAAGTGTAACCTCTCTCAGCAATTCAGACCGGTAGTACTGAAAACATTTGTCGTGGTGCAAGTAATTAAAGAGTGGAAGAATCGTCGTTCAACAGTGGTGAAAATTACACGTGTGTAAAACTTCGTAGACCCCACATCAAAGTATGCAACATTGTTAGGGAGATACACTGGCTGTTAATTGACATCTGTTAGGTGGATTGATACAAGACAAAGTAGTAGAGAAATCTGTTGCATCGCATTATTATGGATATGTTGCCGTTAGGTAAAGTGATCTCTCGGGTTGGATCGTTTATCCAGATTTCCGCTGCACTTGTCACGGACCAGAAACCTGAGACCAGTTATTGTGCCTGGGGTTTCGTGTGTGGTAGCATTTAGGGCACTGGTAAGGAGGTGAGTTGGTTGTTCAAGAAACAGGAAAATCGGGGAGAACCAGCTGGATACCTCCAACATCAGTTTCCAGCATTAGATGGAAGTAGGATTTCCAGTAAGTTGATACTTTTTGATCGAACTAATGCTTAGGACTTTCTCTCAAGGCTGGTGCTGAAAAGGGAAGAGAAACGAAAGTGCAACTAAGTAAGGGGTCGCAAATACCAATTGATTGTAGCTTATTAAAGAGTACGTTGTGGGACACCTTATCAAATGCCTTTCATATATCAGAGTATAGAACAATGACTATTTTACGGGCCTCACGGTTGCTAGTGATGAAGTTGAGGAAATCAAAGAGGCAGGTCACTCAGGACTTATTCTTTGTGAAACCATGCTGAGACTTTGTGATTAGATTTTCCGTCAATATGTAATTAGAGACACTGCTTTTCATGATAGCCTCTGTGACACTTTTGACGGTAAAATTCACTTTGGCGGGGTTAAGTGTGCTGGGACTGAATTTTGTGAAGGATTCACTAAATAGTTCATAAATTTCGAGGGGATCGTTACGGGCCATTCCGTTTTGTAACAAACAAGCTATGTCTCTCGATGCCTGCAAAAGTTCATCCAAAATGGAGGTCAGACTACGTATCCTAAAGCCGATGTTGAGGGCACTCAGCTCTTCGCTTATTGAGCCTTGTGCATGTAAAGTCTAAATTGGGAGTGATTACTTTATAGGGTATTAGTTTGGTCAAATGAACAGGCTAAAGGTGGGAGTTTCTTAAGCGCCTTCTGAATACCATCAGAAATGCCCTTGGTATTAGCGATGTCATTTTGGTTTTCTTCGAGCCTTGCATCTGAGGGTATTTTACAGTTGGGTTGTCAGGATACAAAGGCATACAGGAATACGATTCCAGATGCAGAACCCTAAGTCAAGGACCACTTTGGATGAGATGACTCAAATCTAACCTGACACTCTTCTTCAGTGTGCTACACAAATTCACCTTTGCAGCCAGTGGTGAGTTTCAATCCAAACACAACAGTTGTTACCACCTACGCGACCACGCGCACAACGTCACAGCGGACCAGTTTAAATCCTGCCTGCGTGCAAATTTCTTCATTGTAAGATTCTCCCCGACTTGGAACAGACATCCTGCCTAAGTAAAGGCGGCCAAATCAACCTCTGAATTTAGTCAGTTACCAGTTAACTTCTTATCATCTGGCGACTTGTCCGGCTTGCTGAGTTCACCAACGCTATCCCCTATGACGTTCCCTATACTGAGGCCTCTTAATGTATAATGGGACATCCACCGAATCTGCGCAGGCTTTCCATGAGAAGGGTTAAGGGGACATCCACAAATTATCACATCATGCCAAAGGCGCATAGCAAGCTACAAAAATAGCATGAAGTTTGTCCCTAAACGCTCAAAAGAGAAAGAATACACAGTGAACGCCATAGCAAGGAAAGTCAAGCTGGGAGAAACATGGATATAGGAAACAAACGCCTTGTCGGAATTCTTGCTTCTTTCTCCTCCTTATGACTTACCTTTGTTTTTCTTTCTCGCTGTAGAAAACCAGTGCTACTGCACTCAGGTTAGCTAACCACAACGAAAAGAAAAGAAGAAATAAAGTACTCCTGACGGCATTTATCTACATTGCCTTTAGACGAAACGTGGTGAACTGAAAATGCATTGATTTAGACACTCACCTTGGTCAGAAATAAACAGTTTGTGCTTATTTTATTCTCATATTAGCAATTCAACATGAGGAAGGCCAGTTTACAGGCAACATTACACTCACATATGCTGAAAAATCCACAATACTTCGTAGCGCCACACATTTCTCCAGAATCAACGGCATAGTGTTTGACGAAATTCAGCCCCTTTGATACGGTTAATCGAGGCTATTCGAGATAGCGCTTCGGCTGTGGAGTTATTTGCTCCCGAAATGTGGCAGATATCTGACGTGAACTAGGGAATGTAATCCAGTTTTCACGACTCACGAGGATAGAATGTGTCTGATGCCGAGCCAGGACAGAAAGCTAACGGTTTGTGGTCTGTGAAAATAATGAAAGCACGACCTTCCACCGAATGTCGAAATTAGCTTACAGAGCAGTACTTGGCCAGGAATTCCCTACCGAATGTACCGTATCTTGTCTCCGCCTCGAGAAAAAAGCCAAAGGTTGACACCGGTTGTCAGTCAACTGTTACCAAATTGCTCCAGTTACTGAGTCAGGTTCTTCAACAGCAATGCTCAAAGGAGCATTGGGGTTGTGATGCACAAGAATGGTTGCGTTTGAAGTGGCTTACTCAACCCCAGAGAAAGCAAGTCTAGCCACATTGTTCAGAGTCACGAATTTCGTGGCTCCTCGAAGTAGATCTGTGAGAGGCCCCGTGACAGAGGCACAGTTGAGGACAAACCCCCGGTAATAACTTACCGGGCCATTGAAAGTGCGGAGCTGCTTCACAGCGGTTGGCTTCGGATAGTTCATTATAGCCGTCGCTTTATCTCTCAACGGGCGTATACCTTCGTCGTCAACGGTATGCCCAAGGAGGCCGAGGGATCCAACTCCTATCTCACACTTCTACAGGTTGATTGTGATGCAATGTTTTTTTAGTATACTGAATACGAGGTCAAAATGTCCAAGGTGAGCTTCCTTATCTGGACTCGCAATGAGACAGGCATCGATGTAGACGCAGACAAAATCTGAACCAAGGAAGACATCGCCCATAAAGTGTTGGAATGTTTTTGCTGCATTCCGAAGGCCAAATGGCACGCGGAGGAATTCAAGGAGGCCGAAAGTAGCAATAATGGCCGTTTTCGCGACATCTGCTGCCATTCGTATCTGATTATACGCTTAGGCCATGTTGACTTTGGAGACTGTGTTCATTCGGTATAACGCTCCAGTTAAGTCCTTGGCACTAGGTGTCCGTTGTTGAGTTGGCTTTGCGCTTTGGGTGATCAACGGTTGGAAGCCAGTCGTTACATTTCCTCTTAGAACCATATGCAGTGTTGATCCCCGGGGGCTATTTGAAGGTTTGGCAGCGCCCATTTCGAGCATACGGTCAACTTCACTCTGTGCCGTTTTGTGCATATCGTGGGCCAAACGGTGTGCTTTGGATGCCACAGGTGGTCCTGGGTTGTGACGTGATGCATAACACTCCGGGTCATGCACGGAAGAGTATGCGTTGGTTGTTGTAACCCGGGCTAGTTCTCTAACACTGACTAATGGGACACACCGCCCGACTGTTTAGTTCCAACGATGGCTAAACTTGGACTTATGTGGGCGGTGCCACCGATAGACAACTTTGTGTTGTTATCTGTCGGTCGTCGACGATAAGCACCTACGAGTGGATGGTGATGGTTTAGCAAATTTATTCCAGTGATGGGCGTAGAAACGTCAGCTGGGTGGAAAATTCAGTGGGTGGATCTACGTAATCTAAGTTGAGGTAGGCATGCCATCTCCCGACGGTTGCGATCGCCTGGCCGTTAGCTGCTTGGGGACTGAAGGATGAGTCGTGAAGATGCTCTCTTGTGGATGGGTGAAGAATGCCAACTTCAACGCTGATATCAACCAGATGGTGAACTTTCGTTTTCATATCGCGGACCCAAAGCAGATGGCTGTTTCCGCAGGCTACGGTTGATGTGATCGCGTGCGGGCGTGACAGTTTCCCCAGTTTTGTGTCCATGCTGAAACTTCTTGGCTTCCGGCATTTTCTCGCTTCGTCTCCATGGGTGTTGTGAAACCAACACCATTTGGGGTTTTCCACCCAGTTAGGCTTAGTTTTTGGACAACCACGTGAGCCGCTGCGAGGGGTTTAAACACATTTCTGTGATGTGCTACGTAAACCAGGGCTTCGAGTTCGCAACAGTCGTTTAACGGAGTTGCACAGCTTGATTACTTCTGAATCCTGGCTCTCGGGTCCATCGCAGGCCGAATATGCCTTGGAGATGTGCCCGCTAGAGATCTCCAGTATTTTATCTTCCGAGGCTGCCAGATCATCGATGGGAACTGACTGAAGTATCACTAACATGCTTCGCAGCGGTTGTTGTGGTTTCCAAAGAAATAGTTCCCGGAAAGGGTCCTTATCGAACGATCGCAAGCCCATAACTTCTCATATGCTTGCGAGGACTTCAGTGGTTGAGTTACCGTCTAACTCGGTTTTACGAAGCAGTTAGTCTGGGCGTTGGCGATCTGTGAGTTCACTTTTCCCCGGTAGTGCGGCTTTCAGAAGTGCATGGGGATCACCTACTTCAGGACTGAACAAAAGCCCTGTAACATGCCTGTTTAATTCCGCCGGTGGTGGACGTCTGACAGCAAGAAACAGAGAATGGGGACCTGTGACTCTCCGTTCCCCGAAATTTACCTCGGCATACAGAAACCATGTTTCTGCACTGCCTAGCCCGTGTGGTACGTGCGGAAAAGTGTTCGTCATTGGTTTAATGCGGATAAGCTTAGGAGTATGGCCGGACACGGAAAGGAGCTACATATGGATACGTGAAGATTATCGAAATGAAAACAATGTAATGGCCTAGAAAGGAGCGGGTTGATCAATTTAGGAATTGTCTTGGTTTGAACATGACAGACGCAGAGGTCAATCACTACTTATTCGTACTTGTCATACACCCACAAGTACGAGATCAAGAAAGAACATAGTATCGTAGTCAGATGGAATGGTATATCTGCGAGGTGGTGCCAAGATACTGACGCGTTCCAACCAGCTGGCTAGAGGTCGATTATGAGCAGCACAGCGTAACAGTGCGCCAAATGGCGAGGATGCTTGACCGGACGTCTTCAGCCTAGCGCGTCTGGTAAAGCTATCAAGGTCAGTATCAATGTTGAATCTCATCAAACCCTAGGCCATAGATTCTGGAGAAATGCGTGACGTCAGAACCCTATCAACTTAGGAAGCACTTTAAGAATGAGTTAGTCTTTCTTCCACAGCTTTTGCTGCGTTTGGATGCATGGAAGGAACACTTGGTGGCCATCAAGTGTAGCGGAATCCGTCAGCACTGCCTGAGAAACAGCCGTTTGTAGATTTAGATGTGAGCCCTACAGCAAATTTGACGGAGCCTGAGAATCCCAACCCGAAGACCAACCATCCCTATCAAGGTACGGTGAGTAACACATCAAAGGATAAACTAAGGGTCAGAAAACCTTCAGGTAAAGCTCAGGGGTTGAAACTCATTATGAACTTTAAACAGGGCAATTTAAAGCGCATTTTTTCTAACCATGATGAAGAATGTTCCATTTTCAAGAAGGCCGTAGCACAAATACGCACCACTAAAACGCATAAACTGTTGTCTTGGAATGAAAAGCTCTTAGCTCATGTGCCTGGTCATAGCTCACATTTTGACGGCGTGTATTATGCTACCGCACATCTCTGTGTCGAACATACGGACCTCAACATGCCTCCATCTGGTATTGGAACAAATTCTGTGGGAGTCTAATCGTCTCCACCAGCAAATGGAACCAGGGTGCAACTCACATGATCGTGATCCCAGGACCGGGCACATCACCCTACCTACCAAGCACAGGAACACCCCTTGACCTCATGACATTTTTGAGTTACCAAGGGTAATGTGCAACTCACGGTATCCAGGACCAGTTAGAAAACACAGAGTTGGAATTAGTCAAAGTGGTGCCCATGGACAACAAACTTCAACATGCGATATCAGTAGGAAGCGAAGTCTAGTTGATAAGCAGACTCTCCCAACGGATAGACTCAGATGTCGTAAATCCACCCATTGCTCTATCACCACAAAATGATGGGGAATCTCAGATCACTTCTGACACAAACTACACATCACACGCGGTCACACTATGTGAAAATAAACGTAACGAGGTAGTTACAACCGACATTTTAGGTAAGTTCATCAGTCACAGAAATCTATTCACATTATCGCTCATCAACACACGTTCCCTACCCATGAAGGTATCCGCCCGTAGAACAGCGGTCCTAATCACTGAACCAACTATACTGCTCATAACCTAGTCATGGTGCCCATCCAGCATCATGGATGAAGACTTATGCATGAATGGATACACTCTCTCTCACTAATCGAGATCATAAGCGAGATGGTGGCTGTCTCACTTTTACATGTAACCAGGTTACGGCAAACAAGGCTGAAGACAATACATCAAATTCAGTACCTGACTCGCCTTGGGTCACCCTACATTGTGACAAATACGAAATGCTTATAGGCTACGCATATCCAGCACCATGCTCAACAGCGGAAACGGATACACTTCCAGCCAAATCATTCTGCTCATCCTTCTCGTATAGCTTAAATTTTGAACTGATTGCTGGTGGCTACGGCCTTCCCGAGGCTAGCTGGATGGCTGGTTGTGGCCTGCAGCGCTTAAACGAGATACTTGCTGCGATAGATGTCTATGGCTGGAAACAGTGTGTCCCTGCGCCTACCTGTGGTGACAGCATGTTGGACAAAGTAGTATTTCTCGTCTACCCATCCCAGCGCTCAGTACGTGAAGCAAACAAGTTTCATGGTATGTTGAATATTTTAGGTATAAAAATAAGGACTGGAAATTGTTCAAGGATCTTCTGAAGTTCTCCTCTACCGATGACCATTTTGCCGCTGACTACCACGATATCCTCTTTCACAGGAATGTTGTGTCGTTCGCGGATACTGTTGCTCCTGTAAAAACTGTGAAACTACACAGCCACTCAGAATACATTCCACCCGTATACCACAAAGAGCTCAGGCGACTGTCGAATCTGTACCACCCTACGGAAGATTTCTCCTCGCCGCAAGTTATCCAAGATACCCGATGATCGGCCAAAAGCACAGGTGTACAAAAAGCCCGGAAAGGAGAGTTAGAAGCTTTGAGAATTAGTTCCAAGACTTACAGTCTGACATCACTTCTGGAGAAACGTTTTTATTCAGAAGATGCATAGTACTAGCTTAATAAATGTTTTATTCTCACAGTAGTAAGTTAACAAGAGATAAGTCAGTTCAGAGGCATCAACACACTCATACACATCGGAAAATCTGCAAGATTTTACGAGTCTTCAGTGGCACAGAGGGTGTGTCCTCAAAAACATCAGAAGGTCAAGTTGGTTATAAAACAAAAAAGAAAATATCACTTTCCACCGTTTAAGGGCCGTTAAAGCTGAGATAGTAATGATCCTTATCCTCAGATAAAGGATTTAACACGAGGGATAACAGCTCGCCGGCATCGCCAGACTGATAATTCTTGAACGTTTACATAACAGTTTTTAGTATTAAATGATTTACATATCAAGCCATCGGTATGCATAATCTTACAAACACTTTCTGTAATTCATGAGACGGGCATGGATTTTCATCTCCTATCACATAGATAGGTTCCACTATTAGGAGGAAAGGCGCATAATTTTCGGAGTTTGCGTTGTAACCAGATGACGTTGTAAGTCCATCTGCATAATTCGTTATTTAGTAATATAATAGTCCGTTTATTAGGAAACTCTTTGGTCTTCAGCTCTACCAACCACAAAGGATCCGCGTATACAATCTAGAGTATCGGTGAGTACCCACAGTTATATGACCAAGGTGGGTGTCTAAATCAATGCATTCTCAGTTCACCAAGTTGCATTTCAGGGTATTATGGGCTATTACCACTAGGAATACTCATTGTAATGCGTAGAAATAGACGTTGAGGCGGTTGATCGTCCAAATGACAGTGGTCTTGCACAGATTTCAGGCCTATTTCGTGTTAATTCAAGCAGCATCAATTGGAAAGTCTACTTGATGCATAGTAATCTTCGTATGAAAAGGTCACTCGATGCAGGGTACTAGAAAAGGTGTAGTGTGGAGCAATTGCGGGCAAGTAGCTTTCTGAGCCGATGTGCAAATTGGTCGACGGTTTACCCACTTGTTCAGAGTGTCCGTGCTGCTGTAACTGTTATGAAAGTTAGACGGTTCGTTGCTTGAATAATCATGACCGGTAGGTGAGTTAATCGTGAAGTTAGTCAGGAGACTTCGAAAGACTGGAAGCAGTTGGATAATTGTTGGCGTCAAACAGCAGGTGTCATTCCGGCTAAGTAGTAATTTTCAGCATCAAATGTCCTCATCGAACTGTCGCTGCGTGGAGGAAGAAGAAGGAAGAATCACAAACATCTATGGAAAAGGGGCTTGCTATGCTATTCAACATGTAGAAGAGAGAAGTACCTATTCTTCTAGGCCTATCGGAACCTAATGCAAATTTTTACGTATGCCTGTGGAGTCAACTACATATTTTTTCTTTTATAGGGTTCGTAAAATTTGCTGTATCTGAGGTGTATCGTGAAGAATTTTAGGTGCCTGAAATCTGTGTATAACCACTGTCGTTTGGACGATCAACCGCCTCAACGTCTATTTCTACGCATTACAATGAGTATTCCTAGTGGTAATAGCCCATAATACCCTGAAATGCAACTTGGTGAACTGAGAATGCATTGATTTAGACACCCACCTTGGTCATATAACTGTGGGTACTCACCGATACTCTAGATTGTACACGCGGATCCTTTGTGGTTGGTAGAGCTGAAGACCAAAGAGTTTCCTAATAAACGGACTATTATATTACTAAATAACGAATTATGCAGATGGACTTACAACGTCATCTGGTTACAACGCAAACTCCGAAAATTATGCGCCTTTCCTCCTAACTGGGGTAGAGAAATCTGACTTGATAAACAGCTTCAACTTGGAGTTTATACAAAGTGTTTTGATATTCTTGCCTCTAACCCCATTTTAAGATGGAAAAAAGTGAAGAACATGAATCATAAATGTTGGAGAGGATAGTTGGAACAGTTCTTCTCAGCTGTCCAGATGAGAGACAAATGGGAAACACCTCTCGTCAGCTTCTAATTTGGAGTTGTAGTGTCAGTGCCTTACAGACTCAGAGTTGGTGATTGACCGTTGTAAGTGGTATGGGGAGTTTGCAGAACGGTATTGATGGGTTGGTCAGACCTTTTGAAGCAAGGACAAAAAGTAGAGTGCTGCTAAGAGATGTTTGAAAGCCAAGGTAATTTTCGCATGTGCCTTGAGGTCAATCAGATTCCTGGCACGTAGGCAATTTCTTCCCCAGATAGGCTGTTATCCAGGAGGTATTACAGATGTTCAGCTTAAAGCCATATAATCGTTCAATGGAAAGTACACTGCAACAGGGTAAGCGAAACAAAGGGCACTATTCTTGGAATATGGACAACGCAGTTGCATGCTGATTTCATTGTATATGCGGTGTGCATTTTTGTTGAAATCCTACGATAAACTATTGCTTCAGAGATAAGCGAATGAGTCCTATGATGACTTATTGTTGCTGAATTTACTGAAAGCAAGCTGCCTGCCTACACAACCCTCTAATTGGTGTATATCCACTAGTCTATATCTCCGTGTACTGTTATGCCTGTGCTTGAAACAGTTGATCATATCGCCAACCGCATTTGAGCCCGAGGTTGTATATTTACTGACCGTATTAAACAGCTGTAACATGTTTACACAAGAGTTTTAGGTCCGGGGCAAGGGACTTCTGCAGATTTTCTCTGTATTTGTTCACCACTACATCCGCTCAAAGTTGTCAGTCGTCTCAATTAGGGGTCCGAACCAAAAGAGAGTTCCGATATACCAGAGAGTCAAACGATACTGGAATGGTGGTAAGCCACAAAAATCGTGTGAGCTGCTAGTGCTGTTATTATCCTGGCTAAGCATCGAACTGAGCATGTCGGGGTAACGACTCTTAGCAGTAGATGCGCAAGGGCTGTGTCACTAACATAGTGATCAGCTGCAATACCTAGAGAACGGAGTCCGCCTATTTATTGCAGCTTGAAGAGGATTTCGGGTATAAGCATGGCCCACAGAGTTTAGTGTGAATATACGAATCACCGAAGGGTGTCAACGCATACCATTTACGAAAGCAAGAAGATTGCTGGTCAGGTTGACCAACGCCCGGCTTCGGAAGTGGTGAGCGGAAGTCAGAATGATATATGGAAGCTGTGCACACAGTGTATTGGTGGATGGGCAATGAGGAACTGTTGACATCATTAACTTGCTTATCATTCTGTTCCTTTAGACCATATCTGTCTTTTCTCCGTTCCAATTTTCCATGCAAGACGCTTGACAAGTGAGAGTAGGAAAACACTCCTCCAAATTCATAACGCAAATAAGTGACATTTTCCGGGCAAACTACGTCTTCCCACTGTATTATCCCTTCAGACCGCTCAATATCATTCGTATGCCGTTTTGTTCAACAAAAGCCTGTCAAATCCTCATAGAATTTATACGCCAGGCGGTTCACTGTTTACCTTTCAACGGTGCACAAACAGCTGACTTGCTGGTGGTAAGTGTGCCTGAAAAAGAAGGCCTTCAGTACCAAAGATCGCTTTTGAACGACAGCAGAGTATTACATAGCAATCAGTTCACAAAAATGTGGATTCAGCCAAGAACTACTAGGGTTTCTGAGTCACTCGGTGACCACCAACTGTGTTAAACTGGTTCGGTGAGAAGTAGTTGCTACTAGAGAACATCTTGTTGCAGGCTGGTTTCGAAAGCCACGCAGATTCCCTAGCCAGTGAACTTCAGCCAGTGCTTCTTATCCAACCGTGCTCAGGTGGCTTGAACACTAACAGATCTGTTGCGAAGATGAGCTAGGGTATTCGCATGACCCGTATAGCTCTTCACGCATTAGACAAACTGAAGATTGCTCACAGTCGCGAAACTATCCTCTCTCATAGTGATTCGGAAGCGCCAAAGGCATTCATGACAAATGCATCATATGTTGCCTTAGTCACAGTGCTGCAGTACGATCTAGGGTCAACGGGAACTGTTGCCCCTTTTGTACACTAATTAGTACTTCACAATGGTGATACAGTATATTTGACAGGGGGTTGCTGGTTATTTACTTGGCCATCATGCATTCCAGGTATATGTTCCAAGGGTTGGCCTTTGCAGCGTTCTCGGGCCGTTAGACCAACAAAGGCGACTGATGTAAAGCACGACAGCTATTAGGCACGAGAAACAGAGTCTGGAACTTATTTGACAATTCACTTCTAAGATGGGGTATGCCAGAAGCAGTATAAATAATGGCAGTCGATGTCTTGTCTCGTACTTACGCGAACATCTTGGGAGCTACCGCATCAAGAGTGAAATTACAGGCAACGGATTGGAATCAAAAGCAGTCAAAAAGTTGTCTTAATACTTCACTGAGTCTTCAGCAGTCGATATCCAGCGATGCTGTACCCATCGGCTGCGACGTATTCGGGGGGGAACCATGCCCTGTCGGATCTCTACCCATGGGACGACTAGTCTTCAGTAAATGCAAGCTATTTTCAACCTAGCATTCTAGCTCCGGCAAAGCTAATTCCTGGCTGACATATGTGGCCAGATGTGAATCGAGATCTTTGACAGTGGTCCAGAGCTTGCTCGGCAAACCAGCGACAGCAAACGCAGGTACATATTTCTTCGCTTGCTATCAGGTTTCTCCCAGTAGGCAGTAGATTCGGCCATTTGCACGTCAACATCGTTACACCATCCCATCTGTCTAAAGGCTACAGGTGTGTCTTAACACGCACAGACAGATTAACGGGATAGGTGATGCCAATGCATGGCACATTTGCCGGAACAGCATCGAAAAACATCATGCGGCATTGGACTTTGAAATTTAAAGTTCCAAGCCTTACTACTACGAAGAGGGTTGCAGAGTTCGACAGTTGCCTATTTCAGCAAACAACCAAACTTTCTGTAACTGAAAGCGTATGAAACACCATGCACCATCCCTCGTCTAATGGCATTGTTGAAAGGTTCCAACGACAACCATAAGCCTGGCAGATGGTAGTAAAGACTGATGACAGACGAAGTGACAGATTGCTGCCAGCTCTGCCTGGTAATCGTTTGACCGTCAAGTAAGACATTGGCTACGGTGCGGCCGAGTTAGTTCATACAACCAACTTACGCCTACGTGGAGAATATTTTAACCCAGAGACATAAGTTTCATTAGATTTGAATGACTGTGTTCCGAAACAGCTGTGACGCATAAGTGTTATAACTTCAGTCCCCACGATGCCATCGCAACCAACTGTGCGTACCTCAGCACGTCTTGAACTGCATTTATCGTTTTATCTGACATGAAAGCACACAAAAAGTTCAAAAACCCCATCCTTAGAGGCCTTTTGAAGTAATCACCAAACCAGAGAAGGCTGTTGTGGTCGAACGCCCGTGACGGACGAGCTGTTGGCACCAACAGAATCAAACCAGCTTTTATGGAAGCAGATACCGTCGGTCCCAGATTCGGTCCTATAGTAATGGAACCAGAAACATGGGAAACTGCCGCTAGCGGTGATACGATGGTATTGGAATAGCTTAGACCCAGTGGCCGTAATGGGGCTCAAAGGAGGAGTTCGTTGGCCACACAGTTGTGCTCAACCGATTTATTTCGGTGGAATTGCATTCGCTGGTCATGTTGTCACCGGTTTGTCCATCGCCTTGCTGACCAAGTGCCCAATCATGTTTCTATGGGTTTGTCAAACTTTTACAAAGGCATTTCCTCAAGGTCCCACTGATTTGAATACCTTTCTTATTCTTCCCAGCTCACTGGCTCTGAACAACGCTCTGGACACAACGGTTTTTTCTTTCTGCTCGCGCCATATCGGTACTATGGTTAACAATTATTGTTGTGTTTAAATTGTTATCAACTGCTGTCTCGTATACATACCCTTCCAATCAATTTGCATCCTGACAATGAATACTCTTAATCACACCTCTATGATTTAAAAATCTTTAAAACTACTGTTTTCATCGGATAACGGAATATGACAGGAGCCATCTCTAGATGTTGTAGTGCTCTGCGTGGAAATGTGTTTCCTGCGTTCTGTATGCATACAAAATGAGGTGAAAACTGGAAATTTAAATCCTTTTTGCCACAGTTTGAAGTCGCGACCAACTCACTGTGATCTGTGAGCATTAAGCATCCAGAATAACTATGCTTACTTTCCGCCTAGGCAGTGGAATTGCAGCCAGTAATTTGCATGTGAATAAGCTGCGTGAAACACTATTCAGTGACGAAGGGATTTTGAGAAACCGCACAAATAAGTGAAATGCTCACAGAAGTTCCATAACCTATAGCGTACGATAACACCCAGAGGCCGCCTCATCCTCAGCAATTATGAATACAGCATCCAAATTTGCACTTTGAGCCATCTCTAGTTTCAACGCTGTCTGGCGCAGTCAGATCTGAAGTTTCTGGGATGATAAGAAAAGCAACAGTATTTTGGGGACCTTACGCAAAATTTACAGTCAGGGACAGGCTCAGCAACCCATCATTTAAGTGCAAGCTTGACCAGTGGAAAAGTAAAACGAAACTTCATTCCACCTACCTCCGTATCTGCAACATGGTTCACAAAATACCATGCTGCCTGTATCAGCTTGTCGTTGACTTGACCGAATAGAACGATCTCTGCTGGCATGTAGGCCTCTGCACATCTGTTTCGATGGCAGGAACAGCACCACCTACTGGGAGGCGGGTATATTTAGCTGTAGGGTCCTGATTGCTGTTCAAATTTAGTGGCTCTTACCATGCCAGACACTTCCTATCATCCAAGCAACTTATTAGTGTATCCACACCATATAAAAATGTCAAACTTTCGCAAGACTTAACACCTTGTCAGAGACGTAGTCGCACAAAAATACCAAAAACTGCTAATTCTAGTCAAGCTCTGGTACCCAAAACAGCAACACAATCTATTAGCGAACTGGCTACTGTACAAACACAATGGAATGAGGAATACCAAAGCCCACAAACTAGCCCACTCACACACAGACGTAGAGCCGATGACACGACGGTAGGCTTGGACAAATCGATGAACTACACTCAAAAACAGGCACACGATCTCCTAAAGGTGGTCTCACTGTCTACAGAAGTGGAAAGCCAGTCCCCGTCTTACCCCGTCACACAGGTCACCCCCAAACCAAGTGCTACGCTATCGACCCATCAAATTACTGAAAACGTTATTATGTCATCACCAGGTGTCACTCAGCCTATAAACATACCCAGCACCAGCCACAAGCACCCTGTTATCATAGGACCGCCCCCAAGCTTAGCGCGTAAACAGTCAAATCTATCCTCACCTCAGCCAGTGCAAAACTTATATGCACCAAATAGGCAGATGATAAAGAGTACAGATAGCACTAGACACTCTTACACAAACCCCACTATGCACCTACCCAGGTTAAATAAACTGCCGAAAAGGCAATCAAGCAGTCTCACCAATAGACGAAAAAACAATACAAATAGTCAAAAGACCATTGCACCCTCGCAAAGTCACACTAGGGAAAATGCCAAACGTTATTTCTCAGGTCATCCTATGACCAAGTCAAATAACTACTCTCCAGGCGACCCACACTTCTTAACACTTCCGCGGTCACTAGCAGATACACATCACCGCCGGACCCCTCAACGATCACAGTTATTGGATAGGGAGCAAAATGGTAGTCACAGACTATGCTTTCCGCCTCACCCATACGCCGAAAGACGTGGGTCATACGCTTCACAAGGACAAACTTACAACAGATCCCCTAAAGAAAATCAAGGGGAATATGAATCTGTCTATGACCAAAATGCATACGGCAACCAGCGGACAGGTGTGCCATACAACTTATCAATCCCCGTTACTTCTTATGAACAGGGTTTTTTCGGACAGCCTACGGCTGCAACGCCACCAGTAATGCAGGTGATTCGGATGCTGTCGGATCATCTGCTCTCTACCCTGACCAACAGTCTCTATACCAATCACAATGTAGTGAATACCTCGCTCCTTCCGAGGTAAACAGTACCGAATCGTCACCCTGTACAAAAGGTCATGACATCGCTAGCACGATGTACGCAAAGGACGCCCAAGAAACGTACCAAAGTGCTGACTTTCTCCGAGATATATCTAAACACTTTTGTACTATTAACTCGCTCTCGTTTTGCCTGATTAACGCCCGCTCTATACGCAACAAAATGAAAGAGATTATGCTGCTATCTCTGATAAGTGGTCCGTCCGTGATAATGGTTACAGAAACTTGGTGTACCAATGATATTTGCGACGCAGAGATCTCCATTGACAACTATTCCTTGTTCAGGAAGGATAGACTGCATGGTAGGGGAGGAGGGTGCATTATCTATGTAAAGTCTGACATCACTGCTACGCAGTGCCCTACATCTGAGCTAAACGAGATTGACGACTCAGTATGGATTATCGCAAAACTTACTCGCTCCACTTCCCTCCTAATAGGATGCATTTACCGGCCCCCTTCCTCCTCAGTCGAATACGACGACAAGCTAACAAGCGTGTTCGCCCGTGTGGCAACACTACCACACACAGCGAAAATTATATGTGGTGACTTTAACATGCCAGATATAAAGTGGCGACCAATTAGCTATCCAGAGCGCTTTGATAAATTCATAAGCATTCTTGAAACAGAGGGTTGGCAACAACATGTGGAACACCCTACCAGGTACAATAGTGTCCTGGACCTAGTCTTCACAAACGGAACCACACCCACAAAACTCCAAGTGGGTACACAACTTCCAGGTAGCGATCACAAGGTTGTATATGGATACTTCAATATAACCAGCACAAAAGTGGCCCAAAAGTCAGGAACAGTACTAACTAGAAATTACAAGTATGCCAAATGGGACGAACTACAATCGTTTCTGCGCTGCCTAGATTGGAGCCCCTACTTTACCAACAGTTCAGCCAAAGAACTCTGTGATCTATTCTATGAATATATAGGCACAGCTCAAGACTATGTTGCTCCACCGCTCCGAAGAGAAATTAAGAAAAACAGAGCTGACTATATACCAAAGAAAGTACGCATCCGCATGCGAAACCATGTCAGAGAGTACTATAAGTCGAATGACTTTTCGTCGCTTGTCACACTCAAAGACACATACGACACATTCAAGGCAGAAAGAGTAATAGAAGCCGTTAAACAAGAACGCATCCAATGTAGTAAAACTAGTAATACAGAAGCACTAGTGAGACTGATGAAAACCCGGATAAGTAGCTCCAGAAATAGTACCCCTAGTTTAATCATGGACAACGGCATCCTCTACGATAACCCTCTACAAATCAGCGAGCTGTTCGGTTACCAGTTTGCTAGCTGCTTTACACAAGAGGACGAAATAAAAGTCATTGGTGCACCGTCAACACCAACTCACTCCATAAGTACAGTGCTCTTCTCTAAACAAAACATTTCTCTAGCTATAGCATCACTTCGAACCTCATACAGTGCGGGGCCTGATGGAATTCCAACCATCTTGTTAAAAAGAGGTGGCGAAGATATACCGCTGATTCTCTTGAAGCTCTTTAATACGTCCCTCTCCAGTGGCAATTACCCTGAGAACTGGAAACTATCATACATATGTCCTAAGCATAAATGTGGACCAACATCTAATATAGAAAACTACCGACCTATAAACATCACGTCAGTAGTATCCAGGACTATGGAAAAGGTGATTGTGAAAGCAGTTGTCGACTATATGACGACTAACCAATTACTCTCACCAGCACAACATGGATTCTTGAAAGGCCGGTCATGCACTACAAGCTATCTTGACTATCTAGACAACGTTACAAGCAAGCGTGACCAAGGCCTATTTGTAACTACCCTTTTCTTAGACTTCAAGCAAGCATTCGATAAGGTGCCTCACAAACGCCTGGTCACTAAGTTGCAATCATATGGTTTCCGAGACCCGTTACTGTCCTGGCTCAGAACATCTTTAGAGGGTCGCTTCCAAGTAGTAAAATTCAGTAATTGCTACTCCACCCCTAGACTTATACAAAGTGGTGTCGTCCAGGGTAGTGTGCTAGGACCGATACTTTTCCTAATCTATGTAAACGATATCTGCAGTGTTATCCGAAATGGCATACCCTACCTTTTCGCTGACGACTTGAAGATAGTCTACAGCTTTTCTCCTGCAGCACTAACACAGGGTTTCTCTCAAATACAAGAAGATCTGAAGAGGATATTCATATGGAGCGAGACCTGGCAGCTCCCTCTAAACCCAAATAAAAGTGGCATCCTCCATTTCAATAAATCCCACCCAGAAGTAACGCTACACTTGGGTGATATTGCACTGCAGGTATACAACACTGTGAAAGACCTCGGAATCACTTACTCCAGAAGTTTGACTTTTACGGAGTATGCAGACTCAGTAGTTTCCAAGGGCAGAAGACTCATCGGTCTTCTACACAGAAACATACTCATACCTGAGGCAAAACTTATACTGTACAAGGCTATGGTTCGCCCAATATTAGAGTACTGCACCGTTATCTATGGTAGCATGAATGTGTCGGACAGAATTCGAGTAGAGAACATTCAACGGAACTTTACTCGGCGCCTACTAATACATAACGAAGGACTTCCTTACGAAGCAAGATGCAAAAAACTAGGACTAGAATCACTCTGGCTGAGACGCCTGAAGCTCAACTTAACACTTCTTTTTCGTCTTTTATTTACAAACCCTAAAACGAAATGTGCTGTCACTTTTAAAACAACACAGGCATATAATCTGCGTAATAGCGAGAACATCATCCCAATAAATAAGTATCGCTCAAAACTTCGATGTAGGTTTTTCATAACGCAATACAGTATGCTGTGGAACAAACTTCCCGCTCCTATACGAGCATGCCGTTCGCTCGGCCAGTTTCAACGACTACTTAGTAAATTCCTCCTATCTAACGAATCTCATCAATTCGTTGACGGCCAAACCACAAACGGTAATGCCATGCACTAAGGTACTACTGGTACCTAGACTCAAGGGAGACTAACAGCAATGACATAAGTATACAATGCCGAAAACTAAACGCAATAGTTAAGTTAAAATCTAATTTCTTAGAAAAAAAATGACCAAGAGTGGACAGGAAGCGGAGTGCGACACGATATGCTACAGTGAACTTATTAGATACTCAAATGTAACCTACTTTTCTTCACAACCTAACCGATCTCACGACTTAACACCTATTTCCTAAAAATCGCCCCTTAAAGTAAACTCTCCACTCCGAAAAGATAAAAGAACTGTCTGTCGGTGCATTTTCATAGCATGCAACTCTTTATTATTTGCCCTTTGTCATCAGTACTTACATCTAAGTACTCTGCACCAACATAGTTTCGGTAGACCCGATATGGTAATGCTCAACAGGCAACACCATGATCATCCCCTCGTGACCAGATAAAGGGTGGTGGTCCTAAGAACAAAAAAAACCACGAATTTCACCTAAATGTTTATAACTTCATCATACGCTTGTACATAGGTATATAACAAGTTAATACCTGGTCAAATATCCTCTAATCTTTCTATTTCGTAGTGATATCTTCAGCTTCAGACTGACTTTCATTACTGTCGTGCGCACCTTCATCTTCTTCCACCTAAGCTTACCTCTAAACAGTTGGTTCTGGACACTTCCTCAAGTAAGTTTAATAGTCAGTACAAACTCACCCAGATGTATCATGGTCGATCTACTCCTGCGTATTTTTGTGCCCCTGTTACAAATTTCGCCTGCTGCTCGCTTTTGTTATTCACTTTTCAGATTTACTTAACCAGTCCTGCATTCAAATGGAATCCTACAAATCGCATTCGTCAGTGGGAAATATTGCCGCCGAAACCTGATGACGAACGCGCACACCTCAAGGTCATGACTGTGATGCGGCCTCACCTTCAAGAATATTGGATGATTCAAACGATGACCGGATAATCTTCAAATTCGAACTGAGCCTGCTTCAACATGCCTCCTATATGCCATAAATCACAGCATCTAATGTATAGCATAACATTGTACATAATAGTCATCTCTCATTACCAAAGTGATCAAACCTGTAAACTGGTTTGTATTCATGTAACCTTTGTTGCATGAAATATATTATTATTATTATTATTATTATTATTATTATTATTATTGCGGCGAAACACGCTCCCTGGGTTTCACTGCTAACCGCTATCCACCAGTAACAATGATCGCAGGATGCCGATAAACTAACCTCTACGGCATAATGCAACACTAGTTTGCCATAATCACTCTCATATCTACTAAGGTCCAGTTCTTCCAAGGTAATGCACGTTATTTAGCGTCCTACCCAAGCCGGACGAAAACAGTGATAAACGCGGTGACCCTGAAATGCAGCACAAACCCGGATTACATCCATTCGACTATTCCACTAGGCCAAATTTTCGCACCCAAAGCCGACAAACGGTTTCACAGAAGTCAATCCTCAGTGAAATCCTGTGTCTGTCGCTGTCATGCAGCAATAAACTCATGTTAATGCCAGGATGAAGCCAAATAGCTTATTGCCAGCCATACGACTCATTTCAGCCCATTTCGTTTTTGCTTCACCGCCAAACTTGGACTAAAAAATGGTACTGATGGCATTGTCATAAGGTGGTGTTTATTGTACACATGCAAAATAGGCAGTCTCTGCACAACTTTAAAACAGAGGTTTTTCCGTCGCAAATATTTATCAGCTTCACTCTTCATTCGTGTAACTCAGGGTGTCTCAATAATCAGACGTGTTTCCTTTTTGGTGGGCCCAGCGCCGCTTCTCTACCGCACAGTGGTTGATGTGTGAACCAAAGAAGAAACAACGGGTGTCATGCTTGGAAGTAGCTTTCGAAACTTTCCTTCGAAGTTTTAACTAGTCATGGTGCTTCTTTAAAATGTTTAGTTAGAATGTGATTTTTCCTTCGCACTTTCTAAAGGAGTCCGCCACGAATTTTTCGTTACTTACTGCACAGTTATTATCAACCGCAATCGTTAGGATTGTAGTGCGCCTAAATATAACTAGGGCCAAAATAAATAGTTCAAACTAAATTAACTAAATAAATCTCTAGCTTGCCTCCGGATGCTTAGGGTGTTTTTAAGCTTTGTTTTAGCGAGCATGCATCCGGTCAGGCTTGGACGTCATTTTGCGCTCCATTGTGCTGGTTTCCACGCACGTATATCCAGTCCCTAGTTCAGCCCTACAAGCCAGATAAGTTGATTAAAGCTTTCCCCCCTTCATTATCATTACATTTACCTTAATTGAATACATCGCTCCTTCAAGTACATTCCGTATCAGTTCTTTTGATTTGTGTTTTGTTATCAGTACTTACACGCTAGGCAAAGTACCGATTAAGCAGGTACTAGAGCGCATCAAGTTAAGTAGGGTTGATCAAACGTTACGAAATTGTAACATGCACCCCTACAGAATAGTGGATCATTGCAGCTCACTTTATCTGAACTACGCAGCCACGGATACAAGTACTTTCGTCGTCAGTCGACTTCATTCGAAACTATATTTGCTGCCAAGCAGGGTCCCTGTTGTTGTAAATCCCACACTCATGAAGCTCGCACTTTACGACTCCGTGCGTAGAGTAATTCGCTTTGATCTACAAGCGCTTTTTTACTGGAAATTGAGGTGAATTTTTACGCTGTGAAATTGTAGTGAGTTGTTTTCGTATGAACTTGTGGCAATAATTTCAATCCTGTGACCTGACCCGTCTATTGGTGGCCCTTCATCGGTTGCAGGTTGATCGTTTACGTCGTGTAGGGTTATGCGTGCTTGAGTTAACCGAAGAGTCGTAAAACTTGTCGGTTCTTCATGTAATCAGAGGACAAACAGGTTTTTCTCTCTCTGGGTTGAGTCAGGCGCGCCTAGCCATATATGATGCAAACAGTTCGCTTGGAATGAGTGTGGGAATTAGAAACGTCCACAGTACCAGAGAAGTTTCTGTTTGCCTGGCTTCCATGAGGACAGCCATGAAACATAGCTCTTTTTTGTCAGCTCTTTCGGGTTCATTTATTCAAAATGCCTAATGTCCGGATGAGTTCTCAGCTCCTCTTTGCAATAGGTAACTGAGTGGCTAACAAAACATCCACTGCATCCCTTGTGCATGCTTTACTGAGTCAGGTGTCCAGAAAACATACGTCTATCAAAATGGATACAGACAGTATTTTCTAGCAGCGTATACATTGTAATTCTGCCGTTGAGCGCAAATGCTCCGATGCATGTACAGTCTCACTCCTCATGCGAATGAAAATTCAGACAGTGGATGCTTGCAGACTACCTGCTATGAGCCCGTATGGTCGACAGTAAAGGTACCCGAAGCGTAATGAGGCAATTAAGGGACACAAATATATAGAAATATGCCTAAGGGTGACAACAGCTTATCACCCTACTCCAACCCTCTAACTGCATTTTCACTGTACGACAAGCATATATTAAGTGTTAACAACGGAATGATTCACTATAAACTCACGTTACAAATACATAGCTTACACACACATACAGTGAAGACACCGCAGACAAATACCACAAGTCAGCCGACAGACAATAGCCTAATACTGATATGCATGGTGTTATTCAGTCAGACAACTCGACTAGCTTCATGGCGAATCTAACTTTAGGATTTGTCCTGGTGTGAACTTGAAAGATGCAAAGACCAATCACTAATCATTCGAACTTGTTATATACCCACGAATACGAGACCAAGGAAGAGCACGATAGCGTAGTCGGATGGAATAGTATATTTGGGTGGTTATGCCAAAATACCGATGCGTTCCAACTAACTGGCTAGAGAGTCGAATACGAGCAATGCAACGTAACACGACAGCGTGCCAAACGGCGAGGATGCTTGACCGGGTGCCTTCAGCTTAGCGAGTCCAGTTAAACTATCAAGGTCAGCATCGATGTCGAGAGTCGTCAAACCCTAGGCTATTGATTTTGGGGAAGTGTATGACGCTACATAACTAACCAGTTAAAGATACCATAGCAAACGAAGAGATTAAATAGAATTACAGCCGAAAATACTCGTCTCACAGACTGTTTGAAAGAAATATTGACAACTAATGTTAGACACTCCACATTAAATTTACATGACATGTTGATTACAGCAACTTCACCCTGAAGCTCAGTGTGATTTGAATGTGCGCTTAATTTCCTTTCAGATCTCGCTGCAGTTATCGATTGGTCCATTCAAAGCAGGACTGGCAAAGTGAAGTGTGTCTGAAAATGAATATTGAGAGCGTGTTCCAAAATTTCAATCAAGTTTCTAAACTTAAAGGGAAACTGAACTGACAAACATATACACTTTCCCATTTGCGAGTGCAAAGTTCAAGTTTTGGTGGTACTTGTAGGGGTGTAAGGATTCTTCGTTTACTTCACATTTACATGGGATGTTTACCAAACCTAATGAATACTTTAAATTCTCAGGTCAAAATAATTGCATTAATTTTTGGCAGTTTCATATTTGTTAAATAGCTTATCGCATGCATACGCATTTTGATACCTATCTAGTCTGGTATTCCGGAATAAGAACAGTAGGTCAGTGACCTATACTAATACCTGCTGCCTGTAGCGAAATGGTGAATTTTTTTGAAGATGTGATAGTTAGTCTTTATTTTCCTCAGAGTCTGTGTTTTTCAAATTTTTGCGTTCTTCCCCTTCATTATCCTCGGTATGGACGTTCTTCCTTAAAATCCCTTCAGTATGCACATAATTTTAGCATAAGTCCCTAGCATTTCCCCAGCTTTTCCTACAGTGGTCAGACTGAGACACTTCTGAAACCATCGGGAAAGAGCTTTGGTGACAGTTCGGAGCTTCTTACATTAGCTAAAAATATGTACACCTTAAAATAGATAGTACATATTTTGAAATACGCTCAGCTTATTTAGCTTGCATCCCCCCAAAGTTTTCTGTGTCTGTCCCAAACATACCATTTCGGGGAAGTGAGAAAAATTTTGCAAAATAACTGGACAAATTCCGGGGAAGCAAGCACTCTCGGGAAAATGGGGATTAATTGTTACGTCCCCCTAGAATTTACCTTAATTTGGCATATTTGGGATTGTGCACCATGACACCAAAAATCATGTTTAAACTAAGAAAATCAAACTGAATACCATCTTAGGTACACTACAGGTTTTCTCTCACTTGGAAGTCTACCAGGACACAATCTTAGCTAGCAACGGCAGTGCAAGTGCGCAACATCTTTTCATAATTGAGACGTCCTAGATGACGTGTGGTTCTCCAAAGTTAGGGCATATGAGTTCACGTACGAGAAAAAAACTTATTTAGGCGAAACCCTCCTCAAAGTGACGACGCATGATTTGAAGACTATATCCATGTTTATCTGGTGAAGGGGGGGGGCGGGAGGAAGTTACTGAGCGGGTCGGTACGAAAAACAAGAACAATTCATTCGGAGTCTTATGTGGTCAGGTTGTGCCGAGTTCTCACTTCTACTGCTCTGGAATGGTAAAACGAAATTGGGTAGAGGATAAAACATGTGAAGCGGATGTACATGTCTGTTGAAAATCCGGTGACACCAAAGGCACTTTAGGGTTTTGTTTCCAAAACGTTTTCCGTCATCTGCATGGTACTAGACACTACTGCATAATGATCCAAGTTGCCATGCCTCATATTGGCACATCAGACGGGGAAAACACAAAGATGAAAGATAAAAAATGAATAAGAATCGGTCAAAAGCAGTACAAAATAGTAAAAGAGAGGGAGAAGTGGGAAAATACTGAATTCAGCACGACGAATAAGGTGAGAATAATATGTGGGTCCGTTTGTGCCATTGAGGTCAATTATGAACCATGCCACCTAGTCTGTAACCTCTGGCTTCTGTTGTCACGCAGATCCCAACCAGGAAGTCTACATCCCCCTACATGGTTCAGACCAGCAGTGAAAGACTTCATGGACTGATGCATGTTATAGTCTGACCTTTTTTTATCATAAAGTTACTTCAGCTAACATTGACAACAGGGTAGACGGTGGATAGATATACGTAACACAGTAAAGTATATGAGATTACAAGTGTGGGGAAAGTGTATAATGCTTTACTTTTCTTTTCCTCTGTAAAACTCCTAAATCTTGTTCTTTTATCCACATCACGAGTTTAATTAGTCGAACGTAAGTTACTCAGTTTGATATTTCAGTCATTTTGTGAGTTTTTTGCTTCAGTATTCTCCAGTTGTTTCGAGTTGTTTCTTCATGTAAGAGTATATGTACGTAGTTTTTCACCATGTGACTTTTTCTCCTGTTCAACAATGCCAACCCTCATGGTGATTGGAATGATAGTGCTATGTGGATGAGGATATTCTGTTTGTCATCGTCGATTGTGGATACTGTACACTGTGTACTGTCCAACGCCATCTGCTTCGAAAGTTTCATTAATATGTGCTTAAAACTAGAGGACTGTGGTAGACTGTAATTCCGTTTTTAGACGACAAGAATCAGTGGTTGAGAACACTGTAACACGAGTGAGAATCGGTCACAATGGCGCAGATGTATGCACTTTTTGACGTCTTCTAGTACTTGAATGTTCGTACCAACCTTTATCTTCAAATTGTTTGTTCTCTCAAACACCTTTGTCTACTTTGACATCACTTTTCCTATCCACCTGTTTTTTCTACCCTTCTGTGAAGTGTATCAACTTGAACCGATGCACTTGTGTGTGAGGTCCCGCGTCTATTTGTGTGACTGCTTGCCTGTGACTAGCGGAGCTTGTTGTCCAATTCGATGAAAAGTACGAAGATTGGAAGCTCCAATATATAGGTTGGGGTGAGGTTTCAGCAGACCTAGAGGGCTGTTACATGAACTCGAATCGTTATCGGGAGCTTTAGAGCTGGGAGAAATCAAAGATAACGTAGGTCTATTGACAGAGACGTAAAGATTAGTAATAAGGTAAAAATATGGAAGGTTGGTAATGATCTGATGGGACCCGAGTGCTGACAAAGTTGAGGGTGGTTAACACTTCTCAATTCCCAAAGTGTGCAAGATTACCTCTGCTTAAGAATCCCAAGAAAGAAATCTGATTAGTAGTAGTGGTGCGTGACCACAGAACCCAGGGGATATCTGCTTGAGGCTAGTCACACACGGTGCTTTAGAAGTTTGAGGTTTAAGTTTGTTTGTTTTAAATCTAGGAATAGATCCATACTGCCGACAACAGAATACGGCAGACTAGGTGTTGTAGGCTGTTTTCAAGGGTGACATTTCTTCAACCCGTATTTTTATGGAGAAAGCAGCATCAGCGTGGCGCTGCTGGTCATCTACGAGATACACCTCACTCCTATCACACCCGCATCCTAGCAGCAGTACGGCTGTACCCTTGAACGTCCTTCTTGATGTAGTAATTAACGAATCGAGTCGAGCAGTAATCCCTTCACCAACTTTCTGCCCATTTGTGTAGTGGATAATGAGCTGCACATATTATGATGGATAATGATAATGAAGTTACTGAGCGGGTCGGTACGAAAAACAAGAACAATTCATTCGGAGTCTTATGTGGTCAGGTTGTGCCGAGTTCTCACTTCTACTGCACTGGAATGGTAAAACGAAATTGGGTAGAGGATAAAACATGTGAAGCGGATGTACATGTCTGTTGAAAATCCGGTGACACCAAAGGCACTTTAGGGTTTTGTTTCCAAAACGTTTTCCGTCATCTGCATGGTACTAGACACTACTGCATAATGATCCAAGTTGCCATGCCTCATATTGGCACATCAGACGGGGAAAACACAAAGATGAAAGATAAAAAATGAATAAGAATCGGTCAAAAGCAGTACAAAATAGTAAAAGAGAGGGAGAAGTGGGAAAATACTGAATTCAGCACGACGAATAAGGTGAGAATAATATGTGGGTCCGTTTGTGCCATTGAGGTCAATTATGAACCATGCCACCTAGTCTGTAACCTCTGGCTTCTGTTGTCACGCAGATCCCAACCAGGAAGTCTACATCCCCCTACATGGTTCAGACCAGCAGTGAAAGACTTCATGGACTGATGCATGTTATAGTCTGACCTTTTTTTATCATAAAGTTACTTCAGCTAACATTGACAACAGGGTAGACGGTGGATAGATATACGTAACACAGTAAAGTATATGAGATTACAAGTGTGGGGAAAGTGTATAATGCTTTACTTTTCTTTTCCTCTGTAAAACTCCTAAATCTTGTTCTTTTATCCACATCACGAGTTTAATTAGTCGAACGTAAGTTACTCAGTTTGATATTTCAGTCATTTTGTGAGTTTTTTGCTTCAGTATTCTCCAGTTGTTTCGAGTTGTTTCTTCATGTAAGAGTATATGTACGTAGTTTTTCACCATGTGACTTTTTCTCCTGTTCAACAATGCCAACCCTCATGGTGATTGGAATGATAGTGCTATGTGGATGAGGATATTCTGTTTGTCATCGTCGATTGTGGATACTGTACACTGTGTACTGTCCAACGCCATCTGCTTCGAAAGTTTCATTAATATGTGCTTAAAACTAGAGGACTGTGGTAGACTGTAATTCCGTTTTTAGACGACAAGAATCAGTGGTTGAGAACACTGTAACACGAGTGAGAATCGGTCACAATGGCGCAGATGTATGCACTTTTTGACGTCTTCTAGTACTTGAATGTTCGTACCAACCTTTATCTTCAAATTGTTTGTTCTCTCAAACACCTTTGTCTACTTTGACATCACTTTTCCTATCCACCTGTTTTTTCTACCCTTCTGTGAAGTGTATCAACTTGAACCGATGCACTTGTGTGTGAGGTCCCGCGTCTATTTGTGTGACTGCTTGCCTGTGACTAGCGGAGCTTGTTGTCCAATTCGATGAAAAGTACGAAGATTGGAAGCTCCAATATATAGGTTGGGGTGAGGTTTCAGCAGACCTAGAGGGCTGTTACATGAACTCGAATCGTTATCGGGAGCTTTAGAGCTGGGAGAAATCAAAGATAACGTAGGTCTATTGACAGAGACGTAAAGATTAGTAATAAGGTAAAAATATGGAAGGTTGGTAATGATCTGATGGGACCCGAGTGCTGACAAAGTTGAGGGTGGTTAACACTTCTCAATTCCCAAAGTGTGCAAGATTACCTCTGCTTAAGAATCCCAAGAAAGAAATCTGATTAGTAGTAGTGGTGCGTGACCACAGAACCCAGGGGATATCTGCTTGAGGCTAGTCACACACGGTGCTTTAGAAGTTTGAGGTTTAAGTTTGTTTGTTTTAAATCTAGGAATAGATCCATACTGCCGACAACAGAATACGGCAGACTAGGTGTTGTAGGCTGTTTTCAAGGGTGACATTTCTTCAACCCGTATTTTTATGGAGAAAGCAGCATCAGCGTGGCGCTGCTGGTCATCTACGAGATACACCTCACTCCTATCACACCCGCATCCTAGCAGCAGTACGGCTGTACCCTTGAACGTCCTTCTTGATGTAGTAATTAACGAATCGAGTCGAGCAGTAATCCCTTCACCAACTTTCTGCCCATTTGTGTAGTGGATAATGAGCTGCACATATTATGATGGATAATGATAATGAAGTTACTGAGCGGGTCGGTACGAAAAACAAGAACAATTCATTCGGAGTCTTATGTGGTCAGGTTGTGCCGAGTTCTCACTTCTACTGCACTGGAATGGTAAAACGAAATTGGGTAGAGGATAAAACATGTGAAGCGGATGTACATGTCTGTTGAAAATCCGGTGACACCAAAGGCACTTTAGGGTTTTGTTTCCAAAACGTTTTCCGTCATCTGCATGGTACTAGACACTACTGCATAATGATCCAAGTTGCCATGCCTCATATTGGCACATCAGACGGGGAAAACACAAAGATGAAAGATAAAAAATGAATAAGAATCGGTCAAAAGCAGTACAAAATAGTAAAAGAGAGGGAGAAGTGGGAAAATACTGAATTCAGCACGACGAATAAGGTGAGAATAATATGTGGGTCCGTTTGTGCCATTGAGGTCAATTATGAACCATGCCACCTAGTCTGTAACCTCTGGCTTCTGTTGTCACGCAGATCCCAACCAGGAAGTCTACATCCCCCTACATGGTTCAGACCAGCAGTGAAAGACTTCATGGACTGATGCATGTTATAGTCTGACCTTTTTTTATCATAAAGTTACTTCAGCTAACATTGACAACAGGGTAGACGGTGGATAGATATACGTAACACAGTAAAGTATATGAGATTACAAGTGTGGGGAAAGTGTATAATGCTTTACTTTTCTTTTCCTCTGTAAAACTCCTAAATCTTGTTCTTTTATCCACATCACGAGTTTAATTAGTCGAACGTAAGTTACTCAGTTTGATATTTCAGTCATTTTGTGAGTTTTTTGCTTCAGTATTCTCCAGTTGTTTCGAGTTGTTTCTTCATGTAAGAGTATATGTACGTAGTTTTTCACCATGTGACTTTTTCTCCTGTTCAACAATGCCAACCCTCATGGTGATTGGAATGATAGTGCTATGTGGATGAGGATATTCTGTTTGTCATCGTCGATTGTGGATACTGTACACTGTGTACTGTCCAACGCCATCTGCTTCGAAAGTTTCATTAATATGTGCTTAAAACTAGAGGACTGTGGTAGACTGTAATTCCGTTTTTAGACGACAAGAATCAGTGGTTGAGAACACTGTAACACGAGTGAGAATCGGTCACAATGGCGCAGATGTATGCACTTTTTGACGTCTTCTAGTACTTGAATGTTCGTACCAACCTTTATCTTCAAATTGTTTGTTCTCTCAAACACCTTTGTCTACTTTGACATCACTTTTCCTATCCACCTGTTTTTTCTACCCTTCTGTGAAGTGTATCAACTTGAACCGATGCACTTGTGTGTGAGGTCCCGCGTCTATTTGTGTGACTGCTTGCCTGTGACTAGCGGAGCTTGTTGTCCAATTCGATGAAAAGTACGAAGATTGGAAGCTCCAATATATAGGTTGGGGTGAGGTTTCAGCAGACCTAGAGGGCTGTTACATGAACTCGAATCGTTATCGGGAGCTTTAGAGCTGGGAGAAATCAAAGATAACGTAGGTCTATTGACAGAGACGTAAAGATTAGTAATAAGGTAAAAATATGGAAGGTTGGTAATGATCTGATGGGACCCGAGTGCTGACAAAGTTGAGGGTGGTTAACACTTCTCAATTCCCAAAGTGTGCAAGATTACCTCTGCTTAAGAATCCCAAGAAAGAAATCTGATTAGTAGTAGTGGTGCGTGACCACAGAACCCAGGGGATATCTGCTTGAGGCTAGTCACACACGGTGCTTTAGAAGTTTGAGGTTTAAGTTTGTTTGTTTTAAATCTAGGAATAGATCCATACTGCCGACAACAGAATACGGCAGACTAGGTGTTGTAGGCTGTTTTCAAGGGTGACATTTCTTCAACCCGTATTTTTATGGAGAAAGCAGCATCAGCGTGGCGCTGCTGGTCATCTACGAGATACACCTCACTCCTATCACACCCGCATCCTAGCAGCAGTACGGCTGTACCCTTGAACGTCCTTCTTGATGTAGTAATTAACGAATCGAGTCGAGCAGTAATCCCTTCACCAACTTTCTGCCCATTTGTGTAGTGGATAATGAGCTGCACATATTATGATGGATAATGATAATGAAGTTACTGAGCGGGTCGGTACGAAAAACAAGAACAATTCATTCGGAGTCTTATGTGGTCAGGTTGTGCCGAGTTCTCACTTCTACTGCTCTGGAATGGTAAAACGAAATTGGGTAGAGGATAAAACATGTGAAGCGGATGTACATGTCTGTTGAAAATCCGGTGACACCAAAGGCACTTTAGGGTTTTGTTTCCAAAACGTTTTCCGTCATCTGCATGGTACTAGACACTACTGCATAATGATCCAAGTTGCCATGCCTCATATTGGCACATCAGACGGGGAAAACACAAAGATGAAAGATAAAAAATGAATAAGAATCGGTCAAAAGCAGTACAAAATAGTAAAAGAGAGGGAGAAGTGAGAAAATACTGAATTCAGCACGACGAATAAGGTGAGAATAATATGTGGGTCCGTTTGTGCCATTGAGGTCAATTATGAACCATGCCACCTAGTCTGTAACCTCTGGCTTCTGTTGTCACGCAGATCCCAACCAGGAAGTCTACATCCCCCTACATGGTTCAGACCAGCAGTGAAAGACTTCATGGACTGATGCATGTTATAGTCTGACCTTTTTTTATCATAAAGTTACTTCAGCTAACATTGACAACAGGGTAGACGGTGGATAGATATACGTAACACAGTAAAGTATATGAGATTACAAGTGTGGGGAAAGTGTATAATGCTTTACTTTTCTTTTCCTCTGTAAAACTCCTAAATCTTGTTCTTTTATCCACATCACGAGTTTAATTAGTCGAACGTAAGTTACTCAGTTTGATATTTCAGTCATTTTGTGAGTTTTTTGCTTCAGTATTCTCCAGTTGTTTCGAGTTGTTTCTTCATGTAAGAGTATATGTACGTAGTTTTTCACCATGTGACTTTTTCTCCTGTTCAACAATGCCAACCCTCATGGTGATTGGAATGATAGTGCTATGTGGATGAGGATATTCTGTTTGTCATCGTCGATTGTGGATACTGTACACTGTGTACTGTCCAACGCCATCTGCTTCGAAAGTTTCATTAATATGTGCTTAAAACTAGAGGACTGTGGTAGACTGTAATTCCGTTTTTAGACGACAAGAATCAGTGGTTGAGAACACTGTAACACGAGTGAGAATCGGTCACAATGGCGCAGATGTATGCACTTTTTGACGTCTTCTAGTACTTGAATGTTCGTACCAACCTTTATCTTCAAATTGTTTGTTCTCTCAAACACCTTTGTCTACTTTGACATCACTTTTCCTATCCACCTGTTTTTTCTACCCTTCTGTGAAGTGTATCAACTTGAACCGATGCACTTGTGTGTGAGGTCCCGCGTCTATTTGTGTGACTGCTTGCCTGTGACTAGCGGAGCTTGTTGTCCAATTCGATGAAAAGTACGAAGATTGGAAGCTCCAATATATAGGTTGGGGTGAGGTTTCAGCAGACCTAGAGGGCTGTTACATGAACTCGAATCGTTATCGGGAGCTTTAGAGCTGGGAGAAATCAAAGATAACGTAGGTCTATTGACAGAGACGTAAAGATTAGTAATAAGGTAAAAATATGGAAGGTTGGTAATGATCTGATGGGACCCGAGTGCTGACAAAGTTGAGGGTGGTTAACACTTCTCAATTCCCAAAGTGTGCAAGATTACCTCTGCTTAAGAATCCCAAGAAAGAAATCTGATTAGTAGTAGTGGTGCGTGACCACAGAACCCAGGGGATATCTGCTTGAGGCTAGTCACACACGGTGCTTTAGAAGTTTGAGGTTTAAGTTTGTTTGTTTTAAATCTAGGAATAGATCCATACTGCCGACAACAGAATACGGCAGACTAGGTGTTGTAGGCTGTTTTCAAGGGTGACATTTCTTCAACCCGTATTTTTATGGAGAAAGCAGCATCAGCGTGGCGCTGCTGGTCATCTACGAGATACACCTCACTCCTATCACACCCGCATCCTAGCAGCAGTACGGCTGTACCCTTGAACGTCCTTCTTGATGTAGTAATTAACGAATCGAGTCGAGCAGTAATCCCTTCACCAACTTTCTGCCCATTTGTGTAGTGGATAATGAGCTGCACATATTATGATGGATAATGATAATGAAGTTACTGAGCGGGTCGGTACGAAAAACAAGAACAATTCATTCGGAGTCTTATGTGGTCAGGTTGTGCCGAGTTCTCACTTCTACTGCTCTGGAATGGTAAAACGAAATTGGGTAGAGGATAAAACATGTGAAGCGGATGTACATGTCTGTTGAAAATCCGGTGACACCAAAGGCACTTTAGGGTTTTGTTTCCAAAACGTTTTCCGTCATCTGCATGGTACTAGACACTACTGCATAATGATCCAAGTTGCCATGCCTCATATTGGCACATCAGACGGGGAAAACACAAAGATGAAAGATAAAAAATGAATAAGAATCGGTCAAAAGCAGTACAAAATAGTAAAAGAGAGGGAGAAGTGAGAAAATACTGAATTCAGCACGACGAATAAGGTGAGAATAATATGTGGGTCCGTTTGTGCCATTGAGGTCAATTATGAACCATGCCACCTAGTCTGTAACCTCTGGCTTCTGTTGTCACGCAGATCCCAACCAGGAAGTCTACATCCCCCTACATGGTTCAGACCAGCAGTGAAAGACTTCATGGACTGATGCATGTTATAGTCTGACCTTTTTTTTATCATAAAGTTACTTCAGCTAACATTGACAACAGGGTAGACGGTGGATAGATATACGTAACACAGTAAAGTATATGAGATTACAAGTGTGGGGAAAGTGTATAATGCTTTACTTTTCTTTTCCTCTGTAAAACTCCTAAATCTTGTTCTTTTATCCACATCACGAGTTTAATTAGTCGAACGTAAGTTACTCAGTTTGATATTTCAGTCATTTTGTGAGTTTTTTGCTTCAGTATTCTCCAGTTGTTTCGAGTTGTTTCTTCATGTAAGAGTATATGTACGTAGTTTTTCACCATGTGACTTTTTCTCCTGTTCAACAATGCCAACCCTCATGGTGATTGGAATGATAGTGCTATGTGGATGAGGATATTCTGTTTGTCATCGTCGATTGTGGATACTGTACACTGTGTACTGTCCAACGCCATCTGCTTCGAAAGTTTCATTAATATGTGCTTAAAACTAGAGGACTGTGGTAGACTGTAATTCCGTTTTTAGACGACAAGAATCAGTGGGTGAGAACACTGTAACACGAGTGAGAATCGGTCACAATGGCGCAGATGTATGCACTTTTTGACGTCTTCTAGTACTTGAATGTTCGTACCAACCTTTATCTTCAAATTGTTTGTTCTCTCAAACACCTTTGTCTACTTTGACATCACTTTTCCTATCCACCTGTTTTTTCTACCCTTCTGTGAAGTGTATCAACTTGAACCGATGCACTTGTGTGTGAGGTCCCGCGTCTATTTGTGTGACTGCTTGCCTGTGACTAGCGGAGCTTGTTGTCCAATTCGATGAAAAGTACGAAGATTGGAAGCTCCAATATATAGGTTGGGGTGAGGTTTCAGCAGACCTAGAGGGCTGTTACATGAACTCGAATCGTTATCGGGAGCTTTAGAGCTGGGAGAAATCAAAGATAACGTAGGTCTATTGACAGAGACGTAAAGATTAGTAATAAGGTAAAAATATGGAAGGTTGGTAATGATCTGATGGGACCCGAGTGCTGACAAAGTTGAGGGTGGTTAACACTTCTCAATTCCCAAAGTGTGCAAGATTACCTCTGCTTAAGAATCCCAAGAAAGAAATCTGATTAGTAGTAGTGGTGCGTGACCACAGAACCCAGGGGATATCTGCTTGAGGCTAGTCACACACGGTGCTTTAGAAGTTTGAGGTTTAAGTTTGTTTGTTTTAAATCTAGGAATAGATCCATACTGCCGACAACAGAATACGGCAGACTAGGTGTTGTAGGCTGTTTTCAAGGGTGACATTTCTTCAACCCGTATTTTTATGGAGAAAGCAGCATCAGCGTGGCGCTGCTGGTCATCTACGAGATACACCTCACTCCTATCCCTCCGCATCCTAGCAGCAGTACGGCTGTACCCTTGAACGTCCTTCTTGATGTAGTAATTAACGAATCGAGTCGAGCAGTAATCCCTTCACCAACTTTCTGCCCATTTGTGTAGTGGATAATGAGCTGCACATATTATGATGGATAATGATAATGAAGTTACTGAGCGGGTCGGTACGAAAAACAAGAACAATTCATTCGGAGTCTTATGTGGTCAGGTTGTGCCGAGTTCTCACTTCTACTGCTCTGGAATGGTAAAACGAAATTGGGTAGAGGATAAAACATGTGAAGCGGATGTACATGTCTGTTGAAAATCCGGTGACACCAAAGGCACTTTAGGGTTTTGTTTCCAAAACGTTTTCCGTCATCTGCATGGTACTAGACACTACTGCATAATGATCCAAGTTGCCATGCCTCATATTGGCACATCAGACGGGGAAAACACAAAGATGAAAGATAAAAAATGAATAAGAATCGGTCAAAAGCAGTACAAAATAGTAAAAGAGAGGGAGAAGTGGGAAAATACTGAATTCAGCACGACGAATAAGGTGAGAATAATATGTGGGTCCGTTTGTGCCATTGAGGTCAATTATGAACCATGCCACCTAGTCTGTAACCTCTGGCTTCTGTTGTCACGCAGATCCCAACCAGGAAGTCTACATCCCCCTACATGGTTCAGACCAGCAGTGAAAGACTTCATGGACTGATGCATGTTATAGTCTGACCTTTTTTTATCATAAAGTTACTTCAGCTAACATTGACAACAGGGTAGACGGTGGATAGATATACGTAACACAGTAAAGTATATGAGATTACAAGTGTGGGGAAAGTGTATAATGCTTTACTTTTCTTTTCCTCTGTAAAACTCCTAAATCTTGTTCTTTTATCCACATCACGAGTTTAATTAGTCGAACGTAAGTTACTCAGTTTGATATTTCAGTCATTTTGTGAGTTTTTTGCTTCAGTATTCTCCAGTTGTTTCGAGTTGTTTCTTCATGTAAGAGTATATGTACGTAGTTTTTCACCATGTGACTTTTTCTCCTGTTCAACAATGCCAACCCTCATGGTGATTGGAATGATAGTGCTATGTGGATGAGGATATTCTGTTTGTCATCGTCGATTGTGGATACTGTACACTGTGTACTGTCCAACGCCATCTGCTTCGAAAGTTTCATTAATATGTGCTTAAAACTAGAGGACTGTGGTAGACTGTAATTCCGTTTTTAGACGACAAGAATCAGTGGTTGAGAACACTGTAACACGAGTGAGAATCGGTCACAATGGCGCAGATGTATGCACTTTTTGACGTCTTCTAGTACTTGAATGTTCGTACCAACCTTTATCTTCAAATTGTTTGTTCTCTCAAACACCTTTGTCTACTTTGACATCACTTTTCCTATCCACCTGTTTTTTCTACCCTTCTGTGAAGTGTATCAACTTGAACCGATGCACTTGTGTGTGAGGTCCCGCGTCTATTTGTGTGACTGCTTGCCTGTGACTAGCGGAGCTTGTTGTCCAATTCGATGAAAAGTACGAAGATTGGAAGCTCCAATATATAGGTTGGGGTGAGGTTTCAGCAGACCTAGAGGGCTGTTACATGAACTCGAATCGTTATCGGGAGCTTTAGAGCTGGGAGAAATCAAAGATAACGTAGGTCTATTGACAGAGACGTAAAGATTAGTAATAAGGTAAAAATATGGAAGGTTGGTAATGATCTGATGGGACCCGAGTGCTGACAAAGTTGAGGGTGGTTAACACTTCTCAATTCCCAAAGTGTGCAAGATTACCTCTGCTTAAGAATCCCAAGAAAGAAATCTGATTAGTAGTAGTGGTGCGTGACCACAGAACCCAGGGGATATCTGCTTGAGGCTAGTCACACACGGTGCTTTAGAAGTTTGAGGTTTAAGTTTGTTTGTTTTAAATCTAGGAATAGATCCATACTGCCGACAACAGAATACGGCAGACTAGGTGTTGTAGGCTGTTTTCAAGGGTGACATTTCTTCAACCCGTATTTTTATGGAGAAAGCAGCATCAGCGTGGCGCTGCTGGTCATCTACGAGATACACCTCACTCCTATCACACCCGCATCCTAGCAGCAGTACGGCTGTACCCTTGAACGTCCTTCTTGATGTAGTAATTAACGAATCGAGTCGAGCAGTAATCCCTTCACCAACTTTCTGCCCATTTGTGTAGTGGATAATGAGCTGCACATATTATGATGGATAATGATACTACTTAGTTGTCCAGACCTCGGTAGGTGGAGTTGGATTCGAACTGGGGATCAGTCGGTTGGAAATCAAGTGCCTAAACCAATGAGCCACAGCTGAACTTCGTAATTATCCCCCTGATGGTAATTACTTAATGTTACCAGTGTTCGAAGACTTATCTAGTATGACTTCAAGGGAGCAAGTGTAATACATTGGGTCATTGTGGTATCCAAGCCCAACCGACACGTTAGGTTAGTAGCTATTAGAGGGTCATGTTAAAAATACCATCTTACAACTACATGGGTTTCTTACCGGTGGTTCCTGCTTGACTAAACCCGGCGAAACTGCTCATAGCTTTGTTACTTATTGATAAAATTTCACAAAACTGGTGAGGAAGACGGTTATTTTTGGTTTCGACAATAACCATGATGACTAGGTTTACCTACCGTGATGACCAAACGGACTACGTTAGCTGAAATGAATTTACAGTCCAGCCTTAATAATTTGTTATGCATGCTATGGCCATTAGGGTGTAGTGCTGTTGACGTACTCCGGATACTACTCAACCATACAAGATATGACAGATTCGTTCACAAGACCTCAATGTCCATAAACGATTGAGTCGAAGCTTTTCTAACCCTTTCTGCTTCTGAATCTTCCGTTTAGTAAACACTGTTCACCTCGACGGTTAAGTCCAGTCAGATGTAGATGTAAACCATGCACTGTGTTACGTTCCCATTTCACAAATCTACCAAGTTGTGGGATATGCACTTGGAACGATTTTTCCAGCAAGGTATACTGGAAGGCTGTTTCGATTATTTCCAGGTTCTCAAGATGACGTTCAGAAAACTTGACATTTTTGGAGTCCTTAAAGTCCCAAAAGATCGTGCTTAATGTTATGCGGAGGTCCCTTGACCTTGTGTTGGAATTGTAACCTTAGCAGCGGAATCGCAGACCTTTGGAAACCTTTCTGAGATTTCCTTCGGTATAATCCATGATCAATCAATCATTATCAACATAGGACCAGGCATTACTACGTAGCGGTCCGAGTTGCCACACCTCACGTCAGTTCATCAAGTAGAAAGGTAGTGAGGTGAAGGATGAAGATAAGTGAATGCAGTCAAAAGAAATATAAAGTACGAGAAGAAAGGAAAGAGGAGTGACAAAATAGTGAGATTCGGTATAGCGTTGTTAAGATGAGGATAATGTGTGTATACATCTGCGCCACTGACTTCGGTTCTGAGCCATATCACCTAGGGTCTCCAACCACTGGTTCCTCTTGTCCCGTGGACCCCAACCACCTAGTCTGCATCGTCCTACATGGCTTAAACCAACAGTCAGAGACTTCATACATTGGTGCCATGTTTTAGTCTGGCCACCTCGGGCCTTTTTCCAGCCTGGACCCACCTCAGCCAACATTGTGTGACGAGGCAATCGGTGACTAGGCATACGTAGTACGTGTCCCAACCATCTCAATCGATGAAGGTTCACAACCTCGTCGACTGACTTACCTCTTCTCCCTAAAACTCTACACCTAACTTCTGCATTACTCACATGGTGACACCACGGAATACGTCCTATACTACGAAGGCAACGGTGGTCAAACACCTGAACAGCCTTCTCACATCTTCCACTTTCAATGGCCATGTTTCACAGCCACACAGTAGAACAGAGCGGACTGCTGTGCAGTACACGCGACCCTTAATAGACAAACGAATATCACGGCGGCGCCATAGGTGGCGCAAATTGGCAAAAGCCAATCGAGCCTTTTGTATCCGTGCAGAAATCTCATCGGCAACTAACCCACCAGGGTTGATCCTACTTCCCAGGTAAGTGAAGTGGTCAACACACTCAACCACTTCACTCTCTATTGTTAACCGCGGTACCGCTGAAGACCAGTCCTGGAGCAAAAATTTGCATTTGGGTGGTGAAAATCGCATCCCAAACATTCTCAAATTCCCACTCAAAGTGTTCAGAAGACTCTGCATCTTGTCAGCGTCTTCACCTAACAGGACTATGTCATCTGCATATTCTAGATCTAAAGAAAATTCACCTGTGATTGGGTCAACGTCTTGTAATTAGGTGACGAGAGGGAAACCTCCATAAGAATATCTATGATAAAATTAAATAAGAATGGGGATAGTGGGCATCCTTGACGGACACCACTTGATGAGTATAGCTCCCTGGACAACTCGCCATAGGCTCTAACATGCCCACAAGTGTTCGAGTAGAGAGCTTTCAATAAGGTGATGTACTTACTAGGCACGCCTTTCAGTGACAGACATTGCCATAAGACTTCTCGATCAACGGAGTCAAATGCCGCCTTCAGGTCGAGAAATACAGCTATTGTCGGGCGTCTGTAAGCATGCCTATGTTCCAGGACCTGGCGCAGTGTGAATATTTGGTCGATACATCCACGGCCAGGTCTAAAGCCTGCCTGGTTTTCTTGGCTTGCTGTTCCCGAGCTCCACTCAGGCGTCGGAGAATTATAGAACTTAGGATCTTAGACACTATGTTTGTCAGGCTGATTCCTCTGTGGTTATCACAAGAGGACTTCTCGCCTTTCTTGAAGACTGGGATGATGAGTGACTTAGACCAGTCGGAGGGGATCGTATTTGATTCCCATATACTGGCTAACACTTCCGTTAACCTGACTAAGAGAACTCTACCACCATTCTTGTATACCTCAGCAGGTAGTCCGTCTGGTCCTGCTGCCCTTCCCGTTTCAGGCTACCTACCGCTTTCTCAACTTCTTCTAGTGTTGGGGGACCTGTCTCTATGTCCCATTCAGGGTCCGACTGGATAGCGGGCAGCGCAATGGTGGCTGGAGGCCAGTTAAACTGTTCCTCAAAGTGTTCTGCCCATCGTTCCAGTCGCCTTCCCTGCGAGTGAATCGCAGATCCGTCCTTCTCCGCTATAACCTCACTAACTGTTGTTGACCATTTCCCCCCAGTCTCCTTAATAAGTCTAAATAACTGTCTACTGTTACCGATCGCCGCTGCCTTTTCCATCTCTTTAGCCTTTGCTGCCCACCACTGTTCACGATCGTTGCGCAGACTTTTCGTCAGTTATTTTTAAGTTGCGCTCGCTCTTCATTGTACTCAGAGCCTGCAGGGATGCATTCACGTGCATCCATTAGTTTGGAAGAAGCTGCTGATATCCACTGGCTCTTTTTAGCCATTATCTTGGAGTCGGCTACAGTCTCCAGTGCTGCTTTTACAGTAGACTGAAGATGGCACCAAGCTTCTTCTGGATGAGTGACAGTCTTTTGTTCCGATAACTGCCTAGCCAACTTCTCACTGAACACGGCTTTGGTGTTTTCGTTGTCCAGCAGAACTCGTAGTGGTTTTGTTGCCAAATTTTTTCTACGTCCATTGAGACGCAGGCATATACGTGCTCGGACCAACGCATGATCGCTGTCCAAACACGTACTCCAGAAGGAGCGGCAGTCTTCCACCGATCCTCTCCAGCGATGACTAATAGCAATGTGGTCTATCTGTGTCCATCGCTGAGTCGAGCTCGGTGGACGCCAGGTCAGACAGTGCCTTTCTTTATGTCTGAAATTTGTGCTGGCTAAAAATAGGCGGTTATCTGAGCATAGTTGTAATAGGCGATCACCGTTATCTGTACGTTCAGCTGGGATTCCGAAAGTGCCACCTAAGTGCCTTTCTGCCTCACTCAGTCTACCCACCTGTGCGTTGAGGTCACCTGCAACAACCACTACGTCCGAACGTTTGGCTTTCGAGAGGAGGTTAGACAGTTTATGGTAGAACTCGTCCTTCACTTCATCCGAACTACAGTCAGTGGGTGCGTAAGCAGAGATTACAAAGAGACAACGGCGAGTCTCACTATTCCTTTTAGTTCTCACTGTGCCGTTCAGCCTCATAGCGCAGAGGCGACTATCAACTGGGATCCAGTCTAGTAGTGAGTTTTCTGCCCTGGTGCTTAATGCTATACCTACACCTGCAAGACCACGAGAGCTAGCTATCGAATCTCCAGAAACTCGAAGGGTGAATTTTGTGGATTCACCAGATTGGTCAGGAGAGGTCAGGTGAATAACCACACTTGGGTCCTGTATGCGTGTCTCACAAACACAGCACACATCCATGCCCGAGTTGCTAGAGTCTTTGCCAACGAAGCCTGTTGGCCAATTTGACGGAGGGTGCGGACATTGAAGGCTCCAATATGTAATTTGGAGCGTGGTTTAAGGAGACCAGGGATGCTGTTCTGTGGACTCAGATCGTTGTCGAAGGCTGCAGAGGTAGGAGAAATTGAAGATGATGCAGCATCATTAATTAAGAGACGTGAAGGAAGATTAGAAGGAGGAGGAGGATAGCAGTCAGAAGAAACTTGGGTGCTGACAGAGTTGTGAGGGCGGTTGACACTTCCCGGCTGCCCACACCGTGGAAGGCTATTTCTTCTTAAGGTACCTGAAAGAGATTTGTGTGACCGCAGAGCCCATCGGACATCTGCTTGAGGCCTGTCACACCCAGCCTTTTGAGTATGATTATTTTGAATTTTTGTATTTTTGGGGCCGGATGGTCGAAAGGAAACGACAAGTGAACCAACACCGCCGGCCCGGCAGACCGTGGGGCGTGGTGGAGTGTGTTATTTTTGGGGCCGACCTTTTCTAACCCCCCCTTCCACTGAGAAGGCAGCATCAGCATGGCACTGCTGGTCATCCAAGGGAAACACCTTACTGCTGTCACACCCCATCCAGCTAGCAGCAGTACGACTTCGCCCTCAGACCCCCATCATAGTGTAGCAATTTACACTATAACGGTAACTGCTTTTCGTCTAACCACTACCCAACAGACCTTTCTGGTATGGTAGGACCTCGAGGGAGCAAGCGTTTCAGCAGTAGCTCGTTGGGTCATTGTGATATGCAAGCCCGATCACCACGTCAAGGTAGCGGCTATCGGTCGGGCAGTGTTATGCAATGAGTCACTGGGACTAACGTCACTTGTGGATTTATATTGTTCACGAATTTCGCTGCTGCCGAAACATCTGTCTTTTAGTTTCTTTTACCATGAATGCTCTCGTCTTAAATGAGTGCATTCGCATTTCTTTCTAACTTCTAGTTGTCCAGTTTGCTACCTAAATTCTCACTAGGCTTAATATCTGATAATAGCTACAGTCTGGCATTTCGTCCAGTAAAGAAGCCGCTACTCCTAGATGAGATTTTTCGCAATTAATAGGTTGATAGCTTCTCGGCTGAGAATATACATAGGCTTGCTAAGAAAATAAGAAACTGAGGGTAGGTAGGTAGACGTTTTAAGCCAGATAACGCTTCGGTTATCATTAATTGTGCATATTAATATCTGGTAACTCCACAACTTCGAAACATAGTTATACTTCTACTACCTTTATCACAAAAGAAAGAATTAAAACCATATAAACCCCAGCTCAAAGTTGTGGAGTAACCTGATATTAATATGGACAATAGATTATGTCCAAGACGTTGTCCAGGAAACAATAGTTTCACCGTGACACAATAAATAGACTAGAATGGAATTACAGATAAATAAAATCAAAGCATAGGTTCAAGTTGATACACTTCACAGAAGGGTAGAAAAAACAGGTGGATAGGAAAAGTGATGTCAAAGTAGACAAAGGTGTTTGAGAGAACAAACAATTTGAAGATAAAGGTTGGTACGAACATTCAAGTACTAGAAGACGTCAAAAAGTGCATACATCTGCGCCATTGTGACCGATTCTCACTCGTGTTACAGTGTTCTCAACCACTGATTGCTATTGTATTGGGGATCCCAGCCAGGCTCATACCAAGTTAGAAACTTCATGCATTGGAGACACTTGGTTTAACCGCCTCGCGCTCTCTTCTAACCTAGTCCAACTTCTTCTAGGATCAAACGTCAAAAAGCCTGGTGGCTCGTTATGTGTAGTACATGTCTAAGCTATCTCAACCGATGAGAGTTGACAACCTTATCCACCAACTTGTCTGCCTTGCACAGTACCGTTCTCATGTCGAAATCGCTTTCATGTTGATTCCACGAACGCGAATAATGCTGGGATTATACCTATGATTAAAGACCTGTAACCGCCTCATGTCTTTACAGTCAGCGGCCATGTGCTATAGCTGTATAGCAGAACAGATTGCAGCGCATTATACTCATCCTTTGATGGATTGTTGGATATCTTGCCAGTTTGTACCAGAGATGATGCTATTCTGCAAATGTCAAACGAAACTTCTGTGTCCGAGCTGCGCTTTCCTCAGCAACCAATCCGTTTGGGTTGATGCCACTTACCAAGTAAGTAAACTGGTTAAAACATTCAACCACTTCACTCCGTATCTCTAAGCTGAGTCGGTGCAGACCAGTCCTAAAGCATCGTCTTCACTTGGTTGGTGCAAAACTTGTGAAACTTACTCAGATTTCTGCTTAAGACATTCAAAAAGCCGTGTATTCTGTCAGCATCTTCACTAATAGGACAATATCTTATACATACTTCAAGTCAACTAGATGACCTCCATGGAGTAGATCAGTCCCTGTGAAATCAAACGTACCTAAGATTGTCAATTAGCACGCCTATAACGAAGTTCAATAGAAACGCTGCCAGTGGGTGTCTCTGGTGAACACCACTACTTGTCGTGAAATCAGATGATAGCTCTCCTTGGGCCCTTACACGGCTGCATGAGTTCGAGTAGAGAGCTTTAGTCAGCGTTATTTACTTGTTATGTGCTCCTTTCACATCCAGTGACTGCTGCTACACCTTATGGTCGACAGATTCAAATGCCGCCCTTAGGTCGTGAAATATGGCAAATTTCGGCCGCTGGCAAGTATGTGTGTTCCAGAACCTGTGAAGGGGTGAAAACCTTATCGATGCACCCTCATCCAAGTCCGAAACATGCATGGCTTCCTCGTGTTTGCTGTTCTCGAGCTTCTGTTAGGCGTCGGATAACTGTTGGATCTTGGACACCATATTAGTCAAACTAATTCTCCTATAGTTGTTACACAATTTATCTCCTTTATAGACTAGGATGATCAGTGAAGTAGACCAGTTTGATGACACTACCTCTGATTCCCATACACTACCTAGTGCCTACGTTACTCTTCATAGTAATTTCCTACCTCCATCTTTCAAATCGTCTAGTGACAAAGGTCGTGCTACTTTGCATCTTTTCAGGTTAACAATAGCATTCTGAATTTTCAGGACAGTTGGGGGCTGACATCTATGTCCCATTCAGGTCAGGGTTGAACGCTGGGCAACTAAAGCGTGATTGTGAGTCAGTTGAACTGTACTTCAACTTGTTCCGCCCTACGTTCTAGACGTCTGTCCTGAAAGGTTATCAGAGTACCGTCCTTTGCGGTGGTCTCACTCACCAGTTTCTTCTTGCCAGTATCCTTAGTAAGCCTAAGTATTTGCCAGGTGTTACTCAAGTGTGACGCTTTCTCTATCTCGCTCTAGCCACCCACCGCTGCTAGCGATCATTGTCGTAACTCTTGGTCATTTTACGTTTAAGTTGCTTTCACTCTTCATCGTGGTCAGAGCCAGCTGGAATCAGTCTTCTTGCATCATTCAGCTCGGATTTCATCGCGGAAATCCTGTCACGTTTGCTAACCTTCGGGCGTAGGTTACCAAGTATCTTTACTACTGTTTCTACAGCTGACCTAATATCACTCCGGGTTTTCCCAAGATGAACATATCCGCCGCGTTCAGATAGATGCATCGCTATCTCCCTAAATACATACTTGGCGTCCTCATCTCCCGACTGACCATGCACAAGTTTTACTGACGCTTTTTTGTTGCGATCAGTAAGGGACAAGCATACATAAGGCTTTACTCATGCCTGATGGGAGTCCAAACTGGTACTCCAGAAAGAGCGGCAATCATCCACCGATCCTCTCCAACGATGGTTTATAGCAATATGATCTATCTGTGTCCATCGTTGGTTTGAAGTCGGTAAAAGCCATGTAAAACAGTGCCTCTCATGATGCTTGAAGTTAGTGCTGACCAGAAACATGTGATTGTCGGAACAAAATTGCAACAGACAATCACCGTTGTCGATTCGTTGGCATGGGGATCCCGTAGATATGCCCAAGATGCCTTTCCGATTAGCTTAGCCTCCTTACTTGAGCGTTACCCGCCATTATGACTACATCTGAGCGTTTTGTTTTCTGTAGCAAAATTGATAGCTTCTGATAGAATTCATTCTGTAGGTCATCCGAACTGCAATTGGTGGGTGCGTAGACGGAGATTGCGAATGGGTATCGGCTGGTCTCATGATCCTTCCTAGTTCTTGCAGATCCACTCAGTCAAACAGCTTGTAAATGGTCGTTGACCGGTATCCAGTCGAGAAGCGCACTTTTTACCCTAGAGCTCGATGTTACCCGTACACCAGCTGGTTCACGAGATAAATAATTGGGTCTCCGGATGAATTCTGAAGATTCACTACTATGGCCAAGTGAGGTCAATTTAATAACCACACTGGGATCCTGGTTACGTGTCTCAGAGACAACATATATCCATGACTAAAGATTCCACAGTTTTGGTGAGCAGTGCTTGCTGCCTTATTTATGCATAGAGTTCGGACATTGAAAGCTCCAATATGAAACCGACAGCGGGGTCTTAGAGAACTAAGAATGGTGTTTCCATGGCTTGTATCATTGGCAATGTTAGTAGAGCTAAAGGTTGAGGAAATTTTAAGCGGCCTAATGTTGGTATCAAGTGAAGGCAAACTAGGAGACAGTTGAGTAGGATAGGCTATGTTTGAAGTGGTCTTGTGTGCTATTGGAAGCGTGCGGGCAGTCGACACTTCCTGACTGCCCATGTCTTGGAAGGTTAGTTCTTGAGATTTATGAAAGTGAATAAGATTTGTGTGACTGCAGAGCTCAAGAGATGTCTGCTTAAGGCCTGTCACACACGGCCTTTTCGCAAGTGTAAGATTTCGGTTTTTGCTTTCAAATCGAACAATAAACCCATGTCGCCAGCATTGAAATGGGGCGTGATAGAAATAGGCTATTTTTGGGGCTGGTCTTTTCTAATCGCGATCCCTTCATGTAGAGAAGTTTATCATCGGCGTGGCATTTAGTCATCCAAAGGAAACTCCGTATTACTATCACACTGTCATCTAGCCAGTAGTACAACTTCGCCCTCGAACCCTTATCATAGCGTAGGACGTTACACTACAACGGTAACTGCATTGAATCTTACCACTGTCCAAGAGAGCTTTTTAGTATAGTAGGACCTCGAAGGAACAAGGGTCCCATCAGCATAGCTCATTGGGTCATTGTGATATGCAAGCCCAGCCGGCATGTCAAGTTAGCAGCCATTAGTCGGATTCAGTAGTCAAAACTCAGACATGTCAGGTGATGAACGTATGTTATGTTTATGAGACATACACATAGGATTCAAGTGTGACTATTTACAACTATTTACTAGGCTACAGTCTGTTTTGTCCTGTTATATGGCTGCGAGACATGGCGGTTAAAAGCAGAGGACATGAAGCGGTTACAGGGTTTCGATCACAGGCGTCTTCTTTGCATTGCTTGCAAACGGTGGAGTAACCCTGTGAGCAATGTTGAGATCAAGCGAAGGATACTAGATAAGATAGGAAAGTTGATTGATAAAGTTGCTAACCTTTATCACCTTAGGCGGCTAAGATGTGTCACGCATGCCTTGTCACCCTCTGCCACATCGAACATTACAAGCTAAATAGTTCCAGGCTGTTGAATGGTTACAGGCGGTAGTACTAAAATATGGCATTAGTCCATAAAGTCTTTGACTTTCAGTTGGAGCCGTGTAAAGATAGGTCTTCTAGTTTTTGTCCGTGTGACATCCGAAATCGGTGGTTGGAGATTAGATTGTGGTTCAGAACCAACGTCACTGGCATAAATGCATCCACACTTTAACATCATCGTAACCATACAAGTCTTCATCATTGTTTCTTCCTTTCTCGTTCTCTTTTATATGACTTTGCCACTTTTGGTTACTTTCTTCATACCTGTATCTTTTATCTTGGTGCTTTGATATACTGATGACATGTGTGGCACCTTGGACTGTTGTGCAATAATGTCGTGTTCTACGTTGATACTGACTGACTAGTGTTATAGAAAACTAAATAATTCAGGTTCTTAAATGTTTTTGCATTTGTGATACGCATTCTCAAACTCTTCATAATCCGCTTTCATAGTCATTTTCTGCTTAGAAGTGTTACGATGCTCTTATCAACCCATGACGGTAATAAAAATCCATACACACAGTTGACCATCACAGAGAATGACTTTATTTCTCCAAATGTATTTTTGAATTTTTTCAAAACATCAATAAATATATCAATCAGTCAGCATCAACATAATACCTGGCATCACTTCTTAACGACCAGAGTTCCCACACTTCATATAAACTGATCAAGCTAGATGGCAACAAGAGAAATAAAGAAGAAACCAGTCAATATTAAGAAGTTGCGAAAACACTAGAAGAAACGAAACATTGATGAAATTTGGCATGACGATTAAGATGACAATAATGTGTGAATACATTTAGGCTGCAAGAATATGACTCTACTTTCAAGCGATTGATCGCTGGTTTGAACCTTTCTCCGCTTACTTTGACTTTGACAATTGGGTAGTATTATATACCTACGCACAACAATTGTGGTTCATTTTCGCCACTGGGGTCCATTCTGAGTCATATCATCCAGAGTTTCGAACCACCGGTTTCGGTTGTTACGTGGACCCCAGGCGGGAAGTCTTAATTTCTCTACACGGTTAAGACCAACAGTTAAAGACTTCATAGGCTGATACACATAAGGCAGGTGGTGACTAGGCATGAGTAACATGTCTCAGTCGACGAAGTTTCACGACGACATCAACTGATATTTCTCTTCTGCCTAAAACTACGTTAATTATGTGGTGTCGCCACAATACATGGCCTATGATAAAACGATTACGGCGGTCAAGCAGCTGAAGCCTTATCATGTGTTTTAAGTCTCATGTATCCGTATAGTAAAATGGAGCGAAGTGCAGCGCAGAACAGCCCTTAATAGGCAGTCAGATATCATGGTGGCACCATAAATCGCCTAAGTTGGTGATGGTCAAGCAAGATTTCGTTGGTCACCGACCCACCAGTGTAAACCCGACTCCCCACCCAAATGCAGTGGTCAACGTACTCAATCACTTCACCAATACAGACCAATCCTGGGGCAACAGTCTGCAATTAGGTGATGAAAAACCCATTCCAAACATTCAGAAGACTCGACATCTTGTCAGTGTTTTCAACCAACAAGACTTTGTCGTCTGTATAATCTAGGTCCATTAAGGAGTTAGTTTCTTCTGACAAGATCAATCCTTCTGAAGTCAGAAGATGAAAGGAAGACCTCTGTAAGCACGTAAGTGACAAAGTCAAATGAGTGTAGAGTGAGTGGACATCGTTGGCGGACATCACTTTACGTGCACAACCCACGTGATAACTTACCTGAGGCTCATAAGCCTATGAGTATTCGAATGCAAAATGGAGTTATGTAGTTACCCGGTACCACTTTCAGTAGGAAACTTATAAGACCTCTCAATCGACGGGTTCGAATGCCACCTTTAGGTTGAGAAATACAGCTAGTAGCAAGCAGCGGTGATTGTGCCTGTATCCAGAAACCTGGAGGATAGTGAGTGTTTGGTCATTACACGCAAAAGTTTGAAACGTGCCTTGTTTTCTCAAGTTTACTGTTCCTGAGCATCACTCAACCGTCTAATCATTACAGAACCTAGGATCTTGAACACCATGTTCGTCAAACTGATAACTGTGTGGCTTTCGCGAGAGGATTTCTCCCCTTTAGTGAAGACTGACTATCAGTGATTAAAAGCAGTCAAAAGGGATCATATCTAATTTCCACATACCAGCTAACTCTTCAGTTAGTTTGACCAATAATCGGAGACTACTGTCCTTGAATATTTCTCTTCGTAGCCCATCCAACCTTGCTACTCTTTTAGGTCATTTAGAATCTCAACTTCAAAACGATTTGAGTGGCCAATCTCAGCTTTCCATTTGGGGTTTAACTGTTTAGCAAACAAACGAAGTGCACTTGGCCATCTTGTGCACATTCGTGCAGTAGACAATGAGCGACGCCTATTGTGTGAAGGCTGTCGATACTACCAGGCTGCCCAAACCTCGGTAGGTGAAGCGGAGATTGTACCCAAGATGCAGTGGTTGCATAGAAGGCAACGAAATAGTAACTGAAGGCCAGTTAAACCATCTCAAGATATTCGTTTCGTCGTTCTACCCGTCTCCTGTGCGATGAATCTCAGAACCATGCTTCTCTCCTATAGTCTGACTAACCACTGACCTTTATCCTCCAGTTTCTTTGATAAGTCTACCAATCTCCTCTTCCTTTTCCATCTCTTAAGCCTTTACTACCCATCACTGTTCTCGGCCATTAGATAGACTTCTTGTCAATCTACAATCCAGTTGCTTCCACCCCTCATTGTGCTATGACCCTGCAAGATGTTCATGTGCATCTATTAATTCAGGAGATGCTGTTGAGAACCAGTACACTGCATTGTAGTCCTTTCTGTCTTACGCTTGGTCATAGGTCCAACCCCACTCCACCTACCGAGGTTTGGGCAGCTAGGTAGTATAATTAGCCTTCGCACAATAGGTGTGGCCCACTGTGCAATGCATGAATGTGCACAAGGCTGGTGTCTTATTATACAGCTATGAGACATAACCATGGAAGATCTGAATAGATTACAGGTTTATGACAAGTGTCTTAGCAGCACTGCTCACATATAATGAACAATACTGAGGCTAGGCGGATGGCGCTAGACAAAGAATGCAAGTCAGTCGATAAGATTGTTAACTCCCACCAACTGAGATGGCATGAACATATGTTGCGCGTGCCGAGTCACTACCTACCTTGACGTGCAATGTCAACCAAATTAAAATTAGTTTGGAAGAAGGTGAAAGGTGACCAGACCACGAAGTATCACTAGCCTTTGACTGTTAGTGTGAGCTGTGCAGGGAGTTGTTAACTCCTTAACTGTGTTAGTGGAGAGGATAGAAATCAATGGTCAAAAACTTGTTAGCATGACTGAAAAGCGGCGAAAACCGGACAGACGTGTTCACTCATAGTCATCTTCTAAAGCCTGACCTTTTTCATCAACCGTTTCGGAAATTTCCCTCTCCCATAATCTTTTGGTTACTTTATTATCACTTTTCTATCCACTTGTTCTTAACGTGTAGCTGTGAAGTATGACAACTTGAACCCATACACCCCTGTGCAAAGCTCTACATTGGTTTGTCTATCTGTCATGTGTTCAAAACCTGAAGTGGTATGACATGAATGTTATTCCCTAATTAGAGCAAGTACTTGTGGTCACCGACCCCTCTTTGGTGCGTAGGAACTGTCTAACAATGATATTTTATCCTGTAGATCAAAATGTGTCACCTTCATGAGGTTACAAGCGTAAGCATCCTCTGAAGTAGCAAAACTGTCATTATCAGAGTGGTTGTCTGGATCAAGAACTAAGTTGTGCCCAATTAATGGGATGCGTTTATGTTGCGTATTGTCAGGCATTTGTTGCCATTATTGTAGTTGCATATGTGGTTCAGTGCGAAGTCATTGAGTATGTAAGATGACCTACGGTACATTACTCCAATTATTAATATGTTTTCCTCTGATTTTATCCCACAGTTGGCTATGTGCTTCTGATTCAGCCTCATATTTAGGTCATCGCGGGCATATAGTAGTGCATCTTCATCGTTGTGACTTAATTTCCTGTCAGCCCTAATGTAAAAACAATATCTGCCTTCCTTTTTAGCTTCATTTTTTACGGCAACCATGGCGAGTTTTACTGCACCAACTTAAACCTTAGTTCTGATGGGCATCATTATGAAGTTCTGTTGGTGTATTTCAAGGACCACCGAACTTAACCTTACAAGATATGAGAGCATTTTTTAATAAACCTCAGTATTCAGAAATCAGTTCAACGTCTTCCCTCCTTACTGTTTTTGAGCCTTGAGTACAGTAAAAGCAGTTCACTTCATTTCTCACTTAATACGCGTGGGGCTTTGACACTGATCTAAGTAGTCACGGTCCGAACACAGTCTCACCTAGCGATGTTTGGACAACTAGATTATCATTAACCTTTACACAATATGTGTGGCTCATTGTATGCTGCACGAATGTAAACAAGGTTGCAGAGTAGATTTTGCTATGTGTTGCTCAGAATAATGCTCCTCGTCTTTGTATTTCACAAATGTATTTTCAGCTTCTTTTGTGGATCGTGGTGATTATCTGTTCATTTTCGTAGTCTAGTGACGTTTTTAGATAAACATTCTGAACTATTTTTAAATGATTGATGCAATTTTCAGAATAGTTATTAAATAGATGTCAGAGATTCGTGTAATTTGTTGTACTGGTGAAGCGTAGCTGATGTTCAAATAAATAGTGCTGCTGGCGATCGGAGTAGTATAGTCCACCAATATTCGCTTCCTGTTGGAAAGCTTTGTATCTAAGTACACAAAAACGTCTGATTCATTGATTTGAGCACTTGATTTTCAACTAATGTGTCACTTTTTCAAGCTTTATTCCACCTGTTAACTGAATAGCCGGGAGGTCATCATCAACAATAGGACCAGGCATTACTGCATAGCGGTACGAGTTGTCACAGCGAATAGCCGGGCAGAATCGCAGACAGTGTGTTACTCAGTGCATGAACACATATCGGGTTGTATACGGAATTTAAGTATACTTTAGATTGATAATAATAAAGCTTTATTTCAGTGATCATTCAATTGAATACATTAGACATCAACTTAGTGAATGACTTAAACATCTTAGGATTTGACACGATAGTTCGCTGATTTAAGTTGTCAATCCTCGAAACAACCTTGTAGGACAAAATCAACAAGAGTGATAAGATTTTAGTAATAACTGAATGAGTTCATAGAGATGAAGAAAATTAAATACGTATTGACCAAATAAATGACAAAGTTTCGAGCAACATAATCTGTATACATCTGCACAACTAGTGTTAGTTTCCAACCTTATTGCTCAAGTTTTACATTTAACTGTTTTGACAATAATTTGAACTCTATTCTCGAAGTTTACAGGTCTCCACATAACCTAGACCAACAATACTGTCAAATCTTGACCTTATCATTACGGAGTATATTTAGTATTCTACATAACCGTCTTGGTAAATTTTTGTAAATTGGTTAACTTGCATTTGTTTTTTTACTAAAAACTACATTTAGTACAATTTATTCATTCGACTGTTTGGCAAACGCGTGAGTACTTCTTTGAAGGTACTATTCGCTCATTGTTTCTGGAAATTTTAAAGATACCGAGGCCACTTGAGGGGATAGTTTTTTTGAGATATAATTTTTACTAATTTCTTGTCTCAGTCCATATTTCTCATGATATTTGCATTTTTAGTACCTTTCTAAGAAGTGGAACCTAGTCACTACTGAGATTATCATCTGGTCAGATGTCAAAACGTTCTGGCTTAGGTGTGGTATGTTAAACTTATCTAGCCCCTCATTGATAATAAGATAACAAATGAAGAGTTATCCAAGCCTTTGAAGTTATCGAAACCATCTTTGGATAGTGATGAGGAGGACTACGATGATAAAGATTGTTTCCGGTTGCATGAAGCAGATATAGACGGTACCTGATTATTCTCTGTATAATATTTCATAAGGTCAGGAAGCTTCAACTTTAGAATATGATGACGAAGTTAAAATAACTCCGTTCAACATGAAAGAGGAACTTGAAGAAGACGGACATTTTGATTCCACTGGAAACTTTATTTTCAAAAAGGTTGGTTAAACCACTTTGTAAAGTTATTGTAATTATTATAGCAGGTTGATGCTCGTGATAATTGGTTAGAAGACATTAACTGGCTAGAAGTTAAGAAAAACCAAGATAAAAATGTTCTAAAGGATACATCAATAAGCGATGAACCAGATGGAAAGGTCCTAAGTAAAGAGGAAAAACTTGCCATGTACCAGGAACTCTTGTCTTATTTGAAACCTTCTGAGACAGTTTTACGCAGTATCAAACGTATGGGCGCTTGCTCAGACTCTAAGAAATCAGCATCGGCCAGCCAACGCTGGTTACAGAAAAGAAAACCTAAGACTGAAACTCAACAGTAAGTATTAACTACAAAACCCATTTCTGTAGTATTTTTGTAAACAACTTAAAAATACGTAAAACAGCATAATTGTCCATAATTTTAATTTCTTTAATTTAAATTTCCTCTTAATGCAAACTGGGCACACCGTGCCCACCTAGAAACGCCTTACATTCGGTCCAAGTTATCACGCTTGCATCACTGAGGAGAGAGAAAATAGTCGGCTAAGTAGCAAAAAAGTAAAGAGAAGTGTTACAAAAAAAAATCTTGAATTAAAGAGAAGACAACTAGAACAAGTTGCGACACTGAATAGGCATTTTCAATAATTGGGATGTTCAACACTTAGGAGTTTAAAGCGTAAATTCATCAACTTCAGTGTGATCAATTTTGGCCCGTTTCACCTCAAGTCTAACATCTATCTACCTATCTATGACGTCTATTGGGTGTTAACTTCTTCATATAATTTAGATTAGTTTTCTGTCAGGATCTGGCGACTAAGACTTTTCCTATGTCATTTCTAGTCCTATTAGTACAGCACACTGAAGTAAAAGATGGTTAAGCATGTGTAATAAATGTACTAGTCTCTTCACTTGACAGGAATTTAAGGTAGCAACTAATGCTTTTGTTAGTTGGTGCTTTTTTTACACCGGGGTAAAAAAAAAACCCTTTTGCTTGGGCCGCAGGATGAAACTGTATATTGTTCTGGCTTTGAAAAGCCTAAACGAGTCTTTGGCTCTCCTGAAAACCAATCTGTAACTATCTATATAATTAACCGGTCCATCACTCTGAATTGTTTGCTTTAATGCTGCTCTTTTCTGATTTAATTCTGTTGAATGTTGTTAACTGTGCGAAATGATGTTAGATTTTCGTACGCTAGTGGTTATATATTGCGAACTAATATAATACGCAAGCTTAGCTGACAGCTAACTTAGTACGCAAGACCCACTGACTGCAACCCCGGGACGAATAGAGAGAAGACCGAAGCTGGCAGGTGCTAGAGTTTATTACTCCGAGAATATAATAATAATCAATACCAAAACACGTGAATAAGTACACACATGAAAATGACCTTGTCCTCAATTTGAGGCATTTGCATAGTAAGAGTAGAGATTAACCAATTAGCGATTTACATTACAATTATTATTAGTAGTAGTAGTCCCTTGGGTTCCTAATGGAACATAGGGCTTCATTAGCACGTCTCCAGCGAACTCTGTTCTCTGAAATCTTTTCAACCTGGCTCCACGACAGCCCAGAAGCTCTCATTTCCTCCTCGCACTATCTCCTCCATGTCACCCTCGAACGTCCAACTCGTCGCTTCCCATCGGGGTTCCACTCGAGTGCCTGGCCTGACGCGTGATGTCCCCAGTCGGTCTTCTCAGTGTATGCCCAATCCATCTCCACTTCCTCCTGCATATTTGTTGGGTGGTAGGTTCTTGGTTGGTTCGTCGCCAGCCAGAGCTCCTTGTTGCTTATTCTTATTATTCTGGCCATCTGATCTTCATTAGCGAGCGTAAGCAGTTGTTGATGAATGCCTGTAGTTTGTTGGAAATGCCTTTCGTAACGCTCCAAGTCTCTGAACCATACAGAAGCACTAACTTGACGTTGGTGTTGAAAATCCGGTTCTTGTTCCACATGCTGAGTGCAGACGATCTCCACACTGGTTTCAGGCTAATGAACACCTGTCTTGCTGTCTTTCCGATTCTGGCTTTGACATCCTCATCTCTGCCACCTGCAGTTGAAATAGTGCTGCCTAGATAGATGCAGAAGGCTACTTCCTTTAAGTTTCTCCCGTTGATAGTGATTAGAGTTTGTCGTTGGTTGGGTATCTTCATCACTTCTGTTTTCTCTATATTCACTAGAAGTCCCGTCTTCGCTGCCTCGCCTCTTCTGTCAACTTGTTAGCTTTCGCCTATAGATCTTCAAGTTTGTGCCACAAGACATTAGACACAAGTCATCGGTGAAATCCAAATCTTCTAGGTTGTTTTCCGCAGTCCAGCGTATCCCCCTCTTCTCGCTCCCCACTGTTTGTTGCATGATCCAGTCGACCACAATCAGGAATATCATGGGGATAGTAGGCAACCTTGTTTCACTCCTGTCTCCACTTCACTTCAAAAGCATCACTGAGCTGAACTTCCCATTATGAATTACTTGGTATGTGGTGTCTTCATATAGTTGTTGAGTGAGGCGGATAAAGGTTTGTGGTATTCCCTAGTATTGAAGCAGTTTCCAAATTACTACTCGGTCGACTCTGTCAAAGGCCTTCTCAAAGTCGATGAAGTTGAGGTAAGGTAGGGAGTTGACTGCCATTCTATACTCTGTTCTATGATGATGGGATGCGTTGAAATTTGGTCCACACATGATTTGTACTTCTTGAATCCAGCCAGCCAACGTGTTCCGGTCGTAGTTTTGAATCCAGTGCATCCTTTAGTCTCTCCAGGATGATGCAGCCTAATATTTTGCTTGTTCCGGGTTGACAGGAGAGTGATTCCGTGCCAGTTCTTGCAAAGACTTAGGTCTCCCTTCTTCGCCAGTTTGACAAGGTAACCCTTCTTCCAACCGACAGACAGGTACCTTCCCTTCCTTCCCTCCAGACCTTCTGCAATAGTGGTGTGGTGTGAGCATGTCTTCTGTTGTCTCTGAGTCTGTTTTCAGTGCTTCTGGCGGGATCCCATCTGGTCCTGCTGTTTTCCCGCATTTCAGCAGCTTTATGACGTTCAGTACTTCCACATTTGTTGGAGGATTTATGTGTTCACTTGTAGCTCAGCGGCTGTAGGTGGTATTTCTGGACGAAGTGCAGGTGGTGATGGTGGTGGTCTATTCAAGAGCTTCTTGAAGTGGTCAGCCCATTGTTTCCTTTGTTTCTCTTTCGTAATTAAATTTCCGTCATCATCTTCTATTGGTTTCATCTGCGTTGATCTCTTCCCTCCCAGATAGTAACCTGGTTATTTGATACAATATTGTCAGGTCTCTGTCTCTCTTACCAGCAACCTGCAACCTGTTCTGCTTCACTTGCCAGTGTGTTGTGGAAGTGTCTTTTGTCTTTCCGTGCACTCTTCTTCACTTCTTTGTCCAGTGTAGTGTTCTATACATTGTACTCAGTTCCTCTTGTCGTTGAGCATCCTTGTACTGGTTTACCTTCTGCTTCACCATCACTATCCTCCTCTCCCTACTGTATCAGCTTCCATGTATCCATTGAGATCCATTCCCTGTCTTGTCTGTTTCTTCTTGCTTCCTAATACGGCTGTGCAGGTTTCATTCCACATCTCTTTCAAAGACTTCCACTGTTCTTCCACACCGGTTTCTTCAGGGATGTTCCTCGATATCTCCTGTTTTGTCTTGATGGCTGCCGTGAAGATTTCCTTTGTAGTTTCGTCCTTCAGTTTCTGAGTGTCGTACTTGAACTGTGGTCTATTACCAGCTTCCTTGAAGGCTTTTAACTTGATTTGGAAGGTTCCTTGCACTAGATGGTGAGTGGTGTGGACCTACATCTGCTCCTCTTCTTGACCTTGTGTCAAGTAGGCTGGCTGTGTCTCCACTTTCTTGAGATTGAGTCGAAGTCGATCTCATTTTTAGTATGTCCTGGTGTCTGGTGAAATCGAATCCATGTTGCTCGCTTTGTGGATATCCTTGTGTTTGAACACACTGCCTGGCCTCCAATCACCAAATAATTGAATGCACAGAATTCTGCAAACAATTCTCCATTCTCGTTCATCACCTCATCGAGCGCTTCTCGACTCATGGTTACTTCTCTTCCTGTGTTGTCTGCTCCCAGTTTGGCATTCATGTCACCCCAACCATTAGAATTTTGATGTCGCCAACTGAGGTCTTGTCCAGTGTTGATTGGAGTTGTCTGTAGAATTCCTCCTTTTTCTCTTGCTCTGCATTGTTCGTAGGTGCGTAACATTGTATGATTGTGACCTTCCTTCCTTCCTTTTGGGTTAAACCTTGCTGTCATGATCTAGCAGGAGGAGATTGGTTCCCACTTCATGAGAGTGAGAGCCTTCGATGCTGTTGGGGACATCATGATAGCCACTCCGAAAATCAGTGTGCTCGTGGTTGTCGTCTGGGTGACAATATTGGAGTAGATTATTGATTCTCCAGTTGACAGGTTTTTACAGTCCATTTCCGTTCCATCTGCTTCCGCAAATTCCAAGAACTTCAATGTGATACCTCTTCATCTCATTTGCAATCTGGGCAGCCTTGCTGGGTTCAAACATGGTGCGGACATTCCATGTCCCCACGTTTACTTTCGCTTTCATCGAGGGAGAGAAGACACATCGGCCTGGCCAATTGGCTTCCCGAAGGCTTTCACCAACTGGCGTCATTTCGCCTCTCTGATTCCGGCGAGGAATAATTTTGTTATTATTTTTTATATATCGTTTGTGCTTTGAAGTTTGTTTAGCGGTTAGATTTGTTTTGAGGGGTAAGGTTGCTAGCCCTATGCTCAAGCTTTCCTCTTTACCCGGGCTTAGGACCGGCTAGTAACTAGTGGACTAGTTAATCAGGCGAGGGGTTAGCATTTTTCATTTTTGCGTCGAAAGTATTCAAATCAGAAACTGGAAATCAACTTATCAGAACTTCTGTCTTTGGAAATGGTTTACCTCACTGTTTCACTGTGTCGCATACTGAAGTTGTACATCATTGATTCATTGATGAAACCTTTAATCAATAGTTTATGGTTATATGACATAAGTATTTTCGTATGAACTTACGAGCATATGATTTTCCTAATTATTTTACAACATTTTCAGTGGTAATCCAGAAGGATTGATCCGTGTTACTGAGTTAGCTGATCAACTCGTTCAGGCGGGTGATTTCGATGTCTACCAGAAAACATATGAAGAGATCAATAAATTAATCGAATGCACGAAGCAATTCGAAGTAGACGATGAACTTGATGTCCTTGGTCAAGCATTGGATGAAAAGCAAAGTAATGGTGAAGGTTTGTTTTACTCCGAATTAGTTTCTATTTCGTTTTTCTTTTGATGAAATCGACCACTCACAGACTAACGGTACTACCATTGAAAATTCAGATTTGATGTTTGAAATACAACATAATTGTGGCTGGGAAATATGAAAATCCTTTCTGTCGATCAAGTAAACTAAATTTATGTAAAAATATACACTTGTGTAGTATTGGTCGATAGTGGATGGCAGTAAAATCTAGGCTGCGCATTCCTTCCGATTTAGGGCTTGTCAGTCAAATGTAACTGCCTCCCAGTGAGTGATTTTGCACCCACTACGACTTGAACCCCGGACCAATCGCCTCAAACGCCAGTGTGTTGTTATTCACTAGGCCACCGAGTCACGATAGCCACTTCTTGTACGATGGGTATAGTTTTTATGTTGTTGCTTATGTTATCTCGTCGTTGATTGGACATAAAACCATACATTGTAGTGCATGTTTCGGTATAGGTGGATTTTCGTTGCTTTTTGGTTTATATTCTCTTCAGAACTCTCAAATTATGTGATTGAAAAACCCTTCGTAGTTACGATCGAACGTCGTAGCAATTGTATTCCATGGTATCAGCGACATACATAGTCTGTTCTTACCACGAGTGTGAGGTGAAGCTTTCAAGGTATCATTCAGTAGAAGTTTGCTCAGCAGCTCCACGACACATTAATTACGATCTAACCATCAGAATCTCAATCTTTTAGAGACATTTGTAACCGAGAGATTTCGATATGTGGTTAAGCAGCTTCTTCGCACACCCCTGGTTTTTAATGTTTTTCAAACAATATTGATTTGTCAGGCATACTACGCGTGTAGTAGACTAGTTAAACATATTTTTGGTCTTGTATTTACTAGATGGAGTAAAGTCAACTGCAGAGCATGACAATAACAGTGAAAATGCACCAATCATGTGGCATTTAAAACGTTCAGATAAACCAAATACAGAAATTGAAGGACCATACACGTCTGAGCAACTAAAAACATGGCTCAAAGATGGATCATTCAAAGATAGTAACAACAACATTTTAATACGAGAATCAACAAAATCTGAAGGACAATTTTATAACATCACACGTATTGACTTTGATTTGTATGAATGAATGATCGACTGGATTTTCTGATTTTGTTTTTCTTACTCTTCTATCATACCTTTTGTAAATAAAGATTTGTGAATAATAGGCTTGACGTTTTACGGAATTAACTATTTCTTATTTTCTTGGTAAGCTAGATGTATTTTCCGAAAACTCGAAGTACTAACCTGCACGTTTGAACATGAACTTGACAATCACACATTGACTTCTTACTTTTCCTGCAATTTACTCACTATTTGTTTTAGCACTTTTCTGCTGATGTTTTTACCTATCGTTCTGTAGTTGCCTTCCTAAACTTATCATTCGTTCCGAGACCTGACTCAGTTATTTTAAAGTCATGAACCCCATCTGAGCTTCTCTCTCTCTGTCTATATATAAATATATATATGGGCGTGATGAAGATCCTCATTCATTGAATCAGGTCATCTTAAAACATTAGCTTCGGTGGCTTGGATGTGTGCTACGAAGTTCCTACCAGTTGTCCCCGATCCCCTCACTGTTCCTTTGCCCTGGGACTCATTCAAACGAAGTAAACAAAGAGGAGCTTATTGTGTAAAGTAGTTCCTTAAGATAGGGTTTCTGGGTTAGTATTTGTTGGTTGCTCACGACTCCTTGCGTGCGGCCCTGGTAGATGATGCAACTAATCGTCCTGAAACAATAAGATATTGGTTTTCAATCACAACATTTTTGAGAAAACGAAGTTTATCATGTAGCATATAAGGACTGTAGATAGTGCGGATCCTGTGGCGGAAGGAGCGAATCCAATTTTGTCTATCCACAGAAACCCACATGAAACCAACAACTTACGAATTTCCATAGTTCGGTGACTTTAAACACCGGATCCAAAACTATGGTGGGAATATGTAGATGTAACACATAATGTTTTCAAATTTTAACATATTCAGAGTTTTTTTCACATACATTAACTCGACAGTCGATGCATTCCAATCATCTTATCCATTCAAAGATAGATATATATCCAACTACCTATCAAAGGACGAGTATACTGTGCTGCACTCTCTTCTATCCTCTTATATAGCTATGAGAAATGACGTTAAAAGTAGATATTAGGTGGTTACGGGTTTTCGTTCACAGGCACTGCTGGCGTATAATGGAATCACAGTGAAAGCAATTTTGAGGTCAGGCGAAGGGTACCAGGCAAGTCGGTTGCTGACGTCGTGAACCTTCATCGACTGAGATGGCTTGGACATGTGCTGCTCATGCCATGCCACCGACGTTCAATGCTAGTAGAAGTTGGAGTAGGTTGCAAGAGGACTGACAGTGGCTTGACTAATAGGTGGAAGACCCTGACTGTTAGTTTGAGCCGTATAAGGAAGTGTAGACTATATGGCTTAGGTCCCCTGAAGGACAGAAATCGGTGGTTGAGAACTCGGTAACATGGCTGAAAATCGGACACAACGCCGCAGATGTATTATCTACTTGATGTCTCTGAGAGCTTGAATGTTTTGACCATCCTTCATTTTAAAATTCCTCCTCATCCCATACACCCCTGTCTAATTTGATATCAGTATTTCTTGGCTACTTGTTCTCTGTACACTATCGTGAAGTGTGGAAACTTGAGCCGGTGTACTTGTGTGCAAGGTTCTTTGTTGGTTTTGTATGTGTCTATCCGTATACCAATAGAGATCGACCAATTCAATCCAGCATAACTATGAGGTATTACAAGTAACAACAAATGTATATTATTCGCTGTTCTTCTGAATGAGTATTTGCTTCTACACCACACAAAGAGTAGGCCTGAGTTGTCACCATATAACATTTTTTGATTACTAAACCTTCGCTACATAGAAAATAACGACACTTAGATTGCTTGTTTCAACTTAAAAGAACTTCGATTATTGAAGCGACTGCACCTTAGCATTCTCCTCTTTATAAACTGGTGATTTCCTGATCAGTGACAATAGTGCACTCTGTTACAGACCACAGAAATGTTCATCAGCTAGAAGATATCGTGCCCACCATTCTTTGGAATAACACCAATACTAAGTGTAATACAAATATACAAGCAAGATAGCGGTACTAAGGCCAGCAATCGAGCACTTAATCCAATGAAATATCATTGATACAGTCAAACTATTCCTAGTGCAGAGAGTCATATCCAGGAAAAAGAACATTTCTGTAATACGCCTCCCCAACCATCTGCTGTACAGATATGATTATAAGTAGTAAATTCTGCCCAAAACCCTATCCACTAAGTAATACTGAAACATGCATGGTGTGTTATATCAAATAAGCAATTTATTTTGTAGAAATTGTTACCTATTATTATTTTTCATAGATATCTTGTCTATCTATTTGATTTTAGCTGATTACCCCTTCCCCCCACTTATTGATATTGACTAAACTGTTTTCGTTTACATGGAATCTACACTCACTGCTAATTCAGTTTTAATGAGTTCCAAAGAGCTTATTATTCTATAAGATAGTATTAAGATCCAATGGTTTTTTCTAAGCTCCCGGTGAAGAGTACTTGTAGCATTTGCATCAAACTAGACATGGTACTTCAAGATAATAAAAAAAACACCTATTTAGCTATATAGTTCTTCTTCCTTAAATCAAATAACTTAATAATCAATAAAGCACTGATTTGTTATGAACAGAATCAATAAAACTGATCACGCGATTTCACTTCACAGGAGATATGCCTACGCACCGTAACTACGTAGACTTTACCAACAGACATTGCCTGAAATCGATTCCGACTTTTCGAACATGAACTGCCGAATGAACTGAACAGAAGATGAGATGAATCCAATTAATTTTGTGTGCTCTAAATCTTCCACATACGACGTGGTTGGACAAATTGACTAGTAAGTCAGAAAACCTGAATCTGCGACTGAAACAAATTAAAGATAAACTAATTCTTAAGATCTACCCTCCTGGATTTAGGAAGACTTTTGTAAAGACTTATAATAGAAGCAGCGATGATATTAGTAACTGCAGTATGCCTAAAATGAAATTTAAATTCTTTATAATGCTGCTATATAAGGGAAGTACACGGGAAGTTTCACGTAGGATTCTTAACAATGCTGGGATTATGGTGGCATTTAAACCCACAAACTCACTCAGAGAAATTTTGTAGGCTAAAAGATCCAGTAGAGCCAATTAGAAAAAAACCACATCTACCAAGTACCATGTGATCATGAGGCCAGAGCAACCGATCTGGGTGAATCAGAACAGGAGAACGCAAAAATTTAGCGAAACATACAATGGTAGACCCTAGTAAGAATAAGTAATTTAGAGAAAAACTCGGCCTTCCCTCTTTATACACTCACGCATAGTGACACTGTAGAGTGATAACTCTGAGATTTAACATAGCTAGATTGAGGCAGAGGGTGATAACGGAATCTTTCTTCGCTGAATCAACACCAAGCACATGTAACAAGAGTGATTCATTACATAATGTAAATATCTGGATGATTTTACTAGTATGAAAGCAAAAAGGAGTAGTAAATTCCGCTTGCAACTTAACTATATGAAATGGAAAAACCTAATCCCAAAGTAAGTAGATTTTCCATTTCAGTCTGTTCATTAGAAATGTCACATGATGAAACAGTATCATTTACTGGATAACGTTTGAGACATCATTTATTGTCCATGTTCATATCATGCAACTCCACAACTTTAAGATATAGTTGTTATCCTCTCTCCTTCTTCGTGACATGGGCAGTAGGATTTTCCATGTATCTGGGACAGATGCAGACTCATTTCGACCACATGTATTTCGGGGTTAACTTGATAAATGAAGATTTAGTCATATATCTCTCCCTCCACCCAACTAAGTTAGTTTTTAATAATATCGCTCTATCCCACCCTATTGTGTGTAAATGCGTGCGTAACTACGACTGAGCGCTTTCCTAAATTTACTAGCTCATTAGGTATTTTCTAATCTTGATTAAGCTAATTTTTTGCGGTGTTATTCTAATCGACCCTGGTCGACTGCTTTGACCTATGTACTTGACCTTAGTTCAATACGTCATCATCATCAATATCAACATAGGACCAGGCATTAATGCGTAACGGTGCGAGTTGCCACAGCTCATATCAGTACATCAAGTAAAAAGGCAGTGAAGTGCAAGATGAAGATAAGGAAATTCAGTCAAAAGAAATGTAAAGTACTCAGAGGGGGAGGGAGAGGAAAAATGAGAAAATGGTGAGATCCGGTATACCGTTAAGATGACATCGGTTCTGAGCCATATCACCCAGGGTCTCCAACCACTGGTTCCTCTTGTCCCGTGGACCCCAACCACCTAGTCTGCATCGTCCTACATGGCTTAAACCAACAGTTAGAGACCTCATACATTGGTGCCATGTTTTAGTCTGTCCACCTCGGGCCTTTTTCCAGCCTGGACCCACCTCAGCCAACATTGTGTGACAAGGCGATCGGTGACTAGGCATACGTAGTACATGTCCTAACTATCTCGATCAATGAAGGTTCATAACCTCGTCAACTGATTTACCTCTTCTCCCTAAAACTCTATACCTGACTTCTGCATTACTCACGTGGTGACACCACGGAATACGGCTTATACTACAAAGGCAGTGGTGGTCAAACACCTGGAGCTAGCCTTCTCATGTCTTCCACCTTCAGTGGCCATGTTTCACAGCCACACAGTAGAACAGAGCGGACTGCTGTGCAGTACACGCGACCCTTGACAGACAATCGGATATCACAGCGGCCCCACAGGTGGCGTAAGTAGGCGTAAGCCAGCCGAACAGAGAATAATATACATTTGTTGTTACTTGTAATACCTCATAGTTATGCTGGATTGAATTGGTCGATCTCTATTGGTATACGGATAGACACATACAAAACCAACAAAGAACCTTGCACACAAGTACACCGGCTCAAGTTTCCACACTTCACGATAGTGTACAGAGAACAAGTAGCCAAGAAATACTGATATCAAATTAGACAGGGGTGTATGGGATGAGGAGGAATTTTAAAATGAAGGATGGTCAAAACATTCAAGCTCTCAGAGACATCAAGTAGATAATACATCTGCGGCGTTGTGTCCGATTTTCAGCCATGTTACCGAGTTCTCAACCACCGATTTCTGTCCTTCAGGGGACCTAAGCCATATAGTCTACACTTCCTTATACGGCTCAAACTAACAGTCAGGGTCTTCCACCTATTAGTCAAGCCACTGTCAGTCCTCTTGCAACCTACTCCAACTTCTACTAGCATTGAACGTCGGTGGCATGGCATGAGCAGCACATGTCCAAGCCATCTCAGTCGATGAAGGTTCACGACGTCAGCAACCGACTTGCCTGGTACCCTTCGCCTGACCTCAAAATTGCTTTCACTGTGATTCCATTATACGCCAGCAGTGCCTGTGAACGAAAACCCGTAACCACCTAATATCTACTTTTAACGTCATTTCTCATAGCTATATAAGAGGATAGAAGAGAGTGCAGCACAGTATACTCGTCCTTTGATAGGTAGTTTGATTTCCCGTCGGTGCTTGGGACGACGTATTTTGGTCATTGGCGATCGGAACTGTGTTTTAGCTTAAATTTGGTTGTCAGCGACCAACCTTTTCGCGATGGTGCAACTCCTAAAATAAATGAAGTTGTCGACACATTCTACTTCATTCCCTATCTCTGAAGTGTTTAGTGGATTCTGCGATATTGCTAAATTCTTCATTAGGTTGTAATTAGGCTCTCAAATGAGTCAATGATGTAAATGTTTTGTTATCTGGAATTCTTCAGCTGGATATACCCTCATTGAAGTGTGCGACCTTACTCGTATTGAGACTCGGAATCCGTCGTGTCAAACGCTAAGCTACTGAATCAGGAGGGTGACCTTTTATTCAGTTTGTATCTGTTATTTACTGATGTGTGTAACATCCCATTGTCGTGGTGGATGCAACTAATCTGTATCTGTTTGTATGATGTCTGGTTCGATTCTCAGCTGACGATCCCGAATAGGATGAAATTACACGTCCTGCATTCCACTGCTAACCACTATGAATCGAAGAGATTCTGCTGAGTAAGCCGTGTCATACACTGTGAAACGTCCACAGAAATCTTGTTTCGGCTTTATAAACACGCTGGTATTATATTAAAACTTACCTTAAGATTAAAACAGACTCAACGCTCGAATCCTTCCAGGACATTCATAATGACCACAAACTGGATATTTGGAATCTTATTTATCTCTATTCTGCTGACACGATTCAGGCAGACCCTTTAGATCCTGTCAGCCAGATTAGAGTGATTTGATTACCTGGTAGCTGTTTCACTCGTTTGGGTTCGGCCTCTTAAGCGGTGAAACTGGACAAATTGACTTCTTACAGCTAAATTAGTTCAGATCACCCGGATCTGGTTAGCTTATTTGCATGAACCAGAGTAACTAAAATAGGATGACCAATTTGCAAATAGTTTACAAATTCCACGGTCCACGTTAACTTATCTTCCGGTTGAGTAGTTTTTCAACTGCTCAACTGTGGCGTCAGGAGGGTTTCCGTTCGAAACCACCCAGCTAAGATAGCGAGGTGTGGGCTCTGATACAAAAGCGTCGCAAACTAGTGTAACATACAACTAAAAAACTTAAGTAGTTAGAAACCACTCAGGCTGACCTCTAGGTTTGACTCTGAAAAATGAATATGTGCATTTTTGTCATTAAACAATTTATGCTTCTTTAAATTATTCAGTAGCATGCTGTATCTCGCTAAATGTTGACGTCCAAAAATTCGTTTGTCAATGTGTCGCGACCTAGCTTATGATAGCAGTACGAAGGAAATTCCTCGGACAAACCAAATGAAATAATGACAGATTTCTGTTCCTAAGATAATTAATTGACTCGCTTTGGTAAGACATTCTGACCATTAGTTACCATACTAGAGTTCTAGGGGTTCAACCACCGTGAAATTTGTAGCATTAGTCGTGTTTAATGAAACAACTACCCCAGTAGTTATTTGCCGAGGTTAAGATAAATGAGTCATTCGATGAGACCGTAAATCTAATCGACTTCAACCGCCCGGAAATGTGTTACACATTTCCAGTCACCGTCTACTTCGACAAAGAATATAAAATGAAGTAGGGCTAGGCTGCAAAGAGGTTGTAAGTGGTCAAATGAAAACACACATCAGTGCATGAAGTCTGTGTGTTGGTCTGAACCATGCAGATAAAAATTTAGACTTCCCGTCTGGAGTCCATATAACAATCGAAATCCGTGGTTGGAAGCTGTAGGTGTTATGGTTGACAATAGATTACATTATCACAAATACCTCTACAAATTTTCTTTATTTCAATCGTATCGCATTTTACCATTCACTCTATCCCTTTATTTCTCTTGATATAGCTTTCTACAACTTTCGATTATATTTTTCACCAATTAAGTGTCCTTCACCGTAGTGCCTTGCGTCTTAATGCGATAATAATATGTTTCAATGTGGACTGTAATGTAGCAAGTAATCCAATGTACCATGTCAATGTCGACTAACGAAAGGAATATAGATGTTTCATGTAAACTATGGTTCTAGTTTGAACACTGGTCTCAAAACGACTATTGTAACTAATCAAGAAAATTATACTTGGGGATCAGTTATGCCTTAACCACACAATCCTTAAATCCAGAGGTGAAATATGAAGACAAACAGAATTACCAATGGAATAGCAAATACTACTGATCGTAGTAAACATGTTTACGATTGTGAAGATGTGGTTGTGATATTTAAACAAAAATTTGATGTTATAATATATTGTTGAAATTTTCACTTGGATCAATTCGATATTAGACCGGGAAAGTGACTTAATTAGGAAACAGTTATACTGAAGTGAAAAATAAAGCATAAACAAGACAGAGGTTTAGAAGTCAGAGTTTACTTATGTCACCCTATGCCGGTTGGAGCAATTTTCAAGAACCTGATTCATTACAGCCTAGTAATTTTATATGGAGGTGGAAAGTATCGATATGATCAGCAACTGCGTCTCATCAAAAAAGAAATTCAAATCTCCACTGAGAGGAAAAGAGAGACATAAGAATATCCAGTGATAGAATTCCTAACCAAGTCGGGATCAGGATGAAAATCAAACTTATATACTAGTTGAAAGATGAACTTGTTGACAAGTGATCCTACTGTTTGCCGCCAAGAACAGTGTTTTAGTCTGCTAAATAGTATGAAATGATTGAGTTTGCTTGTAAAACTTGAAGCAAACAATCACACTTAGTGAACACATGGTTGAATAGATTTTAAAGGAGCAGACCTACCAATATTTGAAATACAGATTGAATTATTGTCAAACATTTACTAGCACTCGCCCAGACACTAAATTAGGATACAGCAGTTTGCTTAAATAAAGAGAAGGAGAGAGATTAATCCTCACTGATGCAATCAAAATCAAACATACTACAAAGAAGCGATTAAACACCTTTCTGTTCTGCAACTTAATGCAATATTTACATAAGCGAATCCACAACAGTTAGTCGTTGAATTTCCGGACACTCATAAAGTGGGTTTTGCAAATCAACCATATTTTCCATGTAACGCTGGTAAACATAGGAAGAGCAAGACTCGTAATTGTAATCCGTACATTCTAAGCAATCGTGAAAGTTCAGTCAAGCAGTTCCAGGCAACACAGTTCAATCAGACTCAACCAAACCTTGATAAATAAATGTTTATATAATAACCTTGTTACAGTAGTACAAAATAAACAGTATTTAAAAGGTAGGCAATATGATTGCAATATCGATCACAGTATGAAAGAGTAGAAGCAGTCAATGGGAACACTGTAACTCATGCAATCATTGAGGCATCTGCATAGGACCCCATCTGCCAATAGAGGTCAAGAAATTTGACCCAGTATGTCAAGAGGAGATCGCAAGTATTAAACGAAACCTGATATCCTTTGCCCAAAAGGCAGTTTCCAGGCCTCAGTGAACTAGCAAAGAGCGCTTTGGAGTTTGAAGCTATGTATACTGAGTACGAATCTCAATAGAAACAACACCACTCAATGGGGTGCAGCTGACAAGTCCCAAATAGAACGGAATGCACGTCCTCGATTCCACTACTAGCCACTAAGAAGACTACAACATCCAAGTATATTTCATCACTTGAGTATACATCAATCATCGGTTCATGTATATTTGAATAATCACGCAAAGCATGTGAAAATTTTTAGCAGTTCGTTGACTTACTTTACTCCGTTAGTTATTTCAACTGTTGTTAGGGTGGCCTTTAAAGTCAATCCCGCTGAGATTCATTCTTCAAAATACTTAATTAACATGAACAATAGCAACTACTTTTTATACAATTAGTTTCTATGGTTTTAGCAATACCTGACCTAAAACTGCAATTCTGTATTCACATTCCTTTTGTGAATCTCTTGATGTACTTACTTATCATACTTTTTTTTTCTAAAATTTCTTCTTAAGGAATACAATGAACATTATTAAGTGTTTAGCTTAATTTTTAAATTTTAGAATATTTGTTCTCATTGAATTATCTTCTTGATTACCTTTTTTATACTTTTCTCTTCATATCAGCTTAAAATTGATAAAATTATCTCACTGAATGTTTAACTGTAATTGCGCTTTTACAATAAAATGGGTTGTTTTTCCACTTAAGAATTACGTCTATAGTATTGAGTGAAGTCATTCGACAGGAAGTCAACTATTTAATTTCTAATCTTATTGACAGTCATCAGTAAAATGTCTTTACAGTAGTTAGGTAATTCATTCTCCTCTGGGGGTTTAAAATAGAGTGTTTTATTCAGTGTCAAAATTGGCAACTTGATCATTCTCATATTCAAGTCGTAAATTATCATTTGCAGAAATAGATTATGTCACTGAATGGTAAATGATATAAGTTGCAAGTCCTACATAGTGATTGAAGTCTGTCGATTATTTTTAAACTTTATTTGGATAAAGAACTTAATAAAGAACATTTAAGGATCAGTTACACAATTCTAAGTGATTTCAATTGTAGTAAAAATTTTTCAGGTTGCTGTTGGGATTGACTTGTTGGAATAAAATTATTACATTCGATTTTATGTTCGTTATTTGATACAAGTTCTTTATTTTCCCAATATGCCTGAATAGTAAACAAGATGACCTTTGTCACTTGCATACACATTACGTCTATGTGGATAACTAAACATAAGGATTATCCGTCCTGTTGCCAAGCCCTCTAAAAGTAAATTTATTTTCCAGTGTAAACAACCTATGAACAAGCAACAACACCTTACTTCATTGCGTAACAGCATCAAAACTTATGTCTTTCTTCCGTCTCTTTACTAGATCGAATTCCTTGACCTCTATTGGCAGATGAGCTTCTATGCAGATTTTCCGATACTGCCTGAATATTCACTATGTTTTAGTTTTAACCGACAACCAACAATGGAATCTAGGATGTGCGTTTCGTCCCTCTTGGGACTCGTCAGCTGGACGTGCTTGCACCTCAAGTGAACGGTGGTGTTCCAAAGGCGACTCAGATCCAACACCCATTGTGTTTGGAAGAATGAGTACTGAGTTTTAGTCTCAGTCTCACGCATCAAAAATATGCAGACATAAAATCATGAATAAAGTTCAGAAGTGCCTGTTTTCTATTAAGATGGAGAACAGTAATATTATGCACAAGAAAGTAGATTAGAGAGAAAATTACTCAACAAAAGTTAGAGAGTTGTGAAATTAAGGCCATGATAACAAAAAAAACTCTACAAAGCGGTTATGCACACAGAGTTTAGGATTTTGTATGGGAATATTTAGAGCTACTAATGTTCAAAGAAGACGTAATCTAAATCCATTTAAGCGACTTTGTCTCATCTTATCTACTACGCTGAATGAGGTATTTACAGATGCCATCTGAATATATAAAACACTATATTCTAGAATAGAACTGTTTATGCACCTGGATTCTGTTTCTGACAGCCGTATCACCAAATATTCGTGAACAAATATTGATAGTGTTCCACTGGTACGACTTATGTATTCAGCTTCACAACAGGAGGTCTAAATGAAGAAAGCATGATGCAGGGATACAATAAACAATGTTCTTCGAACTTTTTTTGACCATCTGAATCCTTATCTTCATATGTAAAAAAGTGTTTGTAGCCTTTATTTTCACTTTTACCATAATATTGTTCAGTTTTAGTTTTTACGACTTCCTCTAGTTGGATAAATCTCCAGATATTTCTATCATTATGGTTTTTATTCTTATATTCATGTTTACTAAGCCCAAGTGTAACTCCACTTAACCTTCCTAATAGCTACAACTTTTAACGAAAAGAAAAATTCGATTTATTTAGGTTAACTTGTTTCACTTATGTTACTTAATGGTGTATTTGTTCATTAGTTTTACTGTTTTTAATCACTTTTTAGTGAAACTAATCATTCTGACAACACTGAGATTGACACTGTAACAAGTTTGTTTACTTATAAGTAATCAAGAAGAAGATACTTGAATTTTAAAATGTGATGTACAATCTCGTTTATTTCACAGAAACATATGAAAAAGAAATTTGTGTGTATTACGTAAGATATTAGTGTAGGAGTTCGAATGAGTTAGAAATGTTGAGGGGGTTGTGGAGATTTGGCAATATTTCAAGTTGTTATTCATCGAAGACTGACGTCAGTTGTCCAGTGCTCCCAGGTTTCCTTTGTTCCTCCAACTGATGTCAGTCTTCGATGAATAACAACTTGAGTTAGAAATGTATTAAAAGTTAAATATGAACGAGGAATGTTTTTTCAATAACTTCTCATCAGGTTCGTTAACATATTAATAGCCAAAATTTACGGTGAATACATTTAGGAATGGGTACGAAATTATAATTAAAATTTGACTTTTTTAAGATGGTAGTGTAATTTATACACGGGTATGTCAATTGTGGTAATAAGTTGAGTGTAAACTTTGTCAATCGATTAGTGATCATGCGTATGGGGATGGAAAATTATTAATAAAGTTCAAGGTTGCATTGTGCCAAGTGGGCGATTAGCACAAAGAATGACATGAATTTACCTAAGGACAGAAATAGAGTGAATATATCATCATAAGATAGTTAATATGTGAAACGAATATGATAATGAGGGCAGTAATAGTGTTAGGAAATTTTAACAGGAATTTTCAAGCTTTATTAGAATAAGACGGGAGGAAAGTCTGGTTAAAAACAGTAGCACTAATGATAATTTCGTTTTGACTTTAAAAAGAAGCAAAAGAAAAGACGGAAAAGAAAGATTGAGATAAGCACAAAACGGTTGAGGAAATACTGTTTAGTCAATGGAAGTCCAAGGGGGTAGTAGGGCTTGGACGTGTTCTTTTTGAATACAAGGTTCAGGCTTCATTGATCTTACAGCTACAGCTTCCGCTATATGGAGAATGCATAAACGAATGGCACATAATAGAGCCTTCGGAACTCGGTGTATCACAGCAAAAGCTGTGCTAGCAACTATTTGGTGTCCTGTGTCTATTGATATGGTGGTACAGAACTTCTAATGGGTTTGGTCTCACCCTTTGCAAACCAAGCCGGTGTATGTTCTCGTAAATTGAGACGGACGTGTTTAATACTGCTCTCTATATAACTTATTCCACAGAAACAGTTGAATTGTTATAGGCATGATGAAGACCTGAAATTAGATAAGGCCTGCTTAAGTCTCAAATTGAACAACAGTTGGCTATTAAAGGATAGGCATAGACGTCCTGAGTAAGACGTCCTATGTATTGCTCTGGATAGAAGTTTCATTTGGGGTGTCTCCTTTAAACTACAGACGCAGAAACAAAGGTTTTTCTCTGCGCATTTGTCAGTTAATTTTTTTGAGTACTATGAGAGATATTTGCTTGTATAAATTTCTCCGGATATCCATTTTCCCTTAAGATATCCTGAAGGACTATTAATTCTTTTTTAACTGTAAGACTTGATGAGAAGTTATTGGAAAGAATATTCTTCGTTCATTTTTGACTTTTAATACATAAAATGAGTAGAAATGGTCCGGTCAAATAGAATACTGATTTAGAGAATCTTTTTTTCAGAATAAAATTGAACTATTCACAGTTCCCTTTAGTAGATGGACGTCAAACTGAAATGCTTTGTTCGAAGTTTACTCGCCGAAAATGAGTCAGAACGGATTTCAGAGTTTGAGCTGAAAGAACTGGAAAGAGACCGATCGTTCTGTCCTTACCATATACTTGTTATATGAAGCACGTGGGAATTGACAGATGATTGTGGTGGGCACTTACCTACATTTAGTTGAGAAAAATCACCAGTAGTGTTATACATGAGGATAAGTTTGTCGACTGGGTAAGTTCTTGGAAAAGATGGCCCGCAAGCTTTTGATTATTTGATCCACATCTCTCTTGAGGGCTAACTGTTTCTCGACAGTTGGGAAAATCTGTTTTATCGTCATATACCCTTTCATATCTAGTGAGAAACTTCTCCAACCATCCTTCTTTGAAGTTTACTCATCAGAAAGGCTTTGTTCAGGACTTAGCTTTCTAAGTCCATCAAAAATGGCTACCAATCAAGCCTAATCTGACATCCACAAGACATGTGATGTGATAATTTACGTGCTCTTCTCAATGGCGACGTCATCACTTTCACAGACAGATTGACCAAGAAGACTAAAATTATTATCGCTTTTATTGATAATGATATTGATTGGCATTCTGATCAACGCGACCATAAATACAGAATAATTTTGACTTGTGTTTTGTCAAATGAAAAATGAGTCATGCGTAATAAGTGGTATTTTTCGATGATTCGGTTAGCTTCTTAAATAATTTACCATGCATATGGCAATATCAACAAGCTGAGTGAAACCTTTTGTGTTCACTTCATCAACCTGTTGGGAAAGTTCAATACTTGTAAACCAATGGGATACGTTTGTACACAACTGTAGGGGTTTTCTCGCGTCGCGTCCCATTTGGGACTTATCATCTGGATACACCTGCCTCTCATTGAGTGATAGTGTTTCCCCTTAAACTTGAACTCATTCCCTACGTCTTTAAACACTAGAGTATTATTCACTAGGCTACTGTGTTACGATAGTCACTATCTAGTTATACTGACATTTGCTTACGCTGTCCCAACTGAATCTGACACTAGTTGAGAAAGTCATAGTCCTTAGTTAAAGTGAATTTGAATTTACAGTTATGCCATTTATGTAGTCGAATAATGTATACATAACATAATAAATTACATTTTTTGAACAAAGTCATATCAGGTTACGAAATAAGGGGAATAGTTAATCATTAACTGAAGATTACCTTCTAACAATAAAGTATAAAACAACAGGTAACAGGTTGAAAGTTTGTAAAATTGGTTGCAATACAATGCTGTAGAATAACTTCTGAAAGAATTGTCTTTTAAAATAAATACAAAATTGGTTAAAATTTACTAGACCATATTTACATCTTCCTATTTTTGTCCCTTACTATGGTTTATAGGATTATTGTAAATAAGTGGATTATATCCCTCTTGGGGACCAGCAGCGGAATCCAGCACACGCGTTTCCTCCTAGTCGAGACTCTTTAGATAGACATACCTGTAACCCAGTGAGTAATGTTGTTCTCGCTGAGGCTCAGACCCAGCACCCATCTCTTTAAAAGCAAAGGCGTTACTCGGTAGGCCAGTGGTGCCCCAATGGAGTCCTTGATGGGAAGAAGTGGGCATCTGGGATTCCACTGCAAGCCCTCCACATGAATTCAGAAAAATGAATATTCGTCAGAAGCGAGGGATCCGCACAGAAGTCCATCTGAAGTTAGAGGTCGAGCCATTCTACTCTGTCTAGCAGCAGGAAATTACAAGTATCAAACAACTGTTTAATGAATTTTTTCACCCATGAACAATGTACGTCTCACTGATATAAACTGCTGCGGTCAGCTGACAAAAAGGCAATAATGACGCAAATTCGTCATCTTAGAGCATAGATTCAAAATTAAATGCTTGAAAATATACAGTCTGAAACACGAACAGAAAAACTTTTAATTATGTATGAACAGTAAAATGCATGGCATTAGTCCATTTCATTTTTGGAGGTTTGTTGTGATTGACTTGATTCAAAGTGATGTTCATCACGGACTAACATCACTAGGAGAACCACGGGAGACATATCATCACTTGACAAATGTTTAGTCCTAGTTTAGCACTCCCAAACAGTATGCACCGAAGAGAGTCCGTAAGGGATCGAACCCTAGGCATTCAGGTCTGGTGATGAGTATGTTACCATTGAGTTACTGGGTCGGAATCCAGTAGTTCACATTTTCACAAATCTCTCAGTTCCCTATATAGCGGTATCATCACCTCATCTCGAAACACGTCACTTATTAGCCCACTGTGAGACCTGTAGGTCTTTGGTTCGATTACTGATGGGGTCCTGGGTGGGCACTGCTTACAAATCTCATACTAGGACGAAAAGTCTGTCTAATTGTTCCAGGTTTTCGATAGTCCTCTAAATGATGTCAGTTCCTGATGAATTTCATCATGGTATGACGCATTTGTTTTACTGGATGAGTTTGTATTATAGGTGGGAAATAAAGCAAGGGATAAAAAACAGGACCGATCTACACATAATGTGCTATATTTACTGAAGGAGAAGTCGCCCTGGTAACTATTATTTGCTACCTGACTGAGATCATATACAAAAAAGAATCAATGGAACTTCTTTCAAAAGAATGCTTATGTTTCTGTGGTAACATGGAAATGTAGAATAAAAACGAAGGATAAGAAAGGTATGTCTTAGAAATGCGTACTTCTGGGAATCACCTAGTCAGTCAACCAAGGTCAGTGAATTTGAACTATTCGTCTCTTGAAGCTCAAATGGACACAACATCAAACAACGGAACAGCATTGTAGTGCTTATATAACTTTGATTTGATTGGTGAAATCTGTAGGCTGAAACAAGTGACTTTATACCGTGCAAGCTATTCAATCGTAGAACAGTAAAGAATGGCTTGGCTAACAGCTGGAAATAAAAAAAAATGTAGCTTATATGATTTAAAGATGAGTATGCACATCTTTTTTCATGTTTTGACCAATTCATCTGCTCTTTAATTCCTCCTTTCTGTCTGTCAGTTAGCTAATTCACGTCTAATACTTATATCGAATGATGAATTATCGAACTAAATGTCGTTTTTTCTATCAAAGTTATCAAGTAAAGCATTAATTTGACCAGTCGCTCTACTCCTCTGAAGATAATATGCACTATGCACGGAAATAGAAATCAGAATATCCGAATCATATAACGACAAATGGTAATAGACACATCTGTAATTACTGAAAATGACAAGTCTGTGTTTTGCCTTAGTTTAACTTCCAACAAAGATTTTAATAAATATGTGGTAAAGTCTTTGACCCCAACAGTGAAGTATGCTTATTGGAATCTGCAGGGAAACACAGGTTTTTTCGTGATTACAGATACTCCTTACTGATATTTACCTACAAGCACCAAATCAAGGCTCATAGTTTCTTAATCTCTAATACCGAGCAAAAATAATATTTTTGTCGACCAATTTGGACTGAAAATGTCTAGTTTCAACCTTAGAAGCTATGAAGGTGATCCTGAAAGATGCCTACACCAACCAATATACTAGTTTGAAACTCATGAGTGCAAGACCAAGAAATAACACGAAATCAGTTATTGAAGGGAGACCATAAATTTATAGAAACATGTCAACATACATACAGATACGTGATCTAACCAGCTAATGGGTTCAAGCAAACCTAAGCGACTGTGAATCACGTTCAAGTATGTACTGACCAATCGAAATCAAGAATATGAAGGACAAAGTAGTTATTCGGGAAAATGGTACTTTAAAATTTATAGATCTGTTTCACATGAGAAATAAAAATATATATAGGTTTTCAACAGGTTTATCATCTCTGAAACTATACCATCGTCTGCAGTTCCACTAACCCATATGACACAATACCTATTAAATGGTATATGGGAAGTTTCCCGTTGTGATCCCGTTACAGTTCTTAAACGTTTCTAAGACGATTCCACATATTTTAAAAGTCATTTGTATTTCTTCCGGTTGTTTGATCAGAGGACGGCTTCTTGGATCCAATAGCCTGATGGAGATAACCCATTTCATATAGAAGCATGTATGTCTTCCAAGTATCTGTGTGTAATATGGCACGCATTTTTGCACAACTTCTAGGATAGATTTTTCACTTTTAAGTTTCAGAACAAGACATTCATCTATTCCAGCCACATTACATACTCCACTAAATTTCACATACAACCTGCAACGTAATCTTCTACATAGTTCATTGGTTTATGTAACGTCAGTAACACGGTAGACGGACGTAACGAATAGCTTGAATAAATGATCTCCAACCTGATTAGTTGTCCTCAAGGTTTCCCGTCACTAAAGTTTGCTTGAACCAATGGAGTAGTCGTAGCGAATTCGGATAAAAAGAATTCGTCAAAACTATGAATATCCCTACCAATGTCAGATGTCAGAAGACTTCAAGTTATTGGTATCTGTGGAGTATTTACCGTTACACATATTTTGGTACTAATTGCATAGGAGCAGTGTTTGAAGAGTTCTGTTTAAGTTTAGTATATGTAGACGCTCGCTGTTTGCAACTTTTGGGAAATTCATTCTTTATCTGGTATTATAACCAATTTATTCAGTTACTCAAGTCATATATATCCCTATTTTTAGGCAACGGAGAATTTTAGATGTGATTTAGCGTATATAGAATGGTTTCATGAGGACAAAAACTGATGTTTTCCGGAAAAAAAGAACCATTTTCTCCTGAATAAACTTACTTATTTACATTAGTAAGTAATCTAATATATGGTAATTACTTGTGTAAATTATGTTCTAACGGATAATGAAAGGCTTTTAGTAGTTATTTGAACACGCTTACATAAAAGGTTGACCTTATAAAGTAGCCATATTGATGGAAATCAATTATCATGATAAGCTGACGTGGACAAACGTAAATCAACTTTCTATTCATATTGATTTAAGTATTGTAGTGCTTCTATTGTACAAAAATCATTGTAGTCTGTGTGCTCAACAAATAAACATCAAAAACTATTTAACTTAATTATAACTCAGGTTTATATAGTTAGTTATCACAAGCAGAAAGTGATCCAACAATACCAAATCACAACTTACATTCAGCGCAATAAGCATAGATTGAATGGGACCTGTTGCGAACATTATATGTTTTCGTCTTTTCTTCTAGTGCATATAAGCTAATAAGTAGTAAGTTAGTGAAAGTTAATCACATATTAGTCGATACCGAATCAAAAAGTTTGAAGCATAAACTTGCAATTCAATATAACTTGAAGAGAAGTATAAAATTGCAGCGGTATTTCAAGGAAAGATCATCAAAAACGTCCGAAAATTATGTAGCCCATTAGGGGGTAATTATAAACATAAGACAGAAAAACTGAATGCAACTTAAGATCATCAAATTGTAAACTAAGACTATGATCTCAATTATATGATTTTGCTTGTATTATGCCGTCGCTGATTAGTCGGAAATGATGGATCCGGGTTCCAGTTTTAGTGAACACAGCATCATTCACTTAGAAGCAGGTACATCTGGCTTATGAATTATAAGTAAGACAAAACGTGCGTCCTGGATTCCACTGCTAACCACCATCCATGATTATTGTGATCTCGCCTGGTTAACTAGTTTACTAGCTATTAGCCGGTCCTAAGCCCGGGTAAAGAGGAAAGCTTGAGCATAGGGCTAGCAACCTTACCCCTCAAAACAAATCTAACCGCTAAACAAACTTCAAAGCACAAACGATATATAAAAAATAATAACAAAATTATTCCTCGCCGGAATCAGAGAGGCGAAATGACGCCAGTTGGTGAAAGCCTTCGGGAAGCCAATTGGCCAGGCCGATGTGTCTTCTCTCCCTCGATGAAAGCGAAAGTAAACGTGGGGACATGGAATGTCCGCACCATGTTTGAACCCAGCAAGGCTGCCCAGATTGCAAATGAGATGAAGAGGTATCACATTGAAGTTCTTGGAATTTGCGGAAGCAGATGGAACGGAAATGGACTGTAAAAACCTGTCAACTGGAGAATCAATAATCTACTCCAATATTGTCACCCAGACGACAACCACGAGCACACTGATTTTCGGAGTGGCTATCATGATGTCCCCAACAGCATCGAAGGCTCTCACTCTCATGCAGTGGAGACCAATCTCCTCCTGCTGGATCATGACAGCAAGGTTCAACCCAAAAGGAAGGAAGGAAGGTCACAATCATACAATGTTACGCACCTACGGACAAGGCAGAGCAAGAGAAAAAGGAGGAATTCTACAGACAACTCCAATCAACACTAGACAAGACCTCAGTTGGGGATACCAAAATTCTAATGGTTGGGGTGACATGAATGCCAAACTGGGAACAGACAACATAGGAAGAGAAGTAACCATGAGTCGAGAAGCGCTCGATGAGGTGATGAACGAGAATGGAGAATTGTTTGCAGAATTCTGTGCATTCAATTATTTGGTGATTGGAGGCTAGGCAGTGTGTTCAAACACAAGGATATCCACAAAGCGAGCAACATGGATTCGATTTCACCAGACACCAGGACATACTAAAAATGAGATCGACTTCGACTCAATCTCAAGAAAGTGGAGACACAGCCAGCCTACTTGACACAAGGTCAAGAAGAGGAGCAGATGTAGGTCCACACCACTCACCATCTAGTGCAAGGAACCTTCCAAATCAAGTTAAAAGCCTTCAAGGAAGCTGGTAATAGACCACAGTTCAAGTACGACACTCAGAAACTGAAGGACGAAACTACAAAGGAAATCTTCACGGCAGCCATCAAGACAAAACAGGAGATATCGAGGAACATCCCTGAAGAAACCGGTGTGGAAGAACAGTGGAAGTCTTTGAAAGAGATGTGGAATGAAACCTGCACAGCCGTATTAGGAAGCAAGAAGAAACAGACAAGACAGGGAATGGATCTCAATGGATACATGGAAGCTGATACAGTAGGGAGAGGAGGATAGTGATGGTGAAGCAGAAGGTAAACCAGTACAAGGATGCTCAACGACAAGAGGAACTGAGTACAATGTATAGAACACTACACTGGACAAAGAAGTGAAGAAGAGTGCACGGAAAGACAAAAGACACTTCCACAACACACTGGCAAGTGAAGCAGAACAGGCTGCAGGTTGCTGGTAAGAGAGACAGAGACCTGACAATATTGTATCAAATAACCAGGTTACTATCTGGGAGGGAAGAGATCAACGCAGATGAAACCAATAGAAGATGATGACGGAAATTTAATTACGAAAGAGAAACAAAGGAAACAATGGGCTGACCACTTCAAGAAGCTCTTGAATAGACCACCACCATCACCACCTGCACTTCGTCCAGAAATACCACCAACAGCCGCTGAGCTACAAGTGAACACATAAATCCTCCAACAAATGTGGAAGTACTGAACGTCATAAAGCTGCTGAAATGCGGGAAAACAGCAGGACCAGATGGGATACCGCCAGAAGCACTGAAAACAGAAGCAGAGACAACAGAGGACATGCTCACACCAAACCACTATTGCAGAAGGTCTGGAGGGAAGGAAGGGAAGGTACCTGTCTGTCGGTTGGAAGAAGGGTTACCTTATCAAACTCCCGAAGAAGGGAGACCTCAGTGTTCGCAAGAACTGGCACAGAATCACTCTCCTGTCAACCCGGAACAAGCAAAATATTAGGCTGCATCATCCTGGAGAGACTAAAGGATGCACTGGATTCAAAACTACGACCGGAACACGTTGGCTGGCTGGATTCACGAAGTACATACCATGTGTGGACCAAATTGCAACGCATCCCATCATCATAGAACAGAGTATAGAATGGCAGTCAACTCCCTACCTTACCTCAACTTCATCGACTTTGAGAAGGCCTTTGACAGCGTCGACCGAGTAGTAATTTGGAAACTGCTTCAATACTACGGAATACCACAAACCTTTATCAGCCTCACTCAACAACTATATGAAGACACCACATACCAAGTGATTCATAATGGGAAGCTCAGCTCAGTGATGCTTTTGAAGTGAAGTGGAGACAGGAGTGAAACAAGGTTGCCTACTATCCCCATGATATTCCTGATTGTGGTCGACTGGATCATGCCGCAAACCGTGAGAAGCAAGAAGAGGGGGACACGCTGGACTGCGGAAAACAACCTAGAAGATTTGGATTTCACCGATGACTTGTGTCTAATGTCTTGTGGCAAAAACTTAAAGATCTATAGGCGAAAACCAACAAGTTGACATGAGGCGAGGCGGCGAAAGCAGGACCTCAAGTGAACGTCATGAAGACAGAGGTGATGTAGACGCCCAACCAACAACAACAAGCACCAATAACCATCAACGGGAGAAACTTAAAGGAAGTAGCCTACTTCATCTATCTAAGCAGCACTGTTCCAACTACAGGTGGATGTGGCACAGACGAGGACGTCAAAGCTGGGATCGCAAAAGCAAGACAGGCTTTCACTAATCTGAAATCAGTGTGGAGATCTACTGCACTCAGCATAAAGCGTGAACAACATCCGGATTTTCAACACTAACTCAATCAAGTCAATGCTTCTATGTGATGGTTCAGAGACTTGGCGAGTTACGAAAAGCATCTCCAACAAACTACAGACATTCATCAACAACTGCCGCCTACCCTCACTCGATACTGAAGATCAGATGGCCAGAATAATAAGAAAAAGCAATAAGGAACTTTGACTGGCTGGCTGGCTGGCTGGCTGGCTGGCTGGCTGGCTGGCTGGCTGGCTGGCTGGCTGGCTGGCTGGCTGGCTGGCTGGCTGGCTGGCTGGCTGGCTGGCTGGCTGGCTGGCTGGCTGGCTGGCTGGCTGGCTGGCTGGCTGGCTGGCTGGCTGGCTGGCTGGCTGGCTGGCTGGCTGGCTGGCTGGCTGGCTGGCTGGCTGGCTGGCTGGCTGGCTGGCTGGCTGGCTGGCTGGCTGGCTGGCTGGCTGGCTGGCTGGCTGGCTGGCTGGCTGGCTGGCTGGCTGGCTGGCTGGCTGGCTGGCTGGCTGGCTGGCTGGCTGGCTGGCTGGCTGGCTGGCAACGAACCAACCAAGAAGCTATCGCTCAACAAATATGCGGAAGAAAGTGGAGATGGATTGGGTTGGGCATACACTGAGAAGGCCATTTGAGGACATCACACACCAGGCCAGGTACTCGAGTGGAACCCAGATAGGAAGCGACGATTTGGTCGTCCGAGGTGAGGGTGACATGGAGGGGATCGTATGAGGAAGAAATGAGAGCTTGTGGGTAGTCGTGTAGCCAGGTTTTGAAGACTGCAGAGAACAGAGTGGGATGGAGGTGAGCTACTGAAGCCCTGAGTTCCACTAGGAACCCAAGGGACAAATAATAATAATAATTCTTAGGAAATATCTACTATAACTGAAAATACAATTTATAAGGCAAAGAATATTCTTATCAATATCTTCTTCCGCAGGTTCTGCAGTTATATTTCGATATTTTATAACCAATGGATATATACGTCTTGACAACTGACTTTTCTACATTAGTCATACATTAACATTGAATAAATTCAAAATTCTCTTCAGAAAATGCTTATGTGAAAGGAAACGTCAAGATCAAACCATGTCGGTCATCAGGAAAAGTACTCCGCGCAGGGACTGCATGATGGTTTCACCGTGTCGTAAATCAGCAGAAGTAGGGAAATATAAACCGTTGAACTCCAACTTAGTGGGTCGGTGGTGACGTACTCGATACCAGACCAGATGGTCGTGGCTTCGACCCCTGCCTGGATCGTGAGAGTTCACTGCCTGGGAGTCGTTTACTAGGACAAAACATCTGTCCAGTGATCATAGGTTTTCGACGGATCTACATTGGAATCAGTCAGTCTCGATAAACCTCCAAATAAATCACTGGAATTGTGTTAAAATGATCAGTTATTCAGATGATATTATATCTTATTTAACATTGAACGGTGACAATGAATTAAACGGTCATAAGTCAGAATAAAAGCCTATGAAAGAATGAATTTCATAGTGTGGACTGCTTTTTATTAAAGTGTAAAATGAATCTCATTCGCTTTTATGATGATGTTCATATGAATAAAGCTTAGCTCAGTAGAAGGAAAAGGAAATCTTGTATGGTATCTGTGTGTGAATGTTGATTGGGGTCAACAACGATAGTGCAATAAAAACAATACGTCAAGTTATACAGATTTATTGAGGACAAATATGAAGGAATCTGATCAAATTTGAGATTGCTAGAAAAGGGTATGAGAAAAAGTGCATGTGGTTTGGAAACTTATGATCCCAGCAACTGATGGAACAAAGTGCCTAAAAATTTCTTAATTCCAAGGCTGGCCAGGGAAGTGGTAATTGGTGTACCTGTCTCTTTTGTGCACATGATACAGGCTGCTTACGTCGAATGGCTTAAGCTTCTGCTATTTCAAGCATTTGGTGTCTGATAGCTGTTGGTAAATTAAGGTGAACCCAGTAAATGATAGGAAATGACTGATTATTATTAGCTGCATGGTTCGTTTTGTAGGCCAAAACTAAGACATACACACCTTTCACAACACCTTTCATCACTCTGGAAGTTGGTGACAAGCAGAAAGAAGTAAATTTCAAGAGCATCGATCAGCATGAGGAAGAAGTTATTAAAATGAATACTCTTTGTCTTTTCAATTCTTTTCAATTATGAAATAATATAAGGGAGGACAGTATAGCTCATTACCAAGCCACCATTGGGAGGAAATACAAGCTTAATGGCTTTTAGTAATCGAACCTTAGCTGCATGGTAAGTCCTTCTAACAGCAACGTTAAGTCTCTGCTTAAGCATTGCACAATGAGAGTCACGTTTGTACAGGAGTCTCATGAAGACAATTTCCTATGAGACAAAGTGAATAGCTGTTTCTAGCAACCTGGTTACTTTGTGCTACCTACTAGAAGTTGATGGATAGTTATTTCCCAATAGTATTTCAGTCAGTCTTCTTCTCTCTTGTTCCAAAGTGTCATTTGTTCATTTTTGTTGAGTTCTACTAGATAAGCATCTAACTAACTCTCGCTTGTACTGAGTTAGACAAAGGCTATGATAGTTCAAATATTGCCCTATCCATATCGGTTTTCTGTAGACAGATCGTTTCATGGCTTCATCCTACCACCAACTAATTAATATATCCAAGAAAGGCAAGCAGTCATCATCCTGTCCTACACATTTCAAAGATACACTGTTTTCTCCTCATTCTATCGGTTCATAATGGCTAAGATAACCAGTAAAGTAAACGAAATTGTATCAGTGGGGGAACTACGAAAAAACGTTTCGACGAATGAAGTTTAAATGACCTGATCATCCTCGATAATCTGAAAAGTCAAGATAATTTTTTTTAAACCCAACATTTACCTACAGTCAGCTCCTATGCTTTTGGGAACTTCAGCATAAAATCGATAAAAAGGAGCTTCAACCATCACTGTATTAACTCTCCAACACAAGTTTTCAGAATAAGTTTTGACTACTCATGTTTACAACTGTGATTGCACAGTATTCTATAATATCACAGCTTCTTAAATTTCACTTGAAACTAAACTAATTAAGGATACTTTAATTCTCCTCCTATCTAAAAACATTCATTTTGGAGCCTCACTTAACTTTAATCGTTGAGTTCAACGGAGTCCGAAGATTTTGTATCACATATATTTCCAATTCAATGGCAAAGCATATAAAGAGATGGACAGAACATTAATGAAATTGCTTTTAGAAAAACTAGTTGTAGAATCAGTAATGCAAAGATTGGATCAAGTTCTCGAATAAACTGACAACAACGCGACGACACACTAAGTCAGTTGAGTACAAACCTTGTTGGACTGCATCACTTTGAAAAGAACGAAATCTATTTTATAGTTGTCTTTCAAAAGAAAAGCTGATCACATAACTTCTTAAAGATGTTTTTCAAATTCACCATAATCTGCAAAGTTAGTCGTAAAAAATAACAGACAAATCATTTTATTACGCATGAAAACTTTCTCAAAGACTTATGCTGGACCACTGAAACCTTCCAGAATCCCTATGACTGACAAATCGGTTGGATTTTGCCACTTCATAATACTCAGAATGTGATCTGAAGGTCAGGAAAGGCAAACCCAACAAAACCTAGAGAACAAACTCCAACAGCTTACAGAAACCCTACATTGCAGTGGATTGCCATACCATTTCCCTTCGTATGCACGACTTTCAAGTAGCAGTTAACTCTCATATTATGATGCATACTACTCATAAGAATACATAAAAATAGTTTATCGTGTGATATCTCCAAGAGAAGTAGCAAGTTGAAATGCATTTTGTGGCAGTTCTAGAGAAAGAATTTCAAAATATGGGGAGGAAACTTGGAAGATAGTGAAGAAATGATAGAAAGTGAAGGATCACTCAACGAGGAAGTTCGAGATTGATATTCTTGGGATTAACAGCTTGGGGTACAAGGAATAATTTGCAAGGGCTCATCATAATTTACCCATTGAATAATTCCATCTGTAACCACCAGAGTTGCTTCATGAGTGTCAGAGTATGCAGAGTCGTGCAAATAAATTCAACACGAAAAACGTTAAAAACTAGCAAACGGTAAACGTCAAGAATGCTAGAGAATTTTCAAAAGCTTAACGACTGAGAGGTTATTCATCTCTATCACTAAGTCTTTAAAATTTGTCGTAAGAAGAAATAACTTTACATGCTGTAGGCAATTAGGAAGCACCAACCGCCATCACAACTGTATCGACAGTCGACTTCTTTTAAATCATTCTCAGTCCTCTAATCTTTCTTCACATCTCTTATTCAGTATTCCTACGTTATCTCTAGTTTCTTCCAGCTCTACAGGCCTCCTTAACGATTCGAGTTCATGCACTAGCATCGCTAGTCTCCTGAAATAGCACTTGAAACTGTATTTTGGAGCTTTCAGTGTCCGCACCTTCTATTCTACTGAACAGAAAGCTCCGCCAGTCAAAACTCTGGCATCTCGGATGATGGACGTATGCTGCGTTTCAAGACATGCAAACAAGACTCAAGCACGACTATTCACTTAAGCTCATCCGACCAAAATGGGAATCTGCAAAAAGTGATTCCCCGAGTTTCTGAAGGCTCAGTGGCTTCTTCTCACAATCTTCCAAGTGTAGGTACAACACTGAAACGTAAGGCAGGAAATCCACTACTTAGCTGGATCCCGTATGATTGGTTTTTGTGTGCTGTCTGACCGAACCCATGCAGTGGCAACTAAAAAGGACACTGAAACTCACGGTTGTCTATTTGTAAACTCTGCTCACATATCCACTGGATGTAGTTCGGATGAAGTAAAGGATGTATTCCATAGGAAACTGTTTGGCCTCTTAGTGCCAGCTAGTCGTTCAGACATGATTGTCTTAGCAGGTAATTTCAATGCACAAGTGGGTAGGGTAAGTCAACCAGAAAAGCACTTAGGTGGCAAGTTTGGACTTCATGTCGAGCGAACAGAAAGCGGTGGCCACCTACCATAACTGTGCTCAGACAACCATCTATCATTGGCCAGCACGATCTTTAGACATGTAGGAGACAATCTGACATGGCATTCAACAACCGCAACTCAGTGGTGGCATAGATAGACCATATTGCTGCCGGTTATGACTGAAGTGGGTTGATGGGAGATTGTTGATCCTTGTAGAGCATGTGTGAACAGCTACCAAGCAATGGTTCCAGCATTCTTCTGTTTGCACCTAAATGTACTTAGAAAACCTACAGCAGGAATACCATTCAGATCTCGATTTGACAGTAAGAATACTTAGGCTGTTTTCGATAGTGAACAAACTAAACAATTAGTAGCATAGGACGATACCGATCATCCGGCAATTTGTATCTCATACGCATACGACGAAATCAAAACTGGTTCTGAACTGTGTTTAATAAAGAATGATTATACGAATATCTAGTAGATATGACAGATGGAAAAGTCTATAATGAACTCCCGTACTTACAGTACCCCGAAAGCCAATCCTTTGTCATCAATAGTCATCTAAACACATGAACATGACTAAATATTCACTGCAAATTATATTTAAGACATCCGCGCGATGTTCCAGCACTTTAGCTTTATCTCTTACTTTAAAAACACAAACATTACTCATAATAGCCATAATTTAAACGGTAAAATATTTTAAGGAATTGATATTTTTGCAACCTCCATAGTTTTCTGGTACTAATTGCCTACAAACTCCACATGGAACTTCTCGAGTACACAGACTTGCACAAAGACATCACTAACGGAGACAGCTCAGAAAAACAAAGTAACGAGTTGAGTAGTGTAAAAGTAGGTTACCAGGTGTTAGTTTACGTAGCGGTAGAAGCATAAACAGAAAGTTTGTCCATATCGATTGAAAAAATATCTATTTCAGTTTACTCACTCTCAGAAAGTGAATATAAGGTGTCATTGTCAGCAGCTTGTTCTGAATTAATGGATGCGCATGAATACAGTCCTACTGTCTTAGAACACAGTGATGAACGGAAGCAACTCAAATGTAGATAGACAAGAATTCTACGCAACGATCACAAACAGTGGTGGGTGTTGAAGACCAAAGAGATTGAAAAGGAAATGGCCATAGGTAAAAGCAAACAGTTATTTGGACTGACCAAGAAGACGGGCAAAATGGTCGCTGGTTAATGAGATCAAAGTGGAAGAATGTGAGTTTGCGACTCACTATCAGGGAAGATGACTAGGATGATGAAAGGAACACTTTGATGAATAGTTCATCTGGACTTCATTTAGTCTTCAGCTTCTGACTATTCATTTGGATGTTGAGTAGAAAATTAAGATTAAACCTCGGGCACATATAGAATTTGAGAATTGTGTAAGTAATCGGAAAGGAGAAAGAGTACCAGGGCTAGAAGGGCCAGTACTGGAGGCTCACCAACAATATATAGTGGACTCAAAGAATGTCAAGTAAACCAAAATGATAAAATATGCAAGAAAAGTGGATTTTATGATACAGATGTATGAAAAGTTATAGGTTATAGTACAAATAGCATTGTCAATGTTATAGATAATCGCTGGTTACTTGGAGGTTATCTCTTCGGAGTTGCCCACTACAATTTCGGATACTCCAGAGATCAGAAGGCAGTATTTGTTGGCTCTCCGTAGTGGTCGTTGGTCGGCTTCATTGTCGTAATGTTTGGAAGTAGTATGAGAAGTCCTGTAAAATCCCAAGACAATCAGTTATCATGCACGACAGGCAACAGTCGCGGAGTCAGAAGTTTGAATGGTTAGAAGTACATTATATTTCCACGGTTAGCAGCAGCAAAAGCTATAATTACCGCCACAACCAAAAAAGTGTATATATAAACAACATTCGCTTTTACAAGTATTAGAAAGAATGTACAGAATGTGTAAAAAAAGGTGAAAAGGAAATATTGCTTATAGTTGAAGGGGTTTATACACAATGTTATGCAGTTTCCACATATTTAAGAATGGTAGTCACCGATTATTTATCAGGTTAAATTAAGTTTTAACTGGTGAATGGGAATCAGATATGATCCCTTCTGACTGGTCTCAATCATTGATTGTCCAACTCCTCACGAAAGGGCACAAATCTTCCTGCGATAACCACACAGTTATCAGTCTGACGAATATAGTGTTCCAGATCCTAGGTTCTGTAAGCATCAGACGGTTGAATGATGTTCGGGGACAGTAAACTTGAGAAAACAAGACACGTATCAGACCCGGTCGCGCGTGCAATGGCCAAACACTCACCATCCTCAGGTTTTGCGACACAGGCACAATTACTGCCTCTCGATACTAGCTGTATTTCTCGACCTAAAGGTGACATTTGACTCCACCAATCAAGACATCTTATAACGATGTCTGCCACTGAAAATGACACTGGGTAACTACATCACTCTGTTGAGTTTTTCGTATTCGTGGGTTGTGTATATCAAATGGCTTCCTTCAACGATATCCACTATCTCCATTTTTATTTGACTTTGTGACGGAAGTGCTTACGGAGGTCAACCTCTCGTCGTTTAATTTTACAAGGATTTACCTTGTCAAGGGAGACAGATTACGTAGTCAACCTAGAGTATACCGATAACATAGTCCTATTGGTTGAAGACATTGACAAGATGAAGAGTTTTCTGAAAACACTAAGTAGTAATTTGAATGTTTGCAGTAGGTTTCTCATCACCTAAAGATGAATTTCTGCCATTGCTGTCCATTTAATAATAAGGAGTGAATTGATTAAGCTCTTTGCCTACTACACTTACCTCAGAAGGTGGATTTTTACTGATGGGTCAGTGACTGACGAAATTTCTGCATGAATAGAATTAGCTTTATTGGCTACCTCAGACTTATCCCATTTATGGCGCTGCCGTGATATGTGGTAGCTGATTTGGGACCCAGTGTACTGTGCTGTAGTTCATTGTGTTCTGCTGTACGGCTGTGAAACTTGCCCACTGGAGGTGGCGGATATGCAAAGGCTTCAGGTGTTTGACCACCATTGGCTTTGTACCATAAATGATGTACCATGGTGTCACCACATGAGTAACGCAGAAGTTAGGCGTAAAGATTAGGGATGAAAGGAAAGGCAGTTCATGAGGCTGTAAACCTTAATAGACTGAGTAGGCTGGGACATGTGCTACACACGTCTAGCCACCGTTTGCATACTTGCGCAATACTAAATGAACTAGGCTCAGATTGTAAATGGGGTTAGGGAAGGCTAGGCTAAAATATGACATCAATCCACGAATTCTGACTGCTGTTCTGAGAAGTATATGGAAGTGTGGGATTCCTGCTTCGGGTCCGTGGGACAACAGGAACCAGTGGTTGGAGACCCTAAGCAACATGACTCACAGTCGATGTAAATTATTATTTTTATTATTAGTCCCTTGGGTTCCTGGTGGAACATTGGGCTTCACTAGCACGTCTTCAGTGACCTCTGTTCTCTGAGATCTTTTGAACCTGGTTCCACGACAGCCCAGAAGCTCTCATTTCCTCCTCGCACTATCTCCTCCATGTCACCCACGGACGTCCAACTCGTTGCTTCCCATGGGGATTCCACTCGAGTGCCTGGCCTGATGCGTGATGTCCCCAGTCGGTCTTCTCAGTGTATGCCCAATCCATCTCCACTTCCTTCTGCATATTTGTTGGGTGATAGGTTCTTGGTTGGTTCGTTCCCAGAGCTCCTTATTGCTTATTCTTTCTGGCCATCTGATCTTCAGTAGCGAGCCAGCGTAAGCAGTTGTTGATGAATGTCTGTAGTTTGTTGGAAATGCCTTTCGTAACGCGCCAAGTCTCTGAACCATTCAGAAGCACTGACAGTCGATGTAAATGCCTCAGATGTATTCACACATCATCTTTATCTTAAGTGATACACTGAATTTCAATTTTCTCTCACTTCTCCTTCCTCTCTTTTACTGCTGTTGACCGATTCCTGTCTACTTCTTTATGATCCATCTTATTTCTTCGTTGATTTATGTGCTGATATAAGGTGTGGCAACTTGTACCGCTACGTAATAATACAAGGTCCAACGTTGATATTATCTATCTGTCTATCTTCAAAAGCCTGACAGTAAACTCAGTAAATGTGTACATGCATCTCAAACACTTGTCCTTAAAATATCGATTGCTGTGCATGTCTCTATAAGTAACCTCAGGGTAGACTAATCATACAATACACCTGCATAAGTAGATGTTATTTTTTTGGAAAAAATGAATCACCTATATAATTTTTGCAGTACTTTTATTTCACCTCACGAAACCATTCCAACAATATTTCACTCCACTCATTTCATGTATTTTGTAGCAATAGGGTGAGAAAGGTGTCATTTTACATGCTTCTTTTCAAAAAGTGTTTGCAGCATCGATGAAGTTTTCATTGTTTTGATAATCCAAACTCTCATAACGTTCTCAGTGTTGACAGACGTTTTCAGTGAGTCACCCTTTAGGAGACAACTAGCCTTCCACTCGATCAAATTATTTGCATAATATTGTGGGTAAATGACATTCAAGGTGATAATTTTCACCTCAATAAGAATATGAATTATTTTACAACCGGATACCAAGCTTGATTTCTGTTTAAAGAAATGAGTTAAAAATCTACACACCTATTTTATGTCATATATTAACCTTTCTGTTTATCTGGAATCGTATTTTTGGCAAAAAATCGGAAACTACCAGCAAATGAATGTAAAAACATTGATTATGGGGCTTAAGACTCTAGAATTGAATTATGCCATCAGCAGATTAAGTTCACATGCCCAAGAATTAAGAACCAATCCATCTTAAGGAAGCATTGAATTTATTTAGAGATAGTGGCAAATACTTGCAGCTAAGGTGTGTACATCCAGACAGTAATTCTCACTCCATTGTGAGTTTCGCAGTGATCATGATGTCTAGCATGGTAGTGGAACCCTTGCCAACTGGAATATCAACTTAAAGAGCAATTCAATTTTAGAAGAATTATACACTTCATTTACTTCTTTCAAGCTAGATACAGTTCAATTAATATAACTATCGAAAAGGGAATCTGGGTTATTTTATCTTCGAACTGAGTACGCGACATCTAACTGACGATACAAGTGAATTGATGAGAGCGGGAAATTGAGACATAAGATATTTGAAGACCGTTCGAATATTTTGTAGTCTAAAAATCATCATCAGAACAGGTGATCGAGTCAGAGGATAACCTTGACAGCATTGATTGAAGTAGCTGTAACTTAGATGATTATAACGATAACAACCAAAAATCTGCATGAAAATGTCAACACATACATAATAAAAGTGGACCAAAAGCTTGGGAAAATAAAAGTTACTCAATACTAAAAGACGAAGTAAGTTGATAAACATAGTCTAAACAAAAATAAAGTAAGTATTCGGAAGGGATGAAGAAAGGGGGTTAAAAATTTCAATGATACATTTGTTTATTAGGTAGCTCCTGGCTAAAGGACAGATAAGAGATATACAAAGACTAGCACTCGTGACTCTCATTCCCATAGATTCTGCTATGCCTAAAAGACGAGTTAGAATAACATTTGAAAGATTAGGTGGTATACGGTGAATAAAATTCAAACAATGATTCTAATCTACGAAGTGACCACCTTCAACAAAAAGACATAAAACAGAACTCCTGACGCCTTTAATGCATACCGTTCTCAGCAGTACGTATATTAAGCTGTCTAAATCATCAACTTTGAAAAAGCCTTCGACAGTGTCGACAGAGCAGTAATTTGGCAGGCAGTTACTTCAACTCTACGGAATACCACGAATCTTTATCAACCTCATTCAACAGCTATATGAAAGCGCCACATGTCAAGTGATCCACAATGGAAAGCTCAGTTATGCCTTTGAAATGGAGATAGGAGTAAAACAAGGCTGCCGCCTACTATCACCAGTCATCTTCCTGATTGTGATGGACTGGATCATGCCGCAAACCGTGAGGAGATGTGAGAAGAAGGGCATACGCTGGACTGATGAAAAGAGCCTAGGAGATTTAGATTTCGCCAATAATGGTGGTTTATGTCTGATGTCTTGTGGTACAAACTCGAAGGTCTACAGACGATAACCAACAAGTTGACAGGAGGCGAGGCGGCGAAAGCAGGACCTCAAGTGAACGTCATGAAGACAGAGGTGATGAAGACGCCCAACCAACAACAACAAGCACCAATAACCATCAACGGGAGAAACTTAAAGGAAGTAGCCTACTTCATCTATCTAAGCAGCACTGTTCCAACTACAGGTGGATGTGGCACAGACGAGGACGTCAAAGCTGGGATCGCAAAAGCAAGACAGGCTTTCACTAATCTGAAATCAGTGTGGAGATCTACTGCACTCAGCATAAAGCGTGAACAACATCCGGATTTTCAACACTAACTCAATCAAGTCAATGCTTCTATGTGATGGTTCAGAGACTTGGCGAGTTACGAAAAGCATCTCCAACAAACTACAGACATTCATCAACAACTGCCGCCTACCCTCACTCGATACTGAAGATCAGATGGCCAGAATAATAAGAAAAAGCAATAAGGAACTTTGACTGGCTGGCTGGCTGGCTGGCTGGCTGGCTGGCTGGCTGGCTGGCTGGCTGGCTGGCTGGCTGGCTGGCTGGCTGGCTGGCTGGCTGGCTGGCTGGCTGGCTGGCTGGCTGGCTGGCTGGCTGGCTGGCTGGCTGGCTGGCTGGCTGGCTGGCTGGCTGGCTGGCTGGCTGGCTGGCTGGCTGGCTGGCTGGCTGGCTGGCAACGAACCAACCAAGAAGCTATCGCTCAACAAATATGCGGAAGAAAGTGGAGATGGATTGGGTTGGGCATACACTGAGAAGGCCATTTGAGGACATCACACACCAGGCCAGGTACTCGAGTGGAACCCAGATAGGAAGCGACGATTTGGTCGTCCGAGGTGAGGGTGACATGGAGGGGATCGTATGAGGAAGAAATGAGAGCTTGTGGGTAGTCGTGTAGCCAGGTTTTGAAGACTGCAGAGAACAGAGTGGGATGGAGGCGAGCTACTGAAGCCCTGAGTTCCACTAGGAACCCAAGGGACAAATAATAAATAATAATATAGCTTTCTCCAGAGGGCAGCTAAACTTGTAAATGCACATAGAAATGACGAAACTAGATACGTTATTTTTTGTCTGAGCAACAGCATTCGGTTGGCTCGAATATATTTCTAAGTAGGATAATGTGAATATAAACGTAAAACATATGATGCCGCTTGATATCTAATCACCATTCACTAACGTGCCATTATTGGTGACGGTAGAGTTTGTGTGTCGACAAATGTTGAAAAAGGAATCAGTATCGGGATTCAAGTGCACTTCTTTCAGAAGTTGCTTCCTAGATGTACCGTGATTGTACATTTATCTTCAATGGCACACATTATAAACAGATTGATTAAGTTATCTATGAGTTCACCACTTGGCCCTATTTCAGCTGATATGTTTCTTGCCAAACCAAAGGACGGAGCATTGAAAAATGTCATCAATGAAATGAATATGTATCACCGTTATATTGACGACACATTCATTATCCTGAATCAGAATATGGATAGAAACAAGGTGTTAAGAAAATTTACTCATTCACTTTTATTTGTGAAAAAAAAAATGCGAGTAAACTAAACTTCTTGGATGACTTGTTAAGCAGAATAGCAGATGGTTCACCTAGTAGATGTGTTTACAGGACAACTATATCTATAGGTCAGCACACACATTTTCTTTACCACGTACCCATTTGGTACAAAGCAGACTTAAATAAATGCTTCACTAACATCTGGAAGAATATGTTTGCATCATTTGATACAGAAGAAGTCAGAATATATTCGCAACCCATTGACAGAAATGGTCTACCCTAACAGTTTCATAAAAAGACAGTATAGGCGAGGGAAAAATACCTGCAGATATTATCGTTCAAAAGAAAGCTTTATTCATGAAACTGCAATTTAATGAATATGTTAACAAAGAACTTTTATGTCAGAGAATCTCTACACCACGCAACCCTATCTATCATTTTCCAGCCAACCAAATGCTATTGCTCAGACAAAAAATAACGTATCTAGTTTCGTCATTTCTATGTGCATTTACAAGTTTAGCTGCCCTCTGGAGAAAGCTATATTATTATTTATTATTTGTCCCTTGGGTTCCTAGTGGAACTCAGGGCTTCAGTAGCTCGCCTCCATCCCACTCTGTTCTCTGCAGTCTTCAAAACCTGGCTACACGACTACCCACAAGCTCTCATTTCTTCCTCATACGATCCCCTCCATGTCACCCTCACCTCGGACGACCAAATCGTCGCTTCCTATCTGGGTTCCACTCGAGTACCTGGCCTGGTGTGTGATGTCCTCAAATGGCCTTCTCAGTGTATGCCCAACCCAATCCATCTCCACTTTCTTCCGCATATTTGTTGAGCGATAGCTTTTTGGTTGGTTCGTTGCCAGACAGACAGACAGACAGACAGCCAGCCAGCCAGCCAGTCAAAGTTCCTTATTGCTTTTTCTTATTATTCTGGCCATCTGATCTTCAGTATCGAGTGAGGGTGGGCGGCAGTTGTTGATGAATGTCTGTAGTTTGTTGGAGATGCTTTTCGTAACTCGCCAAGTCTCTGAACCATCACATAGAAGCATTGACTTGATTGAGTTAGTGTTGAAAATCCGGATGTTGTTCACGCTTTATGCTGAGTGCAGTAGATCTCCACACTGATTTCAGATTAGTGAAAGCCTGTCTTGCTTTTGCGATCCCAGCTTTGACGTCCTCGTCTGTGCCACATCCACCTGTAGTTGGAACAGTGCTGCTTAGATAGATGAAGTAGGCTACTTCCTTTAAGTTTCTCCCGTTGATGGTTATTGGTGCTTGTTGTTGTTGGTTGGGCGTCTTCATCACCTCTGTCTTCATGACGTTCACTTGAGGTCCTGCTTTCGCCGCCTCGCCTCCTGTCAACTTGTTGGTTATCGTCTGTAGACCTTCGAGTTTGTACCACAAGACATCAGACATAAACCACCATTATTGGCGAAATCTAAATCTCCTAGGCTCTTTTCATCAGTCCAGCGTATGCCCTTCTTCTCACATCTCCTCACGGTTTGCGGCATGATCCAGTCCATCACAATCAGGAAGATGACTGGTGATAGTAGGCGGCAGCCTTGTTTTACTCCTATCTCCATTTCAAAGGCATAACTGAGCTTTCCATTGTGGATCACTTGACATGTGGCGCTTTCATATAGCTGTTGAATGAGGTTGATAAAGATTCGTGGTATTCCGTAGAGTTGAAGTAACTGCCTGCCAAATTACTGCTCTGTCGACACTGTCGAAGGCCTTCTGAAAGTCGGTAAGTTTAAAGTAGAGCGTTGAAAGCCATTCTTTACTCTGCCTTGTGGTGATGCATAGCGTAGTTTTGCAATTTGATCCGCACATAATCTATTCCCCCTGAAGCCATCCAACCTGTCTGTTCCGGTGGTAGTTTTGAATCCAGTGCGTGCGTTATTCTCTCCGGGATGATGCGGCATAATATTCAACTTAGTGTGGCCAGCAGAGTGATTCCGCGCCAGTTCTTACAAAGGCTTAGGTCTCCCTTCTTTAAAAGTTTGACAGGTTTACTCTTCTTCCAACCGACAAGCAGTTACCTTGCGTTCCTTCCTAACTTCCAAACCTTCTGCAGTAGTGGTGTGAACATATTCGCTGTTGTCTCTGCGTCTGTTTTCAGTCCTTTCAAAGGAATTCCAAGTAGTCCTGCTGCTTGGTCGGATTTCAGCAGGTTTATGACGTTCAGGACTTCGGCTTTTGTCGGGGCGCCTGTGTTCACTTGTGGTTCCTCCGTTGCTGGTAGTGGTCGATTCGAGAGTTTTTTGAAGTGGTCAGCCCAACGTTTCCTTTGTTTCTCCACTTTGGTAACTACGTTTCCTTCACCATCTTTCATTGGTTTCATCTGCTTTGATCTCTTCCACCCCAGATAGTAACCTGGTTATTCGATATAATGTTATCAGGTCTCTCCTACCAGCAGCCCTCAGCTTGTTCTGCTTCACTTGCCAGTGTGTCGTAGAAGTGTCTTTTGTCTTTCCATACACTCTCCTTCACTTCTTTGTCCACTGTAGTGTTTTATACGTCGTAATCAGTCCCTCTTTCGTTGTTCATCCATGCACTGCACTGTACTAGTTTATCTTCTGCTTCACCATCACCATCATCCTCTCCCTGCCCTATCAGCTTCCATGTGTCCGTCGAGATCTATTCCTTATCTTCTTCCTTCCTAATTCGGTTATACAGGTTTCTTTTCACATAGTTTTCAAAGAGTTCCAGTACTCATCAATACAGAATTCTTCAAGGATGTTGTTTAATATCTCCCATTTTGTCCTGATGACTGGCTGACGCGTGAAGATATCCCTTGTAGTTTCGTCCTTTATTTCCTGTTATGTTCTAGGTGTTGAACTTGAACTGTGGTCTATCACACATTCCTTGAATTGAAGGCTTTTAACTTGATTTCAAAGGTAGGTTCATTTAACTAGATAGTGAGTGGTGCAGACCTATATCTGCTTCCCTTCTTGTGTCCAGTAGGGTGCGTCTCCACTTTTTTCACATTGAAATTAAGTCGATCTGATTTTTAGTGCGTGGTGAAATCAAGTCCATGTCGCTTTGTGAATATCTTTGTGATTGTACACACTGCCTTCAATCACTAAATCATTAAATGCACAGAAGTCTGTAAACAGTTCTCCATTCTCGTTCGTTTCACTGAGTGCTTCTCGACATATGATGAGTTCTCTTCCTGTGTTACCTACTCCCAGTTCCGCATTCATGTCACCCCACCAATTAGAATTTTGATATCACCAACTGAAGTGGAGTCTTGTCCACTACTGATTGCAGTTGTCTATGGAATTCCTCCTTTTTCTCTTCATCTGCATTATCTGTAGGTGCACAGTGTAGCATTGTATGATTGTGACCTTCCTTCCTTCCTTTTGAGTTGAATCTTGCTGTCACGGTCCAACAAGAGGAGATTGGTTCCCACTGCATGAGAGTGAGAGCCTTCGATGTTGTTTGGGACATCATGATAGTCACTCCGATACTCACTGTGCTCGTGGTTGTCGTCTGGGTGACAATATCAGATTAGATTATTGACTCTCCAGTTGACAGTTTGTAGAGTCCACTTCCATTCCATCTGCTGATTCCTCGCAGATTCCTAGCCTGGGACTTCTATACTATACCTCCTCATCTCTTTTGCAATATGGTAAGCCTTGCTAAGTTCAAACACAGTGCGGATATTTCATGTCCCCATGTTTACGTTCACTTTCATTGAGAGAAGACACATGGGCCGATTGGCTTCCCGAAGGTGTTATTTCGTCTTCTTGATTCCAACGAAAAATAAGTTTATTTTTATTTTTTATATTTTGTTTGTGCTTTGAAGTTTCTTAAGCGATTGGATTGGTTTTCCAGGGTAGGGTTGCTAGCCGTATGCCTAATCTTCCTTCTTTATCCGGGCTTAGGAACGTCTAGTAACTAGTGCGCTAGCTACCTTTATATACATATTGTAGTCTATTTGGTGGCTATCACTGGAATCTAAAACGAGCATATTGTTTTATTTAAGACTTATCAGCTGGATTTGCCTGCACCCAGATGAGTGATTTTGTTCCCACTTAGAACGGGAAATTGCAAGTATCAGTAAACAACAAATGATACCCGTTGCACAGTAGGTGGTTGTCGTTCCTTAGTGGATAATGCCTTGACATTTAAAGCGATGGGTACCGAGTTCTAGTCTCGATAGAAAGAGCCTCACTCACTAGAGTGCATGTACATCCACCTGACGAGTCAGAAATAGGACTAAACGTGCATCCTCGATTCCACTGCTAGCCACAAAGTTGACTACCACGATCTTTGCCTGTACATCACTTTATAGAATAATAAATCCAACAGATGCAAAGGAAATTACCTATCAAATAAGCGTTTGCCAAAAATCATATATTTAATAGATAACAATTTAAGAAATTCACAAGAAAGTGCACAAAAGCTTCTGGCGCAGTGTCAAAATTTGTCTTTTCGGATAAGGAACTAATATCCATTCAATTTAATATTAAAATCAGAGTATATTTCACGAAATATACAAATAAGATCTCTTTCTGTACTGTCTAAATCTTCAGTCAGATAAATTTAAATGAACACTCATTTTATCTAACTCTAATATTTGTCAAATGACATTCAGTTGCTTACGTAAGCATAACCGATAAACTGAAGAATGAGCTTTACGAGTAACCTAAATACTCCTATTGCATAAGTATATATCAAATAAGTGACTACAAAACTCAACTATTCCTTGATCTACTCAACTGTAACTTGACAGACAGGCTTCCTCACTTCTATTTGTGTACACTAAAGAATATGAGTCCTATTGCTGAAAGTTCGTGCATACTTCTGAACACAGTCCAGGCTTGAAATGATAAATTTCGAATGCTTCTTTACCGTAATCTGTCGCATAATAAATGTAGTTCATCGTCTGGTAAAACCTGATGTAAATCCTCACTCAATTGCCTTTTTATTTATTATTCCAACTACTCATATCAGTCACCTGTGTATATCATCATGGGACGCTACAGACAAACAAGCTGAACACCAGTGAGGGCCGTGTACTACATCTTTCAATAAAACCGGATATATTCAAAATTCTAGAGACAGTAAACTTACAAACATGGGTTGTGATACATATGTTAAAATTGATATGATTACCATATTTCCAGAAGATCTTGGGTTCGACCCCTGGCGATTCATGGGTGGGCATTGCTGAGGGATCCCAGACTAGGAAGAAACAGCTGTCCAGTTCTCCCAGATCTTCAATGTTCCTCTAACCGATGTCAGTCCGTGATGAATACCAACTTGAAACTCAGTAGATCATGCTTGAATAGACTTTACGTATTTGGTGATAATTGACAAGAAACCCTGCTTAAATTAGGTTTCGTACCTGTTGGTATCTGTTAGTGAGGCGTATCTCCAACTTCTACAGAAGTGATACTGTCAAATAGCTGACATTGAGATCTCGTGTTAGCAAACATTTAGAGATCAGTTACCTCTGCTAAAAAGATATCAACTTTGCTATTTGCTTTTTAACTCTGATAATAGGCGAATGCGGTGAATATCTTCGTCTTTTTGCTTCCATATAAACTTGGGAATTTATGCTCATAGCTTCTGATCTGATTCTAGACATTATCTTAAATGAAGTTTCACAAGGAATGTGCTAATGTTGCATTGTTCACTGTGAATTCACAGCTGTTGGGTATACCTTGTTCTCTTCAAACAGTAAAGATGTATAATCAGCATATGATTAGCAATTCAAAGAATGGTATGAATCGACTGACCTTCGTTAAAACGGCTCTTTAGTCAATGGAAATCGATAGTTATCTCAACTGATCTGTTTTCATCCTCTTTGTAGTAAATAACTAAGTGTATTAAGTTATTAGTTGTGTGCTTCAAGTGACGGCATAAAGAATTGACTGATATTTTTCGCAAACCCATATCTTTTTAAAAACCTTACAGAAAGTAACTGCAACAAAAATGATCGCTTCAGGTTGCTGACTACCGAAATTTTGTTTGTATTATGTATATATTGCTGCGCTTTTTGATATTCTTACATTTCAGTAAATCATGGGATATAGATGGAAACAACGGTCGATTGTATACCCTCCAAGTAGTTCAATGCACTCAACTATCATCGTACGCTTCCCAAACCATTCAGTCACCTTAAGAGATATTGCAAACTAGAAAGTGATGTAAAGTTGTTTCTCTGTAGTCTGAAACTCCTCATCAATGCACAACATAAGTACACGCTTTGATAGAATTAAGAAAGCACCGAACACTAGATTTTTATCTAGTGCGGAACTGCCATGAGATATGAAGATGAATGGTTTAGCATAAAATTGATCGAGATTATGCATTTCCAGGAAATACCGAACTATAAATCTATTTTCCAGAGACTCACAATCCCGTTGGCCAAAACTATCTTCGAATTATATTTCATTTCGCCAGAGGGCTTCATCTAAAAATGTGTTCAAGTTGTCGAAGACAAACAAACACTCCTGATGGTTCGTAGAGGTCAGTCTAAACCAGTGTACTAATTTTGAGATGTGACAGAATTAATTAAGCGAATGACAGATAATGCTATAAAGATAAATTATCGTGTTGTTAAAATCGTGTTTCTTAGCACCACCAAATGGTGTTTGCTACAATTTCAGAAAAACATGAGTTTAATACTGAAAATGTGGGTATGCATCCGAATGTTTGTGGAAGCAAATATATGGATACAATGTAGAGGCATCTGGCTAGTAAAATGGATGAAGCGTGCAGAAATGATAACTTTGTGAAGCTCCATAATTAAGCATATAGTGAAATACAGACATATTGATGGTGGCAATTCTCCTCTGATAAGAGTAAGAAGACAGTGGTAAAATATGTTTGTAACAGTAGATCATGAGATACAAGCTGTCAGACCAAAACTTCGCATGAAGGAAATGTTTGCTCACTGAAATCTTCCATGGCAATATACAGAATGTATTGTAAGCACATTTATTCTTAATTGCATTTCTTTCAATGATTACTCGTATTTTAGATAGTGTTCTTCGAAATGTATTGCGCAAATACATCACATTGTTCAGATAAACTTCATCTTCAAATTACACCATAACATTTTCTAAAGCTTGAATATTCGCACTAACCCAAATCTTCAAACTGTTTATTACCTCACACAACTTTGATATCACTCTTTCTGTAGATCACAGTGAAAGGTGGCAAGTCCAACCGATACACTTGTTTAGGATCTTTTACTGTGAGCTTGTCCGCCTGATTCGTATTTTGCTGTACGTTCCTGTCTGTCTTAGCTTACTTTGTTTAATGCCTTGTTATTATCATTATATTATGAAGTCAACATTCACATTATTCTTTGACTTTAGACTTCTATCAGATTTTTTAGCCATCCGTTCTGTTCAAAATACTGTAATCTATTCTTAATTCATTAGTTGGAATATTCCCTTCAAGATTTCGAATTTTATCTCACTTTTCAAAGCTGCATATCTTTATGCTGCGTGAAAACTGGAATCGTTAGTTAGAGATCCCAGGCGACATATCTCAGAATCAATCGTAGTGACACAGGTGCATCTACGTCTCACCCTCATCATATTGCATTTCGTTTTCCTATAGCTTTCGATCACACCATCCCATTTTATTTCTCTTTACCTTGTACCGTGGTGCGAGGTAAAACAACTTGGATCGTAATATAGTAACACCAGATTCCACGTAAATATTAACTGACTCTTCACACTGCAACAAGGGAATTTTGTTATGGGCTAACCAGCCATAATTCGCTTCCAAGCTACGTCAGGAAATACGCAAAACGTTCCAACGCTATTTAGTTGGGGCCTATTCACCACCTTCTTAACCAACTTACCCATAACTTTGCGCCTAACAACGAGATCATTCAGTCAGTGGTTTTACTGAAGACAAGTAATGCGACAACAGTATCTATGGACGACTACCTGTAACCTCATGAAGAGGTTACCCACCTTAATTCGCTACTTTACACAGCTATAGTGTAGTCCCCATGTTAACAGATAGTCGTTATACACCTCATTCACAGTACACAGAATAATACCAAAAATGATTATTTTACTACTCAATTGAAAAAATAATCCATTTTATAAAGTACAGAAGAATCTTCGACATAAGCAAACCTCCAAAAATATAAATAAATAAACAGATAATATAAATACATCTATCTTTTCGCATCCTAAAGTATTTAAAAGGGAAAAAAGCACATATGAAACAACAGTTTCAGTACAAATAAACATATTAATAACACTGAATATAGAAAATTCGAGAAGAATTAACTAAAAAAGTATCACTTTTACCGTCCCTCATTTTCTTGGCAAGAAAATAGTCTGAAATATTATTCATTAATGTATACATTATTAGGAAAGAAAATCATTATAAAAAAAAATCTCTAATTTTAGGAGAGCATGTCGCCTTCTTTAAAAATTTAACTTACAAAAGCATCGGATAGGAAAGGAGAGATGAATTAATTTATAGGAGACGAAGAAATAAAAGAAACAAGTAGACGAACAAATTACGACAGGTTACTTATTACAAGGATAACCTCAAATCACAGTGTTCATATTGGGAGGTAGAGAAATTTCGAATTGACATAGACACCTGTTTCCTTCCAAAGATCATCATTCATTGGATATTTAAAGCTGGTTAGCTTGACATTCAAACACTAAAATTTGAAATTTTTAGACAGAATAATAAATAACACAAGTGTATGACAATTGATGAGAATAACTTTAAAATGATTAACTTGGATAATTGTAGACAGTTATTCAATATCAATATGATACCTAACATTATTATGTAGCTGTTCAAGTTCTTACACTTGACAAAGGAACACCAATATACAAGATATCACAATGAAAGACAGAGAAATAAAATCAATCTCGTCAACTATCATAAAAACCATAAGAAGATAATATGAGATATTAAAAGAAATAACCAAAGGTGATAATAATACTATAATAAAAATAATTGCTTTATTCCAAACAATAGGCTGCAGCACTTGTGTGCAACGACTCCCAGTTTAATGATAGTAAGTGAAGTGGTGGAATGTGTCGACCATTCCACTTACTTGGGGAGTTGCATCAGACCAACCGGGATGGTTGCTGACAAAATCTCAGCTCAGATACAACAGGCCCGTTTGGCATTTGCCAACAACCTGCGTCATCTGTGACACCAACTGGCGAGATATCCAACTATCTATCAAAGGACAAGTATGCTGTACTGCACTTCATTCTGTCCTGTCATACAGATGTGAGACAAAGCAATTATGGGGTTTCGACCACAGGTATCTTTGTCAGAGTTGAATGATATTGTGGCGGTATCTTGAGGTAAGTGGAAGCAAGTGAGACAGTTGACTGTGTGGAATGATTTTTATCCAATAGATTAGGAATATTCACCTTGTACGGAAGGTTATTTATACAGTGCAGCAGTGTTGAATTTAACTAAACAGTTAGGAACAGTTTTAATCAAAGAGAAATATCCAATTTTTGCACAAATACCACATACAAATTTGTAGAAAGCAGAAGCTAAGGTGGATAAATCTTGAGAATAAGTGGTTAGTTTGCATTAAATGACATTGTTCGAACAAGATTTCCGAATTGTTTCGAAAGTGATATGTAAGAAGTTCAAGAAATGATTCAGAGTACTTAAATAAAGAAAGATATTGTATCTGTGATTACTTAAACAGTATGAGAATGAAGATCGTTTGACTACAAAATTCATGTTCACCAGCACCTATGATAAATGAGTTCACTCAAGGCGACCTACTAGAATTCCTTCACTACATGCATTCACCAAGAGAAGATTAATTGTGATAGTCAGTTGAGATGATATTCTGCATCTTTTTATACCAGTAGTCATTTTATACCGTACAAGTCTTTGGTTATCTTTGGTATTAGCTGTCCAGTTAACTTTTATCAAAACAGTTTATAAATGCATATATGCCTTGGTTATAAAAACATTACAGAGCCTAAATTTTAGTTTGGGATTTTATTCAGGTGTCATTGTAGTTGTACATATAGCCTAATGTTAGAAAATACTAACAGTTCCCCAATAATGAACTCGAAAATTATGTTGTTTTCAGAAATTTGAACATCTGTAAAATTCTACATCTAGCACCATAACTCGCTCGATAAACGGCTAGTCCCTAAGTTCACCTAAGGGAATCCTAAATATGTGCATGACTTTTCGCTCATTAGTTCAAAAAAAGAATAAACGCACACATTGTACCCCCGGCTTTGTATTATTATCTGCTAACACCTCCAAAGGAAATCAAAATACAGGGTTGTGAAATCTATTTTAAAATATCTATCCGAGTGCAGTATGCTAAACTGTTTTTTTACGCACTACCAACTACGTAAGTGTTGAAAAAATAAAATAAAATTTACGTCAAAATTCTCAACTGAAAAACTTTACAATAATATTTCAATTATAGAAGTTCAAAACTTTGAACAATTTAGAATTTGCTAGATTTCCCTAATCAACTTCACATTCATCTGTCATATGATTTTATCACTGACTTGAACAACTTTTTAAATATAGCCCACAACATTCAGATGACAAGTCATATGATATAAATCAAAATAACTCTTTTATAATCCATGATGCAGAAAATAAAAGCCGGTATTTTAAAGAATCACTCTATCTTCATAAGATTTTATGTTTCATGCAGTTTGGAAACCGTATCCTCCGTGTACGACCGAGAAGTAATTTGGAAACTGCTTCAATACTACGGAATACCACAAACCTTTATCAGCCTCATTCAACAACTATATGAAGACACCACATGTCAAGTAATTCACAATGGAAAGCTCAGAAATGCTTGTAAAGTGAAGACAGGAGTGAAACAAGGCTGTCTACTATTACTCATGATCTTCCTGATTGTGGTGGACTGGATCATGCAACAAACAGTGAGAAGCTGGACTGCGGAAAACAACCTAGAAGATTTGGATTTCACCGATGACTTGCGTCTGATGTCACACAAACTTGACGATCTATAGGCGAAAACCAACAAGTTGACATGAGGCGAGGCAGCGAAAGCGGGACCTCAAGTGAACGTCATGAAGACACAGGTGATGAAGACACCCAACCAACAACGACAAACACCAATAACCATCAACGGGAGAAACTTAAAGGAAGTAGCCTACTTCATCTATCTAAGCAGCACTGTTCCAACTACAGGTGGATGTGGCACAGACGAGGACGTCAAAGCTGGGATCGAAAAAGCAAGACAGGCTTTCACTAATCTGAAATCAGTGTGGAGATCTACTGCACTCAGCATAAAGCGTGAACAACATCCGGATTTTCAACACTAACTCAATCAAGTCAATGCTTCTATGTGATGGTTCAGAGACTTGGCGAGTTACGAAAAGCATCTCCAACAAACTACAGACATTCATCAACAACTGTCGCCTACCCTCACTCGATACTGAAGATCAGATGGCCAGAATAATAAGAATAAGCAACAAGGAACTTTGACTGGCTGTCTGTCTGTCTGGCTGTCTGTCTGGCAACGAACCAACCAAAAAGCTATCGCTCAACAAATATGCGGAAGAAAGTGGAGATGGATTGGGTTGGGCATACACTGAGAAGGCCATTTGAGGACATCACACACCAGGCCAGGTACTCGAGTGGAACCCAGATAGGAAGCGACGATTCGGTCGTCCGAGGTGAGGGTGACATGGAGGGGATCGTGTGAGGAAGAAATGAGAGCTTGTGGGTAGTCGTGTAGCCAGGTACAAAAGATTTCAAAGAAAAGAGTGCACTGTTCCATTAGGAACCCAAGGGACAAATAATAATAAAATCCTCCGTGTACACCACTAACGTACAATTCTACAACCTGGAATCCACTAGGAACTACATTTATAACTCTGTAGCTACGTACACTTTTGTACACTAAGCTCCATGATTTACAGATGTTATAAGAGTCAGTGATACAAACTGGCTAGGGATTTGAATTCATAGTCCAATAATTGAAAGTTGAGCACTTGAATATCGCGGTTCAGTGGGGTGGAACGACCCTGTTTTTTTCATTTAGAAACGCCTTGATACAACAGTAAATTCAGCCTCCGACAGCCATGTGGAATCCACTACCGTCACATGGTCGTGTTTTCAAGAAAGCTAAACGGTGAAGAGGAAAGTCCTGCGCTTATAGCTACGTTGGTGGATACGGTGGGTGCCCAAGGAGATTGGGCAACCCCGGTTCTAAACAGGAGGTGCATCAGGATTCATAACGCATTAATAGGGTAGGGATTCGATTTTCCAATAGCCAAGTGAATACAGAATCTGATGTTTCACCACTGCTCCGTAGAACAGACTCCAAGACAAGGGTTGGGAAAACGATTTCCTAAGACAACCATATGTTTCGATTTAGGCACTGAAGTATCTTAGGCCTTAATCCAACTCAAGGTGATATAATTGTATAATCTAAAATAAGAAACGTTAATTCCATCAATTCCCCACAAAATGAAGTCGATGATTCAAATTATTAATCTGATTTTATTGTTGTCTTTGTACCTTGATATACGCTATACTGTTTTGTTTTAATCGTTTTTACTGTTACCTTTATACACATTTCACTTAACCGCTCATTATTGTTAGAAATTCATGTCTGTTTATACTGTTTTGAGTCACCAACCAGTTTCTTCCATAAAGTTGTCTTTTAATGCGATATCTGATTCAACTATTCTGAAACCAAATGCATGGTTTAGGTTGACCCCCTAAAACATCAAAAACTTAAGGCAGATCGGATAGAAAGCATGTTTAGCTAGGATTTTCGGAAGCCATATTCCTGACGAGTGTTGTACCCCAGAGACATACATATAGGATCCCAGATAAGTGCTTCAGATAACTTCATCTGTCAGCTTTAAACGTATGTTCAATGTGCACTTATCCAAGAATCCTGCGCATAGGCATCCAACCTTGTTAGTGTCGATATCCCACTAAAAGCTAGAGCCAAACCTGGAGTAGTTCACTGAATTTTAATTAACAATAGTTTATGTGCTATTAGACTGAAATGTTTGGCGAGAGTGAGAAGTAACTAGCAGTGAAAACGATATCCTTTTTTCATCTCAGCTTATAATCCGATGAATTGTAGCAAAAATTGAGTCAAAGCATCAACTCAGTGACCTCAACCGCGTGTGCCTGACAGAATGTGCAAATCAGATATGTTGGCTCAAATGAAAATCGTTTAAATGACTAGTGGCGACTAGTCGGTTGCAGGCCAAAAGATAAGGATAGTTTTCTGAATCTTTGTATTGACCTTAACCAACAATGACCACCAGTATAGCCATTACCGTTATGCTATCTGACACCCTTTCTGAGACTAAGTGGCTTGAGATGATTGCAGATATGGCTGAGAATCAAAACTAGTGGCAACTATGTTGTAGTTTTTGTGCAACACATGTATTAGTGTTTGAACGTATCTTAAAAACCGACTATGACCACACTTTTCTTTGTTTTTACCCTATCCGTCTTTTGTTTTTGGCTCCAAGGTGTAGTGATATATTATACGACATGTTTCTTCTTTGAAGAGACCAGCAACCTCAAGGAAATCCTCGCTTCCCCACACGGACACTGCAGTTGGACACATTACAAATGTCTTTCATATTGATATACGCAGCAAAAAACTGTTTTGAAATGAAAATATCAATTCAGATGATGTAGAAAAAAGAAAACTTACAGAACTATTCATGGATGGAATATTACCCTGAGGATTATCTGATGCGAACGGATTTCTATCAAGTTTTTGAAGCATATCACGAATTCGCTTGATTGGGAATAAATGGGCTTGTGTACTAAACACATAGTCATGTTCATTTTTATTTACAGGATTCGATTCATCAAACAACTTGGAAAAGAAGACAGACAGACAGAGAGAAAGAGATTAAATGTATTAATTCGACTGTGTGGAACAGATTGATTTTGATACACTTTGATAATGTATGATAAAATACTAAAAGAGAGAACTTGGATTAGTGGCAATTTTTATGGGGTCTAAAAAGTCTAACACTTGACAGTCGTTCGTTCTCCATTCAAACATTTGTTTTCCTGAAAAGATGGTCTACCCAGAAGTGAAATCGACAAAAAAACAAAGGAAGGGTTATGTCAACTGACAAATGAATGTATTACTTAGTAAACAATTACATGTCGCTTCATATAAAAGCAGAATACACTACGCAGTGACTGAGTTTAAGCTAAAAATGGCCAATATTTCAATTCAATAATGATATGATATTTTATCATAAACTCACTAGTAAGTGATCTCCAAAATAGTTTTTCAAAGTTTTAATGAAACGTCAATGATCTTAAGTATTAGGAAACACCTAAATATAATTTCTGAAATTTGAACAATATTGATTAGTCGGTGGTGGAGGATATTTGTAACTCAGAAGAGGATTTTCGAATTGTTATGGTCTCAATAGACGGTAAAGTGATTGAGAGTCCATTTGACTATGAGACCTGCCACCGGTCACAGTTATTACGTAAACTCATTATCAAATGACACGCAAACTGTTTCAGTTGTTCATTGTACTCAGGGCCTGTAAGAAAACGTTTACATGCACTCAGTAATTCAGATAAAGCTGCTGAAATTCGTTGGTAGTATCTTACCATTTTTAGAGGGTCAGGCGTAGTCTTTATCACGGATTTCACAGCAGACTGAAGATAACGCCAAGTTTCTCCAAGATAAATAGCATTGTCATATCCCTATAACTGTCTAGTAATTTCCTTTTGAAGAGCATTCTTAGCACCCATACAATCGAATTGAACTTGTGTAAGTATTTCAGTTGTAGTCATCCTACATTCATTTAGAGGCAAGTGGAGTTGTGGCTTATAGTTTTCAAACAATGAAGTCACGGATTCCAACCTCTTTCCAACTACCAAGATCTAGGCATCCAGATAATACCATTCGCCCTCATACAAAGTTGTGGTTCATTGTTTGTGACTGGAAGGAATCCATGTTCACTGTCCAAGAGCTTGTCCCAGAAGGTATGGAAATCTCCCAATGACCTTCTCGCCAGCGATAATTGACGTCGGTGACTGAAATGTCAGACAGTTTTTTCTTTGTGTTTAAAACGTATGCTGGTTAAAAGTAGGTGTAGTAAGCGATCAACATTATCTGTTTGCTTGCCCAGCTTTATTTTCTTGCATTAAATTAGCCCATTACAGCGAACATGTCCTAAGATTTGGCCTTTAGTAGGATGCTAGAAAGTTTTCGGTAGAATTCATCTTTCAATTCAACTGAACTACAACCCATGAGTGTACAAGCAGGTTGGAAACTATACCATCAGAAATACTAACTGCGTTACCTAAATCAAGATACATTACAAATATGTTCAAAACATTTCAGTAATCTCTGATCAACTTGTTTTCAACACCAGATTTACTTATTAAAAAAAACAGCTTGAAGTGCTGCTAGTTGGCAGATTGATTTCAGTACATTGTAATGATGGTTAACGTTGAAAAAACTAGATTTTAACAAGGCCACCAAGTGAGGTATGAGTGGTAGCTAATATCCACCTCCAGCTCTCCTAGTAACACTAATTAAACAGAATAAAGCAATCTCTGTTAAAAACTGGGTGCTACTATCGAGAGAAATCACTCAAGTCGAAGGAAAACTTACGTCGAATAACGATTTAGAATTAAGACTGGATTAGTTCAAATCACGTCCCAATCAAAATTGACACACAACTTCAAATAACATCCGCTTTGCCTCAACGAATTTTTATCATTTTTCGAAGAATTATAGAAAAGTCGTAAAACAACTGCCTTCAATATTATATATCACAACAATCATGACTACTGAATGACCCAATATACGTAATGTTTAATTATATTTAGTAAATGAAGACTCCGAAAATTCCTTTTTGTCGGCTGATATTTTGCCGTTTACCGAGTTTTAGTTTCTTCTCACAGTATTACACTGCTATACTGTTGAAAAGTTAATTTTCCAGCCAGCTGACCAAAGCCTTATCTCATACATCACAAATAAGAAGGATAGTTGTATGGCAAACCGAGATACAATAAATTTTGTTAAAATAGATCCATACTCCTATTTTGTGACTCAGTCACACGAAACACCCTATAATCTTTAATTTCGCCAAACAACCCGGCCTTCATAATTTGCTTTCTGATGATGAATTTTTTATGAAAAAACCAGCAAAATTAAAGTGTGTTATGAGATAGAAAATATGCTGGCGCTAAAATCATTGACATTTTCAATCGCAAACTTGTGTTATACCAACCAATAATTCTACTCACAAGATATAAATACTTTAATGTTTCACTTAGAAAAAAGCTTTCCATACGATCTTCTTTAGATTTTTCCATCACATTGTGTATAGTGGCATAACCACATCTGAAGAACAAAATGATACCCAAAGAAATAATAAACAACTAAATAAGGATAATTTATTACAGCAAATGAAAAACAAAAAGTTTTGAAAAAGTGGTTTCCGTAAAGACATAACTTGTGAATCGGTAACCAACCAAGTACACGTTCGTTTAGTAGGCTACAACTTATATGCATATTGTATAAGCCTTCACAATATTGTATAGTTAACCAAAAGGGAAGTAGTGGAAAAGCAAATGCATATACAAAAGGGCCGTTTGGGATTCGCTAAACCGCGTCATCTGTGGCACCAACTGGAGAGATATTTGACTATTTATCGAAGGACGAGTACAGTGCACTGTAGTCTGTTCTATCCTGTTATATGACTGTGAGACATGGCTATTAGAAGTAAAGACATGAAGTGGTTACAGGTTTTTGATCACAGGTGTCTCCATAGTACTGCTCACGTCTGGTGGGATCACAGTGTGGCCAGTGTTGAGGTCAGGTGAAAGGTACTAAACAGGAAAAGGACATCGACTGATAAAGTTGTGAACATTAGTCGAGTGGGATGGCTTAGACATGTACTGCGCATGTCGAACCACTGATTGTCTCGACGTGCCATGCTCGGCGAAGTTGGACTAAGTTGATAGAGGGTTCAGGATGACTAGATCAAGACGTGGAACTAGTTGATGAAGTCCCTGACTATTGGTCTGATCCGTGTGAGATGTAGACTGTTAGGCTGGGATGCCCAAGACCACAAGAACCAGTGGTTGAAGGCTCTTGCTGAAATGGTTGCAAATCGGTCACAATGACGAAGACGTATACATTCCTTGACATCTTCTAAAGGCTGAATATTTGCATTAACCTTGATTTTCAGATTGTTTATTCTCACAACTTTGCCTTTGATATCACTCTTCTTCTAGAAACAGTTTATCGCATTACTGATGACCACATAAGTGCATAGGGATCTTGAATTCTTTGCAAAAAATAAGCTTTATCTATGTGAAGATTTTAATGAAAACTGTCCTCACTGAAAGATGATAAAAGTTGTTGGACAAGAAAAATACTTCAAGTCACAACTTATCTCCCTGTTAACTGAAGCAGGAATAGCGTAAAAGTATTAGATTGCTTGAGACTACAATGTATAAGACTTTAAGTCCATTGCCTTGGCATAGATGCATTCAAGTCTTACCTTCATTTAAATCGTGAAGAGATTATGATATACCTTTATTCCCTTATCTTCTTATCGTGAAGGTTTTTAAGACTCCTGACTTCATTATTTGTTGTTTTTTGTTTTTAACTAACTCCATTGGACAACCATTTTGCTCATCAACGGCGTACCGGGACAAATTTAGTTCATAGAGCCAAACTACTGACACCACAGGTGGGTAGTTGAAAGAGTACTTAACTGTGACATGTCAAAGTGGACCGTGTAATCTATAAATTGGACACTCTCCAACATTACATCAAACAAACTATTAACAACAGCAAAATAATGAAATCAAGATGATGGAAAGGGGAGCAGGCAGAAGCATGACTTAACAATAGCTAGTCCTTAAATCATATTGCTCATAGTACCGCTATTAATAGCATTCGAAGATACTGTACAATAAGTAGATTTTTGGAAATATTACAGGCTGTGACAATTACACCAAGGTTATTTTTCTGCTAAGCATTGATAAATGTGGACGACTTAAAAAATTAAACAACTGTGAAGAGTCAATTTAGTGTTGCTATCTGGTTCATGTAAAAATAAAGTAATCAACAATAAGTGTAACCTAAAGAATGAATAAATTTACGCTCATGAACGATGTAAAACAGAAAAAAGAAGTTTTAAAAACCTGTCGGATGGATAAAAATCCCATAGGATATAAGGACAGATGACAGCAAGAACGGATGACGTACATAGAGAAGTTTCCAGACCAGATAAAATTATTTTCCATATGATCACTTTTATGTTAAAGGTGCTTAACCATGCTTGTATTCTATCATCTATATAGTATTACACCTGCTTTTAATTTCAATACCATGTAAGTGATTATGAAGTCATGCAGCATTTGTTTCGGCATGGGGGATATTGTTAGTCGATATTATTTAAACTATCAGATTCGGTGACTAGGATAACTTTTACACAAACCATCTTTGCAGCTCTCACACCAACCAGTTTAAGAAAATAACCTTGGAAGTTGTGTTAGAGTACAAGTGCATGTTACTTTACTCTACTTGATACGACACGGTGATACAATATTGCTGAATGAATGATATTTCAAGCACGAATTTTCGCTGACAATCATATTAACGTATCATCCCGCTATTGATATGATTGAGTAATAAATTAGGCTCAAAACAACACCCAGTAAATAATACTGTATGACTGCATGATGTACTAAATACACTAAGTCTATTCTTTTGAAAGTGAGTTTAGAATTAATTTTCACACCCTTTACTAATTACATTTTGTACTTCAGGATCTTACAGAAAAAAAAACATAACTGACATGACACCCAAAACTTATTGCCTACACAATACACTGAATTCAAAGAACTCTGCCACAAATATACAGATATACATCTTTATACAAGGACACGGTGAATCAGTCACATATATAAGAAAGGTTAATACGATGAGGAAGATGCATTCAGTCGTCGCATAGATCTGTATATTGGCTAGAAGTGAATGAGACATACAAACATGACTAATTAGTTTATGTATCTATGGTGTTTTTGTCTGAATCATCACAACTCATTATAAACACAGTAACTGTTGTATCTGTGAGACGACCTCGTCGCCACTGTTAATAGCCCTGGGTTGACCTATGTTTGGCCGATGTCCCGGTTGTAACTTCGGTTGCGATTTCTTCTTAGATCCTATGGTTAACAGATTGAGGAAAAGCCCAGCGGTGGTTTCAACTATTATTATTTCCCGAATTACTATGGGCGAGTTGACCCCATAACCACTAACGTCACACCAGATGACTCAGAATGGCCAGTCGACACAATAAACAATTATTTGTATTGAGCAAAATATAATGAAAATATACAAAACCCTAAGGCGTAAGTGGCTTAATCAGAATGTCAAAGAATGAGAACAAAAGCAGGTAAATGAAGAATATTTGTAATTGACCAGTTGTTGCTCTCATTCTTTCCGGCTACGGGTACAACAGTAACCAATTTAGGAGGTGACGTTATAAGATCAAAGTTAAGTGTGACAGGCTAATTATTATGTTAGGAGTATTTTTACTATTCTCAGGTAACTTTTTTGTACTTTCTATCCTAACACATTAGTACAGAAGAAAAATCAGAACTTTCTAAAATGTATCTCATTCGACTGCTTTTCGCTTTTCCCTCAATCCTATCATCTTTTTCACATCATACTATTATCTTATTTATTGTATGTGTTGCGTGAATTTTGTTTCGAAAACAAACAAATAGCATATACTTTTATTCATAATAAATACAATCTTAATTGTCGATGTTTCGGTTGGCTTTTTCACCATACAGATAAACATCATCCCACTCCATCATTCTGAAAATCAATTCATTTAGATTAAGAAGATTAGAATAAAGATGATTTTATCTTCAAGTGTTGGTCACTCTGAGAGAAATCATGGAGTATTTCATTTAAAACTCAAATCAAAGAAAAACGAAATTGCGCACCACACAGTAGCACAAATACAAACATGCACACACACACTTCGTAAGAGTGTAGAAATTGGAATTAAATAGAAATAGTAAGATAGTAGAATAAACGAGAAGCAAATGTAAAGAAAAAATTCGAAGTGATAAATGATGAATACAACTGTTGCACTGTGGTCAATTTCTAAGCCCAGTTATTCAGTTTCTAACTATTGGTCCATGACATCTTACGGACTCCCGACCAGATAATCTATGATTAAACATTGGAGTCAAAGAAAAAGTCAAAGACTTCCTGCAGTTGTGCGTATGCTTTACTATGTCCACCTTTAGTTTCTTTTCAGACCAATCTTACTTTAGTTAACAGCGAGTATCATGGAAAATGGAGGGCCAACATATGCTACACAGGTTCCATTTCGAGCGATACTGGTTCGAAAACCCACTGACTGACTTATTTTCCTTACCTGAAACTCTAAACGGAACGTTAACATTTTCAACTTCGTAGTCTTACTACTCATAAGTTACTGAACACAGACAAGTAAAATAGAAAAATGTATAACTTTATGTTTTCCATCTCCAGAAGCAATGTCTCACAGATATGCAGTGAAGCAAAATACACTTACTCTTCCATATGCAGTACACTACCTCGTTGGTGCTGCATACTGCTTGTGGAGCTGTGACCCATTAGTCTAGGAACTCGACCTCCAATCACCAGGTCGTGTTCGAACCTCGTTCCGTCTGCAAAGGTCTGAGCACAGCCAGGTAGCATCATTAGCCTCGTAACAATAGGTACGGTTCATTTTCAACTGTATGAAAGTAAAAGATCATATGGATAGGTTACTGTGAAATGGACAGTTTGTATCCGTTTCAAGATGGTGTCAGCAACCGGGTGAACTAGTTCATGAATTCATTTATATATACAAATAAATAGGCTAAGTTTAAAACGATCTTGCATGAAGAAGACTTACTTAGTTCGTGTATATTTATTTAAATCATCTATAATTTGTTTACCAACATGTAAGTAGAAAGGATGTTTTGTAGCTCTGTACAAAAAGTATGTGGATTCAGCAAATTCTGGTCGAAGTGGATAGAAAAAGAGTTCCGGTTTTTCTACCACAATATTATAACGTTCTGGTGGTAATCCGTATATTTTCCAGATGAAATAATGTATAGCATGGTGACAGATTGCTTCACTTAAATCACCATGAAGAACCTAATAAACATGATATAATATTTTTTAAAGTGTGCGCAGATTTGGATTTTTAACAGAAAAGAAATAGGATAATTAACAAGAGGCGATAGAAATCACTCACACTGAAAAGTTATTTGCATTTTAAAATGTGATATGAAGGTGAACATCTGTAGGCCCCGGGAAGTAGAGTATTATAGATGAATGTGTTTCTTCATGCTGACATTGTTGCCGATGGATGTCTAAGCAATCTACACTAGTCATTATTCCTAGTATAAGCTATTAACTAGTAAAGACAAAAGTTAGGAAAAGGAATATACAATATCAGATTAATTAGCACCTATTTTTGGGATACCCTTGCTACAAATGATCGTTTTGGTTTTTTTGGGTTACACACACTTAGTGGTAGAATCATGACATAACGATCTCAAGGACTATTTATATCGCCGATCCCGTATGTAATGTTACCTAAAATAAGTTTAGACAGACAAACATCAAATGGTTACCAAACTAAAACCTCGCATTAGTTAATAAAGTCTGTGACTGACAGTCTGAGCCGTATACATTGGCAACGTAGACTTACGCGTTGAGATCATTGCGACAACCAGAATCGGTGATTGAAGGCTCCAAGTCAATCGGAGTGGCACAGATGCATCCACAACTTGTCTTTATCCTAATCATCATATGACATTTTGTGATTTGTTTCATTTCTTTTTATTCTCTTTTGACGACTTTCCATGGATTTGGATTACTTTCCAATTTTCCCATCTTGGTGCCTTTTACCTTGATGTGAACTGTGGCTATTTGGCCTATAAAGAAATAATACTAGGTTTCGTGCTGATATCGAGTAACTTACTGACTGACTGGCAATGATTATTAACATCTGCTTACTCGTAATTCAAAATATCAGAATTATCTCTAAAGCGATACAAATAATGCGATTCAGCATTCTGGCATAGGTTTATTTACTAGATTATGAACCGCAAGTCCAAGAGTTTGTGAAGTACCCCTCAATCAGCCAAGTCATAGTACATGAAGTGCAGTTTGACCCCATGGTTCACCGTATAATAATCTACAGCTCCACAACTCAGTGTATCTTGCACTGAAAACATCCTACATTCATTCAACCTAGAGAAAAATATTGCAGACCTAAATAATGTAACAGGACCACAAACAGAAGTAAATTCTAATTTTCCAAAAACTTATCTATCACTAGTGTTATTTAAGGAGTGACTTACCAATACTCCGGACCAAGCTGACTGTAAAGTATCAATCCAATGATTTACTTTTTTACCAGAATACATATCTACATTCCAATATATTGGAGGTGACCCAGGTCCAACTAAGCATTTTGATCTGCCAGTGCGTAAATGATATTGTATACTATCCAATGCTTCTTGAAATAGTTGTCCCAAATAATTATCACCAAATAGAACATGGGCCTAAAATAAATAATATGATTGGTAAAACTCAGAAATATCATTACGATGGGAAAAAAATGTACATGGTCATGAGTAGGTGGGTGAGACGAAAACTTATTTGGGTTTTTTTTATCAGTGTCATTTACTCCACGCTGCACTGTACACGTGCAGGTCCCTGCAACAGAATACGAGCCATATCTCTTATGTGAGCACATGTACAAAACTTAGTAAATGGAGTGAAAGTCAACTACTTAAACTAGTGAACCACAGTTTCAAAATAAGTGAAGGGATTTCGGAAAAAAGTATATTCTTATATGGGCAAGATATAAAGCACTGGAAATACGATGAAAATCGGTAGAAACCCCAGAACCCAAGGTTTATGCTTGTTGAGTCATTATCAGCAAACGTGAAGAAACTTATACTCCTCCAGGAACGTGAAACCTTATCGATCAACACTTAACAACAGTGAAGCTGAGCTATTCTGACTGAAAGCAACCCTGAACAGGACCAAATTACGCACATTAATGGGATAATGAAAGTAAACAATGTAACGCTACTGATTATTATGAACTTCCATCGACTAATGTAGCTGGTATGTATTATTCATGCCCAGCTATGGTCTACTGCGACGTGAAATGTCCCGAAGTCAATTGGGACTGGTAAACATCAAAGATGACCAGACTAAAGCCTGGCATCAGTCTATGAAGTCTATGGCTGGTAGTGTGAGTCTTGTACATGGCAACGTAAACTTGGAGGTTGAAGTCAGTGCGACAACTGAAATCGGTGGGTGAAGACTCTAACTGATGTGGCTTAAAGTTGATCTCAGTGTGGTAGATGCATCTTAACATGATTTTCAGGTTGAAGTTCATATCACATTTTGTAAATCACTTATATGGCTTGGTCTTTAGAGTGAGTAACTTCACACTAAAGTGTACTGTCATAAATCTTCAACTGTGGGGAACAGTTTGTAGGATGTCATATACAATTAAGACGGATAGTATCACTGGAAGATAAATAAGCTACAAATTCACTGCATTTAAAATATAGAAAAAACAGACATTCATCTCACTTTTTGTAAATATTCGAAAAATGAATCTTGTCCTGCCCCTAGACCACTCATTCGATTAATCCATTCACCCGTTTTCACATCAATTGTCGAACCTATAGGTTTTATAGAATAAATATCTTGACTTTTCCAACTTTTACGAAACTTTTGTAGATAAATAAAACAGCGTATCTCAGCACTTACACAAATAGTCATTTATGACTGTCACATTGTTAGTGCGAATGACATTCCGAAGCTATCAAAGTGTTATCATGTCGGACTGAACTTAAAGCTATGAACCGATAGCTGAAAATCAGTTGGCTAAACTGCCGAGCTACTATTCCCTGATTACTGAATAAATATATGATATAAGTGGAATAAAGAAACTTAGTGGATTCCTAATGGGAGTTACATTGTTAGATGAACAACTATGAAGCACAGTCTTCAAAGTGAAGTTTGGTTACTAAACCTATAATTTTTCGGCACTGTTAGTGTTTATGTACTAGACTATAGGTAGTACTTGATGTTTGATAACATTAAACCAAAGGCAGTGGGAATGGTTTGAGCCTGTGCTCAAACGGTTGCTAATAATTTACATATGTTGAGTCGTAGCTATACTTTTACTTGGATGATCAAGTAGCACTTTGGTTTTAAAAAAGTAGGTATCAATCATAGTCTGTGAGATGAAGGTGGGTGCGAAGTTGAACTTTTGAACTGATAACTTCTCTATGATCACAATAGATAATTAAATAAAACCTTATGACATTACGGTCACAAATCTTTGCAATTTGTTTACTTTTGTTTCTGTTAATGTTGGCCCCCTAAACTACACTTTAAACCATCCTTTGGTGTTTAGTTTATCATGACTATAGCTTTTTGCTAATTTCAGCTGACTGAAGTGTCGTATTTCTGTTTTAGTTTGTATTTCTAAAACTGAATGACGTGTTCGTAAAAGTCAAATATGGAATTTAACTTTAAATCTAGGCTTTGAATGTGGGTCCTCTGTGTTGTCTTCTGTAATATACTCCTCGCTTTTTCTAAACATTGATGTGTACAGAATATTGTCCATTTTCATAACTCAGACAAACGGTTGAATGAATCTGATTCAGGTGATACTCATGAGTAAGTTGCTAAACATACATTTGTTATAGTATCTCAGAATATGTACACTGCAATAATTTCTACAGTAAAACACATTCATAGGCAAATAAGCTAGAAAAGCTGTCTGTAATCAAAATATCATAAACAATGAAAACATTGACAGTTACATGAATAGAAGTCACTGCTACACACTAAGAAGAAAAATACAATACACAATGTTCACTGATATCTACTGTAAAACGAACACTGATGCAAAACATCCTACTGAGTCAAAACAAGCAGAAAAATCGTCGTAGAACGTGGTACAGAAGTTCTACCATTCAAGTTCCTAGACTTCAAAGCAACACACAAAGAAGTAGGAAGGAAAGGGATGACATTCAGGTAGAAAAACCCTATAGGAAAACAAAGAATAAATTAATGATTTATTAAAAAGGCCCAAAGCATCGAAGATGACAAACAATGCATGCATCTAAAACCCCTGCGACTCATCTTGAGATATGTCATTGACAATGCTTTCAAAGACAATACTGAGAAACTTTTAGTTGTAGTTGAGTGAAAATATTTATTGCCTTGGTTTCAAAGCAAATTTTTTATTTTGCATAACTTGTCTATGTTAAGAGATAATTTTATTAAGAGATAGGTTTACTTTCCCATACTGAATCCAAATTACTTACATATGTTAACCATTCCTTGTATGGAAAAACATCATGTTGAAAATACATGACAACTAAGTGACATACACTAAAATATTCTGAAATACTCATCACTTTTAACTGTCTTCGCAGCACTCAGGATAATTAAGTTCCAAGGAATTCCTAAGGAAGGACAGCAAAGTATTGTCAGCTGACCCTCCTAATTTTACTAACAAACATCATAATTGAGATATGAGCAAACTTTAATTAGTCTCAAGAAGGGTCAAAAGCAGAATGGTTAAACTTAAATTAGATGCCTCATTCAATTTATAATTTACCGGAACGATTTGATAATTGATGGTTTTTCAACCGCGCAAAAGAATCGAAACTGTCAACTACCGATAGCTGCTACCTTGAAGTGGTGGTCAGGCTAGCATATCACAATGGCCCAAAGAGCTACGCTGCTGGAACACTTGTTCTCTCGAGGTCCTATCATACCAGAAAGGTCTGTTGAATAGTAATTAGACGAAAAGCAGTTACCGTTGTCCTGTAAATTACTACACTATGATGGTTGTCTCAGGGCGAAGTCGCACTGTTGCTAGCTGGATGTGATAGCAGTAAGGTGTTTCCCTTGGATGACCAGTAGTGCAACGCTGATGCTACCTTCTCAGTGGAAGTTGGCCGGGAGGGGGTTAGAAAAGATCGGTCCCCAAATAACACACCACCATGCCCCACAGTCTGTCGGGCCGGCAGTGTTGGTTCATTTGTCGTTTCTTTTCGACCATCTGACCCCAAAATAACAAAAGTTCGAAATAATCATACACGAAAGGCTGCGTGTGACAGGCCTCAAGCAGATGTCCAATAGACTCTGCGGTCACACAAATCTCTTTCAGGTACCTTAAGAAGAAATAGCCTTCCACGATGTGGGCAGTAGGGAAGTGTCAACTTCCCTCAAAACTGTCTCCACTTAAGTTTCTTCAGACTGCTATCCACCTCTCTCATCACTATCTTCTAATCTTTATTCACGTCTCTCAATTAACAATACTACATCATCTTACATTTCTCCTACCTCTGAAGCCTTCGAAAACTATCTGAGTCCACAGAACAGCATCCCTGGTCTCCTTAAATCACGCGCCAAATTACACATCGGGGCCTTCAATGTCCGCACCCTCCGTCAAATTGGTCAACAGGCTTCATTGGTCAAGACTCTAGCAACTCGGGCCATGGATGTATACTGTGTTTGTGAGACTTGCACACAGGACCCAAGTTCGGTTATAAACCTGACCTCTCCCGATCAATCTGGTGAATCCGTAAACTTCACCCTTCGAGTTCCTGGAGATTCGATAGCTAGCTCTCGTGGTCTTGCAGGTGTAGGCATAGCATTAAGCACTAGGGCAGAAGGCTTACTACTAGACTGGATCCCAGTTGATAGTCACCTGCGGTATCCGGCTGAACGACTCAGTGACAACTAGAAGGAGTATTGAAACTCGCCGTTGTCTCTTTGTAATCTCTGCTTACGCACCCACTGACTGCAGCTGGGATGAACTGAAGGACGAGTTCTACCGAAAACTGTCTAGCCTCCTTCTCAAAGCCGAACGCTAAGACGTGGTGGTTGTTGCAAGTGATTTCAATGCACAGGTGGGTAGACTGAGTGAGGTGGAAAGGCACTTTGGTGGCACCTTCGGAATCCCGGCTGAACGAACAGATAATGGTGATCGCCTACTACAACTATGTTCAGATAACCACCTATTTTTAGCTAGCACAAATTTCAGACACAAAGAAAGACACTGTCTGACCTGGCGTCCACCGAGCTCGGCTCAGCGATGGACACAGACAGGCCACATTGCTATCAGTCATCGCTGGAGAGCATCGGTGGAAGACTGCCGCTCCTTCTGGAGTACGTGGGTTGGGTAGCGACCACGCGTTGGTCCGAGAGCGTATATGTCTGCATCTCAATGGACGTAGGAAATATTTGGCAACAAAACCATTACGAGTGCAGCTTGACAACGAAAACATCAAAGCCGCTTTCAGTGAAAAATTGGTTAGGCAGTTATCGGAACAGGACACTATCACTCACCCAGAAGAAGCTTGGCGCCATCTCCAGTCTGTTATAAAAGCAGCGCTGAAGACCGTAGCCGACTCCGAAAGAATGGATAGAAAGAGCCAGTGGATATCAGCAGCTTCTTCCGAAATAATGGATGCACGTGGACGCATCCCTGCAGGCTCTGAGTACAATGAAGAGCGAGCACAACTTAAAAGTAGACTGAGGAAAAGTCTACGCAACGACCGCGAACAGTGGTGGGCAATGAAGGCTAAAGAGATGGAAAAGGCAGCGGCGATTGGTAACAGTAGACAGTAATTTAGACTTATTAAGGAGACTCGGGGGAAAGGTCAACTGCGGTAAGTGAGACCATAGCGGAGAAGGACGGGTCTACGATTCACTCGCAGAGGAGACGACTGAAACGATGGGCAGGACACTTCGAGGAACAGTTCAACTGGCCTCCAGCCACCATTGTGTTGCCTGCGATCCAATAGGATCCTGAATGGAACATAGGGATAGGTCCCCCAATACTTTCAGAAGTCGAGAAAGCAGTAGGTAACTTGGAACGAGGAAGGGCGGCAGGACCAGACGGACTAACTCCACAGGTATACAAGGATGGTGGTAAGGTGTTCTTAGTCAGGTTAACGGAAGTGTTAACTAGTATATGGGAATCAAATACGATCCCCTCTGACTGGTGTAAATCACTTATTATCTCTGTCTTCAAGAAAGGTGAGAAGTCCTATTGTGATAACCACAGAGGAGTCAGCCTGGCGAACATAGTATCTAAGATTCTAGGTTCCATAATCATTAGACATGTATTAGTGGAGCTCGGGAATAGCAAGTTCAACAAAACCAGGGAGGCTTTAAACCCGGCCGCGGGTGTATAGATCAAATGGTCACACTGTGCCGGGTTCTGGAACATAGGCACGCTTACCAACGCCCGACAATAGTTGTATTTCTCGACCTGAAGGCGGCATTCGACTCAGTTGATCGAGAAGTCTTATGGTAATGTCTCTCACTGAAAGGCGTGCCGAGTAAGTACATCATCTTATTGAAGGCTCCCTACTCGAACACTTGTGGGCGTGTTAGAGTCTATGGTGAGATATCCGGGGAGCTGTACTCGTCGAGTGGTGTCCGTCAAGGGTGCCCACTCTCTTTATTATTATTCAATTTCATCATAGATATTCTTATGGAGGTCTCCCTCGCGTCACGTGACTACACAGAGGTTGACCTAGTCTCAGGAAAATTCTCGTTAGACCTAGATGATATAGTCCTGTTAGGTGAAGACGCTGACAAGATGCAGCCTTCTAAACACTTTGAATGGGAATCTGAGGATGTTTGGGATGCGTTTCTCGCCACCCAAATGCATATTGCTGCTCCAGGATTGGTCTCCAATAGTGCCTCGACTAACAGTAGAGAAAGTAGCGGTTGAGTGTGTCGCCCATTTCACTTACCTGAAAAGCAGGATCAGCCCTAATGGCTCAGTGGCCGATGAGATCTCTGCACCAATACAAAAGGCTCGACTGGCTTTTGCCAACTTACGCCACCTGTGGTGCTGCTGTGATATCCGATTGTCTATTAAGGGTTGCGTGTACTGCACAGCAGCCCGCTCTGTTCTACTGCATGGCTGTGAAACATCGCCATTGGAGGTGGAAGACATGAGAAGGCTGGCTTCAGGTGTTTGACCACCGTTGCCTTCGTAGTATAGGCCGTATTCCGTGGTGTCACCACGTGAGTAATGCAGAAGTCAGGTGTAGAGTTTTAGGGAGAAGAGGTAAATCAGTTGGCACGGTTGTGAACCTTCATCGACTGAGACGGCTGACTGGGACATGTGTTACGTATGCTTAGCCACCGTCTGCCTCATCACACAATGTTGGCCGAAGTAGGTTCAGTCTGGAAAAAGGCTCAAGGCGGCCAAAATAAAACATGCATCAATGTATGAAGTCTTTGACTGTTGGTTTGAGCCGTGTGAGGCGATGCAGACCAGGTGGTTGGGGTTCGCGGGACAAGAGGGACCAGTGGTTGGAGACTAGGTGATATGGCATGGAACCGATGTCAATGGTGAAGATGTATACACATATTATCCTCATCCTAACGCTATACCGAATCTCACCATTTTCTCATTTTTCCTTCCTCTCTCCCTCTTTGAGTACTTTATATTTCTTCTGACTGAATTTTCTTATTCTTACCTTGCACTTCACTACCTTTTTACTTGATGTACTGATATGAGCTGTGGCAACACGGGCTGCTAAGCAGTAATACGTGGTCCTATGTTAACGATGATGATAAGTATCTAAAAAACAATAATGTGGCCTACAAACCATATGCCGGTTTATGCACTAGACAGATAATAGCATCTATCGTCTAGTAGTGCACAAATCTTGGTAGATGGAACGTTGTTAAAATCCGTGGCTACCTAGGCCAAAGAGATACAGGCCCACATTTCTTCGGTATACTAACCAATAAGAAAAAGTTTCAACGCTGTTGCGAGCTAATCAAGATCACTGTTTATGCGTAATGTGTTTAACAAAGAATCACTTGGATTAGCATGTAGTGATTACAGCAACAGAATACCATCCTAGATTCCTCCTGATAAATACTGTCACTACCTACCTGTAAACGTCATCGTACACATAAGCATTCTCATTTGTGGAATATCCGGTGGCTGTTCCCATGAGCAGTTGCATCATGCTTAAACTTCACACAATAAACGGCATACGTCAACTACATAAAAGTGTAATTTGTAACTGAGATTTTCAAAAGGAGTGTGTATTCTAAAGCATACAAATGAGCTCTGAAACAAAACGAACAAGCAACAAAACCTTATAATTGGAATAATACATTACCACTAATAATTCTCAATTAAAACGACAAGAAAACTACTCACCAAAGAGTCCAGATACGCTTGACTTTCGTTTCCATAAGTTTAATACAATACGACGAGCCACTGATGCATAACTAGAATCACTGAGTAAGGCACTTAGACAACCGAACTCCAGTAGTAATGAACCAGCACCAGCAAGGCAGTTTTCAGTTGTAGTGTTGTCCTTAAGGCCAGAATCGAGATGAAATCTAGGATAAGGGATTCCAGTTGGTGTATCCTTTAAAACACAAAACATACAAAATAAAAATGAAAGTTGCGCTAGCGATATTAATTTTTTGTCAAAAATTTGATCGTCCAGTGCTTACTATTATCATTGTTATTTGTCCCTTGGGTTCCTAGTGGAACATGGGGGTTCAGTAGCACGTCGCCATTTCACTCTGTTCTTTGCAGTCTTTTTAACCTGGCTCCACGACTGCCCGTAGGGGAAATAAACCTGTATTATTAATTAACTCCACTGTTACGCTTCAACTGGATGTAAGCCTGTTGTGTACTCACCTTCATTAATTGTTAGACAGTACTCACTCAGCTTCACACGAAATCAAACTAATTTTCGAATTAATGGCCAAGGCAATCAGAAATCACAATAAGCTGTAATCCTTGAACTCATTTCAAAATCATTAAATATTATCACCAGAAGAAAAGATGGTGAAACAAGATATATTCTGAGGACTGATTGACATATCCAAGAACAGTCTCAGGAAACTCCGTGGAAGTACAGATGCTATAGGTGAATATATAGAAACTAACTACTTCATAATAGTCGAAATTCATGCCACTGAAGTATTATTCGGTTAGTTAATACAAACATCGGACCTGGTACTATTAGGCAACGGTTAGAGTTGCCACACTGCGTCGGCACATCAAGATACAAGGTAGTAAGATGAAAGGAGGAAATAAGAGACTAAATGTATGCGAAAGCCGTAAAACACTATTACAAGGGAAGAAGAGGGTATAAAACAAGCAACATATCGTATGAGGATTAAGATACGGATAAGTGGACGCATTCACCACTGAGATCCACCGAGCCAAATTACTTAGAGTCTTCAACCACCTGTTTCGGTTGTTACATTGACCAAAACCCTCAAGTTTGCGTTTCCATGTACACGACTCAGACTCAGACTCATAGACTTCACGGACTGATGCTAGGCTTTAGCCGTGTCACCTTAGATGTTTACCAGTCCCAACTGACTTATGGTAACATTGCACGTCGCAGTAGACCATAGCTAGGCATGCGTAACACAAATCCCAACTACCTGAGTCAATGAAAGTATAAGTTTAACTCACCTCTTATAACTGGAAATCCGTGTTTGGCCTCTACATTACTTATATGATGGCTCCACGGCACAACTACTGCTAAGAAGGCAACGACGGTCGAATACAAGTAACTTTCTTCAGTTCCCATTTGGTGGCCATGATTTGGTTATCGATGACAAAGCGAGCTGCCACGCAATACTCTGAACCTCTGGTAGGTAACTGATTACCTCATGCATGCCATGGATGTAGTGAGTTGGAAAAAGCCAATTGAGCCTCTTGTTTTCAGGCAGAGAATTCGTTGGTCAATGACAAGCTAGTATTTAACATCCCTAACCACTTTACTGTCTACCTTAACATGATGTATTCACGTAGTCTGCTTGTGGAAGAACAATTAACACTTAGTTGATGAGAAACGTGAAGTAAATATTTTCAATGTGTCACTCGTATTCAGAAGACTGTATCTTTTCAGCATCCGCCTAACAGGAATTATTTATCTGCGTACTCCAGGTCAATTGTTTTGTGTAACAAAGACAATCCGCGTAGTTAGAAAAGGAGACGAAGATATCCATAACGAAGTTAAGTAAAGATTAAAAGAGTAGACATCCCTAATGGAGAATTTATCAGAGACCAACGGAATAAAATACTGTCCTAGAAGGCTAAATGGTAACATCTCTGGCTGTACCACAGGATCACATGAGTTCGGGTCTCCGATATTACAGGCATACCATAGTGATGAGTGTCAATCAAAACGAAAGTAATAGTTATTTTTTGCTTAAATTATTCTCAAATTTGTCTTGATGACTTCGCAGATTCTCTGATAGTATCATTTCCTAAGTATGGTATGAATTTGTATAAAATATGCATCTGTAACCCAGGAATATCTACTTTAAAAAGTATCTTACGGTTTCTTCATAAAATCTTCCTGTATGACTGGTAAGTATACTCCTCTCTTCAACAGTCCCAAAATTAACTCGAAGTTAAATATGGAAGCTAGTAATGTTCGATTGTAGCATTAAACGAAAACAAGACGGAAGTTTATAGACTAGTGTTTATAGGAAACCTTTCCATTTGAATCGTTTCTTCGCCACCAAATCATCTCATCCCGTCTCATTTAAAATAAGCTTAGTTAAATGCCTACGTAATAGGGCAGAATAGCTTACTAATGGGACGGGAAATATACGACAAGAAATAAGGCATACCAAGAATACCTTGCGTCTCAATTATTACCCACTAGTAGTAATAATGGTAACAGAGTTGAAAGCCTCTGTTGTGTTAATATCCAAGGAAGGCACCTCAGTAACATTACAAAGAATTCTCAATAAGGCTGGGATTAAAGTAGCACTCAAACACATAAACTCCATTAGAAACAAGCTGTGCAGGTTAAAAGATCCTATTGATCCAATTGAGCAAAACAATTTGGCTTACCAAATTCCTTGCAATGCTTGCAAGGTCAAATACATAGATGAAAGTAATCGACCAGAGTCGATTAGAATATCGGAGCACAAAAACTTAGCTAAATCAGATTAGTAAATCCTAATAAGATAAAAAATCTAGAGAAAAACTCGGCTATAGCTCTGTCTGTCTCAAAGTTGTGGAGTTACCTGATATGAATATGGGCAATAAATTGTGTCCGAAACTATGTTATCTAGTAAACGATTCCGTCTGTTCCCTGTGTGACATTTCTAATGAAGACTGAAATGGAGTTTGTTGTATTTAGTCATGTTTGATGGGCTATGAGTAGTCATTTTTCAGCACAGTGAACTTGTTAAGAATCTTCGTGTCCTACATGAAATCAAAACACTTTGATTTTTCCTCTAGGAAACTATTTCTGGCTTTTGTGTTTCGTTGCCACTACTGGTAATTCTATAACGTAATTACACGCCATATAAAAAAAGACAAAAATTTCCATGTTTTCTTAGCTCCAGTGCTTTACATCAATATCAAGTTGCAAGGATTAAATCGCATGCACTCGAAATGTGGCTCACAAGGATTCTAAAGTAACCAAACAGCTTTCAATTTGATTCAGCATCACCTAGATGACGTACATTCATCAACTAGTCAGTAGTACTGGTATCTTCCCAAAACGTGTTACACTTTGAGTGAATCAAAACTTACTTATTTCATATTCCCAAGTCAGTACTCCAACTTTTTATCAGTCGTTTGAATTGCAGCTAATTGTTATCAAATTACTGGTGAGGACAGTTTGCATCACCCCAATGTCAAATGAAGTACTCAGGCCTTTTTAACCAGCATAGTGCAGAAAACTACAGAGTAATGTGTGCAATAAGATAACTTACATAAACAGCATTGAGCATTCGATCGGCCAAGTCATGGGCATGATCTAGGAGTTCATTGTCATAGTCTGGAGATTGTAAATATCCGAAAGTCTGATTGGGATCAGTTATTAGGAAATGAGCAGATAAGAGACCACCTAGAACCCTAAGGAAATAGAAAGAAACATAACTTACCTAATATTCGCTTCGAATACTTGAACTCTTGTGCTCTGATTAAACGACAGGTGCTTGATAACTAAATCAACCGCATGCTTAAAGTCTTTAGTTTTTCCCATTACCTAATTGGCAAATAAACATAATTTTTTTACTTACCGCTAAAGTATCAAGAGAGTCCACAAGCGTGAGCAAATAATCCCCTAGAGCATCATTTACATTTATGTTATCAGGATTTTCATGATCATAACCACGGCCAACACAATCGATTGGGTTCAGTTCATCATATGGAAAACCATACTTTAAATAACCCTGATATGCGAAATCAAACATTTCATGCACTAGATCAGCATGAGACTTTTTTTCATTACTCGACATAGTTACATTTATGAAGCTTAACCAGTGCCTGTGACTAGTCGAGTTTCCATATTCGGGGATGAATGCATGTAAGCAGTAGGCGACTGTTAAACATAAGATGATAGCAAGATGATTAGGCATGCAGGCAGACCCCATGGAAATGAAGGGTCGATATGCCCATCACTGACTATACATTCAAACGTGGCATTCGTAGGTCACCCCTTTACGTAACTTGTTTGATTGATTTAAAGTCCACTGCGCGAGGTCACTTAACAGTCTTCAGATATGAGGTGTGACGTCAAATCTTTACATTTTGGACACTGTGAACTGAACTTTTTAGGTTCTACACTCGTAACATTCGAATCAAAGCTTAGCTTAGGGACTTTAAGTTAGTCAGTTGCTTCAATATCCAACAAAGTAATGTGAGTAGAGGAAACTTGTAGGTTTCAAGCTCTCTCTTCCGGTTATTGAGGTTCGGCTCATTTATCAGTTATAACCCTTCGTTGGTCGGAGAAGTCTCTGTTTTTCCCGCTTATAGCTTTAGAGGCAGCGATTGTCTATTTGAAGGTTTTCTTCTTGCAAATTGTACCTTGGTTTGTCTCAGGGAGTGACAGAGCTTCCGATAACATCAATTAATCTCTCACGACCTCTGCTTTAGTGAACGCCTGCAGGTAAGTCTTAAGGGTGAGTGGGGAACGAGAAAGGGTGGAGTGCAAAGTACTCGTGGACAGATAAGTGCTACTGGTAATTCTATGGAGAGGGGGATGCATTCCATTTCAGATACCAGGGATGGAGAACACAGAGAGGGTGAGCTCGTCCTCAGCTGCCACTGATCGATGTTCATGTCATGCCGTCTGCGCTCACGTGCTTATCCAGTATAATTGTAGTCAACTGAGGCGGCCGTGGCTACTTCTGTAGGCACAGCCTTTCATAGGGCACACATTCCATGTGAGAAAAGTTTGATTTCACTTTCGTCTTTACCTTATGGTGTGGTATGCGAGTGGGGCTGTCATGGCACTGTCGGTTTTGGGCTAATAATGTTGACCCGTTTGGGTAGTTCACCTGGTGAATGATCTTGTAGGCTGGCACCAGGTCACCTCTTTTCCTTCAATAGCTCTGTGTGAAGAAGTTGACAAACGGTAATACCATGTACAATGGTGCTACTAGTACCTAGACTCAAGGGAGACTGACAGCAATGACAAAAGCATACAATGCCGAAAAGTAAACGCAACAGTTAAGTTAAAATCTAATTTCTTTAAAAAAATGACCAAGAGTGAACAGGAAACCGGGTGCAATACAATATGCAACAGTGAACTCAGTAGCTACTCCAATGTAACCCACATTTCTTCATAACCTAACTGATCTAACGACTTAACACCTATTTCTCAAAATTCGTCCCCTAAAATAATCTCTGTACTTCGGACTGATAAAAGAACTGCCTGTCGGTGCATTTCATAGCATGGAACATGTTTTATTATTTTCCCTTTGTTTTCAGTGCTTACATGTAAGTGCTCTGCACCAACATATTGCTTCGGCAGCCCCGATATGGTAGTACTCAACAGGTAAAACCATGATCATCCTCCCCCCCTGACCAGATAAAGGGTGGTTACCATCTAGGAAAATCTATGAATTTCACCCAAATGTTCATAACTTCATCAAACGTTTGTACATAGATATATAACAAGCGAATACCTGGTTTAAAATCCTCTAATCTCTCTATTTCGTAGTGATAGCTCCGGCTTCACAATAATTTTCATTGCCGTGCGCACCTTCATCTCCTTCCACCTAAGCTTACCTCTAAACAGTTGGTTCTGGATACTTCTTCAAGTAAGTTTTGCAGTCACTACAAAGAAGTCACCCAGATGTGTCATGGTTGATCCACCCCTGCTTATTTTTGTGCTTCTATTTCGAATTTCGCCTGCTGCCCGCTATTGTTATTCACTTTTCGGGCTTACCTAACCAGTCCTACATTTAAATGTGATCCTAGAGATCGCATTTGTCAGTGTGCACCTTGTCGTCAAAACCTTATGACGAACGCATACGCCCCATGGTCATCACTGCGATGCCGCCCCACCTTCAAGAATATTGGAAGATTCAAACAGTAATCGAATAATTCCTAATTTAGAATTGAGCCTGCTTCAACACACCTCTTATATGCCATGAATAACGGCATCTAATGTTTGGCTTAACATTGTACATAATAGTCATTTCTCATTACCAAAATGACCAAATCTGTGAACTGGTTTGTATTCATGTAACCTATGTTATGTGAAATATTTATATATTATTTTTATCGTGCTGAATATCTCTAGGTGTGGTCTAACAGGGGTCTCAAACGCCATGAGGAACGATTCTGGGGTCAGCTCTCCAGACCGTCTTATTAGGAAGCGCACGATGATGTTCACCTTTGCTGCCACTCCCTTGTGGTCTGCACTGGTATTCGGTGTGTCGGAGAAGTTTGGTCGTAGGTCCTTCTCTGTCGATACTTCGGTGACTGCGTAGTTGTCGAGGGTTTAGGTGGTTTTCACGGCTTCTGGTGTGCGAAGACACGCCACCCTGTGTTTCTTCGGGTTAACGCTTAGGCCATTCACATCTGACCGCGACTTCAGCTGCAACAGATCGCTTAGGAGTATCCTAGGGTCCTCTTCCTTACCCACTGCCCTCCAAATTTTGATGTCAGTAAATAGGGGGATAGATGAATAGGTTTACTGGTGGTAAGGTCATTGGTAACTAGTCAAAGCAGGAGTGGACCGGCGGTCACTCCATGACGAACTCCCGCTTTTGCACCGCACCAGGGTGGTCGCATTCTGTTTACTTTAGTACAGAATTCTCTGTCCTCTAGATATACTGAGAGAGGTTCGGCGACGCCCATTTTCGCAAGTGAAGCGAGCATGGCGTGGTGTGGTGTGAGACGCTTTCGAAAGCTCTGACCAAGTCCAGAAAGATAACCTGAACTGGTTGCTTGTTGTCCCATCTAGTGCTCCAGTCATCTCAAGCTGTCACCAAGTCTGTGGCACGCGACCGCCAGGTTCTGAAACCATGTCGGATGGGATGAACGACTTTGTTTCCCTTCAGGTAGCCTCAAATAACATCTGGAACCAGGCCTTACAGTACCTTGGATGGTTTGGGAAGTAGCAACATTGGTCGGCAACTGCACGAGTCCTTCGGTCTACTGTTTTAGAGTTTGGTGAAAGGACAGCGAGTTTCCATTCTTTGAGGAGTTGGCTTACTTCCTATCTGTGTTTACAGGTCACATATGGGTATGATTGGCACTTCGAAATAATTTCGTGGAACCACAGGTCCTATGTCGTCATAACCGGGAAATTTCCCTGTTGTCTGTTTTGAAAGTTTCGCAAACACTTGGTTTGTCGAAATATTTACACTAATCAGTCTGGTATCACAGACCTAGAACTTCGTCACACTGCTAGATGTTGATAGGGGATGCATCAGTGTGCTGAGCTATCCATCAAATCGGCTGCTCAACAGTTCCGCTACCTCACTGCCATTCTAATGTTCTCCAGCAGGTCCTATGTCCAGCGCTGTGACACAGACCAATACAGGCTTTTTGAATTGGAACTCATCTGTCTGGCTAGGTTACTCTGGTATTCGTACCTGCCTTCGAGAGCACTTGTGTTACATAAGTTGGGTTACTTCTTGTAGCTTGGAAAGTCTGATTCGTTACATGATGTGCGCCACCAATACCGTGCCTCCTTTTCCTTCTTTATTTGCCTTTGGGTTGTGCGAGTTATCCAAGACCTTTTCAAAGTCAACCGTCTGGTTAATTTCGAAACACTTTTCGATAGCGCACCAGGTAATGTCAGTAATGCGCATCTGACGTTTGTCTATTGATGACGGGCCCCGTTCTTGCTGCCGCGTAGCCTCGAGGAGGTCAGTGTTCATGAGATTGCAGTCTGCCTTTCCTTAACAGTCGGACGCTTCTGGATCAACTACTGGTGGTTTCTCCTTGGTTTTCAGGGAAAACCTCACGAAATCGTGACCGCTTTTGCCTAGGAGAGGCTGGAAACAGGTATCGTCCACCGAAAGACCATTGCCTGTTTGGATGCAGTCAAGTGGTGATCCCTTTCCATCTGACCCCCGTAGGGTGTTTTTCCGAACTTTCTCTGTCGGTCCTGCAGTCATGAACGCGTTTAGTCAATATTCAAAAGATTTATGTTCACAGATCACTTCGCATCCTTGGTTTGGTGCCGGTGTGTTGAAGTCTCCGATGAGGACTACATGGCCATAGAACGCTGAAGTCGTGGCGACCAGTTGTGCCGTATACTCGGCCATACACAGAGGGGGCCCATATGCCACTCTCAGTAGATGCCTGGTTTATAGGGAGCCTGGTAGTTAGCTAATCGCACCGTCGGCAGCCTCCTTGAATTTTAGGTACGTGCTGATCTACATGACAGCCCCTCCACCTCCTTTGAGCTGCCCGCCTTTTTGGAACAACGTCATGTGGACAAAGATATTTTCTGATCCACGGTGTCTGATGAGAGCCATGTCTCCGTGACGAAAACTATTTCTGCATGTAGATTGTGACACACTTTTCTTAGCTTCAGTGTTTTACTTCTAGGACCTCTTGCATCTCTGCGGGGACATGCCAAAATCCTGCGTTCTGAGCCAAAGGAGATAGGGGGACTTGTGTGGAGATTGGTCCCTACTGGACTGGTAAGCCTCTGTCTTTGATAGTTAATGGTACCCTGGTGCTGGTGTAGCGGTAGTGTTCATAATTATGTCGGCATACATTAATTCACTAGATGGCTCTTTTGCAACTAGTACTGTCTGTGGCGTTCTTGGAGGTTGTTATTTATTCGCAGTGTGGAGGACTGTGGTTTACTTTCACAGGATCGTATAGCACCTCCTATTCGATCTTTTACATAGCATCATGTTGTAAGGGCTTCTGTGAGTAATACCCCAGAGTCAAAGCATACAGCCAGCGACTTTGGTGAACAGGTTCTCTGAGTTATGCTTAAATGGAATGGATATAGTTTGCATACTTGTCCGACCAATCTGGCAGTCGCAAGCTTTTCGGCTTGTTCTGAAAAGGTAATTTCTCTTTCGGGGATTGAACGCTAAGAGCCGACCGTCTCTCCTGGTATGGCCTAATATGCTAGCTGCAAAGTGTTCTGAATAGTTCTGCTGTTCAGCTTCACAAACATCTTGATTCAAATTGATGCAGGGATGGTATTTTCTTGATCCATCCGTATAGTTTGTTCACATCTTGGAGAAGGTTAGTATCCATGTGCTTGCCAGTCTGTCACCATGCCTTTAGATCACGAGAACACGATTTCAAAAGAAGGTAATAAATCGAAAGATCCTGTTAGTCTCTCAGTCGTCTTATTGAAAGCTGTGTATCGGGGAGACGTTGGTGACCTAAACCCCACTGCTGGTAATTTGTTTTTATTACGTTCTTGTTGACGTTTCAACAAGGCTCCGTTATATCTACAGTTTGAAGTTTTCCAAGCACTTAACTGGGGTTTGCCCACACGAAGGTGTAAATGAAATCTGTACACACAATTTGTAAGGCATTTTCGCTTCTAATGGACTAATTCCCGCCTCCGCGTACGGTCAAATTAGAGTTATACAGTTTGTTCAGTCTGAGCTTACTCTATGAATCAGACAGCAGTTGGCTCAGAAAAAGTTTGTCTTGGGCAATTCATTTATCAATAATAGAATACTTCCGGCAGCAGATGAGGCAAGTTAAATCAGTCCATAGTTTTAGACAAAACGTTTTTCTCGGTCTTCGTGCACGACAGTGAAAACTTCCATCACCATCTGACGGCGACCTATTTTCTATGAAGGGTGGCCAATGCAGTCACATCCAGAGGACAGCCTAGGATTTCTGAACATCTGTCCGCCACCCCTGGTCTGGCCCACCTGCCCCGGGAGATATGACCGTATTTATTTACTGCATAACTTTACTTACGATTTCCATTTCAAATAAAATTAGACGACAAATAGAGGACCCCGGTTGAACCCGAGCCTTTTGATCCTAGAATTCTTCGTCTATGAATGCACAAAATATCACACATCACAGCTATTTGCAGGTAGAAACCACTTTATTTGCCCACGTTCGCTGCTTACTGGGGTAAGAAGATACCTTGTTAGCATTGCATTTTTCTATTTTGCAACTTAATGATGCGTGAACAGCCCTTACTTATTCCCTAGGGTCCAAGTCTGAACCGTTGTAGGCTCTCTTCGTATGAAATTTATCGCTTTCATCCCTGGCCCAACCTCCGGCCTGGATGAGGATGGCGAGTTTCTGCTTCATTTCATAACTCCCCCTGAAGCCACTGAAAAGGATGGCAATAAACTGTTCGAAAATCAAGTTTCGCTGTTTGCGGGTGTCAGCTGCAAACGGCTCACTACGGACGCCCAGTTGTGCCTTCCCATTCTTGAAGGATTTATCCGTCGTTTGGGGAAGTCCTGATCCCATTGCAGCAGCGGCGACTGAAACTGCAAAACTATTTTCGGAAACCCGAGCAAGTCCCACTTAAGCCCTGGCCATTGGATTATCATCCCAGTCCTTGGTGGCCCTACGAAAGAAGAATCTTGAATCCACTCTACTTTCAACTCCCGGATTGCATATTTATACAGGAAATGGTTTCGCATTTGGGTCATGGTTCGAGCGAACGGAAGATCTCCTTGGTGTCGAATGTGGCTCTACCGATTTTGTTGCAGAAGCTCTTATCTCACCACAAAGGTGGCATCCAATGGATATTCAAAGTGAAAGAGTCTAACCCTTCCAAATCACCTCAGAGACGTTAGTTTTGATGATAGCAGTGAAATTTTGAATAATATTTCTGGCAAGTAATCACTGTTTTCTCGCTTTCCCTATCACTCTGAAACTGGTGGAAGAAACTAGTGGAGATTGCCCAAACTGTGTGGGTCGACTCAATATACAATGAGGAGGGCTCAACCTATACTTTCCCTCTGATGATCAGTTCACGTTGCTATTGTTTTTCTCAGACCTTAGTTCACTCACCGATGTTGGTACTCAGACGGGAACTTTGACCCGACTTGAACAAGGCCCGTAAACCAACCTGCAATGGTCAGTTCGGTATCCGAGCCCCTCGCCAGTGTGGGACAGCAGTGGCGGAAAATAACGGAGAGTAACCATATCCGACGTCCGGTAGCGCTATCCGGCCAAGCAGCAGACGTAAGAATTAGGTGAAAGACTTCGCCTGAGCACAGTTTACCAACCCTCTAACAGATGTTTGGCGGTGTGATCCGTGACACTTTCTTCACATCTGCCCCTTCAAGAAACACGAGTGCCATGAGTCTCACAGGACCAAGCACAAGGAAGTACTTTGTTACAGGAGAAATTGTTTTGAGTAGAAAATATGCAAGAATTTCTTTGAGGCTGGCCTAAATAGTTTTCGAAGTATCTATAAGATGTGGTATTATGAAGCTTTACTGAATGAAAGATTGTGCGGCGAAAATTGTGAACCGATCCTTTATTGGCTGAAGTCACCTGACACATCGACATGACCTGGGCCTCATCGCCATCCATCCAACCGAAAAATCGCAGTTTTGGTACGCTGCATTAAGTGCTGCATGTTCAGCGTATGGCACTTATGTGAGTGGCCGTAAACCTGTTTTGAAGGTGTTCCCCGGCATCTCTTGGCCGACTGCAACGAATTCACACTGGATTCATTCAAGCGTGATCCGGAACACTATGGGATGTGTTACTATGAGGAAACCTAAAGCATATGCATGAAATGATACAGGACATGTCTTTTATCCAAAGATACCCAACGTTCCACGAAGGCCTGAACTCCGCTCCTGGCAAGCTCCAACCCAGTGCTGGTTTCAAGTGTTTGTCGGCCCTGTTGCTATCGGGACCCGGGGGGAAGAAAGAAGGCGAAACTGTAACATGTAATTGAGGCTTCTGACAGAAACAAATATATGGCCACATCACTGGAGAATCCAAACGGAGAGAAAGTTTGGTCCTGCCTCCGGAAAGGTCACGCAGCGAGTGGCGTAAACCGGACAGACTGTTTCTTAATCTAGATTAATGACGGCACCAATAAATCCTCAAAAGGAGGGTAGGCTGTATATCGGCCGAAAATCCAAAATCGCGAATCTAAGATGTGTCGCCGGTCGTATTACCCTATTTATTTTTCAAAGTCTGTTCACATATGGCTTGATTGGTAGCATGTTTCAGAGCCAGGATTAAGGGTTTCTGTTTGATTCCTCATTCACTCCCACTTAACCTGTATTTTGGAAACAACTGGGTGTTGAGCCAAGCCAAGTGTTAGGCAGTATCCCATATTTTGTTCTTTAAGTCGACTTTTCCATTTTTAAAATTTCTGGTGTGCCGTGGCAATATAATTATTTCATGTACATAGGTGAATGATGCCGCTCAAAATATGAGAACAACAGACAAGAGCTTCGTACTCTGTCGTCCGTAGTTGCTGGGATGGGAGCGAGGGCAGAATTGTGTGACCAATCATGTGAGTGAACTAAGTGTGTGAGACTGCACATATATACTGGGAACGAATCACTTCAAAGTCAGAGTTTATTACTGAACAAGCAAGACCGCGTGCCTAAGCCAATAACCGCTGGACAAACTCACGGCGAGTTGGTGACAAGTTTATTGCAGGAGTGTATCACCCACGGTAGTGGGAAAGCTAAACAAGCATATTCCAGGCCAGTCACGTGCAAAATGAACGCTGAGAGTGAATTGGCAGAGCCATTTGTTCGGTGCCTCCGAATCTAGCCACTGTTGTAGCACGCTGGCGATCGGACAAACTTGAGACACTGACGCTAAAATCCTTGTTACTCCTGACGCCGCCCTTTATTTTTGGACAGGATCCAATCACAGACTGGATACAAGCCATTATCTTGTATGTCAGCGACTTTCAGAAGTCGCGATTTGATTTATCTTTCAGGCTACATAAACCTCAAGCTCTTTGGCCGGTCTTTACTGTTCAGATGTTTACGCAGTCACAAGAAAGGACCATTACCACTCTATACTTCGAGCATTCCCCCCCCCCAAAATTATTGGTCGACACCGTTTTATTTGAAAACCCATACAGTATCTTGCAAGCTGGCACCTGCAATCCTGTCAGTAATGCCTATCGTCCAAATGATTGCTTTATGAAAACGTGTCAGGCACGTCGGTTAGACGGGAAGCATAACTGACAAAAACCGTGATATGGAGCTTTAAGGTGAACTACCAACTATCCCAATCCAGCGTTTGCTACAGCGGGTAAAGTCTGTAACTCATGAGCCTAAGGATGTCATCATTTCGGCCAAAAACTAGCAAGGGTCCATCAATCAGTTCACTTTGCTTAGCAAACTACGGTATTCCACCATCGGTGATTTGTCTGGCATCAAATGTCCTTCAGATTGGTACATTCGATCAGGAGAGAGTTCATGGTCCTTACGGTACACTTATTTGATTCATTTTTCTCCATATAACCTTCCTCTTAGTTGATGGGAAGTACCATGACCAGAGTTGTAACTATTATGGCCGTTAGGCTAAGTGAAATGGTGATAAGGTATAAGGAGTAGGCCGATTCCCCTCAGCAAGGAAAGGCGAAGATTTGATCCAAATCATCTGGTTATCGTGTTCTTGTCTTCTGAATGGGGTGGTGAGTTGTTCATAACCAACGACCGGATTCCTTCAAAAATTGTGTCACTATATTATATATCGCTGAATTCAGCTTAAAATATCTAACATTGGAGACGGCTTAATGACGAGGCTAACCTTTAAGTCTTCCTTGAACTTAAGAGAATGATTGTTCAGAGCAAAAACAGATGGAGGTGTCTGTCATCTTTCCGAATTCCGTCGGTTTCCTGGGCGTTATATAAAGTAAGGGAACGATGATCTGGCTTTGATCTGCCCGGAAATGAGTGAATTTTTGCATTTTAATTGCCGCCTTTCGCTCTCTTTACTTGAACGCAGGCTAGCTACCACAGAAGGCGGTGATCCGTGGGTTCCTGATACGGAAGCCGGTTAGGATAAAGCCTGTTCTGCTCCATCGACAATTGATTTTTAACCGGTTGACCAAAAATTTGATTCGACCGGTGAAAGCGGCCTTTCAAGAACCCAGTGTTGAACCAAGTCACGCTTGTTTACTCTACCTCACACGATCATGTGTCTACAGATCGTTTGCAAGACTGAGATGCAGGCGAAAGATCATGACAGCTAGCGCCTACAAACCGTATCTGTGTGACTGCATGCCACTCTGTTTTGCAATGACAAAGGAGCTAATAACTGGTGGGGCGGAATCTTGTGTTAGTTATTCTCTTGCACCTCACCATACCACCCTTCATCAATCGAAACGTCTTGGTGAGTTCGTCTGGTTCTCCGCGGGACGCAAGCAAACGGTTGCTTAGTGAGGAATGGTTAGAGGAGGGTATTCGCTGAAGTCGAGTGTCACAAACTAATGTCCGAGAAAATCAGATAATGATACAGTCACACACACATTTCATACAACACAGGTTACATGAATACAAACCAGTTCACAGATTTGGTCATTTTGGTAATGAGAAATGACTATTATGTACAATGTTAAGCCAAACATTAGATGCCGTTATTCATGGCATATAAGAGGTGTGTTGAAGCAGGCTCAATTCTAAATTAGGAATTATTCGATTACTGTTTGAATCTTCCAATATTCTTGAAGGTGGGGCGGCATCGCAGTGATGACCATGGGGCGTATGCGTTCGTCATAAGGTTTTGACGACAAGGTGCACACTGGCAAATGTGAACAAAACTTCCGCACCATCGTAGAACGTAATTCCAGTGCAACCCACTTACTAGACCTATCACATGGTGCAACAGTATTGTTTAATGGATTATGCCTCACACATGATGTATTGTCCGTACTCATGTCAGGATAACTACACAGCTTTGAGACATCCTTGACATATTCCTAACTTTCCGGCCGGCCTTGTGATATAGGGAGAAAGATTTTCAATATATCCGGAACAGGGACTGAGTTATTCTTGCCGAATGTATCGGGCGTCGATTCCATAATCAAAGATTCAGTTACCGATCCCTGCCTCCGGTTCCATCCTATTGTGTAATCGTGTTTAATCGCATGAACGGCTATAGCCAAGCATTTTTGTGAATTCCTTGTCTTCCCAGGACCTATCACTGCTAACCTAAGATTTTGTACCCAGGTAGTGTAGCGGCCAGAATCCAATAATCTTGGCCTGAACGCGGGAAATAATCAGGCGGTGCCAACTGACGTGAATCTGACTAGTTCCTGCGTTCTACTGTATAGCTTCCTAACTTCCGCGAGTGACGCACAGTCAAAGGTTGGATCGAAATATCAAAACACGGTTTGTAGTAATTCAATAGTAGATTCGTAACAAAATCTGTGGTACTATCAAAGCAACAATAAGTTATGTCAAATTACAAAAATACCTCAACAGTGCCGTTGGGTAACTATACAGTCCAAAACGTTCTCGGGTACAAATACGTACTACACGGTAAAAACTGGTTAAAAAATACAACTGTTAAATACCTGTCGGTCAATAGGAATATTCCCGGCAAAAGGGATCAAAACTCTGCCTACAGGAATCAAATCAACAAACAAACGTTCCCAGTAGACAGTCAAAAGACAAACAGTCAAATCACTGCACAACCGTAAGTTGAACCAAAACAAAATGTCGTGCGCAGTAAAACAACATCACCTTATCAACAGTCCAGCGTCACATAATAGGAAAGTGAAACACTCATAATAAGTCTCAAACATACAAAGGCAAATACCGAGTGTAAAGTCAAATAAGACAGTTAAACAAGCAAATAACATTACACCGGCGAGGGTCAAAGGTACACCATCCATAACGAGGGTAAAAATGTTAAAATAAATGTCAATACAATCAAATAAGGGTGATCGGGAGGGATTTTCAGATCATTTTTCCTTTACACCGGCCACCAAAATCCCTCCAGACACGCAAAACACCTCTGTGTATTCAGCCGTGGCTCTATCTACCTAGCTGTCTGCATACTCTATCTTTCTTCTACTCCCTCAAGAAGACAAAGCTTTCTTATATCTCTTCTCACGGTACCTTCCTTCATACGCACCATCACAGTTCTTACTAAATCGTCTTCGTCCTTCTCGCATGTTTCGATCACTCCCAAAGGCCAGGAACCACGTGGTGTTTTTTCAGAGGCCACAATCACCACATCTCCCTCCTTGAAATTTCTTTTCCTTCCCAACCACTTCTGACGAGTTTGCAAGCATGGTAGATACTCTTTCATCCATCGGCGCCAAAATACGTCAGCTAAGTAATTAACTTGTTTCCAACGTCTGACGTAATTATCGGCAATAGTGCCCTCCACGACTATTCCTCCACTATCTCTCAATAACAATAAGCTATTGGGAGTGAGAGCTAACTCGTCTTTTGGGTCGGTCGTCATGGGAACAATAGGACGATTGTTCAAAATTCTTTCTATTTCCACGAAGTAGGTGGCTAATGTATCATCATGCAGAGTCTGCTCTTTGGATATGACCATCAATAACCTGCGTACAGAACGTATCATCCTTTCCCATATCCCACCTCGATGACTCGCTTGCGGGGGGTTGAAACTCCATCGTATCCCCTTTGACACCATGGCATCATTGATTCGTCGTCTATCCCACACACTCACCAGTTGTCTTAGTTCCGAAATCGCTCCAACAAAGTTGGAACCATTATCACTGTATATCTCTGCAGGTGTTCCTCTTCTTCCTATGAACCTCATTACAGCCATTATAAAGGCGTCGGTGCCTAGGTTGAAAGCTACCTCTAAATGTATGGCTCGCGTCTGGAGACAAGTAAACACACACCCGTACCTCTTTTCCTCTCTCCTTCCCTGGCGAACCATGAGTGGTCCAAAATAATCAATTCCCACTGATGAGAAGCAAAACCATCCTTTCTGCACGCGACAGACCGGTAAAGGGGCCATCATCTGCTGACCCAGTGCAGCTTTCAATCGTCGGCACTCTATGCACTTTCTTATCACCCGTTTGACCGCACTGATCCCCTTAATTATCCAATAGTTTCTTCGTAGAGTGGCCAGGACTTGCGAAGTACCAGTATGTCCTTCTATAATATGATAATGCCTTATGATCAGCTCAGTCACGAAGTGATGTCTGGGGAGGATAACCGGATGCTTAAAAGTAAGTGGGTAGTCGGAATAGTTCAACCTCCCACCGACGCAGACCAATCCACAAGTATAGGTGACAACCTTTGCAATTCACCTTCTTCAGTCTCACAACTACCCTTTTCTCGGAGTTCCTTTATTAATTCTCCATATACCTCCTGTTGTACCATACATAATACTTTATGTCTAGCAGCTTCCAGTTCATCGGCTGTTAGATAGCCAACATTCAGTGACACACCTTGGCGACGCGAATACATAACGGATATGTAGACCACATATCTCTTAAGCCATGCCACAGCTTTAATCAGCCTCACCCAGTCCGAATGATACGCCAAAATCGGATCAGCAGTGAGCTCAGTAACGTTTGTGTTTGTTCGGACCGACCTCTTCAATTCGACATTTTTCGGTGGTTCCTTCCAGCAGAGGTCTGTGGTACTTGAAAACTGTCGGGTTCCCAGAAAAGAGGGGCCCTGAATCCAAGACGCTAATTCACACGCTTTTCGTATGCCTCTTGATGTCCAATCTGCGGGATTCTCTTCAGATTTAACGTACCCCCACTGATTTGGGGATGAATACTGGTGAATAATGGCTAGACGGTTGGCCACAAACGTACTATACCGACTCTCTGTATTTCTAATATAGTACAAAACAATCATAGAATCTGTCCAAAAATAAGTCTTGTCAAAGCTATTTGGGAGGTTCTTCCTCAAAATTTCACTCATTCGTGCACTCAATACTGCCGCAGCTAACTCTAATCTCGGCACTGTCACCGTTTTCAGAGGGGCAACCCGGGATTTGCTATAAAGCAGTATGCTGTAGGGTGGCGTGTTTTTTGGAACGTTCCACGAATAAGCCACCGCTCCATAACCAGATTCAGAGGCATCGCAAAATAAGTGCAACTCAATCTTACTCATCTCACTCTTATCCTCCTTCTTGATACTTCTGGGTACGGAGATTTGCCCAAGATTCTTCATGAACCTCATCCAATCCATCCATAGGGATAGGTCATTGGAACTCAGGGGTGTATCCCAACCAGCATGAGATTTGCAAAGATTCTGCAATAGCTGCTTGGCCGGAAGACAAACTGGGGCGATGAGGCCTAGTGGGTCAAAAAGAGCTGAGACGGTGGATAGTAGTCCTCTCTTCGTGAAGGGTTTTTCGACGGGTTCAAATCGGAACTTAAAAACATCATGCATGGTGTCCCATTCCAAACCTAGGGCCCTGTGGATTGAGCCTTGACTAACACGTAAGTCGACTGAGTTCTCTGTGTGGCTCAGACCAGGAAGAACTACTCTCACTGCCTCTGAATTAGTCACCCACTTCTTCAATTTAAAGCCACCACGTAACAACAACTCAGTGGACTGTTTTACGAACGTTTTTGCCTCACCTGGGCTTGCAAAGGACACTAGGCAATCATCAACATAAAAGTTATGCTTCACTGCTTCCACCACATAGCTATCATAATCGTTGGCATACGTCTCGGCAGTCTTGGCCATTGCAAAATACGCACAAAACGGTGAGGACACTGCACCGAATGGGTGTGACGTCATTTGATATTCAATAGGTTCCTTCGAGAAATCACCCTGAGGCCACCATAGGAACCGCAGAGCACCTCGGTCAAACTCTGGGACTTTCACCTGCATAAACATTTCTTCCACATCGGACGTCAGGGCAATCAGTTCTTTGCGAAAACGCAATAATATTCCAACCAAGTTCGCTGTCGTGTCTGGTCCCTGATACAGGAAGTCATTTAAAGAAGTTCCGGACAGTTTGGCAGCGCAGTCCAGCACAACTCTTACCTTCCCCGGTTTCTTGGGGTTAAATACGGCATGATGCGGCAAATACCATCGTGGGCGGTAGCTAGGATTAAGCTGGGGCTCAGGAGCTACTGCTGCATATCCCTTTCTGATGGTCTCTTCCATGGCGCTAGTGTAGCTTTCGCGAAGGCTTTCAGAGGATATTAGTCTGCGTTTCAAACTCTCCAAACGTCGCCTGGCTACTTCGCATCCACCGTATACTCTCTTGGACTCCATTTTCCAGGGCAAGGGGACAACGAAATGTCCATTATCCCAATAAGTACCTCGCTGCACTATGTTTACAGCGGCTAGGTCATCGAGAGATAACGACTTATCTCCCGAGTACAAATCGCTGAACTCATAATCGTAAATTTTCTTCCATTGATCGACTAATAGATCTGACCGAGACATACAATTCACAACCCTCTCCCTGTGCTCACGAAAGCTTGTCGGACCGAACACGACCCAGCCCAACAATGATCTCACAGCATATGGGCTCTTTCTGCCCCCTAACTTCTGATCTAGAACCCAGTGAGCCTCAGGTACATCGCAACCGATGAGCAGCAATACCTCCCCGTCTTCCACCTCTGTCCAGGGTACGTCAGTCAGATGCGGCCACCTTTTAATACTTTCTCGCATCGACCCTTTAGGTCTCCGTACTGGGAGATCTCTTGCCACAACTGCTCGATCTATAAGTATGCATTCGTTTCCGTCTAGTGAATAAACTTCGAAAGGCTTGCTGACTGAGTCCGCCAATCTACTTCCACTAACAGTTTTGATGATAGTCTTTGTGCCGTCAGTCGACAATCCTAGAAGTTGCAAAACATCTTTCGTGATCAAAGTTGTATCAGAGCCATTGTCCAAGATAGCATAACCGTAAACCTCTTTATTACCGTGCTTTACACGTACCGGGAGTAGGCCCAAACACACGCTTTCTCTGAGAGACTCAGTGCATCCACAACTACCTTTCTCCGGTTGTTCGCCTACGGCGTGGTGGGTCTTCTTGTGTAACAGAGGGTGATGGTATGCTTTACAACCTTCTACACTGCACACCCTGTGAATTTTACATTCTACGGACCTGTGGCCCCTTTTAAGACATGAAAAACAACAACCTGTTTCTTTAGCCTTCGACCATCTCTCATCCACCGGTAACGACAGAAATGTGGTACATTTTGTGACTACATGGTTCCCTCCACAAAATATACATGAAGGTTTCAGGACTCCCCCAACGGGTACTAGCTGCTGCGTGGAACATGCTATTTTACTATCTGGTCGTCGACTGCTTGTTGCCAGCTGTCCAAACCTACTTAGCAAAATGCTCGCACGTGCTGACACAAACTGCGTTAACTCTGCGAAGGTAGGTTCTCGTTCGGTTTCAGTTAGCTTTTCGACAGTCTCCGCCCATTTCATCTGTAACACACGGGGCAATTTCTTTACTATACCTTCTAAAGTTCTCAAGGAGTTAAGGTCCGCAGTATAGTCCATTTGCTCTAGGGCTATAGCGCAGTTTTCCATTTTTATAGCTAACCTCGACATTGCCTCAGCATCGTTTTGTTCTATGTTCGAGCATTCCATCAGATCCTGTAGTAAGGCCCGGCTGACTTCATGAGTCCTTCCAAACAAACGTTGAGTATATCCCGAGCCCTACGATAACCAGCAGATGGTGGTAACATAATGCATTCCTCTATAGCCTCCCTGGCCTTACCTTTACAGTAATGTAACAAGTATAACAGCCTCTGTCCATCATCATCAACCTTAGAGACAACGTAGAGCTCAAACTGCCTCATAAACTTCCAATATTTGGCTGGATGTCCGTCAAAGCTGCTTAATTCTACTTTCGGCAACTCATGGCCAACACTGACACAAGGCAACGTAGCGGCAACCCCTTTGTTTTCTGCGCTGCTCGCCTGGCTAGTCGTTTCACGATCAGAACTGCTATGAGGGTCAATGCCAAGACAAACTGATTTGTGACACTTTATATCATCATCCAAGGAAAAGGTATCACCTAAACCCCCATTCACATCTAAGTTGAGTTCTTTATGCAGACGCAACCTTTCCTGTCTTTGTTTAGCCTTGAATTCACGAAGTTCCAACTCTTGCCTTTCATCCAACTGTCGTACCTTCAACTGAGCAGAGGTCCTACAAGGACTAGTCTTACTATAGTCAATAACTGTACCATTATCAGAGCCACGGCATGAAATAACATCAAGAGGGACTTGCTTGGTATCTGAGGTTGGATCCATGGACATGTCACCTTCCCCGTCCGGAATTGACTCAAGGAACACCTTGCGATTGCCAGGTACAGCAGTGACGGGTTGTTGAGTACTGTAGCGGCCAGAATCCAATAATCTTGGCCTGAACGCGGGAAATAGCTAGGCGGTGCCAACTGACGTGAATCTGACTAGTTCCTGCGTTCTACTGTATAGCTTCCTAACTTCCGCGAGTGACGCACAGTCAAAGGTTGGATCGAAATATCAAAACACGGTTTGTAGTAATTCAATAGTAGATTCGTAACAAAATCTGTGGTACTATCAAAGCAACAATAAGTTATGTCAAATTACAAAAATACCTCAACAGTGCCGTTGGGTAACTATACAGTCCAAAACGTTCTCGGGTACAAATACGTACTACACGGTAAAAACTGGTTAAAAAATACAACTGTTAAATACCTGTCGGTCAATAGGAATATTCCCGGCAAAAGGGATCAAAACTCTGCCTACAGGAATCAAATCAACAAACAAACGTTCCCAGTAGACAGTCAAAAGACAAACAGTCAAATCACTGCACAACCGTAAGTTGAACCAAAACAAAATGTCGTGCGCAGTAAAACAACATCACCTTATCAACAGTCCAGCGTCACATAATAGGAAAGTGAAACACTCATAATAAGTCTCAAACATACAAAGGCAAATACCGAGTGTAAAGTCAAATAAGACAGTTAAACAAGCAAATAACATTACACCGGCGAGGGTCAAAGGTACACCATCCATAACGAGGGTAAAAATGTTAAAATAAATGTCAATACAATCAAATAAGGGTGATCGGGAGGGATTTTCAGATCATTTTTCCTTTACAGGTAGCACGATTGAACCTGGTCGACTACTTTGACCCGTGTATTTGACGTGGAAGTTGTTAGAAGAGATTCAGTGAACTAAATTATTCTTTCCGGTTGGACAAACAGGATCTTTTAGTCTTATTTCCAGGTGAGTTAGCAGGTTTAAATGTCACTTTAACCTCAGGCTTATCAGAAATCACCATTCCCTTATTATGGCTTACAACGTGGAGGTGGATGGCAGTGGAAACATCTATTCCAGCTCCGAAAGTATGGCTAAGACAAGTAGATGACATGTCGACGGTGTTGAAATAGGAATACACATAGATTCTGCATGAGTAAATTTAGTAGTCAATGCGACCTAAGTAGCCTATGAATTCGAAAGTGGTGAAGGCAGGCTAGTGATGTCTATTTAATTCCCGCGACAGTGAATGTACGACGTCAAGGAATCGAGGATGAGGAGCTGAGACGCTCTGTTCTCGAAAATCTGCCTCGGCATACAGAAACCATGTTTCCGCATTGTCCGGCCAATATGGCACGAGTTGGACCGTGTTCGTAGTCGGCTTAATACGAATAAGCTTGGGAGTGTGGTCGGACATGAGGAAGTGTAGTGAATCAATATATAAATGTTGTCGAAATGAGAACAATATCAAAATGTAAAGTGGAACAGGCTCACCAATTCAATATCTGTTATTGGTCGGGATATGTGACCACGTTGTGCCCACCAATTTAAGATTTGTCCTGGTGCGAACTTGACAGACGCAAAGACCAATCACTAATTATTCGGACTTGTCATATATACATATGAGTACGAGATCAGGGAAGAACATGATAGCGTAGTCGGATGGCATGGTATATTTGGATGGTTGTACCAAGACGCCGATACGTTCCAACTAACTGGCTAGAGAGTCGAATACGAGTAGTGCAACTTAACACGACAGCGTGCCAAATGGCGAGGGCACTCGACCGGATGCCTTCAGTTTAGCGGGTCCAGTTAAACTATGAAGGTCGGCATCAATGTTGAATGTCGTCGAACCCTAGGCTACTGATTTTGGGCAAATGTGTGACGCTACAGGCTTATGGAGGGTGGCCTGTGTCCCAGATCAGTTTCCCGTTTCTGTAGAAAAGCTAGTACAACAATACCAATCCATCTGGTATGGTTGATCGAAGACAATCGAGACCAAGAGTCATCTGTGCAGCTAGTCGTTGTGGATATGTGGCGAATTTTGCACATAAACAGGGAAACGTCGTCCAGTCGTCTTGATTCATATGGGGAGTATTTATTGTGTACTGTGCAATAAGGGGTGAGCTGTTTGTACTATGTGTGAATGAGAAAGTCAGGACTTTCAACCGAATTGTGTCCGAAATGTAATCCAGTGAACGATATTGTTACACTGTGTGATAAATCTAATATTCTACCACGGTGCGCAAGTTTTCCGTTTTTATTAATTACTTGAATCACTCTACATCCTTAGACATACTATTAACAACGATTATGCACTCTCATTGACAAATTGAACGGTATCTGTACTGATTGATGATTGAAGGTGAAATGGAAATGTGGACCGCTGCCGGAGTTTCATCTCACCTTCAATCATCGCCCAGTATAAGTACCAGTCTGCCAAACTACGGGTATCTCAGATAGTCAAATGATAAGTTAAACCATAACCATGCTGGAATATCTGCAGCTGACTGCTGTAAAGCAACTTCCCACCTCCAACGGCAGTTTTCTTCCCTATGAACTTCCCTCATGAGAGTACCGACAGGTCTGCCTTGTAGAAGTAAAAAGCGTGAGTCTGGACATCGTGGTTAAACTTACCTCTTCTAGAGTTAAAGAAGCCATCCCAAATGCAACCATGCTCGTGCATCACGGTATGAATGCTCCCCCGAGAATCGCTGCCTATTCACCTGGCTTGGCGATAAAAGCCATTTTCCAGCAGCCGCTCAACAACCGGTGGCAGCCACTAGCCTTCCTTCTAGAAGTGGCTTCAAGAAGTGGAAACGAGGTGAGGCGCATGTGGGGTGGGAAGTTACTTTACAGCAGTCAGCTGCAGATATTCCAGCATGGTTATGGTTTAACTTATCATTTGACTATCTGAGATACCCGTAGTTTGGCAGACTGGTACTTATACTGGGCGATGATTGAAGGTGAGATGAAACTCCGGCAGCGGTCCACATTTCCATTTCACCTTCAATCATCAATCAGTACAGATACCGTTCAATTTGTCAATGAGAGTGCATAATCGTTGTTAATAGTATGTCTAAGGATGTAGAGTGATTCAAGTAATTAATAAAAACGGAAAACTTGCGCACCGTGGTAGAATATTAGATTTATCACACAGTGTAACAATATCGTTCACTGGATTACATTTCGGACACAATTCGGTTGAAAGTCCTGACTTTCTCATTCACACATAGTACAAACAGCTCACCCCTTATTGCACAGTACACAATAAATACTCCCCATATGAATCAAGACGACTGGACGACGTTTCCCTGTTTATGTGCAAAATTCGCCACATATCCACAACGACTAGCTGCACAGATGACTCTTGGTCTCGATTGTCTTCGATCAACCATACCAGATGGATTGGTATTGTTGTACTAGCTTTTCTACAGAAACGGGAAACTGATCTGGGACACAGGCCACCCTCGCTAACCCTGAAGCCACGAACGAAGCTCAACCTCTGGTGTAGACATTGCCTAACACGAGGTACACGCCAGTTAGCCTGGGATGAAGAAACCCTCAGAAAAGACCTCGGTCATACTTAGCCTGTAAAAAGTGTACGGCCGCACTCTAACGGGCGGCTTTGTATCGTCAGGTATCAGTCGAAATTGACTGGCATCTTCGGGTGTGGTTTTGCAGACCTTTTCCAGTGATAAACGGTGAAATATCAACAGAACTTAAAATTCAAGGAACAGATTTAGTAAAGGTAAGCATACGTCTTTTGAAATGTTGCGGTTAACTTTGCGCTAAATATTTACGGTTCTAAGTATAGCAATCGATGACATCCGCTCTGGGTTATTCAGAGAATACTGTCTTCTGCACCCGTGTACGCGATGTAGTGATCTCGTTTGCATATGAACTTCACATCAGAAGACTTTTTCCACCGGTCGTGGGTTCCAATAATATGTTCAGGAGGGGCTGGGGATTTTTAAAACTTCTTGTTGTATATATTGAAAGTGTTAACATTATTAAAATTCATGTGCCTCATAGCTGTCAATGTTGTAGAGCAATCTGGAATGCCTGCTTCAGTTCTCTTTCATTATTTATCATTTAACCGTAAAAAGGAAGGCTGACAAAAATAAGTTAGTTTTCCGACCTATCATTCGCAGTATTCAGAAATTGTTAGCGCAAGCTTGAAAGTCTGCGTTACAAAAAAGCAGGTTGGTTAGGTTTTGATTGGGTATAGGTATTTTGTTTACAAGCTCAGCGCTTTCCTCCTAAGAACCATTGCACAGCAGCAGTAAGCCTTAGGCTGATGGTAGAACAATACAAAGAATAACAAAATCAGTTGTGGGGCGAAGGGAAAGGTATGCCATGAAAGACTAAAACACCCAAACCTATTCACCTTGGGTTATTGCAGAGAGAGGGATGACCTTATCATAGCCTACAAGGTCATGCATCAGGCAAATCATGCAAACAAATTAGCTTTGCCCTCAACACAACGCTGTGTTACAGGCAAGGCTAATGATGACCGCGCGGTCACCATGAGGAAACCCCATTAGGATACCACATCAGAGAGCTAACATCACGCTCAGGTCCAACTTTTTCTCATTGAGAGTATGTGCTTCATGGAATGTTTTACCGCGGGATACTGTCATAACCCCCCTCCCCCCAGTTGACTCATCCAAAAGACGTTTAGATAGGTATATCACTTCGCATGGTTTAGCACGAACTTACTCAAGGAGTCACTAACCTCACTAGCTCACCTTCACTTTCTTTTAACCTACCACTCACCATCTCCATCCTTAATACACCTACACTGTCTACTAACTCCTCTAGAAACTAGACCTATGCTATCTACTTTTACTTTTCGGGTGATTCCCACACTTTTTTCCTCTCACCATCTTACTATTCCTCTCCAGGTACCTATACAGACAGGAGTCACGAAAGATCCGTAATCTTCCCACCAACCCGTAGCTCCCCAGTCACTCTACTGACCCACAAGGTGTCCACCTCACCGAAGCTAAAAGAAAGAAAGCAGAAGAGATTTCCTTGTCCACTGCAGGAGCGAACAGAACAAATCGAACCAAGCCCTAAAAACCAGACGCGAGAAATCAAAGACTGTCAATTTTCTACGCTCACACTGTCAAAATTGGAAAAGCTAATTAGGTTGGGATGGATAGAGATCTCTTACAATCTAATTGTTCACAGAGGACCAACCCAGCCAGCACTTACTTCGGGCGCACTTTGTAACTTTCGAGTTTTAGCCCAAAGCAACTTCAGGCGCATTTGCTAGATTTCGGATATCCCTTAAAATTTTCAATTATTTCCGTTGCCTGTTACCATTTCATTGATTCGTAATACACAAACGCATGCGGATATGAAACGTATGATGGTATGATGGTATTACCAAATATGGCCTCTTAGAACTGTCGATATAGGTTATTCCAGAACTTGGGAAGCACTGCCCACACTTTGTGAACTTCGGACTCATTGCATATGATTTGGGTGCACTTTGGAAATTCTGACAATTTCGGCGAAAATATTTGGAAATTTCGGGGAATATCATGCGTCTCTCCTTTTGCGCCTGAAGTAAAATTTTCGGGTTTTTGCCCAAAACTTACAGTTTGCGCTTGAAGCAAACGCCTAAGTCATTCATTCGCCTGTTATTATTATTATTTGTCCCTTGGATTCGTAGTGGAACATAGAAACTCAGTAAGTCTTCTCCATCCCACTCTGTTCTCTGCAGTCTTCAAAACCTGGCTCCACGACTGCCCACAAACTTTCATTTCCTACTCACATGATCTCCTCCATGTCACGCTCACCTCGGGCGACCAAATCGTCGTTTTCCATGCGGGTCCCACTCGACGGCCTGGTCTGGCACGTGATGTTCCCTGGCGGCCTCCTCTGTGTATGCCCAATCCAATCTGTCTCCACTTTCTTCTGCATATTTGTTGAGCGATGTGTTCTTGGTTGGTTCGTTGCCAACCAGCCAAAGTTCCTTGTTGCTTATTCTTATTATTCTGGTCATCTGATCTTCAGTATCGAGTGAGGGTAGGTGGCAGCTGTTGACGAGTGCCTGTAGTTTGTTGGAGATGCTTTTCATAACTCGCCAAGTCTCTGAACCATCACATAAAAGCATTGACTTGATTGAGTTAGTGTTGAAAATCCGGATGTTGTTCACGCTTTATGCTGAATGCAGTAGATCTCCATACTGATTTCAGATTAATGAAAGCCTGTGTTGCTTTTCCGATCCTGGCTTTGACGTCCTTGTCTGTGCCACATCCATCTGTAGTTGAAATGAAGCTGCCCTGCGTAAGTAGGTGAAAGAGACTACTTCCTTTAGGTTTCTCCTGTTGATGGTGATTGGTGCTTGTTGTTATTGTTGGTTGGGTATCTTCATCACCTCTGTCTTTACTACATCCACTTGAAGTCCCGTTTTCGCTGCCCTGCCTCTTCTGTTAACTTGTTGGTTTTTGCCTGTAGATCTTCGAGTTTGTGCCACAAGACATTAGACATAAATCATTATTGTTGGCGAAATCCAAATATTCTTCTAGGGTGTTTTCATCAGTCCAGCCAGCGTATACCCATCTTCTCTCTCCTCATAGTTGTCTGTTTCATGATCCAGTCCAGTTGACCACAATCAGGAAGATGGTCGGTGATGGTAGACAGCAGCCTTGTCTTCACTTCAAAGGCGTCACTGAGCTTTCCATTGTGAATCACTTGGCATGTAGCCTCCTCATATAGCATAGCATATAGCTGTTGAATGAGGTTGATAAAGGTTTGTGGCGATAAAAGCGTAGTGTTGAAGCGGCAGCTGCCAAATTACTTCTCGGTCGACGCTGTCGAAGGCCTTTTCAAAATCAATGAAGTTGAGGTAGATAGTTGACTCCCATTCTTTGCTCTGTTCTATGATAATGCGTAGGGTTGCAATTTGATCCGCACATGATTTGTTCTTCCTGAAGCCAAACAGCCTGTTCGGTCATAATTTTGAATCCAGAGCACTTTTAGTCTTTCCAGTCGTCTGTTACGGCATAAAATATTTTGGTTCGTCCTACCACATTGTCGCGACAAATGTTGCAAAATTCTTCTAGTCTAGTACTTCAGGCTTCCTAGGGAGAGATATTGGGGCGCCCGTTAGTCCAGAGAATAGACATTTGAGGCTGTTCTGTAGCTTCTAATGTTCTCCGGTGTAGAGTTTGATAAGAACCATTATAAGCTGTACAATCAGCTTATCTTTTCACCACCAGCTCTGAGATTTGCCGCTGGTCGTTAGTTCCCAACTGAGGCATTTGGGATTTTAATTTACTTGAAGTGAAATGTCAGATTGGAGATTAGAGATACGGTCATGGTTCATTGCTACATAGAGGAATTCACCACTTAATCATAATTCATGATTAGCTGCTCACTCCTAAAACACAAATCCATCCAGCGGCTGTTCTGTCGTCTAGTATGATACACCTAAACAAAGTTTGAAAATATTAATTTCTGCATGTTACTACACAGGAAGTGACTATCACGGCTCAGTAGCCTGGTGAATAACCCTCTGATGTTTGAAGCGGTCGGTCCCGGGCTCGACCCAGTGGGGAAATCACTCACTGAGAGGCAGGTACATCCAGTTGACGAGTCTCAAGTGGGGTGGAACCAGCGTCCTCGATTCCTCTGCTAGCTACTATCCATCACTAATATTAGTTTTCTATTTCGTTAAGTTTTTTATATCCGGGCAGTCAAACTTTCATTCTTTAAAAATCTACTCTGTGAGCCCTCAACAGGTGTCTCTAAAGTTTATTTGAACCTCCCATTGATATCGATATCACGGACACTGAAAATGAAGTGTGGTAGCAGCTAGTTACATAAATAGGACAATATACCTTTTGGCGTTTTCCGCGCTAGTTTGCAGCAATGTTAAATACATCCCTTTAATTTACTTTTTCTTCAAAAAGTGCAAAATTTACTCTGCCATTTTGGGCATTTCAAAAAGCTTTTGGGATTCTCAGGAAACGTGTGGTAGTAAATGTATCCTAAGCTGTCCTGTATCTTTTTAGATTGATGTTGCCGAAACGCACTTAAATAGTTGTATCAGCAAGGTTATATGAAGAACTTTCCTCTGCTAAGATCTCGTTATAAGTCCATTTTTCAGCTAACGAACTTTCAAAAGCCTTAAGATGTACTGATTTGACTTGAACTTGCATCATCAAGTCTCCTATCATATCGTATTAGTTTACTGGTGTTTTGTTGGCGAAATCTAGTTAGATATTTTATACACGTTTAATGATATGCATTATATTTCTTTCACCAACATTTTCGGGTTCTTCAACGTGAGTCTGAAGTACTTCTTGGATCCCCGACCGATAGCTGCTACCTTGCCGTCGTGGTCGGGCTTGTATACCACAATGACCCAACGAGCTATACTGGTGAAGTGCTTGTTCCCTCGGGGTCTCGCCCCCCCCCAGAAAGATCTGTTGAATAGTGGTAAGATGGAAAGCAGCTACCCTTTTAGAGTAAATTGCTACACTATGATGTGGGTCTGAGGGCGAAGTCGTGCTGCCGCTAGCTGGATAGGGTGTGGCAGCAGTAAGGTGTTTCCCTTGGATGGCCAGCAGTGCCACGCTGGTTCTGCCTTCCCAAATGGAAGAAAGTGTTGGAAGAGGCCGGCTCAAAAATTACACACTATCTGCCCCATGGTCTTCCGGCGCTAGCGGTATGGGTCTTTTCTAGCCGGTGTTAGAAAAATCAAACCTGAGAACATCCCAAAAAAGCCCGCGTGTCACAAGCCTCAAGCAGATGTTTCATGGGCCCTGCGATTGCATAAATATTTTATCTCCCAGGTATCTTAAGAAGAAATAGCTTTTCATGGCGTTGGCAGCCGGGAAGGGCCAATCGCCTGCACGCATCCAATAGTACACGAGACCCAATCAAATATAGACTATCATCCTCAACTCAGTCTCTTCCTTTGCCTTCATCTTCTGATACTAATATTGGGCCTCTCTTATCTTCCACAGTCTCTCATTCTGCGACCTTTGCCAACGATCAAGGCCATTAAAACCTCATTCCTAGTCTCCTAAGACATCGCCATCGACTTCATGTAGGAGCTTTCAACGTCCAAACTGTATGCCAAGTCGGACAGCAAGTATCGCCACACCAATGGATGTGTGGTGTGTCTGAGATACGTATCCAGGACGCCAGCGTGGTTAATTAAGTTGATCTCACCTGGCCATAATATTGAATCTACAAAATTCACCTTAAGAAAATCCAGAGACCCCAATGGCTGGCCCTCCTGAACTCGGTGGTGTAGGGATAGCATCGATTTATAGAGCAGTAAGTAAGCTTGTCGAATGGATACTGTTAAACAGCCATCTATGTGCTGTTCAACTGAATGGATCATGTAAGAGCTAGGAAGGATCAAAACTAGGCGATGCTTATTCGTAATCTCCGCCTACACACCCAGTGACTGTAGTTCGGATGACACAAAGGATGAGTTCTATGAAAAGCTGTCAATTTTGTTACAGAAAGCAAACCGTTCAGGTGTAGTCATAATAGCGGGTGACTTTAACGCTCAAGTAGAAAGCTAAGCTGAGTCAATCGGAAAGGCAACTTGGAGGTGTTTACGGAATCCTGTGCCAACGGACCGACAACAGTGATCGTCTGTTGCAATTTTGTTCTGTTGACCATTTGTTTCTGGCAAGCACTAACTTCAAGCATCAGGAGAGGCACTGTCTCACATGGCGTCCATCGGCTTTTAACTAACGATGGACACAGATAGATCATATTGTTATGGGTCATCGTTGGTGGATTGCTGCTCTCTCTGGATTACCAGTTTGAACTCCGATCATCCGCTAGTACGGGTGCATGTATGCCTGCTCCTTGCTGGTCATAGGAAACAGGCAGGAGTAAGACATGTTTTTGGTCGATTGGAGGATGAGGATATCAAATACGAGTTTAGAGAGGAGTTAGCTAAGCATTTATCTGAACATGAAAGCAATGTTCATCCTAAGAAAACCTGCTGTCACATTAAGTCTGCTGTAGAAACAGAGGAAAAGACACTTAAAGGTACGCAAACGTCATTGAATTTCCGCAACACCATCCTAACTGGTTGATGTGAGACGACTAATTCCAGGTGGCTGTGACCACGATAAAGAGCAAAAGCAACTCAACATAAATTGACTAAGAATCTTCGCGTCGATCGCGAGCAGTGGTAGGTAGTGAAAGCGAGAGAGATGGAGAAAATATCAGCGTTGGGTAACTACTTAGGCTCATTAAGGGTGCCAGAAAGATGATGGTTAGTGAAACTGTAACCGAAAAGGATGGGACTGTGATAACTTCCCAGGACAGGTGGCTAAAACGTTGGCACTCAGCAACGCTTCAGTTGCCCAACAGCCAGTCTATAGCTGAATGACTTGTAGGTGTCGGTCCTTCAACTCTTCCTGAAGTTCAGAAGACTATCGAATTCAAAACGATTCAAAGCAGCGGGACCTGACAGTTTGCTACCTGAAGTTTTCAAGGTTGGAGTTAGGAAACTGGTGATAAAAGTGACGGAGGTGCCAGGTGCTAGTGTATGGGAATCAGAGGTAGTGCAATCAGACTGGCTTACTTCTCTGATAATCCTAGTCTATAAGAAGGGAGAGAAGTCTTCCTGTGACAACTGTAGACGAATTAGTTTGACTAATATCGTGTCCGAAATCCTTGGGTCCATAGTTATCCGACGGCTAGCTGGAGCTCAAGAACAACAAACTTGAGAAAACCAGCCAGGTTTCAGACAGCTGGACGAGGGTGTATCAGTCATATTCGCAACCCCCAAAAGGTTCTGGACCACAAGCATACCTACGGGCCAATGACTGACACTTGCCATTTTTCGTGACTTGAAGGCGGCATTTGACTGTTGACCGTGAGGTGTGGCAGTGTTTGACTGTGAATGGAGTACCGAGCAAGTGTATAACGCTTATCGAACCTCTCTACTGGGACTCACGCAGCTGTTATCAGAATTGACGACAACTAGTGGTGTTTGCCAGGGATTTTCTCTGTCACCATTCCCATTTAACTTCGTCATAGATGTACTAATGAATATAACGTACACTCGACCAATAGCTGCTGCCTTGACGTGGTGGTCGGTCACGATCACCCAACGAGGTATGCTGGTAAAACGCTTGTTCCGTGTAGTTTCTACCATTCGAGAGGGATCTATTGGATAATGGCTAGACAAAAAGCAATTATCCTTACCCTTAACATATTCTTAAACAAAGAGGTGATGCTCTATGGTGGCTTAGATTAGTCATCGGTGGTTAGTAGTGGTCTGTAACTACAAGACGTGTGTCCGACTACATCTTCCATAATACAGACCAATTTTTGTGGCATCCAAAAAGCCGTACGTGATTGGACTCAAGCAAATGTCCACTGGGCTCTGCGATCACGCACTAACCCCTCTTTTTCAGATACTTCAATAAGACCTAGTCGTCCGTAGTGTGGGAACCCGTAATTTCAACCGCCCTCACAACTTTGTCAGCACTCAAGTCCCCTCAGACCACTATCTTCCTCCCTGATCCCTACCTTCTAATCTTCTTTCATCTCTCTCAGTTAACAGTCTTACATCTTTAATTTCTTCTAGCGCTGCAGCCTTCGAAAACTATCTGAGTCCACAGAACAGCATCCCTGGTCTCCTTAAATCACGCGCCAAATTACACATCGGGGCCTTCAATGTCCGCACCCTCCGTCAAATTGGTCAACAGGCTTCATTGGTCAAGACTCTAGCAACTCGGGCCATGGATGTATACTGTGTTTGTGAGACTTGCACACAGGACCCAAGTTCGGTTATAAACCTGACCTCTCCCGATCAATCTGGTGAATCCGTAAACTTCACCCTTCGAGTTCCTGGAGATTCGATAGCTAGCTCTCGTGGTCTTGCAGGTGTAGGCATAGCATTAAGCACTAGGGCAGAAGGCTTACTACTAGACTGGATCCCAGTTGATAGTCACCTGCGGTATCCGGCTGAACGACTCAGTGACAACTAGAAGGAGTATTGAAACTCGCCGTTGTCTCTTTGTAATCTCTGCTTACGCACCCACTGACTGCAGCTGGGATGAACTGAAGGACGAGTTCTACCGAAAACTGTCTAGCCTCCTTCTCAAAGCCGAACGCTAAGACGTGGTGGTTGTTGCAAGTGATTTCAATGCACAGGTGGGTAGACTGAGTGAGGTGGAAAGGCACTTTGGTGGCACCTTCGGAATCCCGGCTGAACGAACAGATAATGGTGATCGCCTACTACAACTATGTTCAGATAACCACCTATTTTTAGCTAGCACAAATTTCAGACACAAAGAAAGACACTGTCTGACCTGGCGTCCACCGAGCTCGGCTCAGCGATGGACACAGACAGGCCACATTGCTATCAGTCATCGCTGGAGAGCATCGGTGGAAGACTGCCGCTCCTTCTGGAGTACGTGGGTTGGGTAGCGACCACGCGTTGGTCCGAGAGCGTATATGTCTGCATCTCAATGGACGTAGGAAATATTTGGCAACAAAACCATTACGAGTGCAGCTTGACAACGAAAACATCAAAGCCGCTTTCAGTGAAAAATTGGTTAGGCAGTTATCGGAACAGGACACTATCACTCACCCAGAAGAAGCTTGGCGCCATCTCCAGTCTGTTATAAAAGCAGCGCTGAAGACCGTAGCCGACTCCGAAAGAATGGATAGAAAGAGCCAGTGGATATCAGCAGCTTCTTCCGAAATAATGGATGCACGTGGACGCATCCCTGCAGGCTCTGAGTACAATGAAGAGCGAGCACAACTTAAAAGTAGACTGAGGAAAAGTCTACGCAACGACCGCGAACAGTGGTGGGCAATGAAGGCTAAAGAGATGGAAAAGGCAGCGGCGATTGGTAACAGTAGACAGTAATTTAGACTTATTAAGGAGACTCGGGGAAAGGTCAACTGCGGTAAGTGAGACCATAGCGGAGAAGGACGGGTCTACGATTCACTCGCAGAGGAGACGACTGAAACGATGGGCAGGACACTTCGAGGAACAGTTCAACTGGCCTCCAGCCACCATTGTGTTGCCTGCGATCCAATAGGATCCTGAATGGAACATAGGGATAGGTCCCCCAATACTTTCAGAAGTCGAGAAAGCAGTAGGTAACTTGGAACGAGGAAGGGCGGCAGGACCAGACGGACTAACTCCACAGGTATACAAGGATGGTGGTAAGGTGTTCTTAGTCAGGTTAACGGAAGTGTTAACTAGTATATGGGAATCAAATACGATCCCCTCTGACTGGTGTAAATCACTTATTATCTCTGTCTTCAAGAAAGGTGAGAAGTCCTATTGTGATAACCACAGAGGAGTCAGCCTGGCGAACATAGTATCTAAGATTCTAGGTTCCATAATCATTAGACATGTATTAGTGGAGCTCGGGAATAGCAAGTTCAACAAAACCAGGGAGGCTTTAAACCCGGCCGCGGGTGTATAGATCAAATGGTCACACTGTGCCGGGTTCTGGAACATAGGCACGCTTACCAACGCCCGACAATAGTTGTATTTCTCGACCTGAAGGCGGCATTCGACTCAGTTGATCGAGAAGTCTTATGGTAATGTCTCTCACTGAAAGGCGTGCCGAGTAAGTACATCATCTTATTGAAGGCTCCCTACTCGAACACTTGTGGGCGTGTTAGAGTCTATGGTGAGATATCCGGGGAGCTGTACTCGTCGAGTGGTGTCCGTCAAGGGTGCCCACTCTCTTTATTATTATTCAATTTCATCATAGATATTCTTATGGAGGTCTCCCTCGCGTCACGTGACTACACAGAGGTTGACCTAGTCTCAGGAAAATTCTCGTTAGACCTAGATGATATAGTCCTGTTAGGTGAAGACGCTGACAAGATGCAGCCTTCTAAACACTTTGAATGGGAATCTGAGGATGTTTGGGATGCGTTTCTCGCCACCCAAATGCATATTGCTGCTCCAGGATTGGTCTCCAATAGTGCCTCGACTAACAGTAGAGAAAGTAGCGGTTGAGTGTGTCGCCCATTTCACTTACCTGAAAAGCAGGATCAGCCCTAATGGCTCAGTGGCCGATGAGATCTCTGCACCAATATAAAAGGCTCGACTGGCTTTTGCCAACTTACGCCACCTGTGGTGCTGCTGTGATATCCGATTGTCTATTAAGGGTTGCGTGTACTGCACAGCAGCCCGCTCTGTTCTACTGCATGGCTGTGAAACATCGCCATTGGAGGTGGAAGACATGAGAAGGCTGGCTTCAGGTGTTTGACCACCGTTGCCTTCGTAGTATAGGCCGTATTCCGTGGTGTCACCACGTGAGTAATGCAGAAGTCAGGTGTAGAGTTTTAGGGAGAAGAGGTAAATCAGTTGGCACGGTTGTGAACCTTCATCGACTGAGACGGCTGACTGGGACATGTGTTACGTATGCTTAGCCACCGTCTGCCTCATCACACAATGTTGGCCGAAGTAGGTTCAGTCTGGAAAAAGGCTCAAGGCGGCCAAAATAAAACATGCATCAATGTATGAAGTCTTTGACTGTTGGTTTGAGCCGTGTGAGGCGATGCAGACTAGGTGGTTGGGGTTCGCGGGACAAGAGGGACCAGTGGTTGGAGACTAGGTGATATGGCATGGAACCGATGTCAATGGTGAAGATGTATACACATATTATCCTCATCCTAACGCTATACCGAATCTCACCATTTTCTCATTTTTCCTTCCTCTCTCCCTCTTTGAGTACTTTATATTTCTTCTGACTGAATTTTCTTATTCTTACCTTGCACTTCACTACCTTTTTACTTGATGTACTGATATGAGCTGTGGCAACTCGGACCGTTACACAGTAATGCCTACCTGGTCCTATATTGATGGATGATGTTGACTGCTCTTGAACCCCACAAGCTATTCACATCATGATAGTAGCTACCTTTGGTCTAACCACTACCCAACCGACTTGTATGGCATAGTAGAGCACTAAGGGACAATCGTTTCAACTTGCATGGCTTTTTGTAATATGCGACCCGGCCACTACGTCAAGATAGCAGTTGTCGCTAGATGGTTTACTTCCAGCATAGGCGGAACCAAAAAATTAATATCCACAAACATCACTGTTAGAATTTGGTAATCTAATTTGGATTTGTAACGACTGAGCTGTTATTCATGCTCTGTTTCCAAGGTGAGTATGTGATGAGTGAAGTTGCTTGCTTATAATCGAGGGTAAAAAATCTACCAGACATTTGACCTTTGGTCTAGATAGTGCTGGATACAACTCTGGCAAACATCCGTGCTGTAAGTGTCTAGTTGGGAACAATATTTTTCGTTGGTCGGGATGCTGGCTAAATACTAATTGATTGAAAGGTCGAAAGTGATTTCTAGTACAAATATGGATATAGCAAAGGAAACTGCTCTTGCAGTGCAGATCAGAAAGTAGGATACTGCGGTTATCATTTTCGACATGACAGTAGTTAAGTAAGAGAATGAACACAGACGGTAAACACTGATGTATGGTCTAGTAGTTTATCCAGGTAGTTACTTATAAAATCATATGTCAAATCTCTATCTCATTTCAGCGTGACTTCTCATCTGGTACCACTCATCATTACTAAGTATTGTAATTGGGATTTTAGCAACTTGCCAAGCATATTGTGCAATACTTGGTAAATCAATCTCTAGGAGGGAAGAATACTCGATCATTTATTTACTTGATCTCTTAAGTTAAGTTGTTGAGATATAAGAAAGCACTGTGTTGTACCGAGAAAGGTTTGTGTGAAAATGAATTGTGATAAATCATCTTTTTGACTTTGTTCTTACGCTTATGCTCGATAAATTTAGATCTCCTACTCGGTTTAGGGAAAACACTACTAAAGGACTTTGTAGGCACGAAATGTGCTTTTTCAATAATTAAGTAGTACAGCGTGTTCCCCTGATCATTTTCACCAAAGCACGAACAACAACATTTGCAGAATAAATTGAGCTAATATTTATTTCGTGACTTCTCCTCAGCTGCAGTTTGGAATAAATACAGAATTAGCATGGGATAAAATGGGTAACATACTCTTGAGTTAGAACAAAGTAACCATATACATAACCATATACAAACTCAGTTAATAAATGTTAGCAGTGCAAATAATTATGATAAAATTTGTTTCTTCGTAGATAATTAAATGAAGGACCCTATAGTTGTAACAGTGAGTGTGGGGAGTAGTAAAAATGGTAAATTAATCACTGTTGTAACAGTAATAACAATAACAGATTTTCCACACAAACAAGCAGATGTCATATTACATAACATATATAAAAAGGGTAGTAAAAACAGGAAAGAGAAAACTAAGAAAACATGGAATAAGGAAATACAGTAGGAAGGACAAACACTTGGTTACCAGGATAATGCTAGGTTAGTCGTTGTCTGTTTCTGAACACATGGGTCAGGTTTAAAGCTTTTGATTGCTACTGATACTGCAAAACGAAGTAAAACAGAGGATCGCTGTCGATTTATCATTTTAAAAGCTGTAGATATATCCCCGTTGTATCCCGGGTCGACTAAATAGCGTTTGATAGAACTTGTAAGCGATTTCGAACCATTCAGTCGTAAGCCCCTTGGGACTTGTTCAGATAAACGAGCACATCCCCATCTTTCTGTCGTCTCGATATACTTGGTTTGGCAAGCACATATGAATTCGTTAATATAGTTGTAGGTGACGTTGGATTGGTACTTGTCCATTAACTGTCAGTCTTATTTTTGTTAACACAGGTTGCTTACAGTGTATATGAGTTAAACTCATAATTTTTGAAACTTATAAGGTCTTAGAATTATAGCATACGTTAATATTTCACACTTTTGACTGCATGTCTGCACTCATTTTCGTGACAGAGAACAGCATATTTTGCCTCTTTCTTAATCTAACATAAAATGCATAACATAGATGCCAACAAATGCAGGATATTTTAGTCACTAAATGAATTCCATCAGATAACATAATAATGTTTTTTTCAGCAAAGAGAAATTTATTTTCAATGACTTTATTATCAAGCTATATAGTCGTACTTATAATTGGTACAACTGTACAGCATTATAATAGAGTCGCTGAGAAAAAAAATCTTGTTCTTATTCATGAATAAATGAGCATATTTTGTCAACATAATAAACTCTACCGAGAACTGCTACAGTTAAACTGTAGCTTACTTCAGACAATAATATCTGTGCGACTAAGTAAAATCAGAGTTAATTTGGGTATGAGCTCAAGTAACAAACAATATTAGCATGCTTCTTAAAGAGTTCTACTTGTTGTAAAACAGGAGTAGTCAGAGCTATTGTTAGTTTGAAATAATGGTATAAGTGAATTCGATTGATCGTGAATTAATCCCGGAAACTTTCTAGGAAACATTCCAACGCAAACATTCTAATGTCTGTTTGGTATTTCTTCGGTCAGTGAAGATGTCGGTGTTCCATGACGAAATCGAAATTGAAGACATGGAGTATGATGAGGAGTCAGAAACATATTCTTATCCTTGTCCATGTGGTGATCGATTCCTGATTACGAAGGTTTAGTATTATGAAATATTTTGGGTTATGATCAATTTGTAGGAAGATCTATTGTCCGGTGATGATGTAGCACGTTGTCCTAGCTGTTCTCTGTATATACGTGTTATTTATGACATGGTAAGTTTGTGTTGTCACTGTGACCGCTTTTAGGAAAATATACCATCCAACCTACAGGAATCACCAGCTGAAATCATGGTTACCTGATTGTTAATCTGTAATCTTACTGCGTCAACTTTAAACGAACTGGATTTACAATCACCAGTAACGTCATTTCTATTACTTTTGTAAACTGTCATCACAGCGAAAACTTGACTTTGCCTATCCCATTGTAATTTCAAAACAATTATTTCCAGACTATCAAAATACAATCAGTCAACCTGATGTGTTTTCATTTGCAGACCATGAATTATCATAAGGATTTCGACTACTAAGAATTAGATTTGAGCATGGAAACTGTTCCCACCTACTGGAAACCGGACACTCAACACTTGATCAGTGATTTACTGGTTCGAATTGTAAAAATAATCGAAACACACTCAGCAATCTTGTGCCGGTACTCAATGAGTCACCTACTGTGTGCCGGCCGACGATACTATGTGGCCGCCCAAACCTCGGTGGGTGGAAATTCTAAAAGGTCTAGATAGCTGAGTAGTGTTATTAGACCTAATGCAGTAAACAGTTCATAATCTAGCTTATGAACACATACTTAGCTATCGTAACTCATTTTTCTGTTCCGAAAAATAGTGTGTTATTAAAGGATTCATCAAAGAACTAGGTGATACCTAAGTATTTGACTACTGGTCCAAAGTGTATACGGCGACTCGAGATTTGAATGGGATAGAAGGGCTTGAACTAAAGTAGTTCTTTGGCTACATGGCCTTTGTTCACACTCCTTTGAAGTTAATTTACAAAGTCTTGAATTCTTTTCTTCCCAATTTACTGAAGCTTAGATCATTGACGGGAGCAGTAGAAATGAAGTCAGCATGTATGTATTCCAGATTGTAAACTCTTTCAAATGAATCATTATCAAGGCCTTTTTCTTGTTACACATGATGTACTGCGGTAAATTTTCAAAATGGATGTAATCTAAATGTACGAATTTTACTTTTCGAATGAAACTTGCGAAAACTGCACAGGGCAATGTTTAGTCATCAGGAACTGAAATCATTTTTCAGTAACTTATTTATAAAATTGATTCATAATCACTCCAAAGTATACCTCAGTGCAACGTGAGCGCATTTTGTACTAGCATGCAAATACTAATGACCAGATATAATAAGAATCAATATCTTAGTGTAAAGTCCACAAAAGTAATGTATTTGTTGAGTTTTCTGTTTAACAAAATCACAAATAAAGGTTTTGTGATGGTAAAAAATAGTTACGATTAGTGTTGTCTATTCATTAAATCAGATACGATGGTTTGTAATTCCTTTTTGAAGGTGATAGGTGAGAACTTCTCAGCAACTCGGTTACATCCTGCCTTGCCCATACGATCTGCAAGTTCCGGATCATTGATAAACCTGAAATCGGAGTGATTTACTTGAGATTGAGGAAATTTAAAAAAGCGACCTAAAAAGTGTTAAATGCTGTAACAACCTTTTCAGTACACGTAAGATTGACTACAATGAGGGCAAGAAAATAATTCCAAATTTCTTTTGATAGCCTATCTACAGTTACCCTACCGATTTCAAAACCTGATCGCCACACAACATGCTTTAGTAGCTCATCGAGAAGTAATTCAAAGAAACAATGCAAAATTTGTAGTGTTATTCCGAAAACTTTATATCATTTACTGTACTAAAGAATTTAGCTGCGAAGCCTTTACTACCAATGTAAGAAATACATCATAATTTAAAGCTCTTTTGTTGAATGTAATAACTTTAAAAGTAACTGCTTGTCATAAGCAGCTGAAACCTGATATTTATCTGTGACAATATCAAAATATTTTTTTCTACAAAGGATCAATAAATCACATCCGCTTTTAGAACTTGAACATTCCTACGAAGGTCAGTATATGGATAACTACCACTACTACCATATGTATCATCAATGCGCACTGACATTTCTAATAGAATATTGAATCGAAATCCACTCCACAAACTTGTGCACATTCGTGCGGTAGGCAATGAGCCACACCTATTGTGTGAGGACTACCTGGCTACCTAAACCTTAATAGGTAGGTGCGGTATTCTAATAGTGATAATATATAGGTCTGAGTATGTTGTGTCTTCAGAACTTGAAAAAGAATTTTGTGCAGAATTCACATAGCCTGCGTTATATTAGTGAATACTGTAATCTCGTTATCCAAAACTCTGACCCACTCAGTCAACTTAGTGTGATGCGGAAATGGTTCCTCATATTCACTACCTGAATCAACTTCAACATACGATAGTATTTGTTCTGTGTTTAACAACACCACAAAACAGCAGCTATTCACTTGGTTTTCTTGCACACATATCCTAAGTATGGATAACATCAGCCTCAAAAAAGTTATTGCATCGTCAGAAAGCTTCTGGGACTTTATGTTTTGAAATCCTCTGTAAATGAACTGAGTAACAACGATTTGGATATTTAAGGTATCCCAGTACTACAGAGGTTTATGGGATGTTTCACCAGATTGTCACTAGGTGCAGAAAATTTAAACATCCTGTCTGTTTTCTTCAATAAAGTGATTTGAAATCGCTTGACTATTGGGTGCGGGTCGGCATTTCACTGACTGGTTGGGATTCGCATGAGCACCGAAGTTAATGGTTTGAAACGGTAGGTTATCTGACCGAAAATCGATTGCAGTCGCGCTGATGCATCCACATCTTATTGTAACCATCATATCACACATAGTTACTTCTTCCACTCTCTTTTCATCTGCTCCACAACTTCCGACTAAACTATTTACATTTCCCTGACTTTATTCTTGTTACCTTTCATCTTGATGTGCTGCCATGAGGTGTGACAACTCAGATTGTTATATAGTAACGGGACGGAAAGCGCGCAGCCATCTTGTGCACATCCGTGCACTAGGCAATGAGCCACACATATTGTGTGACAGCCAGTGATACTATCCAGATGTACAAACTTCGGCACATGGAGCGGGGTTCGAACCCGTAACTGGTTGATAGTCATCTCCCTAAACCATTGAGCCACGTCTCCTCTCTTGTCATTGACTAACTAACTAACTGACTCCAATGTAGTCATGCTTAGGGATTTCACTGCAAACCATCTACACCTTTGAGTTGATTTTGAAATTGTAGTGTCATAAGCCTTTGTAGGTAAATAGTCCACTTAACCTGTATGCGAGCTTTTGTAAACAAAAAATCGGTGGAATAGAGGTGTATCTAAATATTTAAACCGTCTATGATTAGTATGATAGACCACTGGTACAGAAAAAGTGACAGGTCTACTAGTTGAGATCACATTTCTGTCTTACGTCACATGAAATAAAAGAAGTGTAACTTGCATGAAAGCAATGAAAGTTACTGTTAAACAAACAATAAGGGTATTATGAAACATACTTGGAAAAGTACTTAGCTATAATTTCCGGTAGCTGAGTTATTGGATCTACTTTGCACAGAAAGCCAGTACAGTTATGTACAATTGTTTCTCTGGGACCGCCAGAGTCCAGCGCAATGACTGCGCGAGACAACAACATTGCTTCAATAGGAACGATTCCAAAATGTTCTTTGTCTGGTGTATAAATTACTGCATCACTGGCTGCTATTAACAGAGGTTTGATTTCTGATGAACAGGAACGCATAAAAGTAACATGATTGCTGATCTGCAAATTAAATTAGATTTAGAAGGTTCTCACATTATGGAAGATTTTGTGGTTACTTAATTGCCGAAATGTACATCTTTTGGAAATGAGACGTTACTTTTAAAATTGAACTACATTTTCAATCAGGTGATACACAAGACGTTTTCTATGAATTGCATATACCTTGATTCTATTCTTTTCATAACAACTCTACATCATGCGACTCTATAAAAATACCGTTTTCGTAGGTCAACAGTAATATTGTGCAAAAGGGAACTTGGTACTTAACAACAGTGCATTTCGTTACATGTGAAAAAGTCACGTCCTAATTTTTTTTTGCACCTTCACAGTTATTCCACATATGTCACGTGAAATCAAATCGACGCTATTGCAGTAACTTCTTTTAGTTGCTGAGAAACTCTTAATAACTACGAACTTCGGATGTTCTTATCCCCATCGCTATGACCAGCTAGTGCAACTTTCAGTTCAGCTAAGTGGGTGTTGAAAAGCAACTGTTTTAATTCAGCATTAACTTTGGTAGATCTAAACTTATTTATAGGAATAGTATTTGTGATAAGAAGAAATACAAATGTCGTGTAGTGTAGTTTTACGTGTACATGCAATGAGCTGTACATGAAGGCACAGACCAACAATCATGGACTTCATCGAATGGTATCACGTCTTGGTTTGGTCACCCTTAACTCTCTTTCAACCTAGTCCAGCTTCTCTTAGCATGGCCCGTCAAGATAGGAGGTGACTCAGCATGCGCAATGCATGTTCAAGCCACCCCAGCCGATGAAAGTTCACAACCTCATTAATCGACTTGTTTATCTTGCCTAGCACTCTTCTCCTGACTTCAGCATTGTTCTCAATGATACAAAAGATATATTCCGTTTACTACCACTCTTTTATTCCTACATTCTTTCTCTATTATTATGACTGTTTGATTTAACCTGTTTCTATTTTCCGCTTTTGAAATAAAACATTTTGGCGAATGAGCATGAAAAACGATTGTTGGAAACGCATGGAACAGATGTGTCGAATTTTTCAGTTTTACTCATACTAACCAAACTCATACGGACTAATTGTTTCAAATAACCTCGCCTGGTTAGCTAGTTACTAGCCGGTCCTAAGCCCAATAAAGACGGAAGGTTGGGCATAGGGCCAGCAACCCTACCCCGGAAAACTAATCCAATCGCTAAAGAAACTTCAAAGCAAAAACAAAATATAAAAAATGAAACGAAATTATTCCTCTCTGGAATAGGAGCGACGAAAAGACGCCGGTTGGTGAAAGCCTTGGGGAAGCCAATTGGCCGATATGTCCTCTCCCTCGATGAAAGCGAAAGTAAACATAGGGACATGAAATGTCCGCACTATGGTCGAACCTAGCCCAGATTGCAAAAGAGATGAGAAGGTATCGCATTGCAGTGCTAGGAATTTGCGAAAGCAGATGGAATGGAAGTGGACTGTCCAAACTGTCAACTGGAGAGTCAATAATCTAATCTGATATTGTCACCCAGACGACAACCACGAGCACAGTGAGTATCGGAGTGACTATCATGATGTCCCAAACAACATCGAAGGCTCTCACTCTCATGCAGTGGGAACCAATCTCCTCTTGTTGGACCATGACAGCAAGATTCAACCCAAAAGGAAGGAAGGAAGGTCACAATCATACAATGCTACACTGTGCACCTACAAATAATGCAGATGAAGAGAAAAAGGAGGAATTCTACAGACAACTGCAATCAGTACTGGATAAGACTCCACTTCAGTTGGTGATATCAAAATTCTAATTGGTGGGGTGACATGAATGCGAAACTGGGAGTAGGTAACACCGGAAGAGAACTCATCATGTGTCGAGAAGCACTCAGTGAAACGAACGAGAATGGAGAACTGTTTACAGACTTCTGTGCATTTAATGATTTAGTGATTGGAGGCAGTGTGTACAAACACAAAGATATTCACAAAGCGACATAGATTTGATTCCACCACACTAAAAATCACGTCAACTTCATCTCAATCTGAAGGACACAAGATCAAGAAGGGGAGCAGATGTAGTTTCAGATCACTCACTATCTAGTACAATGGACCTGCCTTATAAATCATATTGAAAGACTTCAATTCTAAGAAGTTAGTGATAGACCACAGTTCAAGTTCCAGACCCAGAACAAAAACTAAGGGACGAAACTACAAAGGACATCACGTCAGTCAGCCATCAGGGAAAAATGAGAGACACTAAACAACATCCCTGAGAAAACCTGGGTGGAAGAACACTTGAACTCTTTCAAAGAGATGTCAGAAAAAACCTACATAACTCTATTAGGAAGGAAGGAGAAACAAGATAAGGAATGGATCTTCACGGATACATGGAAGCTGATAGAGGAGAGGAAGACGGTGAAGCAGAAAATAAACTAGTGCAGTGCAGTGCATGGATGAACAACGAAAGAGGAAGTGATTGCAACCTATAAAATACTACACTGGACAAAGAAGTGAAGGAGAGTGTATGGAAAGACAAAAGACACTTCTACGACACACTGGCAAGTGAAGCAGAACAAGCTGAGGGCTGCTGGTAGGAGAGACCTGATAACATATCGAATAACCAGGTTACTATCTGGGATGGAAGAGATCAAAGCAGATGAAACCAATGAAAGATGGTGAAGGAAACCTAGTTACCAAAGTGGAGAAACAAAGGAAACGTTGGGCTGACCACTTCAAAAAACTATTGAGTGGACCACCACCACCTGCTACTCGTCCAGAAATACCGCCAGCAGCTACGAAACTGCCAGTGAACACAGGCGCCCCGACAAAAGCCGAAGTACTGAACGCCATAAAGCTGCTGAAATCCGGTAAAGCAGCAGGACCAGATAGAATTCTTCTGAAACGACTGAAAACAAACGCAGAGACAACAACCGACATACTTACACCACCACAGGAGAAGGTTTGCAAGGAACGAAGGCAAGGTATCTGTCAAACTTCCAAACAAGGGATTTTGGGAAGGCCTTCGACAGCGTCGACCGAGAAGTAATTTGGCAGCTGCCGCTTCAACACTACGCTTTTATCGCCACAAACCTTTATCAACCTCATTCAACAGCTATATGCTATGCTATATGAGGAGGCTACATGCCAAGTGATTCACAATGGAAAGCTCAGTGACGCCTTTGAAGTGAAGACAAGGCTGCCGTCTACCATCACCGACCATCTTCCTGATTGTGGTCAACTGGACTGGATCATGAAACAGACAACTATGAGGAGAGAGAAGATGGGTATACGCTGGCTGGACTGATGAAAACACCCTAGAAGAATATTTGGATTTCGCCAACAATAATGATTTATGTCTAATGTCTTGTGGCACAAACTCGAAGATCTACAGGCAAAAACCAACAAGTTAACAGAAGAGGCAGGGCAGCGAAAACGGGACTTCAAGTGGATGTAGTAAAGACAGAGGTGATGAAGATACCCAACCAACAATAACAACAAGCACCAATCACCATCAACAGGAGAAACCTCAAGGAAGTAGTCTCTTTCACCTACTTACGCAGGGCAGCTTCATTTCAACTACAGATGGATGTGGCACAGACAAGGACGTCAAAGCCAGGATCGGAAAAGCAACACAGGCTTTCATTAATCTGAAATCAGTATGGAGATCTACTGCATTCAGCATAAAGCGTGAACAACATCCGGATTTTCAACACTAACTCAATCAAGTCAATGCTTTTATGTGATGGTTCAGAGACTTGGCGAGTTATGAAAAGCATCTCCAACAAACTACAGGCACTCGTCAACAGCTGCCACCTACCCTCACTCGATACTGAAGATCAGATGACCAGAATAATAAGAATAAGCAACAAGGAACTTTGGCTGGTTGGCAACGAACCAACCAAGAACACATCGCTCAACAAATATGCAGAAGAAAGTGGAGACAGATTGGATTGGGCATACACAGAGGAGGCCGCCAGGGAACATCACGTGCCAGACCAGGCCGTCGAGTGGGACCCGCATGGAAAACGACGATTTGGTCGCCCGAGGTGAGCGTGACATGGAGGAGATCATGTGAGTAGGAAATGAAAGTTTGTGGGCAGTCGTGGAGCCAGGTTTTGAAGACTGCAGAGAACAGAGTGGGATGGAGAAGACTTACTGAGTTTCTATGTTCCACTGGGAACCCAAGAGACAAATATATTAACAATTGTTTCAAATATTTAGAGTTATTATGGGATAAAATGAAAAGATGAATGTTTTAAACATATGCACATACTTTTAATGTTTGCGATAAGTCCACTAGTTCTGTATAATATTCTACATTTTCACTAACACGTTGATCATAACCTCCGGCTATGATCAAATGAATATTTTCGGGATTGGTCTCTACTGATGGATCGATAAGTTGGTTCCAGCGTGTGATCAAATATTCTAGAGAAAAAATTGAAAATGAAATGCAACTCAGTAATCACATACAATTTCATGCAGTAGGCAATAAATCAAGCCAATAAAATACAGCTCCACTAATAAAGTGACCAAAATAGTGTAGTCTGTTTGGTGGCTAGTAGTGGGATCCAGGACGTGGGTTTCGTCCTATTCAGGACACATCAGCCGGATGCACCTGCACCCCAATAAGTTGTTGTTCCCACTGAGACTAGAGCCCCACTATTCAGCGCTTCAAACGCCAAAACGTTTCCACTGAGGCACGAGGGTCACCACCTGTGCAACGGATATCAATTATCTGTTACTAACCACAAACTGATTGTTTTACACCAATATACAGATATATCAACGTAGAAACATGCAAAACGTGAAGCTGTCTCGCTCATTAAACTAAGTAACATTACAGAAGGGGAAATGACAAGAAACAATGAGACAGCTATTCAAATAAATGGAATGAAAGGAAAGAGGAAGAGTAACTGAATGTACAGAGTTTCGATGATAGATGATTACACACCTGTGATAGCACACAGATCTTACAACAAAAATTTGTGACATCAGTCTAATTGTGATATTAGTTAAGGATTATTTTAAAACTATAAGTAACTTAACAAAAATGAAAAAAACAGTTGTGATAACTATAATACGATGTTGCTTGAAAAGTTTACGATTACAAGTAAGACTGATGTAGATACTCAACTGAAAATGATGGTCGATTCTTGAGACTAGATTCCACGAAGTGGTGGCGGCGTATAGAAAACAGATAAAGAGATGTGGATTTCCAAACTTGTATACTTTTTTGATACGAAATCAAACTAATTTGAATATTAGTGTAAGGTTTCATTATAAATTCTAACCATTTTGTCTTACGACTTAGAATTGTAAATTGTGTTTAATACATGCAACTAAAGCTATTGAATTATTCGTGTCCAGAGAAAAAAGAACTAGCACAACGTATTTTTATAACTTAGTCATCAATGTTGCATAATATACTAAAGGTAAACCTCTTTCGTTGTCCAACAAAACTGGTATTCTGACCATTCTATAGAGTTCTTCATGCCTTTTATAAACTTCTGTGACTAGTTACCCTTAGATAGCAATCTTCCTAGGTTTCATTTTTTCGATTTGAGCATAGCTATTGTTATGGTAGTTAGAAAACCAAACGAACGAACGAAAAGCACTTAGCCACCTTGTGCATGTTCATGCAATAGGCGATGAGCTACATCTTGAGTGTGAGGGTTAGTGATACCACCTGATTGCCTATACCTCAGTAGGTGGAGTGATTTTCGAACCCGTGACCCAATGGATGATAGTCATCTCCTTAAACCACTGAGGCACAGCTCCAGTCAGAAGATTAGCCTTACATTCATTGGGCGTGAGGACAAATACTCAATGATGACAATGAGTGGTGGTCACGCTATGTCGTGAACTGACAGAAATTGGAAATATGAACCATTGGATTCTGACCTAGTGGCTCAATTGTAACATGTTGGTCACGGAACCTGAAGGTCGCAGGTTCGATCGCTTCCGAGGTCGTGGGTGCGTGCTGCTGAGGAGTCCCATACTAGGACGAAACAACTGTCCAGTGTTCCCAGGTTTCCATTGTTCCTCCAACTGATGTCAGTCTACGATGAATACCAACTTGAAAAAAATTATTAGTCGGTAAGACAGCTCCGGTTTTACTTCCGATTTACTGTACATTATTGGTCAAATAATACTCATGCATGTTATCATTTTTAGTTTTCTATCCCCACTGTAAAAAGCAAAAGTATTACTTGATAAAGTGATGAGATACGGTAACACATCTCGCTTAGTGATCATCAATGCGTTTGCGTTAGCGAAACAGTCAACTCGAGTGCAAATACTTAACAATTCCGTATCAGAAGAAGTATGTATCATTCAGTTGCATTACACTGTATCAGTTAATTGATTTGTACTTTTGTACCTTCATTTCCTCTATCAGTTATTACCGCCATAAATACCTTTTATTATCTTGAGATAGGACTAACCTATCATCAACACTACTACTATGGTGATATTGGAGTATATAGTCAGAATAAGTTTTTTGTCTTTGTTTTATTTAGGATGAAAACCATTCTTAACGCCTATAGATAAAGAACAATATTCTATTTAAACTCAAAAACAACTTACCAAGACTATACAAAGCTAATGAAAGATTTTTCTTTCGTTCATATCTGTTAATGGACAGGAATACGGTTTTGGCTTTTTGAGGTATAACTCCTGGTGGTAGATGTCCCCGACATTCATATCTGAACGATGAACTATCCTGAGATTGTCCTGTTATAGGTAGACATAAACTTTTGGAATTTGCAATAGGGTACAAAATGCGCAGTTGTACTCGGTCAAGTGAGGTGAACGTTTCTCTGAAAACATTAGCTAGACAGCAGATGTTAGTTTGAAGAAGGAAAAGGTTTGTTTCTTTGCAATAAAAAAGATTGTTTCTGGAGATAAAGTAGTGCGACCTAAATAGCATACACTTTCTCGTTCAATATGATCAAATAATCAGGTGGAAGCATTCAGTATATTTGAAATGAAATTCATTAGTTACTAGAAGCGAGGACACCTTAAATTATACTTAGTAACTAACAGAATATGGAGTTTCATGCCATGGTAATCTCACTGGTATTTATGTTGATAAAAATCGTTTAGTTACATGATATCGGTTACGTTCTGGAAACCCATCAAAGCTTTTAACCAAGTTTTACAAAAAGTCAATCGCAGCTCGAATAGCTCGACGGTAATGTCTCTCACTGGCGTCAGTTTAAACCTTTGAGTCGACATAAGTTCCTTGAAGGCTGCAGATATGCTTCGCTGATGAGTACTAACCAGCATAAATAACGTTTTGGCTGCCTGCCTTAAGTTGTTTAACATAAAATGAACTGCTTTTAGATAACTGAGTTATCATAGGTATAGAATTATGACTTTATATCAAATATTGACGATCAGATATATCACACTATGAATACGAAGCCACGAATTCTTCCCTTCTGCACATCGCTTAGGCAAGAAATAACCACAATAATACAGTGAGATAGTAAATCAGTACAATTATTCTCATTGTAATTAACCATATCACAAACTGACCAGTTTCCAGCTTTCGTTAGTAGGAAGATCCAATGCCAGGAAATATTAGACAAACAAAAGCAATCACGATTTTACAATTCATATCAGTACTTTAAGGCAGAAGTCAACTAGAGGAAGAACAAACAAACGAAAATAATAGTAGATGTCTCAGGAAACTCTCAGATAAGAAAGAAGTTTATTAAAGAACTAACGACTTATTGCTACCTACGCCTACCTCGATGTGCAATACTAAGAGAGATTGGATTTAGTTGGAATAAGGCTCAGGATGGCCATACCAAGACGCAGCACCAGTCGATTAAGTCTCTTACTCTTGGTCTGAGCCATATTGAGAGGTGTGAACTACCTGGTTAGGATGGGGTCCCCGAAACGATAGGAATCAGTGGTTGAGGATTCCTGGTGACATGACTAAGTGTCAACCACGATGGTGGAGATGTATTCACTCTTTGACATTTTCCAAAGCTTTACCACTTTCACCAACCTTTGTCTTCAAATTGTTTCTCCTCCCATACACCTTTTCGATTTCCTTGTTCTTTTTATGCTGCTGTGAAGTATGGCAACTTGAACCGATGCACTTGTGTGCTTCCTTCTACGTTGGTTTAGTCTGTCTATCAACAGGTTATTAAAGTCGATAGTCCAAGAATTTGGGGGATACATCACAGGCAGATCCAAGACTAATGGTTGCCTAAATCATAGAAGTCTTTTTGTTACAAATCTCCATTTCTTTTATTACCGTTTTTCTGTTACCTGAGAGCTTCTTAATACTACTACGATAATCTTTGTTTATCTTTTCTCGCACTTACTTCCGCGTTGACACATCGATATGAATTATGAAACCTTGACTGTTTGAATCTATCTATATAGAGCAATATCTGCTCAAGGTAAGATTGGTATGAAAACTGATGGGGGTGTCATAAAGATTGTTGATAAAAGGCTGGTCAATGATTCATTTTCATAGTAGGAGACTGTAACGATGTGCAGAACACTGGAGAACGGTTAAATTGAATATTATTTTTTCCTTATTTGTACCCTATCAAGCTGCCGCCTGAGCGAAACGCCACCACTAGTTTTCAAACTCCTATTCCAGTTGAGAGGTTGTGACAGATCTTTCCAGAGAAGACAGCAGAACCTGACTGACTGTCTCCAGAACCCATTGGAAGTGACGACCAGGGATTACTAATTTGAATAAATCTTATACTATCTGGGATGTCGGAGTCATGCACAATACCCTGAGGCAGGTCTCGATAGTTGATCATGTTAGAACCAAGATATCTTTACATGGTGGCCACAGAGAAACACTGTAAAGGTATTTGAATGCCTATCAAGAGTCCAGCGTTTTGCACAGTTCCTGGTTATTTTCCGACCGCGATAAATGGCATAAACTAACAAAAACCAAATGTACTTAGTGTATCCATCCCACAAATTTTTATGTCGTCAGCGCTCTAAAGGCGATGACTCTTCTCTAGTAAATGAGACTAGCAACATACCCGGTTACTTCATCTCTTAAGGTTAAAATAAGCATAGCCACCAACCAGTTCCGAAGTAATCTTTGTATTTAAATAGCGTGAACACATACTGAAGTTATCTGTTTCTGATCTGAGGTTTTATGACCAATCCTTATTTTACCAGCATCGCCCAACAGATCTGGGTATTTTAAGTCAATACGAAAACTTCACACCTATGAGGGCTAAAGGAAGAAATGACAAACTCAAACATGATTTTCTGGAAGGCCCGAGCAGAAATGGTAATAATGACTAGAGACATTTCCACTCATGTATATGGTAAGGTAACTGTTCATAACTTCACGTTGCAATATATATGACGAGATTAAATCATCAAGAATATATGGCGACACAATCGATAGTTATTAGCAGTTGACTAACATGTAAACTTGCTGTTAACAAGAACTATATCGGCCATTCCAGTTGATGCTTGTTCAATATAATCAATGGGCATTCTGTAAAGTTTCTTTAGAAGTGAATCCTTTCTTGTCAAAAGCAAGTCTGGAAAATGACAATAGAATATTGTCTTTAAATAGTTAATAATAATTATAAACTTACATTGTACCCAAAAGCTCGTAGCAGGATGATAGGTGCTGATATTTGATCAACAAAGGTTAAATCTGCTTTCGTTTCATAAAACAAGATCAAGTACATGGTAGCAAGTATAAGGCGAATATAGGCACATAATGCTGTCATATAACCGAATATGGACCGCGGAAACCAATCAGCTACAACTGTTACTTTCAAATTCGATTGTAGTGTTTCTTCGAAACAATGGTTATGATCATGATGGTTTGTAATAATACTGACGTCATAGCCACATGACTCTAGAGCGACTGCAGAATCTACTATAAGTCGTTCAGCACCACCTATACCAAGATCTGGATGCAGAAAGACAATCTGCTTTGGCATTTTGAAGAATATTTACGAAGGCAAGGGTCGCGTCAATATTTGTCGAATACGTATTTTGAAACTGGAAACCTGAAATATATGACAAAACAATCTGAACAAAAACAATATATTTATGTTCATTAGATAATATGTACAAACTATCTCATCCGGTTTACTGTCGCCACTATATAAAGCGAAACACTACAACTCCTGACCTCACCTAATGATATATGTATAAAAGATTCTTGCATAGGTGAATGTGTACACTAAAGAAAAGACCATAACACTAAACCCTGTAGAAATCTATCTTTTGTCTTTTGTGAAATAAGGTGCTCTTTGATCGTAAGGAATTTTCATAGATCTACAATAGCAAACAACCTGTTGATAATTTTTGTCCAAATAGTGGCATACGTAAGACCTGCAATATATGAATAGCTAATATTTACTGTTATTGTGGTAAAACAAAGTGACAGTTGAGTCAGTCACATAAGCCATAGTAAGTTAGAAGACTGAATGCCTCTAAAAGGTGAGTGAAGGAAAGTATTCATTAGTTTTACTTACACTGATATCCTTTTCGAAGTAAGAGGCGGTTAGTTCTGGGGACAGCTGTTGTAAGCACGTACTTGCGCTCACCCTAGCAGTAATCCTCCAACATCAGAAGACCAGTGTTGATCATCATCAACATAGGACCAGGTAGGCATTACTGTGTAACGGTCCGAGTTGCCACAGCTCATATCAGTACATCAAGTAAAAAGGTAGTGAAGTGCAAGGTAAGAATAAGAAAATTCAGTCAGAAGAAATATAAAGTACTCAAAGAGGGAGAGAGGAAGGAAAAATGAGAAAATGGTGAGATTCGGTATAGCGTTAGGATGAGGATAATATGTGTATACATCTTCACCATTGACATCGGTTCCATGCCATATCACCTAGTCTCCAACCACTGGTCCCTCTTGTCCCGCGAACCCCAACCACCTAGTCTGCATCGCCTCACACGGCTCAAACCAACAGTCAAAGACTTCATACATTGATGCATGTTTTATTTTGGCCGCCTTGAGCCTTTTTCCAGACTGAACCTACTTCGGCCAACATTGTGTGATGAGGCAGACGGTGGCTAAGCATACGTAACACATGTCCCAGTCAGCCGTCTCAGTCGATGAAGGTTCACAACCGTGCCAACTGATTTACCTCTTCTCCCTAAAACTCTACACCTGACTTCTGCATTACTCACGTGGTGACACCACGGAATACGGCCTATACTACGAAGGCAACGGTGGTCAAACACCTGAAGCCAGCCTTCTCATGTCTTCCACCTCCAATGGCGATGTTTCACAGCCATGCAGTAGAACAGAGCGGGCTGCTGTGCATTACACGCAACCCTTAATAGACAATCGGATATCACAGCAGCACCACAGGTGGCGTAAGTTGGCAAAAGCCAGTCGAGCCTTTTATATTGGTGCAGAGATCTCATCGGCCACTGAGCCATTAGGGCTGATCCTGCTTTTCAGGTAAGTGAAATGGGCGACACACTCAACCGCTACACTCTCTATTGTTAGTCGAGGCACTGTTGGAGACCAATCTCGGAAAACCTCATATCATCTGTAAAACATCTAGGACAAAATGATGCACTGACTAACAGTCCCTCAGTCGCTGATATATTTCTAGGGCCTACTAGTATTTTAATTCATATGCCATGTAACATCTTGCCTATAGAACTCAAACCCGGTAATGGTTTCCTACGATAGAAAAATGCCTTGTCGGCCTGCTCAAAGGTGAAAAGATCACATGTCAAGTAATCACATGATTGACCATACTATTGACGCAATTTCGGCACAAAATCTCGTAACGTAGAGTTTCTAACTTTACACTTATAGCTTCTTTAATTTGTAGTGCACCTTCCTGGCACCAAAATGCAACTAGGGCTAAAATAAGTAGATTAAATTGAATTAACTAAATAAGCTTCTAGCTGGCCTCCGGATGCTTAGGGTGTTTTAAGTTTTGTTTTAACGAGCATGCATTGACAATTTTGCGCGCCCTTAGTGCTGGTTAACATGCCCATCCTCAGTCTCTAGTTCAGCCACACTGGTCAGATACGTTGGATAAACTTTACTCCTAATAATAACTACCACATTTATTCTAATTAAATATGTTGCTCCTTTGAATATATTCCTGAGTACCAGTCCTTTTGGTTTGTGTTTCGTTATCAGTACTTACACGTTAGGTAAGGTATTGATTAAGCAGGTACTGGAGCACATTGAGTTAAGTAGGTTTGGTTAAGCGTTACGCAACAGTAACACAGCCAACACCCCTACAAATTGAAACGAAAACAGAATATCAGCGAATTAGTTACCCCCTTCATATGTATTGCATTAGTCCTCAATACATTACAAAGACCTTGAAACTGAAACAGAGATTCAACTAACTGTTTCTATTATTTGGATTTTTTACGAGTTTTGAAAAATTGCTTTCTTCATACACTTGGCTTCCTTTATGTCTTTGTTGTCTTAATTTTGCATTGGTAAGGAATTGCGTCTAGCAGTGACATGCATGTTAGTGCAGTCGATAATGAGCCTTACATTGTGTTCTAATGTTACTATCTGGATACCCACAACAAAGTAGATACGGCGGGGTTTGAACTTGTGATTCACTGGTAGGAAGTCCTGCCTAGATCAGCTGGCTACAGCTGCAAGTGACAGGTGTATTAGTATGGTGATCACTTGTGAAAGTGATTAACTATGGAGCGAATGCCAGGCGACTATATTATGCTAACTACGTATTCCCAATTGTAGTATACAAACGACATTGTCCTGCCAGGTGAAAAGGCTGGTAAAATACAGGATCTTATGAACGCCTTGATCAAAGGTCTGTGTGTGATTGGTAGCAGATATTAGACAGACAAAAACAATCACGATTTTACAATTCATATCAGTACTTTAAGGCAGAAGTCAACTAGAGGAAGAACAAACAAACGAAAATAATAGTAGATGTCTCAGGAAACTCTCAGATAAGAAAGAAGTTTATTAAAGAACTAACGACTTATTGCTACCTACGCCTACCTCGATGTGCAATACTAAGAGAGATTGGATTTAGTTGGAATAAGGCTCAGGATGGCCATACCAAGACGCAGCACCAGTCGATTAAGTCTCTTACTCTTGGTCTGAGCCATATTGAGAGGTGTGAACTACCTGGTTAGGATGGGGTCCCCGAAACGATAGGAATCAGTGGTTGAGGATTCCTGGTGACATGACTAAGTGTCAACCACGATGGTGGAGATGTATTCACTCTTTGACATTTTCCAAAGCTTTACCACTTTCACCAACCTTTGTCTTCAAATTGTTTCTCCTCCCATACACCTTTTCGATTTCCTTGTTCTTTTTATGCTGCTGTGAAGTATGGCAACTTGAACCGATGCACTTGTCTTCTACACTGAATTCGTCTGTTTGTTAGGCACCACTCAAAATCAAGTAACTGTGTAGTTTTTTTATATAGAGTTCTCATTTGAGCCAGTGCCATGCACTGGTGTCGGAAGAAAATATCTGCTGCTGCTGTTCCCGTTAAATAGAAGATAAGTCTCATTGATGGTGATAAAGCTCAGCTATGGCACTTTATGTATTGAGTCCTGCTAATGGAACCTACATTCAATCTGAAGTTCACACAATTTTCCCAATCCGAAGATGATAATCAGAAACTGGGTATTATGAACAGGTTTAACATGAGTTTCGCAGACTTCGTAGTTGAGACAAAATATTTACACTAATAACACCTGAGAGAGAACAATGTGACTTCTGCACATGACACAAAAGATTTTTCTATCCGATCCTATGACGAATACAAGGTTCGGAGGGAACTCGACACATACGGGAAAACAGTTACAAATCGTGTGTTCAATAGGAGTTAAATTATGTGTTCGGATAGATATGAAACTGCGCATTAAATATTTTTAGTGATAATTTCACCCCAAACCTTTGATCGATGAACATATGCAATAACGTTGGCACTCAGCAACTGCATGCTGAGTTAACCATAAGAAGTTAGTTTCAAGATAACTCAAGTATCTTTTAGAGCCTTGGAAAACTTATTGAAAGCAAACTACTGAGCATGAGAAATTTGATGGAATGTATCTGAAGATAAGTTAACGAAATAAAGTGTAACATTTGTGTACGACAAGTTTGTAAATACTTTCATAAGAAAATGAATAAATGTTCCTTTTTCCGAAAATCTGCTACTGCACTGAAGAATAAGGCAAATTTTCATTACTTAGGTAATCTTAGGTATATGCAGACGTTTATTGCACGCAAAAGGATGTCTTACACGCACTTTAGTTTTTGATGTCTGAGTGGGTATTCATAGGATCTTACGCTTAGAAGGATGAAGAATAAAGGAGCATGCACTAGCACACTGGAAGAAAACAGTTAATTGAGGTGGTCGCGTTCTAAAACCCTAATTCCTGGTCTCGCACAAACGTTGACTGAGGAAATGTATACTACTTGTGTCATCGTGTGAAAGATGACTAACTGATATAAGATGTGAAAGTCGCTTGTACATGTACTGCAAAAAAGACTGAGAAATAGAGATGAAAAACTACATTTTCATGGACCTTACAGTGCAAACATGTCAACTAAGAACGTAGTCCAGTCAGGAATGCGTAAGAAAGCCATCGTGGATTGGAAATTGTGCTACAGAAATGAATGAGAACGTGTCCGGAGTTACTCACTAGAAATTAGTACCATTCTTGCAAAGCAATAAATCTACTAGACGCTATAAAAATCGAAAGGGTTGACAAACGATCTCCCTTAAGTTGACTTCGATTTGGTGAATCCGAGACCGTTTCAGAGGGAGAAAAATATGAATTTCTTGACAAGTGCCTGTTTCTCATTTCACTAACCTCCCCATAGATGGATGAATTTGAAAAGCAGACTTCGGTGTGGCATATTTTGATCAGGAAGTTGATGAAGGGATATGCACAAGGAATGTAGACGATTGGCACAGAACACATTCCGATTAAATCGCAGATATAATTAGTGGAATATACTTACGAAATAAATACATTTTTTAATGCATAAGTACACTTATACTTAGCGGCTTTTACAACCATTCGCTCTATTCTTGCAAAATCTTGTCTTAATGATAAGGTGACACAAGCAACAGAGTTAGGCTTTAGTTCCCCAACGCACTACGTTACATGAAGGTACAGGGTGACAGGTAGATGTAGGGTCATTAGGGTGGACAAACAAAAGACACAGGATCGAAATCATAGTGGGTCAAGTGATGCCTGTAACTTCACTTCAAGGCTGATACCCCATTTTTACAAGTCGACGCCAAGAAATTAACAATAAGACTTTAGGACCTCAACGGTATGACACAACTTTTGATGCAAATTACAAGGCGTAATTATCAACTAGAACATCAGACTGAGATCATATGTTGCAATAGACCATAAAGATGGCATTTCAAACCGATGAGAAAGTGGAGTTCTCATGATTTAGCACTTAAAATGGTTAGAAAGTTGGTTTCTTTTGCATCATTTGATGAAGCTTAAGACTAAACCAAATATCTGTCAACCATAAGATGAATTACCAAAAGAGAATTCTCCCAAGAATCTATCAGTTTCGAAACTGATCGATTCCAAACTCTCGGTTCTAGGTCTCAATGTTTCGTTATTCTAACACAAAATACCTTTATAAAAACACTTCTTCGTAATTGAAGACATTAACTACACTTAGAATACAGCGTACAGTAGACGTGAAAACGAAATGTATTCCCATGATTTTACAAACGTCCCAAATTTAGTATCCAATATTTCATCCGTCGAAAAAATTTCTAGATGCCTATAATCACTTCATGAAATAAGCTTACACAATCTAAGCATTTTAAAACTCACGAAGAAAATGAAATCAACGCAGGGAAATTACGTAAACTGCGGATGGAATGAAAAACAACTGTTGTAACACAAACATTGTAAATAGCGCGTTTCATTCAGTTGTTGCAAACGCTGTCGGAAAAAATGAGCACACAGCATCATTAGTGCAAGTAGAAGAAACTTGTAGTTTTTGAGCTTTCGCTTTTGGTTATTGAGATTCGGCTCATTTATCAGTTATAACCCTTCGTTGGTCGGAGAAGTCTCTGTTTTTCCCGCTTATAGCTTTAGAGGCAGCGATTGTCTATTTGAAGGTTTTCTTCTTGCAAATTGTACCTTGGTTTGTCTCAGGGAGTGACAGAGCTTCCGATAACATTAATTAATCTCTCACGACCTCTGCTTTAGTGAACGTCTGCAGGTAAGTCTTAAGGGTGAGTGGGGAACGAGAAAGGGTGGAGTGCAAAGTACTCGTGGACAGATAAGTGCTACTGGTAATTCTATGGAGAGGGGGATGCATTCCATTTCAGATACCAGGGATGGAGAACACAGAGAGGGTGAGCCCGTCCTCAGCTGCCACTGATCGATGTTCATGTCATGCCGTCTGCGCTCACGTGCTTATCCAGTATAATTGTAGTCAACTGAGGCGGCCGTGGCTACTTCTGTAGGCACAGCCTTTCATAGGGCACACATTCCATGTGAGAAAAGTTTGATTTCACTTTCGTCTTTACCTTATGGTGTGGTATGCGAGTGGGGCTGTCATGGCACTGTCGGTTTTGGGCTAATAATGTTGACCCGTTTGGGTAGTTCACCTGGTGAATGATCTTGTAGGCTGGCACCAGGTCACCTCTTTTCTTTCAATGGCTCTGTGTGAAGAAGTTGACTTGTCTGAGGCGTTACGCGTGTGCTTCATCTGCCAGCCCACCAACCGACCTTGTCTCTCTTCTTGAGAGTGCCCCCTGTTTCTTTAGTGGTGGGGGGAGCTATCGTGTTGAATACCTCTAGGTGCGGTCTAACATGGTTCTCAAACGCCATGAGGAAGGATTCTAGGGTCAGCTCTCCGGACCGTCTTATTAGGAAGCACACGATGATGTTCACCTTTGCTGCCACTCCCTTGTGGCCTGCACTGGTATTCGGCGTGTCGGAGAAGTTTGGTCGTAGGTCCTTCTCTATCGAGACTTTGGTGATTGCGTAGTTGTCGAGGGTTTAGGTGGTTTTCATGGCTTCTGGTGTGCGAAGACATGCCACCCTGTGTTTCTTCGGGTTAACGCTTAGGCCATTCACATCTGACCGCGACTTCAGCTGCAACAGATCGCTTAGGAGTATCCTAGGGTCCTCTTCCTTACCTACTGTCCTCCAAATTTCGATGTCAGTAAACAGGAGGATAGACGATAACATTTTACTGTGATGGCCGTCGACGGGCTGCTGTCGCTAGACTGACTTTCGTGGCTGGATTCTAGAGGGCACTGTTTTCTGTGGCTGTAAGCCTTCGGACAGTTGAAGAGAGTGAGTAGTGGTGGTTAAAATTTGAAACAACAGGGTCCTGAGCAGATCATACGATTCCTCAAGTTACTGATGAAGTCGGTGTCTGAGGGATTTAGATGAGGAAACTGTAGAAGATTTCACTGCATCTAAAACTAGTTGCTGTCTACGAGTGCCTTGAAGCAAAGCAGAATAAATCAAAATCAAATGACGGATCACTAGTTATAAAGCGTGAGATTTTTCTGTGATATTTAGCATGCAGATATTTCGTTTTTGAGGGCTTATTATGACGTAGCCCAGCTGACTGAGACGAGGATAGCACTCCATGCTGTAATATCTGTTAAAAGTAAAGTGCTTTCCGGCTGTCTGACTTCTGAATGTTCTTTCTGAGGTCAGTGCTGGAACTCAGCTTTAGAAAACAGTCTGCGGCGGCAAATAATTCCTCAGAACCAATATCTTGGGGCCCGAAAAGACTGAACCTTGATGCTGACCGCCAACGCTTTAGCGAGATTGATAGGCTAAAGATGCAAGGTCAGGGATCTGTAGTACACCCTCTTGGCACTGAAGTACTATTGGGCATACAATAAACACATGAACATTTTGAAAGTCTAGATATTGACCATGTAATCTCGAATGGAGTTGATGGGCGACATCAGTCCTGTCTGTTTTAGCATGCAGGTATCTTGTATTTGACATTCGCCATTTTTGCTTCGTCTTTACGCTGAGCGGCAGCAACCAGCTCAGAGTCCATGGCCATAAACAGACAGATAAATTGACATTCTTCCCTCAGTATATCCTCCCCACCTGTGACTAATAAAAGCTGCTCTTCTGAGCGCTTTTCACCACATAAAGTGTTTTCTTATCTGTCTGTTTTCGTCAGTGCTTACGCCGAGGTAAGGTACCGACTGGTCCAGCACTGATGAGGATTAATTTATGTGAGGCTGGTGCAGTATAGAGAAATGGCGGCACACTGAGACCTTCCTTACAATTGGTGGACCGGAGCATTGCTTTATTATTGAATGCGCGGGTTTTTCATGTGTATTTATAAATATTCTAGGAAAGCATCTGGGAGGGTATAATATACGCAGGTTTGTTGCTGACACTTATACTGCTATACTCTACCAGCTGTCTTCGATCACTCCAGAGAAAATTTGTCCCTTGCCCAAGACTCTTCGACTCAAATGGCCGTTACTACCTAGATTCCTACCTTTGGGGCAGACAGACCGTTGACGCGGCTCACGCATGGAGAAGCCTAATGCGCCCCTCGCCGGAATACCCCCACAAAAGGCCAGGCCAGAGATAATTGCCATCAACGTTCCAGTGAACGTCACGGAACAGATTTCCGGTGTGCTGGATGACACTAAGCCAAACCTTCATAACTTTGCCAGGCAACTCTTGACCAGTCCTGCTAGGCTTAATGTGTGACAGTGCCGAATTTGAGACGATCACAGACACTCAGTGCTGGGTTATCTAAGTCGTCTGGTACATCTTCAATTAAGTTTCCCAGTAACCTCACGATAACTAAGTTTAACCTAGTTTCCTGCCGGTGAATGCGTCTCAGGGCGAATTCAGCATTCATGTGGGGGAACCACGCGGTTGGTCTATGGGGCTGGGAAGTGGAAGGCTGAAGAATAGCAGAAATAGTCCAGTAGGACTGTTGTACACCAAAAATAACCCACGGGCGAACACAAAACACAAACTTAAGCAAAACATCCGTGCCAAAAATAGAAACAGGAATTGTAAGTCCCCGAAAAAGGGGCAAATGAAGTGCCAGACATGGGGAGAGAGATAGTGGTGCTCGAGGTGACGGAATGCAGGAGATTGGATATGGTAATATCACGTAACGCTCAGCCAGGTTCACCAAACTCGATGTGTTGTAGTGCCTGCTAAACCAGCGCCGTACCCAATGTTGAAGCACTGATAAGGGAACACGGGAGGGCCGAGTTACTTAGGAATATATTCGAAAGGGGGGTGTACTCAAACAGAATAAGGATGAAGGTGATTTTAGGGGAGGGCGTTTATCCAACTTATCTGGATACTGTGGCTGAGCTAGTGACTCTGAGGGTGTGCGTGTTAACGAACACGACCAGAACAGGAGCGAGAGTGGAGTCGAAACCTGCTCAAATGTATGCTCGTTAAGGCAAAACTCGAAGCGCTCTGAGTTCCTAGAGGCGGGCTAGAAGTCTAACAAGTTGATAGTTGGTTGGTTCAATTTAATGGATTTATTTGACTGTGGTCGCATTTTGGTTCCAAGACTGCGCATCACCTTAAGCAGCACCACAATGTGTTGCCCTGACTGACCAACAAGATATTGAAGAACTGTTTCGCAGTGTTGGGCTAGGCGACCGTTAGCTTACGGAAATTGTGCGCCAGACGCGACAGCTTGCATTCAGTTTCAATTTCGGCGGCGTCTTAGCTCCAGCGCCTTGCTCGGTCTATACAAGTCATCCTCCCGCTTTTCCATCTGTCCGCATTGATATAATTGACTAGGGCTGAGGACAGAGAGGTAGGGGCGACACAACCGTAGCTCGGACTCTCGGTTGGTAGTACGGCCTCTGTTGGCAGCTCCGTCTCATTTGTACACGTGTTTCAGAGCACTTGAGTTTTGGCCTTATTTCTCATACTACTAGGTTCTATAAAGAACTCGGTGTCCCTAAACAGATGGGGGAACATCGACTGTCATGTGTGCATGTTTATCGCTCAGGCTCGTGATCTGCCGCGAAAAAACGTAGCGTGGGATAACAGCCAAGGGACTCAACCTAAGATTTGTTGACATCGGGAGCGCCACGGTGCTAGCCCAGAAGGGTGCGCTTTGCTGTGTACTTCCTTTGGAAGGTGGGCATACCAGCACATTACGATGACTAATGCCAGTGGTGAACCCTTAGATCCCTTCCTCCTCTAAGCAACTAACTTCCACTCAGGTATAAGCTCCGGGGAAGACACTGGAGTGGGATCTGTTGTAGTCCCACCCACAGCACAAAAGTGACTACGGCTTCCCGCAACTCCTTGCTGCCAGTGGTTCACCTATCATGAAATACGATCGTAAGTAACTCGATCTTAACCTTGAACTACGCTGTTCGTTTCATTGGGTTTTCATCACCGCCAATGTGACCACTGGAATAATCGGCATATGTCTTCCGAAGCGCTGTAAGTTGCTAGCAGATACAGGCAAGTGCAAGTTCGTCATCAGCACTCTGTTAGCCCCGTGCATTACAACGCTAACATTCCGCAACCATACGACTCCACTGCCCCATCATTTCCTGAGCACATGATGGAAACGAGTGTCATTGGGTTCTATAGCAGGCCACAGTCTTCTCCTATAGCTTTGAAATGGTGGCGAATATTTGTAGCTAATATGAATGGTCTCGTCTGTATTGTGCCCACTGAGTCGGTTTGTTTAATCGTGGAGCTTTCTTTGTCTTTCGAGAAGAAATCATCAGCACTGACTTCAGTATGAAGCGAGCTGTCAGTATCTCCTCGTGAGTCATTTGGTGGCTTGCCTTAACTAGGTGGTCCATGATTGGTTGCTGTGGCACTGACTACACAGATTTTTATGTTAAGCGTTCTTCTACTTGGTGGTGATGCTTGATAATGTCGTCAAGAAAGGTGACGAAAGCCTCACGATTTAACAAACTAGCTTACAGATCATAATACAACCAAGACCATGGTCTTCTCCCTTACATGCAGTCCCGAAGAAAACTGGAACGGACAGGGGGCCTCGTGACCGCTATCTGCGGCTAAACGCTAAAACAGTCCGGGTTCGTTACCCAGTGCATCATATACACCAGTCGACCGCTACTTTGAGAGGTGTGGTGGTCTTCAGCAAACTTTACCCGACACGCTGCTGCCATCAAATACCCGTACATCCAGATGACATGCTGAAGACATCATGTATTACGCCATTCGGCCTTTCTGAACTTCTCCACGTGGCTTTTGGACTACCAAATGCCGCACAGACCTTCAGGCGTTTCATCGACGACACCTCGCACAGCTTAGAGTTTGCTTACGATTGTCTCGATGGTGTCCTAGTCACGAGTGAAGATGGGGATAGCCACTGAGCTCACTTGCAGCAAATCTTCGCAAGGTTTGCAAAACAGTCAGTTATTGTCAACCTGGCCAAGTGCCTGCTTGGTGTTCATTCACTGAACCCCCTTAGTCGTGGTATGGGTAAACATGGCACTCTCCCACTCTTTGAAAAGGCACAGGTGATCCAAGATTTTTCAGTGCCGTCATTTGGAGCAGCGCGCATACTCCAGGGGATGGCAAGCTGTTACTGCTGTTTTGTTCTTCATTGTGCGCACACTTCATCTTCATTAGGCCAACCTGCTGAAAGATAAGTGTAAAACTTTCAGCCTAACTCTCGAGGCATTGGAAGCGTTTCTTAAGATCAGAAACGCAATGGCAGATGTCACAGTGTTGGCCCACCGGGACGTAAACGTCTTCCTTAACACTGCTGCTGATGCCTCTGATACGATCACTGAGGCTGTGTTGCAACAATATTCAGACCACATTTGAAATCCACTCACGTTCTTCTCTCGAGAGCCATCTGAATACGAAATGAGGCACAGCACTGTCAGTTGCTACCTGCCCGTCTCCGACCCCATCTACACGAGTTCAGTGGAGATGGGTGCAATAGGATAAAAAGCCTAAAGTTTTGCACGGAAGATCCTGCGCGTTGAGCCACTAACCCGAGTCCCTTACAACCACCCTACGGCGGACCTCCTAAGGAGCTCAGAATGAAACAGAAGTGCTTTGTCGTTTAAAAACTGGGACGGCGTGAAGCAATAGGTGTCGACCGCCTAGAAGGAACTTCTGTGGATGATAATCGAACCATAATATTACTGGCACCATCAACGCAGCTGTTATTTCGAACTGAAACAAGTCAGTCATTATTGTTTAAATGCAACACCTGGGCTAAATGAGTTAAACCGATTTGCTTAAAAATAACAAAGTATTTGTGTAATCAAGCGTGTTGTACCCGAGTTAATGTTATTTATCAAGTGAAACTAGTTCTGAGCACGAAGAAATCGTGAACTGGTTTGTCAGCCTTTTCCCCAACGCGGTCTCCTCACAGTCTGCTATAGATGACTATCCCTCACATAAGGTACAACTTCTCCCTATCATATCTTATGGTGCGCCGTAGGATGAAAGTAGTATGTTGTGGGATAAATGGATTATGAACGTTTTAACCGTGCTCAGATATGCCAAGTCATCGGGCAAACTCTGTCTTCGTAGTGGAGCGATCTTTGTAGTCGCTTGATTTCGCGATTGTTTACCACAGATTCCCATTCACCATGCACCCTCAACGCTTTTCCATTGATCTGTTTCTTTTATCCAACAACTTTTTTTGACTCGCATCAGCAGTTTGATGACCTCCCCGAATGGCACGGTTCATAATATCACTTGAACCCAGGTTGGCTGAATTTAGTGTACCCTGCCTGTGTGATTTCACAACACAACTTAGTGCTAGTCATCACAGTCATGCCTCCGCATGTTGGTCAGGATGGGTTTTTGTGTCATTGCATTCGAAATTTCGGTAAGATCCAATAGGGCGAAATTGCGCACTTATCCGAACTGCCCGAGATGTATGCCATCAAATCGTACTTCTTCAGAATAATCATCCTAGATATTGACTTTATGCAATCGAAAGCGCTGAAGACCGATGAGAATGACTATTTCTAAACTAAGTCTAGTTTCGTTATTTTATTCCCAAGACTCGCAGTAGACATTTACGAGGCGCTTGAAGTGTCACCCTATTCATACAGAGCCATTATCTGATCTTGGTAACTGGTGTGATACTAAATGAAGCACCATTGTTAGTCATGAAACTTTCACCAGAAATTTCACCTTGGTCGAAGTATGGGCGTTAATCTGTAACATTTATTTCATATGATTTTGTTGAGATAATTGGCATCTTACGGTTGAATATTTGTTTCATTGTACTGATTTCAATTTTTTCAGCTCGTTTGTCGATACAACATTCTGCTTTACACGTCACGTTATCTCCTGGTATTTACACTGTCTGGCATAGGTGGGTCGGTAGTGTCGGGGACAATAAGAAAGGCGACAGTGTATCGGGGAGCGCGCATTAATCTGGAGTCAGACACCACAGTTCAGCACATTCAGCCCTCCTCTCAAAAGTTACTGAGGATGGCTTGCTCTCTACCTTATTTTCTGTGTTACAGTTGAGATAAGATATGTGACTGTGTGAACCTGGGAGAGTCAGCATCATAATTATTATATTTCTGGCTAAACTTACCGCTTCTCGAAAAACTCTACGAACTGATTTTGAAACTTACCGTCTCATGAAACGTGGGTTAAGATTTGTTTCTGGGCAACTGAGTGCTACGGGACCACAATAATCCTCATCCGGCAGATCTGTATACTTGTCCGGTGCTCTTTTAGAGGAATCAGTAACGACTTATCGGGGTTGGTTTCGCCGGTTTATTACTCCACGCGAGGATAAGCGCCGTCCGGTGAATACTTTCGTCCTTTACTTTTGCATTCCCTTGCTATATCTTCTGAAGTGACCAGACCTAGTGGAAAGGGGAAGAGACGATGCGTCAGATCAGCAGTTACTTCTTATAACCCTGTATAGAGTGATTAGATCTCCTCCTAACTGCGATAGGTTGGAGAGAAAACTTTCAGCCCCCTGAGCCAATCTTAAGGGAGTGGGTCAACCACCGCAGGGCTCATACGGCTACCTCTCCTCTGAATCCTTTCCAAGAGATCCGAGTCACCTTTCAGACAAGGATTTGCCGCCTACGCATAATTTTCTGGTCTAAACCTGACCAAAGGTGTGTGTAAGATGGTGAACATATCGGCACCTATTTCTAAAAACCCCAAATGCGGCGGCCCACTTGAACCTTAGGATACCTAACTTTGTTACGGAATGTATTACGTCAAATTTCCTCCTTCGACGTTGATTCAACCACCCAACTATCTCATCTAATGTACTATATACTCTCATGGATTTTTAAAATTGATGCAAGTTGATAGGAAAATTGAGAAAAAGCACCGCGGTGGATGCCAACGAGCTACAAGTGTTATGGTCATACATCAAATGACTCTTCCATAAATGATAAGCTCAAATCGCAGGTAATCACCGAACGAAGTTGATCACCTTCGGCCACTTTCATCCATAAATGTCTATCGGAATATGGGTGTAATGATGTTTTTGGAGAATGACTCCATAATATGAACGATGTTGATTTAGCCTGTCCAAATGGTTTCAATTTATTTTGACGAGATCGATGCTTTTCCAAGAGACAGTGTGGTGGGTATGCGACGACATTTGTCCATTCAAATGCGCTCACCTTCAACTATGTATGCTTTAGCTTCTCTAGTGGAAAATTGAGTGTGTCATCATCAAATGTCGTCGTAAATGTTTGAGTAAATGTAGACACACATATGACAAACTTTTATATCATACCTGACTTCGGCTTTCTAGATTTGTCAACTCTTGCTCATGAACTCACTGAATTCGCTGCTCTGATTCAGGTTAGCTCTTTGTCGATAGTCTGTGGAGAACTAAATCCATGAGACTGCAGCTTTTTGCATCACTGAACCACAAAAATATGGTCAACCTTTCTTCTCGTTTTGACAGTGCACTAAGCTTAGTGTTTTCAAATGACTGCAGCATACATAAAGCCCGTAACTCAGCTATGCTGCTGAATTCTGACCGCCGTATTTTACGCGTTTTTCCCAGCGTATGTGAAGTTACAAAACAAAGTTTGCCAATACCTCTCCAAGAAAGTCCAATAAATATGTCATTTCCAGGAGGGTATACTACGTTTGAGAATCACACTTAGAGGAATGAACTAAAACACATTCATCGATGAAGTTTTAGACAACTTTATCACTAATATCACAAGCCACCTGAAATTTTGCCTCGACATATGCCGCCATGCTGAAACGATCTCCATGACATTTTTCAAACTTCCCTCTCCACTTTTCATGGGGCCCTGGAGGGAAAAGTAAGGGTTATTCTGAGTGAGCGGTGGCCCTGGCGTTAAAGAACTAAACTGGCTGATTAAACCTGAGACGCAACGTCTAAACACCATGTGCAACCAGATGTTTCTGTCTTGCAAGGACCCTTCCAATACATGGAAGTTACTCAAAGAGCTTACCAGTGGAAAACAGAAAATAAAAGTAGCTTTTTCTTAGGCCTGCATGTCAAACTAGTCATTTGTACGTCCGCAAGCTGATTCCATCCTATCCAGTGTCTATAGTGAGGTAGCAATAAAAATAATGGATGAGTATCTGCTTTCTTGGTTTTAATGCAAGTGACGTGTTTAAATGTCTCAGATCCTTGAATTCATCCCAATGCCTAGGTCCGGATGGTTCTTCAATTATCACATTTATTGAATGTGCAGATGTTTCTGTCATCCTGTTACATATCCCTTCATTGCATCGTTTTGCAGGAGTGCAATATCCGTTACTTGGAAAGAGAAAAAAGTTGTACCTACGCCTTAGTCATCTTCTGAACCAGATGCTAAGTTACGACCCATCGCTGTGACTTCCTCTTTTTTGAAGACAATTAAAAATTACCTTTTTTGTGTTTGAACCTTCATTGAGGGCTTGAGGAGATCCAGAACAATTTACCGACTGACACGGGAGAATTACTTTACATGCTGCCACTGTCTTGCATCACGATACTGCTTTCAGTCTAGACAGGGGTACCACCTTCGTTATTCCTTTTTGGGTTTCTCATCAACCTACGACCTTATTTCCTGACCACTCTTGTTAATTAAGCTGAATATTTCTCATACAGAGCTATGAGTTACAAAGCGGCTGTACCCTTATTTTTCTTAAAAGAAGCAGTATACCATCTACGAGAGGAGGTGCTCCACTTCATGGCTTACTGGAGCTGGTGTGTCTCGGGGCACAGTATTTTCTCCATTTCTGCTTTCGTTCTTTTCGCATGGCTTACCCTATTCTATTGAAACTAATTTTGTCAAGTATGCTGATAGCCTTTAGGTTTCTAAGCCAGTTAACTCTCGCTTGGATTGCTCTAGACCAAGCCGTTCCTTGTTTGAGATTTACAGGTGATCTTTCCCAAATGGTCTCAACCCTTCTAAATGTCAAACCATGAATTCGGACATCAGGTGTATAGAAGACTTGTATGAGCTGTTTAACTCCATGAATCCTGTTGCGTTGATAGCGTTGTTGTAAAAAGCAAGTCGACTGCTAACTATCTGTGGCTGGGTTTTACGTTTGCTGTTTGAGAGTCGCTTCATTTCTTGTTGACTCTCAAGGGAATCTGTCATTTGACGTAATACGTTATGAAACTGAGACTCTCCGGAATAACTCAGCCTCTTTTGTTACGATTTATTAATTCTTGAATTTTATCTATTCTTTCCCATTGATTCCCATTGGTCTCTCATGGTTTACTAAAAAAGGACTATTTTTTATTGTTTAGAGCTTGAAAGCACTCAGTAGGGCAAGTGCTGAGCATCTGGCTGGACTGATCAGCACTGTGGTTGACAGATATTTGTATTCTGGCTGACAACCAGCTACAAGAATTTCAACTGACAGTGAGCATCCAGTTTACTCACAGCTCTCTCCTAGTACTTCCCTAAGGAGGACAAGAACAAATTACATGAAACGTATTCTCGTACAGCCAAATGCAAGAATTTGATTCTGTCTTACTTAGCACGTATATTATGCGAGGAAGTAAGTGTTGAAACAGAACTCACCTATCAGTTTTGAAACAATAAATAATCTCCTTCCAATATTTAACTTGTAATGTAAAATTTTTCTCGCTGTTAATATTCTTTAGATAACTTAGTTTTTTGTAGTAACACTATTTGAAGTGTCACAAAAGAGTAAACATACATCTGTTTGTATATTTGTTGCAATGTATAGTGCCAAGAATCCCAGATTATGCCAAAGCGTTGTTTTAAAAAAAGAGATGATTTATCCTTATTCTGCTTAATGTCTAAAGTGTCCTAAAGTTCTGAGCTGCGACCAATCGACAATGTATCGTGGTCTTCAAATCATAACTCACTGCTACTCCTAGGTCATTGTCGTTCACTACTGAGGGTAGAGGAACTCAACCAACACCGCAGGTGTTGCCATCTCTATGCCCTGTATACATGCTCACATATTTGATAATGGTAATGTTTATTCCTGAATCCACAGGTGCACATCATTTTTACAAATATGACCACTACATGCAGTGGCGGAAAATCTCCTGCAAGATTGTTCACAGCTTCTTCTTCATTCCAAGCAGTGGTAGTCCTTAGGTTAAAAGAGAGAAGATTCCACATCACATACAAGTGGTGCACGTTAAGTTACCTATTGAATATTTATGTTCATTCATGGGTACAGCAAAGCTTTCTGGCAGAAATGAAAACCGTGTTTAGTGAATATGTAAAGGCATCATGAAAATAAGATGAGGAAGCAGTTCAACAAGTTCGTTCTCAAAGAAGCAGCGCTGGCCTACTTACTCAAGGGTTTTCGAGCGATAATAGTAATGTGCAGTCACACATCATTTTTAAAGGTATGTGTAAAATTCCTACGTAAATCACATGTTCCTAATGACACGCAGCTTCAACCCTCATCTATTCAGTCAGTAAAGGCGTAAGTCTTGCACATCATTAGGATGACGTATGGCGACAGAATAGGTATTCACACATTGACGAGGTGGATAAGTGAAAGTAATGTTTTCACGCTGACAAAAAAATCTGGACTTGCGTATAACTAATATATGTACTGCCTGGAGAAACGCATGACATCGTGCATTACTGGTCCCAAATACTACCCCCTGTCCACCTCAGCGTTTAAATCTGGCTTTGCATGCTTTCCGTAAACAGCACTAACCTACTGAAGACTTGCATGTTTTCAGTTTCATTTTTGCTCAGATTCTGATATGCCACACACCCTTACTGACTATACGATTCATCGACTGAAGTGTCGGGGCTTACTCACCATTGCCAGGCTGCTGCTCACACTGAGTGACAATACCCGTGTTACTATTCACTTCTGTTGTGGGCAAGAGGGATGTTATCTAACGTTTGTGACCAGTAATACCCAAACTGTTGCATTCTATGACAGCCTATACCTGGTGGGACGACTTACTTTTTTAAATTTTCGCAGCTTCACTGAGAATAATAATATTCTGATACTGCCTGTAGAAGTGGCATATGTTCGAAAAACTCATTATTCAAAATAATAATAAAAATGAGACAAAGCATCAGACGCCTAATTTTTGTTACCTTTAACATACATTATGTTTGAAGTTAACTGTGAAATAGGTTCCAAATGCCGAACTTCTCTCAGCGAACAGTTGTCGTGCTTTGGGACGGTTGGTTTCGTGAGAGGCTTATATTCAGGGAATACAGTAAAAGTGTACCCCTCGAGCATATTTCTGAAGAGCTTGGCGGCTAAGCAAATCTCCGACAGCTCTCTGCCGGATGTATTGTGTCACAGTTGCGAAACATTAGGTCGTTCTGAGGAGAAAGATAATGGTTCCCACTGACCGTGGACAAACTTGTGACACTGCACCTACAGCAACATCCGAATCATCTGCTGTGAGTCACGATGAGGGAGGGAGGCTTCAGAGCTTAGGGAAAAACTTCACTCGGGTCATGTGGTGCACTTACAGTGAATCTGTCAGCGGTGGGGCTACCTCAGCACAGTTGGGTATGAAACACCGATGGAAGTTTATCAACCAAAAAACCTTCGCAGCTTTGAAAACGAGTCAGGAACAGGATATTCTTTAATTGCATTTAATTCCTGAGAAACCGGTTTAACGCCGTTGGTATTAAAAATGTGACCCCAAAACAGCACTTTTTCTTTGCTGAATTCGCACTTCTTCGGATTGACCGCAATCCTATATTGACGCAGTCGTTAGAAGAGCAGCCTTAAACGTTGCAGTTTTTTTCCAGCTGTCTCAGCTACCGGTAAGTTGTCTATACATGTACTGACGAGAGACAAACCATGAAGTACCTGATCCATAAGACCTTGGAAGGTTTGAACAGTATTTGTCAAACCAAACGGCGTACAGGTAGATTAGAATAATCCAAAGAGAGTAGTGATCGCCGTTTAAAAAACATCGTTGGGTTCTGCGGGAATATGGTAATAGGCTCGCACTGGGCAAGTTCTGGAAAGAATATTTAATTTCGTCGTGGAGTTTATGAAATCATGTATGTGAGGAATCGAACGTTTATCAGCGATCGTATGCTTGTCTACGCTCAATAATCAGCGAAAGGTCGTATTTCACCTGATGCCCTCCCGGGGACCATATGAAGGGGTAGTGAGTGTAGGGGAAGCTGGTCGCATTACGATTACATAACGTTCGACCAACCTTACCTAACCTGATGTGCTCTAGTACCTGTTTAATCGGTATCTTGCCTAACGTGTAAGTACTGATAACGAAACATAAATCAAAGGAACTGTTCTCGGGAAGCAATATATTTAATTGGAATAAATGTAATAGTAACGAATAGGGGAAAAGTTTATCCAACTTATCTGGTTAGTACGGTTGAACTGGGGACTCTGAGTACATGCGTGCCAACCAGCACAAAGACAGCGCAAAACAGCGTTGAAGCCTGTTTGGATGTATGCTTGTTAAAACAAAACCTAAAACCCCTAAAGTATCCGCAGCTGAGCTAGAAGTTTACTTAGTTAATTTAATCTGTTTATTTTAGCCCTAGTTACATTTTGGTGACAGGAAGGTGCACTACATGAACGTGGGCTTCTGGAAGAGCGTATAATTCTCAACTTCACAAGTTTATGAAATTCCCGTTTTGTTATCTCCAGCTTTTGTAGTCTAATCATCGAGGTTTCGATGAGACTGGAGGAATTTTTTACGGATGCGATGTGTCACCTCATGTTTCGCCGGGGACTTCGTGTAATCCGTTTGTGTGAACTCGGGAAGTTCTTGCAGAAGGATTTCATACTCCGAAATCTTGTTGAGTAGAGTTATATAGTAGACCCAAAGAATGTCAAGTAAACCAAAATGATAAACTATGCATAATTTACAAGAAAAATGGATTTTATGATACAGATGTATTAAAAGTTATAGGTTATAGCAAAAATAGTATTGTCAAGGTTATAGATAATCATTGGCTACCTGGAGGTTATCTCCTCGGTATTGCCCACCACAATTTCAGATACTCCAGAGATCAGTAGGCGGTATTTGTTGGCTCTCCGCAGTGGTCGTTGGTCGGCTTCATTGTCGTAATGTTTGGAAGTAGTATGAGAAGTCCTGTAAAGTCCCAAGACAATCAGTTATTATGCACGACAGGCAACAGTCGCGGAGTCAGAAGTTGAGATGGTTAGAAGTACATTATATTTCCACGGTTAGCAGCAGCAAAAGCTATAATTACCGCCACAACCAAAAAAGTGTATATATAAACAACATTCGCTTTTACAAGTATTAGAAAGAATGTGCAGAATGTGTAAAAGACGGTGAAAAGGAAATATTCAAGTGTTTTATACACAGTGTTATGCAGTTTCCACAGTTATCACCAGATTGATTGTCCCTGTATTCGTGTCGATACCCCAGGTGACTAGAGTCAGCCACTAGTTCACAGTGTTAATAGTAGATATATTTTTCAACTGTCGCGCCAAGTCCGGCCTGGGATGGTGTTTTTCGGAAAGTGTGGGTGGGATCACGCTCACTTCTGCTCCAGTGTCAACTAGAAACTGCTCTCCAGTCTTTTTACCCGTCACGCAAGAGAAACGGCTGTGTTGTTGTACGCCGGCGGCAGAAGTAGTCACCGACCCCGGCTTCTTGTTTCTTGAAAAACAGAGGGTTTTTAAATCTTACGGCAGAAGCCAACGATATGCTTTATTGGCAAACGTCTTATGGCACCAGCAAGTGCAACGTTTAGACGCAGTTCAACTCATGGTCCCATTACGACTGCAGGATTTACTTCTGTCAAACTTCGGTGAACGTCAGTGCAACTAAAAAGCTGTCAATTATCCTGTAAGTATGCCAGTCTTTCTGAAGCAGCTACTCGGTCATCCTACGTTTGTTCAACAGTTCTTTCAATCTGTTTAAGCATTTTTTTAGTACATACATGTCGGCCAATCTACCGACTTAAACGTCTTCATCCCCAACAGACAATATCTGTTGAATATATGAAGAAAGCTTCCGTAGCAAATGCTGATAGAATAGATGGTTGTCCACCTTCCAATCCTTTGACAGACTTTGTATATGTCGTTTAGGTTGTGGACGGGTTGTGTCTCCAAGGCATACACTACTTAGCAGTTGGCCGACAGATTTCTGGTCAGATATAGAGGTAGCCTTTATCAATTCTTGTTTCAAAAGTTCATAAGGTATTTTTGTATGGGGCTTCAGTAGTATCTCCCTTACTTGTTCGGCAACTTCCTCCGGCGAAATGACGCTAATGTATCCAAACTTGCGTTTTGTGAAGTCAAATGATCAGCCATGAAGAAACCACGGTAGTTGGTCGTTAAATTCGAAAAATTCTGAGTTTAACAATTGAAAGACATCAGTACTAGTACGCAATGCACAACGATGTCAGGAACCTAAAACAGTATGAGGAAGAAAAATACAATAAACAAAAATGAAAATGCCTACAACGAAAAGGCTGAAAATATTCTCAGTATTTGTATATCCGTATCATGCACAGTTGTTAGTAACTGTATTTGTGGCACGCAATTATAAAATGTGATAGTGTCTAGCAATAAAACTTCCAAGAGTCTGATCCTCTCCTGCTTAGTAGTTTATCAAGCCCAAGTATATGACTTTAAGTATTACGTACGCTTCGCGATTCACTATCGCCTTTCTTAGTAACCCTGACACTGCTGATCTACCACTGGCAGATAGTGTAAGTATCGTGAGATAGCGCGAGGTGTAAATAAGAATGCTGTATTGGCGAACGAACCGGCAAAAACTTGAGATCAGAACAACTAAACAAATGTTCAGTTACGAGGTGTTAAATATACCAACAAAATAATATGAAATATACATTACATCAGTGTAGGACAAAGATCTTCATGTTGCATTTTATGTTATTCGGCTTGACGAAGGTGAAAGAAATGCTGCTTTTGTGCAGACTGATGGGAATTAAACAGTTATTTTTCAAGTGGTCTTTGAAATAAAAGCAATTTTGATTCAGATTACACCACTTGCACTGTAAATTTGATTATGATTACGAAAAGGTTCTTCAGCTGGTCTATATGGAGGTCAATAATATAGACAGGCGTATCATATAATCTTAAAAGGGATGTTTACTAATTTTTGATGTGTGAAGGCAAGCGATCACAACAGTAAGTTGTAAGCGAACCAACATAGTACCTGAGAATTCCATACAGATAAACTTTCTAAGTTACGTTGCAATTAAAGTTATCTAAGACCTATCGTTTTTGTATTCTTGATTGTTACTGGCACAATGTGTTGAACAGTTATACTTGCTTCGCTCAAATGACCCTCTTTCATTGCAGAACAGAAACACACTAACTGGCCAGTTGTTACTGTGGAGTGTATTCTACTCATAAATGGTGATAAATGAAAGTTTGCGAAGTTTCACGTAAGATGCTTGTATTTTCGACACGAAAGTTGCCACTCTGAGTTGGGAAGCGTCATGAACAGAAAATATTACAGCACTATCACCAATTGGTTTCGGAGGCGCTTTTCCGGTTGCTCTTCCCTTCTTAAACCTCGCCTGGTTAACTAGTTCACTAGTTATTAGCCAATGCAAAGCCCGGGTAAAGAGGGAAGGTTGGGCATAGGGCTAGCAACCCTACACCGGAAAACAAATCTAACCGTTAAACAGACTTCAAAGCACAAACGAAATATGAAAGATAAAAACAAAATTATTCCTCACTGGAATCAGAGAAGCGAAATGACGCCAGTTGGTGAAAGCCATCGGGAAGCCAATTGGCCGATGTATCTTCTCTCTCTCGATGAAAGCGAAAGTAAACTGAGGGACATGAAGTGTCTGTACGATGTTTGAACCCAGCAAGGCTGCCCAGATTGCAAACGAGATGAGAAGGTATAACATCGAAGTGCTTGGGATTTGCGAAAGCAGATAGAATGGGAGTGGACTTTCCAAACTCTCAACTGGAGAATCAATAATCTACTCCGATACTGTCACTCAGACGACAACCACGAGCACACTGAGTTTTCGAGTGGCTATCATGATGTCCTCAAGAGCATCGAAGGCTCTCATGCAGTGGGAACCAATCTCCTCCTGCAGGATCATGACAGCGAGGTTCAACTCAAAAGCAAGGAAGGTCATAATCATACAATGTTATGCACCTACAAATAATGCAGAGCAAGAGAGAAAGGAGGAATTCTACAGACAACTTCAACCAACACTGGACAAAACGTCAGTTGGCGATATCAAAATCCTAATGGGTGACATGAATGCCAAACTGGGAGGGGACAACACAGGAAGAGAACTAACCATGGGTCGAGAGGCGCTAGGTGAAATGAATGAGAATGGAGAATTGTTTGCAGAATTCTGTGCATTCAACGATTTGGTAATTGGAGGCAGTGTGTTCAGGCACAAAGATATCCACAAAGCGAGCGACATGGATTTCACCAGATGGACACACTAAAAATCAAATCAACTTCATCTCAATCTCAAGAAAATGGAGACGCAGTCTACTTAACACAAGGTCAAGAAGAGAAGCAGATGTAGGTTCAGACCACTCACTGTCTAGTGCAGGGGACCTTCCAAATCAAGTTAAAAGCCTTCAAGGAAGCTGGTGATAGACCACAGTTCAAGTACAACACTCGGAAACTGAAGGATGAAACTACAAAGGAGATCTTCACAGTAGCCATCAAGACAAAATGGGAGATATCGAGGGACATCCCTGAAGAAACCTGTGTAGAAGAACACTGGAAGTCTTTGAAAGAGATGTGGAATGAAACCTGCACAACAGTATTGGGAAGCAAGAAGAAAGAACACAAGGAATGGATCTCAATGGATACCTAGAAGCTGATAGAGGAGAGGAGGATGGTGAAGCAGAAGATAAACCAGTGCAAGGACGCTCAACGACAAGAGGAACTGAGCACAATGTATAAAACACTGGACAAAGAAGTGAAGAAGAGTGCACGGAAAGACAAAAGACACTTCTACGAAACACTGGCAAGTGAAGCAGAACAGGCTGCAGGTGGGAGAGATAGAGACCTGACAACATTGTATCAAATAACCAGGTTACTATCATGGAGGGAAGAGATCAACACAGATGAAACCAATAAAAGATGATGACGGAGATTTAATTACGAACGAAGAGAAACAGAAGAAACAATGGGCCGACCACTTCAAAAAGTTCTTGAATCAACCACCACCTACACTTCGTCCAGAAATACCACCTGCAGCCCAGCCACAGAACTACAAGTGAACATGAATCCTCCAACAAAAGTTGAAGTACTGAACGCCATAAAGCTACTAAAATATGGGAAAGCAGCAGGACCGGACGGGATACCGCCAGAAGCACTGAGAACAGATGCAGAGACAACAGCGGACATGCTCACACCACACCACTATTGCAGAAGGTCTGGAGGGAAGGTACTTGCCTGTCGGTTGGAAGAAGGGTTACCTTGTCAAACTGGCGAAGAAGGGAGACCTAAGTCTTTGCAAGAACTGGCGTGGAATCACTCTTCTGTCCACCCACGGCAAGCAAAATATTAGGCCGCATCATCCTGGAGAGGCTTAAAGATGCACTGGATTCAAAACTACGACCGGAACAGGCAGGCTTCAGGAAGTACAAATCATGCGCAGACCAAATTGCAACGCTTCGCATCATCATAGAACAGAGCATAGAATGACAATCAGCTCTCTACCTCAACTTCATCGACTTTGAGAAGGCCTTTGAAAGCGTCGACCAAGAGGTAATTTGGAAACTGCTTCACTACTACGGAGTACCGCAAACCCTTATCCGCCTCATTCAACAACTATATGAAGATGCCATATGCCAAGTAATTCATAATGGGAAGCTCAGTGATGCTTTTGAAGTGAAGTGGAGACAGGAGTGAAACAAGGTTGCCTACTATCCCCCATGATATTCCTTATTGTGGTGGACTGGATCATGCAACAAACAGTGGGGAGCGAGAAGAGGGGGATACGCTGAACTGCGGAAAACAACCTAGAAGACTTGGATTTCGCCGATGACTTGTGTCTGATGTCACATAAACTTGAAGATCTACAGGCAAAAACCAACAAGTTGACAGAAGAGGTGAGGCAGCGAAGACGGGACTTCAGGTGAATATAGAGAAGACGGAGGTGATGAAGATATCCAACCAACATCACCACCACCAACAACAACAACAAACTCCAATCACCGTCAACGGGAGAAACTTAAAGGAAGTAACCTCCTTCACTTATCTAGGAAGCACTGTTTCAACTACAGGCGGGACGGACGAGGACGTCAAAGTCAGGGTCGGAAAAGCAAGACAGGTGTTCATTAGCCTGAAACCAGTGTGGAGATCTTCTGCACTCAGCATGTGGAACAAGATACGGATGTTCAACACCAACGTCAAGTCATTGCTTCTGTATGGCTCAGAGACTTGGCGCGTCACGAAAGGCATTTCCAATAAACTACAGACATTCGTCAACAGCTGCCACCTACCCTCACTCGATACTGAAGATCAGATGGCCAGAATAATAAGAAAAAGCAATAAGGAACTTTGACTGTCTGGCTGGCTAGCTGTCTGTCTGTCTGGCAACGAACCAACCAAGAAGCTATCGCTCAACAAATATGCAGAAGAAAGTGGAGACGGATTGGATTGGGCATACACTGAGAAGGCCAACTGGGGACATCACGCACCAGGCCAGGCACTCGAGTGGAACCTAGATGGGAAGCGACGAGTTGGGTGTCCGAGGGTGACATAAAAGAGATGGTGTGAGGAGGAAATGAGAGCTTCTTGGCTGTCATGGAGCCAGGTTCAAAAGATTTCAGAGAACAGAGAGCATTGGAGATGTGCTACTGAACCCCAATGTTCCATTAGGAACCCAAGGGACAAATAATAATAATTAAGAATACTTCCTCTTCTGAAGGATAACACGCTGTGTACACACTATTTCTGCAAGAAAACGATAAAAAGATGGAACACTGTTAAATATATTTTCATAGGATATTGCTTCACCTCGTGAATATTTCGGTTGAAGAGCTTCTTTACGAATATCCATGAGAGAAAAAAGAACATATTCGTCAAATGGTCGAACACTATGTTAATGTGTGAGGAATTCATACACCTATGTTAACTATTATGGCGGCACATCTATCAATTCGTTTTACTGATATACATGCGTAGAAGAATTCCAAATCAAATGAATAAGCCAACTTAAATTATATAGTACAACATTAGGAATGAATTTATGAAGTACGCCTAAGAACTATGACAATGAAAACAATCGGTTGGTGAGGATCTAAGAAAATTAATACTTTGTGGTGCATATGCGCAACCGTATTATTTTCAAGTGCGTTGCAACGTGAATCAGATAACCTAAGCAGATATCAGCTCTGCCTGATCAGGATGTTACAGACCTTTTCATAACCAACATGCGCCAACCAAATACACGACAACGCAAGAAAAATCAAAGAATAAACACCACAGGGTTCGAAAAGAGGTAGTTAATTGAGCTGTTCGCTGCCCAATGTGATATAAACAAAGTCATAATGTAATATTGGTACATGTGGTATTTTTCAAGAAGTGTGAATAAATTTATGTGGGGTATATTTCTAATACATAATATGGGATAGAAATAATTTGAGCGATGGAACAAAGGAAACTGGAATTCAGAATAATAGGTTGTCTGAAAATGGAGACGATACTGTAGTTTTTAATTTTCTTACTCATCTTTATTTGTGTTGTCTCAATACATAGTACCTTTTCTTCAGTATAAAACTTTTGCCATTCTACAGTTAAGTAAATATTTACGTATCGTATAAATGCAACAAATATTCTGAATAATAACAACCCCAGTAAAAATTTGTCACACTCAAACATTTCTGAAAAAATGGTATTAAAAACCGTGAGCTAACAGAAGTCGGAAATATGGAGCATTGGATTCTGACCCAGTGGCTCAATGGTAACGTGCTGGCCGCGGAACCTGAAGGTCGCGGGTTCGATCCCTGGTGAGGTCGTGGGCGCGCACTGCTGGGGAGTCCCATACTAGGACGAAACAGCTGTCCAGTGCTCCCAGGTTTCCTTTGTCCCTCCAACTGATGTCAGTCTACGATGAATAACAACTTGAAGTATTAAAAACCATTAGAATATATTAGAGTATAAATGCTTAATGTATCTAAGGCTACTTTCAGGGTGAAATCAAACACGATGTCTTCAAAGAAAACAAAAGTTAGTTGACTGAATGTATCTACTTTTTAACTCGTTGCTGGCTGACTAAAGTGGAGACGGCAACCCCAGAAGAACACTGAAAAATCATCCAACGTTTAATTTAGGTTACGAATATAATACCATAGAGAAGATGGGAGTAACAACTCATGATCAATATGAAATCTTTATCTGACCTTTTTGATTAGGTGGTAGCCTCATGCTGCGTGTTTTATCTGCTGTACGGAATACAGTGAGTAGCAACCATGACAACGTTCATTCAGTTTGTCTCAGATCTCTTTTAGGTGAAGTATTTCACATTGGTCAATATCTGTTTCTATTTTTGACATCTTCGATTTATTCATTATGATTACAAACTAATTTCAAGCGGGATCAAGCAACTGGTTAAAGAATGTTTACTGAGGGCTTAACATGTGAATGATCTGTACCAAAATCACGACAACTAGTGATAACCGTAGTTTATGCTCTCCAGACTGTTGTTATTGATGACCTGGTAACATCTGCATATATGATAGTAGAGATCCATCTATGACGTGCTTCCAGCATGTACGCGTACATTCAGAGTTCGAAGTAATTGGACTCTGCAACTGTGCAGTACAACTCTCGAGGTTAGAAAACATTCATTTTAAGTGTATTTGTATCATCAAGATAAAGTTTTTCTATCAGATATTGGGGGTGTATCTGATATCTGCTGATAAGAGTTTGATTTCAGGGGAATTTCTGTTTAGTTGAATGACTTTTGGTGAACCTGATATTCGATGTCAACCTGTAGAATAGCACTGCTTATGCTGAATTTATAATTCTGTAAAGTAATTCTGTTTGGGTTGATGTAGTTTTCTAATCTAGCAAATAATAACTTCATTCGTCTCGGGAGATAAATCGGAACATTTAGAAAATTTTCTCTGATGGATAATGGTTTCGAATTATTGTCTGACATCCTAACAAATATTAAGATAGGAAGTGGAATGAAACTAAGAAAGTTTATTCAGTTTTGGGGGTTTGTAGGGATTTATTGATTTCAAGTTGGTATTTATCATGGAGTGACATCAGTTGATGAAGTAAGGCTTTTTTAATTCGACAGTAGACTTTCATGTTGATGTTCATGAAACTTATACTGATTTTTGAAGATGATGAGTGATATGCCGAGGATAAGCCATAGATGAAAATATTAATTGATGCATTACTTTCCTCCGAAAGCAGAATTCCTAGTATTATACACTTTTGCATTTAGCGTATCTAACGTTTCATACAAATACAATGCGCATACTCTGACGAAACAGCTATCAAGTGCTCCCAGATTTTCAGTAGTTATCCAAGTGATATCATTACGTGAATACCACCCTGAAATCAATACGTTTCCATAAACCTCCAAACTGAATTGCTATCTAGTGTTCATTAGTGACATGTTTCGAGATGAGATTTCATGAAGTTCTGATGAGAAGTAATGATAGGTGGAGCGAATCAAGTCATACTTCACCACAAATGCCCAACAATAGCGTTAGATGAAGGTTGCGCTATACTGGGAATTGAGAGGAGTAAGTAAATATCGACCATTGGAAACCTGGAGGTCCTGGGTTCGGTAACTAATGGGGTCATGTGTGTGTGTTGTGCTGAGAAGCTCCAAGCTAGGACGAGACAGCTGTCCAGTGCTACAAGTTTTGCAATGGTTCCTCAATTAACATCTGTTTTTTATAAATATCACCCTGAGCTCAGAATATGCTTACATATTTGTAACTTAACGTTGCTGACCAATGTGTCACAAGATAAAGAAAAGATAGAAGTCAGGGTATATAAAATTGTTCGCAAGATACTATGACCTCAGAAGTCTCGAAACAGTTAAGTTTTACACGAGCAAACATGAACAGAGTCAAAGTCAAAAAGCTGATCAAACAAAGCACTGATGGTCCCTTTACTCAACTTGTTTTGCCTGCATAATTCCATCGCCTTTCCTATTACTGCCAACGTTGTTATTCTCAAGCTCGTATTATTTCTTTATTGATGTCCTTTAAATGTACGAAGGCAAAGTATGACAGTTGCTACTGATATGTGATTGTGGTGAAGGTCTATTCCAGCTACTGTATTATATAAATGTTCATTGTTATTTGTTTCCTATTTATTTCCTTTATAATAACAAAAAGGTTCTATTACTATTATTAGTCCCTGGGGTTCCTAGTGGAACATAGGGCTTCACTAGGACGTCTCCATTTCATCCTGTTCTCTGAGATCTTTTGAACCTGGTTCCACGACAGCCCACAAGCTCTCATTTCCTCCTCGCACGACCTCCTCCATGTCACCCTCGGACGTCCAATTCGTTGCTTCCCATGGGGATTCCACTCGACGGCCTGACGCGTGATGTCCTCAGTCGGCCTTCTCAGTGCATGGCCAATCCATCTCCACTTCCTCCTGCATATTTGTTGCGTGATAGGTTCTTGGTTGGTTCGTCGCCAGCCAGAGCTCCTTGTTGCTTATTCTGACTATTCTGGCCATCTGATCTTCAGTAGCGAGCGTAAGCAGTTGTTGATGAATGTCTGTAGTTTGTTATAAATCCCTTTCGTAACTCGCCAAGTTTCTGAACCATACAGAAGCAATGACTTGACGTTGGTGTTGAACATCCGTATCTTGTTCCACATGCTGAGTGCAGAAGATCTCCACACTGGTTTCAGGCTAATGAACACCTGTCTTGCTTTTCCGACCCTGACTTTGACGTCCTCGTCCGTCCCGCCTGTAGTTGAAACAGTGCTTCCTAGATAAGTGAAGGAGGTTACTTCCTTTAAGTTTCTCCCGTTGACGGTGATTGGAGTTTGTTGTTGTTGTTGGTGGTGGTGATGTTGGTTGGATATCTTCATCACCTCCGTCTTCTCTATATTCACCTGAAGTCCCGTCTTCGCTGCCTCACCTCTTCTGTCAACTTGTTGGTTTTTGCCTGTAGATCTTCAAGTTTATGTGACATCAGACACAAGTCATCGGCGAAATCCAAGTCTTCTAGGTTGTTTTCCGCAGTTCAGCGTATCCCCCTCTTCTCGCTCCCCACTGTTTGTTGCATGATCCAGTCCACCACAATAAGGAATATCATGGGGGATAGTAGGCAACCTTGTTTCACTCCTGTCTCCACTTCACTTCAAAAGCATCACTGAGCTTCCCATTATGAATTACTTGGCATATGGCATCTTCATATAGTTGTTGAATGAGGCGGATAAGGGTTTGCGGTACTCCGTAGTAGTGAAGCAGTTTCCAAATTACCTCTTGGTCGACGCTTTCAAAGGCCTTCTCAAAGTCGATGAAGTTGAGGTAGAGAGCTGATTGTCATTCTATGCTCTGTTCTATGATGATGCGAAGCGTTGCAATTTGGTCTGCGCATGATTTGTACTTCCTGAAGCCTGCCTGTTCCGGTCGTAGTTTTGAATCCAGTGCATCTTTAAGCCTCTCCAGGATGATGCGGCCTAATATTTTGCTTGCCGTGGGTGGACAGAAGAGTGATTCCACGCCAGTTCTTGCAAAGACTTAGGTCTCCCTTCTTCGCCAGTTTGACAAGGTAACCCTTCTTCCAACCGACAGGCAAGTACCTTCCCTCCAGACCTTCTGCAATAGTGGTGTGGTGTGAGCATGTCCGCTGTTGTCTCTGCATCTGTTCTCAGTGCTTCTGGCGGTATCCCGTCCGGTCCTGCTGCTTTCCCATATTTTAGTAGCTTTATGGCGTTCAGTACTTCAACTTTTGTTGGAGGATTCATGTTCACTTGTAGTTCTGTGGCTGGGCTGCAGGTGGTATTTCTGGACGAAGTGTAGGTGGTGGTTGGTTCAAGAACTTTTTGAAGTGGTCGGCCCATTGTTTCTTCTGTTTCTCTTCGTTCGTAATTAAATCTCCGTCATCATCTTTTATTGGTTTCATCTGTGTTGATCTCTTCCCTCCATGATAGTAACCTGGTTATTTGATACAATGTTGTCAGGTCTCTATCTCTCCCACCTGCAGCCTGTTCTGCTTCACTTGCCAGTGTTTCGTAGAAGTGTCTTTTGTCTTTCCGTGCACTCTTCTTCACTTCTTTGTCCAGTGTTTTATACATTGTGCTCAGTTCCTCTTGTCGTTGAGCGTCCTTGCACTGGTTTATCTTCTGCTTCACCATCCTCCTCTCCTCTATCAGCTTCTAGGTATCCATTGAGATCCATTCCTTGTGTTCTTTCTTCTTGCTTCCCAATACTGTTGTGCAGGTTTCATTCCACATCTCTTTCAAAGACTTCCAGTGTTCTTCTACACAGGTTTCTTCAGGGATGTCCCTCGATATCTCCCATTTTGTCTTGATGGCTACTGTGAAGATCTCCTTTGTAGTTTCATCCTTCAGTTTCCGAGTGTTGTACTTGAACTGTGGTCTATCACCAGCTTCCTTGAAGGCTTTTAACTTGATTTGGAAGGTCCCCTGCACTAGACAGTGAGTGGTCTGAACCTACATCTGCTTCTCTTCTTGACCTTGTGTTAAGTAGACTGCGTCTCCATTTTCTTGAGATTGAGATGAAGTTGATTTGATTTTTAGTGTGTCCATCTGGTGAAATCCATGTCGCTCGCTTTGTGGATATCTTTGTGCCTGAACACACTGCCTCCAATTACCAAATCGTTGAATGCACAGAATTCTGCAAACAATTCTCCATTCTCATTCATTTCACCTAGCGCCTCTCGACCCATGGTTAGTTCTCTTCCTGTGTTGTCCCCTCCCAGTTTGGCATTCATGTCACCCATTAGGATTTTGATATCGCCAACTGACGTTTTGTCCAGTGTTGGTTGAAGTTGTCTGTAGAATTCCTCCTTTCTCTCTTGCTCTGCATTATTTGTAGGTGCATAACATTGTATGATTATGACCTTCCTTGCTTTTGAGTTGAACCTCGCTGTCATGATCCTGCAGGAGGAGATTGGTTCCCACTGCATGAGAGCCTTCGATGCTCTTGAGGACATCATGATAGCCACTCGAAAACTCAGTGTGCTCGTGGTTGTCGTCTGAGTGACAGTATCGGAGTAGATTATTGATTCTCCAGTTGAGAGTTTGGAAAGTCCACTCCCATTCTATCTGCTTTCGCAAATCCCAAGCACTTCGATGTTATACCTTCTCATCTCGTTTGCAATCTGGGCAGCCTCGCTGGGTTCAAACATCGTACAGACACTTCATGTCCCTCAGTTTACTTTCGCTTTCATCGAGAGAGAGAAGATACATCGGCCAATTGGCTTCCCGATGGCTTTCACCAACTGGCGTCATTTCGCTTCTCTGATTCCAGTGAGGAATAATTTTGTTTTTATCTTTCATATTTCGTTTGTGCTTTGAAGTCTGTTTAACGGTTAGATTTGTTTTCCGGTGTAGGGTTGCTAGCCCTATACCCAACCTTCCCTCTTAATGCGGGCTTAGGACTGGCTAGTATCTAGTGAACTAGTTAACCAGGCGATTTTAAATCTGACTTCTGCCTACTTTTTGGGATAGTTGAATTTGGCGGAATCCAGCTATTGTTAGCTGGTGTTATAAGGTTTTTATGTCAATCTTTGCACATTTTTGAATAATTTTTCATCACCAGCATAGTCTCATGTGTCACTATGCGTCCGACTTAAAAAAGTGCGTGATATGGCATTCGTAGGAAGTGCTTAGTTGAGATATGATCCTCAAGAATAATCATCATGGTTCTCCAGAAATTGTCGAAATTACACTAGCATTCAGTGGTTATGCAATGCAGTGCTAAATTGCAATAATATAGTGATCTATGAAACGGTGAATTAGTAGAAATCTATATTTTGTTGAAATGAAATCAATCATATCTTAACGAAGTGAAAAGTAATGAGGTTATTCAGTTATCAACTGTCAATTTGACTACAAAACCAACGATTTCGAGTCATTCAAATTGCCAATCAGGAAACTGACGAAAATAAGCACTTTCAAAAGTAGTGTGATTACATTGATATGATTATGAGCAATAATTTACGCTCGAAACGTTATCAAGTAAATAATACTAGATCGCTGGGTTATCAATCAAATAAACAAATCTAATATGTTTAAACATTTGCCTACTTTCAATTCTTGTAGCTCTCCTCGTAGGATGCACATATATGGAGTCTTAGTAACAGTTATTTACTACATAGTTGAGGATGACTTCAAATGTCACCCTAACAACTGATATAGTCAACTACATTCCTTTATTTTATGGAAAAGTACTTTCCCAGGCGAAATACTGAAGCCTGATTGGTCTTTTCGACAGTTGCTAGGGTGGCCTTTAAAGTCACTCCACAATCGACATGTAAATCAGCTGCCGAAAAGCGTTTTAGGAACCTGAAACAAGTAGAGGAAAAGGTACATATCCACTATCCCACAATACTCATGATCTGATAAATTTCTAATGCTCTATGCTGCATCTTACTGGAAGATAAAGTATTTTACAGTGTAGACAGTGGATACTCCGGGATTGTTCATTAAATATTCTTAGTTTAGTAATTGTTTAGTAAAACGTTCTTACATGAAAAGTGCATAATTATTGTGAAATAAATTTTAAACGGATGACTTTAAAGGGCACCCTAACAACAGTTGAAGTGACCAATTAGGTTTCCCCATTTCTGGTGGAAAGGCAGATTTTCATAAAATGGAGAAGTCTAATTGGTTATCCCCGTTGTTGCTACGGTAGGTATGTAAAGTCACTCTTTTAAACCCACTTTTATTTCAGTAAGTGAAAAATCTGTTACTATGATAAGAAATCAGTGCTGATTTGAAAAATTTACCTCACTCGATGTATTTGCGAAGATATCACAATGGTTAATTGCAACTTATTCGAAGTCTTAACATCCACATCGTATCGGGAACTGAGGATTTCGATTTTAAACAATAATATACCTAACCTGTGATTTGTGTGTGACTTTTGAGTTGATTCGCTCAATGTGGGTGACTCTAAAAGCCACCTCAGCTAAAGCTAAAATAACTAATAATATTTCTTCATTCTATGAAAATTTGACTTCCCAGCTAATATAGCGAAACCTAATTGGTTATTTCAGTTGTTGTTAGGGTGATCTCCAAAGTTACTGGGGTCATTTCTGCAATTTTTTTTGTTAATGTTCATCTCTCTATATATTTAAGTATTCGAATAAGTACATGTGAAGTAATATATTTCAACAACGAGCACTAATCATGGAGGTCATCGTCACTGTCTTATGCAGATGAGTAACCAAGTTGCATATTGTTAACAGCAGTCAGTATTGTTTACTTAGGATTCAACGGTTTTAAAATTCACGCCTCATTTGAGTGACTATTTACTCACCATATCGCATTAACCGGAAAACGTTTCAATCTCTGTATTACTGATACTTGTACTATTTCTTTGATGGTCACCCTAACAACTGGTGGAATAACCAGTTACTTTTCTATATTTTACGAAGAACTATCTTCACACAGCCGAAAACTGAGTGGTTGTTTCAAAAATTGCTAGGATGACCTTCAAAGTCAATAATATCTAAATTCAGTAATGCAACTGCTGTATTTGCATACTACTTTATTAATATATATCACATAATTTGCCAGTGCTACCTGTTCTAAGCAGGGTGTGAACGGATTTCATCAGTGCTTAATCCACTAAATGAAAGGAATAATAATAATAATAATAATAATAATAATAATAATAATAATAACCATCTATTGGACATTCGGCGCTTAATCATTATGAGAGTATACTGTAATACAATCTCAGCGTGAACAGAAAATCAAAACAAGATTTCTCTGATTGTTTCGTTGTGTAAGCCACAGTTTTTTTCTGCAGAATATTCTAAATACGTTAGAATTATATTGAAATATACTTTTGTAATGATAAAATTAGACTTGATGCTTAACTTCTTCGGGGATATTCGTAACAACTATGGTCTGAATGTTCATAATTTTATTTAACTTTTAGGTTTAAGTTAAATAAACACTTCACCACCACGACTGACAGTCAGCCATCAGCATGAATATCTACTTAATACAGTGAATAAGGACGCTGATGCTTTTTGCAAACATTCTACATAGTGGAATTATTGCTATGCACATACTACTTGTGATAAATGTCGTAGGAGAAGTTGAGAGGGGAGTAACTGGGTGTAGTCAGTACGGAAATAAGTTGTTAAATCATCTTGTCAAGCTTCGAATTTAAAGAGGCCAATCTTCCTTATATCTCATGGAAGTACTCACATCTTCTGAAGAATATTTGTTTCCAACGAGAAATTATTCGTGACAACTTTCAAAATCATTAATTCTTGTTTGTGACTCAACACGTTTTTTCTACATGTACCTTGAAGAGTAGCGAACAAGATGCCTATACAATCGAGACATGGTTAAGTGATCCTGCAAACGATTTGTAGTGCACCTTCCTGGCATCAAAATACAACTAGGGCTAAAATAAATAGATTAGATTACATTAACTAAATAAACCACTAGCTCGCCTCCGGATGCTTAGGGTGTTTTAAGTTTTATTTTAATGAGCATGTATCCTAGCAGGCTTCAACGCCATTTTGCGCTCCCTTGGTGCTGGTTACCACGCATGTACTCAGAGTCCATAGCTCAGCCATACTAGCCAGATAAGTTGGATAAACTTTTCCCCTATTCATTACTATTACATTTACTCCAATTAAATACATTACTTCTTCAAATATATTCCCGAACCAGTCCTTTTGCGGATGCCTCGATATTGCCTGAATGCTAATTATGATAATTTGATTGGTTGTGGTTGGCAGAGGAATCCAGGACGAACAATTCGATCCAATAAAACGGAGAATTACAGGTATATTAATAAATAGTAATAACTAGTACCCATTGTTCTCCGTGGCATAGTGGATAACGCCCTGGCGTTTCAAGCGATGGGTACGGGGTTCGAGTCTCAGTGGAAACCACACCACTCACTGCGGTGTAGGTACATCCAGCTGACGAGTCCCAAATAGGACGAAGCGCGCGCTTTCGATTGCTCTGCTAGCCACAACCAACCAAATAACTGTTGGATTGTTAAGTAACCTTCAGCAACTTTAATCTATTAACAGTGATTACATCCAATGGAAGGATACCTAAGACAAGGCATTCACAGTTCACATGTTAACTTAATTTGAAAGGTACAGAGAGTAACTACTCTGTTTAGATTCAGTAGTTTAGGAAAAAAGGGAATCCTTAAGGGTTTGTATGAAACAAGTATCTTGAAATGCTGATGGAACTAAAGGATCGCTAGATAGTGTGCTAACTCAACAGATTGTGAAACTAATGCTTAGTTGGATTTTCAGTTCTCCTAAGCATCCTACATCGACTGAAAACAATAATTTACACAGGCAAAACAATACAATTCCGAATTTATTGTATCTACAAGTAGGAAAGAAAGATCAAATTTACAACGTACAAGAAAGTGAAGTAACCACACAGATAGTGTGAAATCTCCAGCTAACACACTTCTATATACACAAATATAGATATATTACGGCTGTTAAAACTGCTAGGATTTCGATTGTTCCTGTTGTTGTTCCCCTTGAGGCAATCGTCCAGGTATTCCAAAAACGCGTTTATATTCTTCTGATGAAATATTATGCTGATGAAGCCATTGAAACCAACTTTGCTGTGAAAGATTAAATTCATGGAAACCATCTTGAAATCGACGAAGTTTATACAGTCCTGTGCCAAGAACTTCTCTTTCACGAAGTTGTATATGTTTCCATTGTAAATTACGTAGTCTTCGCCAGTATTCATCAGCCTAAAAAATTTGGCATCCCCATTTATTTTATATTTCTTAATGAAAAATGATTAACCAAAATTTACCTAACGAATTTCTACTTGAATAATAATAACGCAGCCTAACAACCAGTCATGGTACGTATATTCTTTCAGTTGATTGGGTATGAAGCACACTGATTGTGTGAGAACGAGGCAGACTCAAAAGGGAGTTGGAATGAACCACCCACTGACTAATAATCCTATCGAAAAACTGACAAATTGTCAAATATTTGTAACTCCTTTTGACGGATAATCTAATATACATACGTCTATTAATTATTAAGTAATGATTCGGCACCAGTTAGAGATGACGCCTAGTTTTAATAACTGCAGTAAAGTACATGGGCATGTCCAATATGTCAACTACCTGAATAGGTAGAAAACTAAAGATGTTTAAACCTTGGCCTGACATTCAACAATCAGTTCACTAATTGCTGATCTGAGCCGTACAATGAGGTGGAGTTTTTCTGACTAGCCTACTTAGAGTGTAAACAATCATTAGTTGTAAAAGAATTGGTTGTGAAAAGAATCAAAAGGTATCTCAATGACAAGATAAATTCACGCTTTACTCTATAAAAATTCTGAACATTTAGTCAATAGTCATCCATTTTTTCACTCCTTTTTTTTATCCTTTTTCATTAGTTTGAACACATGATATCTCTTTTTGTTTATTCTTTCTGTCGTGTTCTGAAGTGGGGAAGTTTGAACTACTGCATCTCTTGGTGAGGTTTTATTTTGTTCTGCTTGGCCGCAGATATTTAATCAGATCGGTTGGTTAGCAACCAATACAGAAGATAACATTGTGATGTTGTAGAATTATGATTAAGGAGTTTATAAGGTCGAACTTCAACCGGATCGTGGGTTCGAAATCCATTCGATTTGCCATGATCACAACAACAACATTAGTTCAAGAACGGATGAACTTGTACGCATTCACTGGGTTGCACTTGTTATGATAAAGTATCTCGCCTACATATCAAGAGTTGGTGTATTCTGTTCCAATATGATCATTCACTCTTAAATTGCTTCAAACATTCTATTATACTCTTTCTACTCATTTTAGATTTTTCGTGTCACTTTACAGTGAGTTTCAGTTATATTTATCTGCATCATAAAACATCCCTTTCCTAACCGTTCGAATGTGTTATGATTTGCACCAATTTACTATTAATCCAAGTGTATTTTGTTTCAACAAATAGGTTTAGTCTACAACCCTCCAGGTAAATGATATTTTCAACCAAGAATTTTGTAATAGTAGCTCATACTAATCTAATATTAGTTACTTTCTAGTGACCGAATAATAAACCTAGTCTTACATGACTAAGTCAACACTTCCAAGAAATGAAACCTTTCAAAGCTGCATGGACTGTTAGCAGAATATCTGTCAGCCTTATAGGTTATTGAATTATAAGTAAAAGGTGGTTTTCTTGACAAATATAGAATTAATGTATTTTTGAGATGAGTAGGGATTTTTAATTTAGAAGTAGTATTCATCATGGACTGACATTAGTTGGGGGACCACTGAAAATCTGGGAGCGCTGGATAGCTGTTTCGTCCTAGTATGGGACTCCTCAGCAGTACGCACCTACGACCCGGCTAGGGATCGAACTTAGGACCTTCAGGTTTCTCGGCAAACGCGTTAACCATTCAGCCACTGGGGTCGGTTTCCAGTGGTTCACAATTTCCAACTTCTGTTAATTCACAACATAGCGCGACTGTCACCCAAGGTCTTCAGTTAGCATCCACTTCACTTCCGGCCGATTGACTACTGAGGAGTCCCATACTAGGACGAAACAGCTGTCCAGCGCTCTCAGATCTTCAATGGTTCCCCAACTAATGTCAGTCCATGGTGAATACTACTTCTAAAATATAGAATTGTTATTTCGTAAAGAAATAATTCTAGACGATAAAACACTACCAAAATCATTCTCGTCAGCTACCGTTAGTCTTTATCACCTTATTTTTCTTTGGAAAATTTAAACAAGTTAATTTAGTAGAAAGAAGCCAAAGAAGACAATTCAACAAATTAATCCTCAGTTAAAATAAAAGACATTATTAACACAGAGGATAAGAAAATGCCATTTTTGATGCAATGGCACTTTTTACAACAAAATCATGAAAAGTAATCTCAAAAATGATATAAATTTAACAAAGTATACAGAAATTACTGCTGTATATTTGATGATATCAATTAGTCAACGTCTCCTTACTTTATTTCAAATGACAAGGAACACTAAAAAGAGGAGACTCATAGGTTCCGTAAACCAAAAGATTGCTGGAACGATGACAAAGAGGTAAGCGTAAAGTGTGATTCCAACTAACATAAATTTCATGTCGTCATAGGGCCAATACTTTTGTAACCGTAAAATGTTAACATATTCATTCCATAAAAGAATAAAATTGTATTTCTAGACGTTCCTATGAGTATGAGGTTAAATGGAACCTTACAGGTTAAAATTTACTGAACGATAAGACACACACACACAGAGCAATGTTTGAACTGCAGTACTACGAATGTGTATGACAGCAACAATTATATATAAAAATTATTTTCATTTGATTTCATTCAGTAATTACGTGAATCAAAGTGTTTTGAGCCTATGATTGTCCAATTAACTTCTTCAATAAATGATTGTCAGCAAATCGGAAAACAGAACAGTTGTATCAACCTCAAAACGAAACACTGTTATATATCAATGGTGTTGATTGGTTAGAAGTGATTGATACGAAGTCCAAGATCTAGGTTTCCTGCGTGTTAGCTCACTATTGTATCTCAGACAGCATCAACCAATTAAACAGGCGAAACCGAATCAGTATAGGATATCTTAAACAAATCAAAGGATCTATACGAAGGTAGCAAGGATGAATAAAACTAATAGAGATTACTAAAATTACTACTTTAGGCAGTATAGCCACCAGATGGCCCAAAAAACTTCTGGGCAATAGCTAGTAGTCAAATGACATGATGCATCAATTTTAATAAATATGAAAAAGCATAACAAAATCTTGGGTTGAGACAGCATTCAAATCCTACAACATGCACGGCGAGGGGTTTCATGGAAGTGCATCCTGACAAAAACCAGTCCGTAAGAAAAGTTATCGTTAGGCCAAAAATGCGACAAATCACTTAGCAAAACTGCGAATCATCATTCCGATAGGATACTCAGGAATCTATTAAGCATTGCAACCACCAGCTGGTGCAATATTAACTTCAGTAGCAAAATCATATAAGAATCATCAGGATAAATGGACCATAAAATGGCACTGATTTATGAGGTCACTGATAAGTGATTTGAACTGTAAGAATTGCCAACTCAATCCAACTCAGAAACTTCATAGGGTTACACTTAGTGCATTTGTGTTTATGCTACTACCTAGATTCTAAGGCAGACGGAGTAAGGTTTTGACTGATGACCTGGCAGTTGAAAGTTAAGACTAATGTATCAAACCTGTAGAAATTATAGGCGAATTGACTAGTGTCAGCCAGTTTGAAGAAACCAATAGATTTAAAATCTAGGTGATGCAGCTAAAAATTGGTCCTGCAAACAACGATGTATACATTTTCAATCATTCTATACTGAACCGATATCTGAACATTTAATACCTTTATAAATTTCCTGGCAACTTATTCTCCCTTCAACGTTTTACTATGATTATTACATTTCTTTTCTGATGTGTTGTTTGAAAAACAAATCTGATCGGATAGATTAACTACTGGACTAAGTTTTAATTAGTGTTTTCCTATACAAATTTTTACCTCTTTTTAATAACAGTACATCGAACATTCGTCTTTTTACTTTAATTAATAATTAAAACGATGACAAGTGAAATACTTTGAACAAACTGTTTTCTTTGCTGTTTCTAAGGCCATTTAAAAAAAAAACATGTAAATAATAAACTTTGCATATCAAAAGAAACTAACCTTAGTTTCTTTACCTTCCACAATTATTAAACCTGGTCTCCCAGGCATACAACAACCACTTAATTCTAATTCTTTTGACCATTCCAAAATTAAACGTCTTTTAATTGAACTCCTGATATGATGGCTGATAATCCATAAACAAATTATTCTTTCAGCGCCTGTTAAATCTTGACCTCTTGGTAAAGATTTTGTACTTTCATTTGTCACAAGAGACCCATTTGTAAGCTCATTTTGAAGCCAATCTATAGATGCTACTAAAACAGGTTCACCAGTGTTAGCTGTTTCATCCAACCATTGATTGAAGCGTGAAGATAACTCACGCACATTCACTCCAAGATATGATGGGTTTGACAACAAACGTAGTGTAACCAAAGGTTTAACAGGATAAGATGAATTCCATGAAGGATAACCGTTGGGTAGAACAACTGCCAGTTCCACTTTCTTTTCAAGCTAAAAATAAAAAACAAAGGAGATAAGATTCTATATTTGTTTTTGAAGAGACATTAAAAGAAAGCTGACTTCATGATCCAACTTGTGGTGACATTTTTCAAAAAGTTAACTGGTTACACAGGATATATATATGCCAGAAACGATTCCCTGTAACCAAAACAAACATTCGCAGATAGATAGGCGTAACAATGAAGTTATGACTATTAAAAGTGGTCATCGAGAAAAATGGTATTACTAATACAATGAGAGATCAATCATTGTGTATCTTTTAGTTAAGACAGATTGCCAAGTATCACTATTAAAAGATACCAATGATGAACCATTCTCACGGTTGTCTATTGAGTTGAAAGTCTTGACAAACTGATTAAGAAGATGTAACTCGTCTGTAGATACTAATCTAAACACCACGCTCATATGAGAAATCTCAGTCTTACGTATGCAGAAAATAGTTTACAAAAGAGGTGGAAATATTTAAACTGTGACATTCATATATGAAAATAACTAAGTTCTACTCAACAATCATTGGCAAGTTTATGTTGCAGGCGACGAGCTATACGTATTGTATCAGAGTTGAGGATACCACCTGATTACTCAAACCTTGTCAAGTAAAGGGAATTTTGGATTTGTGACCTCCTAGTTAAAAGTCAAATGACAAAGGAAGTGAACAATGGATCCTCTGTCGACTTCACTACACAGCTTCTGAACTGTACACCTTAAGAGGAGTCGTCAAGATGCCAAAAAACATAATCAAAACTCTTGATCGAAAGTGCTTTTTTAGAATCAAAAACCTGACTGGTTTACTTTGGTCAAATTTTCTATCATATGGCATGATATCACAAAATTAGGAAAATATCCTAGACATAATTTAGTCTTAACAAAACAGAAATTTTTGGAATAGAATACAATATCTATCTGTTTTTTAATCAGTAAAATACCCATTCTAAACAGTTTTCATATTATATTGTTACTTGTATTATCCCGTCGTTGATTGGACCAGATTGTTCGGCCTCTGTTGGTATATGAGCTGCTGCACGGATGCCTCAATATTGCCTGTTTTTTAATTTTATATTATTGATGGATAGTGGCTAGCAGTGAAATACAGCTGGCGCATTTCATCTTATTTGGGACTACCCATCATTAATATAAAACTGAAACATAGGCAATATTGAGGTATCTGTGCGGGGGCCCATGTGCTAATAGTGACCGATCAATTCGGTCCAATCAACGACGGGATAATACAAGTAACAACACAAAAACTACACCCCTTACACAAGAAGTGGCTATTATGACTCGGTGGCCTAGTTGATAACGCTCTGGTGTTTAAAGTGATCAGTCCCGGGTTCCAGTTTTAGCGGGAACATCATCGCTCACTGGAAGACAGGTACATTTAGGTGATAAATTGCAAGTAGGACGAAATGCGCCTCCACTGCTAGCCACTATCCATCATTAGTTTTGATGTTTCTAATCTGAATCGTGTGGTTGCTGAAAATGAGATGAACCTCTCATTCAGATCTAATTTATAGTCTTTTACGGACCTACTTGTTTGCGCGTCATAATCTTTCGCATGATTTACGATAGCTGATGGGTTGTAAGATATTTCAGTTCCATTCGTCTGTGACTCAGTTTTTGGCCTCTTGAATAAGTTTAGAGCAAGTTAAATTTTAACACTGAGTAGATGTGAATTAAATTCATGCGTTGCTTTACGATAAACTGGTAAGATTTAAATTTTCATTTATTTATGCTCTAATGAAATAAACGAAAAATGGTAGCTCATCATTCCTACTCATCAACAGGATCTGCGAAGAAGGACAGATTATTATGCAAAATTTTACGTTGATCTACTTGTTTAACAATCCTATGATCGGAGGATTTGAGTTCGAAAAAATGAATTCATTTCATCAGTGATTTTTTAAATGTACACATGTGTTCAGTTGGCAAGCAGGGTTGTTTTTCGATTTTCATTTAGTTGGGTTTAATGGCTAGTTATCATTTGGTCATAATACTGAGTCACTCGTGTCAATTCATGAACTACGTAATTGATCTAGTCACGCAAATTATGTTACAGTTAATTAGACACCAGTTCAGTTATGTTCACTTAGATTATAAGCACAACAGACAGATAAGGAAATACTTCCAGTTTAGGTAGTGGATATTATGGTAGTTTAACAACAGCTATTACACTAACCTGACCGACAGCTGCTACCTTGACATGGTGGTCGGACTTGTATATCACGATTACCTAACGAGCTGTGCTGGTAGAGGTCCTACCATACAAGAAAGGTTTGCTGGATAATGGTTAGACAAAAAGTAGTTACCCTTACTCCTAACATGTTTTTAAACAGTAAAATGCTGCATTATGATGGCTTAGATTAGTCATCAATGGTTAGTGGTGACCGAAAGCCACAGGACGTATGTCCGACCGCACCTTCTATAATACAGGCCAATTTTCGTGATATCAAAAAGGCCATGTGACTGGACTCAAACAGATATCTACTGGACTCTGCGACCATGCACTAACCCTTCTTTTTCAGGTAATTCAGTAAGACCTAGTCTTCCAAAGTGTGGGCACCCGTATTGTCAACCCCCTCACAACTTTGTCAGCAATCAAGTTCTCTCAGACAACTATCAACCTCTCTGATCCTTACCTTTTAATCTTCTTTCACCTCTCTGTTTAAAATCTTACACCATCTTTAATTTCTTCTAGCTCTGCGGCTTTCGACATCGATCTGAGTCCACAAAACAGAATCCCTGGTCTCCTTAAATCACACTCTAAATTACAGATTGGAGCCTTCAATGTCCGCACCCTCCGTCAAATTGTCCAACACGCTTCATTGGCGAAGACTCTAGCAATTCAGACCATTGGTGTGTGGTGTGTTTGTGAGACACACTTACAGGACCCAAGTTTGATTATTCACCTAACCTCTCACGGCCATTATGGTGAATCCGCAAAATTTACCCTTCGAGTTTCTGGAGATTCGAAAACCAGTTCTCACGGTACTGCAGGTGTAGACATAGCAGTAAGCACTGGAGCAGAAAGCTCACTAATAGACTAGATCCCAGTTGGCAGTCGCCTGTGCGCTATCTGGCTGAACGGCACAGTGAGAACTAAAAGGAACAGTAAAACTCACTGTTGTCTTCTTGTAATCTCTGCTTACGCACTAAAATGACAGGTGGGACGCTTGGAAAAACAGTTCAACTGGCCTCCGGCTACTATTGGGTTACCCGCTATCCAGTTGCATCCTCAAAGGAACATTGAGATAGCCTCCCGCCCAACACTTGCAGAAGTCGAGGAAGTAGTAGGTAACTTGAAACGAGGAAAGGTAGTAGGACCAGACGGACTAGTTCCTGAGATACATAAGAACGGTGGTAGAGGATTTCTATTCAAGTTAACTGAGGTGTTAGCTAGTATCTGGAGGTCAGATACGATCACCTTTGACTGGTCTCAATCACTGAAAGGCGAGAAGTCTTGTGATATCCACAGAGGAGTTAGCTTGGTGAGCATGTCTAAGATTATAGGTTCCATAATCGTCTGAATAGAGCTCAGGAACAGCAAACGCAAGAAAAGCAAGCAGGCTTCGGATTTAGCCGTGGGTGTATCGACCAAATATTCACACTCCGTCATGTCATGAAATACAGAAACGCTTACCAACTCCGGACACTAGCTGTATTTCTTGAACTGAAGGCGGCATTCGACTCTATCAGTAGAGAAATCTGAAAGCAATGTCTCAATGAAGGGAGTACCAAGTAAGAACATCACCTTATTGATGACTCTCTACTAGAACACCTGTGGGCGGGTAAGAGCCTATGGCGATATGTCGGATGAACTGTATGCGTCGAGTGGTGTCCATCAAGGATGCTCTCTCTCCATTCGTATTCAATTTTATCACAGATGTTCTTATGGAGGTCTCCGTCTCATCATCTGACTACTCACGGACTTGCCTAATCACAGGAGAATTTCTGGATGACCTAGAATACGCAGATGATATAGTCATATTAGGCGGAAACGCTGACAAGATGCAGTCTTCTGGACACCTCGAGTAGTAATTCGGGTGTTTGGGATGCGTTTCTTGCCACCGAAATGCAAATCGTTGCTCCAGGACTGGTCTTCAAAGATGCTCTGAATCACAATAGACAGTGAAGTGGTTGAATGTGTTGAACACTTTACGGACTTGGGAAGTCGGATCAACTCTGGTGGCTCAATGACCGACGAATTCCTTGCACGGATACAAAAGGCTTGGTTGGCTTTCGCCAACTTACGCCATCTGTGGCACCGCCGCGATATCCGATTGTCTATTAAGAGTAGAGTATACTGTGCTGCAGTTCGCTGTTTTACTGTATGGCTGTGAAACATGGGCATTAAAGGTAGAAGACATGAGAATACTTCAGGTGTTTGACCACCGCTACCTTCGTAGCACAGGCTTTGTTTCGTGGTGTCACCACGTGAGTAACACAGAAGCAAGACGTAGAGTTTTAGGCAGGAGAGGTTAGACAGTTGATGCGGTTGTGAACCTTCATCGAGTAAGATGGATAGCTGGGACCTGTGTTACGTATGCCTAGCCACCGTCTGCTTCGTCACACGATGTTGGCCAAGGCAGGTTCGAGCTGGAAAACGGCCCGGGCGGCAAGACTAGAACATGGTATCAATGCATGGCTTTTCGTTTACGCTACGTGGGACGATGCAGACTAGCCAGTTGAGGTCCGCCGGACAACAGAAACCAATAGTTGAAGATTCTAGGTGATATGGCTCAGGACCGATGTAAGTGGCGTAGATGCATAACACAGATTATCCTCATCTTAAGCGTTATACTTAATCTCATCATCTTCTTATCCTTACTACCTGTTTTTTACTACTTTCTACTTCTATTCCCTTTGACCGACTTGTCTCCCTTCTTCATTTTTATTTTGTTGTCTTGTTACTCGATGCGCTGATATGAGGTGTGGCAACTTGGACCGTTACGCAGTAATGCCTAGTTCAATGTTGATCTTGATGATAATGATTACACTAAAATTACTTTGCAACCGAACCCTACCACCTGCATTGAACAAGTTCTTGATCACATAAATAATATGTTAAGAGCCATGAGAGCTAGAACTTACACTAAGTACAAAATCGATATCTGTTTTGTCAGGAAGAACATCCAATTCTGCGTGACGTTTGATATTTTGATAAGATACTTTATCTCCTAGTTTAATTTCATCTTCTGAAAACATGGACAGCAAGAGTTCAATTTCATCGACTTTACTTTTTAAAGAATGAATCATTCATAAGTCGAGGCTATAAGAAGAAAGACTTTTGAAAACTTCCTCGCAACACCATAATATCACTTTGAAAGCGAAAATATGTAGATACCACCAGCTATTTTGCTGAAAAAAAGTTCAAAGCATAACACGAAAGTCAATGAAAATATGAACAATTCATTCAACAGTCAATGAAGTCATTATAATAAAGGTGATAATCTCAACTCCTGAAAGTTAGTTAGTTTATGAATACATGACCATTCACGTTTTCAAAAATTTAGTCATCTAAACAACAACATAACCCCTCCCAAGTCTAGTACCGATAAAACCGATATCCACTCAGTGAAACTGTGAACATTCTTGCAACAGACAACTATGATGAGAAAGTTAATGATACTGCATAGCTGCTCAAACCTCGATAAGTGGAGCGGGTTTCGAACCTGTAACCTAAACCAATAAGCCACAGTTTCGTAATCACTGGAAAACATTCATACTCCGTCAATGAAATTGACAAGCAGTAACAAATATCCATCTGACCATGGTTGAAAATGAACGTTGGAGTAGCAAGCAATGTAATAAATCAACTGAAAACAAAACTACATGTATTATTTCAGTTTACTTACTGAAGAAACAAACCTGGGGAAACAATGAATGTACCAACGCTTATATACAACACGGTGCACAACTGAACCATCTTCTCGTCGACTCAGGAGTACGTCTGAGAATGGCAGACGATTATTATTCTCCTTCTCACAAGCCAGGTTGGTGTGAGTTTGCACGGTGTTAAGTTTTTTTAATGGACAAGCCATGTCTTCATGCCTCTCAAAAATCCCTTTGATTTCATCAACAAATCTCTTGTCATTCTTAGACGTACTCCTGAGTCGATGAGATGATTCAATAAGATGGTCAGTTTACAGAAAGCCTACATGGACAGGACTACCTGAATTTTCAGTTTCTGTGCAATTCAATAAAAACAGGGTGTAGTAAAATGCCTGTTTAGTAGAATCTGTCGTATCTGTACATCAGATACGATGAATGATATCGAATTACTGACCAAAGCACCCATAGATAACGGATATCCGTTGAAGTTTATAAACCGTTGCAGAGGTTAGGTAGCACCGAAGTCAACTCTATAAACGGTTTCTAAGAAGTGTCCATACCATTCTACCATACAGAGGGAAGTTGAATAATATAATTTTGAGACGCAGGTCAATATCAGGCGTTAAGAAAACATATTTTGCAGCTAATCTTATCATTATGGGAAAAACAAGACACAAGCTTCACCACAAACCTAAACACTGCACCAATGATTACGTCACATACCATTATGTTTACCAATTTACATGTGTGTGGTCACACATATATAGGGAGAGGTAATTGAGTCATGCAGTTGAGGGTAGGAGAACATGTACCTAAATGGCTTCAAAAACAAATGGAGTGTAAGACTGTGACAAACCCTGGTGGGAGACGACCCTCCTTACCTATAGCTAAACATATAGAAATAGGTCAAAGAATTAATGTTAAAATAGCTTTAAAAGTTTGATATAGAAACACTCAGAGACGTATACTGAGATTTGTGGAAGCGATAGCCATACACAAATTGAAACCACCTTCTCATACTAGACCTACCTTGGTAAACTTTGTTTTCTTACTAAGATTAGGATCAACTATGTCACTTCCTTTATTTTCTCATCTTCCTTAATTTTAATCCGCTATTATATTAATTGCCGTATTTGTCCTTCAACCCATCGGTTTAATATAAATTGACTTGACAAGTAAATGTGTGATCAGACTGTTCAGGATGTATTGCGCAAATACATCACATTGTTCAGACAAACTTCATATTCTAACTACGATAGTGAAATAAAAACAATGTAATCAAATTGATATAAAGCCATAAGAAGCTGAGAAAAGAGGGTAGAGTAAATGACGAAATGTGAAGTAACAGAGTAAGGGTGACAATAAGTTGTAAAGCATTTGCACAGACGCGAATCGTTAACAATCATATGACAAACAGCATACAATCATGGATTTCAGCCGTCACACAGACTCTAAGCAGAAAGTTAGTATTTTCCCAAATAGGTTAAACTATTGTATAAACAGTGGGCGGCTATCGATTTTCAGGTGGAGCAAACTATCAACAATATTTTTTCCATCACTTTGAACTCGAAGAAACTATTCTGTATGATACTTCCTTTATACATGTAAACTGAAGATTATATATATATATATATATATATATATATATATATATATATATATATATATATATTTATATGCTGCTTCAACACTACGCTTTTAGCGCCATAAACCTTTATCAACCTCATTCAACAGCTATATGCTATGATATATGAGGAGGCTACATGCCAAATGATTCACAGTGGAAAGCTCAGTGACGCCTTTGAAATGAAGACAGGAGTAAGACAAGGCTACTACCTACTGTCACCCATGATATTCCTGATTTTGGTGAACTGGATCATGCAGCAAACCGTGAGGAGGGAGAAGATGGGCATTTGCTGGCTGGAACAATGAAAACACCCTAGAAGAATACTTGGATTTCGCCAATGATGATTTATGTCTAATGTCTTGTGGCACAAACTCGAAGATCTACAAACAAAAACCAACAAGTTAACAGAATTCGGCTGAGTCACCTTCGTTGCATGTACTAGGTGTGAAAGGGTACGGATATGGATTCAGTCATCAATCTTCCTTTCCATTTGTTTATATTAGACTTTAAAGTGCAAACAGTTCCAATCAACTTTGTGCTTTCCATCCCACACATGCGCTGCTTTGCATGAGCCTTCTTCCAAAATTTTCAAAAATTGTGACTGTGAGCTGACCTTTATTTAGTCGTTTATATTTATCTAGTCTGATTCTAAATAATGTCGACGTCTGACGCACATAATTAATCGGGCACTCAACACGCGACATCCTATATATGACTGCTTTTGACCAATTTCTTCATCGGATCTTTAACTTGCCTTGGTTTACTTTTAGCGGGCTTCGTTGGTTTAGAAGTGGTCCGAGCACCTGCTTTTGTAAAGTTGTTTTGCGTTGCCTTAGATATGCCTTCTCCCTATGGCAGTACTACGGTGTTTTATACTCATTTTTCCCATTGATCTATTTCTATTCTCCGGTATTTGCCGATGTTATCTTTCTCTAATCTTTTACGCCTTGGGACAGTCATTTCTGAATAACGTTTTGAACGAATTGTTTATTTCTTTTCCTTGATTATAAAGCATGTCGTCAACCTGCATGTCTTATTTACTGGACTCTGTATTAACCGTATTTTTACATTGAGATGATCCGCTGAATGGTAATCTAGAAGTCCTCCTGGGTGAGTAGGTTTTATATAGATTGAGGTCTTTAAACAACCATCTATCGACCTTCGTATCGTACGGTCTAACAACGGTAGTTCCCTTAATTCATTCCCTATTTCCGTAGTGAACATTATGGAGTCTACATGACTATGTGTGCATGAAAGTTCTCAATAGACTTTTTTTTAACTCCTTACCATATATTGACGGATAAACGACTTATAGCATTATAGACCAGCATTTACTGGATTCAGATTTGTTGTTTGAGGATAGGAGGCTGGGAGTGTATATTAATCCTTTTCCCGGCAGATTTCTGTACTTGTCCAATTCCCCATCAAAACGAGTCAATTGATAATGCAGACACCACTTCTTCTGGGAGTCGGTTCCAAGCCTTGATTACTCGATGCAAGAACCAGTAATCTGGGGAGACTACGTACGCTCTTTGCTTTTGTAGTCTTCTACTATGTTCTCTGAGGTGTTCAGACCTAGTGCGAAGGAAAACGGAAGGTAGATCAGGTTTGGAATGATTTCTTAGAATCCTGAATAGCATGATTAGGTCTCCCCTCTGTCTGCAATTGGACAGCTCCTTAAGCAGGTCTTCATAGGTGCGGCCAGCCATCGCAAGGATCATACGAGTGGCTACCCTATGAACTCTTTCTAGAAGGTCTGCGTCAGCTTTCAGACAAGGACGAGCCGCCGGTGTACAGTTTTCTAATTTAGACCTAACTAAGGATGTGCATAAGATGGTGAACATGTCATCACTTATTTTCGTAAAGGTTCTGCGTAATGCCCAGAGAGTCCTAAAACTCCGAGCTGCTACCAATCGACAGTGAGCCGTGGTCTTCAAGTCATAATTCACTGTGACTCCAAGGTATTGTGCGTCAGTACTGACGGTAGAGGAGTCTCATCAATATCGTAGGTGTTGCTGTGTGTGCCCCAAGTGCATGCTCATACATTTATCTGCATTGATAGGCATCAGCCACTTCTCTGATCAGGTAAACAAGCTGTTCAGGTCTGCCTGAAGCGCACGTATATCCTCATCGTTGCTAATTTCCCGCTAGATTTTTACGTCATCGGCATAGAGAACCATAGGAGATTTCGTGATATTTGGCAGTTCATTTACGTATAGGAGAAACAGTAGGGGGCCCAGGACTGTGCCTTGTGGCACCCCACTCTCTGCCGACTTCCAAGTGGAGAGTTGAGAATTGATGCTTACTCTTTGTCTCCTACCAACAAGAAAGTCTCTTATCCATGAGAGCAGACTGCCAGTGATTCAAAAATTTCCCAGTTTCTTGAGCAACCTGAAATGAGATACCTTGTCGAACGCCTTACTAAAGTCAATGAAAACGACATCTATAGGTATCCTATCATCTTAAGACTTAACCCAACTTTCTCTGACTGTAAGGAGGTTCGTTAAGCAAGAGAAATTTCTACGAAAATCGTGCTGTGAACGAGACAATAGAGTATTGGTCTCTAGGTGGACAATGATGGCTCTCTTGATTACTCTTTCTAGGATTTTAACTACAGTACTAGTCAAACTTATCGGTCTGCAATCTGATGGAAGCTACCTAGAACCTGCCTTGTGGATAGATGTTACTATGGCATCCTTCCAGTCATAGGGGAGTGTGCCTTCATTGAGAGACAGTCTGAATACAGTAGTCAATGGGCCGGCTACATAGAGTGCAAGTTCTCTGAGCAGCCTTGGGTGCAGCTCATCCGATCCCGTTGATTTTTCAATGTAGAGACTACTTAATATCCGAAATACATCACTGCGATCAATATCCATGGAGTTTATTCTGTTGTATGTCAATGTTTCTACTGTTGGATAAGTGTCCACAGAAGATTCCTGTGTGAAGACCTCAGCAAAATATCCAGCCATGGCTTCTGCTTTTTCCCTATCGTCCTCAATCAAACAGTCAGTTTCGATCCCATTCATTAGGGCGGGTATACCACGACACATCTTATTTCTATAGTTCATATAGATGTTGCAATGCAGTCTGGAACCTCGCCTGGTTAACCAGTTCACTAGTTACTAGCCGGTCCTAAGCCCGGGTAAAGAGGGAAGGTTGGGCATAGGGCTAGCAACCCTACCCCGTAAAACAAATCTAACCGCTAAAGAAACTTCAAAGCACAAACAAAACATAAAAAATGAAAACAAACTTATTCCCCGCTGCAATCGGAGAGGCGAAATGACGCCAGTTGGTGAAAGCCTTCGGGAAGCCAATTGGCCAGGCCGATGTGTCTTCTCTCCCTCGATGAAAGCGAAAGTAAACGTGGGGACATGGAATGTCCGTACGATGTTTGAACCCAGTAAGGCAGCCCAGATTGCAAACGAGATGAGAAGGTATAACATCGAAGTGCTTGGGATTTGCGAAAGCAGATAGAATGGGAGTGGACTTTCCAAACTCTCAACTGGAGAATCAATAATCTACTCCGATACTGTCACTCAGACGACAACCACGAGCACACTGAGTTTCGGAGTGGCTATCATGATGTCCTCAAGAGCATCGAAGGCTCTCATGCAGTGGGAACCAATCTCCTCCTGCAGGATCATGACAGCGAGGTTCAACTCAAAAGCAAGGAAGGTCATAATCATACAATGTTATGCACCTACAAATAATGCAGAGCAAGAGAGAAAGGAGGAATTCTACAGACAACTTCAACCAACACTGGACAAAACGTCAGTTGGCGATATCAAAATCCTAATGGGTGACATGAATGCCAAACTGGGAGGGGACAACACAGGAAGAGAACTAACCATGGGTCGAGAGGCGCTAGGTGAAATGAATGAGAATGGAGAATTGTTTGCAGAATTCTGCGCATTCAACGATTTGGTGATTGGAGTCAGGCACTGTGTTCAAGCACAAGGATATCCACAAAGCGACATGGATTTCACCAGACACCACGACACACTAAAAATCAAATCGACTTTATCTCAATCTCAAGAAAATGGAGACGCAGTCTACTTAACACAAGGTGAAGAAGAGGAGCAGATGTAGGTTCAGACCACTATCTAGTGCAAGGAACCTTCCAAATCAAGTTAAAAGCCTTCAAGGAAGCTGGTGATAGACCTCAATTCAAGTACAACACTCGGAAACTGAAGGATGAAACTACAAAGGAAATATTCACGGCAGCCATCAAGACAAAATGGGAGACAGCGAGCAGCATCCCTGGAGAAACCTGTGTGGAAGAACACTGGAAGTCTTTGAAAGCTATGTGGAAAGAAACCTGCACAACAGTATTAGGAAATAAGAAGAAAGAACACAAGGAATGGATCTCGACGGATACCTGGAAGCTGATAGAGCAGGGAGAGGAGGATGGTGAAGCAGAAGATAAACCAGTGCAAGGATGCTCAACGACAAGAGGAACTGAGCACAATGTATAAAGCACTGGACAAAGAAGTGAAGAAGAGTGCACGGAAAGACAAAAGACACTTCCACAACACACTGGCAAGTGAAGCAGAACAGGCTGCAGGTAAGAGAGACCTGACGACATTGTATCAAATAACCAGGTTGCTATCAGGGAAGAGACCAACACAGATGAAACCAATAAAAGACGAAGAAGGAAATTTAATTACAAAAGAAGAGAAACAGAGGAAACGATGGGCCGACCACTTCAAGAAGCTCTTGAATCGACCACCACCTGCGCTTCGTCCAGAAATACCACCTGCAGCCGCTGAATTACAAGTGAACATTAATCCCCCAACGAAAATGGAAGTCGTGAACGCCATAAAGCTACTGAAATGCGGGAAAGCAGCAGGACCAGATGGAATACCGCCAGAAGCACTGAGAACAGATGCAGAGACAACAGCGGACATGCTCACACCACTATTGCAGAAGGTGTGGATTGAAGAGAAGGTACCTGACGATTGGAAGAAGGGTTACCTTGTCAAACTGCCGAGGAAAGGAGACCTGAGTGCTTGCAAGAACTGGCGCGGAATCACTCTCCTGTCCACCCCAAGTAAAATATTAAGCCGCATCATCCTAGAGAGGCTTAAAGATGCACTGGATTCAAAACTACGACCGGAATAGGCAGGCTTCAGGAAGTACAAATCATGTGCAGACCAAATTGCAACGCTTCGTATCATCATAGAACAGAGCATAGAATGGCAATCAGCTCTATACCTCAACTTCATCGACTTTGAGAAGGCCTTTGACAGCGTCGACCGAGAAGTAATTTGGAAACTGCTTCAATACTACGGAGTACCGCAAACCTTTATCCGCCTCATTCAACAACTATATGAAGATGCCACATGCCAAGTAATCCACAATGGGAAGCTCAGTGATGCCTTTGAAGTGAAGACAGGAGTGAAACAAGGTTGCCTACTATCCCCCATGATATTCCTTATTGTGGTGGACTGGATCATGCAGCAAACAGTGGGCAACGAGAAGAGGGGGATACACTGGACGACGGAAAAGAACCTAGAAGACTTGGATTTCGCCGATGACTTATGCCTTATGTCACACAAACTTGAAGATCTACAGGCAAAAACTAACAAGTTGATAGAAGAGGCAGCTAAGACGGGACTTCAGGTGAATATAGAGAAGACAGAAGTGATGAAGATACCGCACCACCACCATCAACAACAACAACAAACTCCAATCACCATCAACGGGAGAAACTTAAAGGAAGTAACCTCCTTCACTTATCTAGGAAGCACTGTTTCAACTACAGGCGGGACGGACGAGGACGTCAAAGTCAGAATCGGAAAAGCAAGACAGGCGTTCATTAGCCTGAAACCAATGTGGAGATCTTCTGCACTGTATTCAGCATGCGGAACAAGATACGGATTTTCAACACCAACGTCAAGTCAGTGCTCTTGTATGGCTCAGAGACTCGGCGCGTCACGAAAGGCATTTCCAATAAACTACAGACATTCATCAACAACTGCTTACGCTCGCTACTGAAGATCAGATGGCCAGAACAGAATAAGCAACAAGGAACTCTGGGAACGAACCAACCAAGAACCTATCGCTCAACAAATATGCAGGAAGAAGTGGAGATGGATTGGCCATGCACTGAGAAGGCCGACTGAGGACATCACGCGTCAGGCCCTCGAGTGGAACCCCGATGGGAAGCGACGAGTTGGACGTCCGAGGGTGACATGGAGAAGGTCGTGCGAGGAGGAAATGAGAGGTTGTGGGCTGTCGTGGGACCAGGTTCAAAAGATCTCAGAGAACAGAGGTCACTGGAGACGTGCTACTGAATCCCTATGTTCCACTAGGAACCCAAGGGACTAATAATAATAATAATAATAATAATAATAATAATAATAATAATAACAATAATAATATATATATATATATATATATATATATATATATATATATTCACAGTATGATATCCTTTATTTGAACGGATATTTATACACTGTGTTTTCAGGAGGGAACAGAATACACACCTGGGCTTTTTAAAACCAGGACGGTATACCGTCTCATTCTGTGGCGTAACCACACGGCGGCCTTCACCCTGGTGTTCCTATTTCATTAAATACGGCGAATCTACATGTCTTGTTCATCAAAAATGAGTGAAACAATAAAATTTCCTGTCTTTGAGCGACTTAGGGATTATAAGCCATTTTGTTATAATTTTAAGCCAGTAAGTATTTCACTTAAATTATTTAGTGAAACAGTCGTTGAAGCTGAAGTGGATTGTCCTGTATATGACCTTTTGAAGTTACTTCTTAACCGGGAGGTTTACATACTCCTGTATTTCCCGAATCTGATGAAATCATAGGCAGGAACCACCTCACCCTGAGTTGGTTCAGAATAGCGTTTAACACTGACAGCTTACAACAACCTTAATTTCAACTCCCTAAACCCCATTATTTTATTTCAAGTCAGCAATATCTATCACCATGGGTGAGACACTTTAGGAAACTGGTCTTCAGATACTGTCCCATTCCCCACTATCCAGTTGGAGCTTAAGGGGAACGCCGAGATAGCAACATTTGCAGAAGTCGAGGAAGCAGTAGGTAACTTGAAACGAGGAAAGGCAGTAGGACCAAACGGACTAGTTCCTGAGGTATATAAGAACGGTGGTAGAGTGATTTTAGTCAAGTTAACTGAAGTATCAACTAGTGTATGCGACTCAAATATGACACCCTCTGACTGATCTCAATCACTGACTATCCGTCTTTAAGAAAGGCGAGAAGTCTTGCGATAACCATAGAGGAGTCAGCCTGGTGAGCATAATGTCTAAGATTAGATATTCCACAATCGTCTGAATGGAACTCGGGAACAGCAAACGCGAGGAAGCTTCACACCTGGCCGTGGGAAGTCACAAAAAAGAAATGACTGTTCACAAGGAGGTCACATATACACTATATATGCTTGACTTCAAACTTGGTGTTGTAGAATTAGTGAACGACTGTTCCTTGAGTTCTACGTGTCTTATTGGAATACATTCTGAGTTTGGAATGGTCACAATTATCTCTCCGGTCCTGAAAAACCTGAAAGGATAGAGATACGATTATTATTTAGTCTGGTCTCAAGGTAGTATTACTACATCTGATCTGGGGAAAGCCTCTCGAGTATAGCCCATCGGTACCGTAGGACTCGAGGTGTGCGTCTTACCTCCTTTTAAAAGTATCAGGGGATGGGGCTGTAACATCTCTTGAAGGGAGGGAGTTCCACAGTTTACAGACTCTAACCACGAATGAGTAAGCACGGATCTTTGTACGTGCTCTATTCTTAACGCGTGACCCCTCAGGCCGCGTTTTCGACTAAAGCGTAGAAGGGATCTGTTAGGATGGAGGGGATTATGGGCGATGTGGTACATCACGATCATACCCCCTCTGATCCTCCGGTATTGTACTGGGTGCAGCTGAAGAGCAACTAAGCGGTCTGGGTACGGTTTGTGCCGTAACGCAATCACTTTCTTTGTAGCCCTTTTCTGTACCCGTTCTAGGATGGCCATGTCTTTTTTCAAGCATGGGGACATCAAAAGCGAATTTTTTTCTAGATGAGGACGAATGTACAGAGTATACACTGTGGTGGAAAGACAAGGAGTTAGACACCCTAAAGTTCTGGAAAGAAACCCCAGGATTCCAAAGTGTTTGAAGTTTTATATGGACTGCAGCAACTTGTGTCCCTTGAGACACAAAACCACAGAGTTGTGAGACCGCTTGCTGACGAATTTACCTGCAGTTGCGGGAAAAGGGTACAGTAAGCCTCCGAAAATTTGTTTGTTGTATTTACACGTCATTCCCAACTTTCTCTTTTTCATGCAAGAGAATCAGTAGGAAAATTACTCTTGCTTCTCCTAGTTATTGACGCCAGATGAGTGGTTTTGCCTGTTTAAAACGGAAATCTTTTATGATGACCATTATTTGAATGAACATAATGAAAAGAATGCATACATACGAGAATGTAAAGTCATAGTTTAAAATCTCTTCCATTTTTACAATAGATATTAAATTGAAGGTTAGGAGCATATTATGCAGTGATTATTTTTGATGCAACACCTTTAGATATGTAATGATTACTAGACATAGGATACCCTTATATAACTTTTGACCTTGACTGACCCTGAAATTTGAAAATGGAACTTATTTTCCAATGGTCTAAACGGTTGTTGACGAAATAGAAGCTTTCGCTTAACTGCCTCCCGAGTCTACAATCCATGGATCACTGCTCCTTGTGGTTGTTAATCTGAGTAAAAGTTAAGAAAGCGGAAAAAGTGATAGTTAAACTGTGAAAATTCAATTAGTTCTAGGGAGATCCCAGACAGTTGTCAAGTGGGTATCCAGTCGGCATCTAAAGGATTCAGACGAAGTAACTTGGATCATATCTTCAGGAATAGCGTTCCATGACTTAACAACTCACAGGGAATTAAAAGTCGATCCTGAAATCTAACCTGCTATATTACAGGCTGTTTCTGTGTGTGTCGTCGTAGATTAGTGTTACAGCTAGGATTTAATAAGTGACGAAGTGGGTGGCCAGGAGTGCTAGGAATGTTGTGAGTCATTTTCAAATCCCCTCTCAGTCTTCTGTATTCCAGAGGATACAGATCCAGCGTAATTATTCGTTCTCCACACGTTTTAAACCCAAGTCCTGAACAGACTTTGTTGAACGACTCTGGGAGTGTTCTTTGCTTAGTTTGTATTTCTGGAGAGAAAGGGGGAAGATAGTGGCCCGAAACCCCGGGTCCGGCCATACAAATCTGTTGAAAATTTGGTCGATTTGTTCAAAAATCCGTCTGAGAGTTACTAACGCCAAGTTTCCACGAAATGCGTTTCTGTCACATTTGGCATAGGATTTTAACTCTTGAGGGACTAAGACGCCCAAACCCTTCTCTGTCAAAGAAGCTTCAAGTTCTATGCCGTTGAGGCTATATACATAAGATGCATCGTGTCTTACATGTATCACCTTGCATTTCTCATGATTAAGTACAAGTCCGTCGGTGACTGCCCAGTTGTGAAGTTGAGTCTAGTCTTCCTGCAGAAAGACACCGCCCTCCTCACTTTTGATATCTCTCCAGAGTTCCACGTCATCGGAAAAGAGAAGGATCCCAGAAAAAACCTGTTGAGGCAAGTCGTTTATGCATATTAGAAACAAGAGAGGCCCGAGTACTGAACCTCAGAGAATACTAGGGCGTTCTTTTTCTTCAAACAGGGAAACTCACTCGAGCTCTAAACAAACGGCCTCGTAGATATGAGGCCAAATAGTCAACGAGCGGAGGTCTGGGCCCGGTTAATTTCAGTTTATCAATAAGTTCTAGAATACTGCCCGTTTGTTATAAGCAGCTTTCAAATAGACGACAGACTAAAAATCAAAGGGGTACAACGCCACTTTACATTAAGAACACCAGGAAGTGACTGCGGCCGAGACTGCATGTCCAGATGCATCATGCTAGGACGAGAACCTCTCTGGAAGGGGCGACTTAGAATGGATCTTATACTTTATTATAAACTACTTTGTAAGCAAACGCACTCACGAGGCCCAGGAATTAAAACAGTCGTAGCATCTGTTTACAATATACGTAATCATAAACAATTAGCTAAAACTGAGTGCGAGATAATTTCTTCCTCAATAAGTTGTCTCACATCTGGAACAGGCTTCCCGAGGAAATACCTACTGCAGGTTCATCATGTCTTTCGTTCCTCGTTTAATGGGCTCCTCACAGACGATGAGTCCATCACTCTTCTGGTCACTATATATAGGTTCTGGGCTTATGAAAACATACCAGGACGCCTAAACGTGCAAATTAAGGATATCGCCAACCCCAAGTACGTTTCCTGAATGGGCCCTAACATTATTGTACGGGGCGTTTGACTACTAGGTTGTGTAGTCAGTGGGGTACACGTTAGTAAAGTATATATCACCTAGAAGAGCCAGTTTTACCCCGTACGTCTACAAATAAACACGGTATATCCAAAAACTTGTACGAATTTTACGTAGGAAAATCATTAGAGCCATTTTTGTATGCACAAGTTAAAGTGTACATATAGCTCGAGCTTCCCTAAGATAGGAACTTCTCTCTTCCCAATTTCGTCTTATGTGGTACATCACTCTCCGGTTTCTGCTCGCGGTTTTCCTTTCTCCTTCTCCTTTCTGCTTAAGTTTGAAGAGAAAACTTTGAGCATAATTTTGACCGAAATCGTTAACTTACTGAATATACTACTTCATGCCCGATACCAGAAATTACCGGAAGAATCCTTTAATCGGTCTTCTCCTACTGATTTTCAACTTTCTGAAACGTTCCACAGCAAACTCGCCCAGTTACTAACAGCCTAGGTGCAACGGTATAAGAAAACCCAACTGTAATAAATGATCTCAGACTTCTGGGTGGTCATAATGGCAGCGAAAATCTGGACAAACAACTCAATCTAAGATATAAACTCACTCAGTGATTCAGAGTGAGGTATGTCCGCAAAACAAACTTCTCCAGTACTTCGCCTCATTTGACCCCGTTTTATAGAAGACGACAAATTTAGTGCTTCATTGCAAGCTTGGATCAGGGACTTTTTATACGATAGAAGGCAAAGAGTAAGGGTAAGTGGGACACTATCCGGGTGGAAACCTGTGATGAGTGAAGTTCCTCAAGGAACAATCCTAGATCCGCTACTTTTCTCGTTATATATCAGCGAAGTGCTAAATAAGCTCAGCTCTTCGGTACTTTTACACGTGGATGATATATGGATTTGGAGAGCCATACGCAGTGATGCAGACAGGTATGCACTTTGGGTGGATTTAGATGAACTAGTAGGTTGGTCCAAACGTTGGTGCCTGGAAATCAATCCTAACAAAAGTGCAATAATGCACATTGGCCATAGCAACTGTTTCCAGTATTCCTTTGATGCTACGCCACTACTTCCAGTCCTTGAACTAAAGACTTGGGTGTCATCATTAGTCATGATCTGAAAACCTCGGCAAGCTGTAATGCAGCTGCAGCAAAGGGTTTCCGTATATTATGGTCCTTCCGCAGAGCTTTTAAATGTTTTGATCAGGACATGTTTAGAATACTCTACTTTATTTGCGTTAAACCCCGCTTGAAATACTGCATTCAGGCGGCCAGCCAGTGCCCAGAAAAGGACGCTGGCGCACCCCAGTGTGTTCAGAGGGTAGGCACTAAGCTTGTGGCAGTCCTCTCGAATCTGTCCTATGAGGAACGACTAGATCAGCTACACCTATTCCTACTGTCTTATCGTAGAAGACGGGTTGGTCTCATACTGGCATTTCGTATTCGTAATAACGACCTTGGCGCTGGTACGTCCTATCTTTTCTCTCCTTTAAGGATTGCCTATCAAAAACCGCGATCAAATAAACTTGGCGAGAGTCTGAGCTTCTCCCATAGGGTAGTCAGCGACTGGAACTCCTTACCTCAGCAAGTAGTATCAGCACTTTGTGCCGACGCGTCCAGTGAGAAAGGAGATCTCCGCAGAGGTATCTTCCGCAGGGATTAAAACATGCCAACTGGCCTGCTGTCCTTATAACTGGGAAAACATTGCAACATCGAGGAAACACTGGCGTGCTCTTTGAAAGGATGTGTAATCTTACCGAGATTTAGCAATTTAGCCTTTGACGTGTTTAACACAACTACAGCCCTGGTTTTCAGTAGGGGTGTTCTCCCGAGTTTCAAGTTCTCTTAGTTCGCCCTACTTTTACGTGTTTTCCTGTTCGCACTAGGGTAACGAGGCTTTACCTCTGTTCCAGTTTTGGCTTGATCTGACCACACCAAGGTTTCTACTCTCTTTCAAGTTTTCAGAGTTTTTCTTTTGAGTTGTTCGCCCTTTTTATACTTTTTACTGCAGTGGCAGCCAGACGGACGTGCGAGAGGCAAGGATACTGTCAACCTGTCCAGGTGGGTTGCAATGTGACGCATGCGATGGGTAGTTCCATGGCGCTTGCACAGACCTAGCGCAAACCGAGTTCACCAAATTCGGCAAGTTCGGATCGGGACCGCGGGAAAGCCTAGTTGCAGCTACCTGTCTTACGTGGTCCAGCTTGAGTTTGCTGCATATGTTCTCCCAAGAAACTTTATCATTCTTGTCCCGAAGGCTGTATGGGAGGTCGGGGCTGTCTGCCAGGCTCATGATGATCAAAGAATCATTCCGAATAATGGCCTATCTCGTCAACTGATGACGCCTGGGCGTTGTTTGTCCAGCTTTCGTCTTTTCTCCAGCGTTGCTGTCGTTCGTGGGCAACACATCTACTTTTTTGACAAGCTTGCGAGCAGCTAGCATGATTTGCTGTCCATTCCCCAGGTTTAGGATTCCTAATTTCCAGATTACCCTGCACGGGCTCATCTCCTGTGTTTCCCAACTTCCCATACCCGGTGGGTTTGACTGGAGCTGAAGTTCGGCTGTCCTTGTTTCGTACAATGGATACCCATTCTGTATCTTGAGCATCCTTGCTTGACATGACCTGACTTTTGAGGTATGCATGAAGCAGCTACCTAGACTTGCTTCTGTCCCAGATCTTGGCATCAGGTATTCCAGAGACTCGACATTCTTGGAACAAACAGCATATGTCCGATTCAAGTTACGCAAACTCTTGGGATGTATCACTCGTAACTTCTATGGTGCTGAATCACGTGGTAATACTCTATAAAGTTTGCATTCGCCCACATTTAGATTGTTGCCCGTTTATTCTCAGTGGCCTCCGTAGAAGTAGAAACTGAAAGTTGAGGGAGCACAACGTTACTTCACCTTCAGAACATTAGGAACTGACTCCAGTCTAGACTACACACCCAGATTTAACATGCTGGGGTTCGAACCACTCTGGAAGAGGAGACTTAGACTGAACCTTATACTTTATTATAAGTTACCTCATCAGCACTTGCACTCTTATGGTCCGCAAATCAAGCCAATTGTAGCGTCTGAGCACGATACACGTAACGACTAATTATTGGTTGAATCTGTGTGTTTTACGACGAGTCTGCAATATAATTTTTCCTGAAGAAATTCTCACACATTTGTGCCAGGCTGCCCTTAGAAACTCGTACGGCAGTGTCGTTGACACTTTTCCTCTCTTCACTTAATAGGCTACTAATTAACATCATGTCCATCGCTCGATTAGCCACCATCCATGCATCTTGGGCTAATGATGACGTACCTGGACCTCTAAATGTATGAAACAGAGCTATTACAGTCCTCGCGTTCCCCCTACACTTGTGAGCTGACAATTGTTCACAAGGGTGTGAGCACTGGTTCCCCTCCTAACTATGGTGAACTTATGTACACTGTTTCCTTCTCAAAGCTACTACGATGCACTCGTGCGGAAATGTTTTAAGAATCTTATAGTGGGAAAACTATGTGGTTAATCATGTATGCACGCATGAAAGTGTACACAAAGTTCGGATAGGTCTAGGATTATAGAAACTTCTCTCTTTTCCAAGCTGGTCTGCGTGGTAATTCCCTTTCCCACATCTGCTCGTGCTTCTCTGTTTTTTACTTTACGGCAACAGCTCGATGACGACATTCAATGCTAAATTTCAATCCGGACATATCTACCAAAGGAAATGATACCTACTGTTTGACTCCAAGAATTATTGGACTGCTCCCAATCTTTCACGGTTTCTGGAACATTTTCACAATCGAATCATCAGCCGGTCAGGATTCTTCTTGCGGCGAACCGTCTAAAGTTTCCCAACAGCCATAGTGGCACAAATACTTTAAACAAATGATCAAACGAGAGGCCAACGTACTTATTGGCTCGGAATATGACTTACCTGCAGTAATTCCACATTACATGTTCTATAGCACTCTGTATCGAGTGATCTTCTTAGGTAAAAGTTACCATTCATCAACTACACTTCCCTAATGATGCTGCCTACGCTAATGTGGACGATGCCTGACGGCACCGTCATTTTGACGGTGCTTGTGAACTGGCATCTGTCATGTTAATTCCGCTATATGGCAATGGGAATTTTTATTATCTTCACTTCGATGCACTGCATGTGCTGAAAGTGGTACTTTCTCTGTCCCGTAACCGCGATCTGGTGTTTTTGACGGAGTTATACAACATCCCCTCTGCACCATACAGAACCCGTAAAATCTCGTAGATTTTTCGACATATATCAATGTGATGATGCCTGAAAACTGGCTTCTCTCATGTTAATTACTAATGTGAGAATGAAAATCTATTTATTTATTTATTTAATGTATAGTGAGACAGCCACCACACCGTAAATGTCCCTTCATACGAAGCGTCGAGGGGACTTCCATAAGTTATCACCTCAAACTAACGACACATTCCACCCCATTCAGCACAGTATTCAAAAACAGAAATTCTACACTACATGACAGCACAAAATTTATATTTTTTTATACTCTATAGAAATGAACGCCACAGCAAGGGAAGGTAAGTAGGGAGAAACATGGACATAGAAAACACTCTCCTTGCTGGAATTCTTGCTTCTTTCCCTGCCTCAGTGTCTCTTCTCGCCTTAGAAAAGAAGCTCATTTCTAAATGTTGGCTTGGTTGTCGTCGAGAATTAAGTACTTAAGCAACAGACCATGCCTGAAACTACCCCTCATGGAGGTCACCAGTTTTACCACTTTCGGAATACCTAACTACAACAGGCAGAAGTAAAAGTGTTCATTGGACTACAACTCCATAATCATAAAAATCAAGGATCTACTCATGATAAAAGTGACCAGGAAAGTCCAACACTTAATGACCACAAGGCTGTCAGAAGGCGTGAGAACGGCGGACAAGATATGCTTGATGTGCATCTGGCGCATTCAAACGAATTTATTGCTTTTGGGTGCCGGAGTTAGAAGAGTAGAGATATTTGGCTCTCAGTTGTAACATTCATCATGATTGTGAATTTCTGGTGTGGGATGGTATTAACATGCCTGAATTATACAGTCCTAGATCCATCAATGAAGTACAATGTTTAAACAGTTTGTGAATACATTCCTTCATAAACTTTTCATCATTATCTCAAGCAAAAGGTACGGACTGTTGCAATGGAAGTATTAACTTCAAGCCTTATTCTTTCCCAGGTAATGCCTGTAATGTCTAGATACGAACCCAGTGTTTTTGTTAGCGTGAAGACAACACTTTCACTTGTCCAACTTGTAAATTTTCCGCATACTTATTCTGCTGGAATGTTCCATTACATGGACATGCAGCACCTATATCCTATAGTGACAATGGATGGGGATCGGGATTACCTTCCATGAAGATACATGTAATTCATATATGAACTTATTCGTACCTGTTAAAATGGTGTGCACCTGTATATTCGAGAATAGACACTATTATTATTATTTTTAGGCCCTGGAAGTGGTCGCTTCCGAAATGTCAAATCCCAGAAACCCACTACTTTGAGGTCGTTTTCCCCATTATTTTGTCAAGCCTTAAGTTCAGCGACGGCTTCTTTTCTTTGTATTCTGGTCCTCAAGAGACAAGTTAGGTCGGATGCGGACATCGAAATTTCGTAACTTGGATGCCCTACTCAAGAGTACATCTACTGCTTCTTTGTTGCCCAAAACAACCTTAAAGATCCTCCCCTCATCAGGTTTTTATCCGTTTTCTTACCTGGCCTGGCTACGTTGCAGATGTGTACTCCTTTAGATATTTCCGGTAGAATACACCCGATGGCCAACTCGACTAGTTCCAGCTCAAGCCCGGGACGCCTCGAAGGGTTTGTGTCTGACGACTCCTCAGCACTCCGCAAGATCACCCTAGTCGTTGGCGTGGAATCCCTGAGTCGCATGTTGACGACCTTCTCTACCTTTTCTATGGGCTTTATTGGCTTAGCAGCCTCACGGATAGCCTTTGGAGGCTTTTTCTAATCCCTTCTTAGAGAAATCCATTTAGATTCGTCTACCACCTTCATGCAGTCGAGGCTGTTAGCAGAGATGTCTTTTAATGAATCCCTAGGCATTATATTTGGTGTACCAGTTGCTCTACTTTTTCTGTTGCGTGGAGTGCGCATCAGAGCTGGTGCAGTCTCACCGATTAGATCGCCAACACCCAACGGTCCATTGTGAGACCCTGCATCAGGTGCATTAAGATAAAACTTGCAGTGCCATCACCTGATGCCGCACCGGAATAACAGCCATCTTTTCTACGCGACTGTTTCTCGGGGAGTAATAGTTTAACAGCGTGCCGGGTTGGGGCTGACAACGGCTTACAGCAGAAGTTACATAACCGGGAACAAGCTGGTTTGCCGCGACGCTTGTACCCGGCTGGTGTCAACCTGGTACAAATTTGCTGAACCAGCATCCACACCCATCGCACTGCATGCCTTCATCGACTGGAAATTTACGGCTGAGATGACCGTCTATGACCATGGAATTGAGACACAGAGTGGGACAGCCGTTCACTGGTGTGAGAGGCGAGAATGTATGGGTAGGTTGTGTCATATCAAGGCCATACTGTCTGCTGGTTAATGTTTAGGGTGATTTGGGGTTTATGATGAAACAGTGCTATTGGTAGAAATGGTATGCTGATGAAAGTTGATCTGAGTTGGGACGTTTTATGTTCATTCGATGTCGTTAAACTTGTTGTTTATCTGTAAAGCGTGCCCATGAAAATGCCTACACAAGCCGGGTGTGCTTGTGCAAACGTAAAGCCAGTGTTCATCCAACTTGCTCAGTGTATAAGCAATGCGGACTCAGTTGTTCAGTGTGTGGGAGAAAATTTGCGGCAGGTGCCATGGATGTATCGCTAAAAGTTATGCTACGTCTCCAGGGAAGCCACAGTGAAAATGTTGCAATTAAACTGTTGCCGTAGAAATTTCTCACAGAGTTTCAGTGGTAACGGCAACGGTTGAATCTATACGCTCCTTTTTTACGTGGTTCTTGTTTATATCAGTTCGCAAACTTCCCTCTGTGTCTGACCACTTATTGCTATATTTTTGTAGTAGCGTTCCAACCTATCCCACACATTTGGTTTACGGCTCCGCTATTATCATATACCGCGTTACCGGCGTTTCGGTATACTACCTATGACCGTTTTTCTACTTCGACGCTGTTTCTATTTTAAAGTCCTTTTAAATGGAAAGATCTAAGACTACACGTTCTAAAATTGACTGCTCTAGTGAGAAAAAGCAAAGACCGTCATTTCATTGCCCTTTTGTGTGACAGAAGCATTGTTACCCCATATACCTCAGATCTCGATGGACTGGTATGCCCCACGCCTTTTGTCAGAACTGAAGACATTACATCAGTCGAGGGTGGCAGCATTATTGGCCACAGGAAAGAATTCGATAACATTAAGACCATGATGGTAGAGATCCGGTGAATTTTTGAGGATTTCCATCCATCAGCACATCTTGGGAGGCATGGAAATTTAGTTGAAGACGGTGTGGAGAAAGCAGAAGACTGAATAGACCATTTGGCGACGGAGGTAATGAAGAGACCGTCGTCGTCTCAACAGGCCAAGGTTTATAGCATACCTGATACCCGACCCTTGGATGTAGTTAAGACAAGAGTATTAAACTCACTCGGTATGACAGGAATACACTGTGACTGTAAGCGCCTCCGCAAAGAGTGAACGTAGTCCACCTGCCCTATGATTTTCAAGCTCACTACTTCACTTGACGCCGAAAGGCTTAAAATACAAGAACACATAAAGTTACTCCTCAACTTTCAAAATATTGCTATTGCACAAGACAAAACTGCATGCCAACGCAGAAAACAAAAAAGAAGTAGTCTGACCAGTCTATCACCTTTAAACATAGAGGCTGCTGTGTGCACGGACAGACCATCAGGAAGTGCTGACATAACCAATAATTCTGTTGAGTGCACCTCTTTCTCGGCGCAACTGTCTCGTTCAAATCTAGCCACAAGTGAACTTGATCCTCCAGTCGCTTGTACAAAGGAAACTATTTGTACCGTCCCTCCTAAGGTCACCATGAATAGGAGCTCATTGGATGACAGGAAACTCGGAAGGGCAGGCAAAACCTCTCCATATAAAGCTAAAACGTTCCTGAAGAAGGACAATTTCAGGGGCGTGTCTTCTAATGACGGAGAGGAATATTTCATAACTAAGACACCGTCGATACACGAACCCAAAAGACAGGTTTTCCACCAAACCCCATCTTTCAGTTATGAATACCACCACAACTCAAGGTTGCATCACACGAGACACTCCTGCGGACCACGTCCCTTCAATCGCAGGGGTCATAACGTGGTGCCGAGCAGCGTGCCGAGCACCAAAGTGTCCTACATATCACAAACACCTAACCACTGTTCAATTGTGTATCACAGTAATCCTAGTCAATGCTTTGGGAACATATGCATATTCTCTGCCAGCAACTTCTCAGCTTATGAACCCTACCAGAATTTTTTTCGGATCCCGCGCAATATGTACGACCCATAGTGTTTAGGACCGTTCGACCACCGGATCACACAGGGCTGGAACCAATTTCTTTGCCTTACACCGATCACAAACCAAACCTTACGCCAACAGCAGAGAAGAGGTGCAAGTTAACGGCCTTTAAGTGCTGTGAAAACTAAGTAATCACGTGCTTGTGAGAGGCAGAAACTCACCAGTCACACCGGTACACCCCACTGTTGAGTCTTGTCATGTCCGAGGCATAGGTGGTGCATCATCTAGCGGACTGAATACCAGAAATTCTTCCGCTCACCGAGGCTTAAGAGACATAGTAAGTCACTTTGCAAGCCACAGTAGCCTTTTTAAGCCCCTACCTCTAATGTCTTCTCGTTATATAAAAAACATCTGACCTGAGAACAACAGTTTTACTAACCAAAGCCACTGCATTATCAGTTACTGAACCATGGTGTACTGACTCAGTCCCAGACATGGACCAGTTCATACGTGGTTATGCCCTTTATCGCGCTAATCATCATCACAAGGATGGTGGAGGCTGTTTGATCCGTATGTAGCCTTGCAACCTCAAATAAGATTGAAGATGATACCTTCAATGATCTGCAGGACCCACTCTGGGTCATTGCGAACGGCACTAACTGCAAAAGAGAGCCCTGTTCAACAAAAGAAAGTGATGAATCGGTGGCTAGATCATTTGCCCAAGCTGGATCCCTCACTATTGACTTCAAACTGATTGCAAGTGACTGGGTTACTTTTAGTTTACTGGGAGGCCGGTAGCGGCCCACAACGACTTGATGAAATACTTGCTGTCATAGATACCTGTGGCTGGAATCAATACGTCCAGCAACTCACGCGTGGAGATAGTATACTGGACGTAGTCTATTGCTGTGACATCATCCCTGTCACTATCCACGTCAGTAGCGAATTGTCTGACGGTGATCATAGGATGGTGCTCTGTTGCTTACCAATTCTTCCTCCCAATGAGAAAAATAAACAATCTTCAAATTATACTCGGCATAGAAGCTATAAGAATATACAGTGGGAAGTGCTCATTGAGCTCCTCAGGTGCCGTCCATGGGATGACTACTTTACCATAGCCTCATTAACAGACACACCATCACTTTCCTACTGAAATATAGGGCTGTGTCTGGACACTGTTGCTCGTGTAAAAGCAGTTAGGGCTTATAAGGAACCAAACCCATATATTCCTAAAATATTCGGCAATGAACTTTGGAAATTACCATCACGATACCACTCATCGGAAGATCTCATGTCACTGCACTCAATTTATGAGACTTACGAATCTATCAAGGCTCTACGTGCGAAACACGCAGTAAACGAAGAGATCGCCGCCATCAAAAGTGGCTCTAGAATACACAAGTTGACATCCCTTTTGAGCAAAGGTCTGCAGCCATCAAAGGATGTAGTCTGTTTACTACATAATGAAATGGTACACTAGGGTCCCCTCAAGATTGGTGAACTGTCTATTAAATCATCCACAAATTTCAACCGTAGTACTTTTAACCCCATTAGTTCTACTCCAATTACCATCAGTTCATATACTAGAGTGGAGTTCACTGTGGAAATGCCACAGAGGCCATTAAAAACCTGAAACTATCGACGGGTGTGTGGATAGATGGCCTGAACTCAATGGTCATCAGAAATAGTAGTGACAATATGCCGCTGTTCTCGATTAGGATATCCACACTAACAATAGAAAGCGGGGAGTATCCCAGCGAGTGCAGAATTAGCCTTATAATTCCTCGCTACGAGTCCTGTGACAAAAAGAATGCCAGTAACCACAGACCTATCAACATAACGGCAGCCGCCTCCCGAAACATGGAAAAAGTGATTAAGAGCAGAATGTCTGACCCTTTCACTCAGAGAAAACCTCATCACAAAGTCTCAGCACGCTTTCATTAAAAACAGGTCTTGCGTTACTTGCCATTTTGATCTGTTCGACCTTATCACTAGTAGCCGCGAGGCATGTGAAATCGTCATTGTCCTGCACTTCTATTTATCAGAGGTATTTGACGAGGTGCCACACAGTATGCTCTTTGAAAAGCCACAATCGATTGGCATTCATGACCCTTTACCCCACTGTCTAAAATCATTTCTTAGTGATTGCAGCCAAATCGTCAAAGTAAATTCTATGCAGTCTAAACCTGGGCTAATGACTAGTTGATTAATACGGGGTAGTGTCATTGGACCTTTGTTGTCCATAACTCATACCAACAGCATGTGCAATGCTTCACTGTAGGGGAAACATCCCTATACACTGATGACCTTAAGGTCGTATACTCATGTCACACCCAATAAGCTATCTACTGCCCGACAGGAAATAGGTGAAGTCGCTAAGTGGTATGAGGAGTCTCATCCCCAGTTCAACATTCATAAGTGTGGTTCGCTTAACATAGGCAGCGATAACCTAGAAATGTCTCTCGAAGTGTGTAGACAAGGGCTACCTATGCGTTCTTCAGTGCTAGATCTTGGTCCTAGATACTCCAGAGACTCAACATTCTCCGAACAGACGGCTTTTACCACATCTAAGTCACGTAGACCACCCGGATGCATCGTCCGTAATTTTATATCACTGAATCAAGGGTACGACTCTACAAAGTGATCATCTGTCCAATTTTGGAATGCTGCCGGTTTATCTTAAGTGACCTTCGTACGAGCGACAGGGGAAAAATTGAAGGAGCACAACGCCACTCTACACCGAGAACACTAGGAATTGAATGCAGCTTAGACTACGTCTCCAGATGCAACATGCTAGGGCTGGGGCCTCTCTGGAAGACGCGGCTTAGAATGGATCTTACATTTTACTATGAATTACTTCGTAAGCAAATGCACTCATACGGCCCATAAATTAAAATGGTTGTAACATCCACTCATTGCTTACGTAATCACAAACAACCAGCTGAAAATGAGTGTTGTAAGACCCTATTGAGGGGAAACGTCTTCCTCAGTAAGTTCTCTCACATCTGGGATAGACTTCCTGGGGAAATACGTACTGCAGGTTCGTTGTCTGTCTTTTGTTTTTCACTTAATAAGCCCCTCACAGATGATGAGTCTATCACTTACTTAGTCACCATCTATACATTCTCGGCTAGTGAAAACACACTAGAACCCCTGAAGGTAAATAGTAAGGCCATCACAAATTTCAAGTACCCTTTACCTCAATGGCCTCACAGAGGGTGTTTGATTACTAGTCCATCTGGTCGGATTGTGCAGCACAAATACGTACCCAGTGTTCCCTTTAAGTTTACCAACAAAACTGCCTATCTAATGGCTCGCGTGAACTTCATGTACGAAAAAGGGAAGAGTTATCCCTATACGCATAAAGTTCACGTGTAATCTAAATGACTCTAGAAAGGCAAGAACTTCTCTCCTCCCAGTTTGTTTTACGTGGCATTGCATAGTCGTTCCTCCTTGCTATTTCTTTCCTCTTCTCTTTTCGGTATCAGCCTAACGAGAAAGTCTTAAGCATTAGTTTGATCGAAAAGTATCAGCTTGCTGAAAATCCCACTTCACATGTAATACTGGAAACTGATGTTGAAAGTATTCAACTGGCTTGCCCCCGATTTCCTGTTTCCTAAACAGCTTCACAACCAACCCACTTCCCTAACAGTACTCTAAATACTACCATATACGAAACTCCAAGCACACCAACTGGTCTCCGATTTCTGGTCTGTCACAAATGCATCGGAAATCTGGATAAACAACCAAACCTCAGAGATCACCTTACCCAGCGGCAACACAACCATAATAATGCTATGCAACAGATTTCTCTGGTACTTTATCTTGCATGAATCCATCTAACAGAAGTCAGTTAACAGACAGTGTATCTTCTTGTCAATGCTGCATGCTTTAATGTGAAGTCTATGAAGTTTTACATATAATATCCACAACTGTCGAACGACTATTCCTCCAATCTTTAATTACTTCAAGCACAAAATATTTTCAGTGCTATCGGTCTGAACTGCTGGGAAAGAAAACTTTTTAAGGGTGAAAAATGTCTGAATTGGATTTAATGATTGTATGGATACTTACTTACTCCTGAAGTTACTGAAGTAAGTTATTATTGGTCACGAAAGCTACTGTTAAATTGAACGTTTATCTGGCGAAACACCGGGTTTCGCAGAAGGGTCAATCATGTCTGTAGTGCCTCTTAAGCTTTGCAGACACTCAGATTTACAGCAGACATAGGCAGGCCGAAGAAGAATAGGAATTACGCAGTACCGTCTTTATTAGGGACACGGATTAAACTCAGCGGGTCTGCACAGCACTCGATCCGGACAAAGTTTTTATGCGTCTTTGTTAATGTTAAGTTTACGTATTCGCTGTTCCACTTCTCCTAACCCATCCACTGTGTTGTATCCTGGAAGAGAAGGAAAGCGAACATGATCAGTGTCATCAGTAAGGTTTCGAATGCATTGCAGTCGACTAATGACGCAAACACCGAATATTGCGCCGTTTGATGTGAAAGAAGAATCCAGCCAGAGCGGCTGGATGTTGGAACCAAACCCTGTCACCAGGAGAGTATACTGGTCGTGAGCCTTGCGATCATAAGCGTATTTTTGGTGGTGGCCTGATGATTGTCGTCATACCTGCACCAGCTGGTAGGCTGTTGTCAGTCAGGCCCGAAGTTGGCGGATGTAGGTCGTGTGGTCAGTGCTCTCACAAGGTAGCAGTGGTCTCTGAAGTTCAAATGGGGGGCGGAGTTCGTGTCTAAACAAGAGTAGAGATGGCGAAAAACCCGTAGAAGAGTGAACTGATGAACGGCAAGCCAGGGGATATCGTGGCATGGCGTCATCCCAAGTGTGTGCGGGTGCCTGGCGCGGAAATGAGCGAAGTAAGCTCTTGATAGTTCTGTTGGTACGCTCTACTAAGCCGTTGTCCTGGGGTGGTATGCAGTAGTGTGGGTTTTCCGTATGCCGAAGATATTGCCCAAGTAAGCGAGAGGTTGGCTTTCGAAAGTGGAGCCTTGGTCTGAATGCAATGATATAGTGTCCCGAACCGAAAAACCCAGGTATCGATAAATGCACGGGTTAAAGTCACCGCATCTTGTTGCTGCAGGGCCACGGCCTCGCACAATTTCTTAAGGTAGTCCACCTCACGAGGATGTAATGAATTCCACGTTTTGACGCCATGATAGGTCCCATGAGACCTACGCCAACAAGCTGGTTGGGTGCTTGTGTATACTTGGGTTAAGCGGGGCCCACGCTGCTTGAGGGGGCGATTTGATTCGGGCGCATGTATCACAAGTAAGACAAAACTCAGAAATATCCGGTGCATGGTAGGCCACCAAGAGCCTTGTCAGATGACGTTTTTGGTTTCCCATTCTCCGGCATGACCGAGTTGATCGTGAACTTGAGCAGCGGCAGTACGGGACGAGCTGGTGACGAGGGTTCTACCAGGTAAGGGACATCGTCTATCAGACTCAGATGCTCCCACTTGGTGCAAGGGCAACGTGTCACTGAGGACTGGTCTTGTAGCTCCTTAGCGGGTGGCTTATCGTTACCATGAAGTTGACGGAGAAATATCAGTTGGATATCCAAATCTGCCTTCTGTGAGGCTGCCCACTTTCCGTCTATAGCGGCACTGAGAAGGGCACTGACGGCCAGGGGGCTAGGCCGGTTAGAAAGAGCATCTGCATTCCAATGTTGCCGTCCAGGGAGATATTGGTAAGTGAAATCATACTCCTGCAAACCCGCCTGCCAGCGTTCCGCTTGTCCCTCGGGTTCAGGAAATGATTGCATCCACTGGAGGGCACGATGATTCGTGCGAACTAGAAAAAGGCGCCCGAGGAGTTAATGTCGGAAGTGCCGTAGAAATTTGACAAGGGCCAGCACCTCTCTTTGCGCGGTAGAATGGCGTGTCTCACACTTATCAAGTTTGCGACTAGCACGTTCACGCCCGTCTGAAGCGAGCTGGGAGGGAACCGTCCCGATAGCATGAAAGACCAAGCAGGTGGTGACGCACCCAGCGGGGCAAGGATAGGTGTTGACGTGAGTCGCGCCTTCGATTCGTCGAACACGTGGTGGTACTCTGCGGTCCATTAGAACTTCTGCCCGCTCTCAGTTAACCAGTGAATCGGGGCAGCCAGCGTGGCGGAGTCTGGAACAAATCGCTGGTAGTGGGACGCCAAACCGAGGAGGCTACGAATACCATGAGAAGAGTGGGACTGGCGCCACTCCACAATAAGGCGTGTTGTTTCTGGATCAGTCTGTACACCTCCGGGTGTTATACAGTGGCCTGAGAAGGTAACCTCATTTCGGAGAAAAAGACATTTGGATAGTTTTAATTTCAAGTTGCGTCGTTTTGAGCGCTGGAGGACAGCCTGTAAGTTGGCAAGATGATCCTCTGGTGACTTCCCATGGACAGTTATGTCGTCCAGATATATTACACACTTTTGGAAGACCAACTCATCAAATGCTACCCGCATCAAATGTTGAAACGTGGCGGGGGCGTTGCTTAGTACAAAAGGCATAGTTTGAAATCCGCACAATCCTGCACGGTGTACGAAGGCGGTCTTCTGAAGGTCTGTTGGTCGAACCTCAGCATGGCGACACCTCGAAGCTGGGTCTAACGCTGAGAATAACTGTGCCCCACTTAAAGCACCTAAGGTCGTATCGATTCGGGGAAGCGGAAAGGGGTCCCGTTTCGTTATAGTTTTTAATTGTCAGTAATCGATGAACCTGCGGATGAATCCATCTTTTTTACCAGAAAGATAGGTCATGCCCATAGAGAGGATGAGGGTACGATAATCTGTTTCTGCAACGTGTCACGGATCAGGGTATTTAACTGGTTTCGACAGTGGATAAGGATTCCCGACGGTGTTTGTCGTAGTGGAGGGTGGTCGCCCGTATCACTGGCATGCCGGATAATACCCGTGCTTCCTGGATTGCCACCGTCGTCGAAGACACCATGATACCTCCTCAACAGCGAGGCCGATCGTTGGCGGATGCGTTCATCAAGGGATGCGTCGCCGGTGGTGTGGTGCACCACTAGGGGGTAGCGTTAGGCTGGACACAGGGGGAGCTGGCGTTTGACGGGAGCATAACGGTACGGTCGTTGAATCAATTACAATTCGTGCGTTGGTAAAATCAAAGGATTTTGAGTGGCTAGTGAGAAAATCGACCCCCAGGACTGGATTGCAGGTAACGTGTGTACCTACTAGAAATTGGTGGGTTTCCTGGAGTGTCCCGATGTGCAGCCTTAGTCGAGAAGTACCGTGGGCGTTGATGCTGGCGCCGTTTGCCGCTGTTTGGACTGTGTGGGACGGTGCCATTCCGGTATCCCCCGACAGGTTATGGAGGAAGGATGCCGCAATGATGGACGCGGACGCGCCGCTTTTCACCAGCATTACAGCATTTGTCCGGTTTATGGTTCCACATATGGCCAATGGCCCTAGTTCACATAAAAAAAACCGATAAATTATAAAATGGGGACTCACCTGGACCACTGCGATCGTTGTGTCCACAGCGCCAAGCTCATGAGCCGAAACGCCGACAGTAGTAGCAACCTCGAGGAGTTGACGTCTGTGCAGCCGTTGAGCGTGGATTCTGGCGGTTCGCCCTCCAACGTGCAGACCACTTAATGGACGTTACCGCTTTTTCCTCATGGGGTTGTTGAGTGGACACAGTGTTCACGTTTGGCGTTGTTGGGGGTTGGGGTCCCATGTCCATGAAGCGTAGGGACGTAGTCTTGGTTTCGCCAGCCGAAGTTAGTGACAGGCAGAGGAAGTGATTCCGTAGTTCGCTGGGTAAAAGCGTTCCCACAAAGCAAGAGCATACGAATGCTTCACGCGCTGCTCTGTCCATGTCTGGTAGTGCGTGGACGGCAAGGCACTGCACTGTGTGCCAGTAGTCTATAGGCGATTCCGCCGGCAGCCGTCTCCGCAAAATCGCTTTCACTGTGTACTGCTGTGGCTCCTAATGGAGATCGAAGCATTCGTCGAAGCAGTGGACGGTGGGTTAGCGGCAGAGAATCTCGCAGCAAATGCCCTGCATGTCGTGGCTTCCACAGCCGGTTATCTGAGGATATTTCGAGGATGGGAGGCTTGCTCAGTGACATGCTGTTCTCGGTGGGGTCGCAGGTTTGGTTATGACGGCAGGCGTTTCAACGTCGGTTACTGGCTTCACTATTTTGAACTTACAGATATTTAGAGTTTTTTACCTCTGACGCCGATTATGTAGTGACCCTTAAGCGTTGCAGACACTCAGATTTACAGCAGACATAGGCAGGCCGAAGAAGAATAGGAATTACGCAGTACCGTCTTTATTAGGGACACGGATTAAACTCAGCGGGTCTGCACAGCACTCGATCCGGACAAAGTTTTTATGCGTCTTTGTTAATGTTAAGTTTACGTATTCGCTGTTCCACTTCTCCTAACCCATCCACTGTGTTGTATCCTGGAAGAGAAGGAAAGCGAACATGATCAGTGTCATCAGTAAGGTTTCGAATGCATTGCAGTCGACTAATGACGCAAACACCGAATATTGCGCCGTTTGATGTGAAAGATGAACGGTAAGTAGGAATGATCTGGACTCAGAAAGATCTGTGTGTGCCCGTGTACTCAGAAATAAGTATTATTATTATTATTATTATTATTATTATTATTACTATAAGGTGATATCGTTCTGCTATTTTCGTAACTTTTAGACACTTGCTGTCATGATAGAGTTTGATATCCTACCCTATTTACCATTCAACACTGCTCAAACCTCTTAGGTTTCTCTGCAATTGTCAATTTGATGAGGCCTGTAAACCGGCTTCTCTCATGTCAGCTTCATGACTTGCGAATAAAGATATTTATTTATCATCTGGTTCCGCACACTTGTCCCAAAGTTGAGTGTATCTTCCCAAGGTTGTACGTGCTCCTCAGGGGATTATTCGCTATTCATCCCACAAACCCACAAATTTCATCACCGTAGGTCTACTAACATCTAAACTCCTAATGACTACTACTTCCCTGTTAAACGAAGACCCTTGAGTCCACTTCGCGAATTTTGAAGGACATGGAGACGTACCACACAGTCTCAGCAATTCCTAAAACATCATACCTTATACCTTAAGTCTCCCATAAAGATTGCAGATTAAATGATAAGTAACCATTATGGAAATTCAGATCATAGTTGTCGCGATTCTCGTAAAAGAGGCTGAGTGACGTTTCAGGTTTCATCAGCATATAAGTAAGCTCTGATACAAGCATAGTGTTTGAATTTTCTGAGCACTCCAGGATGGCGTTACAACTTACTTATGTGGCGGGTGACTATGCATAATGGTAATGTTGACAGCAGTGTCAACAGCAAATGCGACCAAATAGGAGGCATATAAAGGTTGTCTACGAAGTGTTCAAGGGGTGTCCAAACCCACAAAAGCCGACGACCAGAGACTGTAACATTCAGATTTCCAACCATCTGGCCTATGGAAGGAGAAATGCACAAATTTCTTCCGCGCATTATTCGCGACTCATGTGATTATCTGATAGACTCCTATAATCGCGCATATAAATCTGTCTTCTCGGTTTCATGCTCGGTCTTACGGTGGGGGGTGAAGTGTTTTCCGATTACGTCGGCCGCTAAGTTCCGTCTCAGTTAGTCATCTCACATGCACTGACTGTAGAAAGCCATGCCTTTCTGACTTACAGGCCAAAGGGATATAACGGTTCACACTTTCGCGTGGCAGACTGGTCAAATCGGTGTAATATTAACTGCGCATCACCAAAACAGAAATTCCACACTACATGACAGCACAAAATTTATATTTTTTTATACTCTATAGAAATGAACGCCACAGCAAGGGAAGGTAAGTAGGGAGAAACATGGACATAGAAAACACTCTCCTTGCTGGAATTCTTGCTTCTTTCCCTGCCTCAGTGTCTCTTCTCGCCTTAGAAAAGAAGCTCATTTCTAAATGTTGGCTTGGTTGTCGTCGAGAATTAAGTACTTAAGCAACAGACCATGCCTGAAACTACCCCTCATGGAGGTCACCAGTTTTACCACTTTCGGAATACCTAACTACAACAGGCAGAAGTAAAAGTGTTCATTGGACTACAACTCCATAATCATAAAAATCAAGGATCTACTCATGATAAAAGTGACCAGGAAAGTCCAACACTTAATGACCACAAGGCTGTCAGAAGGCGTGAGAACGGCGGACAAGATATGCTTGATGTGCATCTGGCGCATTCAAACGAATTTATTGCTTTTGGGTGCCGGAGTTAGAAGAGTAGAGATATTTGGCTCTCAGTTGTAACATTCATCATGATTGTGAATTTCTGGTGTGGGATGGTATTAACATGCCTGAATTATACAGTCCTAGATCCATCAATGAAGTACAATGTTTAAACAGTTTGTGAATACATTCCTTCATAAACTTTTCATCATTATCTCAAGCAAAAGGTACGGACTGTTGCAATGGAAGTATTAACTTCAAGCCTTATTCTTTCCCAGGTAATGCCTGTAATGTCTAGATACGAACCCAGTGTTTTTGTTAGCGTGAAGACAACACTTTCACTTGTCCAACTTGTAAATTTTCCGCATACTTATTCTGCTGGAATGTTCCATTACATGGACATGCAGCACCTATATCCTATAGTGACAATGGATGGGGATCGGGATTACCTTCCATGAAGATACATGTAATTCATATATGAACTTATTCGTACCTGTTAAAATGGTGTGTACCTGTATACTCAGTAATCGATATCATTATGGCCTCTGAGTTGTGGTAGTGGTTTGTTTGGGGGCTGGCTTTTATGTGGCCACTGTGGTGTCTTTTGTATCCTCCTAGGATGCTGCCGTTAAAAGAGGTGGCTTCACGCGGCACTACAGGCAGACATGAAAGAATCACATGCATTGGTGACTCACCAAGCTGGTGTGATGTTGACCTGGTACCACCTCATAACATCGGCAGTGTGCCGACTTGCTGCGTATATTACAGTCAAGAGCCGCGTCATAATCGGTTTACCTGGGCCAGATGTGTGCCATATGCCAGCTGGACCAAGGCTCGCAGTTCAGAGCTTACATTTTATTCGCCGCCGCCTCCTTATAGTAGATTTCAAAGTAAAGCTGGGGTTAAAGATGGGTTCCGGAAGGTCATACTACTAAATGATAGAGAGCAGAAAGAAAAGTGGGTTGGGGATGTGATATTATCCCGGAATCAGTAATCGCGACTGTCCTCCCGGAGACTATCCGTGATCCTATGAAGCAGTTTTACACCTCTTTTCTCCAGCCACGATTACCACTGAGGTGTTGAATAACAACTGGCGAACCCATTGCTACTCCTTCTGTTTGTCTGTATATTTTGTGCAGAAACTTGAAGATCGTGGAGGTCAGGGACAACTGTACTTCCAATGTGATCTCACTAATCGATATCTCGCCACCACGAGTAGGTTGTAAGTCGTAGAAAAAACAAAAAGCTTCACAAGGCATGAAAAATCGAGTGAACACATCTAATATGCGTCTGAAATCTCTAACCTCTCCCATCACCAACTCATTTCGTCTTCATCCATGGTGCAAACTACTGTTGAAATTTGGGCGAAAATATCAGTAAATGTTATTCACAATAGATGTTGCAATGATAATTCAACTCAAACTAAACAATCTTTCAACATTCCACACACACTTGTCTAATGTTCACCTCACCTATATCTTTTTCATACACAATCACAGTGTTCAGCTGTCTGCTGTTTTCACGTGCGAAGGTGAACGCGAAATAACTCACCAGTTTTTCACAAGTAATGAAGATATTTGTATCAGGTTTCAACGAAGATCAAAAAACCTTTGACGCTAAATAATGAGGTCATTCTGGCGGTGAATGCGTTGTTTCATATGTAGGGGTACGTGTTACAATTCTGTAACGCCTGATCAACCCTGCTTAACTTGATGTGCTCTAGTGCCTGCCTAACCAGTACTTTACCTAACGTGTAAGTACTGATAACAAAACACAAATCAAAAGAACTGATACGCCATGTATTTGAAGGAGCCATGTATATAATTGAAGAAAATGTAATAATAATGAATGGGGAAAAGTCTAATTAACTTATCTGGCTTGTAGGGCTGAACTAGGGGCTCGGAGTACGTGCGTAGTAATCAGCACGATGGAGCGCGAAATGGCGTCCAAGCCTGCTTGGATGCATGCTCGTTAAAACAAAACTTAAAACACCCTAAGCATCCGGAGGCAAGCTAGAGATTTATTTAGTTAATTTAATTTAAACTATTTATTTTAGCCCTAGTTATATTTTTGTGCCAGGAAGGTGCACTGCAGGTTATCCCCTCCTGGACGGTTTTTGTGATACCGGCAACCTCCGATCCCAGGAGGCGACTGCGAGGCGGACACGCAACACCTTTCCATATTGGTGATGGAGTAGGTGCCGTGTGGGTCTCCGAAGCTAGTGCAACTATGCGCACCTACGAGGTAAGAGAACTTTGCGTCCAGGCGCAACCCTTCTCGAAGTGGTGGAAGGTGACGGAAAGCCTCCGTCTACTTTTCCCTGTTTCTTCTTAATCTACCGGGGGTGTACAGGGGCAAATTGGCACAAAGAGAACCGAAGAACGATCCAAGTAGCATCGTCAGTGGCCAATTGTATCCAATTTTCAACGCATTTTCTTGGTTCTGCAAGAAGTAAGAAATAGGACATTGGAGTGCTAAGAAAAGAAAAACCGAACAATTCGAAGTGGGGAAGTACAGAAAAAAAATCATAACCAACCGAGAAAAGTTTTTGAGATTTAAATGCTATTTTCGGTTTTTTTGTTTTTAAAAAAAACTTTGTTTTAAAGTGGTGAACAAAACTTGTGAAAACTTCAGATATGAGAACGCATTGATATTGCATGCCACGATAAAATAGTTGAAACTCCGAACTTACGAAGTGCGAAGTTGCACTGGGGCTAATTAACGAAATCGAACTATCGTTTGAGCCAATGTACACGCCTTCCAGCACCTGTAGAGAGTACTGGATCAGTGCTACTGGAGGTGACCCTTTTAGAAGATTCGGGGTGAGCACGAATAGAGGAGTCTGTTTAGGGGTCTGACGGCAAGGGTTTTTCTAGTTGTGTCGGTGTAGAGGAAGGTGGGTCGTCCTCTATATAAGCTGCCTTCAAACGATCGACACTTATGGAATCTTGCCGTCCAGATCTGTCAATGACGAAAAACCTTTCTTTCTTACTGAGAACCTTGAAGGTCCGTCGTATGGTGGCTGTAAGGGTTTACGTACACCGTCACAACGCACAAAGACGTGAGTGCAATCTTGGAGTCTTTTATCCAACTGCACCCGTCTACACTGTATCCGTGTGGATGGGGGTTGGAGGCGACGCATGTGTAACTTAAGAGTTTGCGCATAGCCATGGATATCGGTAGGAGTTGGGTTACTACCATCTGAAGCGACCATCTCACCCGGCAAACGTAAGTTACCGCCGTAAACTAACTCAGCAGGTGTACACTGTAAATCCGTCTTGAGTGTAGAACAAATACCTAACGAACCAACGGCAGAGACTCAGTCCATTTCATATTGTCGACTGCCATTAGTGCGCTTTTAAGGTGTCGGTGGAATCGTTCCGCCAAACCATTGGAAGCTGGGTGATATGCGGTAGTGCGGATGCGTTTGCATCCCAACAGATTCATCAGCTTCTGGAAGGTAGCGGATTCGAACTGTTGGCCTCTGTCGGTTGTCACGGTGGAAGGGCATCCAAGTGAAACATCCTTCGACGAAGACCCGACTTACTGTTTCGGCAGTAATGTTAGACAATGGGATGGCTAACGGCCAGCGAGTAAACCTATCGACACATGTCAGTAGGTAACTATATCCATCGGAGGGTGGAAGTGGGCCGACAATGTCTAAATGGACATGAGCGAATCGTGAGTCCGGTTTGGCGAAAGTTCCAAGTGGTGGGATGTTGTGACGATTCACCTTGGAACGTTGGCACTGAATACATGACCGTGTCCAGTTTCGAACATCACGGTTAATACCAGGCCAAACAAACCTAGCAGATATGAATTTGTCAGTGGCACGGATGCCAGGATGTGAAAGATTGTGCAAAGCATCAAAACATGCTTACGCAAGGGTAAAGGAACAACCGGTCTGGGTGTGCCTGTGGAGGTGTCGCACAATATTGACACTTCACTGTTCAGGAGCGGTAAACGCTGTATCTTCAGAGAGGTTGAGTGTTGAAGTTTTTCAATCTCCTCGTCTGAATCCTGAAGTTCGGCAATCTTCCGTAAGTCGACTGCTCGAGGCAAAGTAGTGGTGCAAACGCGAGACAGTGCGTCCGCGACAGGGTTATTCACACCAGAAATATGACGGATGTCCGACGTGAATTGCGAAATATAGTCTGGGCGACGTAATTCACGCGGTGATCATACGTCAAAGGTTTGTGGTCGGTAGAGATGATGAAATCACGACCTTCCACGAAGTGACGAAAATGCTTCACTGAGGCATATATGGCGAGCAATTCCCTGCCAAAAGTGCTGTACCGCATTTCGCAGGCGGATAACTTTCGGGGGAAGAATGCAACTGGGATCCAAGTGTGATCCGAAAGTTGTTGCAACACAGCTCCAATGGCCGTGTTAGAGGCGTCAACCGCAATGCTAAGAGGTAGGTTTACGTCTTGATGCACCAGCATCGTGGCGTCTGCTATTGCGGTTTTGATCTTGCGAAATGCGTCTAGTGCCTCGGAGTCAAGCTTTTACACTTACTTTTCAGCAGGTCGGTCAGTGCAGTCAAAATGTGCGCACACTGGGGAACGAAGCGACGATAATAGCTCACCATACCCAGAAACGCACGCAGAGCTTTAAGTGACGCTGGGACTGGGAAGTCTTGGATCGCCTGTACCTTTTCAGGTAGTGGGCGAATGCCTTGCTCGTCGATAACGTGTCCCAAAAATTTTAGTGAACGAACGCCAATCTGGCATTTGGCCAGGTTGACTGTCATCGAATGCTCTGACAGTCTGGCGAAAACCTGTTTCAAGTGGTTAAAATGAGTGTCTTCGTCAGGACTAGCGATTAGTATGTCGTCTAGGTAGGCATAGGCGAAGTCGAGTCCACGTAAAACATCGTGAATAAAACGTTGGAAGGTTTGTGCTGCATTGCGAAGACCAAAAGGCATACGGAGGAACTCAAAAAGACCAAACGGTGTAATGACGGCTGTCTTGGGAACATCATCAGGATGAACCGGGATCTGATGATATGCACGCGTCAAGTCAAGCTTACTGAAGATAACCGAGCCTTTTAAAGATGCAGTCAAGTCGTGTGTGTGAGGGACTGGATAACGATCTGGAATCGTTTTAGCGTTGAGCCTTCGGTAGTCACCACAAGGCCTCCAGTCCATGCCATTGTTCTTGGGTACCACATGCAAGGGTGAAGACCATGGACTGTTGGATGGTCTGATTATTCCCATTTCAAGCATGTGTTCAAACTCGGCTTTTACAGCACGCAGTTTCTCCGGGGATAATCGCCGTGGTTTCGCAAACACTGGCGGGCCAGTCGTCGTTATGTGATGAGAAACGTTCGAAGTCACACAAGGGACACAACGACTTGGCTTAAAGACATCCGGAAAGGACTGAATGATAGACGCGTAGGGACTAGAAGCGTCCGTCGTGGAGTACACGGGACTGAGGGGGCGTCTTTGTGACTATACCGGAGAGTGTTGTGGTAGAATCTATCAACTTATGCTTGCCAGCATCTACCAGCAGCTGATAGTGTCGTAAGAGATCCATACCAATAATACCGGTGGTCACATCCGCCACTATGAAAACCCAACGAAAGGGACGACGCAATCCAAGGTTGAGGTCGAGGAATCTCCGACCATAGGTTGTGATGGGCGAACCGTTGGCGGCACGAAGTTGCAGAGACATTGGCCGCAGACGCTCTTCCTTCGTAGGTGGGATGACGCTAGCTTCTGCCCCAGTGTCAACTAGGAAGCGTATCCCAGAATGTCGATCAGTGACGAAGAAGAGGCGACATGGAAGTGGCTCGCCAGCGACGTTAGTCGCCGTCACGTGCTGGCTCACACGTTTCCCGCCTGGTTAGCCTCGAAGGTGCAAGGTCGAGTGCACCTTTTGGCATTGGCACCATAACGTTTATGGTACCAGCACAACCTGGGTTGGGATTGTCGCGATTTGGAACGCTTTCTGGTGGTACGGGAGGTAGACCTGTTGCATGGGCGAGACGTGCAACCGTTGGAAGGACTACCAGACTGCATTTCTTTCCTGATGCTGCGCAATTCCTCATACAATTTCGAGATGTGAGCCATGACATGGAAACTTGTTGGCTCAGTAGCCGAGAGAGGACGTAGGTTTTTGGACGAATCCGTGGCAGTAGACGGTGCAGCTGAGATACTGGTGTTGGGCTTCGTAGCGTCCACAGCTCTGTCAGCTGCTTCCGCCAGCTCTATTAAGAGACACTTATGGAAGGTTGCGAGGATCCCTCGAACCGACTGTGGTAACCTCTGCAACCACAGTTGCTTAAGAAATGTTCCATCAATGTTGAAGTCAGCAATCAGCTGCTTCATCTGACGAAGCAGTTGCATCGGCTTACGATCACCCAGATGCACACACCTGAAAAGCTCCTGCACTTTCTGCCGGTCAGTAAGCGCAACACGTTTGATGAGGACGGTTTTGAAGCGGTCGTAAAGACTCGGTGCTGGGTCATCTAGTACGTCTGAGACCTCTTCGACCACGTTTTCCGGCAAGCTGACGATGACTTAGTTGGACTTAAATGTGGATTTGACATTTTCCCGGAATCAGTAATCGCGACTGTCCTCCCGGAGACTATCCGTGATCCTATGAAGCAGTTTTACACCTCTTTTCTCCAGCCACGATTACCACTGAGGTGTTGAATAACAACTGGCGAACCCATTGCTACTCCTTCTGTTTGTCTGTATATTTTGTGCAGAAACTTGAAGATCGTGGAGGTCAGGGACAACTGTACTTCCAATGTGATCTCACTAATCGATATCTCGCCACCACGAGTAGGTTGTAAGTCGTAGAAAAAACAAAAAGCTTCACAAGGCATGAAAAATCGAGTGAACACATCTAATATGCGTCTGAAATCTCTAACCTCTCCCATCACCAACTCATTTCGTCTTCATCCATGGTGCAAACTACTGTTGAAATTTGGGCGAAAATATCAGTAAATGTTATTCACAATAGATGTTGCAATGATAATTCAACTCAAACTAAACAATCTTTCAACATTCCACACACACTTGTCTAATGTTCACCTCACCTATATCTTTTTCATACACAATCACAGTGTTCAGCTGTCTGCTGTTTTCACGTGCGAAGGTGAACGCGAAATAACTCACCAGTTTTTCACAAGTAATGAAGATATTTGTATCAGGTTTCAACGAAGATCAAAAAACCTTTGACGCTAAATAATGAGGTCATTCTGGCGGTGAATGCGTTGTTTCATATGTAGGGGTACGTGTTACAATTCTGTAACGCCTGATCAACCCTGCTTAACTTGATGTGCTCTAGTGCCTGCCTAACCAGTACTTTACCTAACGTGTAAGTACTGATAACAAAACACAAATCAAAAGAACTGATACGCCATGTATTTGAAGGAGCCATGTATATAATTGAAGAAAATGTAATAATAATGAATGGGGAAAAGTCTAATTAACTTATCTGGCTTGTAGGGCTGAACTAGGGGCTCGGAGTACGTGCGTAGTAATCAGCACGATGGAGCGCGAAATGGCGTCCAAGCCTGCTTGGATGCATGCTCGTTAAAACAAAACTTAAAACACCCTAAGCATCCGGAGGCAAGCTAGAGATTTATTTAGTTAATTTAATTTAAACTATTTATTTTAGCCCTAGTTATATTTTTGTGCCAGGATTGTGCACTACAGTTACTTTACGCGGCGTCCGCGCAATCGTGTGACGTCTAATATTTTGTGTCGTGTGGTGAATGAGGCTATATATGATTGAATAACTGCCTACTCATCACACAACAAGGTTCATTTTTATTCACATTCACCCGTTACGGGTAGTATTTTAAAAGTATTTACACCATATATGGAAGTGGATAAGGAGAATAACCGCACCAATTTGAATTCATTGTTATATTTGATATTTCACCAAAAGTTGTGAAAGTTCAATTGGGAGGACTAATGAAATCCGACGTACTAGATATATTGAACGATACTCTTGTATGGAGATCAAATGAATGAGTGATGTCTCTCAAAGTTGGGGTAATAGGAAAGATGAAATGAGACAACACTGGCTATTTTACAGATGAGTAGGAAATAATAAAGCACAACGAGGTGGTTCGACAGAAACGGATAGACATGATTTATGAGTTCATTATTATTCTTAAAGGGGAAAGGGGAAGACATCCACGGCAGACAGGTTACTCAGTGATTTTCCATCTGCTAGACCCCTGTCACAAAATTACAGCCAAGTAAGTCATCAATCTGCAAGGGACTAATTTAAAGGACTTGACACTTAGCTATGCGGTGTACAAACAGACAACAAAGGTTCTGAGAGCTAATATTTCCTCATGTTTCATATCTTTTTCGACTACAATTTAGACTGGGCATTCTGTTGTGATCCCACACCCTTTCTTCGACACATGGGGAACTCAATGTTCACTCACTGTACACAACAGGATCTGACTGCTATTCATCAATGATTTCAAGAATCATTTTTGAAAGGTTGGTGAAGAAGTGATGTGTCCAATGATCGGTGTTAAGTGAAAATCTTTGATATTGGAAGCAGTGATGCTCCGTCCGTGTTTTACGCAGTGACATCCTTCAGCTGTTCGCACGTTTTTGTGTTGCGTATGACATGTCTGCTTGAGTGTACACATTTATTCATTCAGCAAACGCATGCTTCATGATGTCAATTTCAAAGTCACGTAAGTGGACAGCAACTGTTTTGGGAATGAGAGAGAGAGAGGGAGAGAGAGAGAGATCAGAAAGTGTGAAGTATTTCGATATCCTTGACTGAATCCAACCCTCCCCGTGAAGTTCTTAGCTTCAGAGTTGCCTTATATTTGCTAAACAACTGCAAGGTTCAGCATGGTGATATCAGCTCATACAAAGTTAGTTAGTAGGTAGGACATCGGAAACAGATTTTTCAGTGCGGTGTATTGCCATTTCGCAAGAAGTACAAATATTCAGTGCAACAACAGACAACACGTTTGAGAATGTGAACCAAATGTTCAGTGACTACTCAGCACTATGTACAACTTCAGAAAACCTACAAGTTGAATACTCAAAATGGAACCCAAATCTCTTCTAATGACTGCATAGCCAAATCTGTACAGCATGATGCGACTGAATATACGCGTGAATGGCATGTGAATTGGATAAGCGTGAGATGGTCAACTCACATAACAACAACGGATGATGATCGAGTTTGTTATTCATTCGAAATTCGATTTTGTCTTTCATAGAATTCCATGCGTATTTGCAAGATTAATGAACGAGTGAGAACAGTTAGCTCGATACATGACTGAGTAGCATTCCGGAATATAAACAGGAATATTATGATTATGTTCAGCGAAACACTGTACGTAACGAAATATGTTACGCTGTCAAGTGAAATGTCTCTGCATGTAAGCTAGGATGCCATACCGATTCCGATGACCACATACAGCCCCACAAACAGTTATTGCGTAACACACAAGTCAAAGGAATCCCGACAAAGAAGTGGTTGACAGGATTCAGCATTTCAGCAAAGCGTCACTCTCGAACTAGCACGGGTAGACGAGATGTAGTGTTGTGTGAATCAAGCAGACATTGGTTTCAAGTGCATACTTTTACCACGAACTCACTATTTATTCTACCATCACCCAAATGTCAGGTTGCATACTAATTCGTCATTATCAATTCTCACCAATGTTATATAAGGCTTGCATAATGCGGAAGGATATAATTTGATTTATTCGGATAACACATGGTGAAACAGCATTAAATTCTGAATTGCATTCCTGAAACAATTGATTGACTATAATCATCTACAGTTCGCCCCTCAGATTAGTATTCACTTTCGCCATTGCTCTCACAGTGGCTTTGTTTCAAAAGATTCCTTAGGAATAGTATGCTCATTCTACTATTGGGGAGAAAGGCGATTATACTCTCAGTGAATAGACTGACGTAAAATTTATTTAGCAGAAAATACTGATCATCAGGTTTGGGTGTCATCGAGAAGATGGTGAAAGGGAAATTAGCGACGTTGGACTGCAGAACAAAAGGGAAACAAGAGGGGAGTTTAGACACTAATGTCTACAGAAAACTTTCACACTCAAGTCCTTACTTAGACTTCAAACCTTCTCACCCTACGTCAGTTAAAGTTGACTAGGTAATATGTGAGAATAACGGGGTCTAGACACTTACCAACAAAACAGAAGATCTTGTTGCGACCAGCTGTTAGTACATTTTAGTTTAGCCAGTGTGTAGATAAATACGTTGTCTCAGCAACGCTCGTAGAACAGTGAGTTTAGTAGTGACCACGAAAATCTGGAAGCGGAAAGAGGACGAGAATAAACGTGAGCCGACGACTCGATAAGTAGACAGGATATACTGATATTTAACAATAGAAGATAACTGACAAACAGTGGAGCTTGACAACAAAGAGGTGAAAGAATTTTGAAGTTGAGATTAGAAGGTGAATGAGTGAGATTTGGAATGCGTTAGTCCAACACAAGAAACTAGACGCCTCAACAAAACCTTATTCATCGACAATTATCTCCTAAATAAATTGACTGGTTCCTCAAAAACCGTATGAAAAATCTGACTAGCATTAGTAGCACGCGTCAATAGCAGTAATAATAATAATAATAATAATAATAATAATAATAATAATAATAATAATGACGATAATAGTGGTAGTGAAGAGAGATATCAAAACCTCTATGGTAATACTTCAAAAAGAAGGCACCTCAGAATCATTACTTAGGATTCTCAATGAGGCTGGAATTAGTGGTATTTAAACCTGCAAACTCACTTAAAAATAAGCTTTGTAGGTTAAACGATCCTACTGGTCCAATTAAGCAGAATCATTCAGTTTACGGAATCACTTGGAACGATTGCAGGGTCAAATACATACATAGGTCAAAGTAATCGAAACAAATCCCCAAAACTTCCATGGCAATGTGGAAAGAGAGATAGTCAACTGAGTCTCTGATGATAGAATCAACATCTGACACATGTAAGAGGAATGACTCTGCACCTGTTCCGGACACATGGAAAATCTTACTACCCATATCACAAAGGTGGCAAAGAAATTAGGACTATATAGACGATGTTTAAAAGTTGTGTAGTTATCTTGATATGACTGCGAAGAATAAATTATGTCCTAAACGCTATCCTGTAAACAACACTGTGCCAATGTGTGTGTCATACCTCTAGAGAAAAAAATGAAATGGTATGGTAGAATATTGATCGCTTATTTTGAGTCTCACTGAATCCTGAACGTTACAGTTGATTCGGCAAGAAATCCACATGACGGTACATGAATCTCAGCCGTCTCCTGAGATCACTCAGGGACATTTTTCACCTCATTATCGTTGCCATCTAAAGTCATGACGTGGATAACTTCGAATTGTATATGAAGTGTGTGTCTGACCAACCTCTTCGTACTACTACAACCAGAAGTTAGCTCAGATGCAATGACAGTTACATACTCCAGAATTTCTAATTTGGCACACACTGCCTTCAGTTTATGTCTCATTAGTTATCACGATGTTTGTGTATGTTTTGTTGCTCCCTGGCTACATGTTTTGAGCGAAATCAGGTATTTCATTTCATTAATTAAATCAATTTTTCCGAGTATGATTCTCTCATAGATAAACTTGTGTTTTGACTGAATAACAAAATCACTGGTTTAATAAATTTCGATAATGTTATTTAAAGACGAGAATTACCTGAAAAATGTGTTGTATTTGCTCAAAGCCTTTTGAACAATTTGATGACACACTTACTTGTCAAGTCAACTGATATATGAAACTGGAAAAGAAATTCAAGTTAAAATGCCTATTTAGTTGGATACAATGTATTTGTACGTCTGATACAATGGATGATGGGAGCAAATTTTTGACACATGCACTTATGGAAAATGGATATTCATTACAGTTTCTGAACCATTGTAGAAAACAGCTAACCCCAAACCTCATAATTTTCTCGACCGAGAAGAAGGATATATTTGTTAAAGAACCATACAGAGGGAAGACGAGTAGTATGATATTGAGACAGAGAATAGAATCTGTTATCAATGAAACAAATTTAGTTGAGACAAAAAAACACCCGTTTCTCCAAAAACTTCAACCTCATGCAAATGATTATTTCACATCCCACTGTGTTTACCAATTGACAGGTGTGTGTTTGGTCATAAATAAAGAGGGTGGAGTAATCCTGCTACGTAGACTAGGGTGAGTGAACATATTTCTAAATGGCTTGAAAAACAATTTAGCACAAACTCTCATAAGTACAGGTGACATCCATCCATCTTCGTCTGTAACAGAACATCATCAAAATGAATCCTGAGGTTAATACGAAAACAGCATTTAAGGTATTATGTAAGAACAGGGCGCATAGTAAGATCTGCCTGAGCTTTAGCCATTCGTAAACTTAAGCCCACATTGTGTGTACAAAAACAATTTGTTGTTTCACCTTAATTTACCTTGACAATCCTTATCCGACTATATTACAAAAATTAGTGTCGTAGTTTTTTCATATTCATTACATTTGTTCTTCACTTCTTTTCACTTTCATATATCAGTTGACTTGACCAGTAAATGTGTCATCAGATTGTTCGAAATGTATTGCGCAAATACATCCCATTTTTCAGATAATCTTCGTCTTCTAATAACGTTATCGAAAATCTCTGTTTGTCGGTGTATTATCTTACTTCAGTAACTGTACACATGTACCAATTGTTCGTACACCGAATCGCACCATACTTTGCATAGTTTCAAAATAGGTTTCCTGATTAATTAGCATTTTTCAGCTCAGGTTTTCAAAGGTCACCTTTTAACTATTTGGCGTTCAGCGATTTAGGCAGAATAGCATGCACAGGCAGAAAAGCTGAAGACTTGCTTCAGACAGGAATGGATAGGTAATCATGACATAAAATTCCGGAAGATTGAAAATCCATTCGTTAATCCGGCAGTCCTCTGAATAATCTATCGTTCAGTTCCTTCTACTTCTTCGGCTAATCAGAGATGCTGAGTTTCGATATCACTGATATGTTGTAGAATGAGTGACAAATATGACATGGTTGCAGCCAGTCATGAACTAAGCTGACTTGTATTCATACAGTCATGTCTGTTGACCAGGATAACCCACCATGCATACTTGTAGACCACATTTTATACACTGCAGCACTCATATGACTAAATTTACACCTGGTGTATCTAGCATTTCATCTCTAGTCCAGCTGACAAACCAAATACATTTTCCAACTCCTCACTTTGATGAAAGTTCACCTTGACCTGGACGAATTCTTTGGACCTCGTTTGTAGTCTTACATGAGCATGAGGCGCCCTGTTGCGCACAAAAGTCCTCAAATACCGTTAGATTTCAGGCAGTCATTTAAAATCTGATCAGTGTTTGACAGCTGTCAGACATTATCACTGAAACCTTTGCTAAATCAAGGAGTGTAAATTATTCCTCGATCAGCATTCAAGCCTACAAATATTCTCCTTCGAACCACACGTTTGCTGAACCATGATGTTTGTTGCGCATTAGTGATCCCCTTCAGGGTAGTGACATTCAGCTATCTAAGGCTACCTAGTAATTTTCGCAAAACACATCGTGTGTTAGAGCCTTGTGAGATGATTGTGCATGGAGTTGTTGTAAAGGAAAAATGATCTGAAAATCCCTCCCGATCACCATTATTTGATTGTATTGACATTTATTTTAACATTTTTACCCTCGTTGTGGATGGTGTACCTTTGACCCTCGCCGGTGTAATGTTATTTGCTTGTTTAACTGTCTTATTTGACTTTACACTCGGTATTTGCCTTTGTATGTTTGAGACTTATTATGAGTGTTTCACTTTCCTATTATGTGACGCTGGACTGTTGATAAGGTGATGTTGTTTTACTGCGCACGACATTTTGTTTTGGTTCAACTTACGGTTGTGCAGTGATTTGACTGTTTGTCTTTTGACTGTCTACTGGGAACGTTTGTTTGTTGATTTGATTCCTGTAGGCAGAGTTTTGATCCCTTTTGCCGGGAATATTCCTATTGACCGACAGGTATTTAACAGTTGTATTTTTTAACCAGTTTTTACCGTGTAGTACGTATTTGTACCCGAGAACGTTTTGGACTGTATAGTTACCCAACGGCACTGTTGAGGTATTTTTGTAATTTGACATAACTTATTGTTGCTTTGATAGTACCACAGATTTTGTTACGAATCTACTATTGAATTACTACAAACCGTGTTTTGATATTTCGATCCAACCTTTGACTGTGCGTCACTCGCGGAAGTTAGGAAGCTATACAGTAGAACGCAGGAACTAGTCAGATTCACGTCAGTTGGCACCGCCTGATTACTTCCCGCGTTCAGGCCAAGATTATTGGATTCTGGCCGCTACAGTTGTAAAAACAAACTCTCCAGATCAAGTTCACTGCACCGATACGGGTTTCGACGAAGAACGGAATCGTGCTTGCGAACTTAGTATCAGAGAGAGTGAGGTGTGTTTTCTCACAAATTTCAAAGAAGGCCTCCTTCTGGTCAATGGTTATGCATTCATCACTAACGATCGAAATGGGTCAATTTTTTACTGTTCATACCATAATGCATAAGTCCACTTGAATGGTCTGCAGATGTGTTTCGATTTGGCTGGAATTTGTTTCAGGAAGCTCTTGATATCCATTCAAACGCCAACCATGTATTTCTTAGGAGCCTGTTTCGATACTCAATGTACTAATTATAATCAGCTCGGTCGGCTATAGGCTAACTTGAAACAGTTTTAACTGGTGGAATATCATTTACTAGTTATTTACCAATCACCAGTACAGCATAGAATTTCAAACTTGTTCTGCGAGTATATAATTAAACAAATGAAGATTAGCAAATAACTAAGCATGATATTCTACTGTCTGCTAATTGGTTTTGCTACTGTCCTTCTCCCAATGGGTAAGTCCGTATTAAAACTTGATGCTGGTACTTCAAATTTTATGATATTCTATGACGTTATTTATTGCTAGCAAACAAATTAGATGAATGTTTATTCGCAATATTATATGACATTTTCGATATTAAATGTCCCTTAGTCCGAATTCTTCAAATAAGTACGAAACAACCATTTTGTTGGTTTGAATAGTGGAAAAAAAGAGGGTGAAACTGATACAATTATTAACTGCCACAAAATCGACATCGGCAATATGCCTGTAGTAAGCTACTTCCTAGCGTCTACTTCTCTGTCTCTGCGAGAGCAGAAATACTGAAATGCCCTACAAAATTCAAATTTTTGGTGATGCGATAAGATACCACTATCTTTCTTATTTATGCGAAATGTGCAGAGTAGACGCATATCATTCAGACTACACAGTCAGACCAAATAGTTAAAGTAACATACCTTGATTTGTTCCCACCTTTCAGTAACGTGTATATTATGCCTCAAACGTGAATGTTTATTCGATTCATAAATGTTTCTCCACTGAAGCGTAAAAGGACATTCGAACTAATTTATTATTATTATTATTAGTTTCTTGGGCTCCTAATGGAACATACGGCTTCAGTAGCACGTCTCCAGTGACCTCTGTTCTCTGAGATCTTTTGAACCTGGCTCCACGACAGCCCAGAAGCTCTCATTTCCTCCTCGCACGATCGCCTCAATGTCACCCACGGACGTCCAACTGGTCGCTTCCCATGGGGGTTCCACTCGACGGCCTGGCCTGACGCGTGATGTCCCCAGTCGGCCTTCTCAGTGCATGCCCAATCCATCTCCACTTCCTTCTGCATATTTGTTGAGCGATAGCTTCTTGGTTGGTTCGTTCCCAGAGTTCCTTGTTACTTAATCTTATTAGTCTGGCCATCTGATCTTCAGTAGCTAGCCAGGGTAGGCAGTTGTTGATGAATGTCTGTAGTTTGTTGAAAATCCCTTTCGTAACGCTCCAAGTCTCTGAACAATACAGAAGCACTGACTTGACGTTGGAGTTGAAAATCCGGATCTTGTTCACGCTTTATGCTGAGTGCAGAAGATCTCCACACTGGTTTCAGGCTAATGAACGCTTGTCTTGCTTTTCCGATTCTGACTTTGACATCCTCGTCTGTCCTGCCTGTAGCTGAAACAGTGCTGCCTAGATAAGTGAAGGAGGTTACTTCCTTCAAGTTTCTCCCGTTGATGATGGTTGGAGTTTGTTGTTGTTGGTGGTGGTGATGTTGGTTGGGTATCTTCATAACCTCTGTCTTCTCTATATTCACTTGAAGTCCCGTTTTCGTTGCCTCGCCTCTTCTGACTTGTTAGTTTTTGCCTGTAGATCTTCAAGTTTGTGTGACATCAGACACAAGTCATCGGCGAAATCCAAATCTTCTAGGTTGTTTTCCGCAGTCCAGCGTATCCCCCTCTTCTCGCTCCCCACTGTTTGTTGCTTGATCCAGTCCACCACAATCAGGAATATCATGGGGGATAGTAGGCAACCTTGTTTCACTCCTGTCTCCACTTCACTTCAAAAGCATCACTGAGCTTCCCATTGTGAATTACTTGGTATGTGGCGTCTTCATATAGTTGTTGGATGAGGCGGATAAAGGTTTGTGATACTCTGTAGTAATGAAGCAGTTTTCAAATTACCTCTCGGTCGACACTGTCAAAGGGCTTCTCAAAGTCGATAAAGTTGAGGTAGAGAGTTGACTGCCTTTCTATACTTTGTTCAATGACGATGCGATGCGTTGTAATTTGGTCCACACATGATTTGTACTTCGTGAATCCAGCCAGCCAACGTGTTCCGGTCGTAGTTTTGAATCCAGTGCATCCTTTAGTCTCTCCAAGATGATGCGGCTTAAGACTTCGCTTGTGGTGGACAGGAGAGTGATTCCTCGCCAGTTCTTGCAAAGACTTAGGTCTCCTTTCTTCGCCAGTTTGACAAGGTAACCCTTCTTCCAACCGACAGGCAGGTACCTTCCCTTCCTTCCACACCTTCTGCAATAGTGGTGTGGTGTGAGCATGTCCGCTATTGTCTCTGCGTCTGTTTTCAGTGCTTCTGGCGGGATCCCATCTGGTCCTGCTGTTTTCCCGCATTTCAGTAGCTTTTTGGCACTAAGGACTTCCACATTTGTTGGAGGATTTATGTTCACTTGTAGTTCAGCGGCTGTAGGTGGTATTTCTGGACGAATTGCAGGTGGCGGTCTATTCAAGAGCTTCTTGAAGTGGTCAGCCCATTGTTTCCTTTGTTTCTCTTCTTTCGTAATATAATTTCCGTCATCATCTTTTATTGGTTTCATCTGCGTTGATCTCTTCCCTCCCAGATAGTAACCTGGTTATTTGATACAATGTTGTCAGGTCTCTATCTCTCCTACCAGCAGCCTGTTCTGCTTCACTTGCCAGTGTGTCGTAAAAGTGTCTTCTGTCTTTCCGTGCATTCTTCTTCACTTCTTTGTCCAGTGCAGCGTTTTATACATTGTACTCAGTTCCTCTTGTCGTTGAGCATCCTTGTACTGGTTTATCTTCTGCTTCACTATCCTCCTTTCCTCTATCAGCTTCCATGTATCCGTGAAGATCCATTCCTTATCTTCTTTCTTCTTCCTTCCTAATACGGCTGTGCAGGTTTCTTTCCACATCTCTTTCAAATAGTTCCGGTGTTCTTCCATCGAGGTTTCTTCAAGGATGCTGCTTGATATCTCCCATTTTGTCTTGATGGCTGCCGTGAATATTTCCTTTGTAGTTTCATCCTTCAGTTTCCGAGTGTTGTACTTGAATTGAGGTCTATCACCAACTTCCTTGAAGGCTTTTAACTTGACTTGGAAGGTTCCTTGCACTAGACAGTGAGTGGTGTGGACCTACATCTGCTCCTCTTCTTGATCTTGTGTTAAGTAGACTACATCTCCATTTTCTTGAGATTGAGATAAAGTCTATCTGATTTTCAGTGTAGTGTGTCCATCTGGTGAAATCAGATCCATGTCGCTTTGTGGATATCCTTGTGCTTGAACACACTGCCTGGCCTCCAATCACCAAATCATTGAATGCACAGAATTCTGCAAACATTTCTCCATTCTCGTTCATCACCTCACTGAGCGCTTCTCTACCCATGATTAGTTCTCTTCCTGTGTTATCTGCTTCTAGTTCCGCATTCATATCACCCATTTGAATTTTGATATAGCCAACTGAGGTCTTGTCCAGTGTTGATTGCAGTTGTCTGTAGAATTCCTCCTTTCTCTCTTGCTCTGCATTGTTTGTAGGCGCGTAACATTGTATGATTGTGACCTTCCTTGCTTTTGAGTTGAATCTCGCTGTCATGATCCTGATGTTGGAGGAGATTGGTTCCCACTGCATGAGAGACAGCCTTCGATGTTGTTTGGGACATCATGATAGCCACTCTGAAACTCAGTGTGCTTGTGGTTGTCGTCTGGGTGACAATATTGGAGTAGATTATTGACTGTCCGGTCGACAGTTTGGAGAGTCCACTCCCATTCCATCTGCTTCCGCAAATTCCAAGCACTTCAGTGTGATACCTCTTCATCTCGTTTGCAATCTGGACTGCCTTGCTGGGTTCAAACATGGTTCAGACATTCCATGTCCCTATCCTTACTTTCGCTTTCATCGAGGGAGAGAAGACACATCGGCCTGGCCAATTGGCTTCCCGAAGGCTTTCACCAACTGGCGTCATTTCGCCTCTCTGATTCCAGCGGGGAATAATTTTGTTATTATTTTTTATATTCCGTTTGTGCTTTGAAGTTTGTTTAACGGTTAGATTTGTTTTCCGGTGTAGGGTTGCTAGCCCTATTCCCAACCTTCCCTGTTTACCCGGCCTTAGGACCGGCTAGTAACTAGCGAATTAGTTAACCAGGTGAGGTTGTTCGAACTAATATTTGGGTCCAAACATTTTCTCGATATCTCTGTGTAAAAAGCGATATCAAACTGTTGTCATCTTCTATTCCATGACATTTCTCCCCAAAATAGATGATACGCAAATTTTTTTCCATGACAATGAATATGCTAACTAAATGAGTCAAGCTTTCACTCATTGCCGTACACCATCTAAGTAATCCTATGAAGAATGATTTTGGATTCAGTTCAGATTGGTGATATATTTTGCAAAATTCACTCTCAATATGAGTAGTGAGAACATTGATGAATCACAATAGTCTTTGTAGTTAACTGTGTTATGCACAGGTTTCTGTTTATCATTTTATGACTTCTGTACTATTTGAAGCATGTTTCTGATTGTGATCAAAACTTTTATCATTTTATTCGGATTTCAAGTGCAAGGAAGTTGCGGAGGAAGTAAGTATTTTGAAATGAAAGATAAGTTTGCGGAGTGTAATGTTAGCTATTTTGCTAGACATGTTCTGAAGTTTCGCTGCCCTTATTATTTTGATTTTTACATTGTTTGAAAAGAATGAATTGGATAATCATGAACAGTCTAAAATACAAATTAGATACAACCATTGCTGTCTTCAACCTCATTGAGGTGTGTGGTCAAAGCAGCTATAAAGTATCCGGATAACTGAGAGCACATACAGTCAAATTTATCAATCAAATGACTTGGCACCTATCACAGTAATCATACATCAATTACATTCTCACTTGAATTTAACTGTTGTTCTGATTAATGGTTCAATTCGGAACCAAGTGATACCGTAGACTTCTCAAGTTTGAAAATACCATGAACTATTTCTGGTTAACGTCACTTTATTCATGAACTACATCAGCCTTGATTAATGGATTGCATCACTTCAGACAACTGAGGATTCAAGAAACTTAATACAAGTTGTCTTTATGAGGATAATTTATGGTAGCAGCATGCAGGCATAAATATACTCTTATTTATATTCCTTGAATAAACAGGTCTAATTTAACTATAAATTGAGCGTATTGGAAAACATCTGTGTATTTTTCTCTTTTCAAGACCATTATGGTGAAAGTGGTAAGCAGAAATGTCATAAGTTTTGAGAGTCAAAGTGAAATTTACTGAACGGTTCCTTCGTTATCCACTAATAACTTTGTATATGCAGTATTTCTCAAATTCTGCAAGCATTTTCTCATTCGTCTTGATAATTTCACTCAAAATAAAGCCACTTCAACTATATTTTTCTTCACAAAGGATGAGGAGTTGATTCTTAATCTAGTTCCTGAATAAAATTTTAGTCTGTGCTTTGAGAGATTTTCGTGCATGCATACAGAAGTACTTTTCATCTCCTTATCAATATATACATCTGTATATACATACATCAAATACATTTAGTGACCTATAAGCGCATCAGTCACTTGTATTCTTCATCTGTTGAAGTTTGACTAGCTTTTGATATTGTCTTTAACCATGATAAATAAGTGTGCTACTTCAAAACGCTTGATAGACAAAAGATGCCACAAAAATCCAAATGTCTTAAGAACTGGCATCAATGATCAAGAAATACATTAACAGCTCTTGTGGTCACGTGTTCAAGACAATGCGATGCTGAACACAGTCGAACAGAGCGTAGTGTTCAGTAGACTTCATCGTGAACCCTATTCATGGAAATAGTTCACAGGTGACGATTCTTATACAGAGAAAAATGAGTGTATTGTGATTTATTAACTCCTTCATTATGGTGGCCTGCTTGAACTCTGGGCTACCGTTTTCTATCATCGAGTATATTGCATCAAATTTCTTATTTCTATATTGTTTTAATCGTTTAATTATGTCAACCAATCGTATTGTATATTCTCGCGCGTTTTTAAAATCATTACAACCTATCGCTTCGCAAGTTGATAGGAAATTTAAGAAGAAGCACCACGGTGGATGGCAACGAGCTCTGAAGCGTATGACCATAGATCAAATGACTATTCCGGAAATACTTAGCACAAACTGCAGGTCGTTGCCGAATAAAGTTGATTACCTTCAGTCACTCTTGTCCACAAATGTTTATCGAAACACGGGTGTAATAATGCTGCAGGAAACATGGCTTCATAATCTGTATGATGATGACTTAGTCTGCTTAGATGGTTTCAAATTATTTCGACAAGATCGAAGCTTTTCGAAGAAGAAATGTGGTGGTGGTGTAGCAACATTTATTAGTACTAACTGGTCGTCCTCCAACTATGTATGCTTCTGCTTCTCTAACGAAAAAATTGAGTGCATTACCATCAAATGTCGTCCCAAACATTTGAGCAAATACAAATACATATATATCACAAACATGTATGTCACACCTGACTGCAGTTTCTCAGATTTGTCAACTTTTGCTGATAAATTCACTGAATTTGCTGCTCCGGTTCTGGGAAACTCCTTGTCTATTGTCTGTGGTGATTTTAACTCATGTGACTACAGTTTTCTATTATCATTGGGTCATAAAAATATGGTTAACTTTTCCACTCGTCTTGACAACACCTTAGACTTTGCATTTACAAATGAACCTGGCATATATGAAGCCCGTAAACGGGCTCCACTGCTTAATTCCGACCACTGTATTGTTCGTGTTTTGCCTAAAGTGTACGGAAAATTATACAAGAAAGCTTTTGCATACCTTTCAAGGAAAGTTCAATACAGATGCTATTCACAAGAAAATATATTACGTTTGAGAAGCATGCTTATAGAAACGGACTGGGATATATTTGCTGATGAAGTTTTAGACAACACTATTACCAATATCACAAGCTATCTCAGATTCTGTCTCGATATCTGCTGCCCTACTGAAACAATTTACATGAGATTTGACAGACTTTCCTCTCCTCATCTCAAGAGGCTTCGGAGAGAAAAGGAAAGGTTGTATAAGGCGAGAGATCACCCTGGCGTTAAAAGGCTTAACTGCCTAATTAAGTCTGAAATACAACGTCTGAATACTATATACAACAAGAAGTTCTTATCGTGTAAGAACTCTTCCAATATATGGAAATTATTTAAAGAGCTTACTGGTAAAAAACAGATGACAACACAAACTCGTTCGGATGTCTGCACGTTAAACAAGTCATTTATACGTCGGCAAGCTAATTTCACCCTTCCTAATGTGCAAAATCAAGTGGATAGCTGCTTTCCAGGTTTCAATACAAATGATGTATTTAAATGTCTAAAGTCTTTGAATCCCTCCCAAAGCTTAGGTCCTGATGGTGTTTCTAGTATCATATTTAGAAAATGTGCAGATATTTTGTGTCATCCACTTACAGATATCTTCAATGTATCGTTCTCTAAAAACATAATACCCACTGCTTGGAAGCAGATAAAAATTGTACCTGTGCCTAAGCCATCTTCTGGATCAGATGTTACTTTTCGACCCATCGCTATAACTTCCCCTTTTCTGAAGACAATGGAGAAATTACTTCTGCTTGTGATTGAGCCTTCATTGATGGCCTTCAGAGATCCAAAACAGTTTGCTTACAAACACCGGAGGAGTACTTTAGATGCAGCTACTGTCTTGCATCATAATATTGTTTCTAGTCTCGACAAAGGTGTTAAGTATGTCCGTTGTGCCTTTTTGGATTACTCATCAGCCTTTGACTCTGTTCCTAGACCACTTTTGTTAAATAAGCTTGCCATAGCTCACACTGATCCATGGGTTACAAAATGGCTGCATTCTTATTTTTCTGAAAGGAAACAGTACACTATTCATAAAGGGATGCGCTCCACTTCATTGCTTACTGAAGCTGGTGTGCCTCAAGGTGCTGTACTTTCTCCTTTTCTGTTTTCCTTTTTTTGCACGATTTGCCTTATTCTGTTGAAACTAATTTTATCAAGTATGCTGACGACCTGACGATTTCTATTCCAGTAAACTCTTCTTTGGATTGCTCGAAATTAAATGAATTCTTGTCTGAAGTTGGTAAATGGTCTCTCTCAAATGGTCTCAAACTAAACCCCTCTAAATGTCAGACCGTTAATTTTAGCCTCAGGCGTAAACAAGACTTATGTGAGCTGCTTAAATCTCATGACGCCTGCTGCATCAATGGTATTTCTGCAGAAAGTAAATCGAGTGTGAACTATCTTGGGTTGGGTTTTACTTCTGACCTTTGTTGGTCGTCCCATATTTTATTGACTTGTAAAAAAATCTTTCGTTTAACTTATTACGTAAAGAAATTGAGGCTTTCTGGTATAACTCAACTGCTTCTTTTACAATTTATTAATTCCTGCATTTTACCTATTCCTCTCTATTGTTCCCCATTAATCTTTCCTGGTCTTCTTAAAAAGGACTATGTTATGTTGCGTAGGGCTTTGAAGACCGTCAGCAGGGTGAGTGGTGTGTCTCTGGCTCAACTGATTAACACTGTAGTTGATCGACATATAAATTCCTACAAGCTACTAGCTACAGAAATTTTAACTGACAGTGAGCATCCACTTCATTTACAGCTCTCTCCATGTATCTCCTCAGGGAGGACAAGGAGAAACTACATAAGACTGTATGCTCGTACAGCTAAGTATAAGAATTCGACTGTACCTTACCTTGCACGCATATTTTGTGAGGAAAAAAGTGTTAGAACAGAAATCACACATCAACTTTGTGACAGTTAAAAATCTCATTTCAATAATTTAACTTACAATGCAAAATTTTCTCGTTTTTAATATTCTTCACATAACTTAAATTTTTATAATAAAACAATTCGAGAGGCTGCAAAGTAGTATGTATATACTTATATTTTGTTGTTATTGCAATATATATTACGCTGAGAATTCCAAATTGTACCACAAATTGTTTGGAATAAAGTGAATTATTATTGTTATTATTATTATTATTATCAAAAAATGAACAGGTAGTGTGCTAAAGGGTTTAGTTTGCTTTTCAGAAATTGATATTCTGAAAATTGAGCTTGGTGACGAAGCTGACAAATACGCATGTAAGATGCATTTTGTGTGGTGCTTTTGACATATTTTTTTAATCTTACACATTACTTCGTTTCCACGCTGATTTCTATTTCTTACAGTTTTGAGGAACACCACGCCCCATGCACATTTGTTCACTTCCAGTGTACGTGCTAACTCATGAATGCTAGTTAACGTCTGTATGTTCACTACTGGACACTTATCTTGCAAACATTGTCATGAATTCTCTGCCTAACAATGACAATCGCTGCTGGTCAGCACTAAAAATGTATTCATTGGTCAACTAATCTTTTTGGTAAACGTTTAGCATGGTGAACTTTTCAAAAGATATACAAAATGGAAAATAATACTGTTTGCCACGTTTTATCCTACAGGGAAGGCTGAAATTCACAGGAAATCAGAAAGCAATGCTTCTTCAGAAGTAGACATAATTCAAAGTAATTAAGGCTCATGTATTAAACATTTCATTGCACGTTGTTCCCATTTCATTTTGATATATGCTCATTCTTCACTAGCAAGTTACTGCACTTTATTAAAAACCTTTCACCAGTGAAATGCCTTCTCTTATTTCAGCAAAACATGCAACCAGGAGTTTCTATTCACATTTGTCTATCAAACTGCCTCAGATATATTATGCCATCAGCTGGTAGAGAAACAGATTTCCAGACACACTTGAAGAAAGAGGAACAAATGAAAGCAGAAACTGCTACTTGTTTATTGATGTTAATAAGGCATAATGTTTCAGCGGGTATTCAGATTAGAATAAAACACTCTTGTTATGACCTACTTGAATCTAAAAACGTTTTTCACAACTGCTTCACAGCTTGTACAACTCTGAAGGAACAGTCTAACCAAGTAGTGACAACGCTAGTGAAAATTAACCCGAACTGTTGACGCTTAGTTGACTGTGGCTGTTAATTTTTCTCCAAAAATTTAAACAACAGTAAAGTAATACATTTTAAAATCTCAATACTAACCGAAGAATTATATGAGTTGGCAAGAACCCATTGTTTCCCCTGAGAAGTTAATGATCACATACAGCTTTCTTCATTCATTCATATATCAAAGAATGTTGTACAGCGAAAGACTCCATATAATAAAGAATGCATATGCATAATTCCAGCTGAAACACATAATCTTTTCTGGATATTATAGATCGCATGAATAATCATTTAGGCATTTCAAAAAAAATGATCAATCAACGTAAGTGAAGAGTTAAATTTCAAATTAAAATACTACCATTTTAGTCATAGATTGCATTATGATAAATTCTGAAGAAATGAATAATAGAACAGCCTACAAAGGTGAGTATTATGCGAATATTTTTAGTGTGGGTATTCTTTATTTTCTGAGATAGAATCAGTTTACCAATGAAACCTTGATTAAGCGACAATTTAAAAGAGGATTTACATTCTTATTAACTGGTATATGATAGGACTGTTTCGTTTCAGCTGATATTTAAAAGTGTTTTTGATTGGTTAATATTCTTCACCACATTTTAATGAACTAAAGTACAACTAATGAGGGAAATTCTCCTATCCTCTTTCCACTAACTACAAATAATTTTCAAAGTACTGACGTAAATTCTAATTCATTGGATCAACTCAAGTAGTTTAAGTTTCAAACATAGAACTCATCGCTTCAAACGGTACTGGGA